>CM051461.1:161296573-162703582 GCA_028095005.1 Rhynchospora pubera | reverse complement strand
TCTTTTATTTTTGTTTCCCTGATTGAGGGGGAAGGCTGGTTGTAATATTTCTTCAAGGAAAATGTATAATTTAGTATCATAAAAGAAATGTTTTTATAATCTTGTTAGTTAACACTTCCACTCAAAGCACAAAACAAAGGGCCTTAATAATTCCTATGATGGATGATGGGATGGTCTTCACTCTTCAGTGTTTCTGGTAAAGAAAATGAATGAAAAAGGAAAGATTATTGGATGATGATTCTTTGTTTTTTGTCTCTTTAAATTTATTATATAAGTTCGCTAATGATATAAAC
This sequence comes from Rhynchospora pubera, assembly GCA_028095005.1. Lineage (NCBI taxonomy): Eukaryota > Viridiplantae > Streptophyta > Magnoliopsida > Poales > Cyperaceae > Rhynchospora > Rhynchospora pubera. The sequence continues at coordinate 162,703,289 of CM051461.1, read as the reverse complement.
ATGCAGAAGTTAGTCAAAGTAAAAAAAAAAAAGTATTAGGACTACAAGTACAACCCTTTTTTAAAAGAAAAGAAAAGAACAGTACAAGGTAAATTGGGGAAAGGTGTGTGTTGTATCTAAAACGAAGAAATTATCAACTACAAATCAGAAAGTTGTGTATTAAACAGTCATCAATTAGATAAACTGCAAACCATTTGTCATTGTAAACGGAGAATAAGGTGTGTATACTTTATTAGGTAGTTCTATGGTGGATAGAATTTTAAACTGAATTTAAATCCCTGAGTATTCATTCCAATTACAAAATTTAATCTACGACAAAATTACTTTTTTATTTATTGTTAAATTGCTCGAAATATTGAGTGCAGTTGCAATCCTGCAAAATCTAAATGTGTACAGTTATGTTACATCCCATATTGTACTATTGACATTATTATCCAAATAAAATTTGCTTTATTGTACTTTTAACATTACAATCCAATAAAATATGTAAATCGTAAGTATATGTACATTCGTATTGGTATAACACTTGTCAAATTTGATCTAATTTTTTTTTCGAGGGTAAGCAATTTGCAAATTTGATTAAGTCACTTGATTATATCTATTAATAAGTAATTTGAAGCCTTTAAAAGTTCACTTGAATTTAGCTTTTTAATGGATTATTAATCAAGCTTATTTCAATTTTGACCAAATCAAATATGCATCATGTTTAAATGATAAATAATAAATCAACACGTTTTATAAAATAATGATTATAAAAGGAGAAATAGATTTATCATAAAATATATACAAATAATTATTCCTAAACCTGAACACGACCGAAACAACTTTATTGCCTTTAACTCCTAAAACTGTATATCGATCATAGTTTGTCATTATTTTTTGCAGCCTATATATTTTTACAGCCTAACTTTCCGAAGTCACGTTGTTAAGATCAAACTTTTTTAATGAAACTGAAGAGGTTTGATTCCCTCGCTCGAATTCAGCACATTTTTTTTGGGCCCGACCATCAATAGTGGATCGCCGCGTCACCTTCTAGCGCTAGCTTCTAATATTGCAAGGAGTTGTTCACACTTCAACACCAATATATGATATTACTAGAAATCGGTTCTTTTATTTTATTTGTTGTTTGGTTCATATATTATATTTCAAAAAGCAAACAACTGTTAGGATTGTTAGAGGTATTGGTGTTGACAAGTCAAAGCAACGAAATAATTTTTCTTCTCTAATTGAGATGTATATGGTCAACCATAAATTTATAATATCAAAATTGAACTTCATTGAATTACACAAAAAAAAAATACTTTGTAATATTACCAAAGAAAAGTAAAAGAAATCTAAGGATCAATTTCAAAATCGATTATTTGGGTTTCTAATTCCACTTAAAGTGTCCATAGTATCAAATCAACATATTAAAAAAAAATAAAATAAAAGCCTGAAGTTTGCTTAAAAAAAATCAATATCACCCCGATGCCTATCTACCATTAGTACGAACTTTTGAAATTGTATACATTCCAACTTAAATTTATACAAACTTTATACTTAATAAAAAAAATTCTGAATTTTGATTTCACACATGTCATCCGTGTTAAGTACTAGTTATATAAAAATCACATCTACCAAAATTTTGTTCTGAATTTGGATGAATGTTGGTTGTTCGAGACTGACAAAAACAATTCTCTAGATTCTAGAGAGTGTACGTTTAATGAGTCTTGTTTTTTTCCTCGCTCTATGTTTTTTAAAAGTTCAGTGCCCCAATTCTCTTTAAGGTTTTTGTTTTATTTGGCATGAGATGTGACATATTAACAATTTTAATTCTGAGTTTCGGGTGGCGGGTACGACAGAAACAATTATAGAAACAAAAAAAAGTAAGGCCACAGAACTCAGTACCCGTTACATTACGTGGCACCTTGTATTCGCTACAAAGAAATAGACCGTACATCTCTCTGGCTGTTAAGTAGTCACCATTACACTTCGACAATTAAGCCAATGAACAAACCAGAAAGAATTGTGTTAGCTAAACTAATTGTTTAGTGAAAATGGAGCTTGAATTAGTCGATCCTAAAAATAACAAAGACCAATCAGACCTTTGTTTATCTGTTTGAGTAATGTCAAGTGTGTACGACGAAAGTTATCAAGTCCATGCGAACTATAGTTTATCAGTTCAATATAATTATATAAAACAAGAAACATTATTAAATCAGTTTCGAATAATAATTTAAAAGGTGAATTATTTATTTATAATGAATTAAATTGATAATCGTCATAAATAAATAAGTTCTTCCAACATGTGGAATGTGATCTGTATCACATCATGCAAATAGAAAATAAAGAAATTTATTTATAAAAATTTTATATTGAACAAACTTTGTATACTAGAATTATTCATCGCGCTTCTATCAAAAAAAAAAAAGAAGCATCTATTGAAAATAATAATTTTTTCAAGTACGATAATTTTTTATTCAAAAAATATTACATACAATAAATTTATGCATATAAATATAGTGTTTTGCTATGGTGAGTCGCGCTAAAAAACTCCTAGATTTGGTTCAAAATGACCAAACCAAACCGTCCAATACGATCTCCCTATTGAAATCTCTTTGCAAACTAAATTTTATATATTTTTTAAATTTTAAGTATTTTTTTGGATTTTTAAAAACTACTGTTTTTAACGATTCAGAACTAATTAGATTAACGATTTTTTAAAATTTTAAAAAAATAATTAAAAATTTCGAAAAAATATAAATTTTGGTCTGCATGGAGATTTCAATAAGGAGATTGTATTAGAAGGTTTGGATCAGTCATTTTGAACCAGATCTAGGAGTTTTGAGCATGGCTCACAGACCCTCTATGAGTCGCGATACACTATAGCAAAACTCTATAAATATATATTGTTTAAAACACTATAAATTGTATCATTAAAATTATAGTATAAATCATCCGGAAATTCAATGGTAGAACGCAGAAATATTATATTATTTCAAAAATTATTTTGCACCACAGCCACATCATAAACATCTCATTAACGTAATATGTCTATGAACGGAACAAATGAGCCATCCTATTCCCATCAGAAATTACAAAAAAGAGAATAGATCAGGCAAAGGAGGGTACAGATGATGTACCATGGCAAAATAGGATAGTGAATAACAAACCCTTCAATTCACAAAAAAAAAATCAAAAAGTATAAATTTTTAGTTCCTTATATAAAATTAATTTCAATATGGAGACTAAATTTAACTACAGATCAATCATTTGAAACTTGGATTTCAAAAAAAAAAATCCCAAATACTTTTAGACAGGGACGAAGCTACATTATATTTGATGGGTCCAAGGACCCAACTATAAAAAAATTATCTGATATATGACTAGTATGTAAATAAAAAAAAACACATGGATTCATCTTAAAAACATGAACAATCTAGGTGGCCAGGTAGTATTTGATTTGAATCACGTAGCGATTCTTGAAAAATTGCATAGGGACCTAGATCACATTCGTTCCTGACCAATCGTCTTTTTCTTCCTCACAAATCGCATAGCGCCGACAACTTTCTCGCAACAGATACAAAATCGTGATTTCAACTGGTGCTCTTTTCCACTCACGGCAGAGACAAAATCGCATAAATCAACTCTATGTGACTTCGCAACTCGCAATGCCTCTCCGCCGGTAGCTCTATTTTATGGACCCTGGTGATGTGAATTCTTAGCTAAGCCCCTTCTTTCAGGTTACTTTGCAAAGAAACGTAATCTATCTCGATTTACACATATGGCTGTATTTGGATGGGTGAGGGAATAAGGGAATAGTTTTTTCCTACTTTCAAATTTATTATAAACAATCTAAATTCTTCATAAAGTTACACACTTCTCAATACTTCTTTTCTTATTTCTCTTATTCCCACACCATCCAAACGAAGCCATAGATATGTTAGGATATGCAAGAATATAAGTGAAATTCCCAAACTTTCAAGAATGCAAAAAAAAAAACAAAACAAAAAAACAAAAAAGAAAACTGGAGCTTCATAAATGATAGCAGTGAATTAGGCTACCGGGCCGACCGGGGACTTGATAGCATTTAACAACATATATAAAAGGGAAAAAACAAGAACGCTTCAAAAAGCGTCATATAATTGAAAAAACTAAATCAATGACAACTGACATTATCATTATTATTATCAGATCCGATCTTTTCATTAAAAGGGGAAAATAAAAAGAAAAAGACAATATTGCATTTACATCATTGCATGTCCCTGTATTAATATATCAACGAATGCTTAAAATCGAAAAAAAATCCATATGCGTCCATTCTTACAAAAGCATATGATACACAGTGTACGTACCTCTAAGAAAATGGAATGTCGGACAACAAGAAGACAAAAATGCATTTATTATCATATAATTAGACAAAAATAATTATTGACTTTGCATTTTATTTTGACTTGAAAAATGATTCACATATTTAATATTTTTCCCACAAAAGGGGTCTTGAATATTTTGGTACATTTTTTCACCCTAGTGAATACGCAAAATCTTTGCATCAATGTTACTTTATTTATTATTATTATTATTTTGGATACACTAGATAGCGATTATCTAGTGTTAACTATCAGAGATGTAGCATGTGTCTAGCTCAAAACAACAATTAATTGATATGAAAAGGCAAAATAAAAATCAAGTCCAAAACTGAAAGACACGTAACTTTTCTTTTATTTGTGTTTTTTCTGTCTTTTACAAGAGTATAGAGATCTATCTCCAGGAAAGCTTTCCAACCTTTTTAAAGTATAAATTTTGACGAAGAATAAACATTCTGAAGCATGATGTTCTTTCTTAATCATTCTTACGTACAAGAAGAGAACAGAATTATCAATCTCAGAACAGAGAAAGGGTAAAAAGCCTGCCCAAAAAGCTTTACTCCTTTAATTCGTACTACCCATTATTGTAGAACGGAGACGTCCATTGCTTTTTGATATTTATCTAAGATTGTGTATGTTTTGTTCTGCTAAAAATTTCATACAAGTGACTCATTTGTTTTCACACATAATTTTATTTCTTTAACTCTGAGGGTTATCAAATAATTAAAATGATTTCATGGATGTAATAACATTGAAAGATAAAAGAGTTAAATTTCAATTAAATTTTATTTTGTGCGTTCAGAAAAAACAAAAGCAATCATACCAGACTTTTTTTTTTGGAAGGTAGGGAGATGATTCATACCAGAATTAGGAGTAAATAAAAAGAAGCTTCTTATAATTTTTCTCATTATTACTAACCAAAATCCCTCTACTAAGTATTAAATAAAAAATAATGGACAAAATATAATATAAGAAAATCATAAATTCTAAAATGATAAATATAGTATGTTCCTCTTTAAACACAATCATTGTAAATGAAAATTTAGACAATTATGACATTAATTAAAATAAAGACCTTATTTAAGAAAAGATGAAACACATTCCATTTATACAATATCTTGGTCCTCAAAATCGTCGGTGCCTCCATTTTCAAAAGTGGAGAATCCAATAGAAGAAGCAATGGAGAGGAATAAAACGCGGGTCTAGATAGAGAAGAGCAATGCTGTAAAGCCACCAGACTTGCACCCAACCCAACCAGCTATACTTTTCCCGGGAAAAAGTAAAGAAGGATTAGATCGCACCTCCAACGGTTTCTTCATCTCAACATTTCTTTTCGTTTCTTTTTTTTTCCCGTGTGCCACTTAAATCTTACAAAGCAAAACTAAGGAAAGAGGAGCTCTTCGCCTCCAAACCCCTTCTTTTACTGCATCTCTCTGTCTCCATTTTCTCTGTAAATGCCTCTTGTTGGATGTATCAAGCAACGGTGCACGCGTGCCATCACTAGTCTATGAAGAAATCAGACATTGGCTTGTCTCTATCTCGGAAATTAGAAGGTGGGTTTCTCCTTTTCCTTCTGAATTCGACATGTGTGTGTGTGTGTTATTATTTTTTCCTTTTTGTTGTTGCAATTAATGAGTTTTGATTCGATCAAGGTAAAACGGAATCAAAAGATTAGACATTTGGTTAATTTTGTGTAATTTCGATGCATGCGAGATGTTTATTGCCTTCGTTTTCTTTTCACGAGTCCTCGACTAGTTTTACTTTTATTCTAGAAATAGAACTGAAGTGCATGTATATATATACATCCAAGTTTTTTTCTTCCTTCTTTTCCAAAAAAAAAGAAAAGAAAAAGAAAGTAAGTTTGTCTTCCTTGTGCTATTTGATGCAAAAGGGAGATTTCCTTTTAAAACTTTCGGTGGATTTGGCATTTGATAATGTCGTTTGGTCATAAATTTAATTTTTTGCGGTCTATATGTAAAGGTAACGTTGTAAAGAGGAAAAAAGTGTGGGGTTGGGGAAATGGTGGAAGGTAAGTTTTGATACCTTTCGTTTCTCCTTAATGCAAGAACAAATGGGGACAGCTCAGGAGTTGAGGTTTCTATTACTTTTAGAGAGAGAGAGAGAGAGAGGACCTCTTTTTTCAGAGAGAGAAAGAGAGAGAGACGAAAAATTCTTACTCGAAAATAAAAACACAAAAAAAAAAAGGAGAGAGGAGAACTTAATTAGGGCAATTCGATACCTTTTCCCTATTTTCTCTTCCTGGCCTCTGGGTGCCATTGATAGAAGCTGTTTGATTTACTCGGAAAAGAATTTTCTTAACTCGAGGTACTCAATTGAATAATTTGTATATTCTGATTATTTTGGTACAAATTTTCTGTTTTGCCACTATTTTATTTGATTTGTGTGATTCATGGGCCTTTATAAAATATGTTTTTTTCTAATTGTCTGATCACAACACCAGATACATGTGTTGAGTATTTATTTCTAAAGAATGCTTTTTAGATTTAGGGTACTTCTTCCCACTTCTTTACTAGTGTTAAGTTCTCTAAGAACCAAAACAATTATTGTTACCTAATTTTGTACTCACGCAATTGAGAATCTGGACTTAAACAATTTTTCATTTAAATTCATACTTGCATTATATTTCTACAATGAAGTATTTTGTTAAAATAATAGGAAAAAAAAATCATATTTACTCCCATTAGTGCAAAACTAATGTAGACTTGACAGGGCACAATTACCCTCCTACAACATCAGAAAAATCTAATGTAGCCCCATTAGTGCAAAACATATCGTCTTACTTTTCGTTTCCAATATCTTCATAAACAAACAAAGCTCATTATATCTTGATTAATGAAAAGTGGGGATGAGAGGGTAGTTTTGGCATATTAAATGTCAAGACAAAGGACAAGGGTATTCTGTGCAAGTTGTTAGGGTTGCTGCATATGTTATGCTTCCCCTAATTTGTATTGTGGTGATTCTCATTTTGCACAATATATGAGAAATTTCCCTTCTCGAATCTGATTTTCTTCTCATTTTATGTCTAGTTTCTTATACTGATAATGCATTTTCAGGCAGAGAATAATATATTCTTCTTTTCCAAAAGAAATAAAAATGGGAAAAAGAAATAATAGGAGGCTGGAAGCTGGAAATGGAAACATGGGTTGCATGTGGGGCCTCATTCGCATGCTTCACTTCAGGCGGGACCCAAAGATGCTTCTTGACCAAAGAGAAGGAAGCCGCCATTATTTCAGTAAGTTTTGTTTTTATTAAAGGGGTAAATTAGTCAATGGCAGCATGAGAAACTTTCTACTTCACAGATAAATGTGCGAATGAGTGCATAAGAATGGAACTACAACCTTTGATACCATGCATGCCACTGCCAGTGAGCAGACACAGAACTAATGGACAGTTAATTTTGCTAAATTTTTTCGTAGTACATTTCGGAAAATAGTTTGTAGAGTATGTGATCTCCTGGCTGGATAGTTTGGAAATTCTCTTCTTTGGGTATGAAGGATAAGTCATATTTCTAATGACTATGTTGGCATGTGGTCATTTTTGTCAGCTAATCTTGCCTTGATAACATGCTAGTTGGAAATGTTTACAATTTTACATACTTGTTTTATAATTGACTAATGAACGGTTAATTTTTCAACACAGTCAATAGATACTCAAAAGGCATTCAATCAAGCGATTTTGAGGAAATAGACGAGGAAGACTATGTAAGTTTTTCCCATATTTTTATAGATGCTGAAAGAGTATGTTTAATCAGCTTAGGTTTGTTTCACAGAAGCTAAAAAATTAATGTGGTTCCTTCTCAGGATATGGACCATCCAACAACAAAGCCAACAGTGAAGAAACTAATGGAGAAGGAGATGACTGGGGGCAAATCAGGGAAAAGAAAAATACCTAGTGACGAAATTGATAAAATTCTTGCTGACTGGGGACATAAGATCGAGCCTGATAATAAAAAATCCAAGAAAAGAAGACCTAAATCCAATTCAAACTCAAAGCCTAATCCTATTTCTAACTCAAACACCAACACTAATTTAACCAAAAGCAGTGACCTTGAGGTAGTTTTAGCCTCATTTCTGGTAGAGATTTATAGGTACCATAATGAGTGCGAACTTTGTAAGAATAAAAATGGCTTGTGCCCAACTCTTAAATCCATTGTTTGTTCCAAGCTTAATGACCTCAGCACAATATCAGATGACCGAAGTTTAATCAGCGAGAGGCACCTTAGCAACACTGGAGTTTCTCAGTCGAAAGAATTCATGAATGCATTGGATATACTTAGTTCAAATAGAGAATTGTTTCTTAAAATTTTGCAGGACCCTGATTCACATGTTTTGGAAAAAATTCATGAAATAAATGAAAAAAGAGATTTAAAAAGGTTTTCCATGAAAAAGGAAGAGGAAGAGAAAACTGCCAACTCACCGTCTGTCAGTAAAATAGTGGTTCTGAAACCAAAAGCAACTGCCAGACCAACTTATGATGCAAAAGTCGTCTCGCATTTTTCATTTAGAGAGATCAAGAGGAGACTGAAACAAATAATTGGAGAGAGTGTAAAGGAGAAAAAGGATCCATATCTGGCTAAAGTTGTAAATGGTATGAATAAACCGTACCGGCAGGTACATGCAACAGATGGGTCTTCTTTTTATGAAGAGGCCAAGAAGCATCTAACTGAGATATTGAGTGATGGAAATGAAAGTCAAAATTCAACAGGAGAGCGTGTGTCAGTACCCTTGGGAAAAATTCTGTGTCTAACAGACAGTAACTTAGAATTGAATTTGGAGCAAAAGGTAGAAAAAGAAGAAGATGGCATTGAAACGGCAAATGTAACAGAAGAGGGATTAGAGAGGGTTGTTTCTGTTAAAGATCAGAATCAAGAAAACAGTATAAAGGATGAGAGTATCAATTCTGAGACACTGATGGAAGCTTGCATTGAAGAAATGACAGGCAAAGGTAAATTTTATAAGGCTTTGCTCAAAATGATTTATACATGGGATTTCATTTGATTAGAATTGAATTCTCAGGATTTCATTGGGCCTAATGACATGGAAATTCTGATAAAAATCAAATCCGTTTATTTTGGTCAGAAAATTTCTAATCAAAATAAATCAAATGAAATCCCATGTGAAAAAAAAAGTGATCCCAATCAGGATTTCATTTGAAGGTTTTCCTGAACCAGTTTGAAAAGTTGATCCCTTCATGATTACACATTAATTTTTTTTATTTGGCAAGCGCAAGCTGAGCTTAAATGAAGGTTAATATTAGCGTGTTTGTACCAAAAAGGATTAATTGAGATAATTTGGTTTAGAGTTGAATTTAATTGGCCATTTAACAAGACCAACAGTACAAATTAGGCTCTCTCCAGACTATAGGAGAAACTTAGGTTTATCTTGGTGAAACTGCAATGTTTACTACCCTTTAATTGTGTCTGCCTGAGAGAAGCTACTAATTACATGCAGGGACAGTAGATACTACAGAAATTAAGATTGAAAATAGCACAGAGACCATTTCAATTGTTGATGCTCCTGCAGAGTCTATCAATGGTGACTGCACAATTTTAAGGGAAACATCGAAGGAAGACCCCATGCCAGTAAGCAGTACTTCTGATAACTTAAAAAATTGTCATCGTTGTTTTCAGGATTTACCGATTTAGTAATATAAAAAATTATATGGCTATTTTTTTTGTTTGAAAATATGTGAATTCCATTTATGAATGAACTATTGAAATAAACCATGTTATACATTAATGATTTATATGGCTATACTAATTGTAATATATCATTTGAAGGGATCAAGCGAAGACTTCAAACAGGCAGAAGAAGACTTGATTGAAGAATCAGTTTCAATTATTTCTCATTCTGGGGAAAATAGTTTAATAGAGTGGCCGGAGTGTCAAAGTCCAGAGCCGAGCACCTCATACTCCTGTAAAGAGAACTACTCTGGAAAGACGGATCAGCCCAGTCCGATATCTGTTCTTGAACCATTTTGTTCTGACGATGCACCAAGTCCAAGTTGCAAAACAGATCACGGTATTATTTTTTCTTTTCTAATTATATCAAGTTTTACCATACCAAATATATCTTTACTCAGCACGGTTAGTGTTGATATCAATTTTAGCATAAGCTGAAGCTAAAGAAAGTTAAGCTGAATTTTAATTGAGGTTATTACTCAAGCCCATGTACCTAATTGTAAATTCCATTGCCCAATTGAGTGTTAAAGAAAGGATAGACCGGACTTAATTTAAGTTTGGGAAATAGATCTAATTATGCATTTGGTTCATAATAATTTTAAACAATTGTTTATCTTTTCTAATTTAATTTTTAAATTTGTAGATAAGGTACATGAAATCCTATCACCTTCATGGTCAAATCAAATATCAGTGCTGGAAGATGCCAGTGCAAGAACAGAATTCATAGAATCAGTTTTGGAATCTTCTGGATTATGTCAAGAGGAGAACTTAGAGATATGGTACCTGGAAGAAGAGCTTCTAGAACCTTCGTTTTTTAATCATTTAGACATATCATCAAACCAAGAAGATGATTCACGGTTCCTCTTTGACTGCATATGTGAAGTTCTGACAGAGATTCAACATAGATACTTTAGATTTTCGCAACAATCACATGTCAGAAGAAGGAACCTCTTACCTGAAGTGTGTCAAGGGGTCAGCTGGCATCTCCGAAATAAGCACCCATACTTGTTAGATCATCTTATCAGAAGTGACTTGGATCATGGCAAATGGTGTGACCTGAGAGAGGAAACTGAAGGCATTGTTGCCGAGATATGGGATGAGTTAATAGATGACTTGCTAGAAGAAACTGTGTTTGATCTATGGCTATGAATCAGTACTCGAGTAAATACGGGTGTCCTTATTGACCATAGATAGAGCCTCTCATATAGCTAATAATGACATAATATGTGTGTATTTGGTAAGGTGACGGTTGAATGGCACGGTGCTATGGATACCAAAGATGAAGTTTCTATTTTGACAGAAACTTCAAGTTGTTTCCCTTAGATTGATCTTTTCACGTTCACAGAGTGTGAGTTGTGCTAATGTGGATTGGTACATAAAACTGTTGTATTGATTTTTGTAATTCTTTCAAACGTAAAAAGATCAAGAGAGATTGGTTGAATTGAAAAGCTTTCTTCTCTTTGGAAATACTGGCCTATAATCCCCAAGTTTTTAGATTACACTTCATGGAAAGAAATATAATGGCAATCTTGTTTATTTTGAAAACCACAACAATTAACCAAATGTTTGTCAAGATTGAAAATAAAAATTGTAAATATATTTTTATTAACTCAGATAAGCTGTATATAGTAATAGTGCGACATAAGGATAATTTATTCAATAATCAAGTATCAATTAGATTGAAACTATTTATTTCTCAAATAATCTGTTTGATGACCAATTCGTTTTTAAATTTTACTTAAATTGATATGCAACACATCAAACTACAAAGAAAAAATTTATAATTTTAGATTTTTTTTTAATAACTATTTGATAAGCTATCGCAACTATCAAATGAGTTCACTGCAGTATAGCACTACTCTAAAATTGATTAGCACGGTTCAGTGAAATTATACCTCAGATATACTGTTTCATGGGATTAAACGCTGAATGCTTGCACGAAACTAAGACTAAACTATCTAGAACTTGCAAACAGTGAACAATGTTAGAACAATCTCCCGATTATCATCATGGCTCCGTTTGGATGGTGCTAGAAATAAGAGAATAGTTTCTTCCTAGACGTAAATTTATTTCTAACCATCTAAATTTTTCACAAAATTACACACTTTCCAATATTATTCCTCTTATTCCTAAACGATCCAAGTCTGTAATTTTCCAAAAAGAAAGAAAATGAAAAACAACCTTTTTTGCTTCTCATCAATACATAAAATGGCAATGAGAAACTGAAATTAGCAGCGACAGCAAGCTTAAGCCTCCACAGCCCAACGCCCAAACCAAGCACAGCCCAATACTTGTTAGTCTCTCGCAAATCGCATTCCTATTTCCTCCCCAACCATTACAATCGTGTCCTTTAATCTATTGTTTGTTTTTTACTCTTTCTTTTTCTGTCATTTTCCATGTGGCATTTCATTTTATTGCCTTAAGAATTAATGCTAGAAATCTACTTCTAACTGTGTTACTGAAAGGACTGATGTTTATAGTTTACGCGATGTTTCATTTCCGTGAGAAATAGGCGTTGATTGTTTAGGAGTTCTCTTTTGGAGAGCACAAAACAATCCTCTGATCAGAATGAGTATTTACAAGTTTGGTACAACTTATAAGAGCCGACTTTTATTAAGTTCTTTCTGAAAAGAAGTTCAATTAGATTTAAATTTTTGCTTTAAAATGCAAGCACATCTGAATATTCTTCAGCAAGCTCTTACCATCTCTGAGAGGATCCAGGAATAAGATCACCATACCATAAGCTCCTCTCGAAGATTAAGACACCGCCAAAAGTTCGGATCTTCTTGTGATGAATCACTCTTCAGGTTCAAGGTATCATGCCCATAAAAAATTTACATTTTTATGGAACAAAACCTAGAGCATAGGAATTGGTCATCTATTTACATTTTTTTTTTTTTGAAACAAGTAGAGCTTTTGACTGCGCTACCACTTTCATTAAGAAAACCAATAAACATACATAGGGGCTGTTTGGATTCCTTGGGGAATTTGGAGAATTTCATCTTCCTAGTATAAATTTATTATAAACAATTCAAGCTCTTCACAAATTTATACACTTCCCAATAAATTTATGCCTATGAATAAAAAATTTCCCAAATTCTCTAAATTCCTAAGCGATCCAAACGGCCCATAGTTATTTTACAAACATAATAAAGATCAAGAGAATTACTCTACCCCATTTGCATTGCATAGGTACCGACATATGGTACGAATGCCTCTTTATTATCTCTCCTTATGTTTCGCACAAGAGCGGAGGCCGGAATAAATTTCTAGGGGAGAATGCAATTATTGTGTGTGTGGGGGGGGGGGGGCGAATTGCTTATTTTATATAGAATATTACTTAAAGTTACATGTTAATTCTAAAAATTTCTAGAGCACGTGGTAGTGTTTACCAAAAACCCGCCGGGTCAAACCCGCCCCATGGACCGGACCGTCCATGGACCGTAATGGACCGAAGGGTTAGACCGGGACGGGTCTACGGCGGGTTTGGGCCGCCTTTTCTAAAAAAACCCGCGTTAACCCGCCCCGTCTTAACCCGTGGACCGGACCGCCCCGCCAATCCGTCTTAAACCCGTGCAATGTTATTATTTTATTTTATAACTCCGCCTATGTTATTATTTTATAAAATAATTTAATAACATAGTCGGTCCCAAACCCGAAAAAAGAGGAATGTAACTTTATATAATTATATTCAAATTTTTTCATTTAAAAAAATAAAAGAAAAACGTAAAAGTAAAATATAAAAATAATTTACGAAAAATAAAAAACAGAAAACAATATTGAAAAAAGAAAAAAAGTATTGAAAAAAAAACAGAAAAGAGAAAAACAACAAAAAAAATTTATAGTGATTATTATAGTATATAATATATATGTAGTTTATATATATACTAACGAAAAATCCAAAAAAATATAGTAATAAAATAAATAAAAACCGGCGGACCGGACCGAACCGGACCGTCATAACCCGTGCGGGTTACATGGGGCAGGTTTAAGAAGGGTTAGGACCAAGATTTCTAGAATGGACCGTCCTAACCCGTGGACTGTTGCGGGTTGGACCGCCCCGCCCCGTTTGGTAAACCCTAGCACGTGGTGCTAAGTCCTTCTCTGCACCCTTTGGCTCCGCCCTTGGTTTTGCACATGAATTAAAAGATCACAAAAAGTAATTGCAAAACAAAAATAAAGTCCAACAAAATAACATGAGAAAAACATCCGTAGATAAGTAGCATTTTATTTGACACCCCTTCTTAATCCAAGAAATATCACCTCACATCTGTCGTCTTTCAAGCTTGATGGGAGTTCATTCACGTTTGGAATCAGTCCAAAAACTTGCTCCTTCAATGCGAAATTCCACAAAAGTGACCAATGATTAAGGAAACAATATATCTATAAGTGTGGTATTTATCTGAATTAAAACTTATCTTATTTCGATTATTCTACAAAATTCAAAATATTGCTCCACAAAATACATGAAAAGCACCTAATAGATATATCTATATAAAGAATTGTTATTGAAGTAAATCTTCAAGAGAATAAGGTTCAATATTACAATCAAATTGTTTTAGAAACCATAACCATATTAGTTTATTAGGACATCTGAAAAAAAGTAATCTATTTTCTCTAAACATGAGCAGTATACACATGAAGTGTCACTTCTCCATCCTCAATATGCTAAGTTATCTCTTGTTAATAACCCTTTTTTGCTCAGTAACCATAAAAAATTCAAATCTTTAAAGGAACCTGAATCTTCCAAGTAATCATGTTCCAATCATTTTTTACCCCTCAATGATCAAGCCAACGGTATAAGGCTCTTATAGAAAAATATTTTTTTTTTATCTTTGCCCATCCATCTAATTTTATCATTGTTATAAGATAATGGAAATTAACAGCTTATCTTATATCTCAAAGAGTCGAAATCTAACATACGAATATAGCTTAATTACCTCCTAAACTGCAATGTTCTCATATGATTGTTCAAAATAGAAGCAACCGTAATCGTTTTGTTGGTGCAAATATTGTAAAGAGATGAAAATTTCACCCACCACTTATATGTCCAAAACTACGCCGAATTACCATTTCCTATTTCAAAATAGCAATTTATCTTAATTATTTATTCTATATCTTTAGAGAGGTCTAGAAAGGGAGACCGTTTATTTTTGTCTAGTTTGGCATCGTATTTACGGACAATTATATCTTTCCACTAACTATGATAATTAAGATATTTTATTCTCCACCATTGTTTACCTAACAAAGCATAGTTCATATTTTTTAGATTGACGATCCTTAACCCCCTTGTTCCTTAGTTCGAGTGACACTCTCCCAATGAATCAAATGATATTTTTCTTGATTTCCACATGCCCAAGAAAATTTGGCCGTCTATTACACCATGTTAGTGCTGCTCTCAAGATTGTATGGAAACCTCGGTACATCTCTTTGTTTATTACACCATTGCCAAACAAATCTAGACACTACTGCAAATCAGATTTAACTTGTCATTGCTCTGTTTCACTTTGGATCTTCTAGCCTTCTGGCTACATAACAAAGTGACAATTGGCCCCTCCTAGGATATCATATGGGTGATGAGTTCATGGGCCATTTGGAAGGAAAGAAATAGTCGGAGTTTTGGCTTAAACAGACTGACTGTTTCACTACTGATGGTGAAAATTTGCACTACCATTGAAGCTTAGAAGAAAATGACTTAGAATTAAGGCTGATTGTTGTTGATTTTGTTTTTTTTTTCTTTCTTTTCTTTGTTCTTTACTTTTATTTTTATGCTTTTCTTTCTTCTTTCCTTTTTCTTTCACTTTTTTGTACTCTGTAATTTCTTTTTGGTTAACGAAATTGTTGTCGTGGCAATCACCACCTAGACTTCAAAAAGAAATTTTTTTTTTGGCTCAAAATGATCAATAGATAGAGAAGAATTCAGTAACATGACTCCAAAATATTTAGGATAGAAAACATTCGGGGCTAATAAAGATCATTCTCTAAATTCATCATCGCCATCATCCTTCAATAGTTCGATTAATTGCATTCCAAAAAAAGAAAGAGGATGATGGAAATTTTTTTTAGAATGTCATTAATGAAACTCCTCCCTTCATCCCATCATCCTCATCATCCCACGCTTACCTTCTATTTTTTTCGATCATCCTCTGAATTTTAGTAATTATTTTAGTTAACATTTTTTTTCTAGAACAGTTAGTTATTTTTCCAGGACAGTTAGTAAGATTAACCAGAATAGTTAGTTATTTTTCCAAAACAGTCAGTAACATTAACTAGAACAGTTAGTTATTTTTTTCAGAACAGTCATTTATTTTTTCAGAACAATTAGTAACATTAAGCAGAACAGTTAGTGATTTTTTCAGAATATTTAGTTATTTTTCCAGAACTTTTCTATTAATATTAGAAATGAAACTTAATTAAAAAAAAGCAGTGAAGGAAGGAGGGGAGCAGAGGAGTACATTGGATTAATTGTATTCTAAAAAAAAGAGGGGATGAGGATGAAGGGGATGATTCCATCATCCCTAGACTTTCTTATTAATGAAGACAAGTTAGATAATTAATGAAAATTTTGATGGGATGATGGAAAACAATTCCCGAAAACATTTAGCAAAAATTATTCTAATTTTTTTTGTTAATTAGTAAAGTACTTTTTTTTTTCTTAATTTTGAATTCCGATACTATACAAAATTTATGGTATATATGTAATCTGTATGTAATATATAAATAGTAGCAAAAGTTGATGTAAATTTTACCATTTATGGAGGCTTCAATTTCGCAATGTTCCAGATTTAATGATTTTCCATAAAAAACACAACGATACGCATTTAATTTCCTTCCTATTTCTAAAATTTTTAACTTAATTTGGAAAAATATTCAAGATTGTCGAATAATTATCTTTAATGATCCTTCACTTTTTTTTTCCTCGTCCTGTCAAATATATCATTTTTAAATTACTTTATAATTAATTTAATAATATTGCTTAATTAGTTACCAAAAAAGCGACTTGGATTAGAGATCATGTACCGTGTTTCTTATGTATTGACGTGGTCAATAAAATTATAGACACATTGGATGTCTGGATGCGCTACCTACCTACCTAAGCAACTATACGTTCGATATAATTTATACATACACGACCCTATTCAGGTCGCATAATTATTCGCAAAACAAAATTTCCAAACTGAAGTAATAATAATAACAATAATAAAGAAAACGAAAAAAAAAAACTAATACAAAAGAAATTAATTAAGAAGGAAATTAAGAACAGAAGACAGAAAGATCAAGTGGAAAGAAAAAAAACACCTAGACTACAAAAGAAGCCCTTGGCCACCCAAATCTAAAGTGTTCACCCAAAAACAGCACGCGGGCCCACACGTCAGAGACACAGCCCCCAAATTTCGAGTAATGCTTTACTCCATTGCCCATCTCTCGTCGTCATCAGCGAGTTAAAAAGAGTCAAACACCTGTGCCTCTCTCTCTCTCTCTCTCTCTCTCTCTCGCTTCGTTCGAAGGTTACCCTTCTCGCTAGCTCTCTCGCTGTCGCGCTCTCTCTACTCGCCTTTCTCTGTTGCTTGTCGCGCTTCTAGGGTTCGGAGATTCTAGGGCTTTCGAAACCCTAACCCCGATTCGCGTGATTCGAGGAATCGAGAGTTGCTTATTCCCGCCGATTGTGGAAAAGGTTTCTTCTTTTCTGCATCCCCCTTCTTTTTCTTCGATTATTTTTCGGGTTTTTAGTGGAGTTCAGGGGTTTAGAGTTGGTAGCTGTGGTGGTACTTTTTCGGGTATTATGGGATCTATTTTTGTAATTCCAGTTTAGTTGATTGGTTTAGGTTTAATGTTTAGTTTTGTCTTTTCGTCTCAGATCAGGATCTATGGTATTGGTGTTTGTTGTGAGCATATTTCCAGTGTTGAGAATTTTCGAATTTTTCATCTTTAATCTTTACTTCTGTTGCTTTTTATAGAGCTTGAAGTTTAATTTCTTCATTGGGTGTTTTGCAGATATTCTGAAGGCTTCAGTAGCGGAGTTAGGTAGGTACTTCGCTAGAGAAAAGGATCGACAACTTATCTTGTGCTGGATTACTAGAGGCAAAATTTATTGTTCTTCAATGAAGGAGGATAAATGAGATGTCAATTTGATATGGATTGGAGAATTGAGTGGTGAAGTTGGAGGCAGTAATGCCGTTGATTTTCAGGAGAGATGCAAAGGTATTCTTCAGCCAGCAGTAATGCTGGAAACTCACTTGGTGGTCCTACTGTCAGGGATAATTCGAGGGCAGATTCATCATTTCAATCCTCAAACTACCCTGTTAATTCCAGGTGATTATTTTTTCATGCAAAGTACATTAAAATTGACTGGTTTGAACCTCTTGTAAAATGCGGGTAAGTGGGTTGAGATGTTGAGTTGTCTGATATCTTATCTGATAGTCTTAGTTAACCCTACTTTTGATTGTAAAACCAAAATAGCTGCGCTGTCAAGTTTTAAGTCCAAGTAGGACCCTTTCTATATCTGTTAAATTAATTCAATCCCGCTGCTCTCTTAACACTTATTTTCAGGCGACAATCGCAGATACCAGCATACAAATTGAAGTGTGAAAAAGAGCCCCTTAATAACAGGTTCTCGTTAAGAAAATCAGTTGTGTACTTGTTTGCGAACCTATATTGTTATATACTTTTATTGACAATTTATGTTCTTATTAGACTTGGTCCTCCTGATTTCTACCCGCAAACTCTGAATTGTCCTGAAGAAACTCTAACTAGAGAATATCTACAATCTGGATATAAGGAGACTGTTGAAGGAATCGAGGTACTTCTTTTGCAATTGAACATTAATTATATAAAGTTATCATGCATGAAAATTCTTTTTTTAATCGAAGTTGACTGACTACTTTTGAATGGGGTATTATTGTCCTGTTGTTCCTTTCTGAATCTGAAGATCTATTTGAAACAGAGAAGTGCTTCTTTCTTTTTGAACTGTTAGAACCCCTGTTGTAGTTCAATTTTTGTGCTATTGGCTGTTTTGACCCTGTACACAAATTTACCACCTTATGTACAAATCCAAATCTAGAATTTTAAAAGTCAGTCAAGTTTTAAGTTATGCAGGATGTACACACAAATAATGTCAAATTGATCCTAAGCATCGGTAAAATCTTTGACTGTACATATCCCTTTATTTTCTTTAAGATGTTGGTGCTCCAATTAGGAAGTTTGAAAAAAATAAACTCGCTGTTGCTGAGATCAAGCTGCGTCTTGTAGTAGTTAGAAAAAGTATATGTCTCTATCTGCAATCCAATAGCATTTTTTTTCTCCTTGAATAACTGTTGTTTTCTTGGTTTCCATAGGAAGCACGAGAGATTGTTTTGACTCAGGTTGTAACTTTCCTTAAGCCAGAGCTGATAGGAAAGTGTCGGGAGGTAATTCCTTTTACCATTGCTATTTTCTGGAAACGAATCAAACGATTTGGTGCTTTAATATTGCATTACTTCCCACTGTTGTTACCTTTCCTTGTTCTATATTTTTTGGTCTGTCTATTTTAATAATATTTTGTGGCAAAGTTTCCTGAAGGAATGAGTGCCCATAGATGGTCTTATATTTCATCTCTTATCTGTCTTCCCTTTTATTTGCTTTTTGTCTGTTTTTTGCATACGGGTAAATTTTGGACGTACTGTTGGTAAAATTTAGGTCAAATTAGTCTTAAACTGAGGCTTGTTGCACAATCGATTGGAATTGGTTGGGAATATTTTGAGGCGTGCTTGCAGAATTGGAAGCTCAATATTGTTGGTATTCGGAAATTATCAATGTTTGTGAAGAGAGAGCCTGCACTAAGTGGTCTTAACTTTTGGCAAAAAACCCTGTCGCAATCGATATATGAAAATGACTGTTGTAGTTAGGTCCTATGTTGTAATAATCCACCATTATCAGCAGTAATTGTCATTATCTAAATTTCTGGCAGTGGTTCTGTTTTCTTTTTGTGTTCTGTGACGACCTTATGTTGTTCTCATTTAGTTTTGTACTCGATCTATAACTAACAATCTCTTCTTTTTTTTTGAATTACACGTCCAAAGGCAATAAGGAAGCGTTTCAGGGCCATAAATGAGTCACGTGCTCAGAAGAGAAAAGTAAATACCTCTCTCTCTCTGCAATCTGCCCTTGCGGATCAATTAATGTTTAACCTGAATTTCTATTACTGCAGGCTGGACAAGTTTATGGTGTACCTCTTTCTGGTCACTTGCTAGTAAGGCCTGGTGCATTTCCGGAACAAAAGCCTTCTGGAGAAGATTTACGAAAGAAATGGATTGAGGTGCGCGACATAAATGCCATAGTCTATTATTTTGATGCAGGTAACTTTACCATGGTTTCTGTAAGACTGTAACTATGATTTTGTTTTGTGCTGTAATGAATTAACAGGCCTTGTCCCAACCCCACAAGCGACTACGCTCACTGTCAGAACATGTGCCTCATGGCTTTCGAAGGAAATCCCTCTTTGACATCATCACTCGCCATAATGTCCCATTAGTTCGAGCAACCTGGTTTGTTAAAGTCACATACCTCAATCAGGTTATCATTTGCTTACTGAATCTTTTTGAAAGCATTTGCCCTAATAAGAATGTTGGGATCATTTTCATCCTATATGTTCTGACTTCTGAGTTAATCACCAGTTAAGAAATAATCAAATTTCAGGTCCGACCTACCAGCACTAATGTACCAACTGGTCAATTCGTTAGAACAGAACAGTGGACAAAGGACGTGGCAGAGTATTTTGAGCAGCTCTTGGAAGAGTTCAGCTCAAAAGACGGGGCAGCTTTGTCAAGTAGAGATCAGCCATCCCCTGGACTCAACTCAGTACATTCTTCATCAAAGCTGAAAACAGAATCGTCCCCATCCATTTCAGACACCGAGGAGCCATCGTTTAACTTTAAATGGTGGTATATGGTCCGCCTGGTGCAGTGGCATCTTGCTGAAGGGTTGCTTCTACCATCTATTCTTATTGATCGCATTCTGAACCAGCTTCAGGTAAATACGAGGATCATTAATATTTTTCCTTATAATTTTGTTTCCTTTTTATTGCTGACCTTGTATAATTATCTTTTTTAAACAATCTATACCTGCAGGAGAAGGATTCATTCGAGATCTTAGAACTCCTGTTACCTCTTTTGCTAGGTCTGTTGGATTACATTGCTTTGTCACAGACGTACACACGCACCTTTGTGGAAACAGCTGTGCGTTATCTCGGCAATGTTTTGTCAAGCGGATCAAGTTCAAATGATGGTTTGAAAAGGGCATCTATGGCTGCTACTGTAGCTGAAATGTTGCGTTATTTGATCCTTTCAGTGCCAGACTCTTTCGTATCTTTGGACTGCTTCCCTCTACCGGCCCCTGTTGCACCAGAGGTGCACCACCGGGCATCTTTGAAAAACGTTCTTGAGGGTTCTGAATCTATTCAGTTTGAGACACAGGATGCTTATTTTCGGTATTTGTCATGCGGCCATGCAGTATCTGCTGTAGAAAAACGTACCTCTGATCTAGCCAAGATTGTTAACCCCAGCCTTCAAGGCAGAGGTGCAGCGAAGGTTGTACAAGCTCTTGACCGGGCCCTTGTGTCAGGCAACTTAAACCTGGCTTATACCTCTCTCTTTGAAGATCTATCTGATTCTCTTATGGAGGAGAGGTGGATTTCTGAGGTGAGCCCTTGTTTACAATCTTCTCTGATATGGATTGGGACTGTCGAGTTGTCTTTGATATGCTCTGTGTTTTTCCTTTGCGAATGGGCAACATGCGATTACCGGGATTGTCGTACTACTATGCCATCAAACCTCAAAATTACAGGAAGGAAAGATCTCTCTCAGATTTACATGGCAGTGTTGCTGTTAAAGAACAAGATGGATGAGATGTGCAAGGTTTCTAACCCCAAGAACAGCAGTCGGCTTGGAGCTGGTAAGATTCCCTCTCAGGATCGTACTCCTAACCATTCCAAGAATTCAGGTGAGAGAAAGCACAAAACTAACATGCTTGAAAGTCCTGGCCCATTACACGACATCATTGTGTGCTGGCTGGATCAGCATGAAGCCAGCAGCCCTACGGGCTTCAAAGCGGTCGATGCGCTTGTCACAGAACTCATCTGTAGTGGCATTTTCTATCCTCAGGCCTATGTAAGGCAGCTTATTGTAAGTGGCCTTATGGACAGAGAAGGCACACCTTTAGATACTGAAAGAAAAAGGAGACACCATAGAATTCTGAAGCATCTGCCAGCGTCGTCTTTGTTGGATGTGCTGGAAGAATCCAAGGTGATTGAAGCAACAACTCTGAATGATACTATTACTGTATACTCCAGTGAACGTCATCTTGTTGTGCGTGAGCTGTCCAGGGGGCAGAGTGATGTGGTTAAGAAAAGTAATTCATTGTCTGGCTTTCCTCTCCAAAAACAAATCAAGCATCGTCCCAGCAGCCGAGATGGCAAGGTTGATGGTAGCAAGGTGAAGGAAGTAGTTACTGAACTAAAAAGTCTTATATCAGCTTTGCTGCATTTTCCAAACATGGAACCAAAGAATGATGCTTCAAAGGGAAGTATCAAGAGGCCGCTAAGTGCATCTGATTTGAAATCTGATTCAGGTGAGATGAAACAAGGTTGTGAGGAATGCCGAAGAGCTAAGAAGCAGAAGATAGACAACAGGAGCCCTTCTTTCCAAAGTATCCCTTCGAATCAATTGGAGGATGAGGATATCTGGTGGATAAGGAAAGGAGCAGCAAAGGTCCAAGAACCATCATTCAAGGTTGAACCACCGCAGCAGAAGGTACCTAAACAAGGCTCAAGAGGGCGTCGTAAAACTCAGAGCCTGGCACAGTTGGCAGCTGCTCGAATTGAAAGCAGCCAGGGGGCTTCTACTAGCCATGTCTGCGATAATAAGGTGAGCTGCCCCCACCACAAATCCACAACAGACAGCGACAGTTCCAAGGATTTTGATCGGACAAAACCAGTCAACCTTTCTGAGATTGGAAAGGGTTTGAAGAGGCTTAGGATGATTGAGAAGAAATCTGTTTCGATCTGGCTCTTGAAATCGCTGAGACAGCTTATTGAGGGGACTGAAACAATGCTGTCAAAGCCTGGGAACAGCTCTTCTGGTTTCGCCTCACAAAATGACGAAAGGAGTAGTGTTAGATGGAGACTGAGTGAGGATGAGTTGTTGTCAGTTATGTATGTTTTGGACATTTGTTGTGATTTGGTTCCATTGGTGAAGTTCCTAATATGGTTGTTATCCAAGATCCGTACAAAGATGAATACTAATGTCCAAGTTGGTAGGAATACAATACTGCCAAAGAACAGAGAAAACCAAACCTGCCAAGTCGAGGAAGCATTTATTTATTCTGCCCTTCAACGGTAAGTATTATTTGTCCTGCGTTGTACTTTTGTTCCTTGATAATGCCCTGTTGGCATGTGTCCAGATTTATATTTCCATTAGCTCTTGTCAGCTTTATTTTGCTAATTCCGTGAATCCTTCTTAAGACTAAAAACTTTTCTTTTATTTTTCTTCTCTTTCAATTGGCTACCTCTCTTGAGGTTTAGTTTTAAGGTACTATTATTATGCATTATGCATAGGCTTAGCACCAATTTATACCCATGTAGAATATGAACTTTGGTTGTGTTCTGCTTTAGATCGGGCTTATCTTTCTTTTTATAATCACCCGGAATTGCATATAACCTGTCAAATGTGTTCTTTGCAGATATGAAAATGTACTGCTTGCAACTGACCTCTTGCCTGAAGTGCTGGCTGCTGCGATGCATCGTAACTCTGGAGTTGTCATGACAAATGGAAGGCTCCCTTGTTCCGCTGCTTTTGCATACACCCGGTACTTGTTGAAAAAGTACAGGGACGTGGTTAGTGTAGCAAGGTGGGAGAAAAATTTCAGAGTTAGTTGCGATCAAAGACTCCTTTCTGAACTCGACACAGGTCGATCAATTGATGGTGACTCCATCTCTACGTCAGGAGTTTCATCGGGAGAAGATATTGATGACCATATCAGGCAAAAGCTTGGGGGAAGGTCGTCGCGAAATGTCCCAAACATGAAAGATGTGGTACATCGCAGTGTTGAGGAGGCATCCCGGTACTTTTATGGGAAAGAAAGGAAGGTCTTTACACCATCAACACCCAAAGGCGCCTCATTGGAGAAGTGGGATGATAGCTTCCAGATAGCACATGATATTGTGTTTAGCCTGGTGGAGTGCATCCGCCAGAACTGCAATACACTTCCTGAGGGTGATCCTTCTGTAGTTGCAGCAGCTGTCTCAGCAATTGTTGGCAACGTGGGCCAGGCCATAGCAAAGCTCCCTGATTTCACCTCTGGAAATTACCAGAACCCCCCTTCTGCAGCAACTTCTTTGAACTGTGTACGGCACATTTTAAACATTCACATTACATCTCTTTTTCTGCTAAAGGAATCTCTTGGAGACCGTTTCAGCCGGGTGTTTGAGGTAGCCTTGGCTGTTGAAGCCTCATCAGCTGTATCAGCTGCCTTTGCTCCCCCCAAATCTCACCGGAACCAGTTTCAGCTCTCCCCTGAATCTCATGACCTATATGGAAACCATTCAAATGATCTTCATAGCAATTCCACTAAGGGCTTTGTCTCACGACCCACAAAGATTGCAGCTGCTGTCTCTGCCCTTGTTTTGGGGGCTGTTATTCATGGTGTCATCAGCTTAGATCGTTTGATAACAGTTTTCAGGCTGAAGGAGGGTTTGGATATCATGCAATTCGTCAGAAATGCTAGATCATCAAATGCTAATGGTGTTTCACGCACTTCTGGTGCTTTCAAGCTCGACTGTCCAATTGAGGTTAATGTTCACTGGTTCAGGCTCCTGATTGGTAACTGTCGAACTGTGTGTGATGGGCTCATTTGTGAAATGCTCGGTGATTCGTACATTCTAGCTCTTTCGAGGATGCAAAGAATGCTGTCACTTGGTCTAATTCTCCCTCCTGCATACTCGATTTTCGCAATGGTTATATGGAGACCCTATATCACCAGCAACGGTCCAAACCGTGAAGATATTCAGCTTTATCAGTACCTATCAACTGCTGTTGGAGATGCCATTAGACACCAGCCGTTCCGAGATGTGTGTTTCAGGAACACACACAGCTTTTATGATATCCTGGCCTCTGATTCAGGTGATTCAGAGTTTGCTGCTATGCTTGAGGTGCATGGTTCAGATAAACATTTAAGAGCCTCAGCCTTCATCCCTCTGCGGGCAAGGCTGTTTCTGAATGCTCTGATTGAATGCAAAATGCCGGCCTCAGCAATATTGCAGGAAGATGGGTCGTGGGGTTGCGACTCAAGTGCTAACATGGAAAATGAGGCGAAGCTACAAGAGCGGCTACTTCATATACTGGATACTCTTCAACCAGCAAAGTTTCACTGGCAGTGGGTCGAGCTGCGGCTCCTCTTGCATGAGCAGGCCCTCATTGAGAAAATAGAGACTCAGAGTATGTCATTTGTGGAGGCTCTCCGGTCTTTGACACCCAATGCTGATTCAGAGAGTGAGAAAAAATTTACTGAGATAATAATTTCAAGGTTGCTAATCAGGCCAGATGCGGCCTCTCTTTACTCGGAGGTGGTGAACCTCCTTGGTAAGCTGCTCCAGGAGTCTTTGGTGATGGACACTAAGTGGATCTTACAGGGTCCAGATGTTCTACAGGGACGAAAATCTATCAGGCAACAGCTTCTATATGTTGCACATAGAAAGGGGCTCTCAGCGAAAGCCCAGTTTTGGAAACCATGGGGATGGCCTCGTTCTGTGCCTGAAGCCTCTACTAGTACTACCAGCAACAACAACAGCTCTAATAGTGGTAGAGGTACAAAGAGGAAGATTGAAATTACTCCTATTGAAGAAGGAGAGGTTATTGACGAGTTTGTAGATGTTAAAAGATCTGGCAGGTCCACGAACACCCGAGCCACAGATTCAGAGGGGCCTGAATCCATCCAACACCGGGTGACTGAGAAAGCTTTGACGGAGCTTATGCTCCCTTGCATAGACAGGAGTTCTAGCGAGTTGCGCAATGCATTTGCTACCGAACTAATCAAGCAGATGGCCGCTATTGAGACACAAATTAGCACGATAACAAACAACAATGGAACAAAGCAGCAGGCTAGTACGGGCTCACCGGGGATAGAAGGGTCTGCCCCTGGCAAAAGCGGTAGAAAAGGAATGCGGGGCGGTAGCCCTGTTATTGGCAGGAGGCCTCCAGTAACGGCTAGCGACTCCACACCTCCTCCAGTGGCTTCTTTGAGATCGGCGCTATGGGTGCGCCTCCAATTTCTTATTAGATTGCTCCCTGTTATCTATGCAGATAGGTAATTACATGTTATTTCTTTACCATGATTTCTGTGAGGTCAAAATTTAGCTGCTTATAATGTCTCACAACCTTGCTTTGGTCAGTTCCAGGAACGACTATTTGAGTATGTGCAAACAAGAAGTCTTATTTAGCTCATTTTCCCCACAATATAACTTTGTTATTGCTTCAATTACCCAAACTTTACATGCAAAGTGACAAAATGACTGAACCAAAAAAAAAGCATGATACCAGTCTTTACATGGGTTAGAGATCAGTATCAAAATAATTTATTTTTGAGATATAAGCAGGGATCCATCCGGACGGAATATGAGGCAAACACTTGCCGGCATCATTCTACGTCTGCTTGGGGCACGAGTTGTGTATGAAGAGGCTGACCTACCGAGTCCCATGAAAAGGGAGGCAGAGTCTTCTCTTTCTGAAGCTCTTGTCTATTCTGCAGACCGGCCTGGTGAGGGGCTCTTTGACAGGCTTGTTTGTGTGCTTCATGCTTTGCTAGGGAGCTGCAAACCGAGTTGGCTGAAGCCCAAGTTGCCCCCCTCCAAGTCAACCATCAAATCTTCCCGAGATTTTCCTGCATTTGATCGTGAGGCAGCAGAAAATTTGCAGGTTAGTCTATTTCCAATATTGGGGATTTCTGGGTTGTAATATTATTTTGGCACAGGTCCATTACCTGCTAGGATTATGGTATTGATGTCTCCTTTTATGTTTGAATTGTGTTTCTTCTGCCAATTTTGCATAATTGGATTGCATAAGGTAATTTTGGGTCTTACTCGAGAGCACTTTTAAGTACTCTGGTTGATCCCACTTGGAATCTGACAAGGATACATATGTATCAACCAAGTTTGTGCTCTGATCTAAGTTTTATTTTCCTTGGCTTTGTTTTTGTTGGGAATTTTAATTTGACCCTTTTTTTTTTTTTGTGGAAGCCTAAGCCCTAGCCCTAGCCCCAAATTTCATCTTGTTGTTTTTTGTGGAAGTTATCTTACCATTTGGTGCGGAAACAAGGACAGAATTTTGTGGTAGTTAAGAAATGCTATCTGGGAAGGGATAAGAGCTTTGCTTAATATTAATTAGACTAGGTGTTCAGGTTACCACTTGGTTAAATTGTTAACCAATACTGACCAGGAGTTCAGGACACCTTTTTACTAGAATATTTTTTTTATCAAAATTAAATGGATTTGATGTTGTTTGATTGGAATTTCCATGTTATTAGATCTGAAGAAATCCTGAGAAATTAATTATAATAAAATGAAATCCCACGTAAAATTAATTTTGATCAAAGCCATACTGATCTGAGCTTGAGTTTCAGAACATAAGTGACATAATTGTAAAAGTAAAGATAAAAAGATTGAAGTACTCGCTAAAGTTCCTTGTAACAATAAGCTGCATGCTTGCTTTGTACTTTTGGGATTTGTAATCAAAATGAGGCTTTCGCCTTCTCTTTTTTTTTTAATATACCAATGCATAAGTGCAGTCAAATCCTTTTGGTTAAATATTACTTTCAACTATATTAGTTCTTAAAACTTTCACTTAGTTTTCTGATTCATTTCAGCAGTTTTTTTTTTTATAAAATATTTGATCTTTCGATCCAAGTCAGCAAGTTTAATCTTACTGGCTGCTTCTGAGCCGCCAAATTGCATCCGTATTCAGATTTTGAGTTTAAGAATGATATAGTTAAATGAATTGACTTTTAGTTTTGTTTGATTTATAATTGTAAAAGAGAGGGTCAACCTTAGGATAAGTTGAGGCAAAGGTGTGGAGCTGTCATATGTGTAAAGGGGTACTTATATGTGATAGTTCATGAAATTGTCATATTTACGTATTCATGTCTTCATGATCAGTGGTATTTGGGACCTAGTCTGCATCAGGATTTTTAAGAGTCCAATTTTTAGTTAAATATTTTCTTACATTGGGCAGACATGCCATTTTATTATGTATTCTTCACCATTTTTCCGCAACCAAACTGCCTGAACCATATTGACTCACTCTAAGACAGTCTGCCTATTTCTGATTTTTGGTTTTGCTTTTATACTGCAGTCAGCATTGGACAAAATGGAGTTGCCGCCAACAATCCGGAGAAGGATTCAGTCGGCCATGCCTTATCTTCCCCCAACACGCCCTTTCTCAATGCCCTGCCTCCCTCCTTTCTCGGCTCCTTCTCTTCCATTTATTCTGTCCAGCAACCCCACCCCCGGTCCCCAACAGAGAAACGT
The DNA here is from genome assembly GCA_028095005.1 of Rhynchospora pubera. NCBI lineage: Eukaryota > Viridiplantae > Streptophyta > Magnoliopsida > Poales > Cyperaceae > Rhynchospora > Rhynchospora pubera. The sequence goes on along the minus strand of CM051461.1, from coordinate 162,674,692 downwards.
CAATCCCTCTACTTCAAGCTGGACCTCTTCCAATCTTCCATCAGGCAGAGGCAAGGCACCACTGCCTTCCCAAGAACCATCAGAGATGGAGATCGATCCATGGACCCTGCTCGAAGATGGCACTGCTGGCTCTTCTTCTGCCACAACAGGCAGTGGTGGTGGAGGTGGTAGTAGCATGGGTGTCCCTGGGGGGGACCATTCCAATTTGAAAGCCTCTAGCTGGCTCAAGGGTGCGGTTCGAGTGAGAAGAACCGACCTCACTTACATCGGATCACTAGATGATGATAGCTGACTCGTTTGTACAGTTATGGCAACATAAGAAAAAGGAAATATACATATTCTTCAAGGGCTCATCTTTGTTATTTCAGGAGAAGATACCATACTGGAATTAGGGGAAAGCAGGGGGCATTTGTATTGAATATCGTCTTGACTACTGGAGTTGGGCCTCTTTTTGGAATTCCCGAAGCTGTTGTACATACAAAGTATTTATGGTTCCAGCGCTGTCAGATCATGATGTAGCATGCTTTTAATTTTTTATTTTTAATCCATTTTCTTTCGAAGGTTGTATTATTTAGGGAAACAGAAAGGGTACAGCGGGACCAGCTTCAGTGTAGCAAAGCTTAGAATTGATTCAAAAGGATTTGTAACCGTATAACATGTATTTTAGGGGGGCCAGATGATTACGCTTCTTGTTGGCTAGTCCCATGTGCCCTATTCTTTTGTGTTTTCTTTTTCTAGTTTACTCCCGTGGCTCATTGAGGGTTCGGCTGTGTACTTCCAAATGACTCACGTTTAGATTAATTTTAATTAATTTATTCTATTTCTTTTGTTCTATGTGTGTTTGTTCTGGAAGGGGGACGGGGGCTGTTTTGATAGCGGAATCTGCCTAGTTAAAAGTAACTTCAAAATCCTTTTTTTAGTTTCTGATACGTTTGCTTTTTGTCCGTAAGAAATCTATTCATACTATTTTCATGTCGTTTGCATTACAATTACAGACAGCGATAGCAGGTTCTGTGAACATTGTACAAAGTTTAAATATGATTACTAATTTCAAATTTACCACTAATAGACACCTATGGTATAAGAGGCCCATATAATACACGACAACTAAGTCAGGCGTCAAAATGTTGTGTACTGTCTGATAATATATTTCTCAAAATTTGTCAGTAAAATAACTACAGCCGCATCAATCCAAAATATAACCTGTCCGAGGTCTTAAACTAAATCGCCTCATTTTCTATTGTTAGTTGCTGCAACTTCCCAAAGTAGCATGAAATGGCCGTCGTTATGAGCCTTTAGCTGACTCTGGGTTGGAAACAGATATCAACTTTTCCTAGCAGATTTATCAGCAAAAAGCACATCATCGATCCATGAAACGATATTAAATGCTAAACTCTCTAGCACTCTTGAGTAGCTTTCCAGAATTGCCTGCCCAACATCCTGTGCCATCAAACATCAGAATCATCAACAGTAAATCAATGATGAAAAATTTTGCAAAGAACTTCCATAAATGGTCACCCCTCAGTATAAATGTGATGTGTTTTAAGATTCCAAAATTTTCAGAAGTTCATAGTTAATATACTTTTAGATGTTTTGACAACAATAGCATAGCATATTTAAGTTTATTTCAAGGCCAGTGAAGTGTCTTTAGTTCCATTTCCATAATATTTATAGTACTCCATTCCATCTTAATCTATTCCGCTGTCAGTGAACTATATTTATTAAATTTTGTTTCATAACTATTCCAATTTCTTCTCCAGCAAATTGGCTCTATTCAATGAGCTGAACATGAAAGGTAGTTTCCTTATTTTTCTATTTTTATCCCATTGGTTTCATTCTTTACCTTATTATACTGGATTTTACTTGTATCCAAGGTTGTCTGTGACAGTGAAGGGAATCTCTGCTTTATAGAAAGCAAGAGAGACTCTGCTCTACTAGCTAGCATCACATTTTTGTCCTCGTCAGATACCAGTTCCTTCACCATTTTCCAAGATGATTTTGAATGGTGGGTACTAGCTTTCCTGCGCCATACATACATCGCTGCTTCCACACGGTCAGCCAACTCCAGGGCATCATGCTCTTCGCTCATGTTAAGCTGATCAAGCAGCTGATCTGGTGAGAACCTTTCTGGTGTGCTTATTGCCCGGTACAATGATTCTCCTAAACTAATTTTCCCACTCTGAAAATAAAGGATAGAAAAGATTGTAGGGTTAAATCTGAAACTCCCAGCCGGTCATTTCTCAAACATTCCATCCTTTTGGCTATTACTATACAACAACTAAGCCTTTTGTCCCAAACAAGTTGGGGGTAGACTAGAAAGAAACCCAACAAGAGTAATTGGGTTTCATTTCCATAGAGATGACTGGATTTTTTACGTTGGCTCGCCTAGCCTATCGTTGCTCCTCCTTTTACCGGGGCTTGGGACCGGGCTATACTAAACAATGCAAGCAAAGCTTAATATAGGCGGATTCAAACAGAATAAATATGTATTTTATAATAAAATAAAAATTTTCTATGATAGACCTGATGTTTACAAACACCATCTTTCTTTGGTAAACCCTCTTATGATTTGCTCAAAAATGTTTTAGTATATTCAGAGCAGCTCGCCACTATCATTCTCAAACTATATACTGTTTCTAACTTAAGTTCTTACTATTTGTATTAAAAAAAAAGGAGTATTCAAAAGGAAATTTTAGCCTCAATAAATCTATTTAATTTAATGACAATGCATTTCCAGGAAAACCTACCTTTGCAAGACCAGCCAAAAATGAATCAGGGATCTCCATCTCAGAAAGGACTCCACTATTTATTGCCACAGCAGCCTTGTGAATCTGATTTGCACAATCCCTTTTCTGTTGCAAGTTCTTTCGTCCATTTTCTGAGATACCGGTATCAGGAGGTACACAAGGGACAGGAAGCCACCACTTCTCCTCATTTCGGTGGCTCAGCCTTCGGAAAGATGATGATCCAGAACTAAATGATTTCTTTCCATCGTCAATGTACCAGAATTCTGGTTTGTGAAAACTATCAAGGATGTCCTGATACATATTTTTTGTTCACAAGAATAATTTGAGTTATTTTCAGAAAAAATGATTTATCATCAAATTTTCCCAGCTTTTCATGGGTGCGTCAATATCTCACACTCTCATATATTTCCTCCCAACACAACATGTACCATTCAAACTCTTCCAGAAGAAGGAAGATACCTTATTTGAGAGATTTTGTTACCTCTACAGTTGCATTGCCTCTGTATGCAATTGAGCAGAATGAGAGGGAAGTTTTTGTTACTATCAAAGAGACATTTTCTATTAAATTTAAAGGGGTATCAAGATATTTCTCTTTGTGCAGGGTTTTACAGTATATTTCAAATTCCATAGGAGCACTCACAAAAATTATTCTGATTTTGGAGAAAGGAGTCTATTTCTAGCCTATGCCTAATGTGTTGCACCCAATTGACAAATCCAGTTTATTGTCGTAACTTTGAATTCTCTAAAGAAATGAAGAAAACAAAAATAATGATATAAAAAGCTTACAATAAGCATAGCATCGAGTTTTTCTAAGGCAGGGAGGTTGATATAAATATCTGATCGTGGTCGGGTTGCCATAACCTAGTGAATGAACAAAACAAACTTAAACAGGATGTTCCAAAAGTATATTATGATAATAGATTTATTAATTATGTTTCTGACCTCTACTGTAGTGCCATCTGGTAAAGTTTGTGAAGAGGGGTAAAACTCAACTATGTAGTCACATACAGAAAGGAGGCAATCCATCTCTCGTCTCCACATTGCTTTCTTCTCAAGTGGTAATGGTTCCAATTTATGGCGGGTCCCAAATGCAGTGGCTTCAAAGATGGAGAAGAAAAAGATTATCGTTGTATTAAGTACATCACTAAAAGATTACCATATTTATATTCAACTTTGAAAAGAGATATTTCTGAAGAAATTCTGTTCTTGTCATAATACATCAACATCTAGCCGCATATATCTCATTGTTTTTATGAAATGAAACTGAAAAGAACAGGACCTGTAACAGGTAACATCCAATACATACCGGCATCATAGTTATTACTGCCAATCTAATCCTAGTACTTCAGCCCTCATTTCATCCCAAATTTCAATTAATATGGTTAATTTTTCATAATCAAGCCATTTGGACAATGATAATTTAAACAGCAGTTCAAGCATGGGAAAAGAACAGAGGGACCAAAAAAAATAGAGATGGAGCTTGAAATTGGTAAACCCAGTACCAAACTAGCTGAAGAATCATCACATTTGAATATATTTAGAAATTCTCAAACAAGAAAAGCAAAGGGATTTCACTGTACCATAGAGATTTGTAATGGAATTTGAGATTGCGACAGCAGTGCAGACTCCTTTCCCATTTCCTGACATATCTTCCCCCAACAAAAGTTTCGAAAACTTCTCCTTTACAAGTTCTAACTCTGGTAAATCAACACTGATATCAGAAGAAAAGAAAAGAAAAGAACACCAAACAAAAAAACTTGATAAAATGACATAAAACTGGACTACTTAAAGAGTAAAGACACACAATGCATATCACATGTTGTCACCTTGACTACCATTTTAAATAAACCTCAAACATGCTAATTTAAACTCCATATATATTTCATCAAAACAAAACGGCTCATCCAAAAAAGGAAAAAAAAAGAAAAAAAAACATTAACATATATATATACCATCTTCAGCTGGTGATTTCTTATGGAACACATCACTGGAGTGCTGTTTCATGCTCAGGCGGTTGAGACCCGGCGAAGGTCGCCGTGGCGGCGGCCAGAGGCCACGGAGGTGCGAATGCGACTCGTACGGACCACTATGGTCTTCACTGCGCTCAGAGAAAGATGACACGTCAGAGATCGTACGACTGAAGTCCGTGGAGTCTATGGCCGTGGAAGAGCGGTCGAGGTCGGTCTCCGACGAAGAGTTCTCGTCGCACTGTGATGAGCTGTCCATTTCCGGTGGTTGGCGCGTTTTTTGAGGAGAGGTTATTGCACTTAAACACACCTGTGATGGAAAGAGAAACAGAGAGAGAAAGAGAGACAAAGGAATTTTAATGAAACAGTGTTATTGAAAAAGAGAAGAAAAGAAAGAGAGGGAATATAAGGGAACAGTGGTTTAAATGGAGACAGAGAGAGGAGTGTCATGTGCAGATTTTGTATTTGTATTGAATCTATTATCTCTCTCTCGGTTTAGTCATGTTTCTGGAAGTTTGTGTAAAGCTTTTCTTCTTTGTTAAATTACTAATTCGGTCACCAAACTTTATTATTGTGGTTTGAGAAAGGTTTTACTTCGCTTTCCTGCTCTGGTCTCGGAAAATGTACTTAAATTTCTACGAAGATAAATTATGTGCATATGTGATAATTTTGAAATCATTATTGGTGCTTTCGTCGGATGAATATTTTTATCTTAAGTTGTTCATAGTTGTTCAGGGTTTTTAATGGGTATGTTATGTGTCATAATTAGGAATATTTCCTTGTAGGTGATATTGTTAATACAGTACATATTCGTTGGCATTTTTTGAAATATAAAATACACCATGATCGTTCTACATATGGCATGATATCAAATCATAAGAAAAAAAAATTTGTGAAATCCCCCCACAATTAAAGATTGAAATTTTTAGCATGACTTTGAACCGTTGGATTTGTATCCTCTCTGGTGGTAGAAAAGTTACATAACTAATTAAATGGATAATACTTTATTAATAGTTACATTTCATTAAAATGATAAAATCTTTTTAAAATTTAAGAACGACAGCCGCATTAAAATTTATTCCAGCCTGGTTAAAGGTACGCACTTTTTGTACCGAAAAATATATTGCTGGCTAGTGTTGTTTGCCTATAAAATCCAAAAATAAGATACTTACCATTTAAAAAAAGATCCTAGTTTCAAATAACGATACAATACAAACTTGCCTGTAATTAGATCCTTCCTTTTAAAAAAATATATAATTTACTGTTGATTGAAAGTTAGAATCCATGTCTCATGCCTGACAGCCAAAATCAAATGACAAGGAAGATGAAACCAAGCAAAATGCTGCTGTAATGTGGACAGCCAGGATTAAAATAAGGCTTGCCCAATTGCTCCTCTTCATGGTCAATACTTAGCTTCTCCATTTCTTGATGGAAATGGAGGGGATTTCATATTGTTTAAATTATTTTCATTTATAAATAGCACAAGATATCAAGTCAAGTTAAATCTTGGATGTGCCTGATGATGGCGAAGTAAGAATAATTTTCTGTTTAAAAGCTATAACGTAAAACTTTATTTTTCCTTTTTTATAATAGAAGTGACTTTATTGACTTTTATCATTGTTAACGCCAACTTTGTTGGTTCATTTTCTTGGAAGAAATTTGTTCCTATCAAAACAATAGACATCTCAATTGTATGAGATATATATGTGAAACTGTTTGTTAAAAACTAAAAATAAACTGAATAACGACAAACATTTAATTGCAACAAATACAAAATTATTTCACCTTTTTAATAAATTGAAAACGACATTAAAATCAAATTGGTAGGAGAGATCATCTCCATTTTGAGAAACAATTGAGAAGATGTTTATTTTTAAGATAGAAAAATATATACATTTAGAATGTGGCAAACCCTTTTGTGGAAACTTCTTTCTAATCCTGCTTTTTAGATGCTTGTTATCCTTTGTAGGCAGATTTGAACAGTTGCAAACTTAAAACCAGTTTTTGTTTTTTTGTTTCCCCCTTCCCAATGAAACACCATTTCTTTGGTTTTGAAGGGCATTAAAAGAAGAGACAATCAAGCATGGCATGCAAATAATCTGGGTGATCCAAAAAGAAGCAAAAAAAATGATGAAAAATTATCAGAAAAAGAAATGGTCCTTCTTACCTTTTATGATGCAGAGTAGGAGCACAGCTTCATGCTTTAGTATGAAATTTTAAAGCCCCTCCCTCCTTCCAATTCACTGCCTTGTAATCTTTTTCTCATGAAAAGAACTTGATTTTTGAAAATTGGCCTCAATGCCTTGGATCTCTCTCTCTCTTCCTCCTCCCTTTTTCTCTTCCTTCTCTCTCTTTGTTTTCTGTAGAACGGTACGAAACGGAAAAGATTGTATGTCGTGGGAGCATGCAAATTACAATCTAATAAATTTCTAATAATTGGGACATGGTTACTGTTTCTCACAGATTAAAATAATATTAATAATCGGGACATGGTCATACCATGCAGCTATTTTAATCTGGGAAATAAACCAACGAATCACACACTACCTTCCAGGTCCACTGTTTGCTCAACTTCTACAATTACAATTGCACAATTTAGTAATTAACGGTAAGAACAATTAATGGTTCGTTCTTCAAAGTAAAAATGAAAAGAAATTCCAAGTATGATTTGTAACCTAATGCCACCAAAAAAAAAAAGAGACGAGATGTTTCTTTTCATTTGGATAATATCAGTGGAAAAGGAAATGTGTAATAATTTAATGGCAAAATTAGATATAACCCCTACAAACTTTGTCAATTAGATATAACCCCTTATAAACTTGAAATTAGAAATAACCCCTATAATCTTTAGAATTGAGGAAATAACTCCTCTTAATTAAATTTAATATTTTTTAATTAAAAAATTCTATTTTTTATAGCATATGACAAAAATATCCTTGCCCTTTCCACCGATTCTTTTGTTTTTCTTCTCCTTCCTCCAGCACTAATTTAAGGGCTATTAATGAGTTTTACAAAAAAAACCATATATGAAGCAATAATGTCATTGTTTGTTTCACTATAATAATATTTTCTTATGGTTGAAATTTGAAGGAAAGAAATAATTCAGCATTTTTGTTAATTGATGCTCTTAAAATCATGATGCAACTTGCGAATATAAATGCATAATTGACAAGACATATGCCCTCTGCTGTTTTGTACGTGGGGACTAGGTACTAAAGAGAGGAGGTGTACGAAATGGGGTTCAAAATATAAACCGGTATAGACTATTTATCAAAATGAATAAAGAATAAAAGAAAGAAAGGTACTCTCAAAACAAAAGGATTAGATATAGTATATTTTTTACGGGCGATGGGGAAAAAGGGAAGACAAAAGGACAAGGGTATTTATGTCATAGACTATTACAAAACGATTTTCTTTAATTAAAAACAAATTAGATTAATCAAAAGGAGTTATTTCCTAAACAACAAAAATTACAGGAGTTTATATCCAATTATCAAAGTTTGTAGGGGGTTATATCTAATTTTTTTTTACTTGGGCATTTAGGTGGTTTTTTTTTGTTTGCTTCTTTTTAGTTTTTTTTAATCGACCTACTAAATAGAGTCGGGATCATCAAAAATAAATAAATAAAAGTCGCCAATTTGAAAATTTTACTTTTAGAGGGGCCAAATTGTACTTTTCCTGCATATTATATATCAAAATTTACACACTAAGGCTCGGTCCTGCTACAGTACTGTAGCTAAAACTTGGCATGGTGTTTAAATATCCTGCAATCCAATTGTACTGAGCGAAAAAGCAGACGATCTGAATTTACACTGATTCTATACGAATCTGGTTCTTTTATTCTGTATCTACTTTTTATATGTTCATCTGGCTTCGATCTATCAAAAGTTGAGTTAGAAAGCATTGAAGAAATGTTAACATCGTTGATCTGGTCACTGCTCAGTAAAGTCAATCGTCAGGGATCGAACTCAAATTCTATATTTTTGTGATGTGGTGACATTTGCAAAATTCTAATAAAAAATATTTATAACTTAAAAAAAACTTTAGAAATATTTTTTCCCTTATTATAATGTTTAAAGGAAACCAAATAAGTGGTTCCTAATTTATAGTTAGGTACTCATTTTAAATCTTAACACTTTAAAATATTGTGTATTCGTTTTGGAAATTAACATTTTATTCATTCACTGTCGAAACTAGTCCAATGTTTGCTAGTCCACTAGAAAGTAACATTTTATTCGTTCACTGTCAATTTAGCATCACTTCCGGCATGAATGTGGTTGCACAACAGCACAAGATCACGTACATACGATAGTATATCCACGGTATATCACAATTAATTAAATAATACTAACATCAATATCCATTCCACAATAAGAAATAATTAAAAAATTTATAAATTTATATCCACGGTATCCTTTAATCGTTTACCCTACCTGTATCGTATTCGATAAGACGGGTATGGATAAAGTTTTATTTTAATTAACTTATCGGGTATGGGTATGGATAAAAGAAAATTTTCGTTAATTTATTTAGTAAGAGTATGGGTAAGACTATTTCGTATTTGTTAATTACCCGTACCGTTAATCTTTATCATAACCAAAAAAATATAATTGTAAGATTCAATTAATATGTTAATAACAAACTAAAATTCTAAAGATATATATGTAAGATTCAATTGATATGTTAATAATTAAACTAGGCAATTAAATTATAAGATTTGATTGAAATAATACTACGTTAAATTGGAAAGTTATAATAGTAAGACTCAATTGATATGTTAATTGTATTTTTTCATTCACGGACTACATTAATAAAATAATAAAATTTTTCAGAAGATCATTTTTTCTCAGTTGTCATTTGAGAAAATATTATATAATTAGTAATTAGTTATGTAATTTTTTTGTGACAATTGACATGAGAAGATATAGTATGATTTTATTATATTTAAAGTATTATTCAATGTTACACTTTATTAATATATTTATCTGATAATATTTATTTATCACTATTGTATAATATTTTTTCATTGAGTTATTAACAATATTATCCGTTTTCTACCGTTACCCTACCTTTATCGTTAATTCTTAACGGGTAAGGGTAGAGTACGGTTAAAGTCAAATTTTAACGGGTAAGGAGTGGGGTATGGGTAAAGAAAATTTTAATGGACACGAGTATGAAAAATATCTCTACCGTATCGTACTCTATCCATTGACAGCCCTAACATTAGACTCAAAATTCATCCTGAGATCGATGAATGATGATGTGGATATTTATCTAATTTTGGACCATCGAGAATAATAAAATTTGATGCAAATAATAAACTTCAAAATAATACTTTTAAAGCCTCAAGATAAGCCAAACATTAGCTAAATGAAATTGAAAAGAACTTTTACTTCTCAATAATGGTATTATATAAAACATATTCCTATTTACAAAATGCTTCATATTGTGTGAGGGAACCTTGTAAATTAATTTATTTCACAGCGTAAAAGTAGTGAAACTTTAATTGCGAGCAGAACAAAATTATTGCCACACAAAATCTCCACAAAACATTTATGCGGCTTAATAAAAAGTTTGATGGTCGAGTACACAGTTCATACTCGGGTTGTGCGCCCATGTCTCTCATGCAATATACTCATTTCGGGTGCGACCCAAATCCCACACATTTTGTCGGGTTTTTGAATGTTCAATTACTTAAACCTAATTTTAATCCGTTCCAGTTATTTCGTAATGCTGACGTGTGCTGAAGTGGCTCATCTTAACTTAACTTTCTTTTTTTTTTTTGATTTGGGGGCCCATGGGCCGTAGGTCTGTAAAGGCCTAACAACAAGTAAAATAAAAAGTAAAAGAAAATAAAAAAGACGGGCTTCTTGAAGAGTCTTCTCCTCCAAATATGCCTCGCTCATGAATATGTTGTTGCTGGGTAGAGAGAATTCCTCTTCCCCTTCTGCAATAGTGAAAGATTGCTTATGTCGTCCGCCGATCGACCCTTCTGTCATCTCTTTTGAATGAGTCTAATCTGGATCTGTCCATCGAGTTGTACAATTTCCAGTTTCTATTGTTGTAAACCAATTCCTTTTGATGTAGACTTCGGGTCCATCTTCGCATGTATCATCTAAGACGCCTAACGGCTATTGCATAGTTGTAAAGTAAGTACCACCTCTTCTCAATTTAATCTCTGCTATTGTCCTGAGTTGTCCCATTGAAGGATAATGGGGTTTTTTTTTTTTTTTTGGGGGGGGGGGGACTGAGGTAGTAATCTTTGTTTTTTGACTCTCTTGCAGTGCTCTCATTTTATTTTGCTGAAAGGTTAGTAGAATTCATCCATCAAAAACGCTCAAAGAAATGACTGTTGAGGAAGGGTTCATGGCTATGAATACTTGGAGGAATAGCAGATAGGTCACCCCTGAGGTTCTGTTTAGTAGTTCTAGCTAGATTAGCTAAATGATGTGGCCCTTTTAACACTTCTCTGGGAGCATATTGTACTTCTATTCTTCTGTCAGAGTTTCTAAGTAGATGTCTAAGTGCAATGAAGGGCTCATTTGCTTTCCAACAAGGTAATTCCACTGTACCATATTCAGCGAGAGCATCAATTAAATTTTGACAGTCAGAAAAGAGAACAATTGAGTTAGCATGCAATTGTTGAATAGTGGATGTGGCCTCTAGCATAGCTAAGGTTTCGGCATGGAAAGGAGATGTTGCACAGCAAGCCTTGATTTGGAAGGATAAGAATTGTCCAGAGACGTCATAAGTGATATGAGCAAGTCCAGCCTGTTTTTGTTGGTCCCATGAGGCATCAATAAGAATGACAATGGCATCTGAAGGTACTTGTATTGTTTGCTTCCGAAGTGTCTTTGTTGTTCGAGGCAGTGATGAGGGTAGTATTTGTAATGTATTAGCTTGATGGATTATCTGGGAAGGTAGGGTGTTTTCTTTGTTGAAAATATAGCTATTTCTTGCTTTCCAGAGGCACCACATTAGATTGCAAAAGTAAGTATATTGCATATTATCCATGGTGCTTGTTAAGAAATGAAAATTTTGGGGAAAGGATGGGCTTAGTTGATCTGTTCTGAGTGTGAATGTGGATATAAACCATACTAACCTTGGTAGTGTACATTGTAGCAAACAGTGGGTTATGGTATCTTCTTGCTGTTTACATACCTGGCATGTAGGTTCGATGTGTGGAAGGATTGAGTGGATTTTTTTACTTGTTAGAATACCCCCATGTAATGCCCTCCAGATGAATGTTTTAATTTTGGGTAGTAGATTTTTTGAGTGCCATAATCTGTTCCATTGTTCACTATTTGCAGGAGAGGGAGGGATGGCATCTTGTGGTTGTAAGGACATCAGAAAATGGTAGCCCAGTTTTGCAGTGTAAGCTCCTCCTTTTGCATAAGTCCAAATTAATTTATCTTGTTGATCAGGGTCTAAACATGGTTTTATTGCATGTGTTTGTATTGCCCTAACATGGTTGGCACTGAGTACTTGGGAAAGGGCCTGGCTATTCCATTGGTCTGTTGCTGCATCATATACTTCGTACACTCTTGGATTATGATGGAATGCCTTTCTATTGGGAGTATCCCAACCTGGGTACCATGGTTGAAATTTGACAGGTATTGAATGTCCATTATTAATTTGCCACGTGACAGTGTCTTTTAGGAGTAGTTTAATATTTTGTATGTCCTTCCATAACTGACTAGTGCCCCTCTTCTTGGATGTTCCCCAAATACCTCTATCCTTACAGTATTTGGCATTTAGAAGCTGGATCCATGTGGTATTTTGTTGTGAAGCGACTGCCCAGACCACTTTGAGCATAAGGGCCTTGTTAAACATGGTGAGATCTTTGACTGCTAGTCCTCCATCTTCCCACTTTTGTGTGATTTTGTTCCAAGCTATGGGGGCTAAGTATTTATTTTGTTGCTTTCCCCAGAAAAATTTTCTAATGAGAGAAGTAATACCCCGAATGGTTTTCTTGTTAAGCAAAGAGACGGAGAAGGAATAAATCGGGATAGAAGCCAAGGTGGTTTTCAATAAAATTAGTCGGCCGGCATGTGATAAAAGGTTTCTTTTCCAACCCCCCATTTTATTTGTAATTGTTTGTATCAATTTGTTGTAAGTAATATGATTGTAATTTAGCGGTTGGGAAAGGGATATCCCTAGGTAGGTCTCTTGTCCCTCTCCTCTTTTTGCTTCCCAAATGTTACTTATTGCTTGTTGTTGAGGAAGTGTGCAACTATGGCTAAACCAAAGCTTAGATTTGGAAGGGTTAATATTTAGGCCAGATTCCAAAGAAAAAGAAGTGATAGTGTGTTTCATACCTGCAGCTTCATGAATATTGCAATTACCAAATAAAATTACATCATCCGCATAGAAGGAGTGGGTGAGGCTAGGGGCGTATGCATTAATTTGCAGTCCAATGAAAACTCCTTGGTCGAGCTGCCATTTTATCAAACGGGATAGTCCTTCCATTGCTATAACAAAAAGAAAAGGTGATAAGGGACATCCCTGGCGGAGGCCTCTATTAGGTGTTATGAATCCATCCTGTGAGAATTCTCCATTAATCTCAATAAAAATAGAGCTTTCACTTAGACAGTTTAGGATGAGTGTAATGATGACAGATGGTAAGCCGAGAGCATGCATCATTTTCTGCAAATAAGGCCATCTTAGCATATCAAACGCTTTCTTGATGTCCGCCTTTAGCAGATATGTATGTTGTGTATAATCGGTTGACTGAAAGGAGTGAATAACTTCTTTGATTAAGTAAATGCTATCTGTAATATTTCTTCCTCTGATGAATGCTGATTGGGTATGGTCAATTAGGTATGTCATGTGGGGTTTGAGCCGTGAGGCAATTAACTTCATTAGAAGTCGATAAAGCACATTACCAACACTGATTGGTCTGTAGTCCGAAGGGGTTACGGCTGTATCTGATTTTTTTATGAGGACTAGACGACATTGGAGCCATTGCTTTGGTGCCCTTGTCTGTCTAAAGCATTCTTGGATTTCATGGGTCAACTCATTTCCAAGAGTGTTCCACATCTCTTGAAAGAACCGTACTGTCAAACCGTCTGGACCAGGCGCACTATCCGGTTTCATAGAGAAGAGGGTTCGACTGATTTCTTGTTTAGTGGGTACTTTCTGGATAGAGGTTAAGGAATGTGCATGAAGGCAAGGACCACAATAGCGAATAATATCCTCAGACAACATATAATCTAAATTTATTCCATTATTACTATTATCATTCAGTACAGTAGGTTCTGAATACAACTTAGTAAAAAAGTAAATAAATTCTTTCTTTATTTCTGTTATCTTAGTAACGGTGTCTCCAGTAGGGGTTTGTAGTTCAGTGATGAGGTTTGCCTTGCGTCTTACAGTGGCTGAGAGATGAAAAAATTTGGTATTCCGATCGCCATTAGTGGTCCACTGAAGTTTGGATCGTTGCTGCCAGTAGTCACGATCCATCTGTTCTATTCGGTTCCGTTGGATGTGCAACTCTTGTTCTTCAATAGGAGCCTGCTCGGTAGGGTGTAGAGTTTGTAAATGCAGGAGCCGCCTATCGATTTCTGCCAATTGCTGCTTGAAAGTTTTGTTTTGTCTAGACCATCTCTGAATATCCCTTTTGAGATTATTCATTCGCGGTTGCCATCTGTTTGTGTTATATAGTCCCCAAGAATGCTGGCATAACCGCTGGAATTCCGGATTTTGATACCACATGTGCTCAATTCGGAATTTCCTTAGTCTTTTCTTGAAACCGTCAGTTTTGAGTAGTATAGGGCAATGATCACTCTTTATGCGAGGTAGATGTTTAACTGATGAATCGGGGAAGAGAGATAACCAGGTTGGAGTCACCAGAAATCGGTCCAGTCTCACATGGATGGGATTTTGTGTGTGTTGCCTTCCAATCCATGTGTATGCCGGGCCAGAAAAACCCATATCCATCAGGCCTGTGTCGAAAATAAATCTTTGAAACCGTCGATTGTCCGTGCCTAGGTTAGGTGTGCCACCATATTTCTCCTGGTTTGATGAGATGGCATTGAAATCTCCGAGCAGACAGACCGGGTTGTTTATGTTGATAATCTCTTCTAGCATAGCCCATAATTGTTTGTTATGTCGCCTGTTCGGATCGCCATAGACTCCAACCAGATACCACATGGATGTCGGGCCTATCACCTTAGCCCAAATATAGTGTTCTGTTACCTCCAGAACACGCAGGTTCACCTCATTCGACCAAATTAGAGCTGTACCCCCAGAAAGTCCTCGAGCGGGATGGAACACATGGTTCGGGAGAGGGAGAGTAGGTAGAATGTTATTCATTTTGGAAGTGGATGCTTTTGTCTCAGAAAGAAATGCAATACCCGCTCGAGTAGAGAGGAGGAGATCGCGTAGGAACTGAACTTTCCGTGGTCCTCCAATTCCACGGCAGTTCCAACTGAGAATACTCATATATGCGGCGGAGGCGACTGGTGAATCGCCTCCTTAACCTTCTTCAAAATCTGGGGAGAGGTTGCATCAGCACACTCTGGTGAGGTTTCTAACATAAGACTTTTTGAAAGTGAACTGCGTTTATTGGTCCTTGTTCTCTCTATGGTTGATTTTGGTTTTAGTTTTGTTAGAATCTGTAAGGAGCGAGGTTGAATATTTTTTTCTTTAAGTGATGATAGGTTCGGTTGAGTAGTATGTTCTGGTGAAATGTTTAGGTCTAGGTAATAGTCATGTGCAAGGAAGTCTTTGGTTTTGGTGGGCTCAATATGGGACTGGCTGGTGAGTGTTTGGGGTAGAGTGAGGTACGATAGGATGTTGGTTTGTGGTTTGGTAGAAGATAGGCTGATGCACTATGGGGGAATTAGATGTATCTAAGGGGTCGTGGGTTGTGTTTTTAGGGGGTGAAGTTGTGTCATTGGGTAGATGTTGAGTCATGTCTCCGAGTTTGGCTTGTTTCCAGAGTGCTTGGGTTTTTTCTGGGCATGCAACAATGTGTGTAGGATCGTCAGGGGTGTGTGGTTTGACTGGGGTATAGGGTTCCTCTATTTGAAGGTCTGAGTGTGGGGTCAGTGAGAGTAGCGGTATGGGAACGATTTGATGGGTATATGATAGGGGTGGGGTAGATTTCTGTCTAGCATCGGCTGCCTGGCGAAGTTCTTTGGTGCGCGTGGGGCATTCAAATTTGTCATGTCCAATAAACCCACAGTACCTACAGTGTCTTTTGAGTTGTTCATATATTACCTGGACATGGACATCATCTTGTCCTGGGTTCTCAATAGGTATAGAGGTGTCCACGGGTTCGTCCACCATGAGTCGAAGCCGTTGGCGAAAATAGGTGTCAGGTCCCTTCGTGATTTGTTTAATATCAGAGAGAGGACAACCAATGGATTGAAAGAGCATGTTTAGTCCTTCATCAGTGATGAATTCTAGTGGTATGCTATGTAGTTGTACCCATACATCCATGGCAGTAACAATCGGGTTATCTAGTTCTTGCTGGCACGATATCGACTGAACAATGACAGGGTTTCCATTAAGGTCCCAAAAACATCTATCCATGGCCCTGTCAAGATCCTCTTTTCTAGTGAAAATAACTTGAAAGATATTAGTTATTTTGGTTGGCTTGAAGGCGGTATCCTCATTGGCTCTCCATGCTCTCTTCATAGAGCTTTCTAAAAATGAAATATTCACGGCTCGACAGGAAACAACTCGTGTTAGGGCAACGAGAGACCAATCGATAGGCTGAGTGGGACGGGTTGGTAGTTTTATAGCAGGACGTTTTTTTGCGTGTCCAGAGGAAAGCGCAGCGAACTTATTGAGTAATTCTTCGGGTGGATTCATTGTTAGGCAATTATTGAGGGAAGTAGGGTGGGGGCCAAGTATTGAGGGTCGGGGAGATTGGGTGGGGGTGTAGGGATTGAGTGCGGGCCGGGGAGATTGGGAGGGGCTGTACGAGGGGCTGTACTTGGTTTTAATTAGGGAGGGGATAAGGTTTATATAATGTTCTGAGATTGGTTGGGGGGGGTGAATTTAGGAGTTGAAGAGCCAAGAGATGTGTATTGAAGTTCTGGGAAAAAGGCATCTGTTCAATTTCCATGTCATTAATAGTTTTGTGTGTGATCGGATCTATAATTCCTTTGGCATTCAATGCATTAGGAATAGTGGCAGGGGGGATGGGGTTGTCATTATTGTTTTCATTATCTTTTATTGAATTTTGAGGCAAGTTAATGCTTACTGAACTTGGTGCAGGAACAGATCCATGGACCACGGAAGGAGAAATTAGGCGTCGGTGCAGTGAGTGCGGCCTGATGGCGTGTGCAACAGCCGCAGCCGGACCATCACCTCCGCCGCCTGCCAATCGTTGGAGATATCTCATATGACAGAGGACCATTGAGTTATAGGGATAGTTTGGATGGTTGGGCGGCGGGAGTTGGTGATTGTGATCTTGATCGCATGTTCTGGGTCATCGGGATCTTGATCGTCATTGGGGTCCCATCCATGCGGAAACCAATCGTTGACAAAAACTCCGCATAAGGCCCATTTGTCATCATAATCCAAGAGCAGATTTTCTGGTATTGCTAATGGGTCACGACAACATATCCAAAGTGTAAGAACATCTCGATCAGAGGGTTGTATGCCTTGAACATGGTGTACAAACCTGCCAAAACCTGCTGTAGCTTGAGAGAAATAGTTGTCATGCCATATGCTGATAGGGTAATCATAGATTGACAATTTGACCATATATTCTTGATCAGTGAAAGCAATTATAGGGTCTGCATACAAACTAAAGGCAAGTCCATGTTCTGCCGCCCATTCCAGATTTTCCATAATTAACGTGTTGGGATTAATGGCCGGTGGCATAGTGATCAGTATTTGGTCATCGGCATATCTGTGGGACATGAATTCTTGTGTTGGGAGTTGGGTGGTGAGACTGAATTGACGGATTAGTCGGCTGGCAGTCCATTGTATGTGTGGATTAATAGAGGTTACTAAGATTGTTTGATCAAGGTCATGGCAAATGTCTGTATAAATTTCATCTGTGGTGATGTGGGCTCGAGCGGTGTTTGCTCTAGCAGTAAGGAAGGGATATGATGGATTCATGTCCGGTGTTTCAGTAGAAAAAAGAGATAACTATTTGGGTGATAGGTATTTCCCGGATTGCATCATTCCTTTAAGTAGGGGTGGTTAAGTGTAGGACTTGAAGGGTTTTGAAACGGCTGTGATAATGGAGAAATAAGAAATTAGAGAAGTAGTGGGGAGTGGAGGGTAAGAGACGTGGAACAGTTAGGGGAAGAATTGATTGAGGAAAGGGAAGAGTTTTTGGAGGGGAAGGGGACTGTGTAACCGAAGAAGTAAAGAAGGAAAGGAGTAACTGCCGATGGTTGCTATTCAGTCGCCATGGGAGGAGCTTGGCAGCACTTGAGAGAGAAGCTAGTCAGGAAAGAGACTGTTGTCCTCCAACAGTTCAATTGTGTCTCACAAATTTGTTGATTTTGGACTTCTCCTTTGTCTTTTACTATAGTTGTGTTAACTTAACTTTCATTAATCACCTACGGGTTTGAAGTTTCAAAAAAAAAAAAAAAAAACTAAACTTTCATTAATGTTTTTTTAACTTCCCGTCGGCATTGGTTTAAAATGTGGAAAAAATCCGTCTCGCTCAGCGTATGTCTGATTATCTTATCTATCCGTATCCCTATCATTATCCATACTTGTCTAGATCTAGCGTGTATTCATCTTCTAAATCGTTGATTTATTTGATCTATGCTGAAGACAATCTTCATATGAAATTGCGATTAAATTTTTATTTTTCATCTGAAATGAAGAACACTATCAAACTATAATTTTTTTTTCCCGTTTTGAGAAAAAAACAGCGGAATAATAATTATTTAAAAAAAAAAGAGTTTATGTACAATTTCTAATCTGTAATTTTTTAAATAATTATATTTATCAAGAAAATTATTTTTATTAAATATTTTTTATGTTGAAATGTTGATTTTTATTCGTGTTGAAGTATGAATATTTTTTATAATTTTTATTTACCCACACATTAGAGGGGTACGTTTTCTAGCTTTTACAAATGAAACCTGGCGATTATCAATGCAGAATATCCTCTTAAATTATGAATTGTCCTGACAAAATTTTAGGGGGGTGGGGGGGAGTAGGCTACAAAAATTCAGATTAAAAAATGCAAGTGATTTTCAAAATTATAGCAAACTTACATTATAAAGTAGGAACTTTTTTTTCCCCTTACTACTATGATTCCATTTCAATAATAATTTGTAATGCAATATATATACATCAAGCTTTTAAAAAACTCCGTTTTTTTCGTTTTATTGTCGTTTTATCAAGATTTTTGTTCACACCGCACAACCGTTTTATCCGTTATATCACCGTTTTTTCGTTTTATCACCGTTTTATCACCGATAAACGCTAAATCACAACCCAACAGCTAAACCGCACAAATCGCATTTTAAAACCTTGATATACATTCATAATTTAAGGTTTCTTGTAACGGCTATTTTGAACCCAAACGAGGACATCAATCAGATCAGAGACCAAATTCTTTATCTGAAGAGAGAATATTCCTATTTATATACTTTTAGGAGATTTTAATTAATTTTCGGCATTTATGTATTTTGTTTTGGTATCGGACTAAGCCAGATCTGAAAATATCTTGGTGACATATATATTTGTTTCATTTACCTTTAAAATCAATTCTTTCCTTAAAACCTCTCTTTGTTGAAAAATGTTGACGCTACCC
Organism: Rhynchospora pubera; assembly: GCA_028095005.1. Lineage (NCBI taxonomy): Eukaryota > Viridiplantae > Streptophyta > Magnoliopsida > Poales > Cyperaceae > Rhynchospora > Rhynchospora pubera. The sequence continues at coordinate 162,655,238 of CM051461.1, read as the reverse complement.
TTTGCGTTAGATGCAAATCGTTTCTTGCTGTTTTGACTATCCTTTTTCTTCGTTAATTAGCTTAATAATATATTTCTTGTTTGCTGACATATATGTTTTTGAAGGCTAGGTGCATGGCGAGAGCCTCTTGTTTGCATGAAAGCTAATTAGCTTTCATTTTCATTCTGACGTATTATTAAATTAAGCATTCGTGCAAACAAGAGATCCGTTTGCATTATGCTAAACTAAGAAGGGGATGCCATCATGCCACTGCTAGTTAAGAAGTACGGAATAAGGGGTAGGTAGTTGGCCCTTGTATCAGTTTCTAACGGTGCATCTCTCACACTCTCAGTACAAAATGTAATTAATGCAACTTGCGCAACAACAATTCTTGGTATTAGGTAACATCACATAATTATAGAAGGAGGATGACATTATATTGTAGGTCTTGTGTTCTTTAACGGGGCATAAATTACTATATATTCATGTACCACCTGCCGTCAAGACTGAAAAAATTAATGCATCCTCTTGTGTGCACAGTTGCACTGATAATTGACACGCTTTGTGAATTTAAATATATGCTACCAAAAAAAAATCAACTTGTTGAATATATTTTGCAAAAAAAAAAAGTGTCTCGTCTTGTCTGCACTGTTTCACCGATATTGACACGCTTTGTGAGTTTATAACTTTATATGCTACAAAAAGAAGAAAAAAAACTTTATGAAATTATTTTGGATACTTACAAAAAAAAAATACTTATATTTGCCGATTAGCTTCGGATATTCAATTTTAAGTGATGTAAAGATACACCTTTGTAAGCAATGTTTGTCTGCAACTCAACATACATAAATATTTTGAACTAATTTTTTTTTAATATATACAAAGATAAAGTTAGGATAATATGGTGTTGGGAACTAAGAGGAATATAATGTTAAGGAGAGGGAAAAAAAAAACAAGACACAATTTTAATTTGAGTAAATCTATTGTGAACCATGATGCATAGAGGGCTCCGTGCACCATGACCGTTTGATCGGTAATTTTGCAAATTGACAAATCTAAATTAACCAATCCAATTTATATATTGAAATCTCATAGAAAACAAAACTTTATAATTTTTGAAATTTTTTTATTATTTTTTTCGAATTTCTTAAAGCTTGCCATTTTTTACTGCAAATTACACTAATTTGTAGCAAAAAATAGCAAGTTCTAAAAAATTTGAAAAAAATAGTAAAAAAATTTCAAAAATTGAAAAATTTTGTTTGCTATGAGACTTCAAAATATAGATAGGGTTGGTTAAATTAGATTTTACAATTTGTGAAACCACCGATCAAAACGGTCATGGTGCACGAAAGCTTATATGAATGGTTCATAATAGATTTACTCTTTTAATTTTATCAAAAAAAAAAGAAAGAAAACAAAAGGTGAACTATTTCTGCTAAAAAAAATTTGAGACGCCACAAGTAAATGGAGCTATCGCACCTCAAAAATTTAAATAGGGGAAATAATTACTTTGAATTTATCTCTGTCATGTTACCTAATTTTTGTACTCCTATTAACTTTTATACATCTCTTTTCTTTCGATTTTGGAGGAATCATATATATTTCATATTACAGAATCAAAGGGGGGAGAAACGTACATGTATTAATTAGCATGGAAATTGGAATGTTTTAATGGTGAAAAGGAAACAAGATATGGATGTTATCAACTTATCATGTAAATGAGTATCGATAAACTAAAACCAGGGAAAGGCAAAAAAGATCGATAATATATGAAATGATGGTGCATTTCGTTATTTATTTGACAGAATTCACATAAGAAAAATAACGTACTTAGTGAGTCCAATAAAGTTGAAATTTTCGAGGGAAGCAAATTAAATGAAGCTTTGGGAATACATATTTCTCTCACCTTTCTTTTTCGTTTAGTTTATGTTTAGCTTACGCGTATCTTTAAAGCTCGATGCATTTAAAGATATAAACATCCATTAATGAATGGCACCGTGCAATCTACGCCTAATTTTTGTCGGCCGATTAATAGCGGATTTAGCGCTACTTAATCTCCAACACAAGAAAACTTCGGGAAATAATATATTTTAAAGATTGTTATGGCGGGGTTATTTATGGGGAGTAACATCGAAAGTTGAAACCAACATATTTGGTTGCTGCATGCGTGACATATCCCAAATTTTTATAATCTATATTCCTAGTAATATAATATAATCTGCGTGATTTTTTTGCGCGACTTTTAAAGCTACCTTCGCGATTTCTAATCGGTATCGTCCGTTGTTGATTAATAAGAGACAGCGCATCAATCTCGTCCGTTATTCTATTCCAGCGGTTCTTTCCCCCTTTCATTAGGTTTTTTTCCGTCTCCATCTCCTCTCTTCTTCACCTCCCATCTTTTCTCCCCGTCGGCTCTCTTCTTCCTCCATCCTTCATCCTACGTCCGACCTCTCCTACGTTCCCCGTGCCTTCAGATCGATATGTCTCCATCATCTCTTATATTGTGAACAACATGGCTGCTTTGTTCCTTCCTTTTATTTCCATCCCCTTTCTCTCTAAGCGGTGAACAACATGGTTGCTCCACCTCTTCGTCATCTCTGTACCTTCTCCGTCACTCAAATACATATGAGAGATAAAGCAATTAAAGTGGATATTTTGTTTGTCCACACTGTTGACCTAATTTTAAAAGGGTAAAGCACGATTAAGAGTCAATCTATTTCCAGACCAGTTGCCCAATCAGCAAAATTAGGTCAGCTTTTACATTTTCATTGTTCAATTGCCCAAATAATCCTCCAAGCAGATCTTTATTTCTGATTTTAGTTCTTCAATTTTTTTCAGGGTCTGATTTTTGTTCCCAATCAATCAGGATTGATGCTTGGTTTATGCTTCTATACGGTTATACCACTTTGGATTTGTTGTTCTTGAAGCTTACTTTTTTACTCAACTGTAATTCATGTACGACTCAAATGGATTCGTTTAGCCAAAATTATCGTTCTTTGCCAGATCGGAACTGCTTTTTTTTATATAATATCTCCTTCTTACCTCTTTCTTTTGTAATATTCAACCTCAGATTCTATTAACTTTTTTATTATGTACTTTTGTGGGTTCTATTTGTATAATTTTTGCTTTTGGGAAAGACCAAGCTGCTGAAATTTTTAGAAACATGGAATTGATTTTTTGCTTTTTAAAAAGGCCAAATTGCTAAAACTTACTTTATAGTGGAACCTCCCTTTCCAATAATGCCTCCACAAGAACTATTAGGGACCACCAGGCTGACCTTTGTCCTAGCTTCTGAGTCGGCGTCTCTTCAGCTGCCTGAATAGTATATAAAAAAAACTAAAAATCAAGAGAAAGCTTCATTGAAGAACAAAAGAAGCACAACGCAAGAGTTTTGACAAAAAAAAAAAGGTGCTCATATTTCAATTAGTACCTGCAACCAGTACCATTGATCTAACAGGTAGGTCACTAGCAGCCTCATTCTTAATCATATTCTAAAATGAAATGGTGCAGGATACTGCATGTACAGTTGGGCAATGATTTCTATTTGAGGAGAATAAAAAGGGGACACCATGGAAAGTTGGGCAGGAATTTATGTTTGAGGAGAAGAAAAAGAGCGCCAAGTGAACTTCTCCATGGCAGCTAATCTTAATTGCTTGCAGCTATTGTATGCATCTCTGGTATGTCTATTTTTTTAATTTTTAGTATTTTTCTTATATCTGTGTGTCTTAATTGATTGTAGGATTTAGCAATTTCATCTTTGGATTATTTTTCTTTTGATGTCAGATTTGAAATCAGCAACAAAGAGATTTGAAAATGATTGAATTTCAACATTTGTAGTATTTAGCAGTTTGTTGTAGACCAGTTAAGATGATGATATATGATATATGAGAGCACACTTTAAAATCGCTGATTCTTTAGTTACATTTCCAAATTGTATAATTTATGAGATCTTTATGGTTGCTCTTAAGGAATGATTCTTTGACATTTTTATCATATCCATGGATCCCCCCTTTGTGTTTGAAGCTGTAAGTCAAGCCTTTTTAATTAGATTTTCTTATTGTTATGAAATAGTCACCCATGAATATAATTGTCAACTAGATTTTCTTATTTTTTCCCCCTTTGTGGGAAGCTGTCGATACTAATTGTCAATCAAGGAGAGGTTCTACATTGATGGCTTAGTAAGATTGCTCTTTCTTATTAAAGCTTTTAACTTTTTTGTGCTTTAATTTTGGAGTTGGCTTGATTTTTAAAGAAATGTGGACAAATTCTAGGGTGCGTTTGGATGGCAAGTGAATAGGCTTATTCACAAATAGTATGAATAGTGGTCATCCAAACAACTCATGAATAGAATGAATAGGCCTATTCACATGTGAATAGATATTCTAAAAATGTTGGAATAGAAATCCATAACCTTCATTTAATATTAAAAAATTAGCTACCAAACAACCTTATTATCCTTTTTTGCATCCAAACATCCTTCCCATATTCATGAATATGCTAATTCTCAATGTAGTATATTCACAAAACTTAGTCATGAATATGCCTATTCATGTCTATTCTCAATGTAATATATAGACAATTATGCTCTTGATTTATTATCTAATGTAGAGTTTGTTTGGAAGAGAAAGAACAGAAGCCATGCCAGAATTTATAATAAGGTGAGGTCATACGATTATTCTTTAATTTTGGTTGAATGCTTTGAAGGTAACTAAGTAAGTCTCATAGGTTTTTCATCAAACTGGTAAACTGGTAAATTGAATTTTTAGGTTTTTCATGATCTGAATATTTATTCTGATTTTATTATTGTTTTAACCATGTTTTGCTGTAATTTAGTAACATTTGTGGTTTCTATTATCATACCAATTAAATATCTGACTCGAGCTTTTTATGGTATGAAACCAAGGATCGAATTGCTAATTTATTTAACCTGAAATTAGCATCTATTATATGCAAATTTGATGTGTTTCCGTAGGTGACTAAAGTGACTCACACTTTTATGTACCAATTTACTTAGTACAAAAAAAAAACAGATATTTGAACTTTAAAAATACGATAATGAGTTATGGGTTCGGATTTTAGAAAAATTAGATAGTTTAGGATATCAATTTAATTAGTTATAAATTAAAATTAGCTGACTAAAGTTGAAGAATAGGTAAGGTATATGTACCAAACTACCAATAAATGGAAAGAAACAGGAGAAAAAAAAATAAGCCCAGGGCTGGTGGTAAGGACTAAGTAGTGGGTGCTGACCTACAAAACTTGATTTAAAGTCGGAAAAAAAGAGAAGGATAAGTGTAATATCGAGTTTTCCAAGGAATTAAAAGGAAATATAATGAAATTAAAAAACATACATGTGTTGTAGTGAAGAATATATTTGCAGTCACTTTAGAACTATAATACTAGAAAATATTTGTTATATTCGCAGTAAAGATTATTAGATCAAATAAATAGGATAGTAGTGCTCTTACTGTGTGCTTTCGTTTAGCAATTACTGAGCATTATATAATCTACCAAGAAGCTTATGCTTGATGAAGGAAAATGGAACACTGATTGCTTTCGTTTTGTTGGAGGATTGGTATGGGCAGTCTTACCAGAGATGCAAGAAAATGGAACATATTTGGAGAAGGATGAAGACCTCTAGGATATTGATTGGTTTTTGTATGTTGCAATTTTCGTATTTGTAATAAGCTCTGGGACAGATATTGATTTTCTTATTTGTATTTGTTGCTATGGAAATTGGAGCACCTTGCTCTAACTTTGTACTGAGTTTATACTATGCGGCTTAATAACATAAACTCCCCTCTTGGTAGGGATTTGTTCGTTCAAAAAATAAAAATATTGTCAATGATAAAACTATTTTATTTTAAATTTTTATCTTTAATGAACAAATAAGTAATTTGCTCTCTTTCTTGCTATTGTGATGGAAAATTATTGAAGATTTTCGGTTGATTTGCATAAATTGTCAATCTCCTTTTATGCTGGAGAGATATTCTCTCCTTTTATTCAGTGCTCGAATATTTATCTCTCATAATCCTTCGCTATTTTACAAAAAACTGTCACTCCCTCTTTTAATGTCGAGATATCTCACCCCCTTTAATTTTTTCTTTCTGTTGCAAAAGTTGTCAATATTACCTCTTAATTAAGCAGATGTTTAATTATCAATTAATGCTGAAATTTAAACACCATTGGTAATGCTCATGTTTCTTTTATAATGAACATTAATTGTTTATTACATTTGTTGAAACTGAAGATATTATTATAGAAATTGTATTACAGTTATTCATTCATTCATTCATTCTATAAATGGCTCCTTTATATTCAATAAAAAATGCATAAACTTTATAAATTATTAATTCAATAAAAAGTAAATAAAAATTTATAAACGATAAATTAATCCCATAAAATTTAATTAAAATCAAATAATAAAAAATAACTATGTAATATATCTTAACAAACATTCTTACCACATATATATATATATATATATATATATATAATAAAAAGATATTAAATTATAAATTTATTACAAACTCATATATCGAGCGAAGCTCGATGTCCTACCCTAGTTATTTTTCATGGGCGTGTCAAATTGTCAACAATATTAAGCCCATTATACAATGAAATAATATAAAACATTTCATTTTAGTCGATGGTAGTATTATTAATTGGTCCCTGTATTTCCTCCTAAGAACATGTCAAGACTATCACTCAGGCTCGTACTTAATATTTAAAAAAATAAAAATAAAAATTATAATGTAACATAAAAAAATGGCCATGAAAAGAAAAGAAGCTATTTTATACCTCATCGGAGGTTGATTGATTGATGTCACTTGTTGCAACCTAAACGAGTAGGTTAAAAAAAAAGAACATCATCACTGGAATATTATTATAGCATGCAATTCTGTGGGTCGTCATAATATATAATCAAGAAAGTAACCATGTTTATCTTAAATACTGGGCCAACAAATAGTTTAATTTAAATACCATTTATAAATATAAATATATATATATATATATACACGCCTATTTAATCAAAACCCTTAATGTGCTAAAAGCAGACGTATTTTTGAACGAATTGTCTCGACTTGGGTTCAAATGTTAATTAATACCAAAATAATAACATTTCTTTTTTTTACTTCCAATCACTTAGTTTTTTTGAAGAAAGAGGAAGGTCTTTGCCATTCATTCAACTTTTTTGAAATTAAAGGTGCATGCGGGGCTTGAATTCTTGACCTTATGAAGACCAACCTAGTACTCTTACCACTGAGCTACTAGGCCACATGCCAATCACTTAGTTTGAAAAGTCTATCACAATATTCATATATAATATAATCAATATGGTAACATTCTATGGTTTCTTTTTTTTTCCTCTAGCTTTAATTATATTTTCAGATGTTACCGATATCTTTGCGATGAATTGATTTCATCCTTTCCAATACAAGTTACAAATTAAATCTTTATTTTGTTCCAACTGAACTCTTATGGCTCGGGCATATCATTATTAATTTTAAAAAAAACATATGGCTCGCGCACATCATTATTAATAGCCTGTGCACATCATCATTAATTAGATGCACTCTTTAATCTAGCTAGCTAAGTGTTTGCTTCACCAATATGCACGCTCAACAACCTAATTAAGTGTTAATAAAATGAGGCATTTGACTGAATCCAACATCCAACCTAATACTAAAAGTGTTGGAGTTATGTCCTAAAAGTCAATAATTTAATGAATTAAATATTAGTTTATGTTTTGGATGATATATTATCATCTGTTCCTAGGTTTATTATTGACAGATCATTCAGGTTGAGGATCTGAATTGTAGATCTCTGTGGATCATTCTTTAGAATGACAATAATAAATCTAAACGGTCCATAATCTTGATAATTAACAAGGAACATTAATTATCATATAAGATTAGTATGCAAGTTAAGTGATGATTAAGTTCTACAAATCATAGGTAAAGAGTTACCAACTTAATTGCATATGTATATGTTATGGAACATAGCACAGGACTTGACCCATCGAAATAAACATATGGATTGTGTTATGTGTCATTGTTTATTTCGTTATGATTTTGGTTCTAAGTTTGAGATGATTATCTTTTCCACATGAGGATAGGTTCTATAAATCTCGTCTACCGCTGATTCCCGTTAAGGACTGCTATACGGACTTGATTTACGTTCTCTTGAATTGTGCGGGGAAAAGCTAATCATCAAGAAAACCGTATGTCCCTCATTAATTCACTTAGTGAGTGACGATATCTGTTTGGGCCCCTTGATGGAGTTGGATCGTATGCGCGCAACTAGGCGATCAACTCTAGATCAAGAAACGTATAATCTGCAAGAATGACACATTCCTATCTTGGATTATACGATGATATCGTGAGACATAAGAATCAAAATAGAGAAACATATTTATTCTCTTATGCAGGATTGAAATATTGTAGCAGTACACTATTTATGCGAATTGGGAATCATAACGTGTTGCTAGATACCACTTATGATTATTGGAATCAAATAACGATTTAATTCCATGGCCAACATAGCATAAATCCTCAAAGGGTCACACAAATAGGACATTAATCACACAGTGCATTATTTATTTATTCACAGCAGTAAGTTCTGTGGAAATATGATAAGATTGATTAATTAATTATATACCGTTGCGAACCGTTATAATTAATTAAGTCAATGGATCATATAGAAATAAATTAATGCATTAACTAATCCTAAAACAATTATTAATGAGTTAATAATTAATTTAGTTCAACACTTATTAATATAAATGGTTATATTGATTAATTGGGCCGTTATTTAAATAGCAAATATATAGCCCAATTAAAGAGCAAAGTTGAGGGACCTTAATTATATGAATTAACGGTCCAAATGAAGGGGTTAAATGGCCCATAAAGGCCCATTTCGTGGCAGCCATTTATGGTGGTAGGTGGGATGGCATAGTTGTAATTATGCAAGAGGTCAATTAGGTTTTGTGCTCTATATAAGGACCACTTATGAGAGCCTCCACCTAGAGCTTTCTCTCTCCTCTCATTTCCTCCCATGAGGCCGCCACTTTTCACCCTCTCCTTCTCTCTTTTGCTCATGTGTTGAGCTATTTTCTCTCCACTAAATCAAGGTTGTTGATTGATGCAAGAGAGAAAACCATAGGGATTAGGCTTGTTCTTTGGGTACGCTAGCACGTACCTTGTAGAACGTGATTAATCCTCCTTGGTGGACTCGAGGGCGGTTACGAGACGTGGTGGAGACGGTGGAGAAGGCACGCCATCGATTCCCATGCCTTGGTCGAGCCCCGCGGATGCGATTTCGCGGGAGGTATCGATTTCTCCTCTTTCTCTTTGTGTCTATTGCTTAAAGTACTAGATCTCGTGTTGCTTGTGTTTTAATTGGATTAATTAATAGTAATTAGTCACAAAATTAAAATTGGGCAATTTCCTAACAGTGGTATCAGAGCACATGGTCGTACTTAAGCTATTTTGACACTTAATTAAGAGAAATTGGCTAATTAACGGATTAGTAGAGATGATGCGTTTGTTTGCTGTCTGGAAATGGTATTTTCTGTATTGTTTCGCGTTTTTCGACTTGATAAGTTCTCTGGAAGTTTTTTCCATCTACATGAAAGTTGTAGATCTGTGGTTTGTGATTCTTTTAGCGTTGGATTCACATTTTTCTGAATTAGTATAGATTTATTGTGAATAAAACGGCGACAGTGCGCAGAACCAGTTTCTGCTCGCACTGTCCTGTTTGAATGGCTTGAAAGATTTATATTTTGAATATAAGTACCAGTGTTCTATGGCTAGATTTAAAGAGGACTTGAAGCTCTTTCTGAGCATGTGTAAAATGTTGCATGACTCAGATTAATTTGTGGGTTTTCAAGTATGAAAAGGAAGATCTTGTCAGATCCAGTTTATTGAGCAAATCGATTGTTCTAATAAACTGTACCAACTGAGAACTCCTTTAAAAATTCTGTTTAAATGGAGTTGTTCTTTTTTGAGTTAGGATTCCAGGAAAATTAATTTCATAATTTTTCGTGGAAGTTTGGACCTTCAACTAGGTTAAAACATTTCGATCGACAGTCTATTCCAGTACAGAATTTGTTGATTGTTTAGTATGTAACTCGAACTTTTTGAACTGAACTTGGTGTTTTTCTTTTCATGGATAGCTAGCCTATAGTCTAAACTAGTTTTTCTGTGTATATTGTATATATAAAAACTGGATAGAAGGTGGTCTTACAGACCAAATGGTTGAGAGGATAAGCTGAAAATCTCATAACGGTGTTTCGTGCACTTGTAAGAGATTTGTCATTTTTGATTCTCCCAGATTGTTTAAGATCTCTTCTTGAAATTTTTACTGGTAATCACAATTATGATAAGGAGCTTAAGTAATTTATTTGAGAATTTTTGGAGACCTAAAACCTTTGTTTTTATTGGATTCCATTAGTTACGTTTTTTAATAAATTACTGTTTTTCTAAGTATTCAAATTAGTTGAAAACAATTAGAAAACTCCTTGTTTGATCTCCTTTCAGTTATGGGATGTTGAAAGAACTTTCTAAATAAATTTAAACAAGTTTTGTTGTTTAAAATTGAGAATTTGTACACGGAATTTACTTATGGCAAATAAATCGCAAAGATGCTTGAAAATCGTTAATTGGAAACAAAGTGCTTGTATGTGCTAACTTTGTTTTGTAGGTGGATAGTGGGTTTAGTATGGCTCAAGACTCAATGCCTTGTGGTTGTATTTGAATGCATGTGTGAATGTTTGTAATGCGGCCTTTGGTGCCATTAATTAATTAATTTGTTGATTAATTTTTTATGTAACTTGTGAGGCTTGCATGCCCCTAAGGTTAGGATGGGAATAGGATATTTTCACATGTATTTTGTACCTTTATTTTATATAGGATTTAGATCCTTATAGAATTTAGTGGGAGGGACAAGGATTAGATTAGTTTTGCTCCATGGACGATGTGGCGAAACTTATGCAAGCGGGAGCCATACAAACCCACAACTATGAGATGCTTATATGTGATTGCTTGTGATTGCTATGAATTGTCATAGGCTAGGTATGGGTGTATGCTTACACGACCACCAAACAAGTGTCATATGATTGATAGTCCCAACTAAAACTCGATTAAGTGAAATCGCCCTCCTTCTCTCTATCCCCTTCACGCCGATTGTCACTCATGGCGCGGTCCGCCCAAGCGGACGTCATGGTTGCCAATTCGGTAGTCGGGGTGCAAATAGCTAAGATTTGCAAGGAGCAAATAGTGAGAGGTTACTTTTCGATGGACCCAACTAGAGTTTGGACATCGGGGCGAAGTTTGTAAATATACTTAGATATTCACAAACCAAGAATCATATGGAACGATATGATTGGTTGGAGAACCTACCTTGTCTAATTAAGTAGGGTGACGTGCCATAGCAGGCTCTACTTGATGAAAACCGGGATCTTGAAAAACCTACTATATTTGGGACATTAAATAAATGTAGTGGGAGTTTTATTTGTTATAAATAAAACAATTGCATAAACTAAATGACCTTAAATTGATTTTGTTATAGATGTTAAAGTTGTTGATTTTGTTGCGATCAATCTTTGAAAAATTAACAAACTCGTTTCTAAAAGTATTTACTTAAAGAAGTAATACCGCTTCCTAAGACACGATCTTAGTGAAAAGAAATTTGAGTATGTCAATTCCCAAAACTTTCCTCAAACTACCCGAACGTAGCAACGCGATGATTGATTGACTTTTGGCGAAAAGTTATTCAATAAAGCGTATGGCTAATATCCTCATTTGAAATTTCTAGACCTTTGAATTAGAGAATTCATATGGACTAGATTTAACTCGTACGCTCTTATCCACTTACTCAAGAAAGTGTTCTTGGAGAAAGTAGATATTAACTCCATCATTTATGATCGAGTATAAAAGAGTATGAGTTGACAAAGAGATTCTTCTTTTATAAAAGGATACATGAACGTTTCATTGGCTTACAAATCGAAAGATTTAAGTAGCTAATTGATAACTAGAGATATTGATCTCCGATATCAAGGATTATTGATATTGTCATACGATCTCTTTGAAATTATAAAGGATATAATGTTACCTTCTTCGCACACTTGTTGATGCAAAAAGGTAATTGGTTTAGTATTCAAGAAATACTTCGCCAAGGTATGAGTTGAAATTTCGAGACTCTTGATTGTGATTATGTATCACATGAGATGTTTCATTTGCCGTTTATTGGAGGCATTTTGAAAGGTTGTCCGAAATACCATGATTGTAATGCTTTAATCCTAAAGTGTATTTGTCGTTCAAATTATCTCACTATCTCTAATTTACACTAGTAACTTGATACTAGTTCATATGCTCGCATTTGACGAAATGTGTTAGCAATGAAGAATAAGAGAATGTTTGAGAGATGTAAAGTAAACTCCGTATAGGCAATGACTTGTTCGTCTAAGTCATTACCATTGAATACGTAGAGTTATCTTTATTAAGAGTTTGTTTAGGAATTGAAGGTTGCATACCTTAATCCTAACTTCTCAAAACATTTCCACTTCATATTCGATGAAATGGATGATTATGTTTAATAAAAGACAAGTTCTTTTATTCTGGATTTGTTTATATGTTTTCATGCATCTTGATTGAATTTGCTTGAAATAGATAAGCAAGTTTTGAATGACAAATAGGATGCTAAGACTTGACATAAAGTATTTGACTTTCATGTTATATATAACCGCTTAGTCACATACATAAACAAGAATCGCATTACGAGAGTCTCCGTAACGTAGAGCTCGTAATTCAATTCGATTTCAAATCGGTTGATATGCGAATCATGTTTATTAAATGACAAAAGCGCCTTTAACCTATGAAGGTTTAAGGACAAGTGAATTAATTAGGACTTATACATATCGATGTATAAAGACCTATAAGTACTTGTGTAATGAAAGGTTGTTGATACTTTACTACTTAACCAACGATCATTGTAGATATTAACATATCTATTTGATAAGGTATAAGTATGAACCTTTTGACTAGTTCAAAGGAGTTCAAGAGTGAAGTTTAAAAGACCGTTCAAGAAAAATGGAAGTCTTACAAATAATCGTGGCAAATAAGTAGTTAAGTCATATGATTTGAAGTATTATCTAAAGAGTATGAAAGTAGTTTCATAACTCGCTCTATGAGGAATAATATGTCCAAGAATGGAGGTATCGAACAATATTTAGTATAGTTCGATCGGTAATAAATCAAATTGACTTATTCGACTCGTATTAGGGAATTATGTTTGAGGACAATATTGTTTACACTGAATAATGTTCCATCGAAGTCTATTGAAGAAGATATCTTAGGAGATTTTGATCTCTAAGTATAATACTTCTCGAGATTTGGTGTTGAGAAGCTTATTTCAAGTATTGTGGACTTGTAAGCTTAAACCAAATAAGACACTATATATTTGTAGGATGCTTTATATTAAAAGGCACTACTTCCACAAATATGATAAGAACAAAGTAGTTGTTGCTAATCATAATGTAGTCTTGATGAATTGAAATTCTCAAGAAGAAGTAGTGGGAGTAAAGTGAGCATTAAAATAAGTTTATGCGTCACTACAAGAAGTACTCTTATGGGAAACTTGTCACTCCATACATGGTACTTAGTGAGAGTTGAGCGAAACTTCATTCACAAGTTGTTTTGAAAGAAGTTTAATAGTATGCTCGTTCTAATGAGGACTCAACCATCTCACGAGTTGATGATGTTTGAGAAACTCATGAAATATATGAGGAGTCAAGAACTCATTCAACAAATCGTTGTGGAAGAAGTTCATGAACCTCAAGTACCAATCCTACAAAAGATCAACGAGAGTTGATTTCCTAAGCCGTTTTGGTGCATAGGTTGTCACAACATTCTCGTACTTAGCATATGAGAATCCGTTGATAAACAAAGAAACGATGGAATGATCTGATTCCACATATATGTTTTGAATTCATATGATCTTTAAAGAGCAATCCATGTATAACAACAAGGTATAGACCTTGGTTGATGTTCATGAAGGAGCGATCCATCAAGAACGTTTAGATCTTAAAAAGGAAAGATCGACATGGATAACAAATCGACTATGTACAAAGCGCGGCTTCTCGCTTGTAGCTATGTCTAAGTCGATGACTAGTTGACTACGTACAAAGCACAACTTCTTGCTTGTGGCTATGTATAAGTCAATAAAGATCATTCTAGCAATAGTTGTATTTCATATATGTCGATATATGGAAAAACACATAAAACTGCCTTCTTCGTATGAATGAAGGAAGATGTTGTGCATTTGACACAAATCGAGGTTTATGTATTGCTAAAAACATACGCATGCTTCAATGATCCATTAATGGATTAAAGCAAGTGTTGTGGAGATTGGAATAAAAGTTTTGACAATGAAGTCAAGGAGTTGAACTTCGTCAAAAGTATCTTGTATATACAAGATATTCAGTGGGAGCATAATTGTATTACTTGTATTGTTCATGATAACAATTCATTAAATTGGGAATAACATTAAGAAAATGAATATTGTCGAGATCTCTTTGGAGAATGCTTTCTCAAATGAGAACTTGGGCGAAATCACCTGATCCTAGGAAACAAATCTATGAAGATAGATTATGATGGATGTTAGGTTTGAGCAAATATGCATATATTGACGAAGTGTTCTAGAAACATGAAAGTTACACTCCAAGAAAGGATGTCTAACTGTACGTCACATGGCATGACTTGAGTGTTTAACTCGGTCTATTGCAACTCAATTCAAGAAAGTGCATGAAATAGTTCAAGCATTCTTTCATTATGAGTTTCATTTTGTACGCCATATTTATGCATATGCCCCAATGTGTAGTATCCAAAGGATATGACAAACAGTTGTCAAATGGATACAAGAGAGACACATTTGGACGATAGTCAAGGATATCCTCGAGTACCTTATGAGAAAGAGTGATACAATGTTTCATCTCCTAAGATGAAAGAAATCTCGTGCAAGTTGTTACACTAATAAAAGTTTTTCAAAAGATTGATATAATCACAATTGAGCTACATATTTTGCTTAAAGGTGGTGTTGTAAGTTTAGAAAGTGTTCTAAATAGAATATTACAACCGTTTCCGTCACCAAAACAAAATACATAGCAACTTGTGAAGCAATAAAAGAAGTTTATTTGGGATCGAGTTCTTAGTCGAGTTATTATGGTTCTATGCATCTCGAACCACAACTTACTCCTAAAGAACCCAATGTTACATTGGAGATTCAAATATGATCTATAACGATATCACTTGATATCATATGATGATGATCAAGAATATATATATAGTAGTATATGTATATAGGTTCGAATAAATTTGGATAGGTTCGCGAACACAGCGAACACTCCAGCATGACCTCTACCTTGAGCAGTATACAAGATGCAGTTATGCATCCATACGTGATGGACGTATGAGTAACTAGCTTTAAGCGTATTATTTTCTTTTGAGGTCCGAGACATGTATATATGTAGATATATGACATTGTTCTTAATTCTTCATTGGCTAGAAGTCACTACTGATTGACTCTAGGCCAAGTGGGAGATTGTTGGAGTTATGTCCTAGAAGTCAATAATTTAATGAATTAAATATTAGTTTATGTTTTGGATGATATATTATCATCTGTTCCTAGGTTTATTATTGACAGATCATTCAGGTTGAGGATCTGAATTGTAGATCTCTGTGGATCATTCTTTAGAATGACAATAATAAATCTAAACGGTCCATAATCTTGATAATTAACAAGGAACATTAATTATCATATAAGATTAGTATGCAAGTTAAGTGATGATTAAGTTCTACAAATCATAGGTAAAGAGTTACCAACTTAATTGCATATGTGTATGTTATGGAACATAGCACAGGACTTGACCCATCGAAATAAACATATGGATTGTGTTATGTGTCATTGTTTATTTCGTTATGATTTTGGTTCTAAGTTTGAGATGATTATCTTTTCCACATGAGGATAGGTTCTATAAATCTCGTCTACCGCTGATTCCCGTTAAGGGCTGCTATACGGACTTGATTTACGTTCTCTTGAATTGTGCGGGGAAAAGCTAATCATCAAGAAAACCGTATGTCCCTCATTAATTCACTTAGTGAGTGACGATATCTGTTTGGGCCCCTTGATGGAGTTGGATCGTATGCGCGCAACTAGGCGATCAACTCTAGATCAAGAAACGTATAATCTGCAAGAATGACACATTCCTATCTTGGATTATACGATGATATCGTGAGACATAAGAATCAAAATAGAGAAACATATTTATTCTCTTATGCAGGATTGAAATATTGTAGCAGTACACTATTTATGCGAATTGGGAATCATAACGTGTTGCTAGATACCACTTATGATTATTGGAATCAAATAACGATTTAATTCCATGGCCAACATAGCATAAATCCTCAAAGGGTCACACAAATAGGACATTAATCACACAGTGCATTATTTATTTATTCACAGCAGTAAGTTCTGTGAAAATATGATAAGATTAATTAATTAATTATATACCATTGCGAACCGTTATAATTAATTAAGTCAATGGATCATATAGAAATAAATTAATGCATTAACTAATCCTAAAACATTTATTAATGAGTTAATAATTAATTTAGTTCAATACTTATTAATATAAATGGTTATATTGATTAATTGGGCCGTTATTTAAATAGCAAATATATAGCCCAATTAAAGAGCAAAGTTGAGGGACCTTAATTATATGAATTAATGGTCCAAATGAAGGGGTTAAATGGCCCATAAATGCCCATTTCGTGGCAGCCATTTATGGTGGTAGGTGGGATGGCATAGTTGTAATTATGCAAGAGGTCAATTAGGTTTTGTGCTCTATATAAGGACCACTTATGAGAGCCTCCACCTAGAGCTTTCTCTCTCCTCTCATTTCCTCCCATGATGCCGCCACTTTTCACCCTCTCCTTCTCTCTTTTGCTCATGTGTTGAGCTATTTTATCTCCACTAAATCAAGGTTGTTGATTGATGCAAGAGAGAAAACCATAGGGATTAGGCTTGTTCTTTGGGTACGCTAGCACGTACCTTGTAGAACGTGATTAATCCTCCTTGGTGGACTCGAGGGCGGTTACGAGACGTGGTGGAGACGGTGGAGAAGGCACGCCATCGATTCCCATGCCTTGGTCGAGCCCCGCGGATGCGATTTCGCGGGAGGTATCGATTTCTCCTCTTTCTCTTTGTGTCTATTGCTTAAAGTACTAGATCTCGTGTTGCTTGTGTTTTAATTGGATTAATTAATAGTAATTAGTCACAAAATTAAAATTGGACAATTTCCTAACAAAAAGATGAAGAAATATTGGTGGACCTAATCTCAAATCAGCATAGCTATTCAAGATTAAAAGTTTAAACATACTTTCGTTTTTTATATATTGCAATGTCCAAACAGTCAAACACAGATGAATGTACTTCTGTTAAACTATATAACAATGAATCAATACAATTTTTAAGTCCCTTATTACACTATGTTCGGTTTACATAAGTTAGAAGTGAGAGGCGGTGATGACTGGAGAGTGATAGGATTTGGTTGGTCTTTATTTTCCTCTGTTACACCTCGATTTAGGAAGTTACGAAATATAAATTTTAGAAAGTAATCTCCATGGCCTTTAACTTTCTATTAAATAGTCAATCATAAAAAAAAAACTAAATTTTCTTCCACCCGAACAAAGTGTTAGTTTCTGAAATGTCTGCCTCTTTTATCTTCTATGCATTAAAAAACAAGAATAACACTCCAAATTTTCTCTAAAATTTAAAAAATAATATTTTCTAAATTATAATTCATTAACAACAGTAAATAAAAATTAAAGATAGGATACGGATTACAGTATTGGCATAAATAAATTAGGGTGATAAGGATCATCCAAAATTATCATCTCATCATCCTCCTTAATGATGTATTTTTTCTCTTCTATTTTCGAAATCTAATTAACTAAGCGCTAATTACCTATCTATTTTGTCGCTCATCCCCTAAATTTATCATCTAAAGCGAACTCCCTATCCCTTCCCTATGTTTTTCTCCTTCTCCCCACCTCATTTTTTTCAAAACAATTAACATTTTTTTAGAACAATTAATTTTTTTCTAGAATAGTTGGTAATATTTTGCAGGACAATTAGTATTTTTTTCAGAATAATTTTTTCCATGATCATTGTATCTAATACTAGGACAATTAGCTTTTTTTCTCGAGATAATTAGTTTTTTTTTTTTTGCAGAACGATTAATATTTTTTCAGGACAATTAATATATGAAACTATTAGAACTAGTTTTTTCTGGGACAATTAACATTTTTCCTAAGTCAAACATTTTTTTCCACAACAATTAATATTTTTTTTCAGGACAATTAATTTTTTTTCATGATAATTAACTTTTTTCCGGGTCAAATATTTTTTCCAGAATAATTAATAGTTTTCAGGATAATTAGTATTATTTTATAAGACAATTAGAATATTTTGAGGACAATTAATATCATAATTAGGATAATTAGTATTATTTGTTGGGATAATTGAAAAATATATCGGGATAATTAGTATCATAATATATAATGTTAGAAGGGGAAGGGGTGAGTGACGCTGAACAGGAGGTAGGATGGGTAACACTTGATACTTTTACTGGATAGGAATTAGAGACATAAATGAAAATGGTTAATAAGTATGCTAGACAAGTATTTTGAAAATGAAAAAAAAAAAAACACGTTGAAGAGAGGATGATGGAATGATGCTGAGGAGGGGATGATCTTAAATAATTATGTAAAAATATTACTAGCACGTCAATTCTTCATTGTTTCTCCACCTCTCTATTCTTGAGCGCGAAGCTAATTTTTGCTTAAAAAAAATTCAGAGCAGTCATCAGTATCCAACTTGATCTATATATTAAAAAAAAAAATCAATTTGTTGTCAGTTCAAGGCATTTTTGTGTGTTTTTGTCTAGTGTGTGTGTATATATGTATTCCTGTCGCGAGAGTTGAGATTTAGAAAACAGTTTTTTTATTTGATTGCAGAACTGGTATTATCTGTTTTCCCTGTAGTATGAAATCAGAACTTCACTATTTCAGATGGCAAACTTATCCCACAAATAATTGATCAGGCATTTTATATTTTCTATTACTTAAAATTGGTACTGGAAGTTTCTGAAATTGGTATCTGTCTGCAAACCAAATTCTTTGCAAGTTAACGATCATAATCTACAAGACCTTTTTTTATTGATGCTGGATGTTTAACAAGTGGGCTACAATAACATTATTTAAATGTAAAAAGATACCATATAAGATCCAACAATAAAAAGATCGTATGAACATAGATTATATAGAAAATTAACACATATAATTCTATTATTAATTAGAAAATGCTTCATGATGTTTCGAAACATAATTGTTACGAATAGTGGATATAGTTTTTTAAAAAAAATCTAACGACAATATTTACAACAATATATGTATTTGTTTACAAAAAAAAGTAAAAATCATACCCGACCTCCATAAAAAAGACGAAAGTTATTTTATTGTTAATCCCGTAAGTTATAATTTAATGTTTTCAATATAATTATTACGTTGATAACAGTACTTGACATAGTGACGACTTCCATTAAAAAATTTTATGGCTCCACTGATTATTGTTATTACTGATTACGAAATTAACGTAAAATTTCCAATTTAGATTATTTATAATTATGTAATTAATTGATTTTAACCATTTTTTATTTATTAACGACATAAAGTCTAGTTTTACTTGAAGAAATTATACAACTTTTAAATTGCAATTAACCAAACTGTTCACCAGTAAGGCCGTATGAATCGTAGCAATCTAATTGATCTTAGCTTATATCGATGCAATTTCGTAAAGTATGAAAGCTTTTTATTAATTTAGAAGAAGCATGGGAAAATCAGGGGCGGATCCACCACCGGGGCGGGTGGGGCTAGAGCCCCACCTACCGCCGTCGAGCCCATGGAGTCCCTCTTTAGTTCCAGGAAATTTTTTCTGTCATTGAAACACTTAAAGGTGGGGCTGAAGAATATAAGAAGAGAAACTGTTCAATCAAATTATTCATTGGAGCACTCAGTCCCACCTAAATATTTTTTTTTAGATCCGACCACGGTGTAAAATATATTTC
Source organism: Rhynchospora pubera (assembly GCA_028095005.1). Taxonomy (NCBI): domain Eukaryota; kingdom Viridiplantae; phylum Streptophyta; class Magnoliopsida; order Poales; family Cyperaceae; genus Rhynchospora; species Rhynchospora pubera. The sequence goes on along the minus strand of CM051461.1, from coordinate 162,635,074 downwards.
ATCTACGAGATGATGCAAGTTGGTAATGCAAATCATTCTCTTGTATTCTGAGGCAATGCAATATTAACCGTTCATTCTAGAAAGACATCCATCCAATAACCCGGATTTGACTGCATGCACTCCTAAGTCTCAAGTGTCTTACAAATGGAGAGCAGCCTGAGACCTGGGGATTAATGTATCTCGTTGAGGCCGTGCTTGTAATATTCAAGTAGAAAAACCATGGTGGTGACCACTTCGTGGGTTCCCACTCTTATCTCTTTTCTCAAATATTTTTTTTTTGGAATGTTTGGGGTAGGTAGACGTGGTAGGCACGTTTTACCTATTAAGACGCCATAATATTTGTTAATGCGCACGGTGAGGTGACTAATAAGGATTAATTTTGACCCAAAATAGTTGGCATAATATGTTCGGCTCCTACACAGTAATGATTAGTCCAAGGAAATGTTTGTCATCAGAAAAAAAAATATTCACACTTGGCTTCGATTTTTTTTTTGCTTAAAATGTTCATCATTTTAGTGAATTCAGCCTTATTAATTATGTTTTCCGTTAATTAATAATTTAATTGAGTTGATGTGAATGTGATGCGACGTTTGATGATTGGAATTAAATGTATGCAATTATTTATTCAGTTAAAACTGAGTTTTCATTTGAACTTGGGTCTTTTCAGTCAATTTTCCTAATTGTCATCAAGTCTTAAATGGAGATCGATCAAGAACCAGAATATCATAATTCGGAAGTTAAGACCTTTGAATTAGGTTTGTACAATGGTCCAATACAGTTATGCAATCTTTAATATACTTTATTATGCCTCACCTATATAAGGCCCAGACTAGACTTGGTACACTTCCACAGTTCCACTTCCCAGAATTAAAGTGGATTAGCAGAGTACCAAAATACATCATCATAATAATAGTTAGACGGGATGAGATGGAGACTGGAGTATCAATTTGGGCTACAATCAATAGATTCGGGAGGCCTAATAACTTCTATTTTGTAACAAGGCCCAAAAGAAAAGAAGGGATTCCAGGGCTAGGCCTGATGTTGCAAGTTTGGTCCAGTTCAGATTTTATTTTGTTAATAGATCGATCTTAATATTTTTTTGTTCCGTTCCATCTAAATCGTTCATCTCCAATTAAATGAAAATAACATCGTCAATAATAGAATGAGAACCTTTAACATACCTTTTTCTACCAAAATATTTTGTTGTTAAATATATAATTACGTATTTATTTCCCTATCTGAATTAGTTGTATTTATATTTGTCTGATCTGATAATAATATTTATATGCGTCCTCGAATACCAATATACCAATACATACATACCAAAAACAACGTGTAAGGAAAAAGAAGCTTTTAAACTAGGAAAGTTTAAATTTGGAAAATACAAAATAGTAATGTTCCTAATTAATCACCGGCTCCAAAAATAGAACCGCCTTACCATCCTATAAATTCCGACCTCGTCACCAGAAACTCAATCATAATTTGTTCCAAACCATTGTCCAAATTTCTCTCAAAACAAAATAACAATGGTGCAGCTAAAGAGTGCTGATGGGCTTACCACCGTAGAGGTTGAAGAAATGGCTGCTCTCCAGTCGAACATGGTAAAGCTTGCACTGGAGGAGAGCCGTCCCGACCAGTGCATACCGCTGGGTAACGTGACTGGCCCAATTTTGGAAAAAATTGCCGAATACCTGAGAATGCAAAGTGAGTTTGCCTCTAAGAAGCCGCAGGAAATCGTAGAGAAGGACTTGCCAGAGTTGAAAGATGACGTGGCAAAGGCAGAGGCGGATTTGAAGGCATGGAAGAAGGACGTTGAGGCTTGGGAGGACCAGTACATTAATGTCGACTTGAACATGCTCTTTGATCTTATTCTTGTAAGACCTTGTTTTAATCATCTATTTAGTTTTTATTTTATTTTGGAAGAATTTTGTCAAGTTGGTCAAAAATCTCATTTGCTTTTATGATTTTTGGAATTGGGAGATAAATTCTTATTTTCATCATTTCCTAAATTAACCCAGGTTTTTATTCGATATTAATTTGTTGTAGAATTAGAATTGAATTTCAAGGAATTTGATAAACAGGATTTCAGAAATAGGACTAAAGGGCGACATATGGTTCCTAACTCTGAAAGTCTGTATACTGATTTACCAAGAATTTTTATTCTGAATCAATAAAATATTACTTTAAAATATTTAGGAATTAGCCGTAGTTTTTTTCTGTTTATTTAATTCTTTTTTGTTTAAGGAAATGAATTAGGAGTAATTTATTAATACATAGGATATACAAGAGGGTCCCCAGTTCTAAATTAATTAAGTCTGTTTCATTTGCTCCTTTTGAGGACCATATATAAATTGGTAGCTTGGTTCTTTTGTCCCCTTTTGTTTGGCACATCGGCTGTATCAAAGCTAAATTGTGGTCAAATTAAGGAATTAAGGTGTATTTGAACAACTGAATTTAAGGTTTAATTGTGGTCAACTGAAGAGTTGGAATTTAATTTAGGCTAAAAATTGCAATGTATGGCATTCTAATTCTCATTGGTTCAAAATCTTCTTTTTTAAAAAAAAAAATTATGTAGGCGGCAAATTACATGGATATCAAAGGGTTGTTAGATTTGTGCCTTGAGAAAACCGCAAGCTTTATCAGGGGGAAGACCGTGACAGAAATGCGTGAGACTTTCGGTATCGAGAATGACTTAACCCCTGAAGAAGAAGAGAAAATCCAAGCACCGTATAAATGGGCCTACTAGTTTTGTTTCAATACTGTGATGTTGCTACTTTTTTTCTCTAAATGGGAAAATTAGTGATGTTTTTAGTGACAATGTACACAAAATTTGGTTAAAAGAAATAGATATATTCCTGAATTGAACTATTTATACTGTACATGTACTAACATTTTCTAAGTCAAACTAAAAAGGATCTAAACTATTATGACAAGTAATACAGTAATAAGAAAGTACACGGTGCTGAAGCTGCCAGGGATGTTGATGCTATTGTTTGAGCCTTGATCCTGAAAAGTTTAAATGCCAAAAAATTAAAGCCAAATCGTGTAATCAGCCAATGCCGGTTTACTAGATTTTGGAATTATTGCGATTCTGATAAATTTTCTGTGATGATGTTTGGTTGGTATTGCTGTTTACAACTGCATGTAATTTTCGGTGATGATAATCCCATTGTTCCAATTTTGAAGGAAATAATTTCTCACATAATTAAAGGTTACACAAAATAACTTCCAACCTATCTTAGCGCCACAGGCCCACAGCCGCTGTCAATTTTTTTTTTTAAAAAAAAAAACTATATTAGCGCCTCCTTTTTGGTCAGAATATATATTCCCCTGACATCGCACGTTTGGTATTACTAATACTGTATTGTTCTTATTAGTTATCCTTTTTGTGAAGAATTGATTCAAAGTTTCATTTAATATAAGTTTTGAGTTATTATGTTTTATTTCAGTGATGGTTTATTAATGTCTGATCTTGTTTATTACAAAGGTTATTTGTCATGTCTCCTTTTATTTAGTAAATAGAAAAGGTTCATAATATACCGTACTAGTTTATAGCGTCTTCAAAAAAGAAAAAAAAATGGAAATACTGGTTTATAATTCTCTCTTTCGTTGTAGTTCTGGTTTTACAGTTCAATAATCAAGCACACAAAGTATTTACTTTTTTGGTCCATAATTTGTCTCCATTTCCTCGTTATTATAGTTTCATTATTCTTTCATATACACTGGCTAGGCTAGAACACTATGTAGAAGGATTAAAACTTCAATAAAAATTTCATTTTTCATTTTTTCTTTTTCTATTCTACTTCATTTGACACAAAAAATGTCTTAATTACTTTTTCGCTATTCAAAAATATATCTACTTTTAACGACAACTCTAGGAATTTCTCTTTTACAAGTCTTAAAAGCTTGGCTGACCGATTTAGAAAACAAGTTTGGAGATTTATCGATATTTATGGAGAAAGCGCCAGCCTGTGAAGAATCAATTGAATACCATATGCACCTCTACATTTTATTGTAATATTCTCTTGTTTATTCTCATACCTACATCATCAGTCGGCACCAAAAAAAGAAAAGTTAAGAAATAAGAAAAAAGAAACATTGGAGTTTTTTTTTTTTTGTATTTGCTTTTCATTTTGATATATATGAAAGGAAAAGAAGTATATAATCTGATTGATTCTGGCAACGTATCAAAAGTTCCAGACCCAGGGGTTGAGCCAAACTGTTGAAGAGCAGAAACTTGCCACTTTCTTTGACCCAAAAATATTATAAAAAAAGAAAGGGTAATTTTATGATGGATATAAATTTGAAACCAGGTTTGAATTCTCATCATTCATCTCTGTTAATAATTTCAAATGAACGATATGGATTTAAACCCAGCTACAAAATTTATTCCACAAACAGAATTTGCTTATAATCAATTATTTATTTTACTATGATTTTTCTTTAAGAGGTTGCTAAAGTATATTTCTGGTTGAAGTAATTTTAATGTGTTTCATCCTAAATTGTTGCCCTATAATATAATATTTTCTTAACCCCGCTCATGTATAGCCTACTTCAGACTTCCACACTTTGTTGGGGAAGGGCTTCTCCCATTGTTAACAAATGGTGGAGGGACCATAATAATATAAGTAATAAACGCCAGCAAAAATAATTATAAAAATAAACAGATAACAAAAAACATTTTTAAAACCTGATTTTTGGATGGAAGATTTCTGCAGGTGGAATCACAAGGATATGGACAATCTGTTTCACTCACAATCTTTCTTTCAAAGTACCAGTCACCAACTGCCTCTGCAATAGTCTGAAATATACAATCATTAAACACGCTTACTGATATGTAAAGCAGAATGTTTTACCTTATTTTTCAATGAAATTACTATGACTCAAAAAGTGTTTAGATTCGAATAAAACTCAACCATTAATATATATAGGATGTTAACTTAAAATTGATGAAATTAGATTTTTGCCTTATACAGAAACACATTCATTTTAATCAACATGATGTATTAACTTTTTTGTATCCATCCAAAGATGAAATAATCGACTTTTAATTTGATTTGCCAATGCCTTAATCAGATGTCATAAGTCCTAACTTATAGTAGGAGTAATTATTAGTGGGAGTTATCAAATTTAATGACGAGCATTTTTCAAACATAAGAGAAATTATACTGAATAATTAGGACCTATTTCGAACTGGTATTCATCACATCTGAATAAGAGAAATTATACCTTGTTTCCTAATCTTGGTGAATCAGGCGCAAACCATGAATCTTGCAATTCACTCTGGCAATGAGCCAAGCAAGAATTAATGAACGTCCCCCCTGTTGATAGATTGAAAGGCTCCAGAGCTTTCAGTGTTTGATTTCTGAGACCTGCAAAAGCAACCTTATCAAATGAAAAAGTACATATTTTGCTATGATGACAATCAGAGTAGACAGTTCTATGTTATTGCTTGATTTGGTGTTGCTGCCAGTTTATTAGTTTAGTCTTAAGGATTACATTTTTTTTATGAAAGCAATCATTCTTAAGACCTTTAGAACACCAAACAAACAATCTCATAATTGTAGAATCACAAGAGTAAAATATGACTTCAAATCTCAAAAAAAAAAAAAAAACGTCAATCTGAATATTTTAAAAATAATGATAAAAAAAGAATAAGTCAAAAATTGCAGCAAATATGTAACTTCTTTTAAAAAAAAAAAACATAGAAAGGGATAACCTTGAAGAACTTCTATTTGTGCTGCACTGCATTCATCTTGATTCAATTTGCATTTGCTCCATTGGCCTGAAGGATCAGATGAAGGTGGCACAAAGCAGTGAGTGAACTGTCAGTAATTTAAAAATATTTATATTTCATTAGAAAGATTGGAAACTATCTAGTCATTGTTTATAGAATTCAATATGAAAAATTACATGTACCTATTTAATTGTAGGACTATGTCTCACCTGGAACATGTCATATGCTGGGTTCAAGATGAAAAACGGTGAGCTGATGTATCTTATGGCATATTGTGGAAAAAAGCACTGCTTAATTAACAAAAAAAATATTCAGGTTACGAAAATTACTTACAAGCTAGAGTGTGCTAAGTGCTCACAAAATGATTGACAAGTAGACTTACCGTTAATGGATCCCCGTATGATGCCACACATTTCTTGTTTAGAAACTTTGCTATTCCTTGTAGGGAAACTAAACTGGCAAAGAAGGGTCTTATAGTGTTGCTTCCTGAAATATCTGTCCTATTATAGAAAATCAGAAAGGACAAAGGAAAAACATTGCCCAATAAAACAATACAGCCAGATGTAGTTCAATGGAGGTATGATAATTATATATTGAACATACAAATCAACGAAAAATCCCGCATCGCTCAAACATTTCACACTTTTTGCCTCTGGGAGAAGCTGTGCCAGTTGATCACAGTGGTGAAAAACTGCCAGGCCACCAGCTGAACAACCTGAAAGCAATACCTAAGAAATAGGATTGGACTAAATTTATTGTGAATGCTACGTATCTGAGAATAACTCTGATCAGCTTTTGTTCAAAATATCAATATCATGTTCTAATTGATTTGATTATTTTGTGTAATTATTTTTATTGAAAAAAGTGCCTTTGATAAACTAATGTGTTCTAAGCTAAGGGTGCTTAATTGCAATATAGTCCTGAAATTTCTGTCCGTACATAGTCTTGAAAAAACATATGGCTTTTCAGGATATAGATGCAAAAGCAAGTATGTACCTTCAAATTTTCTATCAAATGAGGATAAGATCGATAACTTGCTTTGTTAGACCAATTGGTATACATAACAAGTGATTGGTTTCATTAATTCTAGGGAAATCAACTGAAAAGAGAATGTTTTATTAATTCATTACATATGTACCTTCGCAGCATGATTTAACCCCTTGTTAAGAAGATCATCAATTATGGCAGTCCAGATCTTTTGCCCTCTCAAGTAAATGGTCTTATTCTGAAAAAAGAAAATTCCATGCATGAAACCAAACATGCAGTGATGATACTATGTTTAGATAAATATCCTTGTATCTACATCTTTTATCTGCTATTTGAATTGCAATTCTACCTCCAGATCACTATATTAAAGTAAATGCATGGAGCCAGACAAGGGAATGTGAATTTAGATTTGTTTTTGGTTTTAGAGAGGTGAATTTAGATTTGTTGTAGAGACACTTACAAGGGTTTGGAATTCAGAATCACCTGCAAAGGAGCCTCCATCACAATAACGCAGCTTTACACGGTTCCAGTTGTAAAAATCTGCTCACAAAGATTTTTTATACATTTAATATTTTTTGTAGGTTGGTTTTGAAACCAACGATTTTGTTATAGAAAATTTGAAAATAAATGCTCTCTTTGTGATTTGAACTGAACCAAGGATCACGTGGTTAATGGAATAGAGCCAAACCACCAAGCTGAACAACCCAGCTTTCTTTATACATTTCATATTAAAAGGTTCATTATACAGATGTAATTTTCAAATAAACCATGAAGAAGAGATTGGAAAATAATAAGACGATCAACATTCACTAAACCCCTGCGTTCTGCCATATTTATTGTTTGGAAAAAAAAAGGGTGAAAACCTTACATTGCTATACTTTGTTTCTTTAATCAACTTTCGATATATTTATTTTAGAATATATAAGACAGACTTAAATCTTGCGCAAGGTGGAGTTGCATTTAGAAGCGTTAATCTGTCGATTAATGAAAATAAACTTTGACAAATCTCACATGACCAAAAGTAATCTGGGAATAGAAGGTCTTTGCAAAGAAAGACGAAATGCTCTCGCCGCGACAAATGAATGGCAGGGATTTTTCAGTAAGACCTTTATGGTTAATATTTTGTAAAATTTTGAAAGAACAGCCTGCATGTGAGCAAAAGCAAAACATGAAATTGAGCCATAAATTTGACAGTTAAATCTGTTTGGTAAACAGACCAACAAGCAATAATTTCACTCACCAGTCACCACAGGTCCATAGCATTGGCCAGGCCATGTGCTGCCATTAGCTATAAATAAATTTCTTGAACTTACTACATTTTGTTTCTAGAATTTATTTTATTTTATTTTTTCTATACTTCCTTTCTCTTATAAATCTCCCATTAGTTTTTAAATAAAATATAGCAAGCTATTTGTCTACTATTAAAAAAAACAATAATAAATTAACCATATTAGAGATATGCGAGGAAGTCTTCTGCATTATTATAAGCTTTAACCTTTGCATTTCGTTTTTTTTAAAAAAAATCAAAATTAAACGATGAATATGCGGAATTGATGTCAGTTTTTATTATCGATCTTTGACAGAAAGAATTATAACATTTTTTAGTTGTCTTATGTAAGATCAAAATTAAACGGATCAAATTAACTGTACATTTTTTTTTATGATATTTTTTTATAGTCTTTTAAATACTTCAAAAGGTAAAAAAAAAAATCGACCAGTGTATTGTTGAACGTATAGCACATGTACATTTAAGTTTAATAAATTTGAGTATCATTTTGAAGTTCAAATGTATCATAGATTTTTTAGTATATTCAGGACGGGGACAATACATATTATTTAATAAACAATGAAAGATTGGCCAAATTTCATGAATTTTCATAGCTATTATTTTACGGAGTAAAGCTATATGAGCTTAAACTTATCAAATATGTTGTGATCTAATAACGAATTAATCTCATTAAAATGTTATTAATGTTATGTTCATAAACATCTCGAAAATTTGTCAAATCTTCTCAAACTGAGGAGGAAGCATGCCTATCTAATTGTTTGTTTTTCAGTTAGTTTTTCTTTTATTTTGCTGTATAGATTTTATTTTATATTTTCTTCCTTTTCTTTTCTTTTATCTTTCTTCATGTAAACAATTTTTATTAATATAATTTGTCGGTGTGGCACCGGAGATGTGGCTGTAGTTTGGTTAACCAAACTATTCAATAGCATTTTCCGATCAAATAGGATGCCAGATGCGTGGAGGAGAAGCACTCTAGTACCAATCTTCAAGAATAAAGGGGATGCTCAAAACTGTACAAACTATAGAGGGATTAAGCTTATGAGTCATACAATGAAGCTTCGGGAGAGAGTGATAGAACATCGCTTGAGACGGATGACAAACGTTTCGAAAAACCAATTTGGTTTTATGCCTGGGAGGTCAACCATGGAGGTCATCTTCCTAATAAGGCAATTGATGGAGAGATATCGGGAGCGAAAGAAGGATCTACATATGGTTTTCATTGATTTGGAGAAAGCATACGACAAAGTGCCAAGGAAAGTTATGTGGTGGGCACTAGAAAAGAAGAAAGTCCCCACAAAGTATGTTACCCTCATCCAAGACATGTATGATGGTGCCGTTACTTGCATCAGGACATGTGATAGTGTAACTAGTGACTTTCCTATTAAAATATGACTACATCAGGGATCAGCTTTGAGCCCGTATATTTTTGTCTTAGTGATGGATGAAATCACGAAGGATATACAGGGAGAGATTCCTTGGTGTATGCTCTTTGCGGACGATGTGGTGTTAGTCGATGAGAGTAGGACGGAGGTCGATAGGAAATTGGAATTGTGGAGACGAACTCTAGAGTCCAAAGGGTTTAGACTTAGTAGAACTAAGACGGAGTATATGGGGTGTGAGTTTAGTGGGATACGACCAGTGGACGGAGATGTCTGTCTAGACGGGCAGGTAGTACCTACGAAAGATACTTTTCGATATTTAGGGTCGATGCTGCAGAGCGATGGCGAGATAGATGAAGATGTTAGTCACAGGATAAGAGCGGGGTGGGTGAAATGGCGACAAGCATCAGGCGTCCTATGCGATAAGAAAGTCACGCAGAAGCTAAAAGGCAAGTTCTACAGGACAGCGATTAGACCTGCGATGTTGTATGGCGCAGAATGTTGGGCTACTAAAAGACGACATGTCCAGAAGATGAGTGTAGCTGAGATGCGTATGTTGAGGTGGATCTGCGGTCACACGAGGAAAAATCGGATTAGAAATGATGACATACGAGAGATGGTTGGGGTCGCACCAATAGAGGAGAAGCTGATCCAACATCGTTTGAGATGGTTTGGACATATCCAACGCAGACCTCCAGAGGCACCGGTACGTATCGGAATTCTTAATCATTTCGAGAACACCCGGAGGGGGAGAGGGAGACCAAGATTGACATGGGAAGAAGCGGTGAAAAGAGACCTTAAAGAATGGAACGTCTCCAAGGAGTTGGCGATCGATAGGAGCGCTTGGAAGTCAGCAATTCATGTACCGGAGCCATGACGTAGGAACTTAGGGGTAGGAGCGATGCCATAGGTTTGTAGGTCCCTCTATTAGGTCACAGTCGAGGTCTAGGTTTCTACTATTACTATTATTATTAGAGGTATTATTATTAGTATGGCTAGTCTTACTATTAGTATTTTTATGTTTTGTATTTTTTTTGTTCTTGGATGTGTTCTCTTGTTGGGTTTCTTTTTAGCCTACCCCAACTTGTTTGGGACAAAAGGCTTAGTTGTTGTTGTTGTTGTATAATTTGTCGGTGTGGCTACTTTACCCCCCGACCCTCAAAATTTGTCGGTGTGACACTTTGCCACCCGTCCCTAAAAAAATATATATATTGCAATTTTGATTCTCACTTTTTGACAATTATTATTTCTAAACTGACAAACTTTCTTCAAATTATATGTGATAGATAATCGCACCTGGATTCATCAAAGGGTCGTCACTGAGAATACCGGAGAAAACCTTAAACCGGCTCATGTACCGGGTCGACCCGCGCCGAGTGGTCGCACGGTCCCTGCACGACCTCACCGTATTGCACCAGCCTCCTCCCTGAATGTAAAGGAAACAACACAATCCTCCATCAGACGGCGTAAAATTTTAAATAATAAAATCCAATCAAATTGGACGGTCCATGATGAATCTTACCTCGACCTGGAGCAGCCAGTTGTTTGCGCCAGCGCCGAAACCTTTGTGCAAGTGGTAGGCTGGTGGGCTCCCATCTAAACACACTTTTGTGACCAATTTATTTGTCATGTCACTATGTCTCCGTCAATAGCCTTTTCTTTTCAAATTTGGTTCTTTCACTAGCCTTTTCTTTTCAAATTTTTTTTTTTATTTTGTTCTTTCACTAGAGTACAAGGGTCACTTTACTTTTCTAAACACCACCATTACCATATAAAATTCTCGGTTCATACAACCTCTATCGTGTTTATCTTAATAAAAGATAAAAGAAAATAGTAGGTTCTTCAATTCGGATTTTCTGTTACGGACTTTTTATTATTTAGGTGCATGGTTAATTTTTTAGTGAAAAATTATCTAAGGTTTTAAAATACGATTTATGCGGTTTGACGGTTGGGTGGTGATTTAGCGTTTATCGCTGATAAAACGGCAAAAAATAATTTATGCGGTGATAAAACGGATAAAACGATAGTACGGTATGAATCAAAACTAAGATAAAACGGAAAAAACAGAGTTTTTTAAAAGCTTGAAATTATCTGATACAGAAAGTTTGGATTCATAATGTTTTCAAGTTGTTATGGTCCATTATTAGAATTCCTTCAAGAGAGAGAGAAACCAAAAAGATACAAATTGTCCTTAAATGAAATTATTCATTTTTCTATCATATAGAAATCTACAATTATACTATATGAAAACTTGTTGAGAAAACATGCCAAAAAAATTGCAAGAAAAAAAAATCATTTAGAGAGTTGAGAAATGACATGGAACAAATTATGCCATGATATTAATTAGCTGCTTGGATGTCCCGGGGAAAACATTTCATTACCAGAATTATGAACTTCTACGAATAAATTAATGAAGTAACAAAATCTTTTCATGATTTTCATCCCTCAGATAAAATATATTCAAATTTCCAATAGGAAATCACACCTATATTATGTTGTTACTAACTATTTCTAGATTTGTAAGAACGACACTGTTACGACTAACAAGTAACTCAAATCCTACATAAAGCTAAGTGCTGAAATGAAATTCCCTCTTAAATCGATTTAAATACTTACTAGCTCCATTTAATGTCGCATTTGGAAGAAGCGTCATGCCCACCAAAAGACTCTCCTGCTGTGCTAGGCAGAGACATCTCCGTGGTTTTAATGCAATTGCAGTTACCACCAACACAAGAAACAATTCTAACTGGTTCGTCGCCATTTCAGTCAAAACAATGAGTCAAAAGGTGGCATAAAAGAGAAAGAGAGAGATGCTTTAAGGGATTCTGATAAGGAGATATGGATACAGGAATACAAAGAATGAGAAAATCATAAGTTTTGCTCTTTTGCTAAAGAAGGGAGTTCATGTGCTTTTTGTTCTTTTCTAAAGAAAGAAGGAGAATTTGAAAACGTTTTTAATGGTAGGAAACTTGTTGGATTTCTTAAATGAGAATTATGAATGCACCAAGAATGGAAATTTATACAGATCTTCAATTTTTTGTAACAGTGTTTCTTTTTTTTTAAGAGTTGCCCCTCTGGCTTGTTTATCGTTGGATCTTGATCTCATGGCTATGCTTCTCTATGATGACGTCATCTTTTGTTGCAAACTGGTCTTGTTATTTTTTGTTTTTTCTGTAATCTTGGACCTTGGACTATGGCTGCTAGTGGACTGGACTGTCCATGGACAGTCTGGACAGAAAAATGCTGAACAATTATGGACTGGACTGTATTTGGTATGGATTGAAGTCCAGTCCAAGTCCAGCGATGAAAATATATTTGGACAGTTTATAAAATTTATTTGGACTGTTCATGAAATTATATGGACAAAGTATGGACGAGATATATGCGACCGAACCACACGCTGCGACCAAACCACATAAACCAAGTACCTCTTCTTCCTTCTCTCTGACCAGATCACACGCTTCGACCTCGATCTCGCTAATGGCGATATCTCTTTCCTCCTCTTTCTCGCCACATACCTCCGAGCCTGAAGAGTGCCTCAATTCGTTGACACTACAAGAACCCTCCAGTGAAGACATTAACTAGAGGCACGTGATCAATGGATCTCTTTCTCTCCCAGCGGATTTCTACGCGTCGGCGAGTGACGAGATCGAGGAGGAGGAGGGTTTTGGGAGTAGCAGTGGCGGCGTTGATGGTACCACGTGGATGAATCAGGGTGATGGCACACCTAGTCTTAGTAGTAGTGGGTACGCGACGAAGAGAGGAAGCAGCGGTGCCTTTAGTGGAGGAATTGAAGAGGGGAGAGAGAGAGAGAGAGAGAGAGAGAGAGAGAGAGAAGCCGAGTGGGGTCGCGAGAAGAAGCATCTTCATGAGGTATAAGGGTTTTTTAATGCATTTTTTAATTTGAGCAAAAGAGACTACAAGATTGTTCCGTATTAAGTTTTCGTTGAATACCAGTTTTCTTTGAATTAGTTGTAGTTGATTTCATATTTTTCTTCATTTAGTTTGAATTTTGTGATGTAAGTTGAAATATTAATTTACTTTTTGTAAAATTAAATCATTGACCATGGTAGTTATACTTGAGATAACTGTTTAGAAGATTAACTGGTGGTAGTTGTATTGGAGAAAACTATTTTTATATTTATTTATACTTGTTATTTCCTTTTTACTTATTCTCCTAATTAGTTGTCTTGAGAATTTCGCATTGTATATTTCAATTTGTTCATTTTGAAACTAATTTTCTGTTCGCGGTTAGCTTGTTTAATGGCTGGACTCTGGACTTATCTTCTTTTTCAAAGTAATAATTGTAATATAATTTTGTGCGCATCAGCACAGGTACGTAATTCGGCCGGAGAAATTGTTAATCATAGTACAATATAAATATATAATGTGTACTGTTACCGTTTACTGGACAACTGAGGATGTGCAATGAATGTGTACTGTTACCGTTTACCAGAGAGCCGCATATATTTGTTAGTATTATGTTTGTAAGTTGTTGATTAAAACTTCGTCCAAAATTTTGTTCAAATGGATAAATCATGGACAAATAGTGGACTGTAATTGGTCAATACATGATCTGGACATGGACGGAATATTAGTGTTTATTATGGACATGGTTTGGTCGTGGACACTAATTCTCTATTATTGGACTGGATTGGACGTTAATTGGAACCCGTCCACTAGCAGCCCTGCCTTGGACCTTGGTGCAGCAATTGTGCTGGGGCCCTTTTTACTTGTTGTCTGTGGCCCCAAACTCATTATCGTACAAATTTTTTACATACGATAAAATAATATATACATGTGGTTAAATTTGAATAATTTAGTATGAAGTTTATATTTGTCCGCTTTTGTGCACTGCCTGTATGAAGGCTCTTTAGTACATTTGAAATTTCATTTTCTATCTTTCTTGGCTCATAGTTTTACCTTTAAATTGAAACGTTCTATAACAGTTTGTTTAACATATTTACCCTAGTAAAGTAGTAATATAGTTAAAAAAAATACATATAAATGAAAAATAAATGGATGGATGGCAGCTACAATGTGTAAACAAGGAAATAAGAAAATAAAAATGAACATGAGAGCAGAAATAAACTTATTTTATTAATAATTAATTTTGATACAAAAAATGGGTCGAACCGGCTGTACAAAACTGTCTAAAACTTGACTATTCTACCCCTCCCCAACCTCCCGCTACAAAAGCCCCCTCTATTCTACATTGTGTCAAAAAATTTCTAATTTTTGCGTGCAGAATGGTAAAGCTCCATGTAATCCAAGGCTGGTCGGTTCCATGACCAGTCTTGTTCCATCACTCTCTTGCACAGCGAGTTGAACCAGTCCCTTGCATCATACCATGTCGATAGTGCCCTGAAAAATACACAAAATAATAAAATCAGTTGGACAGCTAAGCAGATACCACAAAATGTTTGTTTGTTTTTTTTTTTAAATTAAGGGTACCTGTTTAGGGCGTAATCAACACCAGCGGCATCAGCACCTTCAAAATTAAACCCATTGGGTTCAACTCCTGCTGCTTGGGCTCTCTCCTTGTCATTATCAACGTCAAAAACAGTGTCGTAGAGCCCTGCATTAAAATAATAATAATAGTTGGTTAAACTTCACATTGATGGATTGAAAAATAGTTAGAGAATTTTATCCCAAAACAAGTTCGGGATAGGCTAGAAATGACACCCCGACGTCATTTTTTGTATATATGGCTGAGATTATAGGCTGACTCGCCAAGCCTATCACAAGCATGCGGGCTTGAACCCTGGACCTCTTATAAGTCAGCCCAGTGCCAAGCGATTAAAAAACAAAAGCTCTAACTTTTGAATTCTTTTTTGAAACACACGATGCTCTCTCCCTCTCTCTCCCTCCCTCCCTCCCTCCCTTCCTTCCGTTTCTTTAGCATTAAGAGAGGTTTCAAATGATTTAGAACTCTCTAAGCAGGCAGCTGGCCTCCCTAATAGCTGCCATCTGCCCTTTCTTCTTTCTTATTCTCTTCCTGGTCTACTCACCTCCTCTTCTAATACATGCACTGGGTCTATCTCCAACTTAACTTGAAAACATTTTGGTTATTTCCTTTTTGCTTGTTTATGAAAAAATATCACAAAAATGTATTGAAATAAAAATAAGACATAGTGTGAGGGGGGAGAGAAGGGGCCAAACTAACCTCCAGTTCTTCGAACCACAGGAATAGACCCATATCTCATGGCTATGAGCTGGGTCAATCCACATGGCTCAAAGATAGATGGAACTAGTATGAAGTCTGCTCCTGCATATATCTACAACCATTTAAACCAGAAGAGTTAGAAATTCATGCATCAAGGTATAAAAAAAAAATGTTACACAAAATATTAAAGAGAACATACCAGATGGGAGAGAGGCTCATCATAGGTCAGACAAAGCCGGGCCCGGTCAGCGTGAGACGAATGCAGATGGTTCTTCAAATTCACAAAGTCATTTTGAATTCGTGGATCAGGAGCTGAACCCAGCAAAACCACCTAAGATTTTAAAAAAAAAGTTATTAATTTATGGTTTAGATTTCCCCCGACGTGCTTTAAAAAGACCGAAAATATAGGAAATATTGAGAGAGAATGTTTATACCTGGCCGTTACGTTCTAATGTCCGCGAAATCGCGTGCTTTATGAGGTGAATTCCTTTCTGCACAGTTAACCGGGTTATAATTCCGACGAGTGGGTAATCTGCTACTCGCAGACCCAGTTTCTGTTGCAGCGCAATTTTGGCCGCCTTTTTTCCTTCTTCTACATTTTCTGATGTATAAGGCACCTAAATTTTCAAAACAAATGTCATAGAATGCAATTCGACATTGCACATGTTCAACAAGTACTGAATCTATCAAAAAACTTGAGGTTAGATCATCAGAAACCCTCGTTCATTCATGATACCCAAATCAACAAGAAAAAGCAAACCACATGCGATCAGGGCATGTCAATGCCATTACAGTCAATAACTTGTCCAATTCTAGCTATACCACATCTGACACCTTATATCGAAACATGAAAAAATTCAAAATCCATATTTAAAGGGGAACAAAATCCAAATCTAAAGCAAAAAAATATAAGGCAAAAGAGAAAGAGTTAAAACCTGAAGACTAGGAAGGGGAGCCAAAAGGTATAAGTCTCAAATTTTGGTACCATACAGATTCAGGACAGATCAGAGATCAGATCTGTGAGCAAGACAGAATGGTTCATAGTCTGAAAGAGAAAGAAACAACTAGAGATCAAGGGAGGTTTGATGGCGGTGATGGTGGGTGTGGTAGGTGGCAAGTTAAATGGGATAGGAATTATGGTTTGCGTGGTAATCTATAAAAAAAGAGAAAGAGATGTTCTAATTTTACAAGAAAGACCAATTTACCCATATAATTATCTCTTTAACTGAGAAAGACAAAGGGTAAGTGAGGTACTACAAAGACAGAAGCCACACTGTGTCCTAAAAACTTCCTAAAGGGTAATTACCATTATCCATCTCTTTGCATCCCCTCAAAACAACCCAAAACCCAAATTGTGAAGTGGGCCTGATCAGGGAAAACCGTAACCAGCCCAACACAAAAAACAAAAGGATTTGTAAGCTTATACCAACTAACACAATTAAGGGATGCATGCCTGATCCATCCAGAAACAAAATGCTTTATTAATCATACAAAAATGAAGAGGAATGAAGGACAGAGATAGAGCGAGAGAAAGAGACATACAGGGATAAAATTGTCACTGTAAGGGTCCCAAATATCGAGGTCAATTCCATTAACGATTCCATGGAACTTGTACAGATGAGGGGCAATTGCAGGATTTCCAGAGACCTCCCTAGAATATGTTTGTGACACCTACAGATTATATTTTAATCATGGATTACTGAAATGTGGCATAACTGACATGTAAGTGCATTCTACAGGAGTGAGATAAAGCAACTGACAGTGGTGGCCTTGTCAGCAGAGGAAACAGCTTTGCTAATTTGGTGGATGCCGAATTCAAGGTTGTGAATAGTGAAGATAACTTTAGCATTGCTCAGACCATAGTGCATGTAATGTTCCTTGAATAGCCATGCAACTGGTGCACTTGACCAGTCATGACAATGTAATATATACAACAACAACAACAACTAAGCCTTTTGTCCCAAACAAGTTGGGGTAGGCTAGAAAGAAACCCAATAAGAGAACACATCGAAAAAAAAAAAAAATAAATAAAAAAAAAATAAAAAAAATAAAAAAAAAAATAAAAAAAAAATAAAAAAAAAAAATAAAAAAAAAAAAATAAAAAAAATACTAATAGTAAGACTAGCCATACTAATAATAATACCTCTAATAATAATAGTAATAGTAGAAACCTAGACCTCGACCGTGACCTAATAGAGGGACCTACAAACCTATGACATCGCTCCTACCCCTAAGTTCCTACGTCATGGCTCCGGTACATGAATTGCTAACTTCCAAGCGCTCCTATCGATCGCCAACTCCTTGGAGACGTTCCATTCTTTAAGGTCTCTTTTCACCGCTTCTTCCCATGTCAATCTTGGTCTCCCTCTCCCCCTCCGGGTGTTCTCGAAATGATTAAGAATTCCGATACGTACCGGTGCCTCTGGAGGTCTGCGTTGGATATGTCCAAACCATCTCAAACGATGTTGGATCAACTTCTCCTCTATTGGTGCGACCCCAACCATATCTCGTATGTCATCATTTCTAATCCGATCTTTCCTCGTGTGACCGCAGATCCACCTCAACATACGCATCTCAGCTACACTCATCTTCTGGACATGTCGTCTTTTAGTAGCCCAACATTCTGCGCCATACAACATCGCAGGTCTAATCGCTGTCCTGTAGAACTTGCCTTTTAGCTTCTGCGGGACTTTCTTATCGCATAGGACGCCTGATGCTTGTCGCCATTTCACCCACCCCGCTCTTATCCTGTGACTAACATCTTCATCTATCTCGCCATCGCTCTGCAGCATCGACCCTAAATATCGAAAAGTATCTTTCGTAGGTACTACCTGCCCGTCTAGACAGACATCTCCGTCCACTGGTCGTATCCCACTAAACTCGCACCCCATATACTCCGTCTTAGTTCTACTAAGCCTAAACCCTTTGGACTCTAGAGTTCGTCTCCACAATTCCAATTTCCTATCGACCTCCGTCCTACTCTCATCGACTAACACCACATCGTCCGCAAAGAGCATACACCAAGGAATCTCTCCCTGTATATCCTTCGTGATCTCATCCATCACTAAGGCAAAAATATACGGGCTCAAAGCTGATCCCTGATGTAGTCCTATTTTAATAGGAAAGTCACTAGTTACACTATCACATGTCCTGATGCAAGTAACGGCACCATCATACATGTCTTGGATGAGGGTAACATACTTTGTGGGGACTTTCTTCTTTTCTAGTGCCCACCACATAACTTTCCTTGGCACTTTGTCGTATGCTTTCTCCAAATCAATGAAAACCATATGTAGATCCTTCTTTCGCTCCCGATATCTCTCCATCAATTGCCTTATTAGGAAGATGGCCTCCATGGTTGACCTCCCAGGCATAAAACCAAATTGGTTTTTCGAAACGTTTGTCATCCGTCTCAAACGATGTTCTATCACTCTCTCCCAAAGCTTCATTGTATGACTCATAAGCTTAATTCCTCTATAGTTTGTACAGCTTTGAGCATCCCCTTTATTCTTGAAGATTGGTACTAGAGTGCTTCTCCTCCACGCATCTGGCATCCTATTTGATCGGAAAATGCTATTGAATAGTTTGGTTAACCAAACTACAGCCACATCTCCGAGGCACCTCCATACTTCGATTGGTATGTTATCAGGTCCTAGAGCCTTACCTACTTTCATTCGTTTTAAGGCTTCTTTCACCTCGGACTCTTGAATTCTCCTAACAAAACGTCTATTGGAGTCATCAAAGGAGTCGTTCAACACAATTCCTAAGTCGTCATCCTCTCCATTGAATAACTTGTTGAAGTAATCCCTCCACCTATTATTGATCTCGATAGTCTATTTGATAATAATAAGTCAAGAACACCATATTTGTACAAGGCCTTACAGGGCAGGACCCGCTTTGCAAGAGGAACTCGAGAGCAGCATGACAGAAAAAACCAAATCTATCACCGTCATTTCCTCTTCCATATACACACCCAACCCAAAACATCCTTCATATTTTATTTCATTTAAAAAAAAGTTTAAAATAAGAAAATTAGTATGTAATTTCATCTAGAAAAATAAAAAAAGGATTAATGATTAAAAGCAATTCTATTACTAACCCATTTTGAGGCTCCAAGAAGTACACTGGAAGTCCTTCAACTTTGCCCAACCAAACCTTTATCTCTGTCCTTCCCCACTCGAAGCTTCTTTGCAATTGTAAGTCCTGCACCTATACCGATAGAAGTCTAATTGCTCAGTAAAGAATTTTAAACAAAAGATTCGAGTTTGAAATTGAAGTGAAAGTGTAATTTTTTTTTTTTTGAAGCACGGATACCCAAGAAGGGTATCCTGCATTTCATTAAACATAAAATGCAACATACAGCAGTAATAAAGTATCAAGTCACCAGCTGTGACTCAAAAATACTCCTTAAGGGAGGCTTCGTGAAAGTGTAAATGTTAAAACTTACATGATCAAAATTGATACAATCATATTTTGGAAGAATAATTTCCACATTATGACCTAAATCTTGTACAGCACGAGAAAGGCTCGTCACAACATCACCTAATCCTCCAACCTACAGAAAAAAAGTAACTAAATTAACTAATATATCAATTTAATAGATAAAAATGTCCAGTTCCTAATATAAAGTCTTGATAACTACATAACGTGACAATTCAGTCAAATATGTTGAGATCAATGAAATTTAATATGTATTTTGGAGGTGTATCTTGAATAAGGTTTCAGAGATTGTTATAGCCTAAAAGAAATTTAAAGTTAACCTTTGCAATAGGTGCCATCTCAACAGCAATGTGAACAATATGCATTGGGGGCTCCTTTGCAACTCCACCCAAAACAGGAATGTGGTAATCCATCCCGTTTCTGTTGTCATAAATCCCACCATCCTCTCTTTCCGAGAAAACAAAATCCATCATGTATGCATCCAATGGAACCTTAACTGCAAAGGAAAATAAATCAAATCAAATCCAAAATTGTCAGCAATGAGATATTTGTTTACTCCTGAAAAACAACATCAGAAAGCATTGGACTAAAAAATCATTTTAGATAGTATTTTCTTACCAGAGGTTTTCAAGTGGGTCCCATTCTCTGCAGTGACCATCTTCTGGGGTGGCAAAGGACCGCTTCCATGGGTCCAGCGATTGAAGGAACCCCTGAACCATACCTCTCTCTTTCCATTTAAGACTGTGTTAGAAGGGTTGTAAAATACAGTAACAGTACTTCCTGCTTTAACCTCGAGCGGGTCAGTGTAGACTATGTGCTTCTGTGAAAGCAAAAACGCTCTCATGGTACGCTCTTTCATTTCAGCCTTCATTCTTGCTGTTCTCTCAGCCTGGAATGAAGTAAATAACAAAAGATTTAATAAAACATTCGGGTTTGATAGCAATAGGTACCATCAAACTGGTATAAAATAACAAATTAATTCCACAATATTACATCTTTACTATTATTTTTTCTTTCTTATTCTTTTTGTGTTAACTCTGTACTTGTTTTGTGCTTAAATGAACAATTTAGACAGAGTCAGGATAAATTTGGTTTTCTTGACACTAAATCTATTGGTGGTGATTCAACCAGAGCAAATTTGGCCATTTAAGAGAACACCACAGTAAACTAATTTCTGTTTTTTTTTTTAAATAATTTCTGCAAGGACTGAGATGTTCTGCTTTAAGCTCTCAAAAGAAAGGAGACCTTTCTTTGGGCAGCCTCCTCCTTAGATTTCCTCTCCTGTTGGAGTCTCTTAAAGATTCTGACCTCCTCTTCAACCCAGAACTGCTCTTCTGAGATGGAATTCGGCACAATTGCATGGAAGTCCTGGAAATTGTTGTTATCATAATTCCGTGCCTCTTGTGGGGGCCCATCAGCGAATACCCAATCTAGTATCAGTGCCTTCTCAGGAATTACAACTGCACAACAGCACCAACGATATTAAAAAATAAAGAGAGAAAATATTGTGCAGTGTTCTTATATATTGTTAGTATGCATACCAGCCCAGTTTATCCCAACCATGCAATATGTAAACTGTACCAGTATGGTATTAATCAGTCAATACCAACCTGTGTACAAGTTAATTAAGAATGAGACAGTAGAGCAATCATTGGAAGTAACAAACTTACATCACATAAATAGTAAATTTGTTTACATACCATCAGCATACCACCAATCTCCATCCCTCTTATCAGTCTTCACAAGTTTCTCAGCCAGAGACAAACCGTCACACCAATTGTTATACCCGCCATGCAACCAAATATTTTGTGCATGCTCAAGAGGTCTTGAGCTCCTGTTATAGAACAGCCTCACACGGTCCCCGCCTCTGAACCCACTTGGCTCAAACTCCCAAAGACCGCTGCTACTTGTCCCTGCAAGCTGTACTGCACGACTTAACACCTCCTTTTTCCTTTCCACATCAGCCTTGGCCTGTGCCAGGTCTGCATTCCTCGCTTCCTCTTCTCTCTCTCTCCTCCTCCTCTCCTCCTCTGCTCTTTCTCTCTCTGCTTGCTCCTGCGCAATTCTCTCTAATTCTCTCTTTTTCTCCTCTACTAAAAACTCTTCAAAAGAGCTCTCATCCATGTCATTTTGCACATAGAGCAAAAAGTCCCTTGAATTGTTGTTTTCATACACATTATCCCCATCAAAGAAGACAAAGTCAATTCTATAAGCTTGTTTAGGAACAAATAATTTGCATGACCACCAATCACCATTAAATTCAGTTTTATGCAACCTCTCTGTAAAAAATTTCCACCTCCAACCATTGAATGCACCCTTTATCTGGACATCAGGCTTGTCTCTTAGAGCAGACTCCCCGCGGTTCAAAAATATTTCTATCTCTTGATTGGGCTCTACATTTTCAGGATAAACAAAACAGATGTTGCCTTTTCTCACATTTTCTTCAGCAAGGATTTGAACTCTCCTTCTATATTCTTCTGGATCTATTTTTGGCTTTTGTTCTGTTGCTGCTTCCTCTACTATGGGCTTCTCTTCTTGCATCGGCTCTTCTGTAAACCTTGCTTCTTCAATTCTGACATCATCTCCAGCTGACTTGACTTCGCTTGATTTCATAATATGTTGTTTGTCCTCCTGTATGGTGTTACTTATGGTACTGTACCGGCTTCCAACATGAACTGTTTGCTTGTCAAGGAAACTCAATAAATCAGGTTTCTCAATCCCGTCTTCTTCATCATATATTGAAGGTTCCATTTCATCTTCTGTTCTACTTTTTCCGTTATTAGAAGTTTGGGAAGATTTTTCTTCAATTTCTTCTTGTGGGCTAACAGGGGCAGCTCCCTTCACATAGATGTCTCTGATCTTTGGCGCAATACTTCTCTTTGGCTTTCTCCTAGGACCTAAAGGGGCAATTAATAAAATATCAGGGCCTCAATTAGAAATGAAAAGGATTAATCCAACTATACTTTTATTCATGAAACCTTGACTTGATGAGGCACAAGTGAAAACTCGGCTTCTTGTTGCTCCATTGAATTGCACTGTCTGCTGAACGTAAAAAGTGTGATGTATTATCAGATAAAGGGAAATGTGTTATACATACACAGGTACACTGCACTATTTAATCAACATACCATTATACCAACAATGTCAACATAGGTCAGGATATGTACAGTGTGATGACTCAATTAGAATACACACAGACACAACTATTTATCAGAATATGTGCAGCGTAATTACTCAATTACAATACAATCTAATCACCAATAACATATAAGGTGAATAGCTGCAAAACTTCATGAAAATTTAACACAAAGCCATGCAGGGGGGGGGGGGGGGGGGGGTCTGAATTTCTGGGAGCCAAAAACTTTCATAACAGAAAATAAGAGAAAACAAAAGAGATTGAAGCACTTACTTGACTAAAAGCTGCCATATTAGGTCTAAGCTTCAACTCCATCTTCCCTCTTGAGCTAAGAGGCCTATTCAATTGAAGAAGAGCTGTCTCCATCCTGTCTCTGTCTCTATAATTCCCCTTTTCTCTCTGTCTGAATGAAAATGGAACAGAGATGCAGTGCTTATTGTGATAGGGGAATAGAGTACTAGAAATTGCCAAACTGTCTGTTTATGAGAGGAAAACTCTATTGTACCTTTTTTAACAGCGAACTATGAATGGTTGTTTAATTCATAACAAGCCCAATTAAAAAACATTTGAAAGAACCAACAAAACTTGAATTGTTGTTTATACCATAACTTAATTAACATTTCACAGAGAAACCATAAAAGGGAGCTGTTTGTCTTGTTGTTTTATCTTTTTAAATTTTATGCCATAGCCAAGTTTACTTTAGTATGTTGGATAGCTAGCTTCTGATAATGCTGTCAGGTTATATAGCAATACAATCACCACTATTAAGTGGTATCAAACTGGCCAGAGAATGAAAACCAAAATAAACCAACAGATAATTATGAGATTAAACCTCAGAAAAGTATATAATGTAAAAACATGAGATTACGAGTAAACTAACATCGTCTGACTATAACGCAACGTTTGAAATAAGATACAAATAAGTTTACAGTCCAACATAATTCTTTCATTTCAACATTGGATAAGATATAAATTTGACTTTTCACAATGAAACCAGGAATAAACTGAAATAGAAAATTGAAGCCTGCTGAGTCCAACATAACAAGCAATGTTACATTCCTACAATGCTTCTTTTGTTTATCAAGAATATTATGAACCAATGGCAAATGAATAGCGCAAAATTTACCTTCACACTGAAGCAGAACCAATTTCTCCAGTTGGTTGCTTTTTCTCACTGTGACCTGTGCACCATATAAAAGAAGTTAAACGGTTAATTGATACTAAGGAAGTATATAAAATGAGAAACAGGTAAGCAGATAAAGGACTTTGTGGTAGCAGCAATTAATTCATGCTAACCGGTACATAGTACCAGTACAACAGTCAGGAGAGGGTACCGAACGTGTGCCAGCCACCAACAACCTCACAATCAACTTGTCTACCAATCTGACAAGGAAATTCAATTTGTACCCAGACAGTTTTACAGTAATACCTGACAAATAAGAAAAGTTTAGAAGAAACGGGGAGGAATCCAATAAAATTGTGGGAATATGGGAAGTTAAATTGAGGGCAAAAAAGGAGACAGTGAAATTGACATAACTTTCCCTTGTCTTATTTTGAATTACATGCAGCTAATGGTCCAACTAACAGAAGACGAGATTAAAAAAAAAATCCACAAAATGACATGAAATTACAATTTTCCTGGCAATTTCATTCTTTTCCAACTTTTCTTACATACACAATTATCTTAACATAGCCACTGGTGAGATGAACAAAATCAATGGGACAATAAGAAAGAAAACCAAGGAATTGTGTTTGAATACACCGAGATACACCTCAATTGCTTCAGAGTTAGTTCACTCATCAGATAATTCTACTCAAACACACAGTCTCAGAGCTCAGAAGCAAAGAGAGAGATAAAAGTGACATGTGCACGGTCGAAGAGAGCTCAAAATAAAAATCGAAGAGGAAGAAAAGAGCACTATTCACCTCTCTTTGTCGAAGATCAGAACCCTCCTAACGGTCTCTCTCTCTCTCTCTCTCTCGATTTTTTGTGATGACGAGAACACAGGGTTTGGGGAGATATTGACTGATCCAAAAGCAATTGAAGAAATTGATGGGAGTTCAATTCAATTCAATTCAATTCAATCTGAGAGGAAATGGCAGTGGGGCTCAATGGCCTTCCTCTCTGGACTTTGGTGGCTATGGATGCGCTGCGATCCTTAAATAGGCTAAAATAAAATAAAATTTATGGTTCCCACCCTTCTGTTTTTTTCCACAGCTGTCCAGGGAGTGTTGCAAATTAAAATTTTACTTTTGCCCAATTATCTCCTTTACGTCCCCACAAATTTCTGTGATTGCATGTGCACCGTTATGAAGCTATGGTTGTGGAGTGCAATTGTTATTTGTCACACGAGTAGTTCAGAAATTTGGTTAAAAATATATTAAAATAAATTATATAAGTATATTTTCATATAAGATAAATGTTACACGCCTCCATAAAAACTTGTCTCTTGGTCTATAAAAGTAAATTATATTAAAGTTTGTAGGTTTTCAGATAGTTGATTTACAATAATAAGACCAAATTTAATATTAAAATATCAAAATATCAATGCAAAAGATTTTTAAAAAATTTTATTTTTCTTAATTCCAAATATACCCATAGAAGATAATGTTTATCAAGATAATTGACGCAACTATAAAGTAAACTAACACGTGATATTAGTAACGGTTAACTTTTTACTGTCCGTATCTTCTTACATGACTCTTTGTGTTTTAACCTTCCACGTATGTTTTTTCCTCGACACGCGTCATCTACATCTATTATTTCATGGCATTATAAGAGATTATAATTCAAAACTTTAGAATAATAAGATTTATTACGTAAAAATTCAAAAGTAATTGTAGGTTGGCGGTTTTTTTTAAAAAAATTAATTATATGGAAATAATACTCTATGAATTATCTTCCTTCTATAATCACAGAAGCGTCTTATATTCCCTGCTTTTCCAAATGAAAATCGTAAAATGCTTCGGATAAGGTACACCGTGATTTAAAATTCTGACACAAACCAATTTGTAATTAACACGGTTAAGAAGGATAGTTTGGGTGGCCTCATTTCTTAAATGCACCTGTCAAGAAAGTTATTGAGGTTCGCTCTTTCGAAAACAAGCGAAAAAAAATCCTTCTCCCTCAAACTCTAGACGGGGAGGCGGCCGCCGTCGACCTCCCCCCACTCTTTTTTTTTTCGTTCTATTCTCCCTTCTGCTACAAGTACAGCCGGTATAAGGCGGTGATCTGTTGATTCGGCGGTTCGAGCGTCGGATGTCGTGCGATTTTCAGTCATGCATCGTGGGCTCCGTTTGGATGCGTTGAGAATAAGGTAGGAAGAAAGAAGAAGGGAAGAAATTTATTGGGAAGGGGTAAATTTATTGGAAAATGTGTAATTTTTGTGAAGAGTTTGGATGGTTAGAAATAAATTTATTGGTAAAAAGTGGTTATTCCTTATTCCTTATTCCGGGAAGAAGTCATCCAAACGGAGCCGTGGAGAAGTGGTTTGTTGTCGAGATTATGCAGTCAAGGTGCCGTGCGGTGCGGCTTCCAAGGGTGAGCGACTGGAATCGGCGTCGACCTCCCCGCCAATCTCTTTTCACTTCTTCCTTCCCCTTCTCCTGAAAGCACAGCCAGCAGAAAAACAGTGAGATATGTTGATTTTGTTGTCGGGTGTCGTGCGATTATCGACCGTGCACAGTGGATACATGATTTGACTGTTGAGGGTGCGCAACAGCAGTATAGGAGATAATATAATTCTGGTCAAAGAAATTTTACACTCTTTCTCTTTGAGCACTTTCAAGCAACAAGCTTTCTTGCTAAAAACAGACATAAACAAGGCTTTCGATAAACTTGATTGGGCCTTTCTCCAGAGGGCGTTGCAGTACATTAATATGCCACCAAAGATGATTGCTTTGATTATTAGTGCCTATAGAGGAGCAAAGATCACCATTAATATTAATGGAAAGGGAGATGGTTTTTTAAAACCAACGCGAGGTTTGAGACAGGGATGCCCCATATCCCCCTATATTTTCATCATTTCCATGGAAATTTTGTCTCAAATGATACAACAAGAAATGAAAAGAGGAGGACTCATAGGGGTAAGAGTGGCAAGAACAAGCCCGACGTTATCACACGCAATTTATGCAGATGATTTGGTGATCATGGGTGATACTGAGCAAAATGAAATACACATCCTCTCTAGCATATTACACAGCTTTGCAATTGCTTCTGGACTGCACATTAATCCTCAAAAATCAAAATTGTGATTTTCTAGAAGATGCACACAAGAAATTGTGGGTCGAGTGCAAGAAGCTTGGGGTACTGACAGAGTTCAAGGCGAAGAAAGATATCTGGGGATCATGCTAGATGAAAAAGGTGATAGCAAAAGGACAGCTACAAGGTTGCTAGAGAAAATGAAAGGAAAACTATCTGGTTGGAAGTCACACATGCTTTCACATGCGGGTAGACTTGTGTTGATAAAATCTGTGTTGATGTCGATGCCCGTTTATGCAATGACCTTACAAATGCTACCGAAAGGAGTAGTGTTAGAGATGAATAGACTACTAGCAAAATTTTTCTGGGGAAAAGTGGAAAAGGACAGATACATGTCCTTCATTGCTTGGAAAAAGGTGTGTCAACCATTTGAGAGGGGTGGTTTAGGGGTAAAAGATCTGCAATCCTTTGGAGAAGCTCTATTTATGAAAGTTGTGTGGTCACTAATGGCAGAAGAAGACAAATTATGGGTTCAACTTTGTAAAGCCAAATACTACCCTGTAGTGGGATACTGGAGAGCAAATAACAATGGTGGATGCAGTAAAATGTGGGGACAAATTCTCAACATGAGACATTTATTTAAAGAGCAAGTGTTGTGGAAGTTGGGGGATGGGGAAAAAGTAACTGCCTTATCACAACCATGGTTTCCCATCTGGACAGTACAGGCGCAGGCAACACCAACAGAAAGAAAAAAGAAAGTTTGCACATTATTTAAAACCCATATGGATCAATGGGATCTCGATCAGCTAGAAGAATTGTTTCAGCCTCAACAAATACAAAAAATAATGTCAGAGAGTAACAAGCCTAATGCACAGAGAGGGGGTACTGACAGATTAATATGGCGCATGACAAAGAGTGGAAATTATTCTGTCAGAGAGGGGTATAACTGGTTAACAAGGGTAAGTAATGTTCAAAGGGCTACAGATGGTTTTGATTGGAATTTGATATGGAAATGGAAAAATCTGTCTCCAAAAATCAAGGTGTTTCTATGGAGATTGGTGAATAAGGGTTTACCAATTGCAGCAAACATGTATGTTAGACTGCATAATTTCGACCTGATATGTCAAAGGTGCTTACAAGAAAATGAGTATGAAATGCATTGCTTATTTTTTTGCAACACATCAAGACAAGTGTGGTTTGCTAGTCAATTAGGGATAAGGGTCCATGATTTGCCGTTGAATGTCTCAACTATGTTGCAGCAAGCGTTACAAAGTCTAGAGGAAGAGGGAGTAAAGATTTTTGCTCATACATTGTGGGAAATATGGAAAGAAAGAAACAAAACTGTTATAGAGCATTGTAATTTTCAGCCCTCAAATGTGCTTCAAAGGGTAAATACAAGTCTGATGGCACAGTGTCAACAGGGAACTGTACAGAGGATAGTTTCAATTACTGTGCAAGGAGAGAAATATGGGTACAAGGCGGAAGGCTGGCAGGTGGTGGTGGATGCATCTTGGGAAGTGGGGGGAAAGGCTGGAGGGGCTTACATTATCTATCATAAAGCAGCGTTGCACAGGGTGGGGCTAACATATTTTAAGGTACAAGACCCGTTCCATGCTGAGGCTGTAGCAATGAAGGAGGCAGTAGTTTGTTTCTATGAAGATATGCATATGCCAGTACAGACAGAGGTTCAATTTTTCGGAGATTGTTTGAATTTAGTAAATGCAGTTGAGCAAGCGGATGTAATGGATATACCTTCATGGAGAGCAGCAGAAACAATTGAAGATTTGATTAATTTTTTGAGGGAAACCAATGATAGAGGGGTTTTGCATCATGTTAAAAGGGAGGCAGTAGTGTGTATCAGGCACACAGTCTAGCAAATTTGGCGAGAAGGAATTCCATAAACTACAAGGGACAGCCTCATATGGTGTTTCAGCAGCAGTGTAAGATCAGCCCAAACATTGATGAAAATTTTTTCCAACGTGTGCAGGAGGCACCTCCTTACTTCCTTTTATTTTTATGTTTCTGGTGCTCTTTTAGTTAGGGTAACCTTTTATTTTAATGGTTTGTTCATTTTCAGTTCTTTTCTTCTTTGTTTTCGTAGGTTTTTAGTTTATCCTGAGATACTGGTAAAGGTTGTGGTTTAGATTGCTTTTGTTGCTTAGTAGTTGGTTTTATTTTCTTTTACCGAGAGCACCAGTCATGTACTGCAGGCATGTATCTTTCCTTTATTATTTGAATGACAGCCTAAGGGCAATTATCAAAAAAAAAAAAAGAAGGGAAGAAATTTATTGGGAAGGGGTAAATTTATTGGAAAGTGTGTAATTTTTGTGAAGAGTTTGGATGGCTAGAAATAAATTTATTGGTAAAAAGTGGTTATTCCTTATTCCTTATTCCGGGAAGAAGCCATCCAAACGGAGCCGTGGAGAAGTGGTTTGTTGTCTAGATTATGCAGTCAAGGTGCCGTGCGGTGCGGCTTCCAAGGGTGAGCGACTGGAATCGACGTCGACCTCCCCGCCAATCTCTTTTCACTTCTTCCTTCCCCTTCTCCTGAAAGCACAGCCAGCAGAAAAACAGTGAGATATGTTGATTTTGTCGTCGGGTGTCGTGCGATTATCGACCGTGCACAGTGGATACATGATTTGACTGTTGAGGGTGCGCAACAGCAGTGTCGGACGGCCGCCAGGGGAGCACAGCCGAGATTTGCGGCACGATCGTCGTGGATTTGCAGCCGATGTGTGGTGCGACGTTACGGTGCATGGTGGAGGTGTGCTACGGCCATGTAGTGCACAGCCGAGTGCGGCATGGACGTTGCGGATGCCTAGCTTGTGAAGTAAGCACGTGGGATTTGGCAAGAGGCGGTCGTCGTAGGTGCACTTCAAGGTGTCGTTCCGGTCTGTGTTTTTACTGTCGCAACAGTGGATGGTGGAACTCTACTCCAAATCTGGATAGAGCCTTAGTGCCAGTCTGTGGTGAGACCAGAAGCATCAATCATCCTTTTCATTTGCTTTTCGGAGGTATTGTTTTGCGGTTCTGCGTCAAGCGTAGTCTGTAGGAACTTGATAGGTTCTGGATTGGATTTGCATGAGTTTACATCGGTGTTAGGTATAGACATTGTTAGGAGTTTATACCGTTTATTTATTGTGACGTACCAGTTTTGATACTGGTATTTATTTTCAGTTTTTATTGATATGTAAACTTTTGTTTTATTAATAGAAAATTGTCAGCAATTGCTGAACCTCAAAAAAAAAAAAAATAACACGGTTAAGAAACTTTGGCGTTTTAAAGCTTTGGATAATATATTACGTAGGTTTTGCAATTGAATTGAGCCTGAAAATGCAAAAACAATAATTTAATTTGGAGAAAAAAAAGGAGGGCCTACGTTCAAATAGTTGCTTGCTTGCCGCATTTTAAATCCTAGTCCTTGAGAGTAGTTATTAACGGATTTTCCATGAGCGTGATATGAAAATTCTGGCCTTGATTATATTTTTGGTATGTTTTTTTTTATTTGTAATGTGAAAACATATATATACGGAATTTCAACTTTTGGTTTTTGAAATTACTTCATTATTTTCTATTTATCTGAGTATTTAAATTTATTATTAAGAGTTTTGTTTGGATTAAGATGATGATGAATTAGGAGAAGTTGGTAAATTTTGTTTGGAGTTTACCATTTGTATTTGTTTTGAATTTTGTTGTGATTCTTCGTAAACATTTTTTCTTTATTAAAAAAATTGCCAGTATTTTGAGGGCCCTTAAAAAAAAAAAAGATGATGATGAATGAATGAAATAAAAATCGGGCCGTTTTGCATTCTTTCGCGGTCTATAGAATACCACTTGTTCAGTTCTTCCTGAGCCTCCGCAGTCCGCACTCAAAAGTTGTTCTCCACGTTCTTCTTGAAATATGAGGAGAAACTGCTAGAAAGAGAGCCGAGCGTACAAATGGGATCTAGTCCCGCGCGGACTGTCCAGCGGTGTGATTTAATCTCAATGGCAAAGAAAGTCCCGTGTATGTAACCAGATTGATAGATCTAAACCGTAGACGGTTCAAAAACTGCGCTGGACGGTTCCGCACGGGAGCGGATACAAATTCGGCGAGCGTACGGTGATCCACCTCCAGACCTACTACCTGCCTATCTGATTTTTTTTTTTAAGAAAAATGTTACAAAACTGGTGCTTGTTTTTGAATGCTATAGGACCACTTAGGTTGTCCTTTACGAAAGAGGACCGCCACGTAGAGTAATAAGAAATTACAAATTTATTCAAAAAGGGGGGAAAAACCATTACTCAGCGTCTGAGCCTATAGTATGTTCGGATCTATTTTCTCATTCTTACACAAATCGTTTTAGTAATTTTATATTAGACAATTAAAACAATAGAAATTACAATGTTTAAGAATGAGAGAAAAACTATCATTACCGAGCCTAAAGTATGTTTGGACTCTTGTTATCATTCTTTTGTAATCGTTTTAAAATTTATTTACAATTAAATATCTTTGTTTTCTTTACCTCCATCATAACTCAATTTTATAAAACATATAAATAACAAAAATTGATAAATTAAAACAACAGAATATTAATTTCGAGATATCAAAATTTAATCAAAGTATAGTAATTGTTTAAATGCACTTTTGTGTTTCTCACCGTCAAATACTAAAAATAAAAGAAATTTCTGATCGTAGCCTCCGTTTGGATGGTTGAGAAGAAGTAGGAAGAAGAAAGAAGGGAAGAAAAAAAATTATAAACAATCCAAACCCTTCACAAAGTTACACTTCCCAATACTTCTTCCCACTTCTTCCCTTCTTCCCACACCTATCCAAACGGAGCCGTAAGATATTTTTGAAGATTCACAGGCTTGAATTTTGGACCGAATATCTAGATTTAAGATGCCAAAGACCGAAAACTTAAAAAACAACACCTACAGGCCCGTACCTCATGGCCTCTTACCGCACTGCCACTGCCACAACAACAGATATCAATATATCATATACGGAGCTGATAAGTGCAATTAACCTTTCAGGCAATCAAGCAATCATACTCTAAAAAAAAAAATAACTTGTTCCGATCCCTGCCAAATACGAAAACCGCATCTCCCTTCCCCCTCACCCTGCTTCACCCCTCTATTCCATTTCTCCTCTCTCTCACCACACGTCACTACAGGAAAGTGCAGCAGTTGCATGGGCAGTTCTCAATTGCAACAGCAGCACAAATTCAGTTGCATCGGCATATATGTTGCATCAATATGACCAATGCAAAAGAGATGATTGCATCCGAACTTCCAATGCTAATGATTTATACTCTATTGCATAAGCAGAACTGATGCAACTGACCAACTGTTGCATTGGTTTAGGCCGATGAAACTGAATGGGTCATGTCGTACTTTCATATACTTTGTTGCATAAGCGGAAGTGATGCAATTGAATATCGATAGCATAGGCGACATCCATGCAATTGATCTTTTTGAGGTGCATAGACATAGCGGATGCGATCGAATATGAATTTATAAATGAGTCAAATATAGTCAGATGCCTTGATTTCATTGACAATATTATGAATTAGTGATTGTATAGAAAACTAAATTTTCAATTCATGAATATTAAAAAATATATATATTTTCTTTCTAGAGATTATTTTTTGTCCTTGGAAATATAATAAAATTTACTTGTTAAATTTATTTAGTTTAACAGATTATTATATATTTTTGTTTGATACATAAGTTTTTGTTCCAATTTAAAAACAAAATTTTAATTTCGCACCTGTCAGTCTCTTGCTCTCCACTATTCTTCTTTACCTTGTGTATTATTTCTCTTCAGAATATGGAACTCTCTCCATTGTTTCATTCAGTGCTTATTTTATTTATAATTTTATATATATTTTTTGAAGCCAAATTTCAATGTTTTAGGATGAATATAACTTATATAAGCTTATTGATCGATATGGGCTTTTGCAGGAAGAAAAACTGTATTTATACCATATGGTAATATCATATTTTCCATATGACTAACATAATAGAGCGCTGAAGATACGCTGAAAATTAATTACATAGATTTTCTTATACCCTCAAGATACTCTATCCAAAAAAGTGACAACTAATTAATACCTAGGCCTATTATTTCCAAACGCGGTATTACCTTAAAAAATAAAATAAAATTTTCTCATATCCCAATTTCCAGGATGCCATCCAAGAAAGAAGATCAATTGATCACAAAAAATAATCCTCATGATGTGTGAATCAGATAATCAATGCAATTGCCGTCAAGATGTTCATATATTATTGCTAGATCTAGCTATATGATACATAAAATTAGTTACCATTTACTAATTAATTTTTACAATTGACAAGCAACGGAATATGTTTGCAAAAGTTCTCATTGTGGAAAAAAAAAATCTTTGTATCATTAAACAAAAACACAATGACATATTGTAAACATATTAAGATGCATAAATCGATTTTTATAATTAACATACTAGTCATTAACATATCATTAAAAATAATGAAGTATATATATCTTTTAATATACGTATTTCTCGTTCCAACCCAATAAATATAAAGTAGAAATCAAAATTGCATAAGAAGGTATGCTTTATTATTTTTCTTCTCTTTTCTAATTTCGTAAAATAATATAAAATATTATAAATACACATGTGCTTGCATATCATTTAGAGTCAATTTGAAAAAAAGTAAAAAAAAAAGGTAAATGTAGTAATATGTACTTTTTTTAAATAGTTGATATGTGTATTATATTTTTTCAAGAGAAATGCTAAAGTCTAACATATAGATCATATTTGGTCCGTCCAACATGATCAAATTCACGAATCAAATTTAAAATGACCGATCCAAACCATTAGATTGAGTCTTTATATTGAGAATTGTATGAAACTAAATTTTATATCTCGTAGACTGATTTGAAACCGCTCAATATTATCTCCATAATGAAATTTCTTTGAGACCAAAATTTTTTTAACTATTACTTTAAATTTCTTTAAAATTAGAGGGTCTAAAACTATTTAGATTGACAATTTTCTAAAATTCAAAAAATATAGTAAATATAGTAACTGATGCATAACACATGTTGCATCCGTATAGCGGATGCAGCCAGCCCATGCAACTGTTGCAGTTTCCTGTAGTGCACGTCGGCGCGCAGCCCTGCCGTCACCGTCGAACAGCCCTGTCGTCGCCGTCGTCCAGCCCAGGTCTACCGTCACCGTCGCGCAGCCCTCTCGTCGCCGTCACCCAACCTCAGCCCTGCCGTTATCAAGAATCATAAATTAAACATTATTTACTCCCTCATTTGTATTAAATACTTCCTTACTACTAATTATTTACTCCCTTATAGTTATTTAGTTACTCCCAAGCAACAGTAGAATCAGTTCTGGATGTTATTTACTCCCTTATACATATTAGATACTCCTTTCATACGAGTTATTTACTTCCTTATAGCTATTTAGTTACTCCCAAGCAACAACATAATCAAATATGAATATTATTTACTCTCTTACTTGTATTAAAAACTCCCTTACTACTACTTATTTACTCCCTTATAATTATTTAGTTACTTCCAAACAACAGTAGAATAATATTATTTACTCTCTCATACATACTAGATACTCCCTTTATACTAGTTATTTACTCTCTTATAGCTAATTAGTTACTCCCAAACAACAGCAGAATCGGATTTGAATATTATTTACTCCGTTGTATATATTATTTACTCTCTTATACTGATCAATTTCCACCCTTATAGTAATTTAGTTACTCCCAAAAAACAACAGAATCAGGCATGAATATTATTTACTCCCTTACATATTAGATTCTCCTCTATACTGATTAATATCATCCTTTATAATAATTTAGTTACTCCCAAGCTGTAACAGAACTAGATCTAAATCTATTTTCTCTTTTTATCCTTTTCGATTTCTACTTCTTTCTTCCTCAACCAGATCTGATTGGTATAGGAGAGGGAGCAGTGAGGGGAGGCGAAGGTGGAGGTGAGGCAGAGGAGACGAGAAGCGGAGGAGAAGAGAGGCTGAGGTGAGGCGGCGGCGGTTGCGAGGTGGAGGAGAGGTGAGGCGAAGCAGAGGAGAAGCTGAGGCGGAGGAGAGAAGAGGCGAGGGAGAGGCTGAAATGAGGCGGAGGCGGAGGTGAGACAGAGGAGAGGAGAGGCGAACGTGAGGAGAGGGGAGCGAAGGAGGTGGTGGAGATCTGAATCGGATTTTGTGATTGTGATTGTGAGGAGATCTGAATCGGAGGGAGAGAGGAGACGGAGAGGATAAAAGAAAGGAAAGGTGAGACGAGGGGAGCGACTCATTCTGATTGCTTGATTGCATAGATTGTTGATTACTCTAAGTAATTCCCTATCATATATACCATCCTACTTACGGTGCCATCCCGCCGTCCTTCAGGCCCTCGCATTTGGCATCCAGTCCAATATCCTCTCACGTGAGATGTACATGCATTATAAAAAACTTTTGATTTCCATTTTCGACATCCATCATCTCTCTCTCTCTCTCTCTCTCTCTCTCTCTCTCTCTCTCTTACTCCCTCTTCTCTCTATCAGATCCCTCCTCTCTCCAACTATCGCTCTCTCCCAATCTCTCTCTCAGTCATCGGATTCATCTCTCCACTGTCTCTATTGCTCTAGTTATTGCGACAAACATCACCATCAAATTCGTCTCTTCAATCGACATTGTAATCCATCATATTTGTCTCTTAATCACCGTGCAATGACGGATCTTACATCATTCTTCAGGGTATTGAATGTAATACTCATTCATTTTAATTTGACATTTGAAATACATGTTGAATTTTGGTTTGATTGGTTCAATTAAGTAATTCGTCATTCGAGCAGTGATTTTAAATCAAAATTTCTATGCTGAATCAAAGATTGATAATGTTTGAAATAGATCAGTTTTATAAATCATGGATTATTCTCAACGTTTGAGCATATCACGATGAAGCACCACTAGTTTGAAGCAGATGAGACTTTTAGGAGATTTTTTAAGTCAAGTTGAAGCAGATCTGATTACAACACCAGATCAAGTTTGAAATCATTTATATATTTTATTTTTAAAATAAGATTTGACCATATCACATGTATTTGTTTTATATAATTAACTTCATTTTTTTAAGTACATGTAGTGTTATTTTATTTGTAATTAAGAATTTCAATTTATTTGGAATTTTTTTTTTGTTTATTTTGTAACTACATTGGTCTTTTGGATATATTGTTTAAGAGAGTGAATATATTATACAAGAGAGTAACTATATATGTAAGGAGTAAATATATAGATTAAAAAAGGTGTATATCTAAATATGCTAAATAAAGAACACGTATCAGCTAATTTTACTAAGAGAGTATTTTAGGATTAAATATATTAATTAAGGGAGTATATATCTAAGTATGCTGAATAAGGAACATGTGTTAGCTATTTTTATTAAGGGAGTATATTAATCAATGTGGATTATTAAATATAATGATTAAGGGAGTAAATATTTAAGTATGCTAAATTAGGAACATATGTTAGCTATTTTGATTAAGGAAGTATATATATTCATCAATATAGGGGGTTAAATATATTGATTAAGGAAGTATATAAAAAAATGTTGAGTAAGGAACATGTATCAAGTAATTTTATTAAAAGAGTATATTCATCTATATGAGGGATTAAATATATGAGAATGTTTAATATACACCGCAGACTCTTTTAGGGATATTTTTGTAAATTATAAAATATAATTTAACCAATCTAATCTACATATTGAAATCTCATAGCAAACCAAAATTTGCAATTTTTTAGATTTTATTACTATTTTTTCGAATTTTACAGTTTTTGAAATGTTATACTGTTTACAACATTCCAAAAATGGCATGTTTTAGAAAATTCGAAAAAAATAGTACTAAAATCTAAAAAATTGTAAAATTTTGTTTGCTATGAGATTTCAATATGTAGATTAAATTTGTCAATTTAAAAAAAAAATATCCATGAAAAAATCCGCGGTGCATAGGAAAGCACTATAGTGCATATTAAACTTTCTCTTAAATATATTGATTAAGAGAGTATATACCTAAGTAGAATAAGGAACATGTGTCGGCTAATTAAAGGGAGTATATTCATCAATGTAGGGATTAAATATATTTATTAAGGAATATATATCTAAGTATGCTGAATAAGGAACATGTGTTAGCTATTTTGATTAAAGGAGTATATCCATCAATGCATTGGGTTAAATATATTGATCAAGGGAGCATATATCTAACCATGCTGAATAAGGAACATGCGTCAGCTAATTTTATTAAGAGAGTATATTCATGAATGCAGGGGATAAAATATATTGATTAAGAGAATATATACCTAAGTATGTTGAATAAGGAACATGCGTTAGCTATTTTGATTAATGGAGTATATTCATCTAGGCTGTTAAATATATCAAGCAATACATATCTAAGCATGCTAAGTCATTTCATCACAGTAATCTATCATTAAAATCTTTATACTATCTAGAATATGATTCATATGTCATTTATTTAAAAGATTAGATTATACATGGTAATTACGCATATAAAGTTCAAATAATGAAAATTCAGAAAATTATTTGAGCATTTCAATCGTTTTCGGATTAATTCTAAGACATTTAATCACAAAAATTCACATTTGAGCTCTTTATACTGTCTAGAATATGATTCATATGTTATTTATTCAAGAAGATTGGATTATACATGGTAATTACGCATATAAAATGCAAATAATACAATTTTGAGCATCATCTCTGCAATTTAATCATTTATGGATTCATTCTAAGTCATTTCATCATAATAATCTACATTTAAACTCCTTATATTGTCTAAAATATGATTCATATGTTATTTATTTAAGAAAATTGGATTATAAATGGTAATTACGCATATAAAGTGCAAATGATTCAATTCTGAGCATCATTTGAGCATTTCAATCTTTCTTGTTTCATTCTTAGTCATTTCAACTGAATAATCTAAATTTAAACTCAGGATATTGTCTACAATACGATTCATCTGTTATTTGGTCAAAAAATTGAATTATACATGGTAATTACGTATATAATGAGCAAATAATGCAATTCTAAACATCATTTGAGCATTTCAATCTTTCTGGACTCATTCCATGTCATTGCAACATAATAAATCTACATTTAAACTTTTTATATTGTCTATAATAGGATTTCATATGATATTTATTAAAGAAGATTGGATTATACATGACAATTATGCATATAAAGTGCAAATAATGCAATTCACATTATCATTTGAGCATTTCAATCGTTTTTGGATTCATTCTAAGTCATTTCATCACAATACTTCCCCACCCTTAAACTGGCTGCCTTCTGGTTCTTTCTTTTTGGAAAGACTTGTTCAAGTTACGACTGCTTTTTCAAATCTCCACGGCATGGGATATCGCAAACGCTGCCTCCGCTTCTTTCTGGTTTGATGCGTGGGGAGGACAACCTTTGGTCTTTCTAACGGCTTTTGCTGGAAAACCTGTAAAGACTTCTCTATCCCTTCAAAGAGCGCATCCAGATTTAGAGAAGTTGATACCAAGGCCTCGAGATTTTCGAATGAGTTTCATTTTGGAAGGAGCAACGAATCTACAGTTTGCAGAAGGAACTGATAAGATCTTTTGGAAATGGTCTGCGGATGGTACCTTCTCTTCTACAAAGACCTATAAACTCTTGGCTTCTATAGGAAAAATAAAGACTCCGGTTCTATGGAACTGGAAACTCAGACTACCACCAAAGATAAAGTTGTTCAGTCTTCTGCTACTACAAGGGAAACTTCTTACCCAGCAAGCTCTGCTTAGGAGAAACATACAGATCCACACAGGCTGCTCCCTTTGCTCTGAATCCTTAGTTGAGGATAGCTTACACCTCTTCTTTACGTGTACCTTCTCGACTAGGCTCTGGCAACTTGTCGGCAACCTAACAGGGCTCGCCTTTCCTGTTATTTCTGATACGGTCCTTCAAACAGTACTCAATACTGAATCTTCCTTGAGTGGCCCCGGAAAGGACAAGATGCTTGCTTACATGTTCACTACCCTCTGGTCCCTCTGGAACGAGAGGAATAATAGAAGATTTAGAGACGAGGCAAAGCCGGTACATGTACTGGCGAAGAGTATACAAGAAGATGGCGCGCTGTTTTTCAAGCATAGTTAGTTAGTTAGTTAGTTATTTAGATAGACTGGAAGGAACTTTTGCTTGGCAAGTCTTGTCTATCTGTCTTTGTAGCTTCTGTTTTTTTTTTTACTTTCACCTTGACAGCTTCTGTCAAGTCTTCGAAAAAAAAATATATATATATTTAAACTATTTCTATGGTCTAGAATACGAATACTATGTTATTTATTAAAAAAGATTGGATTATACATGGTAATTACGCATTTAAAATGAAAATAATGCAATTCTGAGCATTTCTTTAGTTTCTGATTCATTCTAAGTCATTTAAAAAAAATAGCCTATATTTAAACTCTTTATACTGTCTAGAATATAATTCATATGTTATTTATGCAAAAAGGTTGGATTATACAAGGTAATTACATATATGAAGTGGAAATAATGCAATTCTGAGCATCATTTCAGCATTTCAATCATTTCTGGATTTGTTCTAATTCAAGTAATCACAATAGTTAACATTTAAACTCTTTTATAATGTCTACAATATGGTTATATGTTATTTATTCAAAAATATTGGATTATACATGGTAATTACGTGTATAAATTGTAAATAATGCAATTCTGAACATCATTTGAGCATTTTAATCGTTTCTGGATTCATTTTAAGTCATTTCATCATAATAATCTACATTTAAACTCTTTATACCGTCTACAATATAATTCGTATGTTATCTATTCAAGAAGATTGGATTATACATGGTAATTACGCATATAAAGTGCGAACAATACGAGCATCATTTGAGCATTTCAATATTTTCGGTATTCATTCTAATCTTTGCTCAGAATATGATTGATATGTCATTTATTAAAGAATATTGGATTCTACATGGTAATTACATATTTAAAGTGCAAAAAATGCAATTCTGAGCATCAATTGAGCATTTCAATCCTTTTGGATTCATTCTAAGTCATTTCATCACAATAATCTGCATTTAAAATTTTTATTCTGTCTAGAATATGATTTGTATGCTATTTATTCAAAAAGATCGGATTATACATGGTAATGACTCATATAAACTGCAAATAATGCAATTCTGAGCATGATTTGAGCATTTCAATCGTTTCGATATTCATTCTATGTCATTGCATCACAATAATCTACATATAAAATCTTTATTCTGTCTAGAATATGATTCGTATGCTATTTATTCAAAAAGATTAAATTATACATGGTAATGACGCATATAAACTGCAAATATTCTGAGCATGATTTGAGCATTTCAATCTTTTCTGGATTCATTCTAAGTCATTGCATCACAATAATCTACATTCAAACTCTTTATATTGTCTAGAATATGATTCATATGTCATTTATTGAAGGTGATTGGATTATACATGGTATTACGCATATATAGTGCAAATAATGCAAATCTGACTATTATTTGAGCATTTCACTCTTTTCTGGATTCATTTAAGTTATTTCATCACAATAATCTACATTTAAACAATTTATATAGTCTAGAATATGAATAATATGTTATTTATTCGAAAAGATTTGATTATGCATGGTAATTACTCATATAAATTGAAAATAATGCAATTATGAGCATCATTCGAGCATTACTTTAGTTTCTGGATTCATTCTAAGTCATTTCATCAAAATAACCAACATTTAAACTCTTTATACAGTATAGAATATAATCCATATGTTATTTATGCAAAAAGATTATACATGGCAATTATGCGTATAAAGTGCAAATAATTCAATTTTGAGCATCATTTGAGCATTTCAATCCTTTCTGGATTCATTCTAAGTCATTTCATCATAATAATCTACATTTAAACTATTTCGACTGTCCAGAATATGATTCATATGTAATTTATGCAAAAAGATTGGTTTATACGTGGCAATTACTCATATAATATGCAAATAAAGCAATTTTGAGCATCATTTGATCATTTCAATGGTTTCTGGATTCATTCTAATTTAAATCATCACAATAATTTACATATAAAATCTTTATGCTGTCTATAGTATGATTCATATGTTATTTATTCAGAAAGATTGGATTTTACATGGTAATAACGCATATAAAGTGCTAAGAATGCAATTCTGAGCATCATTTGAGAATTTCAATCGTTTTTGGATTCATTCTAAGTGATTTACAATAATCTGCATTTAAAAATTTTATAACGTCTATAATATGATTCATACATTATTTATTCAAAGAGATTGTATTATACATGGTAGTTAAACATATAAAGTGCAAATAATGCAATTTTGAGCATCCTTTGAGCATTTCAATCGTTTCTGGATTCATTCTAAGTCATTTCATCACAATAATCTATATTTAAACTCTTTATAAAGTCTAGAATATGATTTATATGTTATTTATTCAAAAAGATATGATTATAAATAGAAATTGCGCATATAAAGTGCAAACAATGCAATTATGAGCATCATTTATGTGATACCTTAGATTTTCTATTGCTTTGCATTTGATTTTTTTTTTGGTTCGGTTAATTGAATTTTTTTTTAATGCAAATTGGTTGATTTCATTTATTGAAGCTTGAAAATTATTTTTAATATCAGATCTCAATCAGATTTTAATTCTGAATTTTTAAAAAATACAATTAAAAAAAAGTAGTTGCATCTTTCTTTAAATTTTCGTGCATTAAACGTAGTTATTAGAATGTTAGAATTGAGAACTAATTAGTTTCACAAAGGAATTGGATTTCAATTTTTGGACCGGTTTTTAAAAGTTCAGAAAATTGTTCATCAATTCCTATTTCTACTTGCATCTAGTGTATATATTAATATTTCTCTGCCATGTGGGACCTCCTTGTAAAAAATGTCTCTCTAGCTTTCATTTAAATTGGTGCACCAAGTTTATAAGAAAATTTCTTAATTTTTTGGATAGTCCACACATTTTAATTCCTTGTGGCTCGTAAATCCTTGTTTCCATCGCCTCTACTTGCTCCCTTCATCTTCCGTGCTCGAACCCATGTCCAGAGGAGTCGTATCCTCTGCGTGTTTCTTTTAAACTTGTTGACTGCGTGTCCTGTAATCTGGAGCGTCCAACCTCAATGGACGGTAAGATCTCCTTCTCTATTAAAAAGTCATAAAAAACAATAAAAAAACACGCTTAAAGTTTAAGAAATTGTATCCTTTCTGGCGCGCAACCTCAATTTTTTCGTCGCAGATCGTTTCATCTTCATTTCCAATCGTTTCTGGCGTGCAACCAATCAATCCATTTAGGCATACCAGTAAGAGATCAGTCCCTCGAGCCATTAAGGCATACTAGTAAGTAGTAAGTAATAATACAAAAAGAGAAACGGTGACAATTCAAATCCAGTAAACTAATCAAGCCAACAATCAAATATATCTCAATTCAAATCCTGTACATAGTAATACAATCAGTTCATACACGCAAGTTCAAAAATAGAAGAAAGAGAGGAGGTAGACAAAATGAGATAGTAAAAGGAAAGAGGAAGGGAGGAGATTGCGAGCTTCAATTGCTGCCGTCGGCTACCGTCGGTGATCAGGTAGAAACTAGAAAGGGAGGGGGGAGAGTGGCAGTGAGTTCTAGGGTATGAGACAGTGGAGATGGATTCGGTGCGAGGCGGTGATGGAGAGAGCGGCAGTGAGCGGTGTCGCGATGGAGAAAGGGATACGATTTCGCATATTAAGGGCGTTTTTCCTTTTTTTCCTGATGGCTTTTTTTTTAATGGAGAAGGAGATCGAACCATTCATCGAGGTTGGACGCTCCAGATTACAAGACACGCAGTCAGCGTGTTTAAAAGAAACACGCAGAGCATACGACTCCCATG
The DNA here is from genome assembly GCA_028095005.1 of Rhynchospora pubera. Classification (NCBI taxonomy): domain Eukaryota; kingdom Viridiplantae; phylum Streptophyta; class Magnoliopsida; order Poales; family Cyperaceae; genus Rhynchospora; species Rhynchospora pubera. The sequence goes on along the minus strand of CM051461.1, from coordinate 162,591,774 downwards.
TCCAGAACCTCTCTTTCCCCTAGAATGCTTGTTAAATTAGTACAAAAAATTTATCTAAAATTCCATTAATTTATTAGAAAAATCAGAAATTGAGATGGAAGCAAATTTCTCTTGAGTACTAGTGTCTAAATGGAGGTGATTGGTGTATGGCCGAGTTAGCATCTTCTTTTCTTCTAATTGTTACATCTTTAGGGTAAGTGCTGTCATTCTAAGTCTCTTTTACACTTTAATTTCAGCATTGTGTGAAAAATATGAAGTTCCTGAAAAAGTTTTAAATTCTAGGGTTTCTTGCAAATATTTTTCTTGGCTGAATTCCTCTTGTGCAACATGAAAGTTGTTAAAGGTTTACAGATTAAGTTCAAGCTTGAAATGTTTACTAAATTTCTTGAGCCATTCTTTTTAAAACTGGCCTTGTCAGTAAAACTTCCAGATTTGAGTTTTATGTGAAGTTGCTCAAGTACAAAGGTTTCGTTGCATACTTATAAAATCAGATTTTGAAAAAAAAAGAGTACTAAGTATTTTGGATATATTAAACCAGCCCTACATTATGAGTCAATTAATTAGACATGGTTTTATTTAAACCTGGAACCTTGGTTTAAAAAAAAAAAGATATAGTATGGTAAATGAGTTTCAAAACCGACCACATCTTTATTCAAAATTTTATGGCTGTGTTGAATATAAAATTGTTTCTTCAAATTCTGTTTTGAGTCGAGACTTAGGACTAGAATTTGTTCTTGTATTATCAGGACTTGTGTCGGTGTCGAAGACGGTCGATACTGTTGACGCTTTTAAGATTGCTTGTTATTGCTTGCTTGTTTTATTTTGCTACCAGGTACGGATTCCATACGAAACTCAACTATATGCTTGTTGGAATAATTATTTGTATTGCATATTTGAATAGTTGATCATCGCATCATTTTGCATATTTATATAGTGTCATTAATAGTGATTGGAAATATGCATATTGAATGGTTGTCGATTGGATTAAAATGTGAATAATGGAATACTTGAAATCTATTGTCTGAATTGAAACTGAATTGATTTGGTTTGTGAGTTCCAAGTAAAATAAAACTCAATGTCCAAGAGGAACTAGTTTGGGAGCAGCCGAAAGCCGAAAAACTCAATGTCCAAACAGACTGGTTTGTGAGTAGCCGAAAAACTCTCAATTGTGTATGCATACATTGGTTTGTGAGCAACCGAAAAACTCTCATTTGACTCGACTGATTGATCTGATTACCAGGATTGCATTAAAAATAGATTGCCAAATTTGAAGCCATAAACAAAAGTTGCTTTACTTGTAATTGTATGTGATCTGAATTTGATTAGTATTGGCTTCTAAGTGCATTTCATATTGGTATGATGTCTGACTGATCTGTACTGTATACCTGTTTGTAGATCTTACATTATTATTGTTCTTCTTGGTCGTTAATTAGTTCCAACACATGTAACGTTGAATATCGTGTGACTGAAACTAAATATCGTACTGAGATAAATTTTATTTATCTCACTTTTTCCGCTTCTTGTGGGTTCCAGGTTTGGATCGAGTTTGGAAAGTACTTGCGAGTAGATGACCACTTTGTTTCTTTCAAATGTACTTTGAAATTGCTTCATGTAAATTTCTACTTGAATAAAATGTGATAATATATTTTATAGATTAATAAAGTATAATGTTAAAGATAGTTAGGACTGTATAACTGAAAGTAAGCCTTGCGGGTGCATGGTTAACAACGTGCATTCGCGGCGACTGCGGCATCCTAGTCTTGGGGTGTCACAATTTCAGCATTTCAATCATTTCGAGATTTGTTCTAATTCAAGTAATCACAATAATCAACATTTAAACTCTTTATAATGTCCACAATATGGTTCATATGTTATTTATTCAAAAAGATTGGATTATGTAAGTACGCATATAAAGTGTAAATAATGCAACTATGAGCATTATTTTGAGCATTTCAATCATTCTTGGATTCATTCTAATTAAAATCATCACAATAATCTAAGTTTCAAACCTTTATTCTGTCTAGAATATAATCATACATTATTTATTCAAAAATATTGGATTATACATGGCAATGACGCATATAAATTGCAAATAATGCAATTCTGAGCATCATTTGAGCATTTTAATCGTTTATGAATTAATTCTAAGTCATTTCATCACAACAATCTACATTTAAACTCTTTATACAGTCTATAATATGATTCATATGATATTTTTTTAAGAAGATTGGATTATTCTTGGAAATTATGCGTATAAAGCGCAAATAATGCAATTCTTATTATCATTTGAGAATTTCAATTGTTTCTTGATTAATTCTAAGCCCTTTCATCGCAATAATTCATATTAGAACTCTTTTTATGATATCTAGAATATGATTCATATGTTATTTATTCAAAAAGATTGAATAATACCTGGTAGTTACACATATAAATTGCAAATAATGAAAGTTTGTGAATCATTTGAGCATTTCAATTGTTTCTAGATTCATTCTAATTCAAATCATCACAATCATCGACATTAAAACTCTTTATACTGTCTAGAATATGTTTCATATGTTATTACTCAAAAAGATTGGATTATACATGGTAATTACGCATATAAAGTGCAAATATTGCAATTCTGAGTGTCATTTGAGCATTTCAATCGTTTCTGGATTCATTCTAAGTCATTTCGTCACAATAATCTACATTTAAACTCTTTATACTGTCTAGAATATGATTTTTATGTTATTTATTTATGAAAATTGGTTTATAAATGATAATTACGCATATAAAATGTAAATAATGCAATTCTGTGTGTCATTTGAGCATTTCAATCTTTGCTGGTTTCATTCTAAGTCATTTTATATTAATAATCTACATTTAAATTCTTTATACTGTCTAGAATATGATTCGTATGTTATATATTCAAGAAGATTAGATTATACATGAAAATTTCACATATAAATTGCAAATAATGCAATTCTCAGCTTCATTGAGTATTTCAATCATTTCTGAAACTAAGTCATTTCATCGCAATAATCTACATTAAAACTCTTTATACTGTCTAAAATATGATTCATGTGTCATTTACTCAAAAAGATTTGATTATACATGGTAATTACGCATATAAAGTGCAAATAATGCAATTCTGAGTGCCATTTGAGCAATTTAATCGTTTCTGGATTCATTCTAAGTCATTTCGTCACAATAATCTACATTTAAACTCTTTATACTGTCTATAATATGATTTTTATGTTATTTATTCATGAAAATTGGTTTATAAATGATAATTAAGCATATAAAATGTAAATAATGCAATTCTGAGCGTCATTTGAGCATTTCAATCTTTGCTGATTTCATTCTAAGTCATTTTATATTAATAATCTATATTTAAACTCTTTATACTGTCTCAAATATGATTCGTATGTTATATATTCAAGAAGATTAGATTATACATGAAAATTTCGCATATAGATTGCAAATAATGCAATTCTCAGCTTCATTGAGTATTTCAACCATTTCTGAAACTAAGTCATTTCATCGCAATAATCTACATTAAAACTCTTTATACTGTCTAAAATATGATTCATGTGTCATTTACTCAAACATATTTGATTATACAAGGTAATTGCGAATATAAAGTTCAAATAATGCAAATTCAGAGCATCTTTTGAGCATTTTAATCTTTTCTGATTTCATTCTAAGTAATTTCATATCAATAATCTACATTTAAACTCTTTATACTATCAAGACTATGATTCATATGTTATTTATTCAAGAAGATTGGACTACACATGAAAATTACGTATATAAATTGCAAATAATGCAATTCTCAGCATCATTGAGCATTTCAATCATTTTTTCAGCATTAATTCTAAATCATTTCATAACAATAATCTACATCAAAACTATTTATACTGTCTAAAATATGATTTATATGTTATTTATTCAAGAAGATTGGATTATACATGGTAATAACGCATATAAAGTGCAAATAATGCAATTCTGAGCATCGTTGGAGCATTTCAACCGTTTCAGAATGCATTCTAAGTCATTTCATCACAGTAAATTACATTTAAACTCTTTATATTGTCCAAAATATGATTCATGAGTTATTTATTCAAAAAGATTGGATTATACATGGTAATTACGCATATAATCAAATAATGCAAATTCAAATAATTATTTGAGCATTTCAATTGTTTTTGGATTAATTCTAAACCATTTAATTACAATAATCTACATTTAAGCTCTTTATACTGTCTAAAATATGATTCATATGTTATTTATTCAAGAAGATTGGATTATACACTTTTATTACGCATATAAAGTTCAAATAATGCAATTCTGAGCATCATTTCCACATTTCAATCGTTTCTGGATTCATTCTAAATCATTTCATCATGATAATCTACATTTAAACTTTTTATGTTGTCTAACTTATGAATATTATTCATAAGTTATTTATTCAAGTAAATTGGATTATACAGGGTAATTGCACATTAAAAGTGCAAATATTGGAATTTTGAGCATCATTTGAGCATTTCAGTCATTTCTAGATTCATTCTAAGTTATTTCATCACAATAATCTACATTTAAACTATTTATACTGTCCAGAATATGATTCATATGTTATTTATTCAAAAAGGTTGGATTTCACATGGTAATTACACATTTAAAGTGTAAATAAGGCAATTCTGAGCACCATTTGAGCATTTCAATCGTTTCTGGATTCATTCTAAGTCATTGCATCATAATAATCTACATTTAACTTCATATGCTATTTATTCAAAAAAATTGGATTATACATGATAATTACGCATATAAAGTGCAAATAATGCAATTCTGAGCACCATTTGATCATTTCAATGATTTCTGGATTCATTTAATTCAAATAATCGCAAAAATCTACATTTAAAATCTTTATGATGTCCATAGTATGATTCATATGTTATTTATTCAAAAGGATTTTATTATACATGGTAATGAAGCATATAAAGTGCTAATAATGCAATTCTGAGCATCATTTCTACATTTCAATTGTTAGTGGATTTATTCGAAGTCATATCATCACAATAATCTACATTTAAACTCTTTATACAGTCTAGATTATGATTCAGATATTATTTATTAAAGAAGACTGGATTTTACGTTGTAATTACACATATAAAGTGCAAATAATGCAATTCTGATTTTTATTCGTGCATTTCAATCGTTTCAGAACTCATTCTAAGTAATTTCATCACAATAATCAAAATTTAAACTATTTATACTTTCTAGAATATGATTCATATGTTATTTATTCAAGAAGATTGGATTATAAATGGTAATTATTACTCATATAAAGTGCCAAATAATGCAATTCTGAGCATCATTTGTGCATTTCAATCATTTCTGGATTCATTCAAAGTCATTTCATCAAATGATCTAAATTTAAATTTTTATACTGTCTAGAATATGATTCATATGTTACTTATTGAAGATGATTGGATTATACTTGGTAAACGCATATAAATTTGAATTAATGCAATTCTGAGTATCATTTGAGAATTTCAAATCGTTTCTGGTTTCATTCTAAGTCATTTCATCACAATAATCTACATTTCAACACTTTATACTTCTAGAATATGTTTCATATGTTATTTATTCGAAAAGATTGGATTATGCATGGTAATTATGCACAAAAAAGTGCAAATAATGTAATTCTGAGCATCATCCGAGCTTTTCAATCGTTTCTGGATTCATTCTAAGTCATTTAATGACAATAATCTACATTTAAACTCTATATACTGTCCAGAATATGATTCATATATTATTTATTCGAAAAGATTTGATTATACAAGGTAATTACACATTTAAAGTGCGAATAATGCAATTCTGACTATCATTTGTGCATTTCAATCGTTTTTGGCTTCACTTAAAGTCATTTCATCACAATGATCTATATTTAAATTCTTTATACTGTCAAGAATATTACTCATATGTTATTTATGAGTAATGACGTATATAAAATGCAATTAATGCAATTCTGAGGATCATTTGAGCATTTCAATTCTTTCTGAATCCATTCTATATCATTGCATCACAATAATATATGTTTAAACTCTTTATACTGTCTATAATATGATTCATATGATATTTATTTAAGAAGATTGGATTATACATGGAAATTGCGCGTATAAAGTGCAAATAATGCAATTCTTAGCATCATTTGAGCATTTCAATTATTTCTGAATTCATTCTAAGTCATTTCATCACAATAATCTACATGTAAACTTTTTATACTGTCTAGAACATGATTCATATGTTATTTATTCAAGAACATTGGATTATACATGGTAATATCGCATATGAATTGCAAATAATGCAATTATTCTAAGTTATTTCATCACAATAACATACAATTAAACTCTTTATACTGTCTAGAATTTGATTCACATGTAATTTATTCAAGAAGATTGGATTATACATGGTAAATACGCATTTAAAATGAAAAATTAATGCAATTCTGAGCATCATTTCTGCATTTCAATTGTTTCTGGAGTCATTCTAAGTCATTTCATCATAGTAATCTACATTTAAACTCTTTATACAGTCTGGAATATGATTCAGATATTATTTATTAAAGAATATTAGAGTATACATGGTAAGTACTCATATAAAGTGCAAATAATGCAATTCTGATCTTAATTTGTGCATTTCAATCATTTCTGGATTCATTCTAAGTCATTTCATCACAATAATCAACATTTAAACTCTTTATACAGTCTAGAATCTGATTCAGATATTATTTATTAAATAAGATTGGATTTTACATGGTAATTTCGCATATAAACTGCAAATAATGCAATTCTGATCTTTATTTGTGCATTTCAATCATTTCTGGCTCCATTGAAAGTCATTTCATCATAATTATCTATACCTAAATTTTTTATGCTGTCTAGAATATGATTCATATGTTATTTATTGAAAAAGATTGTATTATACATGGTAATTACACGTATGAAGTGCAAATAATGAAATTCTGAGCATCATTTGAGCATTTCAATTATTTCTGGATTCATTCTAAGTCATTTCATAACAATAATCTACATGTAAACCCTTTATACTGACTATAATATGATTCATATGTTATTTATTCAATAAGATTGGATTATACATAAAAATTTCGCATATGAATTGCAAATAATGCAATTCTGAGCATCATTTTAGCATTTCAATCTCTTCTGTTTTCATTCTAAGTTGTTTCATCACAATAATATACATTTAAACTCTTTATACTGTCTAGAATATGATTCACATGTTATTTATTTGAGAAGATTGGATTATACATGGTAAATACGCATTTAAAATACAACTAATCCAATTCTGAGCATCTTTTCTGTATTTCAATTGTTTCTGGAGTCATTCTAAGTCATTTCATCACAATAATCTACATTTAAACTCTTTCTACAGTCTAGAATATGATTCAGACATTATTTTTTAAAGAATATTGGAGTTTACATGTAATTACGCATATAAAGTGCAAATAATGCAATTCTAAGCATCATTTGAGCATTTCAATTATTTCTGGATTCATTCTAAGTCATTTCACCACAATAATCTTCATGTAAACTCTTTATACTATCTAGAATATGATTCATATATTGTTTATTCAAGAAGATTGAATTATACATGGTTATTTCGCATATGAATTTCAAATAATGCAATTCTGAGTATCATTTGAGCATTTCAATCGCTTATGTATTCATTCTAAGTAATTTCATCACAATAATCTACATTTAAACTTTTTATACTGTCTAGAATTTGATTGACATGTTATTTATTCAAGAAGATTGGATTATACATGGTAAATACGCATTTAAAATGCAAATAATGCAATCCTGGACATCACTTGTGCATTTCAATTATTTCTGGAGTCCTAAGTCATTTCATCGCAATAATCAACATTTAAACTCTTTATATTTTCTATAATATGATTTATATGTTATTTTTTCAAGAAGATTGGATTATAAATGGTAATTACACGTGTAAATTGCAAAATATTGCAATTCTGAGCATCATTTGTGCGGTTTCAGCCGTTTCTGGCTGCATTCAAAGTCATTTCATCATAATGATCTATATTTAAATTCTTTATGCTTTATAGAATATGATTCATATGTTATTTATTGAGGATTATTGGATTATACATGGTAATTATGCATATAAAGTGCCATTAATGCAATTCTGAGCATCATTTGAGAATTTCAATCGTTTTTAGACTAATTCTATGTCATTGCATCATAATAATCAACTTGTAAACTCTTTATACTGTCTATAATATGATTCATATGATATTTATATAAGAAGATTGGATTATACATGGCTATTACGCGTATAAAGAACAAATAATACAATTCTGATCATCGTTTGAGCATTTCAATTGTTTCTGGATTCATTATAAGTAATTTCATCACAATAATCTACATTTAAACTCTTTATGAAGTCTAGAATATGATTCATATGTTAATTATTCAAAACGATATGACTATACATAGAAATTATGCCTATAAAGTGCAAACATTGCAATTATGAGCATTTCAGCATTTCAATCATTTCTGGATTTGTTCTAATTCAAATAATCATAATAAACTACATTTAAACTCTTTATTCTATCCAGAATATGATTCATATGTTATTTATTCAAAAAGATTGGATTATACATGGTAATTACGCACATATAGTGCAAATAATGAAATTCTGAGCATCATTTGAGCATTTCAATCATTTCTGGATTCGTTCGAAGTCTTTTCGTGATAGTAATCTACATTAAAACTCATTATACTGTCTAGAATATGATTCATATGTTATTTATTCAAAAAGATTGGATTATACAAGGTAATTACGTATTTAATGCAATTGTGAGCATCATTTTGGGCATTTCAATCGTTTTTTTGGATTCATTCTAATTCAAATCATCACAACAATCTACTTTTAAAATCTTTTATTAAAAAAGATTGGATTATACATAGTAATGACACATATAAAGTGTAAATAATGCAATTCTGAGCATCGTTTGAGCATTTTAATCGTTTCTGGATGCATTCTAAGTCATTTCATCACAACAATCAATATTTTTGAACACGTTATACTCTTGATATGTTATTTATTCAAAAAGATTGGATTATACATGGTAATTGCGCATATAAAGTGCGAATGACGTAATTTTGAGCATCATTTGAATATTTCAATAATTTCTGAATTCATTCTAAGTCCATTCAACACAATAATCTACATTTAAAATATTTATACTGTCCAGAATATGATTCATGATTCATATGTTATTTATACGAATAGATTTGATTATACATTGTAATTACACATATAAAATGCAAATAATGTAATTCTGAGCTTCATTTGAGCATTTCAATCTTTTCTGGTTTCATTCTAAGTCATTTCATCTCAATAATCTACATTCAAACTCTTTTTACTGTCTAGAATTTGATTCACATGTTATTTATTGAAGAAGATTAGATTATACATGAAAATTACGCATATAAATTGCAAATAATGCAATTATCAGTTTCATTGAGTATTTCAATCATTTCTGTATTAATTCTAAGTATTTCATCGCAATAATCTACATCAAAACTCTTTATACTGTCTAAAATATGATTCATATGTTATTTATTAAAAAAGATTTGATCATACATGGTAATATTACGCATACGAGTTCAAATAATGCAAATTCAGATCATCTTTTGATACATTAACGTCTATAATATGATTCATACATTATTTATCCAAAGTGATTGGATTATACATGGTAATTAAACATATAAAGTGTGAATAATGCAATTTTGAGCATCATTTGAGCATTTCAATAGTTTCTGGATTCATTCTTAGTCATTTCATCACAATAATCTATATTTAAACTCTTTATAAAGTCTAGAATATGATTTATATGTTATTTTTTCAAAAATATATGATTATACATAGAAATTACCACATATAAAGTGCAAACAATGCAATTATGAGCATCATTTCAGCATTTCAATCATTTCGAGATTTTTTCTAATTCATGTAATCACAATAATCAACATTTAAACTCTTTATAATGTCTACAATATGGTTCATATGTTATTTAATCAAAAAGATTGGATTATGTAAGTACGCATATAAAGTGTAAATAATGCAACTATGAGCATCATTTTGAGCATTTCAATCGTTTTTTGGTTCATTCTAGTTAAAATCATCGCAATAATCTACATTTGAAACCTTTATTCTGTCTAGAATATAATTCACATATTATTTATTCAAAAAGATTGGATTATACATGGCAATGACGCATATAAAGTGCAAACAATGCAATTCTGAGCATCATTTGAGCATTTTAATCGTTTCTGAATTAATTCTTGTTGTCCCTAATTTAAAGGCCTAGAGGGGGGTGAATAGGCACAAAAACAAATTTCTAAACCGGTATGGTCAATATTTGGTTCAATTCAAAGTTGTTCTAACAAAAGCAAACAAAGCACAAGCAATTCACAATTCAAGAAAGGTAAAGAGAGAAGAGAAGAAGTGACACGCGATGTATTACGGAGTTCCGACCCGCTAGGAAGTGCTAGCCTTAGTCGTACGTCTCCGGGAGTTTCGCAACCTCGAAATGGGCGCGCTCCGTTCAATTCCACACGAACGGGACTACAAATTCGAACCAAATCACCTTGTTACAAACACTCTCAAGGTGGATCGGCCTAACTCGATTAAACAATTTCAAACACACAAAGGATTGAGGCTCTAACCAAATCACTCAACAAATCTAGCAATTAACACTAGTGGATTGGTTTAGCACACTCTAATCTCAATGATTTTGCTAAAATAATGCTCAAACACAAGAGAGTATAATGTCTAACTGGTTGGAGCTCAAAAGGGAGGAGTTTCAAAGGTTTCAAAAGTGTCTAAACAGTTCCAAGAGGCCCCATATTTATAGGGGGCGCCAACAGCTCCAAAGACCAGTCAAAACAGACTCTGGCGTTATACAACGCTATATGCCGTTGTACAACGCCTAAATAGCCGTTGAAAAATCAAACGGTCACAGACAATAACGTTATGAGTTGTCAGAACGTTGTGTAACGCTGTATAGCGTTGCACAACGCTTCAGCAAAAATCCAAAGCAAAAGCTCGACAGTTCCGTTGGAACTTGTCAGAGCGTTGTGTAACGCTTGGTAGCGTTGCACAACGAAGTCAAGAAAACGAATAAGGCAGAACTGACAAACTCAAACAACATTGTCAGAACGTCATACGACGCTGACTGGCGTCACACAACGTCGCCGTTGCACAACGCTATTCAGCGTTGCTCTACGCGTCCAGAGAGAAAAAGCGAAGTCTGAGCGAAGTTTAGCGCGTTACACAACGCTACAATGCATGGAACATGGCAGCATGCATGCAGCATCGATGCAGATCGATGTCTGAGCAATGCAGAGTCGCCTGTTTCATACTGCGTTGTACAACGCTGAGTAGCGTTACACAATCATAGGAGTGGAAACGTTGTGTAACGTTACCTAGCGTTGCATAACGTTCTGACAAGGGGAAATAAAGGATTTAACTGGTTTAAAAACAAATGAACTAGCGTTGCACAACGCTACTGAGCGTTGTGTAACGCTGTGCCAACCTTGTCAGAGATTTTGCAATTTAAAATCGAATTAACTCAGCGTTGTGTAACGGCAACTGGCGTTGTATGACGCTGGACAGAAAAACTGAGCATTTTACCAGCAAATTGATTGAGATTAGTTTAGAGTTTAATTAAACCTTAATTACTGACTCTAACTAGACCAAAGCAATCTCTTGAAGCTCCAAACTAAGTGCCACACTTGCTTTAATCCATTCTTCAATAAATTTAGCTATAAAACACTAAGAAGAGATGTTAGTTTAAAGGTTTCGGTGTTGTTTTGCAAATCGGCAAATCGAGAGAAAATGTTTAACCAACAATTCTAAGTCATTTCATCACAACAATCTACATTTAAACTCTTTATACAGTCTATTATTTGATTCATATGATATTTTTGTAAGAAGATTGGATTATTCTTGGCAATTACGCATATAAAGCGCAAATATTGCAATTTTATTATCGTTTGAGAATTTCAATTGCTTCTTGATTAATTCTAAGCCCTTTCATCGCAATAATCAATATTTAAACTCTTTTTATGCTATCTAGAATATGATTCATATGTTATTTATTCAAGAAGATTGAATTATACATGGTAGTTACACATATAAATTGCAAATAATGAAATTTTGTGAATCATTTGAGCATTTCAATTGTTTTTGGATTCATTCTAATTCAAATCATCACAATCATCGACATTGAAACTCTTTATACTGTCTAGAATATGTTTCATGTGTTATTACTCAAAACGATTGGATTATACATGGTAATTACGCATATAAAGTGCAAATAATGCAATTCTGAGTGTCATTTGAGCATTTCAATCATTTCTGGATTCATTCTAAGTCATTTCATCACAATAATCTACATTTAAACTCTTTATACTGTCTAGAATTTGATTCATATGTTATTTATTCATGAAAATTGGTTTATAAATGATAATTACGCATATAAATGTAAATAATGCAATTCGGAGCGTCATTTGAGCATTTCAATCTTTGTTGGTTTCATTCTAAGTCATTTTATATTAATAATCTACATTTAAACTCTTTATATTGTCTAGAATATGATTCATATGTTATATATTCAAGAAGATTAGGTTTATACATGAAAATTTCTCATATAAATTGCAAATAATGCAATTCTCAGCTTCATTGAGTATTTCAATCATTTCTGTATTAATTCTAAGTCATTTCATTGCAATAATCTACATCAAAACTCTTTATACTGTCTAAAATATGATTCAGATATTATTTATTAAAAAAGATTTGATTATACATGGTAATATTACGCATATGAAGTTCAAATAATGCCAATTGAGAGCATCTTTTGAGCATTTCGTATCAATTATCAAAATTTAAACTCTTTATACTGTCAAGAATATTTATTCATATGTTATTTATTCAATAAGATTGGATCATACATGAAAATTACGTATATAAATTGCAAATAATGCAATTCTCAGCATCATTGAGGTTTTCAATCATTTTTTCTGTATTAATTCTAAGTCATTTCATAACAATAAACTAAATCAAAAGTCTTTATATTGTCTAAAATATGATTCATATGTTATTTATTCAAGAATATTGGATTATACAAGGTAATTATATGCACATAAAGTGCAATAAATGTAATTCTGAGCATCGTTTGAGTATTTCAATCGTTTCTTAATTCATTCTAAGTCATTTTCTCGCAGTAATCTACATTTAAACTCTTTATACTGTCTAGAATATGATTCATGTGTTATTTATTCAAAAAGATTGGATTATACATGATAATTACGCATATAAATTTCAAATAATGCAAATTCAGATAATTATTCGAGCGTTTCAATCGTTTCTGGATTCATTCTAAGTCATTTAATTATATTAATCTACATTTAAGCTCTTTATACTGTCTAAAATACTATTCATATGTTAATTATTCAAGAAGATTGGATTGTACACTGTAAATGCATATAAAGTGCAAATAATTCAATTCTGAGCATCATTTCTGCATTTTAATCGTTTCTGGATTCATTTTAAGTCATTTTATCTCAATAATCTACATTTAAAATCTTTATATTGTCTATAATATGATTCATATGTTATTTATTTAGGAAAATTGGATTATAATTGGTAATTACGCATATCAAATGCAAATAATGCAATTATGTGCGTCATTTGAGCATTTCAATCGTTTCTATATTCATTCTAAGTCATTTTATCACAATAATCTACATTTAAACTCTTTATACTGTGTTGAATATGATTCATCTGTTATTTAATCAAGAAGATTGGATTATATACATGGTAATTAACCATATAATGCGCAAATAAAGTGCATTGTACTGTCTATAATATGATTTCATATGATATTTATTCAATAAGATTGGTTTATACATGGAAAATACGCATATAAAGTGCAAATAATGAAATTCTGATTGTTATTTAAGCATTTCAATCTTTTCTGGATTCATTCTAAGTCATTTCATCACAACAATCGATATTTAAACTCTTTTTATAATGTGCATAATATAATTCATATGATATTCATTCAAGAAGAATGGTTTATAAATGGTAATTATGCATATAAAGAGCAAATAATTCAATTGTAAGCATCATTTGAGAATTTCATTCATTTCTGGACTCATTCTATGTCATTGCATCACAATAATCTATATTTAAACACTTTTTACTGTCTATAATATGATTCATATGATGTTTATTCAAGAATATTGGATTATAAATGGTAATAACACATATAAAGTGCGAATAATACAATTCTGAGCATCATTTGAGCATTTTAATATTTTCAATATTCATTCTAAATCATTTAATCACAATAATATACATTTAAACTCTTTATAATGTATAAAATACGATTCATATATTATTTATTCAAAAAGATTGGATTATATATGGTAATTACGCATATAAAGTGCATATAATGCAATTCTAAGCATCATTAGTGCATTTTAATGGTTTCTGACTTCATTATAAGTCATTTTATCACAATGATCTACATTTTAACTCTTTATATGTCTAGAAAATGATTAATATGTTATTTATTCAAAAAAATTTGATTATGCATGGTAATTACACACATAAAATGCAAATAATATAATTATGTCATTTGAGCATTTCAAACTTTTTTGGATTCATTCTAAGTCGTTTTATCACGATGATATGCATGTAAACTCTTTATACTGTCTAGAATATCATTCATATGTTATTTATTCAAGAAGATTGGATAATACATGGTAATTTCGCATATAAATTGCAAATAATGCAATTCTGATTATCATTTGAACATTAATCGTTTCTATATTAATTTTAAGTCATTTCATCACAATAATCTACATTTAAACTATTTTTATACTGTCTACAATATTATTCACATGTTATTTATTAAAAAAGATTGGATTATACACGGTAGTTACGCATATAAAGTGCAACTAATACAATTATGAGCATATTTTGAGCATTTCAATTGTTTCTGAATTCATTCTAAGTCATTTCATCACAATAATCTACATTTAAACTATTTATACTGTCTGCAATATGATTCATATGTTATTTATTCAAAAATATTGGTTTATACATGCTAATTACGCATATAAATTGCAATAATGCAAATTCTGAGCATCATTTGAGCATTTCAATCGTTTCTGGATTCATTCTTTGTCATTGTGTCATAATAATCTACATTTTAACTCTATATACTTTCTTGTATATTATATATTTCTTAATCTAGAGTTGATTGTACAATTCACTAGCAAACAATCCAACTCCGTCAAGGGTTGAATAAATATCATCACTCATTAGGTATACTAATGAGGGATATACGGTTGTTTTGATGGATAATTTTTTCTCGCTTAATTGAAGAAAAATAAATAAAGTCCGTATAGCAGCTATTATCCGGAAACAACGTTAGACGATATTTATTGAACATTTTCTCATGTGAAAAGCTGAACCATCTCAAATTCAAAATCAAACTCATATGAAATAAATAATGACACATACCACAATCCATATTTATTGAATAATTAATCATCACTTAACTTGCATACTAATATTTTATGCTAATTAATGTTTTTTTGTTAATTATCAAAATTACGGAAGATTTGGATTTATTATTGTCAGATCCTCAACCTTATGATTCGTCAATAATAAAATAAGAAACAAAAGATAAAATATCGTCAATAACATAAACTAAAAATACAACTATCAAATGATTGGCTTTTAAGACATATCTCTAATAAAAAAATTGGGATCACACTTATCAGCCCCGTTTTGCAAATATGATTTTTTTTTTTAAGGTTGGTATTTATTTGTTGTTCTGCTAACGCAATATAGACGGATGGAACATGGGGTTGTTCCGTAAACTTATTTATATTTTCTTTAATTTTCTAATAATACACCTTGAATGAATAGAAACATAAATACTTCAGATACGGCATTAAAAATTGTTACAATATTTAATAAGAAAAATAATACGTTTTATAATTTATGACTGCCATTCAATAAATAGTAACCGTCCTTTAGCAAAATAAATTATTATTACCTCATTTTAATTTAGTTTTGTCTGATCTCTCTTTCTTGATAGTGTATAAACGTCAAATCCATTTTTTAGCCTTCAAAACTGGTCAGGATGTAAATATGTAATTCAAAAATTTTTATCTTATAGTACTTTTCTTAGTGCCATGCTATGTGCATGAAGACGAGCGGTGAATCACACAAAAAATCTAATTGATTGGCTGATTGCTTTCAACATTTGCATGATAAAAACAAAATTTCGCATACTGTTCTAAAAAAGAAAAAATTTCGCATACTTCTTTTAGCATATAACTTGAGAGCGGATGGTAAGTAATATATAATAAGAAAAATTTGATAACTTCTATATGCATAATACGAGGAAATTGTGGGCGTTTTGTTCAACAATATATAACTGAAAACCCCGAAATAACTTAATTATTTCTGTATGATTAGTAGGTTAAGTCTTCCAACTTGAAAAAGCGAAAAAAAACTCTAAATCCGAGGGTCACATCTTTAATTTAGATCTTCTTTATAATTTTTCTTCATCGTTTGATTTATTCCATTAGTATTTGTGTTTCTTAATTTTCTGTTTTATTTTTGTCTTCTCTTTAATTTTTTTTTATTTTTCAAGGATTTGTTAATCATGTTCAATGATGTCTTTCTACTCATCTTCTATTCTCGACGTTTCTCTTCTCCTTTACTATTCTTTGGCTTCTCGTTTTTCTACTATTCTTTTCTGATATTCTCTCCATTTCTTACATGAACGGTTTAATAAATATATAGTTTGTGATTATATTATGGTTTATGTGGTTGTTTTTTCAGGTTTCTTAACAATCACGAAATGATTATTCTTATTTGACGGTGAAGCGACATTAAAAATAAGAAGCCTATGAAGAATAAGATATTCCATGTTGGAAGTCTTTTGAATCTTCATTTTTTTTTTCTTTCTTTTAATTTTCAATAATTGTGTGATGTAATTATAGTTTATTTGCTTATGTGTGCTTTTATGTGTGTATTAATAGGTTATTTGTTTGAATTGATATCGTATGATGTCGTAAATCAAAGAAGTGTATATGGATAAGTACTATTGATTGTAAGATTTTTATTAATAAAATATTTAGGCTACGGGCCTTTTCCTAAAAAAAAAAAAAAAATCTTCCAACTTACTTCAAATTCAGATGTCCGTAAAAACCCCGAACTTCCTAAATTAATATCTTCATAATCCAAATGACAAATATTGTAGCGGGTCATTATCACACTACTATATAATTTTGATTTTCTGTTCGTGTAATCCATACGAGAGGCATTACCATCCTGCGGGGAAATTTCGGCCTTTTCTTAGAGTAATGCTAGAATCAAACATATAGGACGTCAAACACGATCCAAACGTAGCATATTAAAATTTCAAACGGTCGATCCAAACCGCTCAATATGATCTCTATATTAAAATATCTTTGATAATCAAATTTTATATTTTTTCATATTTTCTAACTATTTTTTTCGAATTTTCAAAATTGAAGGGTTCAGAACTTTTTAGATTGAGCATATTGAAAAATTCCAAAAAAATAGTAAAAAAATTTGAAAAAATATAAAATTTGGTCTCCATGAAGATTTTATAACACAGAACAATTTGAGCGATTTGGATCGGCCATTTCAATTTTAAAAATTAAAATTTCATCGCGTTGGACAAGTGTACGTGTCCTATATGTTTGACACTAGCAACTCTCCTTTTCTTATTCTTCCTAAGGCCCAGGAGTCCAGGATTCCAGCCTCTAGGAGTGATAGGCGGTAAGATTAGATTGTATTCTTTATGCAAAAAAATGCCCTCATTTTCTTCGCTTGACATCCAAATAAAATAAGGAAAATAACCGCGCGGAGAAAATTTTAAAAGTGCTTACCATATCAATGTAAAAATTCTTAAGTTGTCGGTGATTGACAAATGACGATATCACGAATCAACACTATTAGCGACAGCAATAACTTGTTTGTAGATAGACAAGCCACTGACCACAAACGCTCCCTTTCTATCATGGATGTTTACGAAGGGAGTAAACGGACGAATAATTTTTAAAGTCTTTTCTTCAAAAAAAAAAAAAATTAGTATACATTCCGTAAAAAATCATATTTGGACTTTGTTTGTTTTTAGATAAACTTGGTACTGGCTGCCAATAAAAATGGGACTTTATTTTTGTTGGCATCGACACTAAGAGGAGTATAAGCGTGCTTGGTTGTTCAAAAAGAAAAAAAAAAGATAAGATAAACCAATAATAAGGTCATTTAACATATTTTCTCTCCAGACAAACACGTGGTATTAAAAATAAATATGTTTTTTCATCTCTTTTCTCTCTTTTTTTTTTGTCCAACCAAATGCACTCTTATGTATGGGTGCGTTTGGATCGTTGGAAGAAAGAAGAAGAAGAAGGAAGAAGAAAAAAAAAATTATAAACAATCCAAACTCTTCACAAAGTTACACACTTCCCAATACTTCTTCTCACTTCTTCCCTTCTTCCCTTCTTCCCACACCTATCCAAACGCACCCTATGTGAATAAAACAAGTTGCATCAAAGTTTATATAATTCAACCACGTACATCAGTTTAAATCAATCGTTGTTTATCAATCATTTTTTCTGTTTACAATTTTGATCTTTAACGAAAAACGTGAAGTGGTTGCTCCACTCAGCTTTAAAAAAATGATAAAAATAAAAAAATCATAATAATTGTTACTTTGTTTAAGTTAAATCAACTGAAATTGTATTACCCAACAATAATTGCAACAGTAAATGGTTAGATATGCTCAAGTGAATAGTAGCCATCCATCGTCCCTTACTACTTAGAAATCAGAAATGAATAATTGCAATTTGCAATTTTGTCATCGACTCATCGTTTGTCATTGCTTGAACGTAGTGAACATATAAAATAGACAAGTCAACAGCAAATAAGTTCAAAAAATAAATAAGTTAAATACGCATATAGAATATGAACAACAATAAAAATAAAATAAAATCTAACTCAAAATTGAATAAAGTGAACAAACAGATAAACAAACTGGACATATAAATGAATAAATTGAATAAATACAAATGTGATGATATGAGATGACGCGTGAAGAGATGTAAATAGTAATTTCCTTAGGCTCTGTTTGGATAAGGTATGGAAAGAAAGGAAAAAGGGAAGAAATGAAAAGAAGTATTAGAAAGTGTGTAACTTTGTGAAGAATTTGAATTGTTTATAATAAATTTATTTTCTTATTCTCTTATTCTCTTTTTTCCCTGGAATCCAAACGAAGCCTTAGAAAATAATCCTTCAATTGTAATCCTTCAAATGAAAATCTCTTGATTGAGACGGGTCGAAGGGGACCCCGAATCTGTCTATATATCTATACCATAGTTCGCATTGTCCACATGCACTCTTATACTTATCTATTATTATGCTATATTACGCTAGTACTGTTATCTGCCCTAGTTGTATATTTTTGTTGTCGGCATACAATTAATTAGCAAATTTGTCGGGGACCGGTATCAAGCAAGGAAGCAGGGGATCCGACGTGTGCATGAATTAATTAGCAATTTTGTCGCGAACTGTTATCAAGTATCAACCAAAGAAGCGCCAGATTTTGTTTCATGGGCAGTTGGAAGTTTGGAACCGATCGATGCACAATCAGATATCTGTGATCTATAGTATTATTACACATTAAAACCCGTGACTTTTTTCCTCTAATTTTTGCCGCTTATTTGCAATTTTTTTTTATCTGCTTTGCAACTAAAATGGTCGGGAAAAGTCTATATTATAGTTAAAAGTATTTTTAATTGTTGTATTTTCTATAATTAAAAATATATTTTTTTTCTTTTTTGGTTAAATATATTAAAAATAGTTGTACCAATTATTATTTAATTTATTTAAAAATTAAATATATTTGAAAATCATGCTAAATTATTGTCATCTGAAAAAAAATATATATAGTCGCTGCTTTCATGCCTAGTTCGTTTAATCATTTTTTTTTTTTTCATGGAGCGGAAACGGTCAATCAAACTCAAAGTCATCCAATTAAACTCCTTTTTTTTCGATAGAACTAGATAGCGGCTATCTAGGTCATCCAATTAAACTCCTATCATCACCAGATCTGATTTCGTATCGGACGGCTCTGACCTTCTCTTGAACCAAGTTTGGTCTTTTGGTTATTGTCGGACTACCCTTTTCTATCCAACCTAGCTTGGTACATACTGAAGCAAAATGCTTTTGACAATTATATAGTAGTCTGGTTCAGTGATGATTTAATATTTTTTTTTCGCTTCCGCTGGCCAAAGCTAGTTTAGTGATGGTTTGATTTTTTTTTTTTTTTTACTATTGAATTCTAAATTTTTTTAACGATAAATCACATTATAACTATGGATTTGTCCAATTCATATACCGAACTCAATCCATCGAATCGATCGAAACATCAAATTACGTGCATTCCTACATATTTTTATGGTGTCTATATATATATATATATATATATATATATATATAGAGTTTAGCTACGGTGAGTCGCGACTCACGGACCCTCCGGTGAGTCGCGACCAAAACTCCTAGATCTAGGTCAAAATGACCGATCCAAACCGTCCAATATGATCTCCCTATTGAAATCTCCGTGCAAACCAAATTTTTTATTTTTTCGAAATTTTTAAGTATTTTTTCGGATTTTTAAAAACTGATGTTTTTGAATGGTTCAGAACCAATTAGATTAACGATTTTCTAAAATTTCAAAAAAATACTTAAAAATTTCAAAAAAATAAAAAATTTGGTCTACATGGAGATTTCAATAGGGAGATCATATTGGACGGTTTTGATCGGTCATTTTGATCTAGATCTAGGAGTTTTGGTCGCGACTCACCGGAGGGTCCGTGAGTCGCGACTCACCGTAGCTAAACTCTCTATATATATATATATATATAGCTGTTGTATTACTTTTCCTCGGTCAGAAACTCAGAGTTTGGCCAGAAAATTATTTCGAGAAAAGATTACTAGCTAGGCAACATGACCAATAGAATTCAGTGTTGAGAGAATGATTGGATGAATTATTGGAGGGTGAACTGGTTGCCTGAATAATAGAAACTAACAACAAAGCATGCACCAAACAATTTAGGAGACTTATTCAACGAAAGACTGGTTGAAATTTAATTAGTTTCCATTTTTGATGTTGATGTGTCTCTATTTCCTTCCAGCATTCATTTATTAGTTTCCATACGTAAACAGTGAACTAAGAACGCGACAACAAAATTTGTCAAATAAATTAAAAAATAATTTGAGTGAATAATTTGGGAGAGTCTGTGACAGTTGCGTTAGGCAGTTGATGGAATATATATGTATTTGATGACTTACTGAGATATAAAATTAATTGATGGGTTCATTCAGTATTTTAACTAAATTTTCTTTAAAAAAAATATAGTTCGATCGGGTCATTATGTTACTAATTTGTACGCATACTCATTACTGCATACAAGCGGGCCGCGGAAAATAATAATAATAATAACAATGAAACTTGCTTAGCAATAGGTCTTAGGAGATTTAAAAAAAAAATGAATTTGTCCTCCAACTTATATAACTCCAATTATAAATGCTTTTTCATAAAAAAAAAATTTTGCTCGTACTTTTTTCGAATTAGCTAAACCGTATTTGCTTTTTCATAAAAAAATGCTCTATAGAATAAATGTAATCTGCGTGTATTTGAACACATATGAGTATGCTATAACTATTTTCTGATTTCTTGCTAGAATGTTATGCATGGTACGAATGGGTCCATACTACATATTTGTTCTTAAATTGTATACTTCATATTGAAATCACATTAGAATCAAATTTTATATATTTTTTTACTAAAATTGTTATTATTGCAGGGCTCAAAACTAATTAGATTGACAAAATTAAAAAAATATAAAATTAGCTTCCTATAAGATTTCAATATGAAGGTGGAATTAAAAAATTTTGATCGGTCATTTTAGTTATAAAATACATAAACGAACAAGTAGCAAAGCGACACATCTGTGTTACGCGTAGCATTCTAACAATTAGGGCTGTCAATGGGTACGGTATGGTACGGTATAAGGTATTTTCATATCCGTACCCGTACCCATACCCGTTAAAAAAGACTTTACCCGTACTCATTAGAAATTAACGGTAAGGATAAGATAACGATACATAACGGATAATGATAATATTATTAATTTATATAATATGATAAATAAATAAATAATATCAAATAAATATATAGATAAAGTAAAATATTTAGGTAATATTTTAGATATAACAAAAATTATGAAATTTATTCTCATATCAATTGAATTCAAAAAAATCTATATATATAACTAATTATAAATTATAATATAATATAGAATGAGAAATCATCATTATAAATAAATTTGGATGAAGATCGAAATTAATAACATATCTTACGAAATATGCTAAAACATGATAATATATACATATATGTTTGTAAAATATTACATGTTAGATAATGGATACGAAATAATCTTTATCCGTACCCGTACCCGATAAGTTAACGAAAATTTTGCTTTATCCGTACCCGTCTTATCGAATACTATATGAATAGAGTAAACGGGTAAACGAGTTTTATTGACAGTCCTACTAACAATCCTCCACTTAACTTGTGAATATAAGAAGCGAGGCATATACAGTCGAAGGTTGATCTACATATACGTGTTATATGTTAAGAATGCGAGATGATGTGGTCTGTTTTATTTTATTTTCAATAACTTTGAGGCTTTGAGCATATGTTTCAACGTTAAAATGAACTAACCCCCTAAAACTTGACACAATGTTTCACTGTTGAGCCTCATTAATTCTAAAATTTATAAATATATTTAATGAATACTCTAGAAAAGTATTAAAATATGATACCGTACCCACCATCAATTAAATTTCTGGTTAATTGTAATTGTAAAGTGAGTCGATCATTATTTGGATCTCACAACTGTTAAAAATATTTTGTCAATATTATATGAGACATTATAGACCGCGTCTCTCCAATTTTTTAATTCGGATCAGCAATTTCTAGAAATTAATAATATACAATTGTTAAATTTAAAAAGCGTATTTTTTCTTTATCAGACGCAAGTGGTCTAATAAGAGGACCACAAACAGAGCTTACCATCAACCGCATCCAATAAACTGGGGTAACTAATGGCATACGCATGTGCGCCCTTGATAATAAATTCATGAACCGCCTTAAAGAATTGGAAGACAAATGGTGAAATGCAGCTTTAAATTAATCAAAGCCATTAGATTAAAAAATTAATGCGGGGATAACTTCCATTGAGGTTTGTTGAAGGTATTTAAAACAGTATTTTAATTGAAGGTTTGCCTGACAGGACTAGTTCATTGAATGAAAATAATAAATTAGACCCAGTAATAACCATTCAAATATTCAACGCACTTCTGCGCGTAAATATTTGTCAGTTAAGAAGTGAAGAATAAGGGATACACTACCGAGAAGAGCGAGGATTATCTATGCCACAAGCTCAATGATAATTTAGTGCAGCAGTAAATAAGTGATATATAAATTATTCTGTCTATCAAAAACAAAAGAAGGCATTCAAATTCGAAAATTATACAGTAACATATAAAATCGCATAATCTGTTATAAATCAAATTGTCTCCCTTAAATAAATGACCGAGAAATATAAATTGATTTCTTCAAATTATTTTAGCTCATAAAAATAAATTTCAAGTATATATGAATATCAAAAGTTTTGTTGTGTTTGACAGTTTTCAACCGAGGCATATCTATTTATGGAATCATATAGTCAATTGATTGTATTCATCCGTTTTAAAATTATTTGATACTCGACTTATGATTTCAAGCAGACCAATTTAGATTTACATTATTATTATTTATATTAGACATCTAAAACACATCTTTTTTATACTTTTTTTTCCATCTATAGTGAAATTTTTAATTGTTAAAAGAACATTTTCGTCTAACTTGGTTAAAACTTAACTGCATCTTAGACAATACATTACATAAATGGACATATTTATTATTTAGAATCGAATATTTAATATAATATGTTCACACCTTAATTTGAATCCACATTTCAAATTAAGTATCAGGCAGTAGACATAATTTATGGAATACAATATTGTAGTAGCTAAATCGACGGATTATAGACTAATTAATTATTACTCTGTCAAGTAACTTTTTTAAACTTATGTCATTCATTATTTCTGAAATTTGGTGAGCGACAAATGCTCACTCTTAAATCTTAATACCATAGTAAGCAGCACGATAGTTCAGACACATTGATGTAGAAGATCCCGGATCTTTCCAAGAGTTTTACTTCAAGTTTAAGATCTGGGTCGCTTTCATTATCCTTCAGAAATTTGGTTTTCTGTGAAAAAGTACTACCTTGCCTAAGGTACAATGGATCACCGTGCTCCCAGCTTCACGCACTAAAAAAATGCATAACACCACCAGCAAATAATTGTACAACGTGCCTTGTGCTTTGCGCAATCTCCAAGTCATAGGGGATTTTAACTAAAAATTTGAGAAATCCCATTTTTTAAAATTCACACAAGCATTCTATTGTCAGTAATATGACTGATGATAATATTAAATAGCATTTGTTTTTCTTATATCAAATGACTCACTACATTAAAGTGACACGAAGTGTTCATACTCCATACCCATCTCCATTAATATAGGATTCCTCCTTCCTGGACAAAAACAAAGGACAGGTCCTGACCTTTGACTAAGAGAGGTCAAACACAAAATTAGGGATAAGGAAATTCAGATCAGCTGACGCGCGACACATGGTGTAGCGCGGTATTCTGACCGTCTGATCAAGATCTAATGGACAAGGGAGTTTCATGCATGTAACCTAGATTGATAGGCCCATAAAAAATGAACCGTCCGATTAAAATCAGACGGCTCGTAGTGCGCTACACCGCGTCCCGCGCTACAGCGAATTCGGATTGGGGATAAGGGGGAATACTCAAAGACTGGATTAAACGAACTGCTGACCATAAGGGCAGGGAAACCCTAAATTGCTCCTCCCAAACGATAAACTTATTATGGTGCGTTTGGATAGGTGTGGGAAGAAGGGAAGAAGGGAAGAAACGGGAATAAGTATTGGAAAGTGTGTAACTTTGTGAAGAGTTTGGATTGTTTATAATTTATTTTCTTCTTCTTCCTTCTTTTTCTTCTTTCTTCCAACGATCCAAACGCATCCTATAGTAAAAAGAAAGAAAAAAAAACTGTTGGATTCTATTTTTTAATAACAACTAAAAGTCTACAACTTTTGCGCAATTTTGGAAGGAAAAATGCATGTTTCTACGATTCTATCGTATATATAACAAAGTCGCCAACTTCTTAACCTCTTGGAGGGATGATATAGAAATAAAACTAAATTGTTGACATACTTAAATAAATTAATGTCGAAAACATTGTCCAATGATAAACAAATATTTTTTTATTATTTTGTTTTCCTTTTAAAGGAAGGATGGGGCAAATAGTTCTGTAAGTTTGTGTCGTGCGTGAAATAATTGGGGAAATGTCCGCGCATCACCAATTCACCCCTATGGATGTGTTTGGATGAGAGAAGAAGAAGAGGAAGAAGGAAGATGGAAAGAAAAAAAATTATAAACAATATAAACTCTTCACAAAGTTACACACTTCCAAATACTTCTTCTCACTTCTTCCATTCTTCCCTTCTTCCCACACCTATCCAAACGCACCCTATAAGAAAACTGTCTACATCTAAATATGAAAAAAGTGTTGGGGTTAAACTGCAAAAACTAATGTGAATTTTTAATTTGTAAGGAGGCAACGGACATGGCGCCTAGGGGCCCAAGAAAACATAGATAGATTCGAGTGTACGTAAGCGGTAATGACCTAAACATTTTTTGTCGGGCTATGCGCCAGTAACTCAAATATTTTAGGTCCATTGTGAGAAAATGAAATGGAAAGAAAATAAGAAATATTTCTTCTCAAGTCCGTAGAACTGGACGTATCCATCGAGTTAAAAGTAGTTCAATATCCACGACCCACGAATCCACATTAATTAAATTAAAACAATTGCAAAAGTATAGTTTATACTTTATAATAAACCTGGCCACGCTAATTCTTAAGACAAAGGAAATTTTTAAGAACATATTTGGTGAACAAGGGATCATAAAGAATGAAATTTTATGGGTATGGAATTTTAATAATCAATATACAGAAAAAAAAAAAAAACCAAGAGCATGAGAATTTATGGGAAAACACAGCCATAAAGGATCAGTTTAGTAGTTCTATGAAAGAAATACTATGGAAGACTAATATTATGGAACTTTCAATTGAACAACGACTATTTAAAATAGAGGTGAAATTTAATTGTATAATGGCTAATCAGAATCGTTCTCCATATTGAAATTTCATTGGAGATAAAATTTTACATTTTTCTGAATTTTTTTACTATTTTTTTGAGATTTTTAAAAATTATTGTTATTGAAGGGTCCATAATTGTTTAGATTAAGAATTTTATAAAATACCAAAAAAATACTAAAAAATATTAGAAAATGTAAAATTTTGTCTCCAACGAGATTTCAATATGAAGAACGCATTAAATGATTCGGATCAACTATTAGAATCTTGAAAATTGAAATTTAATTGTAACTGACGATCTCATCCATCAGTCGCAACTGATTTTAGTTTACCTCTTTAAAATATGACTTTTTAATTAGATTATTGTTTTGATTTTTTAAATTTACAACACTTTTCGTCTTATTTAATACAAGACAAATGTTTGAGTAAAATATTGCAGGTAAACTCGTTTTGAACTAGTAAATCATTTTTTAAAGTAAAATAGAGGTAGACTAAAATCATCAACGACTGACGGATAAACTTGTCAGTCTCGATTATATCTCAAATTTTGAGGTTCTAATGGATAACCTGAACCATTCAATGTGTTGTCCATATTCAAATCTTTTTGGAGACCTAATTTTACATTTTTCTGAATTGTTTAGATTAAGAATTTTGTAAAATACCAAAAAATAATAATTTTTAAAAAAAATATATAAAAAATTTGGTCTCTAATGAGATTTCAATACAGATAACACATTTAATGATTCGGATTGACTGTTAGAATCTCAAAAATTAAGATTTCATCATAATTAACGATCTCATCTGTCACCTGCAAATTATTTTAGCCTACCTCATTAAAATATTATCGAATATAGCTTAGTATAGTACTATAGTGCATCTTCATATCTTTAGCCTATATTCGATACAAATTATTTAACGCATTATAAAAATTATAAAATAAATAAAAGATAAAAGTCCTTCCATTATGATTTTTTTTTTTTTTGAGAGAGAAATCAATTGCAACCTGTTATTATTTTTCTTTAAGTATGATAATGTATAAATTTTTGTTTTCTGGAACCAGGTATTCAACATGGAAAATGACTCCAGTGGCCCGACCAGACAAGGATCAAAGGGCCCACCCAAGGTCCAAAGCAAACCTTTTATAAAGAGGAGAGTTTTGGGACATGGGCCCCACGTGCATGTCATGTGACAATCATCTCACCAGCGCCTTCCGATTTGAGCAATATCCTTTGGCAAAGTTCGTGGCAAAGATCTATCATACAATTATTGCAAATTAAAAAAAATAGTTAAGAAAAATAAAAAAATGCTAAACTTTACAAAATAAATATTATGCAAAAAAAATTTGCATAAACTAAAGGATTATTCGACCATAATTTGTCCGTGCTTAATGTTTGTGCAAAAATCAAATAAACAAATTCATATGGCATCAAAATAATAAAATAAATAGTTAAAGCAGTTTTATTCAAATCGCGCTAGGTATTGTCTTTAAGCATATTCCACCGCGACATGCAAGAGAAATCGTAACCAAGATAATTCAGGTTAACGTCATTTCTTAGGGCACGATTGAAAAAGTGATCAATGAAAGCCTCCACAATATTCAATTTCATTTAGCTGAATAATATTCAAATCAAATTAGAAATTGTCGCGAGGAACATCAAAATAGAGAATTGGAACACTAGAATATTTAATCAAGTTTTCTGTATTTCCTCTTGATCGCGTGTTTGGATGCAACGGAATAAGCCGTGAATAGGGTATAAAAATAATGAATTTCGGTTTGCGTGCTTATCCTTATTCCTTATTCTTATACCATGATTTGTTAGTATAGGAATAAGAGCCCAAATTCCTTATTCTTATACCGTTTGTTTTGCACAAAAATAAGAATAAGCACACAAACCGAAATTCTTTATTCCCATTCTTTATTCCCGGCCTATCCAAACACACATAGCAACACTGGTTGAACAAAATAAATTTCAGATTTAATTGACAAATAAATGGTACACTAGTAGCGGAAATAATGGATTAATTAGGTCACTTCATTTTGCACAATAAAAGGGCTATTGAATTTCCATTTGTTGCCTAAATTAAATAATCAGTACCTATATTATTCGGTATATTTGTTGAGCAAATCAAATGTGTAATTCAATGTATTACGAGAACGTACAACTGAATTTATTGGAAAAAAGATTTAATTCTTCAGAAGGATTTGCACATTAATGAAAATTTTGAGTTTTCGCAATATAATATTTCAACACTTACTAGCTGCACATGGTTAGACAACAGCATACGATGCATATGAAAGCACACCATACTATTTTATTAAATTACTTTATTATGAGCATATTTAAGTTGATTGTGAAGAACCAAAAGTCCCAGTAAATTTTATTAGCGTCTCCTCTCTCGCTGTTCGAGATCACTGAAACGAGTAGAGTCGACATCTTAAAAAAATTTTAAACTAAATCTCTACTTCCTTATAAATAAATGCACAAACCCAAAAAGTGTTACACGCTAGTGTGTAAATAAATATTTGTGTTGTTCGATCAATTTAATTTGTGGTTGGATACAGGGGTGGATACAGGCAGGTGGAGGCATAGACCAGACTTGGCCTACGCCGCGAAATTTCTTTTAATTAGTGTTAAAAATTTAAAATATTAAAAGTACAGTGGTAATTGGATTATCTAATATATCTGGCTTACTCTAGCATTGAATTTTCAAGTTACTAATGTCAAATTAAAGTCGACCTCAATAATTTGGCCTACCTTATCCTCCAATTTTGATTCTGCCCCTGGTTAGATATCGATCGCTAGATGAAATAACGATAAAATGTCAGAGTCTTTTGTCCCAAATAAGTTGAAATAAGCTAGAAATAACATTCCGACACTGGTCATTTCTTGTATATATGATTGAGTTTTTACGCTGGCTTGCCAAGCCTATCACAAGTATGCGAACTTGAATCCTAAATTTCTTAGAAGAGAGCCCATACTTTTATCACCTGAGCAACGTAGATTTTATCGTTTAATATTATTATTACGTTGTTTTGCCCTGTATTTGGGCAATTTATGCTAGTGTTTTTTTTTTTATTAATTTGTTCATAGTTATATTCGGACGGTTAGAATTATGTCAAATGATAAATTTACAACGTAAATTGCTACAGTTGATGTGGACTTGGTCTTTTGTTCAATTATCCAGGCATTACCACGAAAGTGGAAAGGAAAATAGGAAATTCTTCGTGTGAGTTTATAGTGTATACACCGTGTCTATCTAAGAGTTCTAACGTAGCTTGGGATATCGCTGACCAGTGACCAGCGACTGAGAACTGAGAAGTGGACATTGCCACATTGGCCGACCCGAGAACATCTTTATGCTATATATATATATATATATATATATATATATATATATATATATATATATATATATATATATATATATATATATATATATATATATATGTATGTATATTTGTTTTGAACAATATGCGCAAGAGTCCTCTATTCTATATGAAATTGGTAAAAATGAACACTCTTTAAGATGCAAAAAATTTCCATATAGAATATTTCGACCTTCGTCTTTGAAATAATTGTCATTTATTATGTTTAATTTTTTATCAATCCAAAAAATAATAAATAATATCAACATAGTTATAATCTTTTGTTATATTGGAGTTGTTTTGCTCGAATAGGCGAACATTACAATAGAATATTGCAACTTAGTTTATTTATTGTTTATAATCTTATCGCGTGGAACGTATTTATGTTGTATTATTGTTATTTTTAAAATATTGTGCAATTATACCATTTGAATATCTTGGTACGAAACGACAAAATGTAATTTTCGAATGAATGTCGAAAAACCTACATATACAAATCTTTTTCTATACTACTTATAAAGCAATCATATAAAAATGAGTAAACTTGTCATATAAAAGGAGTAAACTTGTCGGATAAAAGGATGTAAACAATTTTTATATCAATTATGGACCATTGATTTGTGTAATTTGATTTGATCAGTGGTCAAGATCAAAGTTAGACTTTTCTTAAAAAAATAATTTACTACCAAATTAGTTATTTATTTAAAAAGAAAGATTAAATTATTGATTTTAGCGTATTTTTATTGTCTAACATGTAACATTTTATATATAACAAAAAATAATATCAACATTTTGTTTTTTTATTTGCCCACGTGTTGAGGGCATCTTTTGCTAGTATTATATAAATGTAGAATATAAATCCTGTCTTACTTGGTAGCTTATATCAAGGTATAAAAAAAAATCGATTTATTTCTAATATCTATATCGTCATGTAGATAGGTCGAAATCACTTGATAGCCACTACCAAGTGTTTTCTTAAATAGGTCGAAATCACTTGAATTCATAACAAATATGATCCAATAACTTGATAGCCACTACCAAGTGTTTTCTTTATAAAAAAAAAACAAAAATGATCAAATGCGAGAGACCATTTACGCCTCATTAACATATACTGTTATCGTTATGTTTTTTGAAAATTTCGGATAGATCCCTAGAATAAGTGGGCGAGGCCAACCGCCAACTCCATTTATTACCACAACTGTTATTTTCTGTAATTTAAGATTTTACAGATATGAAGAAAAATCGGAAGAGACCTAAGTACTAACGTTCATTTGGTTCCAGACTGTCAAGATTCCACCAAAAAAAGAAATAATTTTGTGGATTGAAACTAACTATAGGTGAAATTTCATTTTTGGAGGTACAACATAAGACTCGTTGACAGTGCTGAATTGCGGTCGAAATTACTCTCTCACTTTTGGTATAGGTAGCTACTCAACCTTGACTACAGAAGACTTTCCTCACTTTTACAAAAATTTCTGGATCGCTATTAGCAATTGATTATTCCTACTTTGAGTTTTTTTTTATTGTAACTAACAAACCAATATGGGGCCCAAATGAAAATAAAAAAAATTAATGAATTGGTACAATTAATATAGAAAATGATATACAATAAACGAGGCCGGAGGAAACGCTAGTATCTTTATTTGATAATTGAAATATATTGCTTTTCATTTTAGTCTGAAGTCTGAACTCATTTTCATTTTATTTTAGGGTTTGCTCATGCCAACGGAAAAATTAAATTAAAATACTATATCAAAGATACAACCCGACATAAAACCTACTACATCCGTATTTAACAAAGATCATGATCGATCTATTTATTTATTATTTATACTTTAGTTTCGTCCTAACCTGTAATGGAATGGGGACCAAGGAAATCACCCGCTTTGGGAAATAAAAATTAAGAAATATTTTTTTCCGATTGAGTAATTGTTAATCATTAGCCTTTTAAACTAGCAGCTGGAGGAGAAAACGGCTTGAGCTTGAGATTAGCGAAATTTTATTACTTTCCTACTGCAGCGAAGCCAACATTAATTACCATTTACTGCTCTTTTTACTTATAGTTTTGTCGCTTTTAAGCCCTCTTAAATTTAGTTAATTACCTAGAACAATTATTCTTTCTATTTTACTTCCTGACTCCCATTTTTTTATGGAATGATTTAGTTTTACTAGAAAAATCTTGTAAAAGTATTTATTTCACTAAACATATTGTCAAAGTTAGTAAAAATTATGCCACTGCTTGACAAGTGAAGGCTGAAATAAAATTTTTATGTTTTGATGTATCCACACAAGCAATTTAAAGTTAAAATAAGAAGAAGGAAAATAAAATACCTCCATTAGTAGAGTATAAAATGAAAGCATAGAATTTCTTAATTTTTTTTAGCACTTGTTTTATAACTTCATAGGCTAATAGAGGATGTGTGAATGAATGCATTTTCTCTTCTTATTTATCTACTACCAAAAGTAGTACATTTAAAACTTTTCAACAGTGGGTGAAAAATAAAATTTGTATTTTCTTAGGTACATATCCGGAAAGATAGTGGCTATTTTCTTGTGTTGCGCACTTGCGCTTTAACAAAAGCAAAGCGGGAGAGACTAATAGCGTCTCTCTCGATGCGGCTGTGTTAGCATCTCTCTCTCTCTCTCTCATTTCCACTGCTTTTACTGCTCGTCTGTCTCTCCCACAACCTAAGCAGAGAGAGAGAGAGAGAGAGAGAGAGACAAAAAGACTTCATACTACTCTCTGGTCTCCATTGGAATCATTACACTCCTTTCTCTCTTTCTCTTCCTCCAAATTCAGGGATATCTTCTTCTTACTTCTTAGATAGACTTGTTCTTCCCCGAGGTACTGCTCCTTTGTTCCTTCTCCATTTACTTATTTTTATATATTTTTTTCTCGTTATTTTACTTCCATAAATCGCTTTTCTCTGATCCGTCTTTGAGTGTGAAATCGTTCCTAGTGTTCTTGGTGGTTTTCCAAAACTGGGTTCCAAGTTTTCAACTTTCAACTTGGCGGTATCTTTTCGGTGGTAAGTTAATTTGGGGGAGAAAATTGTGGTTTTTGTCGGAATGCAAAAGTTGACAGTGCCTATTTTTTATTTATTTTTTCTGGTTTTAAGGGTTTTGTGTGATTTGCAAAATTGTTGAGATCTAGCTAGGAGTAATTAATTGGTTAGCACATGGTTAATACTTTTTTTAAATTAATTTATATGTATGTGGAATGTATCGTTTGGGCACATTCTGGGTTTTTTCTGTTTATTTTGTTCCTATTATTAGACTTTCCCATCTCCAGTCATGGCGTAATTTTCACCATGCGATGTTTTTGTACTTCCATCTGACAGTTCGATCTTAAGTTCAATTTGCTTTAGGACTGGTATTTGTTATTTTTCCAAGCAAGTTGGTTTTATTGAAGCAAATTCCGTTAAAATTTCCAGTAATATTATGATAATTTTCACCTCGATTTTGGAAATATCCAGCATTAGCCCTTTCACTGCAATCGTATGTGTATCCTTTTTACAGATTATCAATTCAAGTTGATCTTACTACCAGAAAGTAAATGGGCAAATTGCAAAAATTGCTAGCTTTCATGCATTGTCTGCTAGAAATATACTACTCAATCTCCATTGCATGTTTTGGATTTCTCCTTATTGGTTGATTGATTTTCAGCTTTGTCTAATAATTTCCTCTTTTTTTCCCCTTCTTTTACCAGATTTTTTTGTCTCAATGGCGCAAGATGTTATTTTGGAGATACCAAAAAGTAAGAGCAGAAGGAAAGAAAAACCAGATAAGAGATACTGTTACCAATTAAAATCATCAGATGGTGAAATTTCTGATCTGCGCCTGGACAGAATCCCTAATTTCCATTGCAGGAGCATGCCTTCTCGGGTTCGTAATTCAGAATCCGAATTAGATAACTCGATATTTAAAAGGGGTTCAGTTTACCAGTGCTCTGATGAGGTTTTTAGGATGAGAAAAGTCATGGAAGGAAGGAGAAAAGTCGACCTCAAGCTCGACAGCAGAAAAGACAGCTTTGTTTCCTTTGATATAGTGGATACCTCATTCCAGCCTAGCACCAGTAAGGGTTCAGGTAGCAGACTCATTAAGGAATCCAGACCTGGCGTGGATTCGAGGGAGTTTCTGGACCTTTCTTTTCAGGGTCTACCCGATAACCAATCCAGACCTGATAGCTCGAGGAGAGATGCTTGCTTGTTGAAAGATGATGAGGATTTAATTGAGATTTCAATTGATGAAGAGCCTCAGCAAGATGATGTATTCGAAAAAGACCCGGAACCAGATATGGTTACTGTTCTTGCTAAATCTTTCTCTACGAAGATGAGAAGTTTTGATCATGCTAATATGAAATCCCGATCAAGCCCGTTTAAAAGAATGCTGGATCCGATTAAAAGATCAAAATCCATGAAACTCCCGCCGCTTCCTGAAACAGAAGCAGTGAGGAGAAGGGGGAATACCCGCAAATCATTACTGCATGATTTTTCAAAGGTCACTGTGGATCCCCAAGATCAAAACTCACCTGTGGACCCACTATCACCAGCTCACCTGCGTGCAACTCTAAAATTGGATATGAAGTGTGGTTCCCCAGGCTTCAAATTTGTGGTCTTGGACCCAGTTGAAATTTTAACAGCCAGGAATTGGAAAACTGATAATGCATTAAATTGGGTATACACATTCCATGGAAACAGCAGTAGAAGGGTTAGTGTGAAAGAAAAACCATCAGATGCAAATACAACTCCTATAATTGGCCAAATGCATGTGTCGTCTTATCTCTGCTCAGAGAAGGACAAACATGGACATTCATGCAACTCAGCAGTGACCGAGTTTCTTCTATATGACATTGCTCAAGCTAGACGGAACAGCAGTGTGACTGATGAAGATGGACTTTCATGCAATTTGGACACACCGGCCTGTTTCCCACATTCACAAGCCAAGTTGCATACCCAACTTGAGACGGCTGCAGTCGTGGTGCAGATCCCGTTTGAACAAAGTAAAAATGATAATGACAAGGGTGAGTTGCCTAGGGTCAGAGTGATTACACCTATTGGAACACATGGATTGCCGGGCCCTGAGGAGGCCGGCCCAACTGGATTACTGGATAGGTGGAGGTATGGGGGCCGGTGTGACTGTGGGGGCTGGGACATGGGATGCCCGATTACAGTTCTTGATAATGCATTTGATGAAAATTGGGTGGAACTTGGCACAAGCGGGAAAAAACAACCAGTTGTTTTATTTCTTCAGGTATACTTTTGTACTCAGTTTTGTTAATCAGTCTGAGTCCAATCTCAGTTAATTGAACTTAATCGATCTTTAAGTAGATCAAATTGATGTGCCTTGCCTTGGTGTTTAGCAGTTACTTCACAATACATGTTGATTAATTGAACTGAATCAGTCTGAGTCCAATCTTGGTTAGTTGAGGATGTGCCTTATGACTAGGGTTGAGTGTAGTTTATAGAGCAAGTTTTGGGATAAAATTGATGTAATATACCATTCAAACCTTTATCCAGGCCTTCCAAGGCTCATTTGATACAATACCAACCAGATCTGTTGTAGAGTACCTTTAAAGTTGGAGAGCTCCAAATTAAAACTACCTCCATGTTATTATAATTGCTCATTTTCACTTGCCAGAGTTAGGTAGCTGGTTGGACTTGCACTGATTACTGAGTAAATGATAATAAAAAAATGTTGTAGATATAAAGTCGAATTGAATTTCTAATTTTGAAAATTACTTCATACTTACATTTAAGGTTGCATTACTTGCTGCAATTAATGACATATCTTTTTGAATCTTGGAACATTCAATTCGTTTGTGCTGTTTTTTGGTCCTGAGATTGATTTTTACTGTTCTGAACCTGTTTGCTGTCATTTTTAATTGCTTAATTGAGGTTTACGCGCAGTGGCGGATCTAGAAAAAATATCTAGGTGGGTCTGACAACCTCTGTTTAAGTCTTCAGCCCCACTTTTGAGTGCTCCAATGGCAGAAAAAAATAGCTGGGGCTAAAGGGGGGCTCCAAGGGCTCGACGGCGTGAGGTGGGGCTCTAGCCCCACCCGCCCCGGTGGTAGATCCGCCCCTGATTTACGCGTTACTTATAACCTAAAGAATAGAACAATGTTATCCAAAAAAAATGAATACGAACCAAATGTATGTTTAGAAAACAGTTCCATTCTGAATCATTACCTTCCAATTTTATTTTCCCACTCTTTTTGAACAGGGAAGCAAAGACAAGGTGCCATCAATTTCCATTTTGCCTGACGGCGAAGGTCAGTTTGTGGTAGATTTTCATGCACAACTGTCAACTCTACAAGCTTTCTCAATCTGTGTCGCACTGTTGCACTGCTCCGAAGCTATATCTCCTGTTAGCCAGGAAAAGAGCAAACACAAGTTGTACTCAAAATCTCTAAAGCTTCTTCTCGAAGAGGAGGTGAGGCAATTAATCGAGGCAGTTTCGGCTGAAGACAAAAGGAAATTAAACAACAGTAATAAAAGAGTAGAACAAATTGCACAATCTTTTACCCCTGATCCACCAGATTCTCCCATGGGAAGAGTATAAAGAATTTAATGGCCAGTAAATATTAATAAATTCAATTTTGGGAGAGATGGGGTTCATTTGTAAATTCTTTGTATTGTTGTAATTTTATGCTTAATTATTAGTGATGTTAATATGCGGTTGGTTAGAATATGAAAAAAAAAAGGTTTCTTGTCAGAGAGACTGTTGGAAATTTTGCTTTTGGCTGCTTTGATACTTAGAAATGGATAATAAATGGGATTCAAATTTTGTTTCTCTATTACCAAATTGGTGTTTCCTTTTTGTTCTTTCACTGGGATTAGAATCGCATCAATTTTCAATCTAATAAATGGATAAAAAAAATGAAAATTGGATGTGCATGGTAAATATAATTAAGCAGGAACTTGATAGCTAGAAATGCAGGGAAGTATTTTTGTTACCCAAAAAAAACCATAGAGAAAAGTATTAGACACTAATCATGAATGAGTGCTTTGAATATCTTGTAATATGTGTGCACCTTTAGAAAATAAATGCAATTGAATACCCCACGATTGTCTCCTGTAGACTTGAATTGCGTTGGTGCATTATGTCATTACATTTATTAATTATTAGATGCTTAATTAAATTCACAGGTGAGTAGGTGACAGCTTCAGCCAAGACTATAAATCAACGCTATTTTTTAACCGAACGGGATAATAGAAACGCACAAAAATTCCATAAACAAATTAAAAACCAATGCATTACAGACTTATTACAGTCTGAGTTAAACCAGACATAATTTGAGAATTTACTTAAGATTAGACATACTACCAAATATTGTTTGGATCCAGTCACAGGCAGGGAAAAAAGTGACAAAACTCCGGAACTTTTGACCAAGGGCTGGAATGAAAAAAGCACAAGCTATTACACTTTCAACCGACTAGCGTGGCCAGCGGTGGTTGGCCCGTTTCTAAAATAAAAGCCTTCCACGTGACTTCTAATCAATGTGTTGCCATTTTACAATACCAACGGGACAATATTTTCACCTAAAAGCCATACTCACCATTCACCAACGGCCAGCAAATAATTATCCATAATTACACGTAGTAGACTAGTAGTAACGTAGGGAGATTTAAAGGAGGTAACTTTTCCGGAAATTTAGAGGAACTCGACTGGCTATTAGCTTGATAGTAAATTGAGATCCACTGCAGCGCGACATATGGTGTAGCACGGCATTCTGGTCGTCTGATCAAAATTTAATAAACAAGGGAGCTTCGTACATGTAACCTAGATTGATAGGTCCATAAAAAATGAACCGTCCGATCAAGATCAGACGGCTCATACATGCGCTACACCGTGTCCCGCGCTACAGCGAATCCAGATTCCTTGATGGTTGATAAGAGTAGCAAAAGAAAATTAAGTTTAAATTATGCACCAAAAAGTTAAAAGAGAACTCGCAATTTAATGAAACGATAAATCTATTGTGAACCATGATGCATAGAGCGCGCTCCGTGCACCACGACCGTTCGATCGGTGATTTTGCAAATTCACAAATCTAAATTAATCAATCTAATCTATATATTGAAATCTAAATTCACAAACAAAAAATTACAAATTTTTAAAATTTTTTTTACTATTTTTTCCGAATGTTTTAAAACTTTCCATTTTTGGCTTACGAATTAGTGTATTTATAGCAAAAAATTACAAGTTTTAAAAAATAAAAAAAATAGTAAAAAAATTTCAAAAATTGTAAAATTTTGGTTGCTATGAGATTTCAGTATATAAATTGGGTTGGTTAAATTAGATTTGACAATTTGTGAAACCACCGACCAAAATGATCATGGTGTACGAAAGCTTATATGAACCATGGTTCATAATAAATTTAATATATATATATATATATATATATATATATATTAAGTTCCAAGTATGTAGAGAACATTGGCTTCTATATTTAAAATTAGAAGTTCGACAAACAAGCCCGTCCTTTCTTTATTAAAACCAATACTTGTTCTTAGGACATAAGCCTAAGAAGCTTATTTTTCTCTTTTTAAAGTTGTATCAGCAACGGCTATATATACATAACGAAGCAGCATTTTAAGCTTAATTATTCGTAACATCTGCATTTGAATATGAGGAAGGAATGCATTTTTTTTCCGAAATATAAATCCATAATTACCACAGAGATGCTAACAATGAGATATATCATAATAATTATAAATTTCATAACATACTTTAGAATTGCTTGTTTATAATTATAATATGCGCAGAGCAAAATTATTTTGTTCGAGTAAAACTCTATTATCACGTAAAAAGTTACATGTTACTGAATCAAAATCTGTATTAACCGATTTTAAAATATTTATATCATTTCTAAAATAACTTCTAATATAAATATTAAATAGTAATCGAATTTGATAAAAAAAAATCATCATTTAATAAACGACATTCCGGTAGAAAAAACTCTTTTTTTCAAAGTATATATTATGTAAACCTGATTATATATTACTGTAAGTTTGGCAGATGTTTATTGAAATCTTTTGTAATTGTAATATCTTTTATGTTGAACTTTTTGGCTATTATAAAATCGAAACTTATTATTCTTTTAGATCAACAAACCGAGTACGATATCTCGTCATCATGTCCTAAAGGGTATTGTTGTTAACCTAACAAAATCGGATTATCTAATATGGTTATTTATATATTCGGAGGCGTAACTAATCAAAAGCCGGTCAAAGTCTAATCATGCGCTCCATCCCATAAGGTCTCCAGTTCGGTTCCCGTCAATCCCATGAATGCGTATACAAAAGAATTACCAGAAGTCCAGAACTATCAAAGAATATATTTTGCCACTCAATATAGAATGCACTAATTATAGTATAATTTTGGCAAAGTTTTCCCATTCTTTCTTCTTAAATTCAACCTTGTTATTCTTTAAACTCTTCATCACTAGTACCTTAACAAGAAAGGAAACTCAATTAGTAAGACAATGTTGTAGGATATTAAATGAATTCGATATGCATACACTGGCTAATAAAATTAAACTCAAATAATCGACTAAGTACGATTGACTCAAATAAAGTCACAAGCGCCTAATTCATTACTGATTATTAGACATCACAAAAAAATAAATAAGTCAAATTAGTAATTTACCAATTCACTGAGAGTCGATTTAGCTCAGGTAAGAGTCGACTAGACTGAGAGCCGACTAAACTGAGCCACTAAGGTGAGAGCCGACTGGACTGAGCCACTGATGTAACAGGCGAGAAGTAATGCCACCGAGCAAAGTGATGCAGAAAGAGAAGTAATGGACGATTGGGATGAGTAATGTAGGGGTATTTTGGATCGCTTAGAAATTTGGAGAAGTTGTAATTTCTAGAAATAAATTTATTGAGAAATGTGTAATTTTGTGAAGAGTTTGTGAATGAGGCCATAACCACCAAACATGTTAAGATTTGGGGCTTTGGGCCATTATAGGATGATATATTTTTTTTTTTAGAATTAAAAAAAAAATGATATCCCATCTCAAACGAATCCAATCCGTATCTCAAACGAATCATTCGCTAGAAGTTGATAACCAGCGATTAAATCATGATTTCCCCACGTAAGTTGATAACCAGCGATTAAATCATTCGCTATAAATGTTCTATTGCATTTTGGCCATGTTCAAGGGTCACAAATTTTGCCTGAATTAATAAAATAGTCAAAATATATTCATAAAAATGACAAAATTTCTAAAATTTTTTTTTCTTAGGATATGGAACTGAGTTCCACCTCTTTTATTATTGAAAGAAAAATACACAAATACAACAGCTAGCGTTAGTAGTATGTGGCATAGTGCAAATCACTTTTTGTTGCTATTATTATTTTTTTAAGTTTTTTTTTAAAAAAAAATGCTAACCTAAGCATTGCCAGTTTTACTACGCCTTTTGATTTTTTTAAAGAAATTTCTACTCTTCGTTATCACTATGTAACCACTTTAACGCTGTTAAATATAAAAATTTAAATAAGCAAGACTAGCCAATTATGTCTACGAAAATTATTTTTTTTTTCTTCTTTTTCTTTCACCATTTGACGAGACAAAATTAGCTGTTGTTTCATGTGTAGATTTCTGTCATCTATGTCAAATCTGGTTGTCCACGTTCAAACGCTAGTCCAGTATCACTGGGCCGAATATGAATAGAGAGAGAAGAATTAAAAATTTCCGAAAAATTTAAAAATAATATTAAATTAATATAATATATTAAAAATAATATCATTATAATAATTTTTTTTAAATAATATCACAAGATGGAATCTGGAATTCCGACCACAATTACGGAATCTTAGATTCCGATCTTAGCTAAGATCGGAATCCTTAGGATTTGGCCCCTTTTTCTTCGCGCTGAGTCCCTTCGGCCTTTTCTCTTCGGCCTTTTCCCTTCTATTCTTTTTTTTTTTTTTTTTTTTTCCTTCGCTCCCATGATTTGCTCTTAGATGATGATCACGGGTGAGGCCGTTTTTCTTTTTTGCATTCCTTTTCATAAATTGGACGACTCTTTATTTTTATCATGTGCCCAGGTAATTTCTTATATATAGCTAATGT
Source organism: Rhynchospora pubera (assembly GCA_028095005.1). NCBI lineage: Eukaryota > Viridiplantae > Streptophyta > Magnoliopsida > Poales > Cyperaceae > Rhynchospora > Rhynchospora pubera. The sequence goes on along the minus strand of CM051461.1, from coordinate 162,550,824 downwards.
ATTATAAACGTATCGTGTCGTGTCAAACACGCGCGTGTCAGATCTCGTGTCGTGTCGTGTTGACACGAGTTATTATTTTCAACGTGTCGTGTCGTGTCGTGTCAAATGAAGGAATTAGTTAACACGACACGCGTAATGACACGACACGTCTAACACGACGTGTCGTGTGTGTTGACATGACGTATTAAACGTGCCAAGCAATATTATAATTTATTCACTAAAAAGCCATTAACAAATATTTAATTTTTTTTAATATAAAAATATGATAAATTATTGAAATTTCATATATTAAAATGAAAATTAATGATTGAATCAAAATATTATGAATAAAAAGTTATTAAAATTATAATATAAACTCAATATATAATTTGATAAATTCTATATAATAATATTTTTTTATCGTGTTAACTTGTGTCACGTGTCGTATCGTGTCGTGTCACGTGTTAACTCGTGTCGTGTTAAGACGTGTCAATATCTAGAAATCTCTAACACGACACAACTTTGACACGACACGCTGACACGCACGTGTCGTGCTAATTCCATAGACGTGTCGTGTCGTGTCAATACGCGTGCGGGTCGTATCAACACGGTCGTGTCGTATCATTTTGAAAAACACTATATATAGCGATATATAGTAGATTATTTAAGTCAATAGTTGTACATTCCAACTTCCAAGTAGAGTAGTAGCATAGACATGATAATGTTTGTTCAAATATTCTTAATTTTTTTTATATTTCAAACCCGTAGGTTTTTTAGCCTAACACAAAGTCGTAATTACGATTTTTTTAATGGACCCCGCTTTGGAGTTCAAAGAGTATATTTTAGTTATGAACAAAGTGCTAGTGCTACAAATTTTGATGCGACAATGTCATAATTTTATCATTTTATTAACATTTCAGAAATTTAATATTCAATTATAAATTTAAATCATTAATCTTATTAAATTCATAAATTTAACCTCCTGCCTAAGGACTTGTACCGATTAGAAAAGAAAATCACCATATGCTTGTCTCTGCTACTATTTATTTATTCTAATTTTTAGACCCAAATTCCATAAAATAATAGTTGTATAATAATATAGGGGAAAAAGGATACTGTATTTTTCTACATAACATGGCCGAATAAATTACCTGTTCTCACTTCTAAGATGAAAACATTATTCAAATTCGGTTAAATTTTTTAATCTGTAGAAGTCCTTGGGAATAGCAATTTCAACAATGGTTTTCAATTCTGAATAATAGACGTAAATTTTTAAATTGGGAAAAGGCCGAAGGACTCAGCGCGAAGGAAATTGGGAAAAGGCCAAATTTTAAGATCGGAATCCGAGATTCCGTAATTACGGTCGGAATTCCAAATTCCGATCTTGTGATACTATTTAAAAAAATGTTATTATATTGATATTATTTTTAATATATTATATTAATTTAATATTATTTTAAAATTTTTCGGTAAACATTTTAATATGACTGGAGAGGAGAGCCCAAACAGTTTAATTCGATAGGACCATTTGTGAATTTGATCTCTTCCTAGGAACAAGTCGACAGATTCTGGTGCAATCTGAAGAAATTTATAAGCATCCCCATCAATAATATAACAAGGATGTTTCAGTTTTAAAGTTGAACTCGATTCTTTTCTTTATCGGCAGCGCCAAAGCATATTTAAATCTTTGGACTTTGTGAAAAAAAATTCGTAATCTTCGGAGGAAAATCCATTGGTTGACCATAGGTTTCCAAAAGTTCGAGTAAGGTCGTTTTCTACCAACAAATGCAAGGGACAAGTATGTTAGACAGAGCTGTCGAGATTATTATTTTGTTATTATTTCACAAATTATTTTTCTCGGGGACTTCAAACTAGTGAAACTACTCATAGATTGTAGAGTTCGTACTTTGTACTTTGATTATCATCCATCCGACTAATTGTTTCTTTTATGAAGAATTTGGCATTTACATTAATTATCATAATATTTATATGGATTTTCTTAATTCAAATAAAATAAAATTTTGTTTACTTAAGGGAAAAAATATACTATATTTTGAGCAACGGAATTGAAATTATACATTTAAATTAATATGTAAAAATAAAATATGCTCGCCTTATTATTTTTTGGTTCTCACAAAACTTAGATAGCATTTTCACATCTGTTGTCTATTTATGTATCCCAAATTTTTTTACTTATAAAAATGACAGACTTTTTTGGAAATAAAAAAAATATTTCATTTTCCGTCCTTGTTAAATGCGTCGAAATACCTTATTTATCGAACTAATAAAATTCTTTATCCAATAGATGTCGATGCAACGGCCTGAAAAAAACACTAAATGCGTGTCAAAACTAAAAAATTCACATGCACTTCGCTTTAATTAAGGGATTGTTTAATTTATGAATTTTCAATTATACAAAGTGTGCCGCAATGCCGCATTGGTTTGTTTGTTGCTTCGTTTTGGCATGGATTTTCAATTATTGTAGCGGGATGGGTGAACTGTGCAGCATTGTTTTGTTCTTTTATTATTTCGTTGATTCTCTGCCAATAAGAGGTCGTCTGACATGGACAGCTGTTCCCATGTCTGGGTTTAGATGCTGTCAAACAGTATAGCTTTTGACTGTCCTCTTTAATACCGTAGGTTTCTGTCCAACTTACTATACAGATTTTCGTGTGGTGACCTTAATAAATGTATTAGTTTCTAGCAGGTTGCATGAAAGTAAAACATACATAATTATGATTGTCATGCTTACTTTCATCTCAAGTATAAAAAAAAGTATTAGATTTTAAAATTATAGAAAAATAAGTTTTTTCTATCAGCTATTTTGTTTTTCATTTTGTAAATTTCATGGTCGTCATATAAATAATTGTAAACTTCTATTATTTTTAATAGAAGTGAGGTTCTTATGCAATGTATATTAACAATAATTGTCCGGAATTATAATTTTAACTCTCAATATTTGTGCTATTTTTTTATATAAGAGAAAAAAATTCTATTGGATGTTTTATGGGTTTCATATGATTGTTTTTTATTCATGTGCAAAAGAATATATAACATTTTGAGTTTTTTTTTTTGTAAAGATTTCATTGTAGCATTGAACAAAAAGAACTCACTTTTAAACTGAAAATTTTGAAGTAAACTATGTATAACACTGATTAATCTATATTGCAATGTATAGTAACAATAATTGTCCGGAACAATAATTTTCAACTCTCAATATTTGTGCTATTTTGTTATATAAGGGAAAAATTCTATTGGATGTTTTATGGGTTCCATATGATTGATTTTTATATATGTGTAAAAGAATATATAACATTTTGAGTTTTTTTTCTTTTTTTTTTGTAAAGATTTCATTGCATCATTGAACAACAAGAACTCACTTTTAAACTGAAAATTTTGAAGTAAACTATGTATAACACTGATATCTATATCGTATATTAACAATAGACTAAATATTTTAAACCCTCTAAAGTTAATTATAAAAAAGTTTTAATATATATTTTTAGAATTCTTGACACGTTTTTGTCCAAAATCATATATAATTGGATGTGAAGCTCCAAAATCGAGTCCCTAACAATTATGGCTATGTTTGGCATGCACTAAGAACAAGGTGTTCATGAATAGCGATAGTTCTCTTGAACCAAACGAGACGCGAACTGCGCGAATCGCAAACAAAATCTCCAATTTTGAGTTCTCTCTTTTCGGCTAACTACGCAAACAGCTGGAGAGCGAACTAGGGTTCACGAATCCCTAGTTCGGCCCTTGTTCTTAGCGCCTCCCAAACATACCCCGGAGAATAATTGCCGTTGATAAAATTACATTTAGATATGTCTAGTGTATGGTTCAATTTTTTTTCACACACAAAAAGACTTAACCTTATATAATTTTTTTTTTCAAATATAGTTCTCTTAGTGTGTATAAAATAAAGTGAATTATATATTAGCTAAAATTTTAGTGAAATTTCACTAGATAGAAAAAATATATTTTCTCAAGTAAAAAAAAAAGAGTCTGCATTTCTGACGCACTGGTACAGCATGAAGTATTGTAGGGAACATCTCACAGAGAATCCGAAGATGGTTATAAATGTTCCCAAGCGATTTTTTTCCCTGCTAAACAAATATAAGCGATCTTTGATTCGCTCTACAATGTCTTGTTGACTGGAATAGAACATTTACTATAGATTTCTTTAAAAATAAAAAATGCTGCGTGATAGTATGTAATCGGTTTTAGAATACGACACGTATAACACAAAACAAAAATTCCATTTTGTACGAAAACTAAATTTACCGTGTTAATTATTTTAATCAAAGCCTTGTCATCTTCGAAAAAACATCCAAAGCCTAAACACGTCGGCTTTATTAGCCCAAAAGGTCTGAACGCTTTGGCCCAAGTGGAATACTTGCAGGAGCAGCAAACAAAAAAAAGTGCAAATCAACTAACCCAATTACCCAAGTACCTAATTCTCAACTCCATTGTTTGTTCGGTGGCTAGGTCAATATTTTTAGCTATGTGAACAAAAAAACTTATTGTGTTGGATAAATTTTAATTAATTTTTCTGAAGTTCTCAACAAAACAAATCTAGAACTTATGATAAAGGGGATTCATTTGGAGCAATCAAATAGGTTAATGGAGATATAGAGAGAGATTATAATTATCTACAAGTACAACCCAATAGTTCGTTACCTACCTTATTGTCTACTTTATTTTGACTTCATTAAAATCATCAGATTTGATAAGGATATGACACACATTCTAGAGAGTACACGCTCACAGATCAAGGTTAACAAAATTTTTTGACATTTTTTTATATTTCAATTTAATTTTGTTTTTGAGTAATTACAGGAATGTTCCTCAATGTATCACCCTTTCCCCTTCCAATTCTTAAAATTTAAAACGTATCAATTCGATCCGTAAAATTTTCAATCTCAACATATTTATCCAACGTACCTTTGAAATCCGCATAAATACTATTTGAGTTAGTAAGACTTTGCCTTCTATGAGATTCTTGCTCATATTTCTCTTCCTCCAAGTATGTCCATCACCTCATCCCTTTTGAAATTCCCTACCACATTCCGATTATACAAGAGCACTATAACACCTATTTAGAACAAACTTATAAACCAAAGGATGGATGTAATTGGATAAAATTTATTTCGGATTTTTAAAAACTGTTGTTTTTGAACGGTTCAGAACAAATTAGATTAATGATTTTCGAAAATCCAAAATAAATATCTAAAAATTTAAAAAAATATAAAATTTGGTCTGCATGGAGATTTCAATGGCTCCGTTTGGATGGTGTGGGAATAAGAGGAATAAGAAAAGAAGTAGGAAAAAAATATTGGGAAGTGTGTAACTTTGTGAAGAATTTGGATTGTTTATAATAAATTTACTCCCTTATTCCCTAATTCCTAGGGCTCATCCAAACGGAGCCAATAGGAAGATCGTATTGTTGGAGTTATGTCCTAGAAGTCAATAATTTAATGACTTAAATATTAGTTTATGTTATGAATGATATTTTGTCATTTGTTCCTAGGTTTATTATTGACAGATCATTCAGGTTGAGGATCTGAATTGTAGATCTCTGTGGATCATTCTTTAGAATGACAATAATAAATCCAAACGGTCCATAATCTTGATAATTAACAAGGGACATTAATTATCATATAAGATTAGTATGCAAGTTAAGTGATGATTAAGTTCTACAAATCATAGGTAAAGAGTTACCGACTTAATTGCATATGTGTATGTTATGGAACATAGCACAGGACTTGACCCAACGAAATAAATATATGGATTGTGTTATGTGTCATTATTTATTTCGTTATGATTTTGGTTCTAAGTTTGAGATGATTATCTTTTCCACATGAGGATAGGTTCTATAAATCTTGTCTACCGCTGATTCCCGTTAAGGGCTGCTATACGGACTTGATTTACGTTCTCTTGAATTGTGCGGGGAAAAGCTAATCATAAAAAAAACCGTATGTCCCTCATTAATTCACTTAGTGAGTGACGATATCTGTTTGGGCCCCTTGATGGAGTTGGATCGTATGCGCGCAACTAAGCGATCAACTCTAGATCAAGAAACGTATAATCTGCAAGAATGACACATTCCTATCTTGGATTATACGATGGTATCGTGAGACATAAGAATCAAAATAGAGAAACATATTTATTCTCTTATACAGGATTGAAATATTGTAGCAGTACACAATTTATGCGAATTGGGAATCATAACGTGTTGCTAGATACCGCTTATGATTATTGGAATTAAATAACGATTTAATTCCATGGCCAACATAGCATAAATCCTCAAAGGGTCACACAAATAGGACATTAATCACACAATGCATTATTTATTTATTCGCAGCAGTAAATACTGTGAAAATATGATAAGATTGATTAATTAATTATATACCGTTGCGAACCGTTATAATTAATTAAGTCAATGGATCATATAGAAATAAATTAATGCATTAACTAATCCTAAAATAATTATTAATGAGTTAATAATTCATTTAGTTCAACACAATTTTAATATAAATGGTTATATTAATTAATTGGGCCGTTATTTGGTAGCAAATAGATAGCCCAATTAAAGAGCAAATAAATGGGGCTTTAATTAATAGAATTAGAGACTAAATTGAGTGGATTAAGTGGCCCATATAGGCCCATTTCGTGGCTGTCCAATATGGTGGTAGGTGGGATGGCATAGTTGTAATTATGCAAGAGGTCAATTATGTTTTGTGCTCTATATAAGGACCACTTATGAGAGCCTCCACCTAGCTTTTCTCTCTCCTCTCATTCCTCCCATGGAGGCCGCCACTTTCATCCTCTCTTTCTCTCTTTTGCTCATGTGTTGAGCTATTTTCTCTCCACTAAATCAAGGTTGTTGATTGATGCAAGAGAGAAAACCATAAGGATTAGGCTTGTTCTTTGGGTATGCTAGCACGTACCTTGTAGAACGTGATTAATCCTCCTTGGTGGACTCGAGGGTGGCTACTAGACGTGGTGGAGATGGTGGAGAAGGCACGCCATCGATTCCCATGCCTTGGTCGAGCCCCGCGAATACGATTTCGCGGGAGGTACAAATTTCCACCTATCTCTTTGTGTCGAATGAGCTTTTGCACTAGATCTTGTGTTGCTTGTGTTTTAATTGGATTAATTAAGCGTAATTAGTCATAAAATTAAAATTGAGCAGTTTCCTAACACGTATTAGACGGTTTAGATCAGTCATTTTGAACTAAATTTTGAAATTTTAAGCGTGACTCGCAGACGCTTTTGCTATGGTGAGTTGCAACTCACAAAAGGGTCCATGAGTCGCATTCAAAATTTTGAAATTTAGTTCAAAATTATCGATCCAAACCGTCTAATACGATATCTCTATTGAAATCTCCATGCATACCAAATTTTATATTTGTTTGAAATTTTTAAGTATTTATTTTGGATTTTTAAAAATATTATTTTTGAACAGTTCAGAACTAATTATAGATTAATGATTTTCTAAAATTTAAAAAAAAAACTTAAAAATTTCGAAAAAATATAAAATTTGGTCTGCATAGAGATTTCAATAGGGAGATCATATTACACGGTTTGGATCGGTCATTTTGAACTAAATTTCGAAATTTTGAGCCGACTCACGGACCCTTTGGTGAGTTGCAAAACTTTATATATATATATATATATATATATATATATATATATATATATATATATATATATATATATATATATATATATATATATATATATATGAGGATTGCTAAAATGTTATGCATAGTACGGATGGCCTTCGTGCTACGGATTCGTTCTTGTATTTCATGCTTCAAACAACCAATCCAAACCGTTCATTATCTTCTTCATATTGAAATCTCATTATAAACCAAATTTTACTTTTTTTTTACTATTTTTCTCAGATTTTTTAAAATACTTAATCTAATAAATTCTAGACCCTTCAATAACAGCGATTTTCAAAAATCTGATAAAAATAGTAAAAAAAATTTAAAAATATAAAATTTGGTTTCTAATGAGATTTCAATATGTAGAAGATAATAAACGCTTTGGATCGGTTGTTTGAAGCATGAAATGCAAGGACGAATCCGTAGCACGAAGACCATTCGTGCTATGCATAGCATTTAGCAATCCTCTCTCTCTCTATATATATATATATATATATGATTGCTAAAATACTATGCATAGCACGGATGGTTTCCGTGCTACGAATTCGTTCTTGCATATCATGCTTCAAACAACCGATTCAAACTGTTCATTATCTTCTTCATATTGAAATCTCATTAGAAACCAAATTTTATATTTTTTTAAATGTTTTTACTATGTTTCTCATATTTTTGAAAATACTTAATCTAATAAATTCTGAACCTTCAATAAAAGTGATTTTCAAAAATCTGAAAAAAATAGTAAAAAAATTAAAAAAATTGTAAAATTTGATTTCTATTGAGATTTCAATATGTAGAAGATAATGAACAGTTTGGATCATTTGTTTGAAACATGAAATGCAAAAACGAATCCGTAGCACGAAGGCCATCTGTGCTATGCATAGCATTTTAGCAATCCCCTCTCTCTCTCTCTATATATATATATATATTCATGTCAAATTTACGCATTTATTTTGAAGTTGGTGCAAAAATATAATTAAAATGTTGTATGCGTTTATAGAGGAGGTTCAAATGCCTTTGAAATTTTTCGTCTCCACTATGTTTTAATTGTTATTAAAATTTTGATAGCTCAAAACATAAAAATCACTGAAATGCCAAGTAAAACCCACATAATGAACTATGTTACATTCACCGGCATACATCTCAAGTTATAACATTTCCATATCATTATCACTAACATCAAACCATTAAAATCCTTATCGGAATGGGAAAAGGAGGAGAGTCGATTTGATTTGACAGGAGTAAAAGGGAGACAATTTATTTTTTTTTTCAAATCCAAGCTCTGATCGAAAAAAAGAGAGGAAGGAAACGATTTGATTTCAATGCTTTTCTTCCATTGTTTGCGCTTTGATCAGACAAAGGTCATTGCGATGAAATCAAATCGCACCCAATTTCAACGTTTTGACGAGAATTTTCGTACAGAATTTCAGAGCTTGAAACTTCCACCGATTCTAATTTCTTCTTGTATTCTTCGCACTGTTGGAATATTTAATGTGGCCTATAATAATTAATGTGTGAGCCAAGTTCATCTAAGATAATTAACTAAAGGGTGCATCATAATTTGATGGAAATTCTGATGGACCAGATTCATTGTACTTGATCTCTTTAGTTGCCTCAGCATTAAATACTCTATAATCTGAAATTTTAATGCACCCTTTCCCATAATTCTGCCATTAAGAATTTTCAGTAAAGAAAAGAGAAAAACGACATTGTTGACCATCATTATGGCTGAGAAAAATTCAAAGAAGATCAATACTAACGCTTCCGTCTAACGATTAATGAAGTCTGCTCTTCAATTTGTAAGTTTTATACTCATGATTTTGTTATTTTATATGATTTGCGGGTCCTGAAAATTTGTGTTATTATTTCTAAACTCGTTAAATAATGATTACGTCTATCGTTTGGTATCCGAGCCAATCGTAAATTCATATTAAATACAATCTTATTTTACGAGTACATAAGTTTTCCTCATGATTTATACATAAGGATTTCAATAAGAATTGTTATACTACGGTATTTATCAATTTTCTAAAAATTTATCCCGTTAACCATTTACGTTATGAATTCTTTTTTAATTTATTTGATCTCATGATTATTTTACTGTCCATTATAATTTTATAAAGTATGGTACACAATTATGAAAAAGATCACGGATAGAGAAACGGGTAATTTTTGTGATCATTAAGTTTGATTGCATTTAGTTATTTCATTTCATGAAGTTCTATTTTGTTAATTTCATTTAATTCTTGAGATTATGAGTAATTCTGATGCGAAACATGTTAATGAATAGATAAATGAAATGCTTTGATTCTATTTCGTTTAAAGGAATAAGAAATAATATTAAAAATTATGATATCTCTATTCCCTTTTAATTAGACTAATTTAAAGCGTTTAAAATTGTCTGATGGATTAATAATCAACGCATTAATGTTAATTTCAACCATGGTCCCACTAAATTAGGGAATATTCTTCAATTAGTTTCTCCTCTTTTTAAGTTTTAACTGGGCACGTAGATATGAAATAAGATTACTATAAAGAAAGGTTGAGATAAATATGTATGCGCAATGAGTTGATGGTTCTACTATTGTTTGATTTCAATTCCTTTTATGACCATACTAATTTGGTCAACTCAAGTTATTTCATTCTTTTTAGGAAAGAAAATGAAGAAATTATTCTTTACTTAAACAACGTATGAAATTTGTTGTTATAAATTATTTCCTATTTATGCTACACGTTGCGTTATTTAATAATGGATCCCATGATTGTTATTTAAGGATTTGTTATTACGTAATTTACACATTATGTTATTCATGGAATCTGTTGTTTTAAAATAATTTTCTATTATATTTTCACAAATGGATTCGTATAATAGTATATGATACTTATACAATATAAAAGGAGTATGATTTTATATGCAGTTATGTATACAAACGGCCAACAGAAATTTATTATAAATTTTGCATATGAATAATTTAAACCATACTAAGTTACTTTTAATAATTTGGTCACTATCAATTTTAATAACTTTAATTGTAATTATCATTTTATTAAAAGAAAGTGTGTGATATTTTATTTATATATATCACAATAAAACTTTAAATTTAATAAATTATGACTGTCAATTTTAACAACTTTAATTGTCGTTGTAGTTTATTAAGTGGAATTTTATTATTATTAATTCAATTTGTTTTTGCCCAACGGTGATGCAAATTGATTTCATAGAACAACTATTTTGTCAAAATTGAAATTTTTAAATATTAATTTCAGTTTAATTAAGTATCATTCCTCATAGTTGTTAATTTATATTATGTTATTTGTGATATTTTAGTTTACATATCACTATGATGTTTATATTTAATAAATATCAAGGATGTCAATTTGAACAACTTTAATTGACATTTTAGTTTATTAAATAGAATTGTCTCATAAACTTCAATTTATTTCTGTCCAACGATGATATAAATTGAAAATGTGAAGAACTTTATGTTAAAACTGAAATATTATTTGGCGTTTTTATTATTCATTTCAGTTTAATTTTATTATGCTATGTGAATATTAGTCGACTATTAACCACCTTATTTTTCCTGAATTTAACAACATTGAATAAAACTAATTTTTCCAACTTGGAAAGAATGAACTGAGATTTGTCTTGGTAATTTAGAACTGGACCAGACATTATGATTAGCCTTTTGTTGCTACTACGAATAAAAGTAGTAATAATGAAATACTAATTTTGCTAAATTATATCTCAAATTTGATGATATCAAGTTTGGATTTAAAGAAAATATTATAAATCAATGTATATATCTCAGGGTTAGTGGGAGTAATTTATCATTCTCATTTTGTACGTGGATGATATTTTATTAGTCAATAAGAAATTCACTTTCGGTTATTTATTTGTGCTTGTATATATAATGATTAATTTTATGGAAGAGTGCTGAGCAGTTTATAATGTCATCTTCCACTATGCAAGCAGAATTTTTGTGGCATTTTATAAGGTCACCTATCTTATTTTTGTAATAACGCGACTGTTATTTTGTCTTTTAATAACAACAAATTAAGTAACATGTCTAATGTATTGACATTAAATATCTTGTTGTTAAATACAAAGTCAAAGATATGACAATATAAATACAACATATTAATTGAGAATTATGTTAACTAATTCTCTCAATAAAGTATAACCACCCATTTTTGTCGGCACGGGTCTGGTTGCTAATTATGATTTTGTTGTATTGAATTATGTATTAAGTTATGATGTGAAGCTTCAAATTATGAGTTTGACTTTGAATTATGAAATTTGCTTATTTCTTATGTTGCGCATTATGTTTAATTTAAGCAAATTTACTTAAGTGGATCGAATGAATTATATTAACCATTTGTTGGAAAGAATACCAATGCTATAATTAGTGGGGGTCAAATAACATTAATAGTTATTTTGATTGTATTAGTTTAGTTTGGTATTTCTAACTGAACAAGGTTTAAGATGTTAGCCAATTTTGAATTTGTGCTTAACTATGATGTTTTCAGCATAGGTCAAGTGGGAGAATGTTGGAATATTTAATGTGGCCTATGATAATTAATGTGTGAGCCAAGTTCATCTAAGATAATTAACTAAAGGGTGCATCATAATTTGATGGAAATTCTGATGGACCAGATTCATTGTACTTGATCAGCATTAAATACTCTATAATCTGAAATTTTAATGCACCATTTCCCATAATTCTGCCATTAAGAAATTTCAGTAAAGAAAAGAGAAAAACGCCATTGTTGACCATCATTATGACTGAGGAAAACTCAAAGAAGATCAATACTAACGCTTCCGCCTAACGATTAATGAAGCCTGCTCTTCAATTTGTAAGTTTTATACTCGTGATTTTGTTATTTTATATGATTTGCGGGTCCTGAAAATTTGTGTTATTATTTCTAAACACGCTAAATAATGATTTCCTATCAGAAGAAATATGAATTCCAATTCCAAATCCCACACGTTTTTATCGGTTCTGATTAGGGTGTAAGAAATTTCAATGATGTGAATTTTCTTTGTGCTTCAAAATAAAATAAAAATGTTATATTTTCTTAAGTGCATATATAGCTGATGATGTAAATCACATATAGTGAATTCATTTTGTTATTGAATTTTTAAAGTTTTTTTTTTTAAAATATGGACCTTTTTATACAAGTAACGGAACAATAAAAAAATTGAAGATAGTCAATTTTTTTATAGTTACAATTGCAATATTTTATAAGGCTGATTGACATACTAAAATGGGCGGCGGCCCTGAAGTCGTTGTTTTTCCCTAGCTTAATTAATTGGTATTTTTGAAAAAGATATTTGTTCTAGAATTTTATATAAACGTTCTCTATTTAATGATTTGTCATTAGCATCCGTAAATTTGGATTGACATTTCCCTGGTGTCATAAATTTTGGATATCTTTTTATTTTATTCATAATAAATAAAAGAATTTCGCAAAAAAAAAAAAAAACCTTACGGCCACGATCATCTCTAGTTGCTGGCTGTGATCTGCCAATGAACTCTCCATTTGAACAAAACTGGAGCGATTTGTCGTGCGAGGAGGAGAAGATGAAGCAGCTAGTGCGTTGTGATTCGCTCAAAGAAAATCTCCGAGGAGCCCACCCATCTCCAGCTGTGTTCCAAAATCTATACATACATATCTGATTTCGGTTGCCTACGCTACGGACCTTCGTAAGTTGTAACAACCCAAAAACTGATAACAATTAAATTGTGGGAAGATATAAAGTCATACAATTATTAATGGCAGTTCTATAAAGATGGGGTATTGTTAATTCTATGAAGTTTAAGTAGCTGTCTACAAAATTTAAGACCAAAGATTTTCGTTGTTGAAGTATTAGATCAAATTTCAATTTCATTTAAAATTTGATTTGAAGCTTTAGGTTTAGAAACGCGTGGGTGTGGCATGTGTGTTTTTGTGCTTGTACAATTTTTCTTTATATTATAGTTGTATTTCGGACTCGATCTGGAAAATATTTTTTATTAAAGAAATTTGAAAGTTGTGAAATCAAGACAATTTTTTTAAACAGAATTATTTGCAAAAAATTTGGACCACCTCACAAAATTAATTATGTAGCAATATTTTCAATACCCTACCGGTTATCAGAAAATTCTAATAATATCAGTTATCAAAATGACAGTATCTGATATGTTAGAATATGCTCAATTTTTAATTTGTGTGCTAATTACAATTAATTTAGCAATTAAAACATCAAGCATCAAGAATCTAGTGCAAAAGTTCATGAAACACTCAAGAGAAAGGGAGGAAATGTTTTACCTCTTCTTGAATCGTATCAAGAAGGTAGTCCAATGCTTTAAAACCGGTGACGTGCAACTCCAACTCCAACTCCAACTTCATTCCTTCAATCGTATCAAGAAGGTAGTCCAATGTTTTACCCCATTATGGGCTTTATGGGCCTCTCTAATCCATCTAATTGGACTTTAATTCATTTAATTAAATCCACTTTTATTTGCTTTATGTTTGGTCTATAAATTTACTATTTAAATATTAGCCCAATAATTCAATATAACTATTTATATTAAATTGAGTTGAACCAAAATAATTATTAACTAATTAACAATTATTCTATGATTAGCTTATGCTATTATTTATTTCTATATGACCCGTTTGACTTAATTAATTAGTACGTTCAATAACGGCACATAATTAATTAACCAATTCGTCATATTTTTTACAATTTTTACTATTGCGAATAAATAAATAAATAAATCACTGTTTTGGTTGAAACTCTATTTTGTGTGACCCTTTGAGGATTTATGCTATGTTGGACATGGAATTAAATCGTTATTTAATTCCAATAATCATAAGCGGTATCTAGCAACACGTTATGATTCTCAATTCGCATAAATAGTGTACCGCTACAGTATTTAAATCCTGCATAAGAGAATAAAAGTATTCTTCTATTTTGATTCTTATGTCACACGATATCATCGTGTAATCCAAGATAGGAATGTGTCATTCTTGCAGATTATACGTTTCTTGATCTAGAGATAATTGTATCAGTTGCTAGCAAACAATCTATCTCCATCAAGGAGCCCAAACAGATATCGTCACTCACTAAGTGAATTAATGAGGGACATACGGTTTTCTTGATAATTAGCTTTTTCCCACACAATTCAAGAGAACATAAATCAAGTCCGTATAGCAACCCTTATCAGAAATCAGCAATAGACAAGATTTGTAGAACCTATCATCATGTGGAAAAGATAATCATCTCAAACTTAGAACCAAAATCATAACGAAATAAATAATGACACGTAACACAATCCATATATTTATTTCGTGGGGGTCAAGTCCTGTACTATGTTCTATAACATACACATTTGCAATTAAGCTGGTAACACCTTACCTATGATTTGTAGAACTTGATCATCACTTAACTTGCATACTAATCTTATTGATAATTAATGTTCCTTGTTAATTATCAAGATTATGGACCTTTCTGATTTATTATTGTCATTTAATCATAAATGGACTATAGTGATCTACAATTCAGATCCTCAACCTGAATGAATCATCAATAAATAAATCAAGGAACAAATGATCAAACATCATCAATGACATAAACTATAGAAGTAGCCAGATATGATTGACTTCTAGGACATATCTCTAACATGGTCTTGTAAGAGAACATATCAAAATTTTTTGAAAATACTAGATTTTGATCACTAGGCGGGTAGAAGTGCCTGTATGGTATTGAAAATACTGTTATATAATAACTACTATAGATAGACATAAAAAAATTTTATAATGTTTAAGAGTTACATTGCATCCTAGAAAAATTGAATCCATTTTTATTTAATGAACGTATTGAATCATGATTCATGACACATTAAAAAAAATAAAATTAAGTGGAAGAAAGTATAAATGATGTGTCATAACTAAAAACTGAAAAAAAAAAAACCAGAGCACAAATTGTTTGTTACATGCACTAAGCAAATATGTTTTTTAACCTAACTTAAATTGAGCACATTTTCCCCCGCCTTCAATTTATAATTTACGAAAATGGTATTTCTTTTCAGTATTCACATACAAAATACTCGAAAAAAAAAGGATTTTCAAACCTGAAAGTACAGTTAAGTTGGGTCATAAGCAGAAAAAATGTCGATAACATAAGTTTGGAACATTTAAGACCTTTGTTTAATGATTAAAGGTACCGGCGGAAAGGTTCCAACAACTTTTTGTTTCGACAAACTTTATTAGTAGTTAATAGATGATTTGCAACAATGCAACATGCATGCACACATCTGTTGCACTATTTGTGGATTTGCACAGGCATGCTGATGCTATTTTGAATTAAGATTATCCGCTCTAAAATTATATTCATTTGAAGGGGAAAAGTTTGATACAAATTGGGTATATACTTTTGATCTAATTTTTTAGCAAACCAATTTAAACCTCGAATTTCACATTACAAATAAAAATCACAAATGGAGTAGTTCACAATGTGCAAATTTACGGAGGTAAAACTGCGATTTAATTTCTCCGTTAAACTGACGAAATATCGCGAGAAATGATATCGCGTGTTGCATCTGTGCCATGTCCATGTCTCCTCTTTTTTTTCCCCCTCCTCCACTGGTCATCAATAAAATTGCACAATTTTTTTTTGTTCCTTTAAATTGATAAATTTCAATTCAAGTCTTTCAACAGTGACGGAGCAAGGAATTAATATTTGAGAGATCAAAATTGTAATTTTCAATATTTAGGATAGCAAATTGGTTAATCTATATATATATATATAGAGAGAGAGAGAGAGATAAAAAATTTTGCTATGGTGAGTTGCGATCAAAACTCCTAAATCTAGTTCAAAATGATCGATCCAAACAGTCTAATATGATCTCTCTATTGAAATCTCCATGGAGACCAAATTTTACAATTTTTCAAAAATTTTAAGTATTTTTTGAAATTTTAGAACATCGTTAATCTAATTAGTTTTGAACTGTTAAAAAATAGCAGTTTTTAAAAATCCGAAAAAAGTACTTACAAATTTAAAAAAAAAATTTAAATTCGGAATACATGGAGAATTTAATAGGAAGATCATATTGGATGTTTTAGATTGGTCATTTTAAACTAGATCTAAGAGTTTTAATCGCAGCTCACCGATCCTTTAATGAGTTGCAACTCACCATAACAAAACTTTCTCTCTATATATAATATTATCAAAATTGAAATCAAGGGGTGCAACATTCCGTCCCGCACCCCTCCCCCCTACTGCCTCAGCCACTGTCTTTCAAGAAATTTTTTCTTAAATTAAAAAACAGTGTTTGGTTTAGTGCTAAAATTTAGCAATGCAATGATGCACTTAACTGGAAGATGGTAGGTTCGAAACTCATCCGATAAATTTTTTATGCAAATTTAATTTAAAAATAAATTGAGAAGTTTGACACCTGATTTATAATAATAAAAAAACTCTTTTCTCTCTATATTCTGTGATTTTTTTTCTTTTTTTTCTAGGATGACTTGTGCTATAATATTGTCCGTGTTTTGTACCGCATCTGACAGATGAAATGCCCAATTCATTCGATGTTAATATCCTGTACACCAACGAATAAATTTTACAGGAGAGGGAATAATTTTGAAATGTGTAATAAACTGTCCATATGCTATTCTAATGGAGTACAGAAATTTGAAGTGGACTCTTATATGGCACCATTATACATTTATACCAGCACAAATAGCGGCATCTTACTTGATTTGTTTCATTGCATGCCAACCCCAAAAAAATTTCTTTCTTTGGAATATTTGTGTCGAAAATCTAACACTCTCCTATAAACCATCGATAAAAAAATATGTTATTGCCACCTATAATTTAATTGAAATGTATCAACTAATGATTAATAATTGTGAGTAGAGACAATAATCATCACGGTGTCCGCCTCCGTTCGCTTTAAAAAAAAAAACTCATACAATTACTTAATATGGTACTGCTATAATCGGGCACAATGACTCTAATGATTTTTTTTATAATAAAGTTTTAAACAAAGTCTTGCTAACTGTGGTAAAAAAAAAAAAAAAATCTTTGATCAAGTGCATAGTTGCCACCTCTTTACACACAGACTGCATCATGCACATATTTATTTTTAAACGTAATTGACTCGTTTTATTTTTAACTAAAATAGTTTAACTTTGAACTAAGAAAAATTTCATTGGGGGAAAATAAAACATTCCCCTTCCAAATCTTCAAGGCAATGCTAGTCAAAAGTTAGCATGTTTCTAATCAGAGCAAAACCTAATATAACTACGATGAGAAGTAATAAAAAATTTTACTATTTAATAAGGAGATATTATATTTTGAAGCTCTAACGGCTATTATGATTATATAAAATACGATGCATACATTAGAATATATTATCTTGAATAAGTCAAGCATGACATAGGAGTTCACATTTGCGGCGACGCAAATAATTGCTGTCGTTGTCATATTTTGTTAGTTCTAATATTTCATATTGCATGCAACATTATTTGATTTTTTTTTTGGAAAAATAATAATTTTGTTCAATTTAGGACGACGATGTAAATTACCTCCATTAATTGAAAAAATTTCATTCCCGTTATTATTTTATAACGTCGTAATGTCGTTATATAATAAAAAAAATAATATATCCGCACACGGAGATATGTAAAGAAGAATGGCGGCGGCTGTGGTCCTTCAGATTAAATTGACACTAACAATTTATTATAAAAAAAAGTTCTTCATTAATTTGACATGTCACCGTTTTCATGATAGATTGTCAACTTCTTTTAACGTCAGTTCTTAACTTTCTCACTATATCACAATTCACAAATTCCTATTACAATTTACACATGTTACTGTCAAGAACGTCCTCATGCAACAGCATGTCATTATATATTTGAGAATTTTTTTTACAAATCAAGCGAATAATAAGCATCTTTTAAACTCGAACCGAAGCGAAGGGCTCGTTATTTTTGTCAGAAGTAGAATTGAAATCTGTAATGTAATTATGTAATTATGTAAAAAAAAAAAAGGAACCCGTGACGAAATGGAGAGTCCAATGAGGCTGATGAGCGTAAACGCACCGTACTCTCTGCGCTTTTGGTCCTCGTGCTCTCTGCTCTTTTGACTTGGTTCGCTTCGCTATAGTAGTCTCACACAGACACCAGACACCAGACACGGCTTGAGCCGAACCATCCCTATTCGTCCCCCCTTCCCTTCCCTTTTCCTTTCTTTTTTATTTCTCCTCTCTCTTTTTCAATTTCACACACCACAACACAACATTTCTCTTTCCATCCAGGATCACTCCACCAAAGACTAAAAGACTGTGGCTTCCCTTCCCTACTCTGATCCCTCGACACTTGTGCCATCTTCTCTCCCTTCTCTCCCAATTTTAATTTTTGCCCCAATTTTCGATCCTCTTCCTCTATTTGCTATCTGCAAATTTTGCAATGCCACACTCCCCCCGACGCCTTCTCGACTCCCCAATTAATGATCTCTTTCTCTCCCCACTCAAACACCTCTAGAGCGCCATCATTTCTTCTCTCTCTCTCTCTCTCTCTCTCTCTCACTCGACTCACTGATCTAGGGTTTTGAGATTTTAGACCGACCGCACGGAAGAGACACGAGGGGTGTGGAGAATGTCGGGTCCCACCCCGTACTTCCACCAGAGAGCCATGGCAGGCGCGGGTCCCACTCCTCCCACCGGCCTACGCACTCCGTCTCCCGCGATCCGCTCCATGGTACCCGATACGGGTATTTGTATCGGGACCCGTCCTTTCGGGTCCAGTTTCCACATGGAACCTACGCCCCGACCCGTTATGATTCCTCATGGAGATGGGTCTACTGATGGCGGGTCTAGAGAGTCCGAGAAGAAGAAGAGGGGAAGGCCGAGGAAGTACGGGCCCGACGGTTCTGGTGGGTCGGGTTCTTCGCCGCAACCGAGGGCCGTCACGCCTGGATCCGGGTCCGGGTCGGGGTCCGGGTCTGGATGGAGCCTCACGGATCCCAGTCAGAAAAGAGGGAGAGGAAGGCCTCCTGGTTCCGGCAAAATACAGCGATTAGCGCTGCTTGGTGAGTATTCTTAATTTAGTTGGATGTTAAATGTGGTAACTGTTATTGATCATGGTTGTGTCTGGGAAACCTTGTAAGGAAAAAAGAATGTGCTTTTGTATAGCATTGTCATTTACTGGAAAGAGCAGAATGTAAGTAGTGAAATGCTTGGGGCCAATTTGTATAGATGACATGCAGGAGGGAGGGTTAGGGTTTTTTTATCAGCAGGAAGAAGCAGAGAGAATGCTAGGGTTTTAGAATTATTACTTTTGCTATGGTCTTTATGTATCTTCTGTTCTTGTATTGCGCATAATATCATGTAAGTTTCGAAACTATTTCCTCGATTACTAACTTACTGTTTGGTTCAATTATCAGGGGAGTGGGCAGTGTCTACTGCTGGAAGAGGGTTTACTCCACATGTTCTCAAGATTTTAGAAGGAGAGGTGTGAATTTCATAATTTCATATCACTTTTTGTTGAAGCTTTTCTTTGATCCTTCTTTTATCCAAAGGATGGGTGAAGTGTCTTCAATTATTTGTAGTATGGTTGGTTCTGAAAATAAGCTGAGTTCTTTTTGGTTGTAAATTCTCATGCTTGTGGGCTTGTGGCTTCGTATAGGTTATTTATTACCTTGTATGGATAACGAAAAGGCGACAATGACCATCTTTAGCTGTTACAAATAGAGTACTTAATTTCCTGGATTTCAACCAGTCGTTTCTGAGAGTATACAATAATAGGACAAAATCGGTGCAAGTCGCAGGTACAATTAATGTTGAGCGTTATTCCTGCTAAGCAAAAGCAATACGCGTGCTTAACGTAAAGCCCTTCAGGCTTGTATTATCGCTGGAATGACCTCTATCCATACGTACGTTATGAAAATTTTTTATCCTTTTTTGCATGTTATCTGTCTGACAATTAGGTTTTGTTGTAACATATATTTCTGTATAGTGCATTTGGTTTGTCTTCAGATAATTTTTATAAGGTGTGCTTTGAAGGTAAAAGGAGTGTCATTGGGGTTCATGTAGTGTAAATAAATAATCGAAAATGTTGGATATGAAGGTATAAAAGTTACAAACTATAAATATACAAAATTACCAAAGGCCCTTCAATGATTGTATAATCTAAATATTATTAAGCTGGTGAATGGGTTTGGTAAAACCATGAATTATGATATTTTACCAATTCAGGCTTGCTTAAATCCATGCATATTGTGGTTACGTTGTTACGAAAATTTACACTAGCATTCTCATTTCAGTTTTGCACTGTTGTTTGTATATTTCACCATAGTAGCTTAACATATTTGCTTACACCTTCATACACAATTCTTTTCTAAATTTGCCTTCTCGTGCTCCAATTTTTCTGACCTAGATTGTAACCATAAAACTGCCAATTTTTTGGTTTGTTGTGGGAGATTTCACAAACTTACGGTTGCTTATATAGCTATTTTTCTTTATCTCAAATTTTAAGCATAATTAGCTGATGAAAAGTTTTTGGATTGTTGCAGGATATTGCAGCAAAGATAGCATCATTCTCACAACAAGCTACAAGAGCAGTTTGTGTGATGTCAGCCAGTGGGGCCATCTCCCGGCTTACTCTTTCCCAGCCATCAAGCTCCCGGGGCAATGTTACTTATGAGGCAAGTGCTTTTCTTAATTTCTTGAGTTGTAGCTGCAAAGTTAGCCATCAATCTTTACAAGATTTGAGTGGATAAGTTCTCTTTATTGCACACATCTTTCGAATAAATTTGTCAGACTAAAAATATGATCATGAATGCCTTAACTTGAGATATCTTTCCATTAGTACTTTTATGTTTGCCCATTTTCTTTGTAGTTTTGATGTTTAAGGTTTTTGAAATTTTGGGCCGTTGGGAACTTTATATGATGGAAAATCATTCTGACGGTAGTTGGCTTTCAAATTTTTGTAAACTTTTTTATAGTCAGTTTGTAATTCAAAGATCAACGAACTTAATTTTATTGATTGGTTGTACATTTTGTACATCCTTTGTTTTCCTGATTGTAAATATATGATTTATTGAAAAAAAATACCAAGATACATTAAAAATTAGTTTGATAAAGCAAGTTTGAAATGATGTATTAATTTCTTGATGTCAATTTTATTAGCAAATATTCATCAGGTTTTTCTTCCTCAAGCGATAAGACTTGTTATTGACGACCTAAGTGGTGCAAAGAATTAACATTTTGAATCTTAATTTTCTTTTTTTCTGTGAACTTCAGGGTTTGGAATGGAACTTTGTCACTTAGAAGGAACTTTTAAATTTACTAAAAAGATGACAGCAATTTCATTTTTAAACCTCACAATTATTCTTTGTGATTGAAGTGGTATCATAGTACCATGAGTCTGTTACAAAATAGTTATGTGATACATAGCCGTTTGAGTTTTAAGGAAGATAAACTTTGTAGTAATGTTAAGCCTTCTAATAGCAGTTTCAGGTTGTTGGGTGTAGCGGTGTAGCATGTAGAAGTTAATTATGCCTTTTCATTTAATACCTAGCTTTATTATCAGAAGCTAATTTTTGGCTGCGGACTGAAAGACCATGCACAGTCAGACAAATTAAACCAAATGGGAGGGATCACTTCACAGTTAATTTGATTGACAATTACTAATAAAAATTTTAAATTTTAAAAATCAATATTATATGCATGATGAATATGGTGCACCTATCATGCCTATAGATATTGTCATTTTAAAAAAAATGAAACTGCCTATAGAATTTGACAAGATTTTGGTCATGTTCTACACTTCATCAAATAGTTTGAATTTTTTGATGGTCTGGGATTGGTGGCTTTTGATATAAGTACCAAACCATACTCAAATTGCATGCAATTTGATTGGTACTCATATCCATATATCCAGTAACATAGTTATTATAAAATTATTTTTGCATTCCAACTTTATTGAAGTGATTTGAGAATATACTGTCAAAGTTTAAAAGATAAGCCATCACAAAGTGTTCCTTTTCTAAACCAATTTTTTGCAATTTAAAGACTTGATGGTGAATACGAGTATAAAAGGGATGGTGTTTTTGCAGGGTCGTTTCCAAATAATTTACATGTCTGGATCTTACATGACAACCGAAGATGGTGGCACGCGTACTCGTACTGGGGATTTGAGCATTGCAGTATCCAGTCCTGAAGGCCATGTGTTTGGGGGTCCTGTTGGTGGGGCCCTTGTAGCTGCAACCAATGTCCAGGTATTTCTTTCCAGGAGTGTTCATTACTCTTGCACCTTGTGCTTGTTTTAGCAGGCCCACCATGTCCTCCATTGGATTTTGGTTCATGCCATGGAACATATGATTCACCCATCATTGTTTTGGCGACCTATTCAGGTTATTATCGGAAGCTTTGTGTACCTTGGCCCGAAAGCTAAAAACAAAGATGAGGAAAGTCTAGAAGGGGAAGCTGGTGCAGAGACTGAGTATGCTTCTGCCAACAGGCCAAACACTCCGGTTTCAAACCAAAATGCCAACCCTGCTCCTGTCGTTATGGGTTGGCCTGGTCCCACACAAATGGAAAACAGGCCAGGTCGCATCGACATAGACCTGGCTCGGGGTTAGGAAAATCTGTTAGGTGTTCCATATTGGGTTGTAGTTGTAGGAAAAGCGGTACCTCTTCGACTAATGAATTGGTTTTAATTCGAGGCTTTATGGGCTGTGAGGATGTTTTGTTGGTTTAATCTGCCTAGGCCTTGTTTATCCAACTATATAGTTAGTTATTCTTGGCGGAGATAGGTGTGGTCGAGCTATATTTTCGGTTTTAGCAATTTATACTTGTGATAGCCTGTAATCTCTGTTGTTAAGATGCTTGTATGTCGATTTCTATGGAACTTAGGTGAGTTGATTAGTGTTGGGTATTAGGAGTATGTTTTCTCTAATAACCATCTTAAATTATGCCAGATGATGTGGGCCCTTTTTAACTGTTTAAATTAATTTAGCTTATAACGCAACGAACGGCACAGGGTATGGGTTCACAAGGTCTGATGTAAAAAAAATAAATAAATTATATTACTGAAGGGATCTTGATCTGGAGTCATACATACCATATCTGTATAGAACAGATATGTCAACATGCTTGGAGATAATATCTTTTTATTATTTGATAATTTTATGCAATCGTAAGAGGGGACGTAACCACAAGATTCTGGCATTTTTCTAATGGTTCTTTGTGCAGCCAATTTTTTTTTTTTTGGGTTTTTTTACCTCCGTCAAAGAAAGGTGAGGTGAATCTATCTTCGTTGCATATAAGTGCATAAGTAATAGAACCTCGACCAGATCCGAGAGTTTAGTTCTGATTTGTTCTTGATCATCGTTAAAGGGCAATGATGCATTTGCATTGTTATCAGTTTTGTTTATTGGTCAAATCAATTCACTGATGCATTTAATATTTAATTAATAAAGCAACAGGGAATTTCTCACACATTATCATCCTGGGAGAAATTGCAACAACTTTTCTAGAGGCTCTTGTCACTAATTCAGACAAAGCTATCAATTTCTGTTTTGATTCCGCTCAGCGCACTATATATATATTAAATATATGAGATAACTCATCTGTCGTGGCTTAACCCCCTTCTTTCGAAGCATGATACGCCAGATGACAAATTCTATCATTTTGTGTGTATATATAACATGCAAATGCATTTATTTGTTGCCAAGCATGAAACACGTGTCGGTGGAAGAACCTCGCTATTATTGTCAACTGCCAACTATATAAAAAACAGAGAGGAATGGGCATGGTTTTGTTTAATAACTGGAGATGGAGATAGAGATGTGATGTAGTTTTTAAGAGATCTATTAACTATTTAACTCACGAATTATCCATAACCAGCTAGTAGCCTTGTATACTAGATACAGAATGTTGTGATCAGATCCAACAGATAGCTGTCAGACCGGGATAAATTGCAATGATACGCATAATTACTTTAAGAACATGTGGAAAAAATGTAAAGAACTGATATGACGATTGCACCTTTTCCTTAAATAATGGATTCTGACTTGAAAGTTAAAAGAAGAAGAGTTATTATTATTATTATTTCTAATTTATTTGAATATCTAGAAAGAAGTTATTCCTAAGAGATTGTTATTTGTAGGCATCTTCCACACCAATTCAAAAAAAAAAAAATGAAGAATCTTATAACATCTTGATAATATAAAAAAATATTTGGTCTAACGTGTTACACGGTATATCAACAAAATAATATTAATTATTTGATTATGACTAACTAACTATAAATATCAAACATATCCATTCCGAATTCTTAATTATCTTTGCCTCTTGAGTTATTTGCTCGAAAGGAGAAAGTTTAATATGCACAATAGACCATAGTGCATAGGGCATACACTGCGGATTTTTTCGGGATATTTTTGTAAATTGACAAATCTAATTTAATCAGTATAATTTGAAATTTTATTATTTTCGAAATTTTTTAAAACTACCATTTTTGGAATGTTGTAAATAGTAGTTTGTTTTCAATAATAGTGTGATTTAAAAAAAATACTAATAAAATCTAAAAAAATCGTAAAATTTGGTTTGCTATAAGACTTCAATATATAGATTAGATTTGTCGATTTATAAAAATATCTCGAAAAAATCTGCAGTGCATAGAAAACCCCATGCACTTTGTTGCATATTAAATTTTCTCTTTGAAAAAATTGAATTTTAAAAATTATCTTTTATACAAATCCAGCTTGGCGCCATATAAACTTGGAGTCAACAGCACTGAGTCAGGAATGAGTCAGCTGACGCATGATACACGCGATCGCGCCATGTAAATCTCATTAATTCCTCTTTCTAGGTCTTTAAATTGCCAGAACCGCAAATTTAACTCAACCAAGTTAGAAGAAATACAACGGCATCCCTCCTTTTTTAAAACCTCCACTTCATCAGGCCAAAAATAAGATCAACCAAAAATAACAAGAAAAACGCTATATAATTCTCCTTGCCATTGAATCTCATTCCTTTAAATGGCGATTGTTAAATCTAAAATCCCTTATGGTTTAACCTCATGCAACCTCCTTTTACTTAGATCCTCCTCCTCTCTAACCTCTCCACCAATCAACCTAACTGCACCATTTTCAGAGCCGCCAACCAGTCCCGAACAGCCCCCGCCAGATGGGCTCGACCTCGACAATACCGAGCAACTCTTTTCCGCGGTGAAAACTGGTGCACTGGTAACCTCCCTTGTTAATCTCTATGCCATGGCAGTTGACCCACTGGTCGAGTTGGGGACAACGCTGATGCGGTCTCCGATGGTGATGGAGAACCGGTTCGGCAAAGCAGCCATGGTTGGGGCCTTGAAAGCGACAGTTTATAGTCACTTTTGCGCAGGAGAGACGACTAAGGAGGCGAGCGAGACAGTAAGGAGGATGTGGGAACGAGTCGGGCTGAGGTCAATATTGGATTTTGCAGTTGAGGATGCCGAAGATGCTGATGCGACCCGCCGGAATCTCGATGGGTTTGAACAGACAGTGGATATGGTGGCTGCACTCCCGCCAAAGTCGGTAAGTACTGTTATTACTATTAGACTTAAAAATTTGTTTAGATATTAAAAAAAAGGAATATTTAGTGGAGATTCTGTTCAACTGTATCGAATCAATGTGAGAAATATTCTTGCTAAATTTGTCAATTTAAACAACAAAGCCAAATTGTACAAATTTGCTTAAAAACTTTACACTCCAGGTACAATTAAGAGTTTTTGTTAGGTAATATCCTCCTAATATACACCCAACCAAAAGTGTCAGATTTTTTTCTATATTAATACTACTACAGCATATTACATATTTATCGGTGGATATATATAAATTAAAAATGTTGACTGACCTTTCAATTAGCCAACTATCTTGGAAAGTTAATTTGATCAGATGAAAGGATAATTAAGGTCGACAATGTTTACACTCTATATTGATATTGAAGTAATGATATACCCAACAATTGAAATTGCGTTAACAAGATAACAATATGCTTTTTTCTAAATCGGAAGCAAGCGGGAAAAGGGGTCGTCGTTATCTCCTATTTCCAAGGTTCAAAGTGACACGTGTTTCCCAAGGAATCTATTAGAATTTAGTTTAGTTTTTTCTTGTAGTTATTTGTGGCGGTCGTAGCTTAAGGTCGGTAATTTGATTCATTAAACGGAATCTTCGCTTGGTTTGTGAAGATGAGAAAAATTTTGAGGGTTCTCCGATGGTGACCGGGCTACAATTCCCACTTCATGCGCTTGTTAGCATGACACGTGGATAATTATATTTTTGAGGGTCTAAAAATTTTTTTTAGGGTCCACGTGAATAATTATTTACCCAGATTCACTTTTGAAGTACCTCTCATGCAATAATACTCGGTATCTTTTTAATTTATATTTATGTGAACTACAGTGAATAACTTTTTACTAATTTAATTTAATCGTAGAAACTAAAAAACCTGTTCTGATAGTCATCAATAATGATTTTGAACTTATAAACATCGATTTTGAGCTTTCAAAAAATCTATGTTTATTTCGAGAGAAAAAAAAGATGAACGTTTACACAAAAAGAATTAATATGTATCTAAACTTAAATGAACATACTTATTATCTCGATCATCATTCTATACTGACATATCCGAATCGAAATAAATAATTGTTTGAATTCGAATCAACACTTATCGTTTTACTTTATTTATAAAACATAAATTAATATTTGGAATCCATTTAGGGAACAAAATTCTAAAATATAACTATTATTTTCATTTTGATTTTTTTTTGTGCCGGATTGTACGAGTTTTAAAACAACGGTAAAAAATAAGTGAATTGTTCACACAACAGCTTTTTTTTATGTTCAGATGCACCTTTAATTTGGGCATCTAATTACGCATATTAATTATTAAAATTTATTAATGCTTGCACTCTAAACAGTTATAGGGAAGATTAAATCATTTTCAAATCGTATAAAATATTTAAAGAATAATTGTTGTAATATTTAGAACGCATTTAGAATGTCTTTTTCTTTGGTAAATTCGACCGACGTTGCTATTGTAAGCAAACTTGGCGGTGAAGTACCTTTACATAAAACAACAACTAGAGTCAATTAGTTTTTTTTTTAATTGTCAAGTTTGTAAATTGTCGACAAATTTGCATGGTCCATCAGAAACTTCAAACTTCACATCACAGTTAAGATGATCTTGATGTCTAGAGAATATCCAAACTTGTCCTCGCTGTCGCGAGTCATTTCATGTTATTTAGCTAGGCCGTGCTACGAGTAGAATTGCAGCATTTAAGCATGGGTTTAGGATCATCGATAATAATTATTTAATAATTTTTTCCCAAAAATAATAAAATAAAGCTTCCATGCATATAAAAATCTAATATTGTAGACGGTGGAAAGTTTGATTTTTCTAGAATTTTCACGAAGTTCCTCAAATAATTCACTTTTAAATTGTGCAAATAATTCACTTTCATGATGATGAAGGCTCCTTGTTGAGTCTTTGGTGCAGCTATTTGCTGTGACAAGCAGTCGTTATAGTAGTCATTGTCCTTGTAAGTTGTAACTTGCAAGTTTGTCCAGAGTGTGTTCTCTATATTTAAGTCAGTACACAGAAATCTTTACTTTCACTCATCCAATCCCCGCTTGAATACAATTAATTGCATTTTTGCGTGATATCGTATCAGCTTTTGACGCCTCCTATGAACATTTTTGCTAGAACCTTTGAATGGGTTGACGAAGTCCAAGTAAATTTTACATAAAATAAGTAATTAAATAATAATATTTATTATTATTATTATGGTAATGATTAATTCATTTTTTGATTGCATCCATGGATACATTTCCATAATAATAATAATTTTCTGTTGCCCATTAAACGAATCTCTGCACACCAGCTTATTAGTTTTAGATTATTTTCAGGCCTAACGTTGATAGTGATATTTATTGAGGGAGGAATACAAAATGAGTTTCTCTAGTTTACTTCGCTCATTGATTTAGTATAATAATGTTTAAGAAATTGTTGAACTCCGGTGAATACTGGGGATTCGTATTTTCTTTTCATTGGGCAGTTTGAATGATTATTTCACGAATCCTTTTCATATGACGTCAGCCTAAAGCCTGGAAATAACGATAATTTTTTTGTCATTCAAATAACTTCCAACACAAAAAAAAGTGAAAAAATTGTTTCTGTCACTTAAAAGTTACGACAAGAAGTTGAGTAGTTGACCACATACAAATTCTTAAAACTACTGTCATGGTCATGCTCAGTGCACTCTAGAAATTTCAACATCAAAATTTCAATGAATATTCTATAATAAATTCAATTAGAAACGACTTTTCATTTCTGATATATTACTTACGCTTCTAGTAAATGTTATTTCTTCAAGGACTAACAAAAAAATGTTATTTCTAATAAATTTTCGCCAGGCCAGTATATGTATAAAAATCACAGCAATCTGTCCAATCCGACTACTCGAGCGGATCAGCGATCAATTGAGATGGAATTACAAAAATCCAACATTCAATCTTCCTTGGAGAAGCCATTCTTTTCCTATTCTCTCAGATTCAAGTGCTCTATACCTCACTGCTTCAAGGCCTGAGCCACTTACTGATCAAGAATTACGCGATTTCGAGCTAGCTCAAGAGAGATTGAATGACCTTTGTGAACGATGTGCAAAATCGAACCTTATGGTACTCATCGATGCAGAATATGCATCAGTTCAACCAGCAATAGATTACTTCACATACTTAGTTGCCTTGAAATTCAACAAGGAGCTACCGATTGTGTATGGAACGGTTCAAGCATACTTGAGAGGAGCAAAGGATAGACTTGAAATGATGATGAAAAGTGGAGAGAAAGAAGGGATTTATACTGGAATAAAATTAGTTAGAGGTGCATACATGACAAGAGAGGCAAAAGTGGCTTCTTCTTTCGGGGTGCCTTCACCAGTCCATGGAAGTATACATGAGACGCATAGGTGCTACAATGAATGTGCTTCATTCTTACTTGAGAAAGTTAGACATGGTTCTGGTGCTGTTGTTTTGGCAACTCACAATTCCAAATCAGGTAAGATAATTGTAGATGCCTACTTAATTAATACAAGGACTAGAAAATTGTTGAAACGCATCCTGCTGATAAAGCCGGTTTGCTCAGTGATACAATGGTATGCTGAGGAAGCCCCCTAGAACTTGAAAAAGCTTGAGGAAAATAATTCAAATTAACAAAAAGTTGCAAAATTCCGCCTATACTAAGCTTTGGTTGTATTG
The DNA here is from genome assembly GCA_028095005.1 of Rhynchospora pubera. Taxonomy (NCBI): domain Eukaryota; kingdom Viridiplantae; phylum Streptophyta; class Magnoliopsida; order Poales; family Cyperaceae; genus Rhynchospora; species Rhynchospora pubera. The sequence continues at coordinate 162,520,878 of CM051461.1, read as the reverse complement.
TTTAGTATAGCCCGGTCCCAAGCCCGGGTAAAAGGAGGAGGGTTGTGATAGGCTAGGCGAGCCAACGTAAAAATCCCAGTCATCTCTATGGAAATGAAACCCAATTACTTTTCGTTGGGGCGTAACCCTCTTAGCGACGCGTCTTATCGGAACCCGGATGAGATGATAAATGAGCAAGGGCCGGGTCGCCACCCCTTTAGTGGCGCGCCTTATCGGAACCCGGATAAGGTGATAAGTGAGCAAGGGCCGGATCGTCACTCCCTTAGTGGCGCGCTACATCAGCGCCCGGATGTAGTGGCAAGTAAGCAAGGGTCTTCGCACTTTTCACGACGGGTGCGGGGGGCAAGGAAGATAGTCAGTGAGAGTAGGATTCGTTTAGGTAGTTGGAATGTAGGGTCTCTAACAGGAAAGTTAAGAGAGTTAGTGGATACGGCGATTAGGAGGCGTGTGAACATCTTGTGCGTACAAGAGACAAAGTGGACGGGCCAAAAAGCAAAGGAGGTGGAGAACACCGGTTTCAAGCTGTGGTACACTGGAAAAGAACGGGGCAGGAATGGAGTAGGTATCTTAATCGACAAGAGCCTTAAGAGTGGAGTTGTCGACGTGCGGAGACAAGGGGATAGGATCATTCTAGTGAAGCTAGTTTTGGGGGACTTAGTTTTGAACGTCATTAGTGCTTATGCACCACAAGTAGGACTAAGTGAATCCATCAAAATCCAATTCTGGGAAGATTTAGATGGTATGATTAGAAGTGTGCCAACCACTGAAAAGCTCTTCATCGGAGGAGACTTCAATGGACATGTAGGTGAAACTAGTGGAGGGTTTGAGAGGGTGCATGGGGGTTTTGGGTATGGCGATAGGAACCAAGAAGGTGAGGACTTCTTGAACTTGGCCATAGCTTACGACCTCATGATAGCTAACACCTTCTTTAGAAAAAGACAATCCCACTTAGTTACCTTTAGTAGTGCCCAACACTTTTCCCAGATTGATTTTGTTCTTGCTAGGAGAGAGGACAGACGAGCCTGCATGGATTGCAAGGTTATACCTGGGGAATGTGTCGTCTCACAACACAAACTTGTGGTGGCTGATTTTCGCTTTCCGCTGCGTTCTAGAGTAGGTAGAGGCGCTCGAGTTGTGAAGACGAAGTGGTGGAAGCTCAAAGGAGACGTGTCTCATACTTTTAGGGGCAGAATGATTGAAGAAGGTCCGTGGAAAGTAGGTGAAGAAGCAAACAAGATGTGGGAAGATATGTCAGCTAGCATTCAAAAGGTAGCTACGGAAGTGCTTGGAGTTACTAGAGGAAGCAACCGCGAACCCAAAGATACGTGGTGGTGGAACGACGAAGTGCAGAAAGCTATTAAAGAAAAGAAAGAATGCTACAAACGCTTGCACCATGACAAGACCGACGACAATGCGCAGAAGTACAAATTGGCCAAGAAGAATGCAAAGAAAGCTGTGATCGAAGCAAGAGGTCGGGCTTATGAGGATCTATACCAGAAGCTGAGTACGAAGGAGGGTGAGAAGGACGTGTATAAGATAGCCAAGCTTCGAGATAGGAAGACGAGAGACTTAAACCAAGTGAAGTGCATCAAGGACGAGACTGATAGGCTTTTAGTGAGGGACGACGAGATCAAGAATAGGTGGAGGGATTACTTCAACAAGTTATTCAATGGAGAGGATGACGACTTAGGAATTGTGTTGAACGACTCCTTTGATGACTCCAATAGACGTTTTGTTAGGAGAATTCAAGAGTCCGAGGTGAAAGAAGCCTTAAAACGAATGAAAGTAGGTAAGGCTCTAGGACCTGATAACATACCAATCGAAGTATGGAGGTGCCTCGGAGATGTGGCTGTAGTTTGGTTAACCAAACTATTCAATAGCATTTTCCGATCAAATAGGATGCCAGATGCGTGGAGGAGAAGCACTCTAGTACCAATCTTCAAGAATAAAGGGGATGCTCAAAACTGTACAAACTATAGAGGGATTAAGCTTATGAGTCATACAATGAAGCTTCGGGAGAGAGTGATAGAACATCGCTTGAGACGGATGACAAACGTTTCGAAAAACCAATTTGGTTTTATGCCTGGGAGGTCAACCATGGAGGCCATCTTCCTAATAAGGCAATTGATGGAGAGATATCGGGAGCGAAAGAAGGATCTACATATGGTTTTCATTGATTTGGAGAAAGCATACGACAAAGTGCAAAGGAAAGTTATGTGGTGGGCACTAGAAAAGAAGAAAGTCCCCACAAAGTATGTTACCCTCATCCAAGACATGTATGATGGTGTCGTTACTTGCATCAGGACATGTGATAGTGTAACTAGTGACTTTCCTATTAAAATAGGACTACATCAGGGATCAGCTTTGAGCCCGTATATTTTTGCCTTAGTGATGGATGAGATCACGAAGGATATACAGGGAGAGATTCCTTGGTGTATGCTCTTTGCGGACGATGTGGTGTTAGTCGATGAGAGTAGGACGGAGGTCGATAGGAAATTGGAATTGTGGAGACGAACTCTAGAGTCCAAAGGGTTTAGGCTTAGTAGAACTAAGACGGAGTATATGGGGTGTGAGTTTAGTGGGATACGACCAGTGGACGGAGATGTCTGTCTAGACGGGCAGGTAGTACCTACGAAAGATACTTTTCGATATTTAGGGTCGATGCTACAGAGTGATGGCGAGATAGATGAAGATGTTAGTCACAGGATAAGAGCGGGGTGGGTGAAATGGCGACAAGCATCAGGCGTCCTATGCGATAAGAAAGTCCCGCAGAAGCTAAAAGGCAAGTTCTACAGGACAGCGATTAGACCTGCGATGTTGTATGGCGCAGAATGTTGGGCTACTAAAAGACGACATGTCCAGAAGATGAGTGTAGCTGAGATGCGTATGTTGAGGTGGATCTGCGGTCACACGAGGAAAGATCGGATTAGAAATGATGACATACGAGATATGGTTGGGGTCGCACCAATAGAGGAGAAGTTGATCCAACATCGTTTGAGATGGTTTGGACATATCCAACGCAGACCTCCAGAGGCACCGGTACGTATCGCAATTCTTAATCTTTTCGAGAACACCCGGAGGGGGAGAGGGAGACCAAGATTGACATGGGAAGAAGCGGTGAAAAGAGACCTTAAAGAATGGAACGTCTCCAAGGAGTTGGCGATCGATAGGAGCGCTTGGAAGTTAGCAATTCATGTACCGGAGCCATGACGTAGGAACTTAGGGGTAGGAGCGATGCCATAGGTTTGTAGGTCCCTCTATTAGATCACGGTCGAGGTCTAGGTTTCTACTATTAGTATTATTATTAGTATGGCTAGTCTTACTATTAGTTTTTTTTTTTTTTTTTTTTTTTGTTCTTGGATGTGTTCTCTTGTTGGGTTTCTTTCTAGCCTACCCCAACTTGTTTGGGACAAAAGGCTTAGTTGTTGTTGTTGTTGTAACAAAAAGTTGCAATTTCTCCGTAATTCACAAATAAAAATGGCTATCGACTCCTGTTGATCCACACCTAGCCCTTATCATTTAATTTTTATTTGTTAAACTATTAGCAATTTATTGTGTGACCTTCAATTATTCTATACATAACAGGAAAATTAGCTGCGGCGAAAGTGGAAGAACTCGGGATCAGGAAAGGAGATGATAAGCTACAATTTGCTCAATTGATGGGAATGGCAGATGGGCTCTCTTTGGGGCTTAGAAATGCTGGTTATCAAGTTAACAAATACCTCCCATTTGGTCCAGTAGACGATGTCATTCCCTACCTTGTCAGAAGGGCTGAAGAGAACAAAGGGTTTCTTTCAACATCAGCACAGGACAGATATCTTATCAGGTCCGTTATTCAGAATTTCCTTTTTATAACTGATTCATTTGAAGATTGTGGTTTCAGGTTATTATTCTCAGAGAATGCATAAAAATGGTGCTGTTGCATGAACATTTACTCTGTGATCCTCTCAGTTTCTTCCCTAACCAAACATAATAAATTAGTCGACCTTGCAGTTAGTTTATCAAGGTTTTGTTGTCTTTAATTTAATTTTATGATTTCACTGGTATAATCTGCACTCTCAATTAATTCTGTACCCTTTTGTTAACAGGAAAGAGCTCACACGGAGGCTAAAGGCTGCTATACTTCGGTAGCTTTTAAATGACTGTCGAAAATGTTGGCGTTTGCTTCACACCTTACATAATATGTTGTATAATCAGTAGCTTTGCACTTTGGTTAGAAATGAAAAAAGGTTGATGAAATATACAGATTTGAATGAATTGAAGCGTCGATTGAAGGCAACATTCACAATACTTGTAATGATTGTATATAAGATTTTTTAAGTATATAAATTAAGATAGCTGGAAAAATATCTCTACTTGTCCTTTTATCTCGTATCAAAGCAAAAATACAAACCAAAAAGCATCAGGAACATTGTATAATTAAAACTATAAATATATTAACTCGGCAAAGACGAGCATCACTTAGGGCCCGTTTGGATGGAGGCAGGAATTTAGAGAATTTGAAATTTCTAAGAAAATATTTATTGGTAAGTGCGTAACTTTGTGAAGAGTTTATATTGTTTATAATAAATTTGGCATATAAAATTTACGAAATTGTAAATTCCAGCCCATCCAAATGGAGCTAAAATCCTTATTAGGAGACGTGGAGGAATCACATGAGGACAGTTACAATAACAGTAGGTTATTAGAGTGATCAATAGCCTAACATCAAAATCAAAGCCATCGATGATGAACCAGAGATCAATAAAAGCAATATGAAATCAACAGTCACTACATATCACAGAAGAACATATTTCTTGATACACCTTCAAGTACCTTAAAACAGAAGTTAATACAATCTAGCATAGAAACTTAGAAATATAGAAAGCAACTAGAGATTGCAGCAAAGCACATCCCTCTACATCCCAAGACTCCAAAATCCAAAACAACCTAAAGATGCTCATAACATGAACAGGAATTATACGCTTAGGCCTCTTCCTCCTCTTGGTAATCCCCTTCCTCATCCTCATACTCTTCCTCATCAGCCGTAGCATCTTGGTACTGCTGATATTCCGACACAAGATCATTCATGTTACTTTCAGCCTCAGTAAACTCCATCTCATCCATACCCTCTCCAGTGTACCAGTGCAAGAAAGCCTTGCGCCTGAACATAGCTGTGAACTGCTCACTAACCCTCCTAAACATCTCCTGAATCGAGGTCGAGTTACCAATGAAAGTTGAGGCCATCTTCAGACCGACTGGAGGGATGTCACACACAGTTGACTTGACATTGTTTGGTATCCACTCGACGAAGTATGATGAGTTCTTGTTTTGTACATTCAGCATCTGCTCGTCAACTTCTTTTGTGCTCATTTTACCACGAAACATGGCAGAGGCAGTGAGGTAGCGGCCATGGCGAGGGTCAGCAGCACACATCATGTTTTTGGAGTCCCACATCTGTTGGGTGAGCTCAGGTACTGTTAATGCACGGTACTGCTGGGAGCCACGAGAGGTAAGTGGGGCAAATCCGACCATGAAGAAGTGAAGGCGGGGGAAAGGGATGAGGTTGACAGCAAGCTTGCGTAGGTCAGAATTGAGCTGACCTGGGAAGCGAAGGCAACATGTAACACCGCTCATGGTGGCAGAGATCAGATGGTTCAGGTCACCAACTGTAACAAGCACATGGAAGTACAAATAATTATGTTATATTAAATTAACAACAAACAAATCATTAAATTTAAAAGAACATGATTGTTCCAGTAATTAACTAGACTAGTTAAGTCTTCAATTGACTAAGTTAACTCCAAGAAGGGTACTGTTCAACAAATAGTTCCACTACCCTTGACAGCTGCTGTCAAGTTTAAAAAAAAACAAATGGTTCCACTATATGTAAGTAAGCTAACAAACTTTTGAAATTACTTTACATATTCAATGGTTTAACAATTGTTCAAATCTGTGAACTATAATAGTCCTCAGCATGGTGCAAGCGCGATTACTACAATTTCTAATACCCAGATAACCATCAATTTAAGCATGCATTTATAAAATAGAGGAAGGGCCAAAAAATAACAAAAAGTCAAAAACATATTTGCAGAACTAGATACAGAATCTGAATACTCACAGCTAGGGGTTGTGAGCTTGAGAGTGCGGAAACAAATGTCATACAGAGCCTCATTGTCAAGGACCATACACTCGTCAGCATTCTCTACAAGTTGGTGTACTGAGAGTGTGGCATTGTATGGCTCAACAACTGTGTCAGATACTTTGGGTGATGGGAACACCGAGAAGGTCATCATCATGCGGTCTGGGTACTCCTCACGAATCTTTGATATGAGAAGTGTCCCCATGCCTGACCCAGTACCACCGCCCAAAGAGTGACAAACCTGGAACCCTGAAACAACCACAAATAAATTGCATTAGCAATGAGCTGTAGTTGTCAACATGCAGCAGCCAGCAGTAATAGTGTACTGATCACATAAACATGCAGAAATTAGAATCTATTTTAAGAAAATAACAAAGATGAAGTCACTGAAGTTTGTTCGTTACTTGTATTCCATATCAGGAAGTAAGATGTGATAAATTAGGATAAAACTGTACTAGTTCTCCTAGAACAGATTATAATATTGAAAAGTCAAACCAATACGTTTGGATAACTTCACCAAATAAATTAATCTTTCTTAAAGAAAAGATGCACTTAAATATTAGACTAGTCTACATGAGAAACTAAAGAATATTCCTGCACCACGTTCCTACAATGGGCATCTAAACAGTACAAGGTCCACACTCTGCCATGATTTAAGTAGTTGATATTTTCGTATTTTTCACAGAAATAATCATACAAAATGCTGTTTAGTCACAACAATTTAGTACAAAAAGGTACACAATTGACCTCCATGACATGTAATTTTTGTTCCACTTCTATTAGGAGACAACACTACACACTTCAGTTACATTTAGTCCTTTACACAGATTTATTACAGTTAAAGGCCCCTAAAAATTACTTTCGGACTTGATAATAATAGAAACAGCTGACCAACCTAACAGATCTACACTAATAGCGCCGAAACAAGCACAAATCAACTCGAAATGTGCAAAAATTTACAAAAAAAAGCCAAGAAACCTCACCTTGGAGACAATCACAGTTCTCAGCCTCCTTCCTGACCACATCTAGCACCGAATCGATCAACTCAGCGCCCTCAGTGTAGTGTCCCTTAGCCCAGTTGTTACCCGCGCCAGACTGTCCGAACACAAAGTTGTCCGGTCTAAAGATCTGGCCATACGGACCAGACCGGACCGAATCCATGGTGCCCGGTTCGAGATCCATCAGCACCGCTCTCGGCACGAAGCGGCCGCAACTCGCCTCGTTGTAGTACACATTGACTCGCTCGAGTTGCAACTCCGAGTCGCCATGGTAGCGGCCAGTGGAGTCGATCCCATGCTCGGCGCAAACCACCTCCCAGAACTTAGCGCCGATCTGGTTCCCACACTGGCCTCCTTGAATGTGGAGAATTTCACGCATTTTTGAAGAAGATCGGAAAAGCTAGGTTAGGGTTTGGAAGAGACGAAGAGTAGATCTGGTAGTGAAAGAGCTGGAGAGAGAGAGAGAGAGAGAGAGAGAATACAACAATACAAGTTTCCAAAGGTGAATTGGAGCAGTTTTATAGAAAGGCGTGACAGAGTTTGGGCATAGGGAGATTTTATAAAAGTCCCTATTTAACTTTCAGTGTAGCGGGTTAGGTTGACGTAAAAGTTACGGTGCTAATGACCCGGTTTATATTGGTAGTGATGGTTGAAGAAGCAAGGAATTTCTATGCTGGGCAGATGAGCCGTCACGCACTGGGTTTTCCTAACGGCGTTATGTTTTAGGGGGGATTCGAATTTTGAAAATTAGTGAAAATCTCGAAAGGAGGGAAATAAATTAGCTAATTTGCTTAATCCCGGTTCATAGATCATAATCAACTTCGTACCCTTATGGCCCACCAATCTCAGGAAATTATCTCACGGTGTTTTCTGAACTGGTAAACCGAGCGTACGCCATTCTTTCTTGAGAGATGTGAGGGGACCTGAGTGGGAGTCTGGGACAGCCATTAAGCACCTCGTGTGAACGCAGGTTGATCGTCAGTTCGTTTTGAATTAAGATGAGTTCAAATTCGTTCTAAAATTATAGTTCGAAAATTAAAAAAATGCTAAGTCACTGGACCAACATCTGAATTTATACAGAATTTATAATTGATAAAAAATATAAAAAAATTATACTAAAGGAGCTAAAAGTAAAAATATTCCGGTAATAAACAAATTTCAAGTTTGTTTTATCCTTACTACTGGGTGCGTTTGGATAGGTGTGGGAAGAAGCAAAGAAGGGAAGAAGTGGGAAGAAGTATTGGAAAGTGTGTAACTTTGTGAAGAGTTTGAATTGTTTATAATTTTTTTCTTCTTCTTCCTTCTTCTTCTTCTTTCTTCCAACAATCCAAACGCTCCCAGTAATAAAAGCAAATAGAGAAAGGATTAAACATTTTAGATTAAAAAAATAAACATGTCAGATAAAAAGTGTAAATAATTTTTATATCAATTATGGACCATTGATTTGTGTAATTTGATATGATCAGTGGTCAAGGTCAAGGTCAAACTTTTTATTAGAAATACTAAGTTACTACCAAATTAGTTATTTATTTAAAAAAAATTAAATTATTGATTTTATCATATCTTTATTGTCTAACGTATAAAGTTTTATATGAAATAATAATAATATCAATATTTTATTTTCTTATTTGCTCACATATTGAGGCATCTTTTGCTAGTTTGCCTAAACGTAAACCAGTGAATGGAAAAATGGATAAAAAAAATCAAATAAAATATCTTACAAATTTATTTGACGGAATTAATATTAAATATACAGTAGTTCATACAATTAAGCTGTTAGGAGGTTGGGACATAGGTAGGGGTGCCGACGGAGCATTCGTCGACGTGTTTCCGGATAACAGATTAGATTTCGGCAAAAGTTTCCGAAACGAAACGGATTTCGACATATGTTTGGGTGAAATACAATATAAATTGAGTCGTTCCGCCACGTTCTGTCCTAACGGAATGTCTAGTGAATTGTTTCAGTACATACTGTTGTTGGAACGGAACGACAAACGAAATGATCCATTCCGCTGCCGTTGTAAACATTAGACGGGCCTAGACATAATTTACTAAATAGGACCAGCATGTGATATGGGCACTATTTTAACGTTGGTGGGTTTAATTTATTTGCTTGTGCATCTTAGGATATACCTGTTTATGTGGTACCTAGTACTACACTCTACAGTGATAAACTGATAACCGATGACATCATACATTCATATCTATTTTGGAAATCCAAATCCTGTGGCGCGCACCACAGGTCGTCCGATCAAATCTGAATGGATGAGAGAGCTCCGTGCATGTAGGGTGTGTTTGGATGAGCCGGGAATAGGAAATATGAATAAGGAATTTTGGTTTGCGTGCTTATTCTTATAGTATGATTTTGAAGTATAGGAATAAGGGCCCAAATTTTTTATTCTTGTATTGTTTGGGTTGCACAAGAATAAGAATAAGCACGCAAACCGAAATTTCTTATTCCTATTCTGTATTCCCGGCTCATCCAAACACACCCGTAATAAATTGTAAAGCCCGAAAAAAAGTAATTCGTTCAGATTTAATCGGACGGTCCGTGTTACGCGCTCCACAGTATTGGATTCTTTGCTTTGGTGCTTTCTGCAAAACTATATCGGTGTTCATCTAAAAAGAATAATTAGGAGACCCTACGGCTGTTCAATTAAAAAAAAATTCTTTAAACTTCAAAAAAAAAAAAAAAACTTTCTAATCCTAAAGTCCAAATTGAATCAATTTAAACGTAGCTTGATCTGGCCCAAAGTAGCCCGCAGTATCACGGCCCATTGATAATAAATAAATAAATAAGAGTCCGTGATATACTGATATTTCATTATACAGCCTTACTATATGACTATATCAGTTGATGTGGTGCATTGCATATGATTCAGGTTGTCAGGTACCATTGGCATTATAGAACAAAACAAATAATATGCTAGGTCTTCAATTGGCGTAAAATAGACATGCCTAAATTTAGTTAAACAGATAGACAATGAGATTAAAGGGGAATTTTTGGTACTTCAAAAAAAAAAAAATGATTTTCTGTATTAAAAACAAAATCATGCAATGACATGAAAAGAGGACTATATTTCAGTTTGAAACCCTGTCCACACTTTCCAATTTTTGGGTCTAATTAGTTCCACCACTTAATAAAATAGGACACCAGAAAATTATGAAACCAAGGGCTAGCTTGGAACGTTTGAAAGAGATCCTTCTATTTTGCGTATATAATTAGCTGTTTAAGCTGGAAAGATATTTCAGTTGATTATGCATTGGTGGTGGTGAGGATGTTGTTATAAATAGACAATGCATCCTTGTTTTAAAAAGGAGAGATAAGGTCGAACATAACTTCTAACTTTTCTTATTTTCCCCTCTTCTTCTTTGATCTCCCTTCCGAGAGGAAATCATGGTAAGTCCTTTTCTCAACATTTGATACTTTTATTTTGAACAAAATCATTATGTAACATCCTGATGGCTTCTTTTTAATTTTCTTAAATGATATCAGCTTGTCTTTTCCATCTTTCTTTTAAATTATCTCGTTTGTCTGCCTTTTGCATGGATTATAAGCAAGCATTGATATGAATATATGATGTTTAATTTAGATATGTAATAGGTTCTTGATCTGAAACTTAGTAGTTAACTTAATAGCATAAGATAGAACATTACTTTTCTTATTGAATGGGTCATCAATGTTTTCTATTCTTTGAATTTTCTAATGTTTATCCTTTTATTATGATAACGAGTAAATCATATGTGTCATTCCCGAGAGAAAAATGATCATTCAAATAGGATCATTTTTCAAATTAGCCAATCATTTGTCTGTTTAATCACATATACGATATGTAAACGGTAAACCACTCAATTAGCTCCAAACTCTTCATCAAACCATCATCCTAATTCATATTCTTCAATGAATTTACTTATCGAAGGCAAACTCAGCGTCGGGAATGGCAGTCGATGACGACTGCAAGATCAAGTTTCATGAGTTGAAGGCAAAGCGCAGCTTTCGTTTCATTGTCTATAAGATTGAAGAGAAAGTGCAACAGGTGGTTGTCGAGAAGCTGGGGCAACCTGACGAGACCTATGATGACTTTACTGCTAGCCTCCCTGCTGATGAGTGTCGCTATGCCGTTTTCGATTTTGATTTTGTTACAAATGAGAATGTCCAGAAGAGCAAGATCTTCTTCATCGCTTGGTAAGTAATGGTTTTTTATTAGATAATATTGGTCTGTTAACACGGGATGAGAAAAATTTCATATATTAATAAGCATCTAATGAGATGAGAAACACGTGCTCAGCTTTTTTTTTCTGAAAATAAGATACTTGGAAAAAGATTAGCAGAACCAAAAGTTATCGTAGGAGATTAATATATTTGCACAAAAAAAATTAAAATTTAGTTAAAAAAAAAGATAAGAGTAATAAAATGTGCAAATTTAGTAACGCATTTTTATAACTTAGCGTGCTCACTGCTTCAATTAGCCAATTCATTCTAAGGAGGCCAGCTATGATTTTTTTTTCTCTTTATAATAAAATAAAATGCACAAAATATAAGTATGGTGCATATGAAAGCCGGAGCCCATCATCCTCCCCTATTGTCCATTTTGTTAAAATAATATCGATTCTCCATTTTTATTTTTCAAGTTATGCAAAAACTTTAGAGCCTTTTCTTTGGAGATAAACTACAAAAAGTAAATCGTATTCAGAATATATGCTTAGTTGTGTAGTCATCTCTGTCTCTGTTTTTTTTTTGGGGTCCAAATATGAAAGTGTCTTCATTTTTTAAGGCAAAAGTTAGGAAGGTAAATCAAGATAAAGGTGTTTATAGATAATATTTTGGTTTATATGGGCACACGGGATACATATCAATTCTAATAAACATATCGATTTGAAATTGAGCTTTTGTATGGGCATGGATGAATTGCATCTCCATTTTTAACTTGAAGGTTGTTAACTATTGTCCAGATCAATTTTGTATTCCGGCTCGGCCATCAATTCCGTTGCACCAACCAATGTCTTCATTATGAATACAAACCTCATTCGAATTTAAATTTACAAGAGATTCGCACTTGTCCGAAACTTTGAAATTTACATGATCAGAGTTGGTAATGGCTCCCTGCACAAAATTACTCTGATCAAACAGTTTTTGAGGACAGAAAAATAAAATTTTGGACCATATGTTTTTATGCATTGTACTGGTAGTCAAATATATTCTGGATCAATTCCTTCAAATAGGAGCAACTGAGTTTATAAATACTAATATCCTACAAATTTCTGAGGTTCATATCTTATGCTTCAACTATGACTTCTTTGTTCAGGTCTCCAGATACCTCAAGGATCAGGAGCAAAATGTTGTATGCTAGTTCAAAAGATAGATTTAGAAGGGAGCTTGATGGGGTGCAAGTTGAGTTACAAGCAACAGACCCGAGCGAAATGAGCATCGACATTGTCAAGACTCGGGCTCTTTAATACCAGAATCATCTGCATATCATGAAATTTTGAAGAAGGGACCTTTTATCCCAAGACGACTTGAAGAAGAGATTAATGATAGTGATCACAATTTTTATGATTATCTTCTCTGTATTTGGATTGTTGATATTTGTCGTACTTAATTAGTTTATCTTATTCAACTATGTTCTTCTTAATTATTCACATTTGATACATAGATTGGATTGGTTAGCACTAGACAGTAGACAATCATATTTGATGCAGACGTGGAGCGAATTGATGCCTTGCCTCTGGACTAATAAACCTCTCTAAATAACCAGCAAGAATCACAACTTATGGATATATATATGCTGCAAGAAATTACAGGAATCCATTAATCTGACATGCTGGCATCAATTTGTAGGTGTTTACTGTGATTTTTTTGGCTGTAGATCACTTGCAAGTTTATAAAATAAACCCACATGAACCAAATTAACTTAATACCGACCTGCCTTCAAAAAGTTCTTCGAAGAAATATATACATTAGTTTATTATAATAATATAACGGCTCATTTTAAATAGTTATTAATCACTTAAAATAATTTAGCACATTTCAAATTATAATTTTTATTAAATTAACAATTATCCTCAACATATGCTGTGGGATTGACCCCATTTTTTTCTAAAAAAATTGTCCTTAAAATATGATTGTAGATGAGATCAAATATTTAATTACTTGTTCGAATTCTAAAGATATATCTAGTTTTGCCATCTTTACTGCTTATTCTGAGTGTCTACTAATATTTTAAGCAATTCTAGTCACATTTAAAGTCGTGAAACAGTAGAAACTCGCGTATACACACCAATATGATCTAAAGACGATTCTATTTTGCGTTCATATAAATATTTTGGAATGCATATACAGCTCATTTTTAACAGCTATTAAACATTTGAAGCAATTTTAGGTACTTTTCAAGAAATAATATTACAAAAATTAATTGTTATCCTTAAGATATGATTTGAGATGAGATCAAACAGCTAGTTACTCGTTTGAATTATTGAAAAATATATTTATTTTATCTTCATCAAAAAATTCTTTTTTTTAGCTCATTTTGTGCAGCTATTTATTATTTTAAGAAATCCCTGCCTCATTTTTAAGTCGATAATAACAAAAAAAAAAGATGCATATATAACCTATATATGATAGGAGATATATCAAATTTAGGAAATTGTTACCTCATTCCAATTATTAATACTACAAATTTAATTGTCCTTCAAATATTTTATAAGATATAATGAATTATTTATTTGTTCGATTCTAAAAAGATATATCACTTTTTGTGCATATAAATATATTTATAATTTATCCGAAAAAATAATTAGCATTTTAAATAATTATAGCTTAATTTCAAATCATAAAGTCTTATTAATTTTGTTGTAGTAACAATTACAATATATGCACATTGTGTTTTCTGTTAGGAAATTGCTCAATTTTAATTTTGTGACTAATTACACTTAATTAATTTTATTAAACAAAGAGCAAAGTAGATCTAGTGCAAAAGCTCAATTCGACACAAGAGAAAGGTAGGAAAAAATATACCTCTCTTGATATTGTAATCAAGAGGCTCGATCCTACGGCTTAGAAATCGATGGGGTGCTCTCCAAACTCCTCCAAATCGAAATGCCTCGAGTCCACTAAGGTATTAACCAAGTTATTGTTGGAATTGTGTTCTAAAAGTTATCTTATTCGTATTTAGAAGTGTTCAAGAAGATGCTCTTGGTCTTGAACCGCAGAACTCTAAATAAAATGAATATATATCTCTAAAATGTTCACAGGTTTTGGATATTAGCAGGAACACTAATATGCCATACAAGACTGTCGTGTTGATTAAAAGTACGTTGTAGTTCTGTAAACGTTGATAAAGGATTATCATTTAATAACACGAGTATATGAAAAGTTTCATATATTGAACAGACCTAATTGATAAAAATATTATATGGATTGTGTTTGTGTCATTAATATTTTTTATCGTATCATTAATTCTAAGATTGATATGATATATTCCCACATAAGAAATATGCAACGTGATTATTACTTAAAGCCATTTGAAGCTTGTGGTGATAAAAGTAATAGCTCTTTGTATATAACTTGTGTAGGATGAAAATATATATGTCAATAGCTAATTGCCACTCATGAATTGAGGAATGATATTATAAAGGGCCCCTTGGTAAAGTAAGATTATAAATGGATCCAATATAACTGAAGTGCAGTTATAATTATATAATCCTACTTATTTGAGACCAAGTAAAGATTATAATACGAAGATGACACAGTCCTACTTTGTATAATAATCATAATATCATATGGCAAGGAATAGACACAAGTAATGTTAATAGCATTACTAGAAGGATCGTGTTTCGTAAAAGGATTTGCTAAACATCTATATTATTTGGGTAGCTGTAATGTATGCTAGAGTACCGCTTACAGTTTATGGAATAAAATATTTTATTTCATTGCCAACATAATGTGGATCCTCAATATAGGTCACACCAACTGAATGGAAAATAAAAAAAATATTTTCTATATACAAGGTTTCATGTTGTATGAAATAAAGTATAAATAGAAAATTATATCACATGACGTGATTAACTAGCAAGGAATAAATTTATTGATATGTGAATATTATGAGTATAATATGTGTTTCACATACTATAATAATATATAAATATTATTATAGAGTGCATAAATTTATTTAAAGCCCAAGCCCAATTATTTTAACAAATGAAGAGAGAAAGAAGACTTTAAATTCGGGTCAGAATTTGAGCCAATTTTAAACTGACAATTAGTATAGCAAATGATAAGCAAATTGGACAAATGATATATGAAAATTGTAGCCCTCGACGTGTAGAATCCAATGGTTCAAGTTGCATGTCGTTTGGAGTTTCCTATAGAGAGTTATCAATGTTTTAGTGCTGCAACATCAGAAATTAAAGTGTTGTTTTAATTTCTGATTAGTGGCTTTGAATGTGATATCGTCATTATTTGTTGGTATTTGGACCGTACTTGGTACTTCAATTAATTGGATAATAAAATTTTTAAAATTGGTTAATAAAACAACACTTTAATTTTACTGCTACAGTATTTAAACCATGCATAAGAAAGTGAAAGTATTTTTCTATTTTGATTCTTATGTCACACGATATCATCGTATAATCCAAGATAGGAATGTGTCATTCTTGCAGATTATACGTTTCTTGATCTAGAGTTGATTGCATAGTTGCGCGCATACTATCCAGCTCCATCAAGGGGCCCAAACAGATATCGTCACTCACTAAGTTAATTAATAAGGGACATACGGTTTTCTTGATGATTAGCTTTTCCCCGCACAATTCAAGAGAACATAAATAAAGTCCGTATAGCAGCCCTTATCGGGAATCAGCGGTAGACAATATTTATTGAACATATCCTCATGTGGAAAAGATAAACATCTTAAACTTAGAACCAAAATCATAACGAAATAAATAATGACACATAACACAATCCAAAAATTTATTTCGTTAGGTCAAGTCTTGTACTATGTTCTATAACATACACATATGCAATTAAGCTGGTAACTCTTTACCTATGATCTGTACAACTTAATCATCATTTAACTTGCATACTAATCTTATATGATAATTAATGTTCCTTGTTAATTATCAAAATTATAGACAGTTTAGATTTATTATTGTCATTCTAAAGAATGATCCACAGAGATCCACATTTCAGATCCTCAACCTGAATGATCTGTCAATAATAAACCTAGGAACAGATGATAAAATATCATCCATAACATAAACTAATATTTAAGTCATTAAATTATTGACTTGTAGAACATAACTCCAACATTTTCCTCTCTGATATACTTACAAATTTGTCCCCACCTTCGAGTTTTAATATAACTTTCGAATTGTTAGTTTTGAGTTTTGACTGAATTTATAAACACGTGATATTTACTATCTAAAATGTAATTAACAGACTTAAATAAAAAAAACATCGAAATAAAGTATTTGACACGCATCACATATTCACATATTTGGTATCCATGATAGCAAATGCCCGAATTAAACAAAACAAAAAAAATCGAAGAGACTTTACATGTGGACCGTCTATTAAAATTGATATACATTTTTATTGTAAGTTTGTCATGTCATTTTAACTTGCAAGTTTTAAATTGCTCCATCATCAATTAATTAACTTTATAACACGTAATGCATCCTTTGTTACGTGTTTAATGTTTTTGTTTAAAGTGGCCACATCAGATTTGCTGGCCCTATGCGTAGCAGTCGGCCTGACGCGTTATTACGGCACATTGTGTTCTATTGTAGTCAAGATGCGGACCATACGGTCAGAATTTACAAGCGCTTTATGACCCGCTACATAGAAATCCAGTGTATACTTTCATGTAGCGAGTTATTTTGATCCGGGTAGAGAGAGCCAGAGCCAACCTTTATGACCCGCTACATGGAAAGATGTATAGAGTGAGAAGCGAGCTTGCCGCATTCATAAATAAACAAGACCGACTCGTTCCTTTCTCCAGTTACTTTTTAGTTCGTTCTTTCCTCCGTTTTTTTGTTGTTTTTTTTTTTCTGAAGTTTCTCGATCCGATCTACGAGCAAGGTAAACCTACGCCTCCAGCCTCCTCTTCTTTTCTTCTTTTTCAAGAATTCGAAGTTTATTTATTCAATTTTTCAGATTTCACAAGATCTGCCGATTTTGCTTGTAATTACTTTTCTTTTTCAATACTTCGAAGAAGCAAGCCTAAATTTGATCTCAATATTCAAAATATATATTTCTCGCCTTTCTTTCTCGTCAATTTAATCTTTTTTTGCTTAGAAATACTTACAACATCGATCGATCTCTGAATCAGGGAAATCGAACGAGGCAGAGATGCTGGAACAACTCTTGATCTTCACACGAGGCGGCCTCGTGCTGTGGTCGTCGTGCCGCGCGCTCGGAAATGCGCTCAAGGGTTCTCCAATTGATGCCCTGATCCGATCTTGCCTCTTGGAGGAGCGTTCGGCGGATTCCTCTTTCTCCCACGAGTCGTACACGCTCAAGTGGGCCTTCCACAACGAGCTCGGCCTCGTATTTGTGGCGGTATACCAGCGTATTCTCCACCTTCTGTACGTAGACGATCTGCTTACGGCAGTTCGTCGGGAATTCTCCGAGATTTATGATCCGAAGCGCATAAGTTATGATGATTTTGATGAGATGTTTCGTCAGCTCCAGAAGGAGGCTGAGGCAAGGGCAGAGGAGATGAAAAAGTTGAAGCAGTCGGGTCGGGCCCTGCCTGTACAGGCTAAGAAAGGTGGGGCTGGGCAGCGGGCCCTTACTGGTGTTCAAGGTAATGGCGCAAAGAAGGGAACTGGTGGTGGTGCTGCAAAGGATGATTCTGATGGTGATATGGGAAGTGGTCGGTTGCTGTCTAATGGGGTAGATAATGGTACGAAGGGCATTAACAAGTCCCGTGTAGCTAGTATGGGTAAGGAGAATGGTGCACCAGATACTGGGGCATTCGATGTAAATAAGCTGAAGATGCGGTCAAAGACCGGGAAGAAGGGTGACGGTGAGAAGAAGTCGGCTCCCACAAAGGGGGAGCCTAAAAAGGCTGTGAAGAAGAATAGGGTTTGGGATGACAAGCCAGTCGAGGAGTCGAAGTTGGATTTCACATACGAGAAAGGGGATGAGCGGATGGAGCGAGAGGTGGTGGTGGTTCGCGGTGAGAGCATGATGGATAAGGAGGAGGTGATTAGTAGTGAGAGTGAAGGAGAAGAGGAGGATGAGCTCGAGGGGGCAAAGCCTGAGGCCAAGAAGAAAGGATGGTTTAGTTCCATGTTTAAGAGGTAATCTGAGCTACAGTGGAATATTATTTCCAGACTTGAATTTTAGTATTAGGCATTTTGCATTGTAGGCCTTAATTTGCCGTGATCAGGAAAATATTGAAAAGAACTTGGGTTTTGAATCTTTTGATGCAACCATATTTGTTGGAACCATCTGCTAATTGAAAATTTGTCTACTGTGTCGAGTTATCGGAATTTTTCTGAGCTTTGATTGCTTAGATCTGGGGCTTCTGCTGATTTGTAGTGTTAATAGATAAAATTGCATTATTTCTGCTTGGTTATGTCATCTTTTCTTAGGTATTATTTGCCTTCTGAATTAATTTCTTCCTTCATTAACATTTATCTTTTTCGTTCTTAGTATTGCGGGCAACAGCTCTCTTGAGAAAGCTAATCTGGAACCAGCCCTGAAAGCTCTCAAGGATAGATTAATGACGAAGAATGTGGTATGTATATTCGTCCTTGATCCTTGTGCATTTTGATCTGTTTGAGTTCATTACTGTTTCCGCCAATGAAATTTGATCTTTGGGAATATAATTACAGGCCGAAGAAATAGCTGAAAAGCTTTGTGAATCAGTGGCGACCAGTCTGGAAGGAAAAAAGCTTGGATCTTTTACCAGAGTATCCTCTACTGTTCAGGTTCGTTGACCACCTCTTGCACCATTTATGCACCTGGCCAGATTTTAGTTTTCATAAATTGAATTTTAGATAGGGTTATTTTGTAAGTCTTAGCATATCCATAGAAATATATCTCACTTTAAATGTACACCCAAATTGACTAGCTACGGTTATAGGGGTATACCATCCAGTAAATTCTGGTAAAGCCTGACACCATGATGGTGACAAAATGACACTGCCTTTTGCAATAATTTACCTCGGTGAATTTGAATGTATGTATGGTGATGACCATTTCAGACAGCAATGGAGGAAGCACTTCTTCGCATTCTAACCCCAAAAAGGTCCATTGACATCTTAAGAGATGTGCATGCTGCCAAGGAGCAAGGGAGGCCATATGTTGTTGTCTTCGTTGGCGTGAACGGTGTTGGAAAATCCACCAACCTAGCCAAGGTTATATCCTTTCTGAAGTTTCTTGTCTTTGCCAAATCAATTAATGTTTTCCATTATATTAATGTGCATATATATATTTTTTTTTTTGAGCATAAGCTGCCCGAGATGGGCATCCATTGAAAGAAAAAGAGTTGATACAAAAGAGTAATAACTGGTACCGCCTCCCTAGCTGGAGGACATCCCACAACTAAACCCAACAAAAAACGACTAGTAAACAACTAGAAACTAAGCTTGCCTTACAACATCCCACAGAACACCAACAGACACAAGACAAAAACAGAATTAGTAATATACTAATACTAGTCTTCTGAATCACCATCTGTTATATGTCCATCCTGCTGATCTCTCTCCCTTTGATATGCAGCCAGGTCCCTGAACCTATGCTCCATGTCTGAGCCAAAGCCTGTCCAGAATTGATACAAGTTGAGAGTGTTAAAATAAACTATGAAAGAATTAGAACCAGTGTGGTTACTAAACAATCTTTTATTCCTTTCACTCCATTGTGTCCAACACAAAGCTGCTAAAATAATTTTGCTATACTCTCTGTCACTTTTTCCTAAGTTATTCATACTTGTCCAAATTGTTTTCAAATTTGTACAATCCAAATGAATATTCCTAGTGTTAAACATATTAAAACTGACCCAAAAGTCCCTAATATAAGGACAGTGGACAAACAGGTGGTCAACACTTTCTTCGTTACAACAGAAGTGGCACTTATTAGGCCCATACCATCCTCGTTTAACTAAATTATCAAAGGTCAGAATTTTATTATGCAGTACCAACCAGAGAAAGCACTTGAATTTTAAAGGTATTTTTAACTTCCAAACAGAAAGATTCATCTCTATGTGAACTCCCCCGTTGTTCAGAAATTTATACATTGAACTAACACTATAAATTCCTGAGCTATCAAAGTTCCAGGTGACACCGTCCTCCTCCTCAGTGAAGGTAGTGTTATTAAGAATGTCTAATAAAGCATTCTTTTCTATCCTAAGTTCCCTAGAAATGCCTCTAGTTAAGTGGAAGTTAATATTCCCTCTATTCCAAATCTGAGCTACAGTGATATGATCCTTTTTCTTTGTTTTTTCAAACATTTTTGGAAAATCTTTGGCAATAGTAAAGGTTCCATGCCAATGATCATGCCAAAAATTTGTTTTGCTTCCTTAATGTGCATATATTTTAATATGGAAATTCAGGTTGCGTACTGGCTTCTCCAGCATGATGTGAGTGTAATGCTTGCTGCTTGTGATACCTTCAGGTCAGGGGCGGTTGAGCAGCTCAGGACTCATGCACGTCGGCTCCAGGTATCATTGATTTTCGATCAAGTCTGTTTTACCATTTTAATGGCTTTCTTGACCGCTTCTTCAAGTATACCTCGATGGAAATTATTTTTATAGCAATTTCAGTACCTCTTCTACGTGATTTTCTACCTTTTACAAAATGGAATAGATGTATGAGTATCAGGTTATTTGTCTGAGTTGTTTGTGCAATGTTTATATTTATTTATTTTTTCCCCTTTTGCCTTTTTAGGTCTTAGTTTTTAATGCCCTTATTGGGGCTTTACTGTGTTTGACTGTGCTAAGTTGATTTTCCCTGGAAAAGTTAGGTCAATGTAAGTGGTAGTTATAGTTTGCTGGCCCAATTGATGGTTAATTGAAACTTTGTGCAGCATTGCTGGAGCCCCAATTTACAGTTATTAACTTTCCAAAATGTTTGCTTCTTGCTTTAGGTTTGGCTTAGACAGTTTTTACATCTTACCTCGTGATATTACTAGATACAGAGAATAAAAAAAGAGAAATTATTCTAAGGCTGTTATATCTTGTTCCCCAAGACAAGAATAGACAAGTGGACTCTAACATGTGAGGTACTTGACAGATACCTATATTTGAGAAGGGATATGAAAAGGATCCAGCAATTGTTGCTAAAGAAGCTATTCAAGAGGCTGCTCGTAATAAATCAGATGTTGTTCTTGTTGATACTGCTGGCCGCATGCAGGTAACTGTTTTATTCTTCCATCACCCAAAAAAAAATGATATCTGAGTTGAAGCTAAATGAGCATAATGCTAACTAATTTTAGTTTTGATAACTTTATTGTATATTTAGTTTTATTTAGTTTGGTTACTGATTATTCTTAATTATTGGGTTACTTAAATCTATATTAATTCTGAGAATAATTGCTGTTAAATGGGTCTTGCTGGCTAAATAGAAATTAGTACAATATATTCTGGCTCATACCAGTCGTGTGTTTCCTTTTACCATACAACTCTGGAACTTCTGACTTAAAATTGACCCTGTTTCCTTCAAAATATACTCAAAATTGCAAACAATTTCTGATTAATCTTTTGGATTATAGGATAATGAGCCACTGATGAGAGCGTTGTCCAAGCTAATAAACCTCAATAATCCTGATCTTGTTTTGTTTGTTGGAGAGGCACTTGTTGGTAATGATGCAGTTGATCAACTCTCAAAATTCAATCAGGTATTAATCCTGCTGGTAGACTCCTTTTTTTTCCCCTTGAGTTTTCTTGCTAACTACTGGAGAGGACAAGGTTAATAAACTGAGGGTTGTAACCTAATGTATACATAATAATGCACGTGTTGTTCATGCTAAACAAATTCCTCATGTTATTTCTCTTCCATTATTCTTGTAGTTTATTTGTATTTGACATCCTATACGTGTTCATGTTATTTCAGGCCTAGTGAAGTATATGTTTTGTTTTTGCTAATGCTACAATATTCTTACTTAAATTTTGGTTATTTTTGTCATCTTGTGTGCAGAAATTGGCTGACCTCTCTACAGTTGCAACTGCAAGGCTGATTGATGGTATCCTGCTCACTAAGTTTGACACAATTGATGATAAGGTATGTATAATAAATTAACACCCTTTTTCATGTCAAACTCTTCTTGTATTTCAGCCTCTCTGGTGTTTTAGTTGGGACTTGGGAGAGAGATTCACAGATGGGTGCATGGTTTTGGGTTAATCGAAGAAAAGATGGTTTGCATGGAGGCATTGTTAACTATTCAGTGGGAATTCACACCAATTCTGTTCAATATGTATACTATTACATGTCAGAAGTGATACCTGCACTAATTTAGCTGAAGTACTGCATACAGCTTTCCCTGTTAATTTTGACGATGATTATATGAATGTATAGGTTGGTGCGGCACTTTCTATGGTTTACATTTCTGGAGCGCCTGTGATGTTTGTTGGCTGTGGGCAATCATACACTGACCTGAAGAAATTGAACGTCAAATCCATTGTCAAAACTCTTCTGAAGTGAATGTACTCTTTTAACTATCCTCCATGTGAACTTTATCATTTACCGTTGTGTTCTCTGTTGTGTGACGCACTGCTCATTCTGTTTGTTTTGTCCTTAAATCCCCAATGACCTCGACTACTAGATTCTGGATATGCTGTAGTCTGGTGTAACGTATAAATTAGAATCATCAATACTGTTAATGTTTCTTTTAGTTTGTTTGTTGCTGGTGTATTTATTTTCTTACCATGTTCCTTACGTTTGAAAAAAAAGGCATGCATATACGTCCAGAATTTCTTTTAGAAAATAATTCTTTTGAAAATCTAACCACATTAAAATAGTGTGGACATCTCCGTGAAGACTGAAGAGACCACATTAAATGGATGCCTAACCTTAGACAGGAATTTAAGAAAAATTTCGTATGCCATGAAATAAATAAACAGCGTCATCTGAAAACGACACACGCAAGGATGCGTCTATACAAAATGAGGTTGATAGATATTGCAACAGGACAACGATATGAACTGTGAACTAGGGCTGGCCGTTTCAACCGTTCTTTCGTTTCGTTTCGTCCGAAACTGAACGATAACGGATAAGGATTTCAGTTTCGTTTAAGAAACGGAACAACTAACGCAAATAGAAATATTGTTTCGTCTTAGAACGAAACGATTAGTGAAACTGGTACGTTTCGTGATCGTTTATTTCGCGCATTTCGTCTAAAATTTTTTGTATGGTTTTATTATTAGATTGTAGAGGACCTCAGCAGAGAGATCGAGGGAGAAATGAGTAAAATTAGATTTCTACAGCGTCGCTCCGTCATTTCTCCGCCGAACACATTCACATCTATCTCTCTCACCTCTACACCACCGAGTACAATCGCCGTCGAGAGCAAGAGGTGATTATAGTGTCTCCTCCCCCTTTTTCGCGTGACCTAACCTGTCATTTCTCTATCTCTGTTTCATACAAAATGCAGAATAGTTTATTTTCTTATATCTTAATAAAATGCAAAACAATTAGGTAGAGAAATGACGGTTATAACCGTTTTGATCGAGGGAGAAATGAGTAAAATTAGATTTCTGCAGCGTCGCTCCGTCATTTCTCCGCCGAACACATTCACATCTATCTCTCTCACCTCTACACCACCGAGTACAATCGCCGTCGAGAGCAAGAGGTGATTATAGTGTCTCCTCTCCCTTTTTCGCGTGACCTAACCTGTTATTTCTCTATTTCTGTTTCATACAAAATGCAGAATAGTTTATTTTCTTATATCTTAATAAAATGCAAAACAATTAGGTAGTCAAAGACGGTTATAACCGTTTTGATCGTTCCCATCAACGGAACAATCAACGCAACATGTGCTAAACGGATGCAACAATCAACGCAATAAGTATAAAAATTTTATACATCAATGCAACAGTTAACGAAAACGACCACTTTATGCACCCCTACTGTGAACACCGCTGAAGGTTTATTTAGCAAATCTTTAAAGAAAGGGCCAAGGCCGGCCTACAAGTTCACATAATTTGCTACTAAACACAAGTTCAGAACTCTGCTGTTTTTCTTTATTCAATCATTTATTAGACCGGGTGAACTTGATTTATGTTTAAGAATGATGAACCCTTGGGGATTACTTTACTAAAAAATGCAGAAAACTAAATTGGTTCCTACTTTGTTTTTACTCAGAATCATCCATCCCATGCAATTCGGGTATTTTTATAATATGAATATATCAATTACTTTGTAATTTGAAGAACTTGTATATTCAGAATTTGCTTGTGCCCTTCATTAGTAAGTACATTTATAGAGATATTTACCTTTTAACTTGAGAGAGAGTATTAGCATGAGACGTAAAAGTTTTACAAGGTCGAGTATATAACGGAACTTAGGTAGTTGTAGTATTTTTTTACTTTTTTTTGTTTTTTTATTACAATATATCTTGTAAATATGTTATAGAATGAAGGCAGAGTTGATGGAGAGGTATGTGGCTCGAGCAAATTGTAAAAATACTCTATAATGAAATAAAAGAAAGAGAGGGAAGTTAACGGTTTCTATTTCATTTATATATAAAAAAAAAAGGTGTCAGGCTTGACCTGCACTTTTTACTCAAAAAAAAAAAAGAAAGAGAGGGAAGATTGTGGGAGTTGTGTTCTTTATAATTGATATAATCACGCAACATGTTATTAATTCATCAATATAAATTGTTTCATGTCTATGCTGAACATCAAATGAGAATTTTGATTGTATTACCCAAAAAAAAAATTTGTTTGGTTAATAAGTGTGCTATTTTTTTGGGCTAAAAATAGTTGAACTGAGTATTGATGCATCTCTACTTCTCTACGGTTCTGCATCTTGATTGACAATTCAAAACATATTAGCTTAGGTCAAAATTGAATTCTTAATTGGATTGATTTTATCCAAGCCAAACCAGTTTTGTGATCAGTACGTATATCTAATTTATAGAACCTACACAATTCCCTTATTACGAGTGATGAGCTACATTTGGTGGTTGTCTTGTTGACCTTAAACAAACGAAACTTACAGTTGGTAATGGACTAATGGTAGTTGACCTTTGTAAACCACACATGGAAGGAGGCCTTTAAAGGGTCAGTAATGTCTTCTGATATCAAATTTTTAGGCCTTCCGGGCCACATGTGGTCTGGACGTCTAGTTTATCTATTGAGTTCCTATCATTTAGTTACAACTGTGCAAGTGTTTCTGAGGCAAAACGTTTCAATTTCCAACTAACTAGTTATATTTATATCATACTTAAAAAACTGTTGCATCTAAAACAACTGCACCTAGTAATGAATAATAACCTAATTTGTTTGTTTTTTTTTTCCTTTAAATTACTATATTCCTTTTGGTATAGTGACCAAAATAATACAGCTGCCTTCAACTTGTTTCTTCAATAGTTCAAGTCATAAAATTACCTGTATGCATGTCAGCTTTAGGTGGTGCATGAAAAATTCAAACATAGGTGTTGTACCACATTCTGGTACAGGGAATGCCGTGAGCTGGTAGCTAATCATCTACAAAGTAAAATTTTTAAACGTAGTTGCGGCAGCTCAAAACAATTGTATCGCTTTTACTGGGTCCACCGGCATTAGATATAATTACCAATTGGATTTAAATTATCATGCTTTAAGCATAATGGAGAACCTAACATATTCTCTAATCTCTGGTATTAAAGGGGAAGAGCCTTCTTGTGGAAGGAAATTTGGCATCTCTCTCTTTTTCTTTTTTTTTCTTTCTTTTTTCATTTGATCAGATGCCTTACTGCTAAGTGCGCGAGTCGGTGTAAACGCATTAGCCGGCTCTTTTAGAAAAATTGCACTCCTTTGTCTAGTTTTTAACTGCTGAGCAATTATCAGCGGCCGTTCATTATCACCATGTAATTCCGAAAAATGCAACTTTTACCCCTAGAAAAAATGAAATTGGCCCTCTATAACCACCTTCATACTTGCTCACTTCTGTGTAAATGAAGAAAAACTTGAGCACTTGTGCATAGGAATATCTCTCATTATTTATAGCATTTTTATGAGAAATATATATCGTGCAGTTGAGGCATATCATATTATTGATATTTTCAAGGACATACACAAAATGTTGATTATTATCTAAATGATAGGCATAATCGCAGTTTGGACTTTGGAAAGGTCTTTTGCTTTTTGGTTTATTCGATGTCACGATAAACATGAGACGTTGGAATAAAATCATCTTTTAAAAATTAAAATTTCTTTTACAATGATTGAACTTGTGATTATGTGGATGCTTGTGTTTAGTGGCTTAAAGAGAGTTTAAGAAGAACAATATTTGTCTTATTCCTAGATGTGAACCTCATGGGTAGGTAATTATGTATTACTTGGATGCTTTCTTTGACCTAAAGTAGTAAACGATTTATTATTTTACTGGGAACCTAATCAGGCATCTCTATATAGAGAAATAAACGTTTAGCAAAATATTGTTATGTAAAAGTAGAATAGCATACATAAGCTATGATTCCTGGAAACTATCCATAGATACTTGATTTCTTTTACTGATACTAAATGCCTTGGAGTTAAATGCAGAACTAAATGCCTCTTTCTTCAAATGCAGAACTAAATGCTTCTTTTTTCTTGTTAGAGAAAACAGATGATGTATGATTTGAAGTTCCCAATACAATTCAGTGCAGATACCTAGAGAGGTTGCTAGTTATACAAGCATACCAAAATGGTCTGGTTATCATTTAGTAACAGTGTACCACTAAAAGGATGGATAATTTGTTAACAGTTTACAAAAAATAAAAAATAAACTTAGAGAGCTTGGCATGGCTGTCAAAGTATTTCTCAAATAGTTTACAAAACATTTCTCAAACTATTTAATCTAGAAAATAAAAAAAATTCCATAAATAGTGAAGCAACTGAGCCAATTGGCGAAAACAAAAGTGTTATCTGAAATTGGATGCAAAGAGAGGTGCAGAGACGTTAGAGTTGACCATTTGGAATTAGATGCTAAAAAGGTGAATTAAAGGTCAAAAGAAGTTTTATTTTCATTTCTTAAAGATGTCAATATAAAATTAGATACTTAAGGCACGAGTGCTTGTGGAGCCATATCCACCTTTAATTGTACTCCAACACAAAAGTTTTTGATAAATTAATAATTATATCAAGCTACTTAAGTTCTTTGAATTATTGTGTTTTTTGAGATTCTCAAATTCAGCCAAGATGTATACAGTATACACGAATGTGACTTTCTATGCGGTCGCTTGATTTTCTTTTTTTTTTTATCATACAACTTTTCATTTAGTTGACTTAATTAAGTCATGAATTTAAGCTTCCATCCATCGTTTTAGTCATTATTTTTTATCGAAATTGAATTTCCATTAACATTTCACAAGCGAACTTATTCTTCATGACAGTTCCTTATTGTTTACTAGTTTGTCAATGCTGTTCTGTTACTATATTTTTTTTGAAAGTTTGAAAAGGAGAGATTATTTGATTCGCATGTGAAGTTCATATTTGCATCAAATTGAGATTAAAAAGAATTCATTATTTAATAACTAAATTAAATAATAAAGCTTGAAGGATAAATAAGTTTTTTTTTTAGAGAACCATTGAAGGATAAATAAGTTGATCGTCCATAAAAGTGATCCTTATCATGCATAAGTAGATAGAGTACGAGACTTCGGTACCGTTCACGGATGGTACCACTCCTGCCGCATATAAAACAAAACATCTTATTAGCTTCATTGCCTGTGCATACAAATTGTACCAAAATCTAATATTAAACCATATTAAGTCTGAACTTGGTGCCTGTACATGCACTACTAAATGAGTATGTTTTTTATTAACAACTTAAAGACACTTTCATTTGTCTGTAGAAACCGCACTTAATTCCAAAAAGAAAAATAATGTGGGACCCTTTATTGGGGAGTTTGACAAGCGTAGGCACGCATGAATGCATGATTGCATTCTTTTTTGTTTGTTATATATTAAGTCCTGGCCGAAAAGGTCTGGAAGCGTTGGTTTTACGCGCACAAACGACATTTCATTACTAACATTCAAGGGTTTAAGTTTGTCAAGAATCCAGTGGAAAGGAGAAAAGTTGAAAAGAGGAAAAGGCTTTTGCTATCAACATTGCGTATTTTCTTTTGATATCTACTATTGTGTTGTGGTCTCTGCTGTAACTAGATTTCTTTTATAGCCTTCTGCTGCCAGACTGATGAAGATAACCTTATCTGGTCCCTCTTCATACAAAAGAAAAAAGTAACTAAGTAATTAAACCAAAGGAAATAATTGCAAATTTGTCAGAATGTATAGGAGATTTTAGTTTCGATGTAGACATTTTAGCAATTTTTTTTTTTTTGAAATGTCAAATTAGTCAAAATCTTATTGTAAGATCACCAAAATATTAATAGTTAGTTAAATTTATCTACAGAAGAATGACAAATTTTAAATTTTTATGAATGACTAAAAAACAATTTGCAACCGTGCACAATCCGATCACATGAAAGTAAATGTCTAAGAAGATCGTAACAGATTAACAAACCGTTAGAAAGCTTAAAATTTTAAAACATTTTTACATGATCCATAGACCATAGTACACCTTTTTTGCTTCAGGCTTTGGCATATATCTATATTTTTAGTGCTGTTTATGATACTATAGGCAGTGTTTGGATTGGGGTGGGAAGAAGAGAAGAAGGGAAGAAGGGTGTCCAAATTTATTATTAAACAATCCAAACTCTTCACAAAGTTACACACTTTTCAATACTTCTTCCCACTTCTTCCCTTCTTTCTTTCTTTTCACACCTATCCAAACGGAGCCATACATAACACCGATTGTGATTTTAAATTTGAATATCTGAAATTCCAACTGTCTATTCATGGGCCTCAATTTGATCTAAAAATCAAAATTTTTGTCAGCAACCAAATTTATATATATCTTTATTATTTTTTTACTAGTTTTCTAGACTGTGCTCCACAAATTTATAAGAAGGATGAGAGGAGGTTAGATTAGGGGAGGGGAGCTTATGGAAGATTAGATTAAATGTTTACTCAAGCTACACCTCAAATTTGGAGAACTAAAATTGATTTTTTTGGAATGGAAATTTCATCCCCTCTCATCTCACCTCTATCTCCATAAAATTTCTGGAGCAGGTGAACTCCACAAGTTTACCTCCTATCCCCAACTTAATCCTCCAATTTCAGTTGTGGAGCACAGTCTTAAGGAAAAAAAAAACAGTTACGCGCCGTGGCACTATAAAATGATACATCAGACGGCACAAAAAGTATGCAGTAAATGCTCAATCATCCTTGCAAAAACCAACATCTCTTTCTGTACCGTTTAATATTTGATATGGCAACATAGCTAGGCTGCACATATAACATATTCAGCTTTTGTAAGTATAGTTGGTGGTAAATTAAGGCCGCAGAGCCCAAGCCCAATGCAACTTTAACCGAAATAAAATAATATAATTGATGGATAATACTACTCTCTAGGAAGGCTGCTGGATCCTGGATATCATGATTCTCAGTATAATTTATATCCAATATGCATGCATCAACATTGTAATTGGAACCAAATCTAAAATCCCACTATTCCAGGAGCCTTCTTCATGACGAAAGCCCTGGACCAACCTTTATCTTAAATCTTTTTTCTTTCTTTTTTGCCATGAAAAAGTTTCCCATCTTTAACACTTTCCAAGGGAGATTGTGACACTCCTAACACCTCCCGCTTGTGAACCCAAATCATACCAGGTTAGACAACTATGCTATTGTCCTTGAATATATATATAAGATGAGATATGCTAAAATCAGTCGCGACTAATGGATGAAATCGTCAGCTGCGATAAAATCTCAATTTTCGAGATTCTAACCGTTGATCTGAACCATTCAATGAATTCTCCATATTGAAATCTCGTTGGAGACAAAAATTTTATATTTTTCTAAATTTTTTTAGTATTTGTTTGATATTTTACAAAATTCTTAATCTAAACAATTATGGATCCTTCAATAACTATGATTTTTTTAAAAAAAATCTAAAAAAAATTAGTAAATAAAATCAGAAAAATGTAAAAATTTGGTCTCCAATGAGATTTCAATATGGAAAACACATTAAACGGTTCAGATTAGTCATTAGAACATCAAAAGTTAATATATAATCGCAGTTGACGGATCCATCCGTCAGTCATAGCTGATTTTAGCCTATCTCAAGATGAGATTAGAGTGACATATCTGCTTCTATGGATCTTTGTATCCAATTTTGAAGTACATCGGAACCAACTTGAAATAACAATTTATATCATCACAAAATCTTATTTTATAATTCTATTGAAAAAATGAAGTTGATATTTAAAATTTCCTGGACAAAGTGGCTTGCATGATTAAGGATATTTAACCAAATTAAAATTCTTAAACAAGTAAAGACTTCTTTACCTTATATGATAATGAGCAGGAGGTGTGTAAATAATTATGGCAGTTCCAAATGTTTTCTCTTTATTTTAACTGTTTTATTTGTAGTATTGATCCGACTTCATACTTGCAACGTCATGTTGAAAATTTTGTGCTTAAAAATCGGATTACATTTAACAGTGATAAGAAAAGTTTTGGCTAAAAAATCATCATTAAGACGTGCAAAATGTCACCTCAAATCGATATATTTCAAAAATTGCTCTCTAACATCAAGTTCCAAGAAGGGGAGAAGCTTGTGTGCCTACATAATTTTTTAAAAGTATTCCAAAACGGGACACATATTCATAGACAGATAAAAACACTTTTTGCCTCATAGCAACCGTCGGATTAAAGATTTTTAATGGTCATCATCTCGTAGGGGTCCATAGAGAATGTCCCTCTCTCCTACAAATCTATCCTACTATCTATTTCGCTATCAGTTTATCTTAGTAGGAATCTCTTTTTTATGTGGGCTGAAGTGACTAAAGCCATGCTTTGAGAAAAAAAGCCTCCAAGGAAACCGAGCATGAGGATCCAAGTGGCAACATAATACACATTAATAATAGCGACCGTACAACTTTATTGTTTAAACTAGGTCAGAACCTAAGATTATAAAATAGTTCCACGTAATCAAATTTTCGTTGCGGTTTTGAGTTTTCTTCTCGCTAATCACTATCAACGAAATATGAAGTTAGTCCTGTTTTTCCGGTATTTCCAAACGGGAAAAAAAAAAGAACAGGAAACAGTTTACTTTTTGTTTGTATTCATCTTGTATTTATTCTACTTACTATATTGCAATTAAATTAGTTAAAAAAAGTTAATTTTAATATTTCTTCTATTATTTAAACAGTAAACATTTGAAGCAATTTGAGAGTCATCTGTCTTATTAAACAATGTATTGATTTTAATGGTGATTTTTTTATATTTTGTTTATGATTGACTAATTCAACTTTTAAATTATTTAAGATATATGCATGTCCGATATTAATATTGGAGAACATATGTGCAATTTTTAATTCGTTTATTTAGATAATAAATTTGGAAGTAACTGATAGATGCCCCATTAGATATAAAATTGTCAATTATACACTAAAAGTATCCTCGACTTTTATTTTAAAATTTATATGAAAATGGAAGGACTGATCTGCAAATTATTCAGAGAGAAGGGAACTCTTCATTAAAAGTAACCGTATATTATTAACGAGGCCGTTTGGATCGCTTAGGAATTTGAGAAATTTGAAGAATTTTTTATTTCTAGATATAAATTTATTGGGAAGTATGTAACTTTATGAAAAGTTTGGATTATTTATAATAAATTTATGTCTAGAAATTAGAAATTCCCCAAATTTCCACTTCAATCCAAACGGCTCCTAGATCATGGTTTTTCTTAGCGGGTAAGGAAAAAAAGAATAAATTCCAAATTCCTTTAGAATGTTAATTTTATTCTTTTCGTTATCTAATTCGAATGTGACATCTTGAAAAGAGATCTAGATGACAAGATGGTAGGTAATGTTGCTTAGTAATTGTATTTAGGATAACGACGGAGTTCAATGTCGTAATATATTCACAAGTAATAATTCAATTGGGATATTTTATTCACATCACTAGATGAAAGATTAGTTCTATAGCTTCTTAATTTATTTTAAACTAAAAAAATAGAAATTAAATAAAGGTGCGTTTGGCATCATTGAGTTTAGTCCTAACCTTAGTTAGTGACTAAACTTTTCTAAGGTTAGTTTACCAAATGAGTCGTGGTTAGAAAGATAAGCGACTAACCAATGTCTAACCATCTAACCATGTAAAATGGTGAGTTAGAATTTTCCCCTTGCATTAACGTGGAGAGAGAAAATGTTAAAGTAGTTCCATTCAATTTTTTTTAATGATGATTAATAATAATTATTAATAATAATAAGGAAATAATAATAGTTAATATATTAATAATTAAAGTAATTAATAATTAATAATTCAAAATAATAATATTATTAATAATAAATATGATAATATTTATAATAATTAATAAAAGTTATTGTTATATTAATTATTGATTAAATACGATTAACAATAATTAGTAACTAATAATTAATAATAATAATAATAACTAATAATTTAAAATAAATAATAAAATTAATTAATAATTATGGTGATAATTATAATAATTAATAATAGTTATTGTTATATTAGTTATTAATTAAAAATTAGTAACTAATAATTAATAATTAAAAAAATACTATTAACAAATAAAGACATCTCATACGGTACATTTTAGAATTCAACAGATATATAGTACTGAAGAAAAAAAAATTAAGATTTATTATTTTTGGATAACTGTACTTACAAAATGATAAAAATGCTCAAATGATCCCTTTGTCACTTCTAATTGGCACAGATATTCATTATGCCTGTACCAATCTGCTGCTTTGGGGATGTAACGGGAAAAAAAAGGAAAAGAAATACATATGGATGCACTCTTTTCTTTCTTTTTTTCTTTCTTCTTTTTTTTCACTCCAACGAAAAATAAGGAAATTTCTTCAAAAAAAAAAAACGGAAAAGAAATTTATGGATGCATTCCTTCTTTCTTTTTTCAATCTAAACACCTTTTTTTTTAACGGCAGGGAAGAGATAATTTAGATGCCACCGCAGTTTCATCACCGTTCAGATGTCATGGCAATTTTATCAAACTAAACAACAAAATATGAAGAGGTACAACATAAGCTGGTACTACAGTAGTAGCTAACAAACGTTCATATTGGAAGTACTCCCGGATCAAAACAATTCTCTTAGCTTCAAATTTTTCGTAAAAATTAAAATAGCATCGTAGACCCAACATTCTCTGTGCATGCTCAGGTTGGACCAAGTTAGCGTTGGAGCCCATACTGCTGCGCCTAGTCACTTTCAATCCAGTACCAAGTTCTGAATCAGAGATGGTAGATTCAATTGTCAATTCGCATTCTCGGCCTAGTTCGTATTTTGATTTTCATATCGCTCGGTTTTTTTTTTTTTGGATCGCTAAATATATAAAAATGATTTATTTACTGATAATAGAGATGTATGAAATTTTTTAAAATTTTGAGCCAAAGTGATCGGGTGTAAAATCAAGTATCAAAATAAATAAATTTCATTTACCGATCTAATTGTTTGTAGAACAGATTGAGGGTCCAATCTATATGGACGGTGTTGGAATATCGATCTTTTACTTTACTAAACTAGCTATATGAGTTCAACTTTCTTTTGTGAATTAAAGGTTGAAAGCGAATACAAATCATAAATCTAGTATTAAGGCTAAAGCAAGAACTAAACAAAAGAAAATTAACAGGTCAAACAATTGTAGGGTTTCTGGTTTCAAACTATTCTACCTCTGTCAAAGTTGGAACGGTCCGTTCCATTTCTGAAACGGTCCATTTCAGCCCATGTCAACGATTTGAACTGGTCGTTCTAGGTCAGACTCCCCTTTCCGGGCGGTCTGTTCTGACCTTGGAACGGTCCGTTCCAATAGTTGATACTTGTTTTGTCATGAATTTTAGCTATTAATTAAGTATTTTTATGCGAGTTTAAACAATACTTAACCTATAGACTTGTATTCTAACTTCCGTCCAGGTTAAGCTACTAAGTTTAATTGTTTTATTCCTAAAACCCCTAAATTTCAAGTTTCGTTTCTTAGTTTAGGTGTTCTAGACTATCTCTTGGGTCTTGGTACACTTTTAATCTTTCGATCCCAAGTAAAACTCTAATTTCTTAAGGTCTGGTTCATCCTTCCGAATCTCACCTATCATATAGTTTCATTACTACGCTATAATTCAGTTTAATCAATATTGCTAGCTATTATCAAACGTGGCCATCACTTAACAGGTATATCAATTAACAATTCAAATCAAGCAATAGCAATAGAATAAAGCAATCAAATCACAAGAGATAAAACATAACTTAACTTAATTTATGAACTAAATATTCATATCAAAACATTTCAACTAAGTAAAAGGGTTTACAACCATAGCCCTAGAACAATCAACTCAACAAATAAAAGGCATCATGCAAAACAATGAGAAATAAGAAATAAAGGAAGAATAAAATCCAATATGTCTTTGCTTGCTCTTGTATGTCGAAGCCTCTTATCGAAACATCTTGTTTCTGCCACAAACCAGTCGATTCGGCGCTGCCACAATTTTGACGTGAGACTATTTTCTTAAATAGAACATTATCTAACCCTAACTTGGATCTAGAATTGAACTTCTCTCTTGTATATCTCAAAAATTCCCTCAAACTATTTTTAAATAGGCATTAAAAATGTGTAGAGATGATGGAAATAGCAAAAGACACGTTCTGAAAGTGCCAGAGATAGATTAGAACCGCCATAACATAATAGAACTCCAAATTTGGCAACTATGGACTATTTCTTGAAATTCTGGCGGTTTCTGTTGGGGCGGACCGTTCTACTCTGGCACGGGTCGTCCCAATCATCTAAAACAGACAATCATGCTTTTTCTGGCATTTTCGGCTGGGACGGACCGTTCTGATTTGGAACGCAGCACTGCGTCCTGTCAGTATTTTACCCATATCTCCTTAGGGGTGGGCGCGGTATACCGCAAACACACGAAATCATTTCGTTCCGTCCATGTGGAACGTATAATGGAACAAAATTTCATTCCGTTTCGCAAACGGCACGGAAAACGGAATGCAATTCGTGATTCATTTATGTGAAATACACTGTAAATTATACCGTTATGCTACGTTTCGTCTAAACGGAATGAATACGAATCATCCGGTATATACCGTTTGTTGAAACGGAACGGAATACGGAACGCCTCATTCCGTTTCCGTTTTAAACGTTGCCCAGGTCTATATCTCCTTCTGGACTCCGATCGAGGTGATTCAAGAACCGTTAGAAAGCTTACAATGAGCTTTGTATCATTATTGATTCATCCAAGTCATGTTTTGTCCAAAATCTGCATTAAAGTAGGAATTATGATAGTAACTCATTCTTGACATAAAATCGTAATTAAAATAACCCTAATTAATCTAACTCAAATCAAATTAGTTTAGATTGAAGATAAAATTCTACCAAAATATAAGTATAAAATCCTCTCATCACAAAGTAACAAAATAGGATTGGCAAGTCAAAGAAACAAAGTTTGCTAGCAAGCCTCCAGCTATAGCCCACAAAAACAAAACATTGAACCCATCATTCAGAAAGAACAAAATAACATTAAAAAAATAAAAATAAAAACTCACAATTCAAATAGACAAAACAAAGGCGAGTTGTTAGATTCAGTGATTTGACTGTATTCCATCAACTAAATGGTTCCTGAGTCGAATCACGGAGAGAATATTTGTTTCAAATTTCTTAATAAAAAGATTTGTTGGTTCCAAACAAACATTCTAAAAAAAATTAGGCAAAACAGTCATGTTATGTTCATGAGTTTTGTGAGATGTTCAAAATCAATACCATTCATTTGTTTGAATATGATATTTAATAATTTAACAAAACAAACGAAAAATGAAATTAATTTTACCATACAAACTCTATTAATCGTTTTACTTTTTTTTTAAGAAAATAATGGTATTCCTAAAAGATTAATTTTATATTTATGTCGAATTTTTAAGGCACTCCAAAACCCACAGCATTTTGGATCCGATATATATATTACGCTTAATTTTACTACGATTCAATAAATATTACTTTTTTAAGGGTCCCCTTTATTGGAGTGAGAGCAACTTTTACTGTGTTTTAAATTTTTAATAATAACCCTGTTGGATAAAAAATTTACCTGTTAATCCGTACTTGCATATCATTATAAATTTAAGTAACATTTTGAAGTTTGATCAGTGTTTTTCAAGAAACTTTAATGTGTGCTGTGAGAATTATTTAAATGGTCAGCTATTTTAAATATGAATTTAGAGAGTTTGGTGGGACATTCGATGTATTTTTCATAGATTAATTATATAACGAAATATTTAGATCTCTTTTATCAGAAATTACTAAGAGATGAAGTTTCTCTCTGTTTTTTTTTTAATTAAATCCAGCTTCGGTAATACAAAGATTTCCATTCCAGTGTGCACTTGAAAAGCCTCTGTCTAAATTTTTGAAAAAAAAAAAGATCTACCAATGCAAATTAACATTAACTGGATGATTATATATTATTTTGGCAAAATGAAAAATAATCGACATTATTATGTCATCGGTTAGACGACAACAAAAATATCCAGATTTAATTTTGGCAGGTTATGTGCATGACAGGTAAAATAAATTCGAACTATCAAATATGCAGCGCCGTTACTAGTCAAAATCAAAATTATAACAACATAGGAGGACCACACCAACTCAACTGATCAAGCATTACAAGGGACCACATCGGTGTGCTCAGAGACAACCAGAGCCTCGAGAGCCGAGATGAACTCATG
This sequence comes from Rhynchospora pubera, assembly GCA_028095005.1. Classification (NCBI taxonomy): domain Eukaryota; kingdom Viridiplantae; phylum Streptophyta; class Magnoliopsida; order Poales; family Cyperaceae; genus Rhynchospora; species Rhynchospora pubera. Next base: position 162,483,817 of record CM051461.1, on the reverse strand, counting down.
AAGGACATTTTCGCGTTTAAACCTCGTTGATTCTCTTTTTTCTTTTAATTATAGCCATAGGTACATTTTTAAATTTTAACCTCAATTTTTTTTATCAGCAATAAATAATGAAGTCGAAATGCCGATTCTGTTTAGCCGACAGGTTACGGCCTGTTTTATGTGGTTAATAATTTTAAATATTGACCTTTTGTGAAACAAGCTAAAAATTTTATTATTTTTAATAAAAATATTAAAATATGAAATGCAAACATATGATTCGTAAAAGATATCAAGAGCAACCTTTTATATTTCATCGCACGAGGTCAATCAAACTGAAATTTTCAAAAAAAAGTAATTACAACTTAATCTGCCCATGCATTGCAACGACATAATTTGCTCATTGTTTGAAGAATCGCTTGCGGAACAATGAAGGTACCGTACCTTCCTTTTATCAATCAAATCCGAAAGATTGGTAATTTTGTAGTATTGTGCTAGGCTGCTCTTTTGTTTATGTTTATCCTTTGCTTGTCCTCTTGTTGCCAAGACTAGGATTTTCTGTGCGGCATCTTTATTTGATTGGGTGTTTGAGGTAGTTGGACAATCGATATGAATTAACCATATTTTACCCTCAAGTAGGTGGCGCTTATGAGCTTTTCTGCTATGCGCCTATATCATTAGTCATTACAAGCGTTTTATCCAGGCTAACAGAGTGCAGAGTCGCAATGCAAGGGCAACAAGGCCTTTGTGTTTCTATCCATTATATATCATTATAAAGACGTGAACACAATTAAGTATGTTGCATCTGGAATACTTACAACAATAACAACTCAGAAAATGTTAATTCATTTTTTGATGGATTAGTGCAACAACGCTATTTTGTGGTTGTATACCTAATTATAACTAAAATATGGTCACTTATATATAAATATATAATATCCAGAATCACCGAACGCGCTCTAATAGAAGACTGATTTCAATTGTCAAACGTAAACTCGTTCATTCTCCCGAATATCTTGAAGGGCAAAAATAATCATTAATTCGCACCATTTTAGTCTAAATTCGCCAACTCAATGTGTGGGTAAAATTTTAATAATAAAAAAAAATCATCAAAATATAAATTTATGGCAATAATTTTGTAAAGCATCTAATGAAAAGATTTTAAAAAGTTATTTTCTTTTTTATATTTATTTTATTTTTGTCTTCTTCTGCGATAATTCAGATTTACTAAAAGAAATGAATAGTATTAAATTATTAATGGAATGAAAAAAAATTGCATTAGTATTATTTTTATTCAAACATCCAGTCCAAAGGAAGAGCTTAACTTTTTCATTTTGAAATAGAATCTACTCCCTTGATCAAATTAGATTATAATAATCAATAATGAACCATATTGTTTGTAATCAAGGATTGGATACACTTGTGAACTCAAAATTGGATAGATCTATGGATTTGTGCTTTAAGTAGAGACAAAAATAGAGATATTTAATGTGAAATATCAATCGGGGCTGATAACCATCATCTCCGATTTCTATCATCCCGATCATCCTCAAAACGCATTTTCCATTTTGGAAAACACGTATCCATCATCCCTTGGAATCATCATCTCTTTCCCTCTTTATTTCGCTAATTTTCCCTCATCTCCCGATTCGCTACTATCCAGAGCTCATCCCTCTCCCTCCTCTGTTATATATGTAATGATTTATAACCAGAACAGTTATATATTTTATCAAGAACAGTTCTATATATAACCAGAAAAGTTATATATTTAACCAGAACAGTTATATATTTAACTAGAATTTTTATATATTTAACCAGATTCGTTATATATTTAACCAGAACTGTTATATATTTGTCATTCCTTTGCTTCTCTCCCTTTCTCCCTCCGCTTTGTGTCTCTCGTTCCTCCCTCCTCTCTGTTTTGCTCATTCCTCCCCCTTCATCCCCTCATCAAAAAAAAAAAAAATTCGCTCATCCTTCCTCTCATCCCCTCATTCAAAAAAGAAAAACGCGTTAATAACTGCTAGAAGATGATAGAAAGCAATTTCAAATATCAATGAATCATCCATACGGAGGTACCAACTTATTCAATTTTCATTTTAAAATAAATATTATATTTTTAATTGGAAATTAAAATTTTTGAACAGATAGCTACGTAACAAAAGAGGTTTATTAAATATAAACCGTAATAAAAATTTTCCGGTTCGTTATAATCGAAAAATATTGTTTCTAGCTGTACAAATTTTTAAAGTTATTTTCTTTTAGAAGTTCACAACTTTCCCCTCTAATTATGACATATCATCACATTTCCCAATCTCGTACCTTCGAGGGAAAAAAAGTTTTTCGTTACATTTTGTTTCGCAGTTATATTTCTCCCTATTTATATTTTAGCTAATGGGCTTCAGAAAATGTTGTAATAAACTAATGTAGACAGACCAAGGTTTTAAAATGTGTTTTTTTCGATACGATGGTCCGGATTTATTTAACGGTGCGGCGTTTTTTCACCGAAAAAAAGACAAAGAAATTGTGTGTATATGAAAATATCTGTATCAAACTCATATGTATTCTTGTGTACAGTACTACAGTACAACTCAGAATTCTATATTTTTTGAATCTGCTAATAATCTAATATAGTAATATACTAATATCTAAGTATTGCAGTATTTATATGTATAAGTATAATATTATAATATAATATTATATTAAGTCTCTCTTGTCTTCTTTTTTTTTTCCGCTAAACGAAATTTTTTTGTCGAAAGAATGGCGTTATTTTGGAAATGATGTGTTACGTATTTTTCTGGTTTGAAACTGTAACGTTGACGCGTTTTGTCCGGAAAACTGAAATTTCCGAAATAATGCGGTTTTTTCGGCCAAATTTAAAAGCTTGAGACCGATACAATAATGAACGTGTTAAGATTACTATTCAACATCATAACTCAAAACTTTTATAGTCTGGTCTCTGTTCCATTGTAGCTTAGCGATCATGGAATGAAAGGGCTTAACACTTGCATTTAATCTAAACTGAAAGATGAGCTCACAAATTTAGTCTGTAACCGTAAATTATTTACTAAGAACAATTTAATTAGTTTTCCACAAAATGCAAACCGGAAAAATCATATAAATTATGAAAATCTGATAATTTTAATTATATTCTAGATAAGCAAGATGCAATTGCTGGTAGCAAAATAATAATAAATTATAATCCGGCAACCAACTAACAATATACTCAGAGCCACATAATAAGTAATCAGACAAATGGCAGAAGAGATGGATAGCACATGTGGGGTCCAATGAATGGTCCATATTTCTTTTTGCCTATCTCATCTACTCATCTGTTTATCCCAAACCTTTTCTTGAGCCCGAAAGCCGTGGTCCCTTCCTTCTTCTCTGCTCCTCTCTCTTTCAAAAAATAAGAAATTGAAAAAAAGAGCTTGTGAAAGAAGGCCGACCCCAATTGCGATTGGGCTTTTAGCTTTACGTCGCAGTGAGGACAACTGCAGAATCGCGGACTCCCACACCCTTCTATAAAGCTTCCCTCTTTGCTTGATTGGGTCCCCTCCCTCTCCCCATCACGGGTTTTTTTTTGGTTTACCACTTCTCAATTCTCCCTCTGCAATGCTCCTACAACTTTTCTTGGGTGCAATTTTTGTACCATAATGGCACTTTACGTTGGAAATTGATTACTATGATCTGCAGTTTTGTAATCGCTTAAATAAAGCGAACACATAAAGTCGATAAGTTGAATATAAAAATGATCAAGGTGAACACATACAACAAATAAGTTCAATAAAAATAAATTGAATATGCGTGTAAAAATCTGAAAAGGGATGACAAAACATTTTTTTTCCTATGTATATCTTCAACTTGTTTATTCTATGTATTCATTTTGTTTAAGCGATATCAAGGGACGACAAAACTACATATGACAGTTATCATTTCTTAATAATTAGTTTGATGGCCGTCTATCCAGATTTGACAAATAAAATAATATACCATTTATATTCAAATTTTTCGCATTATTTACAAACTTTGGTTTCATTTATCATTATATCGATGCTTTAGTATATTAAATTATTCTTTTTATTACAAAAATGGCCTATTCCTAAGTTGTATCTGTCCAAATTATAAATTGGAAATCGTTGATTTCAAAATATCAAATTTTTGTTACCATCGTTTCTAAGCAATAGAACAATTTGGTAATTCAATAGAGAAAAAAATCCTAGTAAATGACAAATTTAAGGCCGCAGAATAAATTACGAATGTATGGTTCTTTCTACTTAAATCTAAAGAGAAACAATTATAATATAACTATAACTAATACAAAAGGTTCCCCTACCAATTTTTAATTGCCCCAAATGCCAACATTTTGCTCTTTAGTTAGTTTTTCAAATTTTAAAATTCAAACGTTAAATCCAAACCATTGATTTTATTTAATTTAATGAGCGATGCGTTTTCATATAAGTTTTGTAAATTGTAGAGTTTATTTGATATTCGATCAAAAAGTAAAATATGAACGTATTAGAACAAATCTATCATAGTTAACAAGGTTTATTTGTTTTATTTATCCATTGATCAAGTATCAAATAAATTTCAAAATTTACAAAACTTATATGAAAGTGCATCATTTGTTAAAATTTAACGTTTGAATTTTAAAATTAAAAAAAAATAAATTAGTAGTAAAATATTGGAATTTGGAAAAACCAAAATATTAATAGCGGAACCTTCTCATTGTATATGTGTCATTTCTCTGTTTTAGTTCTGTAAAAAAATTTACGCACTTAAAAAGTAATCCACTGCGTAGCAAAATTTATCAGATTTTTGTGGATAATTTGATACTTGTTAATATATGTAAACGTAAATTATTTTTATATAATGATGTAATATGTACCGTATTTTGATGACCGGTCGATCGTTTTTGCAGTAATTATAAAATAATTTGTCATGAATTTCAGAGGGAAACCCAGGCTCCAGTAATTTCCCTCTCACGCTATTTTGCCCCACCGCACTATACATGGAGACTGTAGGTACACATAGATGTGGTACAGCGTGAACCGGATGTGTGGGTCCCAGCGAGCAGTGGATGGGTCAAGGGTGAGGCTGACGTATCGGAACAAGGGAACGGGGTGGGGTGTAACGCTGTCTCGACATGTGTGATCTGACTTGATGGCGCTTATCATTACTCGCTGGCTCGCTGCTGCCTCCTCAACCTGCTAAGGCTGCTTCCCAGCTCCAATATTAGCCCCACTTTGGACCCTGGAGCCAGCACATGCTCCAAATTTCTGACCTCCTCTAAGCGATTCACTTGTTTTTGTTTCTCAAATAAATAAATAATTAAAATAAAATAAAAATCACTAGTTTTTCGTAACCCATAATTATTCTTCTTTATTTATATTTTTAATCACAACTAATAATATTATTACTAGCAAGATGTATTTCGTAATTCTTTTATTCCTAATCTGACGAATTCGTCTTAATTAATTTGCTAAGTTCTATTAGTGATTATAAAAAAAATGTTTTAAACTGGAGTACTTTAGATAATTAAAACAGTTTACTTGTGCTCTAAAATATGAAGTGGAAAAATTTTCTAAATTTTTGTATGCTTTGTCATTATTACCTAATTGTTTATATAGTACATGCATTTTTATATTCAACGCAATATGATATTGTTAATTATCATTATGGTCTACTTGCCTTATCCCAACGTAGCGGCGACCCCACATATGCGCTTAAACTAAACATGCGCTCAAACATCTTCATGTCTAGTGAAATTGGATAAATTACAATTTTCTACTAAGAAGATATTAAGTATAATCATACGCCTTTTACGTTAAATATATATAAAGCATTAAGGGGGCGTTTGTTTGTGATTTAAATGGTGCATAACTTAAGTTATGTATCCTTAAGTCACCGAACACCTCTTACATAAGATGCCTTAAGGGTACATAAGTTATGCACCGGTCCCCTTTAATTTTTTTTCCAACAATACCCCTTAGAAATAATTAATAATAACATTTAATAATCTATAATAATTAATAATAATTAATAAATAATAATATCTAATAAGTAACAATAACTATTAAAAATCATAATTAGTAATAAATATTAATTATTATAATTAATAAATAATAATATATAACAAGTAATAATAATAATTAATAAACAATATTGATTTATTATTAAATAATTAATAATATTTATAATATTTAATTAAAAATAATTAATAATATTTCATAATAATAAAATAATTTCTTATTATCATTAATAATTAATTTTTATAATAATTAAAAATTAAAAATTAATTAATATTAATTAATAAATAATAATACTTAATAATACTTAATAAGTAACAATAATTATTAAAAAAAATCATAATTAATAACAAAGATTAATTATTATAATTAATAATATTTAACAAGTAATATTAATTATTAATAATAATGATTTAAGAATAATAATTAATTTTTATTATAAAATAAATAATAATATTTATAATATTTAATTAAAAGTAAATTATTAATATTTCTTAATAGTAAAAATGATTTATTATCATCATTAATAATTAATTTTTATAATAATTAATAATTAACAATAATTAGGTCACAACATATAATACATAATACTAATTCAAATTTAAGGGCATTTTAGTCTTTTGACATGAATATATGCATGCATTAAGTTAGTCATCCTTACTACACAACCAAACATCTATTACGTAACACTACATAAACACTTAGGCATCCTTAAGTTATGCAACTTCTTGCTACACAAACAAACGTGTCCTAAGCCATTGACCAAGAGAAAGCGCCCAAGTAACGTACAGACGACAGTGACTAGGGTCACTAGGAGCAGCAGAAACAAACAAGAAAAAGCACGCACCCACTTTAATTTGATAAATTGCCTAATAATATTTTTTAATTCATTTTTAAGTTGTTGCGAAGGATTTTTTTTTTTAGTAAAATGCACTGTTGTACTCTATCATAAAATTTTCATATTAAAATTGCGAAGGATTTTTTTTGGTAGTTGAGGCTCTTAAATTAACCGTGCGTTTGGATAGGTGTGGGAAGAAGGGAAGAAAGGAAGAAGTGGGAAGAAGTATTGGGAAGTGTGTAACTTTGTGAAGAGTTTGAATTGTTTATAATTTTTTTTCTTCTTCTTCCTTCTTCTTCTTCTTTCTTCCAACGATCCAAATACACCCAAGTGAAACAACTACTGCAATAAAGATCATCACAAGCTCTAAAACATATGAAAATTAACTTAACTCTTTATTAATTAGTGCTTAATTTGGATAACTCTAATATAGCGGAAGACACATTGAAGATTCGCTTAAAAGAATTAAGCCGATATTGCAATTCATAGAGATGCATGATCTTATCTTTTTATATAAAAAGGACTTTCAGGAAAACATAAACGATTTATAATCTTCTATGTTTTCTCTGCAACGAAAAATTAGTTGTGCCACTTGGTCTTGTAATGGTCTCTATTCTAGCAACCCGGGGCAAAACTACATACATTTTGGTGGGTCCAGACCCACCTGGAAAAAATAATAACTGAGATACTAATAGTTTAATAAAAATAAAAAACCACGAAGAGGTAGGGATCATCGCATAAATTTGAAGGACCCGTGTAGACAGATTGCGTTTGATTTGAATTGTATATATAGCGACTCTTGAAAAATCGTACAGAGACGCCGATTGCATTAATTCGTTCCTGGCGAATCACCTTCTTCCTTCCTTCACAATGAAGCTTATTAAGAAAAATTTTAGAACATAATGGAAGATTTTTGGTTGAATGACTGTCATGTAGCATATATTTTATATTTATATATACAAAGAGAGCTCTAATGAATCTATTATGCAACATTATCAGAAAATAAAAATTTGTAAGATATTGTTGTATTTTTATTTTTTTATTATCTTGAATTATTATTTTAGATATTGAATATATTATTTTGAATATTGTGTTGTTATTAAAGATATATTTAATTTCTCACAAATTTTTCTACGTTACATGGTTTTAGAATAATTTATTTAAAATTAATTGTTACTCTATGTCTATATTATATTTTATGTCATATATATATTTTCTGCAAAAAAAAATTTTATGGACATGCTGATGTGAATTTCTAACTATGCCCTGCTAGTAACATGGCAATTATCCTTACAACTGAAGTCTTGCATTAGCATCTAATTAGCGAGAAAAATAAAATCGCTTGAATCAAACTTTTCTATATCCATTTTTCCTTTGTAAAGTTACATTTTTTTTGTGCTGCTGCCGCCAAGTCCGTAGCCATTTATTGAAATCAAAGAGAGCAAACATATTTCAGACCAATACCAAAGTTATAAAGAGGAAATGAGAGCCTTACATATGACATCCTATTTATTCTTGCAAAATTTGCCGGAAGATGTGCTTGATTGTTTTCATACCTAGGAATTTAGGGCAAGTAAAAGGCACATAATGTATGTATATAATGTATGTATATTATAATGCAAATAATTTATAAGCATACACATATAATGTATGTATATTATTTTTATTACATGTATTTAATACATATTTAAATTATAATAAAATTTTGAATATATTGTAAATAAGAAACACGTGAATATTTGCTATAAAAAAAAGTCACGCGTAAACACAAAGAGTGACAGTTTCTTTTTATTTTTTAATATTTTTTTTTTATTTTAAATGAATATTAATACATGACATGACAATAACCCTTATTAAAATAGTGGATGGGATTGGAGGCTCTAATTTTGAGTTCTGATTCTTTGTTGCAAACATCACATGATCCTCTCATAGCATCATGTTGCAGGTCACTGGAATTATGTGTAATAAGTTTGTGCATAGAAAAATAATCCACATTTAAATTTTATAATTTGTATATACCACATCGTGTAAAGGTGGATCGAATTTATTGGATTTAGGGAGGCAGAGAGCCGTGTGTAGAGGAAATGAGGCGGAAGCGGAGGGGCTTGTGAGTGAGCCGTGTGTAGTGCAGACAAGGCGAAAGTCTAGAAGGGAAAGATCGATGATTTGACGAGAGAGGTAGATCTATGAGCACTTTGTTTCTCTTTTGGATTCGAAGGGGGAGAGAAATGAGACAAAGAGCACGATCTAAAAGATGTATGTTTTTCTAGCATACGGAGAAAAGAAGAGCAAATAATGGAGGCATTTGATATCATCATTATTTATTGATATTTGGATCGTACTTGACACTCAAATTTTACTCAAGCTAATAAATTACTTATTGAATTGTCATATTTTTTCAGGATCTGGCTTTTTCGTCTTTTCTTCTCTTTTCTCTGTACAGGTTTTGTTAATTTATGGTGATATCGGAGCGTTGGATGGATTCCCGGTGATTCCCGCATGCTAGATGACTCATTCCTAATATTAGAGGCGATTCTCAGCGCAGTATGTGCTAGCACATCTAGAACAAGACTAATCCTCTCTTCTATTCCAATTAATCAACTTGTTTAATTAAGTGGAACTAGTGCTTAATACATGAGCTCCTATAGGAAACAAGAGAGAAGGCAAGAGAGAAAAATATATTTTCTTCTCTTTTATTTTGGTGGCGGCCACGAAAATTGGAAAAAGCAAAGAAACATTTAGGTCAAAATTGTTTTGGCCCGAAATCCAATTTCCTTTTTATCCTCAATTTTCACCTAACATAAGTGTAACTAATTACACTTATGCCATTAAGTGGCCTGCCTCCTAATAGGCTTAAATGGACCAATTAGTTCAACTAATTATGTACCATTTAACATATTAAATTATATATTTAATGGGCCTTTGAATTGCATTTCATTCGGCTCAATTAGCCTATTTAATATAATTCTCACAACTATATTAAATATTATTGAACAAAAATAATTATTAACTCATTAATGATTATTTTAGGATTAGTATGTACATTAAAATATTTCTATATGATCCTTTTGATTTAATTAATTATAACGGTTCGTAACGGTATATAATTAATTAATCAAACCATCATATTTTCACAGTACTCACTGATGTAAATAAATAAATAATGCACTGTATGGTTAAAGTTCTATTTGCGTGACCTTTTGAGTATTTATGCTATGTTGGCCATGGAAAATAAATCACTATTTATTTTCAATAATCATAAGCGGTATCTAGCAACACGTTATAATTTCCAATTCGCATAAATAAATACTGTACCAATACAATACTTCAATCCTGCATAAGAAAATAATATCTTATTGTTTTGATTCTTATGTCACATGATATCCTTGTATAATCCAAGATAGGAATGTGTCATTCTTGCATATTATATGTTTCTTGATCTAGTGATGATTGCATAAGTTGCTAGCAAGCAATCCATCTCCATCAAGGGGCCCAATAGATATCATCACTTATTAGGTGTACTAACGAGGGACATGCGATTATCTTGATGACCAATTTCTCCCAACACAATTCAAAAGAACATAAACAAAGTCCGTATAGCAGCCTTTATCAGGAATCAGCGTTAAACGATATTTATAGAACCTATCCTCATGTGGAGAAACTGAACCATTTCAAACTCAGGATCAAATACGTATGAAATAAATAATGGCACAAAATAAAATTCATATATTTATTTCATTAGGTCATGTCCTGTGCTATGTTCCAGTAACATACACATATGCAATTAAGTAGGTAACTCCTTACCCCTGATTTGTAGAATTTAATCATCACTTAAGTTACATACTAGTCTTATCTGATAATTAATGTTCCTTATTAATTATCAAGACTATGGACTCTTTAGAGATATTATTGTCATTCTAACGAATGATCCACAGAGATCTACAATTCAGATCCTCAACCTAAACGGTCTGTCAATAATAAACTCTAGGAACAAATGATCAATCATCATCAATAACATAAACTAATATAATCGCCACCAACTGATTGGTCTCTAGGACATATCTCTAACAAATGGAAATTAAAACTCGAAGTTAAGAGCGCAAGTGCTCAACTTGGAGTTTTAACGGCCAAAATCAAACGAAACCTGACTCCTAAGACACCTTATTCATTATTTAAAATCCTAAAAACTCTTTAAACCTTTCCTTTTATTATTTAGCTTGATTTATTTTAATCTGAGTCCAAAAACCAATAAAAAACATTTACCTTTAACGCACTATTTAGTTTTATATTATTCAAAAACTCTTATAATATTTCTGTCTGAAAGAAAGGATAAATCCAGTATTCATAAGTCCGTCTCTTGGGTTTGACCCTAAAGCTACATTCCGAACGATTAGTGAGGTTAAGCTCTAGGTTATTAAATTTATTTGATTCCTAGATTTTAAGCCTTCATCGGCGTTAACAGAAAGAACAGAGATAATTAAACGTAACATCTATTTGCCATCGAGTCATTTTTTTAGATCTAAAATTCAAACGGTCAATCTAAACCGTTCAAATCGATCACCATATTGAAATACTCTTGGAGACCAAATCTTTCATTTTCTTTTTTGCTATTTATTATGATATTTTCAAATTTGATTTGTTTTTAGAATTTTTTAAAATATCATAATAAATAGCAAAGAAATTTTAAAAATGTAAAATTGGTCTGGAGGAGTAATTCAATATGAGGAACAAATTGAATGGTTTGGATTGACTGTTTGAATTTTGAATCTCGAAAAACGACTCAATGATAAATCGATGGTATGTTAACCTCACTCATATATTGTTACATAACAATTATATAAATTAGTACATCCGCATGTTGTGGCTGCACATGTTTGCCATAGGAGATCTAAGCACATAGAAGGTAAGAGAGATGGATATCATGGAATGAATAGTTTTGTCATTTGATAAATAGCTTTATCATTTTTCTCGCTACGAGGCAACAATGAAACAAAATAAAGGATCAACCATACAGAACGGATTTGAATTCCGTTATAGGACCTATAGCGCGAATTTGACACCGCTATAGCTTATAGTGCAGATCAGCTTCCAGCTATTGGGAGATCTGATTCACGCTATACCATGGTCCTTATAAAAAAATAAAGATTTTTTATTTTTTAAATTTTTATTAAAAAAAAAAATCGGTTAGTTCGATGAGAACATCAAACATATGGTGATAAGCTTGCCATGGTACAGCATCATGAAAGATTTACACGTGATTGTGCCTCTGAAGAGCCGTTTTCTGTGGGCCCCGCATCTCCACTAAGAATTGTAATTGCATGCTAGCTACATTTTCAGGCGTTAACAAGTAAACAAATAGTCCAAATGTTGGGGCTAAAGAGGGATTGATAAATAGATGCAGTATTGCAGTATGATATGATATGGAAATTAATAGAACCACATTAATTGAATGGTGGCAGATATCAGAAAGAGGAGAGCTGTCTCCTTTGAAAAGTTGGGATGAAAGGAAATATGGGACCCAATTTGGACCCTAGCCGGGTAATCGGTTCTTTCGTCGGCTCTGATTGCATTCTATTGCGACATATTTCTTTTTCCTTTGTATTGGTGTATTATTGCGTGGAACAGAAAGGGAGCGTTGACTAACGCTCAGTCTTATACTGAAAGAAAGAGAATCAAAGATGAATAGTGAGGATGAGTAAACAAATTTTTTTTGCGTCAGTATTGTTACTATTACAAAGGTGTTCATAAAGTTCATTCCTATAAAGTAATTTACTTTGTGGGTTGGCCTGACTGAACTAGATAAAAAAAAAGATACAATTATATACTATATTGTATAATATATAATTTAATGTCTACTAGCTAGTACGGATGATCAATAATCCAGTCATTTGTACCATAATGGACTGGTTCAACATTCGGGGACGGTGCAAGAAAAAAAATAATTTGTTATCAAAATATCGGACCCTGCCTCTAAAGAAGAGGTACTTCAGTAAAATAAATAAATAAAACAAATAATGTATTCTAATTCCGTTTTTCGGTCTGAGTGTCATCAATGTAAATTTATCTGTTGAAATTGCTGACAAAAACTGAGTTCAACTCCCAAGACTGTTTTTACACTCGATCGTGCTCTTAATTATTGTTTTTAGCTGACAGAAAGATAAAAAAAAAAGATGGTAGTAAGAACTGTACATGTAAAATATGAACCTACATTATTAGTTTTACATATGTTGAATATCTTAATTAATTATACAAGAAACTGTTCGTTGACATTATAAAGTGTCCACAGTCACTTCGAGATATGAATCTTGTTTGAATAAACGAAAAGTATTGTCTAACTTTTCTACGGCTATAGGGGCACAATTTGGCTGACGTAAGATTACCCGAGTTCATTATTAATCTTTTAACACCAATCTTAAATTTAAGAGATGGAGGGAGAAAGAAACCTCTATCCGAAAATTTCAACACGTACCGTTACCAGAATGAAACGGAAAAAAAAAACGAAACAGCATATTCCGTATCTGTTGTGGACGCTGGACAGTCCTGCCGACTAATTTTGTTATCCATCAATTGTTTCCAAGCTATATTTTTAAAATATTCATGTTACAAGGTAAGATTAAACTAAAGGTTTGTGGGATATGAAAGGACACCAGATCAAGAAAGCAAGAATTAACAACAATTATAAACCCTAGTAACACTACTAGAATTTCGTTTATCTGTGTCGGACCACCGACATATTAGAGTCGCTAAATCAAGTAGCGACGCAGAAAGGAAAAAGCGGGCGGGAGGGCTTTTACTAGGTGTCGGTAGGCCGACACAGATAAGTTAAGACGCATAAATATTCAAAAGAGAGACGCTCTCAAGTTTTGTATGGAGACGCAAATATGCTGAATATATTGGCGTCAGTACTCTGACACGTATAATGAGAGACGCATAATATTTTTGGGTTTATTTCAAGATCCAACAGCTCAAATCAGATGTAAATTTAGTTCTGTGTGTTGTACTGTTATAATATATTTAGAACATAATTTAATATGAGTCTTAAATTTTCAAATTTCATCGCCTAATATTTTTGTTAGTTAATTCCTATGATTTTATGCAACTTCTACTGCATGTTTGATTTTTATTCATAATTTAGTAATATGTATTAATTAGATGGATTTTTTTTTAAAAAAAATCCCACAAAACCGTAAAATTGTTTATTTTTTTATAAGGAAAATTCATATAATGTTACATTCATGTTTAATGTACCCATACGGAACATATCAAAGTATTTTTACATTTATTTTAGTATTTTTATGGCACCACTTAGAAATTCTGTTAATAATATTCTTGTGGAGTCGATTTAAATATGTCACAAAATTAATTTAACCGTGCTGCCGTAGAATATCATGACCAAGAGAAAGCATGGGCCCAAATGCACTAATCATTTATTTTATCTTTTCTTATTTTCTCATACGGTTTTCATAAAAAAAAATTCCTTTTTTTACAAATGGCGCCAAATATTTCAATTCTTTTTTACGATGGCGCCAATTTATTCTGCCAAAGTTTGTTACCATATTTTTATCCGTACCATTCCAGTCATCCGTCCCATTACTATATGCACATTTTTTTAATTATAACTTTGTTACTAAAAACATGTTCATGCGTATTTTTTATACCATGTTTCCCTATAAATATTAAAATCATATAATTAACTAATACGATTTTTGTTCCAAACTTTACTAGTAAAAAATTGCATATTTACTACCAAAAGTTTAAAACTTTTTTGTTTTTCTAGAATTTATTTAATAGTTAAAAAGAAATAGAGTTGTTAAAAAGGATTTTAATTGGTGAATTTTGGCTGATGAAATCAATCTCTCCAAATTTTTATGATCACACTTAATAAGTATTCGAGCTCTTAAATAATTATAAAATTAAACTAATATAACTAATCTTACATCTCCAAATTTTGACTATATTGTGTTGTGTCAACATTGCGTGTCAATCGTGTCGTATCAGTTTTCGTATTGTGTCGACTCATGTCAACACAATTGTGTATGAGACGACACATCGATGGCGAATCATCCATTGCCATATGATTTTTTTTTGGCATTTGCAATCTTAGTGAGTGAATAGATTGAAAATGCAAATTAAAATATCATTAGATATTATTAAAATAATTGCACGTGATGTTTTGCCTTATTAATTTGAAGGGTTCAGAAATATATATTTTTTTATGATTTATAAAATTAAAAAAGTAAAAGAATATGAAAAATAAGCGATGCATTTAATGTGCTCTGAATATTGTTTTTTGAGTTCAATAAAATTTAGAATTGTGTTTAATTTAATGGATATTTGTGTGATATATATGTGCTTGTGAATTGCAAATAGTTGTGAAGGATTAAAATCATATGTATTAAATAGTGGTGGTAAATTTTTTGGGTCGGTAGCAAAGATGTCGCTATCGACTTTAATAGATTGTGGGCCCGATAATTATAAATTATGGGCCCCGATAAATTATGATAATATATTATTTATGTCGCTAATCAAAGGCGTACGTATATCGACTATTATAAATTGTGGGCCCTGTTAAATTCTGACAATATATTATCTGTGTCGCTGATGAAATGTGTCGGTATACCGACGAATATAGTTTGTGGACCCCGGTAAATTCCGACAATATATTATCTGGGTCGCTTAATAATGGCGTCAGTATACCGGCATAGTAACGTCTAAATAGAGACGCGCTTACTGTTTGAATAAGCGATCAGAGAACATGGTATGCGTTGTTATCCCGACACAGATATAGGGACGTGTTAGGTAATCCGCGTCCTCGCGACACAGATGTTTATTATTAGCGGCTAGAGTATCGGAGGTGCTTAGGTAGCGTCTTTAGGTGGACGCAGATAGCATTTCGTGTCGGAATAGAGACGCCTTTTTGCGAAGCAAATAATTGACATTCTAGTAGTGTAACATGCACCAAGAGACAGATACCACATGAAGATCAACTCCAAAAAAGACTCCGAACTAAACCTTTATATATGTTACTTGACATTCTATAGCATTGTCTGGTGTTTTTAGTTCTTCCCTGGCAATTAGCTAAGTCATATGGATCGCACTTTATGTCTTAAAACGGAAATTTTTGCATTAGCAACCCTGCCAAGATCAGAATTTATATTATATATAGCAATGCCAGATATGAAATTGGACGGTTTGGATTGAATTTTTAGTGTGGGTTATTTCGGGTTGAGATAGGGTAAAATCAGTCGCGACGGACGATTGAAACCGTCAGTTACGATCAAATTTCAATTTTCAAGATTCTAACAGTCGATCCGAACCGTTCACTGTGTTCTTCATATTGAAATCTTGTTGGAGACAAAATTTTATATTTTTATGAAATTTTTTAGTATTTGATTAATATTTTAAAAAATTCTTAATCTAAACAATTCTGGACCCTTCAATAACTATGATTTTTTAAAATTTAAAAAAATAGTAAATAAAATCAGAAAAATATAAAATTTAGTCACCAATGAGATTTCAATATGAAGAATACATTGAACGGTTCAAATTAGCCATTAGAACTTTAAAAGTTGAGATATAATCGCAGTTGACGGATTAATCCGTCAGTCGTGACTGATTTTAGCCTCTGTCTTTCAGGTTTTATTCAATAATTCACGTACTCTTTGTGCTCAGGTTGACTATCTTGAACCTGGATGTTTGATGTCTTGGAAGTTGGAACATTCAAATTTGGTTTGGATAAATTTTTTTTATAACTATACTCGTAATTATTATTCTATTGTTAATAATAATAATAATAATAATATCATTATTATTATTACTATTATTATTATTAATAATAATAATACTTATTATTATTATTATTATTATTATTATTAATAATAATAATACTTATTATTATTATTATTATTATTTCTATTGATTATCATAATAATAATTTGATAAAATGGTTATAATAGTTAATTAACTAATTACTATGACGGTCTTAATTATATTAATTAAAAAATATATTATATTAAAATAATATTTTTAAAAAGATGATAAAAAATAATAGTTAATTATTTTTGGATCTAAAGTATTATTTTAAGTGGTCCAAAACTCGAATTAATTTTTTACTCCTAGAAGGTTTGGATCATCTTTTTAAAAATATTATTTTTTACACCAAATAACTAATCCTCAAAGGTAACAGCAGGGATGTGGATGGAATGTGCAATTGGATTCTCAGTGAGTCGAGCCTCTACTTGAAGCACTGTTGATACTGGTACACTGCTAATACAGGTACACTGATGATTTGGTGATACTGGCGCAGCCGTGGCTTGTTTTTCTGTTTTTCTTTCTTTTGCTGTTTTGTTCCTTTTGGCAGCCACTGTCAAAGTTTAAAAAAAAAATCCTAATTGTATTCATAGATGATCCTTAAAAAAATACTATAAATTTTGACTTTATTAAAAGTCTCACATGATATTTTTAATAAAGTTAAAAAAATAAATTAATTGTCTCAGAAAATCAACCAAAACAAAATTGCATTACGTAACAACTACCAATGACGTCAACAGTTTGTGAATATTAACGTACTTGCTATTAGTGATTAATTTATAACATAGTTGCTATTTGTCAGAGGAAGGACAAATAGTAATTTCGTACATCGCGGATTTTTTCAGGAGTATTTTTATAAATTGACAAATTTAATTTAATCAATGTAATTTGAATGTTGAAATCTTATAGCAAATCAAATTTTACAATTTTTGAGATTTTATTACTATTTTTTCGATTTTTTTTAAAATATTCTATTTTTGGAATGTTAAAAATAGTACAACATTCCAAAAATGGCATGTTTTAAAAGTTTCGAAAAAATTAGTAATAAAATCTCAAAAATTATAAAATTTGGTTTGCTACGAGATTTCAATATGTAGATTAGATTGGTTAAATTAGATTTGTCAATTTACAAAAATATTCCTGAAAAATCTGCGGTGCATGGAATGCCCTATGCACTAATATGCGAAAATTAGGAGGCGGGGGAGGGTTGATTAAATAGATAGAGGTTCTGATTCAAGAGTGTTCGGAAAATTAGAAAACTACCGTGAGCATTTGGAGCAGTGTTCAAAAGAAATGTTATATTTTTGTAATCTTGAAAAATTAGGGGTGGTTGGACCAAATAATGGTGTGTTTGGATGATTGGATGCCTTCAATAAGGAATAAAGATTTGTTTCTTGTTCCTAACGAATCCAAACAAGACATGAACTAAAAACAAGTCCTTATTTCTAATTCTCACAAATTCATGGTATCCAAATCAACTTCCGAAAATGACGTTTCGGTACTTTTAGAAATTAGTAAAAGTGCTCATCTTTTAAATAGTAGAATAATATGGTAGTTCACTTTCCTTTCTTTGGCATGTATTTAGTGTGTAGCTTCCCTTTGTACCTAATTATATAGTAAGAATGTTTTTGTGGGTGCGCAAGTAAAAATAGCTCTTTGGCGAGAAAATATGCTAAAAGGAGAAAAGCTGCTTGGTCCCCGGAAAGAAACTGCTCCCATCACTAACGCTAATATAGTTTTTTTTTAGGATCACTAACGCTATAGTTGAATTGTTGGAAGAAATGACCCTACTTCTTGATCTGTTCATTAGTCATCACGTGATCCACAGGACAGGAATGCCATTTAGCCGTGACCCCCAACTTTTCATTCCATGTTGGACCATAATGATGGTTCCGTTTGGATGGATACAGAAATAAGAATGTATTTAGTATGATTAATGAATAAGTTTTATTTCGAATAAGGTTTATTCCGAATAAGACTATGTATATTCATTCTCTTAAATAGAATTTATTTCTTGCTACAATATTGAATATGTTACTTCTAAAATAATAATGAGTCAGTGACTCCGCTGACTGGACTCTGACATTTGAGATGTGGGTTCCTTTTCCGATAAATGTGTGTATATATATATTAGGATGCATGATTTTTATTTTTCCGATAAAAGTATGGAAGTCAAAATAAATTACTTCATCACACAATATAATGATCAAACAGAACATAGGTAATCGGATTTTCTTAAAAACATAAAAACGATATTACTCAATGTACTTCGTTTCTAAAAACATAGGTAATAGGCCGAAATAATTGCAGCCTTCTAGCGTATTTTATAAACGGGTAAGAAGCCTTCTTACCCGTTTATAAAACGCGCTAGAAGGAGAGAGAGAAGCGCGGTTTATAAACGCATTAGAACTTTCTTCTTATTAAAAAAAATATATTAATTCTTTCGATTAAAATTTTCGATGTTAAAATTTCTATATAAAATAATTTCGGTGGGAACAATGACTTGTTCCTTGTTCCTTGTTCGTGGGATCCAAACACACCCTCATAAAAAATTAAAAAATTTTTTAAAAAAATCTTTAAAAAAATGGATTTCGACCAGCTGGCTAGCTAGTAGGGATGCCGGCATGGTATTAAAAACACTGTTGGAAAATTTTGTAATTATTTTAATATAAAACAATACTTTAAATTGGAATAATTTTTTCAATCTCATTTGACACATGATCAATTATAGTTGTTCGAATGGTACGTTTTTCATGAGAAAGTTTAATATACACCATAGTGCATAGAGCATTCCGTGCAATATGGAGTTTTTCGGAAATATTTTTGTAAATTGACAAATCTAATTTAACCAATCTAATCTACATATTGAAATCTCATACCAAACCAAAATTTACAATTTTTTATATTTTATTACTATTTTTTCGATTTTTTAAAACATGTCATCTTTGGAATGTTGTACTATTTACAATTTTCCAAAAATGGCATGTCTTAAAAAATTTGAAAAATATAGTAATAAAATCTAAAAAATTGTAAAATTTGGTTTTCTTTGAGATTTCAATATGTAAATTAGATTTGTCAATTTACAAAAATACCCCCGAAAAAGTTTCCGATGCACAGAATGTCCTATGCACTATAGTGCATATTAAACTTTCTCATTTTTCATTCTATAAAAAAAAATATTGGTTTGATCTTCGGTGCAGAATTTCCCTAAAATAAATATTCGAAGGAGCTAGCGAACCACTTTAAACTAGGGTTTACCAAACGGGGCGGGGCGGGGCGGAGCGGTCCAACCCGTGACGGTCCACGGGTTAGGACGGGGCGGGTTAGGATGGTCCACGGGTTAAGACGGGGCGGGTTAGGACGGTCCATTCTAAAAATCTTGGCCCTAACCCTTCTTAAACCCGCCCCATGTAACCCGCACGGGTTATGACGGTCCGGTCCGGTCCGGTCCGGTCCGCCGGTTTTTATTTATTTTATTACTATATTTTTTTTTTGGATTTTTCGCATATATATTATATACTATAATTTTTTTTGTTGTTTTTCTCTTTTCTGTTTTTTCTTCGATACTTTTTTTCTTTTTTCAATATCGTTTTCTGTTTTTTATTTTTCGTAAATTATTTTTATATTTTACTTTTACGTTTTTCTTTTATTTTTTTAAATGAAAAAATTTGAATATAATTATATAAAGTTACATTTCTCTTTTGTTTTCGGGTTTGGGACCGGCTATGCTATTAAATTATTTTATAAAATAATAACATAGGCGGAGTTATAAAATAAAATAATAAAATTACACGGGTTTAAGACGGGTTGACGGGGCGGGGCGGTCCGGTCCACGGATTAAGACGGGGCGGGTTAACACGGGTTTTTTTAAAAAGGGCGGCCCAAACCCGCCGTAGACCCGCCCCGGTCTAACCCTTCGGTCCATCACGGTCCATGAACGGTCCGGGGCGGTCCGGTCCATGGGGCGGGTTTGGGGCGGGACGGGTTTGACCCGGCGGGTTTTTGGTAAACACTACTTTAAACCGAATTGAAAAGCACGGTCAAATAATAATAATGATGGTGATAATAATAATAAGGAATAATTAGATTTATGTCACTCTGAAAATTCGCTAATTAGGAATATGTCATTGTTAGATTGCAAATTAGATTTATGCCATCATCAAATTGTTTAAATTAGATATGCCATTATCTCATTCTAAAAAAGATTTAATTCTGAAAATGTCATCTTGAATTCTCTTAATATTTCTAAAAATTTCCAAACTACCCATTGTTAATAAACCTAAGTAAAAAGCACGGAGGAACGACAGAGGATTTACTAAATTTGGTAAAGTGTATTTCTTCATAATTTGGCAATATGAAAAATGACGTTCAAAAGGCTCCCTTTATAAATTAATAATATACATAAAATGGAAAAAAAATCATATAATTGTATGGTTAAATGAAGTTTGGTACAGTGATCCAGGGTTTGCTTGCGTGGATTCTTCATGTACGATTAAGTTTGGTAAAATGATAAAATATATAATTGTATGGTTAATTGCACCTTTATTTATACGAATAAATTTTCCAAAGCAAATATGGTCTCTGGAGATGCATTGTCAGAATAGATAAAAGTATTCATATTAATAAAGATCAAATGCATAAATTGATAACATAAATAAATAACCAAACAATACAGTAGCTTGACCTTCTATAACAAAACTCATTTTAATTAATTTGTAATGACATAAAACTATTTGTCATTTTGTGATGGTATTTTTCTAATTTCAAATTTTAGTAGTGGCATAAAAGTAATTTGTCATTTAGTAGTGGCATTTTTCTAATTTTAAATTTCTACAGTGGCATATTTAAAAGGGTAAAATTGGTAAATTAATTTTTCGATGGCATAAAACTAATTTTTACTATTTTACAGTGGCATAAAACTAATTTATCATTTTGTAATAGCATTTTACTAATTTCAAATTTTCACAATAGCATAAATCTAATTAACTCCAATAATAAAATGCTATTTTGTTACGTGGGAAAAGTTAAAAAAGAATACACTTCTTGAGAGAATTTCCACAGTGGAAAACGCAATAGTGAATAGTGCTAGAACTTGAAGGGTTGACCGGTTGAGTGAATGACCGCTCATTGTCGGACTCGGGACCATGCTATCTATCGTAACTCGTAAATATTGGAGTACTAAGGAGGGGTAATTAAGTAATTTAATAAGGTTAGCCGATGCTGTCCTGCTGGATATTGTTGGCTTGTTGCCAATATTGAATGAATTGACCTGGTAACTCATCTTCAATCTTCGTTCTCGTGGAGATCAGCTTACGGTTTATGATGTCCATTCCTTTTATTGGAGATAGTGCGGCAGGAGATCATGCTGCATTTATGTGTCAACATACCTAATTGTGGCTAATACATGTTCCAATAATGACTATATATTGGCTAACAATTATTTTAAGCATATAAGAAGTTACTTATTTGGCAATGATTATATAAATAAAAACGATGATAGATAATGCAATTTGATACAATAGAATTTCTTTTGACTTTGTTGAAAGAATGAACGAATTAAAGCTAATAAACAGCAAATTGAAAACTTAAACTGATATAGATGGGAAAGTTCTTTATCAAAATTTACTCATCAAAATAGTTACCGCAAATTAATTTTGTTTATGATATTATGACCAAAAGATAGCATATCTCTGTTAGTTTGGAAATATTCTCATTTTTTATTTATATTAAATCTAGTGAATATATTGATAGACATAATCATTGATTACTGTGTTTTAAAATAAATATACTAATTTTCACGATCCATAAATCATATAAAAAAATGAGAAAAGCTAACAATATTGAAGAGCATTGTTAGGCGGAATCTTTAATATTGATCTCCAACAATTTTTCTTAGACATCACGATAATATTCTTCAAGCGTTTCTTTTTTTCTCAACTTTGTCATGATTTTTTTAGTGCAGATATATGTATAAAATAAAATTAATATTTTTTTTTACAAAATATGAGATATTTTATAAGACTCTAAGACAACACTTGAGATCAAATACAATAAAACGAGTTCGTCAAAATTTCCATCAAGTTTTGATGGACACTTTTGTTAATTTAATTAAAGGGAAAATTTTTTATGTACCCCTCAAAACTGAGAAAATACAGGATTTGCCCTCCAAAAGTTCAAACTCTTGATTTTACCCCCTGAAAATTGGACCGTCTCATTTATTTACCCTTCTGACATATTTTATGTCATAAAATATTATTAAATTAAAAGAAAATAAATACATGACGATTATGCCCCTGGTCGAATCTAACCCATTCGATCCAGACTAACTCATTCGATCAAAACCCCTTTCTTCTTCTCCTCCTCCTCCTCTCTCCTGTCGATCAAAGCACTTCTCCTCCCAATCCGCATCCTCGACAGTCCTTTTAAAGGACTGTGCCGAGCAGTCGTTTCATTCCGTCCGTTCAATCTGTATCTAAGGGCGCGGAATAGAGATGTGCATCTCCCAGGCTGCCCGACCTGCCCGAGTGGCCGAGTGTCGCTCTGATATAGAAATCTAGTGACAAAATAAAAAAAAAGATTGACTTGTTTGATCTCCTCCGTCTGACGAGAAAGCAAACCTAGGTCGAGCGACAAAAAACCTCTCCACCCCAAGCTGCTGCTGCTGCCATCCCCTCTTGTTCTCCTCCGTGTAGGTGCTGCTGCCATCGTTCCTTGTTCTTCAAGGTGAGCTATCTTCTCCGTCTCTGCCTCCTCTCTCTGCTTCTGTCTCCTCTCTCTATCACTACCTCCTCGATCAATCTGATAGTCAGCGCAGAACCTTGGTAGATTCTTATCAAAGGACCACTCTACCATCGAACACTTCATAATATACGTTTCTATTTGGCCTAAGAGAGGTCAACATCAAGCAAATTGGTCATGTGTAGATTGTTATCAATTTTGGGTATGCATCATCCATCCTACTTTGTCATCCTGGGTATCGTGGGTACCAAATTCGCTAATAGTACCATTGTAAAGAACCTTTGAAGCAATTATTGGGATTATAGTTTTGTCTACATGTGCAATTTCATGACAATTTTCAGGCCTTCTGTGCTAAGAAGCATCTATAGCATCGAGAGAAGAATCTAGCCTGGCTTTTTGTTTGAAGATATGGAAGAAGGCTAGAAGCATGCAGTGGAGTATCTTAAATTATAGTATTGATTTGTTTTTAATTAGGCATTTTAAATACTGAATTGTAATGAAGTTGTTTTCTTCGAGAATCTTGGTAGAAGCATTGTAATGATGTTTTTAGTGAACAAGTTTGTGTCAATGACACCAGGATTTATATTTTGTTTTACTCCGAACAGAACTGTGATACTTTTTGTCTAATGATTTTTCACTCAATTTCATATCATATCATACCATGAGATATGACGCCATAAGAACAAATATATATCAAGTTTCATTCAAAGACCAAAAGAATAACTAAATAATACATATCACATCTTACATGCAAATTATCCAAAAAAAAGCACCAGTCTAATAACAACAATCAATTTGCTTCAAAATATTGACAAACTACTAGAAACGTATATGAAAAAAAAATTTAAAAAGAGCTCAATTACAACCATATTATTGTATACATTACAGCCCTTTAACATGCTCCCAATAGTTCCTCACATCACCAATTTACCTGCATGATATCAAAGAAAAATATGTGAGAATTTAGTACTTGTAAACTATTTTTTTTTTTTGCCAGTTTATAAACTATGTAACGATGACCTCATAACTTAACTGGTACACATTATACTGGTCGGGTTCAAACCTATTAACTCGAACAAAAGAGTTTTAAAAAAGATATTTTAAAATAATAGAACTTACTAACCAACATTTATCAATTTATCAATCTTTTTGGATCTGGCTTGAAACTTAAAAATAAACTTTAAATGAATGTGCTGGACTAAAGATAGGTAGTAAACTTCTGGTTTGGTTCTTCTTTTGAGCTCTTTAGCTCCATACATAATCTGCACATGACCAAAGTGATTGATTCTTAATATTATCATGTTCATAATACTTTTTTGTGGTATTTCATTGACTAAACTGATCCGTAATTATTGTCATAATTAAAGTTTAGAAGTATTAATAAAAAATGGCTAAAAAGTGTATGAAATTAATGCCATTGTATTAATTTATCTAGTCGATCATATGTAGGAAAGGGTAAACATGCCTTCTTGGCACCTATTATTTCTCATGTCCTTCTCCTAAATTCGCAACGCCTCCCTCATTTCTTTACCATAAAGAGCTCTCAATTTATCAATGCACTTTTTTGGGAATTTGACACTCAAGCATGAATGGATCTCAAATTCTAAAAATGTTACTAAGGTTACTGGTAATTAAACGACAAATTAACTCTTGGATGCTCTTTCTTTGGAGGAGTGGTGGGCGCTACAGAATTAAACGACAAATTAACAACAAATTACTGTTAATTTGTCATTTTTTTAACAACAAATTAATCATAATTAAACTAGAAATTAAAATGAAATTAACCACAAACCGTACATCCCATACATGCTATTACCTTTAAACAAAATTATACCAAAATTGCTAACCAAATAGTAAAGAGGGAAAGGGGGAAAACAGACTTACCTAGGGTTAATTTATGGCTTTTGTTATACCAAAATTGCTAACCAAATCGCAACCAGTAATTGGTCAAGTTACTCCAAGAGAAGGTAGAGGTAAAGAGAGGAGGCACAGACGGAGATAGCTCAACCGAGAATTTTTTTTGTTTCAAAGAAGTCGATTCTGAGAAGATAAGAGGTAGAGGCGGAGAGATAAAGCAGCAGCGGAGAGATCTAATAACGTAGAGGTGGAGAGATGAGGCAGAGGTGGAGAGAACAAAGGAGGTGGAGGTCGAGGTGAAAAGAAGAGGCAGCGGTGTAGAGAGACGAGCATGACTCCAAAGGCATACTTTTGGATTGTATCTTTCCTTTTTCTTTTTTTTTTCCAACAGAAAAAGGGAAACGGGCAGGGAGGAATAGGATGGAGATAGCGTTATTTTCTTTCAAACTATCACGCACCCTTAGATCGCGATCTGACGGGCTTCATTGTTTGACTGCTCCATACAGTCCTTTTAAAGGACTGTCGAGGATGCGGATTGCTTCTCCTCCTCCTCTTTCCGATCGATCAAAGCACTTCTCCTCCTCTTCTCAGGAGAACGCTATCTCCTATCCACTCGCTCAAACCAGAAGAAATTCGTCTCGCACGAACCATCGAAAGCTACCTTGGCAGATCCATCTCGCACGAGCCATCGAAAGCTACTTTCCTTCATCTCGCACGAACCAAGCGCCAGCTATCACGTAGATAAACAAGGCATATCTATAGTTTTAGTATTTTTAGTTGATGTCTGAACTTGGTACTCAATTACTGACGATTCCTTTCTCTAATTGCTGATATGAAATTGGTACTGCCCAATTGCTGATATGAAATTGGTACTGCCCAATTTCAGAGATTCTTGCATACTGGGATTGTAACAGGGGTAAGAGAGAATTGCTTTCTGTTGTATTACATACTTTTTCAGCAGTTTCAGGCTTGTCGATTAACTTTGATAAGAGCACACTGACTCCAATTAATTTAGGGGATCAAGAAGCACTTTTGATTGTTGGTATCTTAGGTTGTGAATTGACGGAATTGCTAATTTCATACCTTGGGCTACCTTTAACGAGTAAAAAAACAGATAGAGCTGCTTCTTCACTTTGATTGATAAAGTCAGGAAGAGGTTAGCTGCCTGGAAACAGGTTTTCCTGTCTAAAGCTGGCCGTTTGCAGTTGGTTTGGTCAGTCTTATCGGCTCTACCAGTATATTTCATGGCTGCTTTTAAGTTACCAGTTTGGGTAGTGAAAGAAATTGATAAGTTGAGAAGGAGATTTCTATGGGAACGATGTAAAGAGATAATAGACAATGAGGCTGACAACTGAGAAGATTAAAGACTTGTAAAATTGTAAGAGGACAAGTTAGTATATGCCAAACTTTATTTTTGTGTTTGCTGAAAATAATTTGCAGTATTTGTCAGGCTCAGACTCATTATTATTATTATTTTTATTATATGAAGAACTTAATAGTGGACATTGGACAATATATGATTTACTTTCCGTATAGTTGCAAATGCAAGATAAATGAATGTTGTTATATACTAGACTTCATTATTATACGTGTTTGTTAATTGCTGGATGCTAGGCTTCATTGTCATATGTTTGCTAATTGTTAAATGTTTAATATCACTAGGAGCTTTGATGCTTAATTAGACTAAAATAATCCTTTATAATATAAAAATCACTTCTCTGACGTACATGAATTATTGTAATTAACAAGTTCCCCAATCAATGGTTTCACAAAAAAAAGTATTAATCACAAAGTTCTTACATGGCATTTATAAACTGCTATCTAACAAACAAGACACAAACATGTTCACTCAAATTCTACTGTAACAAAACAAAAGCAAAAAAAAAAAAGGAAAAAATGTTTAGCTAAACAGCACATCCCTCATCTTGAATGTTTCTGTGGTGAGCATCTGATAGGAGTTGAACGCTACATCCAAGTAAAAATTCGTGACCACCAAAAAAACCCTATAAATCATAACAAAGAATGCACATTACTGCATCATACTAAAAGCTACGACATCAACTATCTCCAGATTCATTAAAACAATAACAACCATGGAGTAAAACCAGTATGAATAGTAACTGGTACAGCAGAAATGAATAGTAACTTGTTAATTGCAGTTGGTTACACGCATAGAATTCTAGTTCAGTCTCTATTTACAACCAGCACTATTAAGCTTACAGGAATAGTACATAGGCTGCCTGAAACAGGGTCTAGTTCTCGTTTAATGGACTTGTAAATTAGCAATCGGAATCAACACAAATTCACAATAATATGAAAATGAGATTTATTTCATTACATAACCCTATTGTTAGTTCGTACCAGAGAGGGAAGTCAATGAAGGTCAAAAAATTAAAAGTGAAAAGAATGAGCTATCTCCGTAGTTACAGATGGCAAGATCAAAGTGAAAAGGAGCAAAAGCAAACTATCCTGCACGGGTAACTTGTGAGCATTTATCTAATTAAACCATATGAAAGTCGTAAACCAGAAAAATGATGGCAGTGACTAGTGAGGGGAAATAGACTGCCTAATGGTTCGTGCGAGGGAGACGGATTCCACGCGAGGGAAGAGCAGCAATTCGTGCAAGAGAGAAGCATCACAACGAGATGACAGAAAGGCAATGGAGGTTTGTGGTCAGAGAAAAACGCGACGGAGGTTTGATCGAGAGGAGAGTAGAGGAGAGAAGAACTAGGGTTTCTGGTTTGATTGAGTGGAGATGAGGGTTTTGGTTTGATCGAGAAGAACCAGGATAAGGCGATTGAAGCTTTTTCTCCTGGTTTGATTGAGCGGAGAGGAGAGCAGAGGAGAGAAGAACTACGGTTGTCCATTGAGCGGAGAGGCGAGGAGGGGTTCTGGCGTGAGAGAGAGGAGCGATTCGATTTGGGTTCAGTCTGATCGAATGGGTTACCATTCGATCAAGGGTAAAAGAGTCACAAATTATCAGTTCAATTATTTAATAATATTTTATGACATAAAATATGTCAGAAGGGTAAATAAATGAGACGGTCCAATTTTCAGGAGGTAAAATCAAGAGTTTGAATTTTCGGAGGGCAAATCCTGTATTTCCTCAGTTTTGAGGGGTACATAAAAAATTTTCCCTTAATTAAATGAAGTTGATTTACAAATAATAATTAATAATATGGCCATATTAAATTTCAGCATGTATAACTAGGTACAGGTTGGGCGAAACATATTTAAGACTTATTTTAATATCTCAATACTGGCGTATAATAATTTTTTTTTTGACAAAATGAAGAAATTGTTTTTTTTCTCCAGCTTGGCCTTTGCTTAAGCTGATCTCCACAAGAGTTGCATCATCACATTAATTTAGTTTACTTATTTGTCGGGTTTTAAGTTTTGGCATGGGATACATAAAAAATTCTTGGATTAATAGACAGTTAATAGACATCAAAATGATGAGTAGGATACATCAAAGGCTTTATATATTTGTTCAAGTTTAAACATGCAAAATACATTATTTTTTTCTTTTTTGGTTGTTTTTTCGGGGAGTCCTTTTTTTTTTATTTGTTTGTGTACATATTGATCAAGACAAGGGAGAGCTTCACACAACCGTATACTTGATTACTTGAACTTCCATTCAGTTGGGAACCATGAGTTGCATTAAACCGGTTTGGCGTGTCAGGGGACATGACTACATGTCATGACTCATGACCTTGTTTTTTACCTTTTAGTGTCGTTATCGATACCATAGAAAGCCCGGATTAAAAACCAACGGCCCACAATTCAAACCCAAACCCAGAGGACGCAGTATGGGAGCCGTCGGATGATAATTCAAAGGATCAAAATTTGTTCGGAAATGCTTCAGATAAAAAAAAAAAAGGAAATCTCCTGTTTTTTCGAAAGTTCAGCAATAAGCACCGCATAAAGAGAAATGCTAGTGTCCAATATATAGGACGGATGAATTCCGTCTAATACGATCGTTTTCACGTTTTTAAATTTCAAATAATCGATCCAAACTGTTCAATATGTTTACCATATTGAAAACTTAATAATAAACCAAATTTTACATTTTTTTCAAAACTTTTTACTATTTTTTTGGCATTTTAGAAATTGTTGTTATGGGACGATCCATAATGTTTCTTGTAAACAATTTCAAAAATAGTATTGAGAATAGTAAACAATTTAAAAAAAAATTTAAAAAATTTTCTACTTTTTTTTGGCATTTTCCATATAATGAATTTTAAAAAATACCAAAAAAATAGTAAACAATTAAAAAAAATGTAAAAATTGGTTTCTTGTAAGTTTCCAATTAAAAAAAATGTAAAAAATTTTTTACTTTTTTTTTGACATTTTCCATATAATGAATTTTAAAAAATACCAAAAAAAAAAATTAAACAATTAAAAAAAAATGTAAAAAACAAATTTTTTCGGCAGATAACCGTCGTCGCCACACTTACTGCATCATGTTGACTTATTATTGTTATTTTTTTTAAGATTCCATAATGTTGATTAACATCTTTTACGATTAGTACTACCAAATATATTTAACTACATTGCGTACAATTCGGATTTGCTGTTGCGCGACAAATAGTGTAGCGTGCGTACGAGCCGTCTGATCTTGATCGGACGGTTAATTTTTTACGAGCCTATCAATCTAGATTACATGCACGGGCCTCCCTTGTCTATTAGATCTTGATCAGATGGCCAGCGCGATGTCGCTGGCAGCATATCTGAATTTCATTGCGTCGGAACAGGTGTGTATGTGTTCTTTTAACTCGTCTTTTATGTCTAGTCATGTCGTATTGACTAGATGAAACTCCTGACAAGGCACGGTTTTTATATGGATCGGATTGGAGTGACACGATACACTGTGTTATTGTATCAACTCTTGATATAATGGTCATACTGTTGATGGAACAGAACGGAACGGAAAACAAAATTGGCCATTTCGTTGCCGTTTGGAACGTTAAACAGACCTACGCCTAACGTTACAACTTACAACATATGTTCATACTTGTAATGATCGTACGGTGCCCAATGCGTAATGTGCTGACATAACTCAATCCGGAGAACCTATATCTATGCGATGCACATCCAATTCACGATTGACAACAATGAGACAAAGGTCAAGCTAGCGAACTAATAAAGAGCGAATGATTTGGCGTCCAAAATTTGGTTGCAGGAAGGCAGCTTTTGGACCTAGCTATTAGCCACATGCCGAATAGTTTAGACTTTTTTTTTTTTGACAGTTGAATAGTTTAGACTTGAACCCATGTGACGGATGGGTGAGAGAACACAACACGATTTAATAGAAACCAAATCATGTGCCACGCGGCACCGTGCAGCGTAAAAATTCAGACTGTCCAGATTAAATCTAATGGATGAGGGAGTTCCGTGTAGATAAACAGATTGTAAAGGTCGAAAAAGATCTAACCGTCGAAATCGGATCGTACGGCTCGAATTTGTGCGCGGCATGGTACCGCGCGGCACCGGATAGGGATTCGATTTAATACCCTAGCTATGTACTGTTTTTCGTTAAAAAAAAGCCCCGGGTATTAGTGACATTGGTTTTCTTTCTTTAACTTTCATTGTGTAAAACGTAATTTACCAAGAAAAATATATCCTCTCCGTACAGTTAAATTTCAGAAATCTTTATAATGGTTTTGTTTGTTTATCTAGTGATGACTATTAATTAAGGGTATCAATAATAAATCAGTCAAACTGATACACAGTAAACTGATGTCTTGGAAATTATGACTATTAGATGCATTGCACAATTCAGGAGCCGGAGCACTTGTCTAAGTACAGATATTTTAAGTGTTAAGAATGGTAGTAAAGTAAAAAGTAATTCTGATTTTCACAGATTTCTATGGCTTATTGGCTTCTACTTTTTTGGAAAGCGTGTTTGTTGTCAGACGCCACAATTGTTTTATGTTAATCTCGAAACCGAAGTCAGTGGAATTGCTAAGCAGCAGCAATTAAGTTTGGGTTCTTGCCTAATAAGGACGTATTCTCCAAAAAAGAATTAAGTGCTGGTTTTCTACTTTAAAGACAGAGATTTAAGCAAGGCGGCGACCAGGTTTAAGAGATAAATCCAGCCGTAGAGAACTTATCAATGGTTAGCCGTAAAGAACTTAATCAATTGTCTACTTCATCCAATTAGTTGTCTATTTAGTTCTATTCTTTGTCTACTTTATCCAATTAGTTGTCTACTTAATTATATTCTTAATTTGTCTATTTTATCTAATTTGTTATCTACTTAGTTCTATTTTTTTATCTAGATTATCCAATTTGTTGTTCGTTTGATTCACACAAATAAACATTTATTCGAGCCAAGCCAAACACGAGCTTATCCAATTAGTTGTCTACTATATGTTAAATTCTTTTTCTACTTAATTCTATTCGGGTGCATTTGGATCGTTAGAAGAAGGAAGAAGAAGAAAAAAAATTATAAACAATCCAAACTCTTCACAAAGTTACACACTTCCCAATACTTCTTCCCACTTCTTCCTTTCTTCCCACACCTATCCAAACGCATCCTTCGTTATATAAAGTCGGAAAATGCTAGCTTTAGAAAAATAAAAAGTAAGGCATGTCGGTAACTCCAAAAAATAAATTTAAGTATAAATTTCAAATTTTGTACAATTTAAGTGTAATATATTTTTCAACTAAAAATTGTAGGGATCTTTGCAAATTTCAAGTAGTCCAATGAATAGATGTTTGAACTTTCAACAAATTTCTAAATTTTAGTACAAATACATTATTCATATAGAGCATATTGATTGTTTTTTATGCCTGCTAAGATTTTAAAAATTAACTCATTATAAATGAATTCTAAATCTATGAAAATACTGTTTTGTGAACTATAAAATTACTATGAAATGTGCATTTTTTGAAAGAGAAGCTAGAAATGTCCTAAGAGGTTTAGTGAAAGGCAAAAGGGCCGGGCCGGATTTCAAAGGACCGGACTTGACGGGTTTGGTAGAAGGGTCTGATCGGACCGGGTTAAGAAAAAGGATCGAGATGGGACGGATTAGACGGATTTATTTTTTGAAACACGAGACCGGCCCTTCGAAAATTCGGCCCTTATAGGTCCTTGACCCTTCTAGTACTTCTAAAATAATACCAACATTTAATTTTTTTTAATAGTTTTTTAATCTCTATCATCTCATCATGATCAAATAGTTACTACTATTGAACGATTAGGTCGGATCCGACCCTTCAAAACCCGGCCCTTCAACATCCGTCTTTGAAAAAAATTAGACCCGGCCCTTCTAGATCCTTGTCCATCGAAAAGCCCTTCGAAGGACCGGTCCGGTCCGGATTTTAGGACGGTCTTCCAAAGAACGGGCCAAGGACCAAGCATTTTTGGACTATCACTGAAGAGGTTTTTTTTTCCGGAAATGGTAAAAGGATATTTTTCAAATATTTTTTATGAATATCGGATTGTATTTGGTATTTCTACTGACACGGAACAGCTTTAGAATGATCACCGAAATAGCAAAAATATAAAAGCGAAAACGAGATAAGTATGAATCATTACAATAGAAACGATTTTTAACAACTGATTTAAGAAAATAGATTTTAGAAATAGTAAGTGGAATTTCTTAATTATCAGAATTTATCTTTAGCACCGGTTAAATGTTACAGAGTTGAAAAAAAATGATTTATCTTTAACACCGGTTTTAGTTAATAACCGGTGCTATGCTAAAAATACAATCTTTAATTGCACTTAATAACGAAAATCGATGCTAAAAATAAACTGATTTTTTTTTCAACTCTTCAGCACTGGTTTTTTTTTTAGAAAAATCGGTGCTAAATATCGATTTTTTTTTCTTTTCTTTCCCTTTCCCAAACCGTTGCTGCACTATACGTACCCCACCATTACAGTACATCAGATTTTTTTCCCCTCCAAAATCGAGAGCATTTACTCTTATTTAAATCCGCATAAAAAGAATGAGCTATAAAATTCCAAAAAATTGGAAACATTAAAAAATAAAAATACAAAGTCGAGGAGAGCAAATAGGGGAAAAAATCACATTTGAGATATATTCGGTAATTTTTGAATTTATTTATTTATTATTTATGTATTAAGGAATTTTTTGTATTTGTAATTGATTTTTGTCATTTTGATGTGATAAATTAGGAAGAGTAAGAGAAGGTGATTCTATTGAAGCGAGAAAATCATCATTTAGAGAGTAATTTGATAATTTTCTATTTTAAACCTCTATAATTTCAATTGTTTAAAACCAATTAATTTCCATGCATGGTTGATTATTTGACATTTGCATATATTAGTTGTATTGTCATATAGGACCAAATTGTGAAAATTTGAACAATTTTAGATCGTGTCCGTCCTAGATCAATCCAACTGGCATTAAACTCGGACATTAGTTCAAAAATGAGATCTTTAAGATTGGTGTTAAAAAAATGAGATCTTTAACGCCAATTATTAGTTCAAAATTTGTGCTAAAAACCAATTAAACAAATAAAAAAAATCGGTTGGTTTTTAACACCAGTTTTTATATACTTTTAGCATCCATTAGCACCGATATGCCAAACCGGCTTTTATGACTTGCATTCAACCTCTAGTAAAAAAATAAAATTGCGTAGTAAATAGTGATTGTGCTAAATAAAGGGCCGGTCTAATGTACTCACAAGAGGCGAACTTTTTTGTGATGAATGTCCTTTTTTGTTCATTGGCGTTAAAATATGAAAAACATTACGTCTAACCACTAGCATGAGAGAATAAATTAACAAGAAGAAACCAATAGAAGAACAGACTTATATTATTTAATAAGTATTTCTTAATATAAATAGATGTAACATGAACAAAGAGGATGCATGCCATGTGAAAGATAGTTAAAAGGGAATTTAAAATAGACAATATGTTAATTATATGTCTAGGAAGATCTGAGCCATCTATTGAGGTATCGCGGGGTCCATTGCCAGCATGTGGTTTTTGCGCATTGCACCAAAATATTTGATAATGTAATTATGGGATCTAGCCGACCTGGCGACCTTGGCAGTGAACTTGGTACCAAACAAAGGGTAAATGAAGTCAATTCGTAATTTAGGCTACTAAGTTAAGTTTACATTTGGTTGCAGCGTGAATAAGCATGATTAAGCTCATTCGTGTACTTACGTATATGGTTGGTGGTTTAGACGATGAGGACAGAGATGGGAGGAATTGACTATTGAGTGCCAATTATTATTATTATTAGAGAAATTATGTCTTGAGAATCAATTTCTATATTGGACTTTGATGGCAACCATTAATTAGTGCTAATGAATTAATATTTTTTTAGAAATGAGCAGTTGAGATTAAAGTAAGATTCAAAATTGATTCCCATGGCAAAATTTCCCTTATTATTATTATTATTATTATTATTATTATTATTATTATTATTATTATTATTATTATTATTATTATTATTATATAAAAAGTAGTGCTTTGAATTTCTGACTAATCATATAGGGGCCGTTTGGATGGGTTGGGAATTGGGGGAATAGCCAATTCTAGGCATAAATTTATTGGGAAGTGTGTAACTTTGTAAAGAGTTTGGATTGTTTATAATAAATTTGGCATAAGAAATTCCGGGAATTTGCAATTCCCACCTATTCCAACCTCATCCAAACGCCCCCATAAAGTAGAGTGTTATAAAGTACATATACTGTGCAATATTGATTAAATCTTCGTGAGTTATATGATCACATTACTGTTTCCAGTGCCACGAATTTCAAACAGTGAAAAGTAGAGTCATTGTCGTAACTTGTAAACCTCCAATTGGGGTACAACGTTGGAGTGGAGAAACACGTAACAATACATTTTTTAGCAGAGAACAAGAGAGAGAATTCACAGAAATGTAAACCAAGCGAGAGAAATAGGACCCACATTGCACATTTATTTAGTAATTCCAACCTATAACTTTAGGAAGATTTGGTGCATAGCGCTCGCAAATAGAGAGAGAGAGAGAGGGATCGATTATTTATCCGACAATGAAGGGATTTGATGGTCTAATTGTTTGGTGATGCCAGTTTGGACTTGCGTGAAAGAGACAAAACTTGGGCATATAAATCATCTTGTCTCCGTAGCAACACGCCAATGATTTTTCAGTTTTGGTTCAGAAAGCGAAGAAATCGCCGTATATAAATTTGACGCAACACCACTAATAATTGTTCGCCTAAGGGCTTCCGATAAATAATAAAAATGTTGAGATTTTCAGAAGTTTATAAAAGACTTGAAACCTTTCTCAGTCGTTGTGTAGCAGAACAACTCTATTTTTACAACTGGCAATCTGATGGCAACTTTGGGTCTAATTTTATAAAGAGTAAATGAATGAGTTTGTTGTTCATAAATAAAATTAAATGAATGATTTTTGATAGAGAAAAGAGATTTGTATTGAGTTGTGATGAAATAATTACAATTATATTGTATTTATAGGCTATTCTAAGTCTACTACTAGCCATCTCTAATAGTGCATCTCCTACCAACCCTTTACAATCTCTATTGTTATCAATCTCCAACAATCATACAATCTTTATATCTCCTACCTAATACAATCAATCAATCATACCCTAACAATTTTGCTCCAGTAAAGTGGGCGGTTATTGTGCCGCAGATAACACAAATAACGAGAATGTTTTATATACGAAATTGTAGTTTTCCATTCGTGGATAATTTCAGAATGACTTGCTGGCGTTTATTATGGTTGTAATGAGATTTTTATTGGATATGTGTTTATGACGCTTGTGATGTCTGTTTAGTTGGTTTTCAACTTGATCTCAGTGGAAGAAGCAATCTGCTTTAGATTTGGATGGCTACCACGTATCCAAATATGGTAGTCTGGCGAATTGGTTGCAATGATCTGCGCTTTCAAGGTAAAGATTTTTTTTTTTTTTGGAAAATAAATCACATGTTCAAAGAAACAGAGAAAATTTGTTTTCTGCTCCGTTTGGATACCGTGTGGGAAGAAGGAAAGAAGAAAAAAAAGAAATAAATTTATTATAAACAATCCAAACTCTTCACAAATTTACACACTTCTCAATATACTTCTTCTCACTTCTTCCCTTCTTTCCACACCTCATCTTAATGATAATTAGATCGAGTGTACGGGAAAAAAACTATTGCTTAGTCAATTTTCGTGACTAATTTGAGAGAATTTTGGAGGGCCGGAGCTTAAGATGAAGCGATGAAAGTGCTGCAATTAATATAATATACACATCGAGGCGTTTGGATGGTATGAAAATAAGGAAGGAATAAGAATTTTAAAAGAAAAACATTGGGAAGTGTGTAACTTTGGAAAGAGTAAGAAAAATGTTATTCCGGAAATAAGAAATATTGTTTGGATGTTGAGTTAGGAATAAGCAAATTAATATTAATTTAAAAATTATTAAAAATTATTATTTTAATATTAAATAAAGTACTAATTAAAGAGCACACAAAATTTTATTTAGCTATTAGTATTTAGTTAATTTTGTTGAAATTATGTATATATAATTGTTGGAAGAAACTATTTCTAGGAAGAAGCGATTCTTCTTTTTATTCCTAACTTGTTTGGATGCTTAGGAAGAAGCTATTCTTCCTTATTTTCATACCATCCAAACGGCCCTATCAAGCATAAATTTCACTGCAAACTAAGCTTAAGAGAGCTGGATTTGTTCTTTTAAGATAAATTGGAGGTCTAAGTCACCCAACTTATTTTTTAAATTAAATGTCTATGAAAGACCCCCGAGCCGTATCTTTGAAGGAAAGAATCAGACGGTTGTTCAGGTTGCTAGGAGAATTGTTCATGATGTGGCGTTGTGGGAAGTTCATGTATAGTATTGTAGATTTATTAGGTCTTTTACTTTTTTGTCTACAGTGATGTAAATTATCAAACCGTTTGTCTTTTGTCTTTTGTTTTTGTTTTCTTATTAATAAAATTTCTGTAGGACTGTGGCAATTGCCACCCTACCCTAAAAAAAAAAAGAAAGACCCCCCAGTCGAATTTCGAACTTACGATCTTTCATTCAAAAAGTCAAGTTACATTTCTCTTTGTCACTAGATCAAGAGCTGGTTCTCCAGAGCTGAATTTGTAAATTTAATAAAGTCTAATATCTAATGCTGGTTTTCAGAATTTTTTAGATTTTTTTGGTTCGTTGACGCCACCGGCTTTAATTTCTGGTCAACCGGCTTTAATTTATGCTTGTCTAAACAAACAGCTAGAACTATTTCTCTGCGAATCAAAATAGCCTCAATATATATCACAAGTTCTTAAGCTAATCATTGTTCTCGTGCTGTGAATTCTGTAAGAAGAGTTATAAAATTCATACTAATGTGATTATAAGGCTATGGCAAAAGGAGGAGAGAAAAAAATAAACTCAAAAGCTGCATAGAATTCTAGATAGGGAAGGCTTTTTAGGGTTCTCTGAAACATTTTTTATTTTTTTTACAATGTACTCGAAAACCATCTGTATTCTCTTCGGCTTTTAAATGGAAGTTTGACTAAGGGTCCATCATAAAAAAAATGAAATAAATTAAAAACAAACTTAGCATAGCCTCACCTCGAGGAAAATAGTATAGAACACAATCTGCAGTTTTGAATAATAATAAAAAATTCTGCATTTGTCATATAATTTGAATGACCTGACAAAAAGTTTAGTTTTCCTCTTTCTAAAAGAGAAAAGTTTTGTTTCCAGATCCATTTATGAAATTGTGACTGTAACTTACAGGCTTTTGGCAGAATGCAAAAGCATGGAGAGTAGGCTGCATGAAGGCAGAATGCAAAACAGCAAAAGCATGGAGACTAGACAGCTCCGAGTTTTCGTGCTCAATAGGTAAAAAATTGGAACTTGTTTAAACTTTGATTGCAACAAGGCCGAAATTATTTAATATAAAAATTCAGACACCAAAAAATTTAATACAAAAAATTATTTATTTTTTTTTTAATAAGAAGAAAGTTCCAACGCGTTTATAAACCGCGCCTCTCTCTCTCCTCTCCAACGCGTTTTATAAACGCGTTAGAAGCCTTACAACGCGTTTATAAAACGCGCTAGAAGGCTGAAATTTCGGAATAGTTAAAACGCAATTAACGCGTTTATAAAACGCGTAATAAGGCTTCTTACCCATTTATAAAACGCGCTGGGAGGGCAATATTCCAACTTCCGTCACTTCGATCAAACTTTAGTCATTTCGATCGAACTTTAGTCATTTCTGTCTATAAGTTTGTGAATTTATAACCGCGTTATTTGAAATTATATAAGACTATACATTCTCGCAGAATTGAAATCGTCCACAACAGATTATCTCTTACAATTTAAAAACCTATCAATCAAATCCAAAAATGTCTACAATTACAATATATGTCAACCAATGTCCAACTTTTGGTGCTTCTTACTTCCACATCGGTTGTAGTATGCATACCACATTTGCTGAAATTCGAAATGAATTATACAGCAGGCTACAGATTTTAGAAACCCAGTACACTTTGAATATCCATGGTCGTTACAACGAAATTGTAAATGGGAGATATGAATCGCTATTTCTTCCTGTAAATTCTGAAGATCAATGGCGTCTTTTTTACCACGAGACATTCGAGACGAGAGGGTTACCGATTATTGAGTTGCATGTTGATTTCATCCCGGTATATGGCACGGGACCAGATCTGAACTTAACACCCCTGGACGAGCCCGGTAGCAGTGAGCCAAACACT
Organism: Rhynchospora pubera; assembly: GCA_028095005.1. Taxonomy (NCBI): domain Eukaryota; kingdom Viridiplantae; phylum Streptophyta; class Magnoliopsida; order Poales; family Cyperaceae; genus Rhynchospora; species Rhynchospora pubera. The sequence continues at coordinate 162,444,875 of CM051461.1, read as the reverse complement.
TCCTTAAACCTTATGTGTGGCCAGCAATCCACCCCTTACCAATACACTGGCGAACAGTCCGTTCCTACGAAAGACAATAACACATCAGGAGATGAAGTCGAGGTTGCCGATGGTGATGAAGATGAGGGTCCGGCGACTTACTCCGACCTTCCTACCAGAGAAGAATATACCGATGTGGAGGACTTCTCCGAGAGAGAAGTGCCTTTTTATGCAAACTGCGACCAGCCATACGTTTCAGGAAGGACGGACTTGCACCATCCTGTAAGTGAATTGTGTGATATTTCCATGTTTGAGTATGCTGGTATGCCGGAGCGTAGTTTAGGGCCACAAGGCGAACTTGCTGTTGGTAAACGATTCGGTTCCAAAAAACAACTAATTCTAGCTGTCTGTGATGTTTCATGCAAAACAAATCGAGAAGTTCGAACGGAAACTAGCAACAAACAAAAAATTGTAATGGTTTGCATCCAAAAACCGAATTGTAAGTGGCGATTGTATGGTAGACGTGAGAGTTATAATACAAATTGGAAGATCTCTACCAATCCAAATGAGCATATTTGTTCGAGACCCCCGGGCCAAAAGGGTCACGCAAACCTTACAGCTAGTCTCATTGCCGAACACGTTAGGAATGAATTGAAAAAAAATTTAGGAAAAAGTGTCCAGGACATAGGAAGCCTCATAAGGGCTAGATATCCACGTATTGAACCGACTTATAATAAACTATGACGTGGGAGGGAGCGAGCGTTGGAGCAATTGTTTGGGTCTTGGGAAGGGGCCTATAATAAACTTCCACGCCTTCTGGAGGTAATGAAGGCGACGACCCCAGGAACGAAATACACAATAGTTTTTTGGCCTACAAACGATCCTAACGTTGGCGTCTTTGTTGAACCATAAAAAAATGGTAATTAAAAAGAAAAAAAGAATAAATAAAAGGATGATGGAGGTGACCAACTTCTTATAAGGGAATAAAAAAAAAGATAAAAGAAGGGGTTTATGCGACATACACCGAGCCAATAGTATATATGCTCAATCCGTGAATGTATGGTGCGTGAAATGAAGCAAGAAATGAGATGAAATGGTGAAATAAGTATGAATAAATAGATTGCACCAAAGAATGTGTGAAATCCCAGCGTTTATCGCATACCTCCAGTCCCGAAATCAATGGATGAAGTTCAGAACAGATTTTCAAAATTCCCTCCGTACAAGGAATGACTCAGCCACACTCAGTTTACATGCACCGCAACTGATGAAAGGAAAGTGCGGTGCGTGGCTCACAAGGAACGGGTGTAGGGGAAATAGCATAACGAGTGGCACTGAAGACGCGTTTCAGTCCAAATTTGAGCGTTTTTTTTGTAAAACAGAAGAGAGGTGCACATGTTCCCCATGAACCATGGATAACAAATATGGTAGCAGTACACGGTGTATGAAGTACTGAGTGCATGCAAAGAAAAGAACGAATGTTGCTGAGGGAATAAGCTTGGTCAACATTTTGACTACCTTTTGAAATAAAAAGCTGAATACACCCAGACTACTAAAACCAAATGAAATGAAGAGCACTGGACCCCACGGTCAGAGCTTTGGCACACTGTAAACCAAGAGCAGCTGAGAAAAGAAAAGGAGGAAGGGGAGCTCTCAACCAAAATTGGTTGAAGCGATTCTGTTACAAAAAAAAACTGCCGGGCTCCATATGCTTCCTAACCAATTAGAGAAGAGAAGAACGCCTATAAATAGAGGCATCGAAGGAGAGGAAGGGGATCTTTTGGAGAGAGGATAGAGGGGTTAGAATTGGATTTCACTTCTAAGCTTTCTTCTTCCACAGAGCACGCACACATAGGATAGTATAGGTAGCCATTTTTACAAGCACTTGTTGTGCATAGTCGGATAGGATAGGATAGGAGAATTTGCGAGTTCAATTGAAGGAAGGAAGTTGTACGGAAGAAAGGTAGGTAAGAAAAAGGTAAACCATGGCTGTTTTGTATGCAATTGCTTGTTTTCTTGAAAGAATTGATGGATTTCGTTTGAATTGAGGCTTGTTTCCTATCTCTGAAAGTGTGAATTGATGGATTTTGGTCAGATAACGATCTTCTTGTCTTTCTTGATGAAACCTCGAGATCTGAGATCCTATACTATGGGATCCATGGTATTAGGTGATCAATCAAGAGGAATTAAGGATAATCTTGGTTTCAATTACAAGGTTTCAGTAACTAAATAACTTGTTCTTCTGTTCTGGTCTTTTCTTGGAAGCTTTTCCCCTTCCTAGAGCCTCTGCCTTGTCTTGATGGAATTTAGGAATGCGAGATCCTGTGCCATGGGTTCCATGACATTAGGTGATCGTTTAGTAAAGGAAAACATATAAAAAAAAAAGAAGAAGAAGAAGGATTCAATGTCAGTTTCAGAAATGTATTTCTTGTGTCTTGATTGCAAACTTTTCTTTCTCTTGACTTCTCCTCTTGATCGTTTCTTCTTTTCCCTAGTCTCTGATCTAATCCTTTGCCTACCTCCATCAAAATCTACGCTAAGGGTTCCTTAGTCATAGATTGGAGAAGGTGACCTAGCATGAGGATTCCTCATGACTAGGTATTGCTATTGGTCTCAGCTGAGGGTTCCTCAGTGCTAGACCTTGGTTCTCCAATTTGAGGCTTATTTGAGCTCAAGTTAGAGGATCTCTGAGCAATTATCACAAATTCAAGTCGAAATGCTGCCAAAATTTAGTCTTGCGGTATTTCTTTTAAGCTAAAGACTAATGTGCATAAATACAGCTCTTAACAATACTTTGACATGACTTGATCATTTCTGGACGATATGCTGTGAAGATAGTTAGAAAGAAGTGTCTAAATGTTGTGAAGTGATATATTTGAATTGCTAAGGACTTTTAATGAATGTACTTCATATGTTTGAGTCTTGTTGTTCACTGTGAATTTTGTCAACAGTGGGACTGTAATAAGCTGCATTATTTAAAATTAGCTATTTTATCTTTTAGTTTCAGCATGACATAAGAAAGATAGGGATTTAAGATAATTTTATAACTTCCTGTGCACAACAGACAGTATAAATGTATTTGCAAGAAGAGCTTTTGCTTTATTATTTCCCTTTTATTTGATGTTTCTTTCTTTTGACCAGAGAATGTTTATGAGAGTTGTAAATCGTATGGTATTTTGGTAAAACGTCTCATGGGTTTCCTGTAAAAATTGTGATGTAATTAGTTTGTCCCCTTTTCTCATGAGAAGTTATGTGTACACTATGGTGTTCCCAGTACCAGACCATGTTTGTAACATGAGAACCAAAATCAAAAGGGAAGTCATCTAAGAATCCAGCGAAGTTGTCACTTATTATCGAGTCTTACTAATGATTAATACGTATGTACCCTGATTGTAAAGTGATTAAAATAAATTAGATTCCCCTCGACATTGTTTGGTACCAACTAATATACTCTTTACCAGCATGTACTATTCCCACTAAATTGAAGTAGTATTGTCTCAATTGAACATACTTCTCTGCTCCCTACACTGTCACAAATCTAGCGGAGTCAACCCAGCCGAGCTTGGCTTCGACGATTGCCAGAAAACAAAATTTGGAAACAACAGGGACCTAATCAAATTTTATTTTTATACTGTCACGAAAAACCTTTCGCCACCTGATTGGACGGCGACGACGCGACGGAAATGAAGCCCACTACTGCCTTCCTCTTTCCCTTACGATTCTTATGAGCTCCTCCATGTGAGTTGCGACGGCCAGAGTGAGAAACGGATCCAAACCCGATATCAAGTGAACCCGTTAGTCGAGAAACGAAACCTGCCTCTTTCGACTTTATTTCAGCGCCGGGATTCCCTTCGATCGTCTATGGCGAGACAACAGTAGAACCCGTGTGCTTAACTCCTGCCAATGGTGTATATATCGGAAAAAATGAAATAAAGGAGGTTTCGGCCCATCAACTACTGAAGGCCCAGAAAGAAGTAAACTAGAAATAGACCTAGATCAGAAGCTTAATTCTTGATTGACACTTCAGTTTAACATGATGACATGGACCAACCAGAGAACGCCATGTAATCAGAAAACTTTAAAAATTCACTAAAAATAGTTGGAAACTCAGAGAAATGCAAATAAAATATCAATAAAATTCTAAAAAATAAAATAAACTTGTTTCACTGATGCTTTGATATGAAAATATGTCAAAGTAGCGGCCTTTTGTATTTTTGAAGCATTTTCACTTGAAAAATGAAATTTATAAATATTAGAAAACTAATAAACCTATTTATAAAATTCTAAAACTAAAACTAAATACTTGTGAAATAAAAATTCTAAATATAATATCTTCGAAACCAAATATTTCCAAATAAGAATATTATTTTCACAAATTACAAAGTCAAAAATAAACCAATCGTATCTTTAAAATGAAATTTATAAAATCAAAAGCTAAATACTCTCGATATCCGAGAAATTTCAAGAATAGTATTTTCAAATATTAAAAGATCCTCAAAATAAGTATTTTCAAATCTAAAAAGGAATTTCTAAAAGTCAAAGGTGCAAAAGGTCAAAGTGAATAAAAATCATCAAATATCCAAAGTGAAATCTCAGAAAATTAAAAGTCAAAACGCGAAATCCAAAGTCAAAACCGAAACTTCTTCGTTTGAGGAAAAGTCCCTCACTAGGGTTGAGATCAACCTTAGATGATTTAGAAATCGAATTCTTACGGGCCCCCTCGTCTAAAGAATCCCTTTTGTTCTCACAAGTGCCGCCAAATGGCCCGAGAACCAACTCTCACAAGTGACGCCAAATGTCCCGAGGGTTGTAAAAGAACCAACTTTCGCTCAAAGGCGCCAAATGCCCCGAAGGTTGTAAAATTCCTTTTGTTCTCACAAGTGCCGCCAAATGGCCCGAGAACCAACTCTCACAAGTGACGCCAAATGTCCCGAGGGTTGTAAAAGAACCAACTTTCGCTCAAAGGCGCCAAATGCCCCGAAGGTTGTAAAATTCCTTTTGTTCTCACAAGTGCCGCCAAATGGCCCGAGAACCAACTCTCACAAGTGACGCCAAATGTCCCGAGGGTTGTAAAAGAACCAACTTTCGCTCAAAGGCGCCAAATGCCCCGAAGGTTGTAAAATTCCTTTTGTTCTCACAAGTGCCGCCAAATGGCCCGAGAACCAACTCTCACAAGTGACGCCAAATGTCCCGAGGGTTGTAAAAGAACCAACTTTCGCTCAAAGGCGCCAAATGCCCCGAAGGTTGTAAAATTCCTTTTGTTCTCACAAGTGCCGCCAAATGGCCCGAGAACCAACTCTCACAAGTGACGCCAAATGTCCCGAGGGTTGTAAAAGAACCAACTTTCGCTCAAAGGCGCCAAATGCCCCGAAGGTTGTAAAATGACTCTAAGTGAAGGTTTCTTTTCTTCCGAGCGAAAACCTCTTCTAAACCCGAAATCAAATCCTTTTTTTTTGTTTACTTTTCTTTAGAAGTCCAAGTTCAAAGTCCTTTAGTAGTAGTTCGGCGATCCTTAATTGGGTCCCGTCAACTAGGTCTGGTACCGTCAATTAAGGCCTCCTTAAGACAAATAATAGCACTCCATAATTCCCTTTTCTTAGCCCATTACGTCAATACCCTTCACGTCCCTTAATCAGAGGTTCTCGTAGGCAACTACGGGGTAATTAACAATAGGGGCTTGCGCCTATTGGAAAGAAAGGACCCGCTAAATCAAGAAACTTCTTTAAGTAGCGACTCTTTATAGGGTTCTCTTGTTTTGAGAGATACCCGCCATAGAGACCGAAATCTTAAGGGAGGTGAATCTAAGGCTATGTTCCCATTGTTCTTCGAGGAATTCCTTCGAGGAGAATAATGACGAAAAAGCCGCAACAGATTCTCTGGCACGCCCGGTGGGACCTCTTTCTCCTCTCATCTTTGGAACTTGAAGGGTGATGTAAGGGCTAAGAAAATTTTAATAAGCAATCCTAACGGTAACATTAAGTTTTGTGTCATTGAAGGTTGAAATGGCATTTACCAGCATTGACGCTTTCAAGCCGACAGGAGTTCTCAGGATTGGAGGAGTGCCGATCTGCTACAATGACGAATTCACACTTGGAGGTCTACCCTTCGGGCACTCCTATGTGCCTGTCGTCCAAACCAGTGATGGAAGCTTCAAGTTGGCAAGGGTTGTTGTGGAGGAGCCACTCGAAGAAGTGGTGGAGATTACCAAGGCCATTGAAGATCCAATAGAGATTGATTCTGTGAAAGAAGAAGAATGGACAACTATCTCCCACAAACGAGCTCGCTCAAGCTCGTCTCCTCAAAAGCACCAACCTCGCCGCCGTTCCCCTATTAAGAAGATGGTCGTGAAGAAGGTGTATGCGCCGGTCTCTCAAGGCGCAAGGACAATGAAGAAGGTCCAACGGGCCTATAAGAATGAGCTGGAAGCAAAGCCAAATTTGCCAGTCAGCAATCCGTTCTCAACACTCCGCCTCGTGAGGAAGAACTCTCCTATGGCCGTGCTCAAGACCATGGAGGAATTCCCTCCCGAGTATCAAATGCAATTTAGAGGGAGAAGCCCACAAAACCGGCAATCGGTGAAGGAGAGGCTAAGCTTTCCGCGAACATCAGCCCGTGAACGATTGGGACCAAAGGGCAACAAGAAGGCATCCTCTTCCATATACCAAAGACTGGGGCAGAGAGTCAACTCAGTTAAAGAAAGATTGGGACTAAAGAAAGCTTGGGTGCCTAAAGAGAAAGCACAACCCATGAGAATGGATCAAGAGCCACGTAATAAGAAAAGGCATGTTGCACGAGGGGATGGCCGACTCGTGGTTCACGCTCGGGTCCATATGGTCGAAATAAATGAAGAGTATGAAATGCACGCCTTTGTAAACATGGCCAGTGATGGAGAAGCCCCATTCACCAAGAGGGACGGCAAGGACAAGCGAGATCGTGCTTCTTCGAGCCGCATCATAAATGATGAAGAGCCAACGAGGGACGAAGAAGAAGACGTAGATGACAAAGATCGCTGGAATGAGGGTGAAAGGCCAAAATTAATGAGCATCATTGAAAGAAATGAAAGGAAAATGGCAGCTATGATGAACGAAAGGGAGAAAGAAAGAAAACTACTTAAGAAGATGTATAAACTTCTAGAAAAGAAGAAGTTACTCGAGGACCTTGAAAGGGAAGGGTCTACTGATGAAGAAGAAGATGAGTATAAAGAAAGAGTACTCAAAGAAAGAAGAAGCAGCAAAAGTAGATATGAGTGTTCTGATGAAGAAGAAGGAGGAGATAGGAGAAAATTCTCAAAAGAAAGAAAGAATAAGAGTAAATATGGATCTTCTGACGAAGAGCAAGAAAAGCCTAAGAGAAGACTTTCCAAAGAAAGTAAGAATAGACACAGGTATGAGTCGTCAGAAGAAGAAGAAGAAAGGGGACATCAAAGGCGTCCCAAGGGAAATAGGAATAGGGCGAAATACGAATCAAGTGAAGATGAAATGCCCGAAGCTAGGCGCCGGACTGGGGCAAGAAGGCCCAACCCGACCAAGCAAGTCATCCAAGAAATGATTAATCTACAACTCCAAGCCACGGGGGCGGGTCGATTTGCTAATCCACACAAGAGGTGCGGAAGACCGTACCCGAAAGAATACGAACAAATCCCGTATCCTCTTGGATATCAAGTGCCCAGGTTTAACTTGTTCGATGGAACGGGCAAAGACAGCATCACACCGAATCAGCATTTAATACAGTTCCGCAACTCATGTGGCAACACTGCCCATGATGAAGCCTTGTTGCTCAAACAATTCTCCCAAAGTCTCACTGGGGCAGCATTTGAGTGGTATTCCTCGCTCGAAAACGACTCAATAGAAACATGGGAAGAGATGGAGGACCTTTTCAAAGCCAAATTCGCCATGGTTAATCAAAGACTCGCGGTGGCCGATGTCGTGAGCGAAAAACCAAGATCGGGTGAAGCTCCACTTGACTATATTAATCGGTGGAGGAACATGCATATAAGATGTTCTCACCAAATGCCCGAAAGGGAGGCAGTTGAATTCTTGATAAGAAATCTTGATGATTGGATAAAGCGACCTCTCTCGGGAAGTGACATTTATACCTATGAGGACTTAGTCACGAGAGTTGCAAGAATTGTGCATATTGGTCCTCCCAAGGAAGTGCAAAACTATAAAATTGAGTCGAGAAATAGAACGCAAGGGCCCATCAAGATAGCGGGAGCTAATGAGGCATCAACTAGCCAAGGCGGGCAAAGGAATTACCGCAACAACAATAGCAACAATAACAACAACAACAATGGCAATGGGAGTGGTCGCGTGTCCACGCTAGCCGAACGGTTGAATAGGCCGTACTCTTTTAAGAAAGAAAAGACCGCGGCATTATTGAAGCAACTCCTGGAAGGAAAAGCCATAGAATTGCCAGAGTGCAAAAGGGCCGAAGAAATGCATAAGACCACTGACCCAACTTATTGCGCTTATCATCGGGTCCTAGGTCATCCAACGGGCGATTGCTATGTCTTTAAGAACATAGCAGAAAGAATGATCAAAGAAGGCGACTTGGTCTTGCCTGAGAGTTACAAGCAAACACCCGCTCCACATGCTCAAGCTAACGTAGTAGCTCAGAAAGGCAATCCAAGGCGAAATGTAGAATGTAATGTCATCGTCATAGTAGACGAGGAGGAAGAAGAAAGAGAAATGCGAAAAATAGAGATGGTGAAAGAAAAGAAAAATGAAAACAATGAAAAGAAAAATGAAAGCAATGAAAAAAGAAATGAAAAAGAAAAAGAAGAGGAAAATGAAGAGAAAAATGGAAAGAAGAAAGAAATGGTGTTAAAAATAGAAGAAAAGAAAGAAGCGAAGGAGGAAATGGTCACTTACTACTACGACGATGACACAGAAGATGAAAACGAGGCCCCTTATCAAGGCCTCTTCGCCAAGGGTATGTTTAAAGAAAGGGACTGCCATGTAAACCTGCGGTCGGGTACGAACATTCCCGAAAGACAGGCACCCAGAGAAAGTGACAAAACAAGAGGCAAGACTAGAATCCAAGAGGTTGAAGATGAGCCCGGACCAAGCCATAGGGCAAGAGAAATAAAAGGGGAGTACAATATCTTGGCTCACTTAAGGCGCACTCCAGCATTAATAAGCGTGTTTGAAGCATTGATGATGTCAAAGGAGTTGCGAGAGACAATGATGGAGATGCTTAAAGAGCCCGAAAGATTCCAAGCTTACGTGGCCGAGAAGCACATGACTGAGGTCCTCTATGTAGAACCTGAAAATCAGATAACTTTCACAAGCCAAGACCTTATGATGGGAACCTCCTATCACAACAAGCCATTGTACATCACAGGCAAGACAAACGGGAGTCAACTAAGCCGAATGTTAGTCGATCCCGGGTCTTCCATTAACATCTTACCTCTCAACTCGCTAAATCAATTGGCTCTAGGAGGGAGAAGGCTTTCTGATGAGAATGTGTTCATACATGGTTTTAACCAAAACTCTGAACGAGCTTTAGGTGCAATCACGTTGCCAATGAAGTTTGGAGAGCTTGAAACATTAGTAAAGTTCTACGTCATCGACGCAGACACTTCCTATCGAGCTCTACTTGGGCGGCCATGGCTACATGAGAACGGGCTTGTGCCATCAACCCTTCACCAATGTGTCAAGTATTTACAAGACGGAGAACAAAAAGTGATCAAAGGAGATGCCCAACATTATGGCGTCCATGAAGTGGAGCTTGAAGAAATTGATCGATTCTACGCTCCAACGTCACAAAGAAGTACTTCCCCAACTTTAAGGACAAGAGTAGTGCCTCAAGAAGAGAATGAAGAGAAGATAAAGCTTAGGGGAAAGGTGAAAGTTGCTTGCGCCGTAAAAACTCCCATTTATATAAAATCATCAGATGATGAAGAAGAGAAAGATGGTCGAAGGGGAAAGATACACATAAAAGATGAGTTGGGAGAGGAAAGGCAAGAACCAAAACGGGTGATTCATGTCTACGATACCGAATCAGACGAAGAGTTCTATGATCATAGAGAAGATTCGATGGCTATTGAGCAAGTGCCCATAGGCTATTACAAAGAACTCACACCAAGGGAGGTTTACCAAATCAAAGAATTGGAAACCTTTTACATCCCACCTAAAGTAGAAGAAGTGAATGGAAGAAAGGTATTCCACAAAGGAATCCTATTCTATAAGGCTGAAAGTATGGATCCATCGGGTAATCCTCTTGGCTTAGATGACTGGGCGAAATGGCTAAAGGAGGAAGAAGAGGAATATGAGAAAATAGAAGTGATGGGGTACTACAACCAAGGGTTGATGAGCCTTTTCCAAAGAAATCGTTGCCTAGACCCAATTTCAAAACAAAGAGCTAAAACCTTCCATGATTTGTGGAACGGAAAATCCTGGCGAGTGATGGGAGTGGATGGAAAAGTGAAAAATACTAAGGGTTTAGGCTACCTACAACCCCAAAGAGAAGCGTTGGCTCTGGAATGTCATACTATAGAAGTTGAAATACGGGAATCAAGAAAAGGAAAAGCAAATGAGGAAAATAAGTCAGAGAAAGGAGAAATGTCCGCTGAAAAGGTAGGGATAAGTGACTCAGCTCTATTAGAAGAATTGGGGAGACGGTTACAACAATACAAACAAGAGGCGAGGTGTGAAGTGACTTTGTTATTGGCAGAAAACGGTAAATTACGCCGTGAATTGGAAGCGAAAAAGCTTGAAGAAGAGGTAAACGGGCAAATAGTAATTGGGCTTCAGCAAGAAATTAAGAATTATAAACAGGAGATAGGTACACTACAGGACGAATCTAAAGAAAATGGTCGCGTGATTGCGGACTTAAGAGAAAAATGTGTACATCTTAAACAAACGCAACAAGAAGATTGGCAAACCATAGCTGAGGTGTATCGAGTAACGATGGAAGAAGTGGAGACTCTCCGTCAGAAATTCAAGAAGAGTGAAAAGATGCTAGAACATTACCGAGGGGAGTACACGAAATTGCTACTAGAAGAGAATGCAAGAGAAAGGTTACGAAGGGACAAGGCGAGACATCCCGAAGAGATGGACTATATGGGTGGAAAAATAGCGAGGTCCTTGGAAACCCAAGAAGAGTTTGAAATGAGGAGAGAGAAAGGAAAGAAGGAGAATCCAAAAGGAGAAACAAGTATATCAAAATCAATTTCGGAGCAATCACGAGAGAAAGAAAGGAAGGGGAAATCGAAAGAGCCCGTGAATGAAAGCAAGGGTGAGATTGTAAAGAAGAAGTCTAAAGAAGGTATACCTTTATCTGTGAGAAAGAGTCGACCATACTCATTCAGAAAAGATAGGATATGGGAAGTAGCCGATCTAGCTGTGAAATGTGGATTTCCCATCAAAATGACCAAAGGCACTTGTGACATGATTGGATCTAAATACTGTGCATACCACTTGAATTGGGGGCATAATCTGGAGGATGTTTCACCTTTAAAGACTGGGTGGAGGAGCGATATCAAGAGGGTGTACTGTCTTTACCCGAATATGTCCTTCAGACACCCGCACCTCACATATAAGAATACATGTGATCTATGCATCTATGCAGGAGTATCTTTGAATTACAGTGATTCGTTTTGAAAACCCATCCTTTTAGTCCACTTTATCAAAAATAACCAAAACCTACCACAATAAGGCCTAGTCCACAAAAAAACCAAAATTCCAATAAAATCCAAAACTCCACAAAAGACTATGACAACAAAAACTTATTAAGTCCAAAACCATATACATAACTCCATAAAACATTAGAATAAAGTCCAACGAAAACGTTAGGACCCAATAAAACCCAAAACCTTAACTTAACCTTTCAATCAAAACCCAAAACCCAATAAAGGGGCAAGTTTTTGAAAAGAAACACGCCCCGCTAGGTTATGTTTACCCTATATTATAATCCGCGGTCAACGATGGGATTCTCGGGTCCCGAAGAACGCGAAGCCGTGTCAAGGGAAGCCTTAGTGGTTTTCTGAGACACCTATGCCTAATGAAGATTAAGCCTTTGTGGCGTCTGAAGGCATTAAGGCACCGCCCTATGAAGGTATCTGAGGGCTCCCCCCAAATCACTCCCACCGTGTCCCTCGCTGGACATGGTTTGGAAAACGGTTTTTGAAAAGAAATCTATTTTCCCTCATGTTAGAATTTACCCTAATCATAATCCGCGGTCAACGATGGGATTTTCGGGTCCCGGAGAACGCGAAGCCGTGTCAAGGAAAGCCTTGGTGGTTTTCTAAGACACCTATGCCTAATGAAGATTAAGCCTTTGTGGCATCTGAAGGCATTAAGGCACCGCCCTATGAAGGTATCTGAGGGCTCCCCCTACCCACCTCCACTGTGTCCTTATCTCATGATATGATGTTCAAAAGAAAAAGAAGACATAAAGAAGTAAAGAGCAGATGAAGAAAATGCCATTCATTGATAATAAAAGGAGTGCAGGAAGTTACAAGCATAAGCCAACACAAGCTAAACATCTAAAGCAACACTAAAAGAAGATAAGCCTAATACAAATTAAAGGGGTGCAAAATAAAAGATAAAGGTAAAAAGTGCCCTAAAGATAGCACTGGGGCAGCGCTGGGGCAAAATTACTCAAGACGGCCATTTACTCTGGGGCAGCCGCGGCTCCATCATCAGCAACAGCTTCGCCACCCGCTAAATTGTTTAGAGTGGCCGAAATGACCTGAAGCATCCCTTCTAAAGCTTCTAAACGGGCGTTCAATTCCCCAAAACGCTGGTCAATAAATGTCCGGATTGAGACAGGGGCAGGATCATCAAGAGCCATCATAGCCGAATTATCATCCGGTGGAGAATCAATATCCATAGGGCCATATTGGTTGGGAGCCGCGTTAGGGAGCAAAATATAATCGTTCACAGGCTGGTTGGGATCAGGAACCAGCATATCCATTGAAGACTCGACCCATCCAACAAGGGGCAAGGAAAGGAGGAGGTTGGAAGGATGTGCCACATCAGCATCAGAGACTCGATTGCCCCACAACATGTCAGGCACACGGATGCGAGCTCTAAGCATAAGGGCTTCAATGAGATGACCGTAAGGAAGCGGCTCTCGATCAGAAATCGCCACCTTGTGCATATGAAGGAGGATCATATGGGCCAAATTGATGGGCCATTGCTTCTGAATAAGGTTGCGGAGGTAGAAGAGACTTCCAGGCTTGGCAAGATGGGTCATTACTCCTTGGGGAAAGATAATATCATTGACCACCAAGAAAAGAAACCTGAAAATCATGGAAGAATAAGGAGAGAGAAGAGAATGAATTAAAATGAAACAGAAGAGAAGAAAGAGAAAATAGAAAAATACCTATGAAGAGCAGGCATATGAAAAGTAGATACCCTCTCAATATCAGGAGCCGCCACCCTGAACCATTGGCGACATTCCTGATAACTGCCGAAACCTTGAGGCCACCTCTGAAAAGCATAAATTGTAGAACCGCTGACGGTGTTGGCAGCCTGCAAGTAATTGGCCAAATCCCCAATGGTGATATGAAAGAAGCGGCCAAACAGATAGGAAGAGGCTGAAGGAGACCCAAAATGATTAAAAGAAATCCTGAGATTGGCATAGAAGAGGCGAGTGATTCTGGGGTGGTACGGCTGATCACAATCGGCCAAGCCAGCCAAGCTCCATGAGTCAAGCCAACCCCTGATGAGATTCACTTGCTCTACAGGGATCCTTCGCATAGGACGAAAGAAGTAACAATCAGCCAAGGGCCTCTCTGCATTGCCCATGTCATTATAGTAAGAAAGAAATGCGGTTTCATCTCGAAAGAGATAGCGGTTGTCAGGAGTAAGAGACCAGTCTGGAAAGGTGGGATCCAGACGCAAAGTAGAAGGACCAGAAGCCTCCCTGGCACGCTTGGATGAAGGAAGAGAAGACATGGTGGCAATGAATGGGGGAGTTTGTGTAGAAAGAAGAAAGACTGCGATAAGCTTGAACGTGGGAAAAAGAAGAAGCAAAGATGCGCTTATATAGGCATGGCATAGGAAAGGGTGTAATTTGGAATTAATGGCAGACGTGTGAACGTGTGAACATGCGGAAAAGGTTAAGGCTGTAGTGGCAGGAAGTGAAAATAAACCGTTCAAACTAGTGCTCCAAAAGAAACGGTATGAAGTCAGGAAGGCGTAGAAGAAGTGGAAGTGTTCAAGGCTAATGTCAGAAGAAGAAAACTAGCAAATTGGGTCAAGGCCCATGCAGGTTCAAACCCAAGGAAATACAGGGACGGGCCAAAATACCCTAACCTAAATTGTGGAATGGACCTATGTGTGTTCAAGATCCCTAAGAAGAAAACAAAAGCAAAAAAAAATGAGTATGGGCCAAATTTCCATATCTCTAAGAAAAAGGTGGTGGCAAGAGTAAGATTATTTGAGCCCCACAAGTTATAAAGAAGAAGCCTTGAGCGCAGAAGCCCAATCAGGCGCAAGAACGATGGAATACCCATTTTAAGAGGAGAGATTATTGGTTACATCATAAACAAGCACGCAAGGAAACCCCGAGCGTAAGAGCTCAGTCGGGCACAAAGACAAATCAAAAACCATCAAGCAAAAGCACAAGATTACAACAAGCTAAACAAGCCAAAACATCTAGAATAATGGATACAGGGCCAACATGAAACCTAAGATGCTAGGCCTAATGAGACAAGAAAATAAAAGATACAAGGCTAGCATCAAAACTCCAAAGCTTAGCCCAAAACCCCAGCCAGAATAATACTCAATGGCCCTATATGAGGCCCTCCATGAGATCCGCCTCCCTCCTATGCATGTATGACCTGCCCTTCGCCTCATCAAGGACGCGAATGATGCGCTTGTAACGGGAATGGACAGTCTCCATCCGTCTCTCCTCCTCATCACGGAAGTGAACAAAGTACCTGAAAGCCTCAGCACAGCGGCTCCACGCATCAGTGTAGTAGCCTGACCAAAGAACTAGCTGAGAGTGGAGCTCTGTAATCTCAGAATGAAAGAATACCACCTCTGACTCCCAACGCCCAACATCAGTATGACGAGTAGAGGAAGAAGGTGCTGCTCGACGAGCGGCCACCCACTCGGTGACCGATGAGATAGATCGCTGGCAGAGAGAATGATACCTAGCATGAAAGGAGGTAAGGGTCTCAAAGGTGCTACTCAGCGACTGGAGGCATAAAGTGAGATGACTACCCCTGAGAATATACTCCTTCTCTAAGTACCCCAGCTTGAGCGTCTCCACTATCCCGTGACACTCGCCAATGAGAGAAAGCACTATCGCAGCAACCCCTCGGTTGGGCTGAATCTCCAAGGAGATCCCATCAAAAAGCCTATCACGAATGGGAGAAAGAACGAGAGGAGTGCCCCTGCAAGCCAAGCGCAAGGCGGTCAAAGCATCCTTTAGTCCTACCACTGTAACAGCTGAAAAAGAAGAAACGAAGTATGAGGGGCAATCAGTCAAAAGAGCAAAAAAGTTAGTACCAAGGAGATAAATGAAAGATTAATAGAAAAGTTCACCTCTGGAGAAAGGCGGAGGACTAGGAGTACGCAGATACTCCTGAATGCCAGTGATACGGAGCTCCTGGTGGGAAGGAGCATCACTGGACTCTGAGAGTCCATCCTCACCCTCATGAGGCAGAGGACCAACTGGGCTATCCATGTCAACCTGAAAATATTAATGAACACATGCGCAAAAGAAGGAAACACCACAAAAATCAATCATATAAGCAAAGCATAAAGAGGGATATATGAAGCATGAAATATATAAAATCCATTTCTCTAATGGAATAAAAGAGATTAAGAGTTCATACAGACTTCCCCAACAAAATACAACGTCTAGTACAACCTGATATGCCAAGATAAAGATAAAAGATACAAAGCTTCAAGGAAGCCCGCAAAAACCAGCAAAATAGAGCCCTAACGAAGCCATGTCTAGAATCCTCTAATAAGGGCGAGGGCGAACAGAAGCATCCCTATGAGGTCTCATCATACGCCTAGAAGAGTTCAGAAATTGATGAAGTTCAGTAAGTGTTGTGGTTACGTAGGCAATCAGTTTCCGAGCCTCCTTAGTGTGCTCCTCACAGTCTTCCCAAAGGCGATTCATGCGGTACACCGCATGATCATGATCGGCCCATGCGGATTGCATGAAAGAGGTGGTGTCCGTCAATTTGGAAGGGAGATCTTTCAAATCCCCCTCAAGGCGACGAATGTCCGATGCCACGAGATCAACTCTCGAAAAATCATGGCTCGCCCTAAGAAGCTCAAATTGGTGGCGACTGGTAGCAAGCATCAAAGGAAGCTCCTTTTGGAGTTCAAGGATTGAAAACACCTTTGATTCCGCATGTCCCCTTCTTAGAGTAGCGGAGGAAAGGACACGAAGCCTCTTGGAGTACTCCCATTGGATATATTCCTTGGTGATGAAGTGAAGATGAAAGCAAAGAGGTACCAAACCTAAATTGGCCACATTCTCAAGAACTTCATTGCGATCAGCCCCCCTCAAAAATTGAAAACAGCCATAGTCAAAGAACTGGCGACCTAGGCAAGTCTCACCGCATGTTTCAGCAAGTCTCCAGAGAAGCCGTGCCACGTCATCAACCAAGAAGACTACATGATCAAAGAAGGGAATAAAGAAAAGGAAAAGGAGAAATAAGTAAAGAAGTTGAGTGATAAAGGAGAGGGATTTCTAAAAGAAGAAAACTATACCTCCTGGGGGATCCAAAGACATTGGCGGAGCAGGATCGGGCTCATCACTTATCTCAATGATTTCAGGCTCCTCCGGAAGTTGAATGTCAGGGGGAAGCCAAGTAATGGACTTAGGACCCCTGGAGGTGTTAGGAACATGTGAAGAAGATTCGCCTTTGACGAAAGAAGGAGAGGGCAATTTGGAAGGACTAACCGCAGTGGGTGGGGCGAAAACTTTCTCTACATTTGTTGAATGGGGTTCATCTGTTTCACCACTTGGGACGACCTCTGGATAAAGTTCGAAGAGATACAATGAGGAATAAAAATGATGGAGATAAAAATGAAGATATGTGAAAAATACCTTCGATTGGGGATGCTTCAAAACAAGAGTTAGCAAAAATTTCTCCTTCCTCCACAAAGGAGTCAAACTCTTCATCAACAGGAGAAGGAAAGGAATGCGAAGTAGACCGATCATTGGTCTCCTCTCCGGTCACCTTTTCCCTTACTATGTTCGCATTGACATCGCCAGCTGGAATTGTGGGTTCATGTGTGTCTGCATTAATGGGGATTTCCGCTGTTATTTTATCAGCTGTGGGCAAAGTCAGTGTATAGTAAAGGGAGGCTAGTTATGAAGAAAATAATGGAAGAAAGAAGAGAAACGTATGCACAAACCTTGAAGAGAGGGAAGCGGGTGTTTAGAGAAAGCAGTCAACATTTCCTCTTTGGAAAGATAGCGGATGGTTCCATCCAAACCACGAAAGTCATCAGGGATACGAGGACCCCAAGGAGGCTGCTTGTGGGAACAACGCTCATGAACATTCGCGGGGTACACGCGCCTTATAACTTCCTCCTGAAGACGCTCATGGAAAGATTCAACCAAGTGCGTGAACCACCTGAAGAATCTTGCAGTGATAGTTCCAACACGTTTCGCTGAAGGAATCCAACACTTAACCTCGGTGCCCAGTTGAGAAAAAGAATGCCAAAGACGGGCATGAGTCACCAAATCCATAGACAAGAAATCTTGAGCTGGAGGTATGGTTATGGCAGGTATGAACTGATCATACCCGAATTGGTGCGCCACCAAAGAAGGGTAATAAACTTCAGCGGACAAATTGTCACCTGAACGGTAGGGGAGAAGAGCTTCACGCGCGCATAGCAAGAATTCGGCACTTCTGGGAGAATTCTCCAACAAAGGAAAAGGACCAAGATGGAAAGGCGCTTTGTCCTCGATCTCATGTTCAGAATTGTCCCATGATGAACCAGAGGTAGAGATACGAGAATGGGTGACAACTGCTTCACGGCTTTGAATGAAGTACAAATGTGTTTTCCACGGGTCCGGGCAACCAGCAGGGTTCACATGAGCAATCGCTGCTAAGTTAGGGAGCAACTTTCTAAGAGACTCAGGCATGGTGGGCGCATCGTAAGTTCGGGGCCAGCGAGAGCGTACCCACCCAAATAAGAGATGAAATGGAATCACTACTGGAACACAAGAAGGATCGGGAGAAGAAGCAAGCATTCGAAGAGACCTGTAGAGATTAACCAATACAGGAACAGCTAAAATGAGTTGCTCTCCTCGTGCCATGGCATTGGCAGCTATGAAAGTTTCCGGTCTAAGCACACCAACAGATTGACTGGGTAGAAGGAAATAGCAAAGCCACCAAGCAATGAAGGCTGTGAGCACTGTTTCATCATCAAGAGAGGGAGCCTTAGAAGTGAGACTTGTCAGGCTGGGTTTATACGTGTCACCTCTTAGAAGTTTTTCATCCAGAATACTTGGAGAAGGCCAACTCTTGGACCGTGCAGTACGATCGGTGAAATATTCCACCCATGCACGTAGAGGAACCTTAGCACCTTTATCCTTATTAAAACGTTCCTCAGAGATCTCATTATAGATCTCATAAACCCGCCGCACAGCAGCAGAGTAATACCAATTCCCATTCGGGTCCATTCCGAAAAGTTCAGAATCGCGGGGAGAAAATTCCTCATAAGGAGAGCCCTTAACTGGAAGACCCACCAAATCCCTAAGATCATCGAGAGTAACAGTCATGAACCGATCCTCTACTAATAGGGTGTTAGTGGGATAGTTCCAGTTGCTCATGAAAGCCTTAAAAACAGGGACATTGGGGTGATAATCGAAAGGGGTAATGGCTACCGCCCCGAATATTCCCGCTCTCTTCAATCGCCCACTGTAACGTTTCAAACAGAAAAGAGTCCATTCAGTTTGACCGGGACATTGGGAAAGACCTCCTCTTATGTGAAAGGTTGCAGAATGCCAAGGCTTGGTAAGGCCCGCAATCATAGAAGCTCCAGGAAGACGCACCGCTGGATAAGTCATGGCGCCAGTGACAGGATGAAGGATAGTCGCAGGACCATCATGACAATTAGGCTCCTCAACTGAACGAAGTGCCATGGTTGAACCTTCATATGGACCCGATTGCATCACGCGGCGGCGACGAGGGAAATGATCATAGAGAAGAGTAGAGATTCCTTCAGATAAGGGGTTTTTACGGGAAAACAGGGTGAAAGGATCATTTGGAGATAAGAAAGGAGTAGCATCATGACGGGGAATTCTGCCAGAAGAGAAATCTCTCCCTTCTAACATTTCAGCCCGTATATCAGGATGGTGCTCAGGAAAACGGTTCTTAGGGTCAAAAGAGCGAATAAAAGCCTTGATCTCATCCTCTGAAGGACGGTGAATGGGTAAATCGGCAGGCCGCTTCCAATACGCCATTAAAAAAGTTCTTTTGAGAAAGTAAAAAAAAAGTGTCATTCCAAGAACTAAACTAGTAAGCCTGACTAAACCTGTTTAATAGTCTAACCCAGTCCAAACTCAAACAGTCCAAATCCACTTGACCAAATTCCAAACCCACAATTCAAATAAGCCCGTTTGAATCCAATTCCAAGCAATTCAATCCAACTCAAATACCCAATGCAAATAGCCCACCCCAAACAACTTAAATCAATCCTAAGCAAATCAACCCAATTCCAAGTCATTCAATACCGAACCAAATAACCAAATCTTAACCCCAACAATTTAAGTCCCCAAACCAAAATATCTTCACATTCCCATTCCATGTTCACATTTCACATTCACATTGCACATTCACATTCCACTTTCACAATCCTCATCATACATGTCAAAGAAGAGAGAAGTGTGTACCTCAAAGAAAAGCTTGAAGAGCCGATTAGAGGAGTTTGGGAGTAAGCCGAGAGAGGTCTGTAAAAAAAAAGAGAGAAAGAAAAATTGGTCAATATCAAATGAAGTGTCATTGGTACCAAGCAAAGTAGGATGTGAAATTTACATGATAAAAAAAAAAGCGGGCCTCCCAGATGGTAATTCTCACGCAGCCCATACCGAAATTGTGGCCCAACAACTTTTATTTTAGTCAACCCCGAATAAAGCTATGGCCCAAACCCAAAATAAACAAATAAATGAGGAGGAAAAACCCAGCCTCATATACAGATGTCATTGGGCTCATTCAGAATTTCTAAAAAAAAAATGAGTAAAGAAGGAGGTGAATGAAAATGAAACGTGCTGCATCATGGGAAGTGACGTTCATGCGAATAAAGCGGAGGAAGTAACAATAAATCCCCTGATTATCAGCAGCGGCAGTGAAATCACAGCTGCCTTTTTGCAATACAACAAAAGAAGCTAGGTGTGGCATGCTCAATTGTTGTTAAACCTTTAGTAAAACAAAGAAGCTGAGAAGGGAATTAAAAGGAGAGATGAGGAGTAGCTAGTGCTTGCAAAATTTGGATCACTGTGAAGCAAGAGCCCCATTGTGATGTGAAAGAGATTGAAAATGTGAGATTTTGTAAAGATGACACGCCTACTGACCAAATAAAAGTGGTATAACAAATGAAAAGAAAGTAAAGGGCGATGCAATGATCTGTAACAAGGAAGTGAACCTTAAAACTGTGAAATCATACGGAGGCAAAAGAAAGAAGAAAGAGTGGTGACCTGAGAAGGGAAGCAGATTTGTGTCGGTAGCTAGCTGGATGAAGCAGTAAGAAGTGAAATTGAACAAGGGCCTGATTCAAAGTCAAAGAGCAAAATTGAGGTGAGAACTAGAAATGGCAAACAGATGAGATGCAGCTGAAAAGAAGTGCAGAAGAGGAATAAAGATAGTACCTCAGCGATGTGAACAAAGGAAAAGCACAGAGCTTTTTAGTCAATTGCTAGCAGAGAAGAAGAGGTTCTGTTCAAAAAGCCAAATAAGAAGAAAACCATGAGAAGCATGCTCGAAAATGGCAGTGATATTAAGTATGCAACGTTGAGCAAAAATGATACAAAGAGAAGAGGGAGAAATACCTGAATGCTGGGGAGCTGTCAACCTTATCAGTCTGCCAGCAATTGATGAAAAGGCATGCTTCCATGGAGCAAATCTGTGAACACCAAAAGAGAGGAAAGTTAAAAGATATGTCAAAAAGCGAGTAGCCTTGTAAATTGAGCAAACGAGTAGATCTCATGGCATGAACTAGCTTCAGTTCTTACCACAGACCTTGATCTAAAACCGAGGAACCCTCAGCATAGATCACAAAGCAACACCTAAACCCAGTGAACCACTGAGCTAGGCTGTGAATAGTCTAAAGAAGGGAACCCCTGACTTAGACCATGAAAAGCTGAAAAAGAAGAAGCGATTGAGAGAGAAAAGGAAACTTAACTCAGCAGAAAAGGAGAGAGGCGAAGAGAAAGGCACATAATGAGGGGTATATAAAGCCTGAAGCAAGTTAGGGTTTGTTCAGTTAAATAGCACGTGTACCCAGTCAACTGTAGTGAGAAAAGTGAGTCACTGAAACCTGGGCCCCATCAGGCGTTTCCCTGGGGATTCAATTTGAGATGAAACGGTATTATATAAGCCAAGTCCATGAGCCAGGTGAATAAAAGTGTGATCAATGTAATGGTAACATGTATGCCAGGCGTAGACAGGGAAGCTGGTGAAACAAAAAGGGTAAGAATGCAGCTGTCATCTGAAGCTTCTCTGGTCCCAGTACTATTTTGGTGATGTCACGGTTTGTACCAGCAGATAAAGACAGAAATACAACTCCTTTTGTATTGGCGAGTAAAGACAGAAATGCAGTGCCTTTGGTACCAATGGATAAGAACCAAGCTGGGATGCTATGTGAACAAATCCTGTATGCAGCAGAGCAACAACACTCAAAGAAGAATGATGGTTGAGATGAGTCAGACATTGCATGAGGCACCAAAGCACATCAACCATGGAAATAACTCAGGGTCATTTACACATGCTTAATGGTGCTTCGGTGGGGGCATTTGTTGAACCATAAAAAAAAAAAATGGTAATTAAAAAAAAAAGAATAAATAAAAAGGATGATGGAGGTGACCAACTTCTTATAAGGGAATAAAAAAAAAAAGATAAAAGAAGGGGTTTATGCGACATACACCGAGCCAATAGTATATATGCTCAATCCGTGAATGTATGGTGCGTGAAATGAAGCAAGAAATGAGATGAAATGGTGAAATAAGTATGAATAAATAGATTGCACCAAAGAATGTGTGAAATCCCAGCGTTTATCGCATACCTCCAGTCCCGAAATCAATGGATGAAGTTCAGAACAGATTTTCAAAATTCCCTCCGTACAAGAAATGACTCAGCCACACTCAGTTTACATGCACCGCAACTGATGAAAGGAAAGTGCGGTGCGTGGCTCACAAGGAACGGGTGTAGGGGAAATAGCATAACGAGTGGCACTGAAGACGCGTTTCAGTCCAAATTTGAGCGTTTTTTTTGTAAAACAGAAGAAAGGTGCACATGTCCCCCATGAACCATGGAAACAAATATGGTAGCAGTACACGGTGTATGAAGTGCTGAGTGCATGCAAAGAGGAGAACGAATGTTGCTGAGGGAATAAGCTTGGTCAACATTTTGACTACCTTATGAAATAAAAAGCTGAATACACCCAGACTACTAAAACCAAATGAAATGAAGAGCACTGGACCCCACGGTCAGAGCTTTGGCACACTGTAAACCAAGAGCAGCTGAGAAAAGAAAAGGAGGAAGGGGAGCTCTCAACCAAAATTGGTTGAAGCGATTCTGTTACAAAAAAACTGCCGGGCTCCATATGCTTCCTAACCAATTAGAGAAGAGAAGAACGCCTATAAATAGAGGCATCGAAGGAGAGGAAGGGGATCTTTTGGAGAGAGGATAGAGGGGTTAGAATTGGATTTCACTTCTAAACTTTCTTCTTCCACAGAGCACGCACACATAGGATAGTATAGGTAGCCATTTTTACAAGCACTTGTTGTGCATAGTCGGATAGGATAGGATAGGAGAATTTGCGAGTTCAATTGAAGGAAGGAAGTTGTACGGAAGAAAGGTAGGTAAGAAAAAGGTAAACCATGGCTGTTTTGTATGCAATTGCTTGTTTTCTTGAAAGAATTGATGGATTTCGTTTGAATTGAGGCTTGTTTCCTATCTCTGAAAGTGTGAATTGATGGATTTTGGTCAGATAACGATCTTCTTGTCTTTCTTGATGAAACCTCGAGATCTGAGATCCTATACTATGGGATCCATGGTATTAGGTGATCAATCAAGAGGAATTAAGGATAATCTTGGTTTCAATTACAAGGTTTCAGTAACTAAATAACTTGTTCTTCTGTTCTGGTCTTTTCTTGGAAGCTTTTCCCCTTCCTAGAGCCTCTGCCTTGTCTTGATGGAATTTAGGAATGCGAGATCTTGTGCCATGGGTTCCATGACATTAGGTGATCGTTTAGTAAAGGAAAACATATAAAAAAAAAAGAAGAAGAAGAAGGATTCAATGTCAGTTTCAGAAATGTATTTCTTGTGTCTTGATTGCAAACTTTTCTTTCTCTTGACTTCTCCTCTTGATCGTTTCTTCTTTTCCCTAGTCTCTGATCTAATCCTTTGCCTACCTCCATCAAAATCTACGCTAAGGGTTCCTTAGTCATAGATTGGAGAAGGTGACCTAGCATGAGGACTTTTAATGAATGTACTTCATATGTTTGAGTCTTGTTGTTCACTGTGAATTTTGTCAACAGTGGGACTGTAATAAGCTGCATTATTTAAAATTAGCTATTTTATCTTTTAGTTTCAGCATGACATAAGAAAGATAGGGATTTAAGATAATTTTATAACTTCCTGTGCACAACAGACAGTATAAATGTATTTGCAAGAAGAGCTTTTGCTTTATTATTTCCCTTTTATTTGATGTTTCTTTCTTTTGACCAGAGAATGTTTATGAGAGTTGTAAATCGTATGGTATTTTGGTAAAACGTCTCATGGGTTTCCTGTAAAAATTGTGATGTAATTAGTTTGTCCCCTTTTCTCATGAGAAGTTATGTGTACACTATGGTGTTCCCAGTACCAGACCATGTTTGTAACATGAGAACCAAAATCAAAAGGGAAGTCATCTAAGAATCCAGCGAAGTTGTCACTTATTATCGAGTCTTACTAATGATTAATACGTATGTACCCTGATTGTAAAGTGATTAAAATAAATTAGATTCCCCTCGACATTGTTTGGTACCAACTAATATACTCTTTACCAGCATGTACTATTCCCACTAAATTGAAGTAGTATTGTCTCAATTGAACATACTTCTCTGCTCCCTACACTGTCACAAATCTAACGGAGTCAACCCAGCCGAGCTTGGCTTCGACGATTGCCAGAAAACAAAATTTGGAAACAACAGGGACCTAATCAAATTTTATTTTTATACTGTCACGAAAAACCTTTCGCCACCTGATTGGACGGCGACGACGCGACGGAAATGAAGCCCACTACTGCCTTCCTCTTTCCCTTACGATTCTTATGAGCTCCTCCATGTGAGTTGCGACGGCCAGAGTGAGGAACGGATCCAAACCCGATATCAAGTGAACCCGTTAGTCGAGAAACGAAACCTGCCTCTTTCGACTTTATTTCAGCGCCGGGATTCCCTTCGATCGTCTATGGCGAGACAACAGTAGAACCCGTGTGCTTAACTCCTGCCAATGGTGTATATATCGGAAAAAATGAAATAAAGGAGGTTTCGGCCCATCAACTACTGAAGGCCCAGAAAGAAGTAAACTAGAAATAGACCTAGATCAGAAGCTTAATTCTTGATTGACACTTCAGTTTAACATGATGACATGGACCAACCAGAGAACGCCATGTAATCAGAAAACTTTAAAAATTCACTAAAAATAGTTGGAAACTCAGAGAAATGCAAATAAAATATCAATAAAATTCTAAAAAATAAAATAAACTTGTTTCACTGATGCTTTGATATGAAAATATGTCAAAGTAGCGGCCTTTTGTATTTTTGAAGCATTTTCACTTGAAAAATGAAATTTATAAATATTAGAAAACTAATAAACCTATTTATAAAATTCTAAAACTAAAACTAAATACTTGTGAAATAAAAATTCTAAATATAATATCTTCGAAACCAAATATTTCCAAATAAGAATATTATTTTCACAAATTACAAAGTCAAAAATAAACCAATCGTATCTTTAAAATGAAATTTATAAAATCAAAAGCTAAATACTCTCGATATCCGAGAAATTTCAAGAATAGTATTTTCAAATATTAAAAGATCCTCAAAATAAGTATTTTCAAATCTAAAAAGGAATTTCTAAAAGTCAAAGGTGCAAAAGGTCAAAGTGAATAAAAATCATCAAATATCCAAAGTGAAATCTCAGAAAATTAAAAGTCAAAACGCGAAATCCAAAGTCAAAACCGAAACTTCTTCGTTTGAGGAAAAGTCCCTCACTAGGGTTGAGATCAACCTTAGATGATTTAGAAATCGAATTCTTACGGGCCCCCTCGTCTAAAGAATCCCTTTTGTTCTCACAAGTGCCGCCAAATGGCCCGAGAACCAACTCTCACAAGTGACGCCAAATGTCCCGAGGGTTGTAAAAGAACCAACTTTCGCTCAAAGGCGCCAAATGCCCCGAAGGTTGTAAAATTCCTTTTGTTCTCACAAGTGCCGCCAAATGGTCCGAGAACCAACTCTCACAAGTGACGCCAAATGTCCCGAGGGTTGTAAAAGAACCAACTTTCGCTCAAAGGCGCCAAATGCCCCGAAGGTTGTAAAATTCCTTTTGTTCTCACAAGTGCCGCCAAATGGCCCGAGAACCAACTCTCACAAGTGACGCCAAATGTCCCGAGGGTTGTAAAAGAACCAACTTTCGCTCAAAGGCGCCAAATGCCCCGAAGGTTGTAAAATTCCTTTTGTTCTCACAAGTGCCGCCAAATGGCCCGAGAACCAACTCTCACAAGTGACGCCAAATGTCCCGAGGGTTGTAAAAGAACCAACTTTCGCTCAAAGGCGCCAAATGCCCCGAAGGTTGTAAAATTCCTTTTGTTCTCACAAGTGCCGCCAAATGGCCCGAGAACCAACTCTCACAAGTGACGCCAAATGTCCCGAGGGTTGTAAAAGAACCAACTTTCGCTCAAAGGCGCCAAATGCCCCGAAGGTTGTAAAATGACTCTAAGTGAAGGTTTCTTTTCTTCCGAGCGAAAACCTCTTCTAAACCCGAAATCAAATCCTTTTTTTTTGTTTACTTTTCTTTAGAAGTCCAAGTTCAAAGTCCTTTAGTAGTAGTTCGGCGATCCTTAATTGGGTCCCGTCAACTAGGTCTGGTACCGTCAATTAAGGCCTCCTTAAGACAAATAATAGCACTCCATAATTCCCTTTTCTTAGCCCATTTGGTCAATACCCTTCACGTCCCTTAATCAGAGGTTCTCGTAGGCAACTACGGGGTAATTAACAATAGGGGCTTGCGCCTATTGGAAAGAAAGGACCCGCTAAATCAAGAAACTTCTTTAAGTAGCGACTCTTTATAGGGTTCTCTTGTTTTGAGAGATACCCGCCATAGAGACCGAAATCTTAAGGGAGGTGAATCTAAGGCTATGTTCCCATTGTTCTTCGAGGAATTCCTTCGAGGAGAATAATGACGAAAAAGCCGCAACAGTCTTCAAGATGGCAGCCTGGGCTTTTGGTCCGTGCATAGAAGCGATGAAATATGCCAGACCTGTTATCTCAATTGATGCTAGTTTTTTGTCGGGCCGATACAAAGGTAGATTGTTCTCAGTGTGTGGTTATGATCCAGAAAATCGATTAATTCCGGTTGCATTCGGATTGGGCGAGAAAGAAGATAAGGATACTTGGGGATGGTTTATGTCTTGGGTTAGATGGGAAGTTTTAGGGCGGAACACTAGATACTGTGTCATATCTCACCGTCATAAGGCAATAAAAGCGGTATTTGCATCCGTAGATTACGGTTGGAAGGCACAAGGTGCGCATGCAGTAGCGATTCATCGGTTCTGCATGCAGTATGTTGCGGAAAACTTATGGAAGGAGGCTGGCGGGTCACAAGATGCTGATTTGAAAATTTTTTTCAAATGTAGACTCGCTAACAAGAAAAATCCTAGACATTTTAGAGAGAATTGGGGAGTACTGAAGGAAAACAACCTGGGGGCTTATCAGTACCTAAGAAATTGTGGTAAAATTAATGAAAATGACAACAACGAGCGGCCAAAACTATATAAATGGGCTCAGAGTTTTGACAAGGGGCATCGGTGGGGTATAATGACGAGTAATGGATCAGAGAGTCTGAATAATGTGTTTAGAATAGAGAGAAGATTACCAGTGACAGCACTTATAGAATGCACGTGGTATAAATGTGCCAACTGGATGAACAAGCGAACACAAGAAGCAATTCAAAGGTTGAGTTTAGGAGAAAGATGGCCGGAAGGAGTAAAGAATAAATTGATCAAGCATGATGGAAAATCACGTAAGTACTTAAAGAAAAAGAATTCAATTCATTCATTCATTTTAATCCATTTTGAACTAACTTTATCTTTTTGTTGCAATCTCAGAGGAGTTTATGAGCACATTCGTGTTAAGATTGGACCTTGGAGAATTTCGCGTGAAAGTTCGCGAGGAGTACCGTGATGGTGTAGGCTACGATTATTCCCATTACACAGTTCAAATTCCACCCGACATGGAGCAAACCGATGTGCAATTGTCCTTCACTCGAACCACATGTGAGTGCCAAAAACCACAATTGACAGGTATTCCTTGCGCACATGTCATTGCTGTTTGCAGGGAGACAAATTACAATGTAGATCAATTTGTGGATGGTCACTATAGCATGCAAAACCAGCACATGATTTGGTCAGCAGGTCGGTTTCATTGTTACAAAGATGAGGAAGAGTGGCCAGTTTATACAGGTCCGATAATTGTCCCCGACAATAGTTTGGTCAATCGAGGAAGGCGCAAAATCATTCGTGCAGAGATGTGGATGGATAGGATGGAAGGAAGGAAAGGTGGAGGTTCCACAAGAAAAACCAAAAAGAAAAATCAAGGTGAAGCTTCAACCAGTCAACCGCGACAACCAGCACCTCAACTCCCATATCCGATGGACGCATTGCAATCCGGTCGATACACCAGTAGACCACCAACAAGGGCCAACAGTCCAAGAAGGGCAGCGAGTACTGAACGTACGGTTCGGACTCGTCAAACACCCATTCAACCAGGACGAATGTCATTGCATGTTGATCCACGAAGCAACAATAATAGGGAGGACCAAGGATCTGTACAACCACAGAGAAATTCTATAAGCATTGATCCACGGGTAAGAGATGTCGCATCTGGAAATATGAGAAGTGAGTCGGCTAGATTTTCAACAGATCAAGGCAATACATCAGGGGAGAGAGGACGAAAAGGATTGTTTGGGGGGAAATTTGGCAATATACTGTCTTTCGGTAGAAAAAAAAAATGAAATAATTGAAGATTAAGGGTTGTCGTAATTTTATATATTGTAATGGAATGTATTGTAAGAGAATATACTATTATTTTATGAATTTCGAAATTATGTATTATAATTTTTATGCATTCTAATTTTAGTTTTAATTTAGTATTATTTTATGTATTGTTATTTTATGCATTCTAATTCGATCCGTCAAGAAGAGCATTGACAGACATGCATTCTTGTTATCTACAAAAAGCCCTAATCCAAAAAGGCTTTGAGAAGCAGTTAATTAACTCGTATAATGGGACCCTCAGCATGCAATTAACTATTTAGCGTTGAGAAGCAGTTAATTCGTTGCGCTAAAATGCTTTGTACCCTTTTATAAAACGCGTTAAAAGGCTTTACCCTATTAGAAAACGCGTTCAAAGACTTTACCATTTTATAAAACGCGCTAAAAGGCTTAACTATTTTATAAAACGCGCTAAAAGGCTTTGTACCCTTTTATAAAACGCGCTAAAAGGCTTTACCCTTTTATAAAACGCGCTAAAAGGCTTTGTACCCTTTTATAAAACGCGTTAAAAGGATTTACCCTATTATAAAACGCGTTAAAAAGCTTTGTACCCTTTTATAAAACGCCCAATTCTCGTATCTCTCATTCTCACCTCTGAATATGATTCTCATCTCTCATTCTCACCTCTCAATGTTAATAAGTGCGAAATTGTAATAAGAGATTTTCCGGTGGAATCTGTTATTATGTACGAAGGTCGGCCCAGATGGACAGCTCGCTAACTTCATCATCATCTGAGGTAGACCAACACTCTGCTGCCTACGATCATGGGTAATGGGCGGTAGAGTTCTGCCGACCCAATTAGGAAAGAACTCGACGACTGTCGAAGGCTCTCGCAGAATTGGGCAACTGTCCATGAGTCTCCGCAAATCGTTGTTTTCATATTAATGAGAATTATTGTAATGAAAAATGTTATTAATTTAAATCGTTGTTTTCATATTAATGAGAGTTATTGTAATGGAAATTATTATTATTTTTTATATTAATGGGTTCTGAATATTGTAATGAAAATTATTTTTAATTTTTATATTAATTAGTTATAAATATTAAAACATAGATTAAATTCATACAATAACATAAATTCTAGATAAAATACACAATAATTTAGATAAAATATAAATTCATACAATAACATAAATTCTAGATATGAAATTCATATTACAAATTAAATTTCCTAGAAAATAAAATAGATAAATTCCATTATTCTAACACAATTAAACTCTAATTTTTCTCAACTTCCTTAACCTCTTTATTCTTCTCCTCCTCCTTATTCTCACTAGAACTCTCATCTATTTTAACCCCCATACTAAAATCAGGGCTCCTGCCACAGCCTGGAGGGAAACGACGTACAGCCGAGACGGCCCTTCTCTTCGGAGGGCCGTATAATGGGATCCTTTTTGCCACCACATTAGGTGTTCCCTCCCCCACCTTGGATGTTTCCTCCCCCATCTTATTATTGTTTTGATCCTTCTCCATTTCTCAAATTTCTGATTTTACGCGTCTTTTGTTTGTGATTTTGTGATACGAAATAGGAGAGCGAATTGAGATATATATAGGCAATTATTTAGCCGTTTATAAAACGCGCTAGAATAGGGGTCTGCTCAAAAAACGCGCTATAAAAAGCTGCTCAAACACAGTATCACGCTGCTCAAAAAGTGGACACCACCTTCGTACGCGTTTATAAAACGCGTTGGAAGCCGTCGAACGCGTTTTATAAACGCGTACGAAGGTGGAGTCCAGGTAAAACAGTAAAACAGACTGACAGCCTGCGAAAGTATTGAATTCCATTAACTTAGCCCTTCTTACGCGTTTATAAAACGCGCTCAAACCATTATTACGCGTTTTATAAACGGGTAATAAGGGTTGAGTCTATTTATAGTCCTCCTTCTCCGCAAATTCACGTCGAAAATTCAGAAATCAAAAACCAAAACTTTAGAGAACTTACGCAGAGAAAAAAAACCGAGAAAACATAATGTCAACTAAACCACGTCATGTTTGTACCGGTGTGCTTCTACAAGGAGATGGAGGAATAAGTAAACGAGATACTCTTCGACACGTCTACTTGCACTACCCTTCCGACAAATTTTACGTGAAGGTTTTTCAACGCGACGTTTTTGAAGTGAGAGGGCCGAAATATTGGACGGATGTAGTTAAGAGGGATGGAGGATATCATGTCCGACGTGGAGATGGAATCGTTTGGTTGCGTTTGCAACAGGCATGTCCTCCTGGATTTGAAAATCACCCGATAAATGGAAATGACATATATCATTTGGACTGATTATTAGGTTTTCTATAATTAGATGTTTTTATTATTGTGTGTTTTATTATTATCTGTTTTCTTTTATGTTTTAGTATATGTATTAATTCGTGTTTTAGTATATGTATTAATTCGTGTAGTATATGTGTTGTAAGTTTTATTATCTAATTTATTTTAGTTTTTATTTTATCCATTTTCATTTTTATTGTGAAATTCGAAATATTAATATTAAGAGACTTAATATTTATTTAAATTATATTAGACATTACAACTCAATGAACATTATAATAAAAAACACAATACAAATTAAAAATTACAATTTATTAAAATTTTGAACCACACAATACACAACAAAAAAAATTACAAAATACATGATATTAAAATTTTGAACCACATAAAAAAAAATTGTAGAAGATCCATTGCTAAGGGTGGGAAGAGAAAACATCACCGCAACTAATAGAGAAGAGTCGGGCGACTGATTGTCATATTGACTCCCTCTTTTTCTGAGACTTGGATGAGGATGACTGCATGTATGCAGATTCTCATCCAAGGATGTCGGCTGCGGTGTTATGGCTCGTAGACCCAGCCCAACAAACCGTCCTCTACACGTAATAACAGATTCCACAGGAAAGTTTTTATTTTAAAGTTGGTGGAATATTAATAGCCATAAGGATTGTGTGCGACTCTGTATCAGTGAATAAGTGTGCCGCATACAACCCTTATGGCTATTAGTTTCGCACCAACTAATATTATTTTGCATTCCACCATCTAACTCTTCTTTTGCTCTCATTTTTTTCTTTTTTCAGATCTTTTTTCTTTTTTTTTTTTTTGATTTTGAACGACAGAAGGTTGGGTATTTATATGTAAATTAGATCTCTCGAACGCGTTTTATAAAAGGGTAAGAAGGCTTATTACGCGTTTTATAAACGCGTAAAATCAGAAAATAACGCGGAAAGTCAGAAACTTGCGCCGCAATTACTGCAGCCTCTAGCGCGTTTTATAAACGCGTTTTAAGGCTTCTAACGCGTTTATAAAACGCGTTGGAGAGGAGAGAGAGAGGCGCGGTTTATAAACGCGTTGGAACTTTCTTCTTATTAAAAAAAAAAAAAAAATTCTTTGTATTAAATTTTTTGGTGTCTGAATTTTTATATTAAATAATTTCGGCAACAAGGGAGTAGACAAACATTGAATGAAATGAAATCTAGATCATTCTAACAATTAATGATATGCATTAATGTTGAAAAAAAATAAATAAGATGTAGACGTGTTTGATCACAACTTCACAAGATGCTAGTGCAATCCTTGAGAAATTAGTCATGTATCACTCTATGAGTATGTTGTTATATATCTAAACTAACAAAGTTTTCGTCTCGTTGTTTGCAGAATACATTTATTGTAATTGTTACTATTACAGTGGTATTTATACATAAACATGTGCTAATATGTGCTTTTTTGGCACCCTAAATTCTACTTTAGGCTAAGAAAGCAAAAAACCAAACAGCAAAAAAAAAAAAAATTAAAAAAGAAAAAAAAACAAAGACTGTACTGGTACGTACAAGCTGAGGCGTTTACCGTTTGACCAAATTGCTTGACTAGAGCTTTTCATAATTAATTTTGTCTTGATAGAATTGAATAGCCACAAGCCCCAAAAAACCAATTCAGTTGAGACAAACTTCCTCTTTTTGGCAATAAGTTTTACTCTGATTTAAGTGCTTTTAAAAGTACATGACTTTTTAGTACTACATAAGAACTCTATACAATAAAATTGAAAAGCCTTTATTTTTGGTGTTTTATCATCTCTTTATTTTTTAGTTTTGTTAACTTCAAAGATAAAAAATAAGATATTAAGATAAGAATCCCTTGATATGTTACATACTATTTTTTATGCCCTCACAAAGTATTTTGATAGTTCAACGTTATTTGGTTAGAGCATAAAGAAATTGCAAAAAGTGTACTGGGCGGAAAACATTTGAAAGTGTATAATTTTGATAGCAACTTTATTTGATAGCCTATTTCTAGACGGAAAAAATTGGAAAGCGTGTAATTTTGTGAAGAGTTTGAACGGTTAGGAATAAATTTTCGCCCAGAATTTGCTATTCTTGCTTATTCCTTACCCATCCAAACAGTCCCTTAATGTTGAATTTTAAGTTAATAGATTTAAAATCCAATTTGAAAATTTTCTTTTTTTACGCAACTCTAAGGAATTTTTTTTTTCTATTTATTTATTTATTATTATTTTTTTTGTAAAACAACCGATAGGTAATTTTTTTCCTGATAGTAAGGCTATCATATCATCATAGTACCAAGTGTTCCGACTTATAAAAAAACAACAAAAATCAAAACTTGAGTTTTTTTACTCGATTTACTTACCCAAATCTCTAAGAAACAAAAAATATATATATTTTTTAAGATACTTTTTTTTTACTATTTTTCAGATAAGGCAAAAATCGTTGATTTTAAAATTCCTAAAACGCCAAATTAATTCTCTCATTAATCTGAAAAAATAAAATATAATGTACTTGAAATAAAAGCACAAAAAATTTATACTTAAATATTTAGAGCTCCTTTTCCTCTTCTTCCATCATAACACATACATACATATCTATTTAACTTTCCAATTAACATTATTTCATCTAATTACAACACTAATATAAATATTAATACTACTAGATACCCAGAATTTTAGTTTACTTATCAGTTGCAACCTAGTCATAGTTAGTGCATAAATTTGAAAGATGGCAAAAATATCAGCATCGAGAACTCAACACGAGCTCAATTGGGGGTACGAATGGAGCATGTTTCGTTAAACAAACAAACAAGAGCTTGAAACGATCGAAATGCTGTCAAGAAATACAAATACCAACTTTACATTAGAATCTCACATGCTGTCAAGAAATCTAACGATCCTTTAGCACGCAGTATGATTTTAGGGGGGAAAAAAATAAATCTAAAATGAAGGCAGGATGCTTATGGACATTTGATTTTTACCTTGAATTGGCATATTGAAATTTTACACGATAAGAGATACACAAAACATAATTGATCAACAAGTTTTAAATTTAGTTTCCAAGTAATCAAAAGAATCAAAATACTTGCTTCATAAATTATGTTAACAGTTAGTGGATGCTCCAATTATCAAAATTAACCGCAAAAGTTGTAGTTCCAAACAATAGATTATGCAACCAGAAAAGATGCAAAGCAGATGTTATGAGTAAACCACAGAAATGGCAAGAATTATGTAATAGAAACTAAAAAAGCATTACCATTGCTTCTCTGATAAATTAGAAACAGAGAAACAGAAAAGCTACACAGCCTTCTACACTAACGAGTTCCTCTACTCAAAATACATGTCACATACTTGCCTCTGCAAAAACAAGCATCTTTTCGAGTAGAGATTAAAATTATACAACACAACTCCAATTAGGATCGCCAATAAAAGGTAAAACAACATTTAGTACCACAACAAAACACCCTGAAATTTTCCAGTATCCCTAAAATCCAGCAATTAATAAACTTACCCGCCTGGAAATTGCACATAAAAGGCAATCAGCAACCCTTCCAAGCTGAAATCGAGACGAGCTCGCCGTGTTGCCAAGATAATACAAGAGAACCCTGTCTCCTGTCCACCTGAAACCCCTTCACTTGCACTCTCTTGGCAAGACACTCAGCTTGAGCCTCGGCCATATTGCTAAATGGCACTGGCGTGTACCCGGCTGAAGCAAACAAATTTTTCCAGGGCAACATCTTGTCCACCATGCGATGTCGCCCAACCACTGATCCCTCTATCATTGGGCGGAGCACATAACGCTCGATCCTGTTGGCTGTCTCCATGTTGGGTCCAACTGAATCGAGCGAGTCAAGTAGGCATACATATGATTGGAAGGCATATTCGAAGTGAGTTGAGAAAGGGAGGTCGCCTCGGTCACAACCACGGTCAATTGAGATCAAAATACGGGGGCATAATTGTTTAACAAGCCGGAGAAGGGTTGGGAAAGATGGTCCATAAATTGAGCTAACTGGGAGGTTCACAGCAATGGCCTCCCCCCCACCACTCATAGCCAGGAGCTCTGATGGGTCAAATGACTCGAGGCTTAAGATATTGAATTCAAATGGAATGTTGAGATCATTAGCAAACTGACAAAGGTTATCTCTAATTAAATGGAGCTCGAGCAGATGGTGAGATAAAGGAGTCACAAAGGCAGTCACTTTAAGCACAGGTATGTTACCGGTGCCAGTTGGACTGCATCGCCTCTGAGCAATCTCTTGCATGAATGATGACCACTGGCCTCCAATACCAATGTCGAAATCTATGATGTGGATTCGGTCGGCAGCTCCAAGTTCGTCCAACAAGGCTTGTACAGAGGTAAAATTGGTGAAGTGGAGAACTGGGGAGAGCTCGTTGAATGCCTTGTGGGCCCCTAGCTTCATTGCAACGTCATACGGGGAGCTCACCGGAGAGGAGGGCACCGAGGCAGAACCAGAGAGGATCTGGTTGAGTGCCTCCTTGAAGTAATAGGAGGCACGAAAAAGGGGCTTCCCGGCCGGAACCGGGAGCTGGTGATTGAGCCGCGCCAATATCCCACGCGCGCCGGAGGCATTACCGGTCTCTACCATTTTTGCCGCCTCTTGCAGCTGTTGTACTAGAGGCGGCAGCTGGTTCTCTGTCTCGGATTTTGGTCTCATCAGCATAGGTCTCGGTTGAGGTGGGATTTGCAGGGAAGGCGCAAAGATTTGGGCTTGCTGAGAGGGCAATATTTGATTTCTCCGCAGAAAGAGCTCTGTTCCTGAGCCAGCAGTGTGAGGGTTAAGGTGGCAGGATGGGCTTCCGGCCATGGGGTGTGGTCGCTTCGGCTGAGCCGGCAGGAAGAATGATGGATTTGCCATTGGTGGCTGGAGATCTGAGTGCATAGGAAGGAAGAATGACGGATTGGACCCCGCATGTGGCTGCTGTTGCTGGTTCAAAAGCAGACTTGGAGGCGGCGAGAACACAACGGGCTTCTCTTCCTCAGCCGGTTCCTGCAAAAACAATCCCGGAAGGCGCACGAGCTGAGGTGGTAGTTGGATCGGGTCGACCGCCAACCCAACTTGTTCAACCAGCCCGAACCCCATCCCAGCATTGGTACTGCTGTTGCTATTGGTAGTGTTGTTCCCTTCAAACCCAAGCTGCAGAGGTTTCCCACCGGACGGCTCCTCGGCCTCCCCCATGATCCAGCGGAGGAAGCTCTGTTCCGGAGCACCAGGGGACGCGGTAGGAGCGGCCGAGTCAGAAAGCATAGCTTCCCAGTCAGGACCTAGCTCAGCAGCGCCAGGAGGTAAAGGATGTAGGTCAGATAAAGCCCACTCCTCCTTCCCTCTGGGCTGGGCAGAGTCGGACCATTCGTGAGTGTGGTCAGAGACAGCGGCAGCCACATCACCCCCACCGAGGGAGGAGGAAGTGGTGGGGGGGCTGGGGCTGCTGGTATGGTGATCCAGCACCGACCTGGGTTCGATCCCTTCTCTAACACACCCGAATTTCTGGCGCTTGGCGAACACCGGCTCTTCTAATTCAAATTCGTCCCCTGGCGGCGCTGCTGTTGGTGTTGGTGTTGCTTGTAGCTCTAGTAGCCCCCCTCTGTGCGGCGGAGAAGAGAAGGGCATCCCTCTCATCTATTTCCCTACTTGCCTCCTCATACAAGGGAATTAGTTTTCCTAGGATTTGTGCTTCCTTTTGCCTCTCTCTCTCTCTCTCTGCGCTTTGATAGTTATCTTCTCTCTCTCTCTCTCTTTTCTCGTGTGGTTTGGGTTTCTGTTTGTTTGGGGTGGGATGGGAGGGAAGGTGGGGAGAGGGATGAAAATGAGGAGCTGGGGACGATTAGCAGTACCCAGTACTCTACACTCTCTTTTCCTGGAGCAATTTCTCTCTCTCTCTCTCACCTGTATGATGCGTGCAACATAAAAAAGGCAATAAAGCGCCCATTCCCGCTCATCTCTTCTCATTTCCTCTCTCTCTCTACCTCTTTCTGGGTTTCTCTCTCTACAAATTTCCCTTTATTTTTACTTCCTCAACTTCCTGTGCCGTGCACTAGTAAGCATATGTCAATTCTGTCTGTCTGTAATTCATACAATTGTTTGATATAAATGCAACAACACAGTATGATATTAAGTATTGGTCACAGAGGATACCGGTAGATAATCCCACTATTCAATGCCAGTGGTCCTACCGGGTCGGATTTAACAACAATGCGCTTTGCTTATAGGATATCTACTGTACTTAGGATAAGTCATTATCGGTGCGGATCCGGGTTGCTGTAATGACTATCCACTTTTCTCAGTCTTTACTGCCAGGAGACCCCAGCTCTAGTACTAGCACAGTAGTCAGTACTCGGTAGTCTTGTAGGATTTGTTTCTGCAGTTTTATTCTCTTTACTCGAAAAATACAACTGTAATTGTTGTTACTGCAACACAATCTAATACACTATGATCCGTGTCCGTTAGATCTAGATCCAACGTTGAGCAACCGAAAATTGGTTCTTTATTTTTGGTCGAAATAACAGAAGTTACCGACCGACCGTACTGGACTCACTGCACAGGGTATTCTGGTACATTTAAACTTTCCCCCCTCTACTTTATTTTTTTGCAAAACTTTTGATGGCTTTATGCTAATATTTTTTTTTTTGAAAAAAAAAATGTATGCAAATGTTCACGACCATTCTACATTCTATTTTATGATCTTCGTAAATTGGAGAGAAATGATTTTTTGTCGGCAAGCAAGTTCACCTTTGTTAATTGTAATGATTAAAATATTCAACACTTATGAAATTTTAATGCTCGAGTTAGTCATAACCTCAACTATGCAATAAACGAATAAGGACGTGCAAGTATAATCTCTTATTATGTCATTAAAATTTAACATATTATCACAAATTCACAATAACAATTTTTATCTTATAGTGGTTTAGAATCGTTTAAGAATAATCTTAGAATTAATCGGTTAAGAATGAACATAGAATTAATTATCCAGAATAAAAAAATTATTCTTAAATAGTTAAGAATAAAATTTTTAGATCAAACATACTCGAATTAAAACTTTATTCTGCATCCGAGACCATTAAAAAATAACATTATTAAAAAAAATTATTCTCAACCGTTTATAAATAAATATTATCAAACGATGCAAATACAAACTTAGAGAAATTAATTCAACATATTATCACAAATCTATGTTTATTACACTAGCAAATCCAATCATGATTTACACACGCACCATAGACCTTCCGTTTCTCGTTTCAAAGAAACTAAGTTTACTATATTGAAATCGGAACTATTTTCTCATTAATTTGCAGGTACGTCGGTACCGAGCAAAAACTCATCTCAGAGACCGCAATTATTCATCCTTTCGTATCAAACACAAACACGTAGAACAATTGAGATTTTAGGATTTACGGGCTCAGTTAATCATATGGTCCCTTATGAGGTATAGCCCTTGATTCAAATATTTAACAAACATCAAATTCAAATATCTGTACTACTTTTCTTGCTTTCATTTTTTTTCCCCCTCCAAACAAGCAATCGGTACAAAAACTGTACAAATCCTGAGTGACTGAACTGTACACAGAGAATGAATCAAATGACATGCAGAAGCAAGAATCCAAGAAACTCTTTAAATTAAAATGGCTTCTTCAATACCTTTCAACCCAAATTAAGCAAGTGAGATAATTAATGAAGCAACAGATGTAAGAGTTTTAATGTGCGTCTGACTTGAAGTTTGGCCAATTCCTTTCAAGTCAGATAACCTCATAAAATTGCACAAATTGTGGTTTCCCCATAGGGTAACATATATAAGGGATAAATAGGTCAATTAGCTCAAAATTTCCCTCTTTTTAATTTTAAGTTGGCAGGTGTTCGGTGTTCCATGTACATCTTGATCCGCTCAGTAAATTAATGTGTCCATGGCTATTTTCTGGTTGCAACTATTCTTCTTATAAATATATATTTAAAGAGAAAGTTTAATAGCACTATATAGTGCATAGAGCTTTCTATACACCACGGACTTTTTCGTGGGTATTTTTATAAATTGATAAATATAATTCAACCAATCCATTCTACACATTGAAATCTCATAG
Source organism: Rhynchospora pubera (assembly GCA_028095005.1). NCBI lineage: Eukaryota > Viridiplantae > Streptophyta > Magnoliopsida > Poales > Cyperaceae > Rhynchospora > Rhynchospora pubera. Next base: position 162,406,086 of record CM051461.1, on the reverse strand, counting down.
CAAACCAAATTTACATTTTTTGAGATTTTATTACTATTTTTTTAAAATTTTTTTAAAACATGTCATTTTTGGAATGTTATACTATTTACAATATTCCAAAAATGACATGTTTTTAAAAATTCGAAAAAAATAGTAATAAAATCTCAAAAATTGTAAAATTTGGTTTGTTATGAAATTTCAATATGTAGATTAAATTGGTTAAATTAGATTTGTCAATTTATAAAAATACCCCCGTAAAAGTCCGTGGTGCATAGAAAGTCCTATGCACTACACTGCATATTAAACTTTCTCTTTAAATATTATACATAAACTTTATTGTGTGTCAGACAACACAAAGCGAGAAATACAACCAATTTACAATAGCACCTCCAGAAATTCTATAAATGCACTGCCATAAATATTTTGACATAAAACAACACATAAATAAGTTTATAATACTTTTTTGTCGGCCACAATGCCCAACAAAACATTTTTGCCAGCCAAATCCGTATGCTTTCCCACGGCGACACACCGTAGACCAAATGTCCCAAGAAAAAAAATGATTCACTCCTAAAAAAAAATAAAATAATTTATATTTTATTGCTTTTAGTTTATTAGTCTTCCTTATGAATTTCCTGACTGTATTTTGTTAATCCCGCCACGTCAGACAGCAGAATGTGTAGATTTCTCAAAAATCCAAACAGACGTTTATTTCCACCTCTTATATAAGGGTGCGTTTGGATGAGAGAAGAAGAAGAGGAAGAAGGAAGATGGGAAGAAAAAAAATTATAAACAATCCAAACTTTTCACAAAGTTACACACTTCCCAATACTTCTTCTCACTTCTTCCCTTCTTCTCTTCTTCCCACACCTATCCAAACGCACCTAAAGGGGGAAAAAAAGTGGTAATGGAACATCCTCGTTGGTAATTAGTCGGAGATGGAAAAGCTACTTTCAAGTTCAATCAAAATCCAAAATGCAATCGAGAGAAGTTTCGCTTTTCGTTTCTGAGAAATGATAATTTCTTTATGCGTGCTATGTGCAGGTATAGTAGCAGTTTTCATTGGTAGTTCTTTCTCCGTCTACAGCAACTGCACACCGACTACGGACGCTCACATGCTATAATTTATTTACCTCTGCTACGCATCTCCCGTATTACTCAACGTTACATTCCAACTATTTATCTAGGACCGCTTTCTGTTGTGATGTGAAAATACAAATAATAATAATAATATTCATAATAATCAGCTCTTGATTTAGTGACAAGAAGCAATGCACTTTGAGTGAGAGATCGCAGGTTTGAAAACCGGCTGAGAGGTCTTTCATAAACATTTAATTTAAAAATAAATTAGGTGGCTTGACCCCCAATTTATCTTCAAATAAAAATAATAATAATACGAGAATAAAAACTATTTTTATTGAAAAAATACGAGAAGAACAAAATTTAAAAAATCATAAGACTGTACAACTATAAATTTTATAGACATTAATTGTGCGATCCTAATCTCTGGTTATCATATGACATCGACTAACTCGTTATCCATTGTCTGCAAAACAAAAAAAAAAGTTTTTAAACAATATATGTGAATTCCTTAGCTTTGAAACGAATTAATTGGTGATTTACTATTATTTAGTTCGAAACTTTGACTCTAGTTCGAAATCCGACTCATTTTACTTCCAGCTAGTTTGAGTTCCAGCTTAAGTTAGAAATTATTTGGTTTAATTCATTCAAGTTCGAAATTATTTGGTTTGATTCATTGAAGTAAGTCGAAATAGTTCAATATAAAGTGATGTTATTTAATTTAGATTACGTAGTCAATAATATAATATACGTCACCTTTTTAACTAGAAATAAAAATATTTTAAAAAAAATTTTATTACGGGACCAATAAAAGGCTAGTTATCGTTTCTTTCCTTTTGACAAGAAGTAAGCGCAAGCGCAAAACTTCTTAATTCAGAAAAATAATATAGAAAATGATGAATATTTTTTATTTGCTTAATTGCTAAAGATAAGACGCTAATAAATGCAATTCCTACTAATAAACAACCTCTTGTAGAGTCATGAGGTCAAGATTATTTCATGTTACAATTAGCTGAAGTTCAATATTTCGATGGATTTTTACTGATCATGATCGAATTAATTTGATTTGTAATCAATTCAATTGAGTTGGAGATAATTTGTTCAAAGCTTGATTTATTTTCAATAATAAAACATTACAGAAATGTAATAATTTAATTATGATTTATGAATAAAAACAAATACAACGTTTTAATTATTTGGATGCGAATACGGATATGCCTATTGCGCTCTCAAGTATTATCACTGATTTTTTTTTTTTGGGACGATTATCACTGAAAAATAAGAGGATCCCAGGAGAAACTCAAAGAGTACTTGTACTATACCTGTAATAATAACCACCCAAAAGGAGTGAAGCTAGTAACACCAAAGTCTCACATCATTATTAACTTTTCCTTTATCGAAGAAGATGTCCAATGATCTAGGGCCGTTTGTATCGCTTAGGATTTGAAGAATTTACGAAAGTTATAATTTCTAGAAATAAATTTATTATAAAATATGTAATTTTGTGAAGAGTTTGAATTATTTATAATAAATTTATGGTAGTAAGATAAAATTTCTCAAATTTCTTAGGGAATCTAAACAGCACCTATGTTCATGCCATCTCTTGGTCACGTAAACTATTGGGTTGGGCTGGCAATTTACAGTAACTTCAAAATAACTTCGATTTAAAATTTGTATGCATCGCATATGTTTTAAATTTTCAATAATGCTTATGTAGATTTATTTTTGCGATATATTTTTATATTTTTAACATTATTTGAAAAATGCTTCAAATTTGAACTGATATGAAAATTGTTTACCACTCGTAACAAATTTGAAACTTTAATGATTTGTCGTCTAGTGGTTTTTTTTAATTATCACTCACCAAACAAATTAAAACTTCAATCAAAATTGGCAAACATTATAATTGAATAATGAGCAACGACTCTACTGTACATTTTAATTATTTTTTTTAAGAACAAAAATTGGACAATATAAATAAAGCAAGCCATTAAAATTCACAACATAACGTGCTTAAAGAATTTCGATATATCGAAAAGTCCACACTGACAAGTATGAGATGCCCTCATATATGTACAAACAAAGAAACAAAATAATGTTAGATGATTAAAATATGTTTCTTAATTTACCGGCGATATAATAGATGTGTTATTCAATTTATTTCTATATTAGATAGAAAACAAATCAATAGTGCTGCTTCGGCTAGCGATTGATATCCAACCGCAGATCAAACCAATCGAACGGTAAAAACCCCTATTTACACGCTAGACCTAGCATATTACACATCTTCGGATGCGTGCGTTTATAATTACTAGTAGTATAGAAGTATATATAGATGATCAGTACGGCACACGTGTAAATTCATATCTAAAAAGAAAATACAATGATTAGTTTTATTTCCTCGCAGTTCACAATATGTTTAGAATGTTTTAACAATTTAAAATTAATATCCTTGATGCATTATCATAATACTCAATTAGCCAATTATATGAAAATCAATTACAAGATTATTTATATGATCATAGAATAAATTATGAAGTTATTTTTCTTATGTTGATAAGATCTCAAGATATTCTCCCAATATATAAGCATCTTGTTATTTTAAGGCAAAATTGGGCCCATACCCCTCAAATCTTTCGTAATTTGATATTTACCCCTCAAATCATTAAAATTATTCCTATACCCCTCAATTCTTGACCAAACTAGATATATACCCGCCTCAACAATTTAATTGATTTTAAAATATTAGAAAATAATTTTTATATTTTAAGACAAAAGTGCCCCTTCTTAAACTCCTCTCCTGCCAAGGAACCTTTCATCTTCCCTCTGTTTTATCTCCAAATGATATATAAGAAATACTTCTCTTTCTGAGTGAGGTTCGGTGATTTTGGCCACAGCTGACTGTGAGAATGAGTGGAGAAAAGGTTTCTGAGTCAACTTGCTATGAGGGAGTTTGGTTTAGTGGGATCACCTCGAGTCTAGTACAGACGTACAGTTCATAAAGATGTTGGTACTGCCGTACTGGATGGTGTTTCGAGGGTGGGTTTTGCATATATATGGAGCGGTTCTATGGCATTGGGAAGTGAGAGGAGAAGACAGCCCAGGGTTGGGGGGTTGGGGCGTTGCTTTTTACACGGTCTCAGTTTGCAATACACGGCTAAATGCTCTGTTAAGACATAAATGCCCTTCCGTTGTATTGTGTTTTTTTTTACAGGATCTTTCGTCAAGATTTATATTCCTTTTTTTTCTATTTGACACAGTAAAGAAGAAAGTGTTTCTTTTCTTTTTGTATTCGGCTATATGTCAGATTCAAAGTCTAGAGGCTAGTTGTTTTATATCCTGTTATTTCATTCACATCAATAGATGTGTGTTTAATGGTATGCCTTTTGCATGTCCCTAATGGTATGTTTGACGGTATTCCATTCACCTTGTCATGCGGAGGTCCTTGCAGTTGCAATTATCAGTGAAGATGCTCCATTTCGGCTCCAATTTGCATGAGGGCAAGGGAATGATTGTGACGGCGCATCTACTCAAGAAATTTTGGTCGAGGAAATATTGGGAACAGAGTGAACAAAGAAGCTAACTAGCTAAGTATTGGTCTAATCTCTTGTTTTGTTGTCTTTCATGTCTTTCAACCGGCTATTTGGCGAGCAATTGAGAAAGGGCTGAAGGTTGCTTGAAAATAGGGGGTTGGGGTGGGGGGAACTCGGTGCACGTGTAGAGTAGAGATGAGGAGACGTCGAGTTCTAAGGGGTATTTTTGTCATTTATAAAATTTAGCCGTGAATTGCAAAATAAGACCGTGCATAAAGCAACGCCCCCAGGGTTGAATTTATTACTTGAGGATTTTGTTTAATCGGACCACCAAAAGCTTAGATTGATACCAGTTTCATTTGTGATTATTTGGTTGGGTACAGAGCTTAGGATAATTTTGTACTATGCTGATTAACTTCAATTCCACTTCTTTATGTTATATGTAGTCATGTATATGAAATTAGAGATGGTTTCACATGGTACCATTATAATTCTGTTGACACATCCAATAAAATCAATATTTTAATTGTAATTTGTGTTATACGTGAGAGGCCAAGAAAATTACATGAAATCAATCAAAGACATAAAGATATAGCAGTGAAGCAAAGAAAGCGGTCATTCTCAAATAATTGAGATGCTTTATGGATGTATAAGTAAACTTCCATGTTTTATTTCACCATTTCTCAAAAATTCCTTTGTACATTTTTTTTATTACGCGACTTTTACAAAGCATTTTTTGGTGCTTAAGTGAAACAAGAAAGGTTAGGTGTGATGTAATTCAATGGTTCCTTAATTTTCGTCTTATTATTAAACGTGATCCAAATGTAAGAAATGCGCAATTTATTAGGCAGGGCAATTCTATCATAAAATATAAAAATTAATTTCTTATATTCATAAATTAATTAAAATTGTTGAGGTGGGTATATATCTAGTTTGATCAAGAATTGGGGGGTATAGGAACAATTTCAATGATTTGAGGGGTAAATATCAAATTAAGAAAGATTTGAGGGGTATGGGCCCAATTTTGCCATTAAATTTCTTAAATTTTCACCGTCTTAACAATTCAGAAGGAACAAATTAAGGGCAGGAAGATAAGGGCATTTACGTTGCAAGACCAATTTGACCGTAAATTTTTTTAAGAAACAAATCTGAAAAAGAAAATTTAAAGTAAACATCGGCTTTCACATTTTGAGCAACAAAACATAGCAGAGCGCCTGTCAGCGACGTGTCAGTGGCGCTCCGGCAGCGGCGCCAGTGCCATCGGCATGGGTATGAAGACGCCGATTGGATTGGCGCGGTTGGAAGTTGGGGCGCCAGTCCCTCTGACGTGGGAACGCGGCTAGGAGCAGGAATATGCGACAACTATTTACGGAGCAAGGAAGAGGTGTCGGAGGGGAAGCAGAGGGAGGAAGAGGAAGAGTGGCGAGGGAAGGAGAGGAGGTTGTGGTTGAAAGGGAAGCCCTCAAATGGGTCCCACAGATTACCGACTTAGGATTTCTTCCTTCGTACCTTCTTCTCCCGTCCCGCACCAGCTCCTTCATTTTTCCAAATTCACACCTCTCTTCCTCCAACCATGGGGGCTCTCACCGACAACCGAAAGTGCCGAGCCAATCCAACTGACACCCCAACTTCCAACCGCGCCAATCCAACTGGCGCCTTCATATCCGTGCCGATGGCACCGGAGCCGCCGCCGGAGCGCCGCTGACAGGCGCTCTGCCATGTTTATTGCTCAAAATGTGAAAAATCATGTTTACTGTTAATATATTTTTTTTTTTTGAAACAAGTAGGCCAACACTGCCTACCACCTCCATTTATCGGAAGCAAAATACAATCAAACAAAATCCTACTGGAGCTGCACTGGTACCCAAACTACTGGTACCAGTGCACCAGCATTATCTCAATACAACTAAAATCATCCAATTTATCAACTCACATACAAAAATCCACACTCTTATTACATCAAACCTATTAACACCCAAAATATTTGAGATATAAACCAAACAACACCCCCAAGTCCTAACTATCCTGAAAATATTATTAAAAAACCCATTCCCACTCATGTGAAACTATTGCATCCCTTCCCCATAACGCCATTGCATCAATTTCCCACCTCCTCGTTTCTGTCATTGGCTCCAACTGGCTAGGCAGCTTGTTGAGATCAGGAGTTATTTTGACAATCTCCTCCTTGAGTGCACTTGACCACAAACCTGTCCAATAGTGCAAAATGCTTATGATTTCAGCCCCAGTACAACGTAACCTGGGACAAGGCTTAGCTTCAAAAGTTGACCGGTTCCTGTTTCTCCAAAACACCCATAATATAGCACAGCAATAAATTCGAAAAGCCATTTTACTTGGATGGGACAATCTATTCTCTATTGAGCACAATTCTTCTAGATTGGAAGGCACTTTCTGTCCAAATTGTTGTAAAAACCAACCCCAAATTGCCTCTACAGAAGGGCATGTAAAGAAAATGTGATCTATCTCCTCTATTTGTTCACAAAAACAGCAAGTAATGTCCCCCTGCCAGCCTTTGGCAGAGAGTACAGCTCTTGTTAACAATCTCCTCTTGCTGACCAACCAAATAAATATCTTAATTTTGAGAGGAATTTTAAGGTGCCAAATATATTTATATTGAGTGACTCTAACCCCACTATCATCCAACCAATTATAAAGTGATTTTGTAGAAAATGCCCCCGTACTGTTTAATAACCAAATTATCTTATCTGGGGCTCCCTGTGATACATGAATATTATCTAATTCATGTTGCAATAACATGAGATCATCCTTTTGCCTACCAGAAAGTTGTCTTACAAAGATTAGGTGTCTATGATAAACATCTAACACCTTTGCTACTTTAATTTTTGGATCTAAACATATCTTGAAAAGAGAATAAAATCTAACACTTAAAGGCTGATCCCCAAGCCACGTATCTAGCCAAAATCTAATTTGAGCACCATCTCCTAATTGATAAGCACTGTTTATAGTAAAAATTTGTTCCAGTTTAGACAATTGTTTCCAAAATACTGACCATCCATTTCTATTTCTATAGTTGGCATATTTATATTGTAGGATATCTTTCCACCAACCTTGTTGAGAATAATCTTTTAACCTCCATAACCATTTACTCAATAACGCTTGGTTTATGTTCTTAATATTTAAAATTCCTAACCCTCCCTGATTTTTGGGCCTACATATATTGGACCAATTAACTAGATGATATTTTTTTCTATCTCCATTATTCCACAAAAAATTGCATCTAATCTGATCTAATTTTTTCTGGACAGAAGTTGAAATATTGTGAATCGACATCATATACAAAGGAAGGGCTGACAACACACTATTGATCAAAGTCAGCTTTCCCCCATAAGATAAAAATTGCCCTTTCCAACCCTGTAATTTTTTCTGGAATTTATCAACTATGTGATTCCACTCTCTTACTCTAATATTCTTCCTGTGTATGGGAATCCCCAAGTAAAACAAAGGAAAAGAAGCAACTGGACAACCAAAAATCTGAGCTAGGTGCAGTGCTCTTTCCTGAGTTATGTTAATTGGAAAAGCTTCAGATTTATTATAATTGACTTCCATACCTGAGAGCGCTTCAAAACCACAGAAAGTCCACTTAACAGCTTGAATCACATCTTCATGAGCCTCACAAAATATGATGGTATCATCTGCATATTGTAAATTAGTCATAGGATATCCTTGATTGATTGGAGGGCCTAAACCCCTAATGGAAGCATTTAATCTACCCTTCCTTAACATTTGATTTAAGCAATCAGCAACCAAATTGAATAAGAGGGGGGAGAGTGGATCTCCTTGCTTCAACCCCCTTTTTGACTAAAAAGTATTCTGAAAGATTACCATTCAATTTCACACAAATCTGACCATTATTGAGTAAATCCCTAATCCACTTAATCCATTTTTTATCAAATCCTCTAGCTTCCATGAGGTCAAAAAGAAAACCCCAATGTACCCTATCATATGCCTTTTCCATATCTATTTTAAGGACTAGACCTTCTTGTTTATTTATCTTGGTTGCATGTATAATCTCACTTGCACATACCACATTATCTAGAATAAACCTGTTTTTCAAAAAAGCAGCTTGAGCTGGATCCAGCAATCTATTAAGTACAGGTGCCAATCTGTTAGTGAGAACTTTGGTGAACCACTTGTATATGCAGTTGATTAAGCTAATTGGCCTATATTGTCTAATGTCTAAAGCATCAATCTTTTTTGGTAACAAGCATAACATGGCTTTATTTAATTTGGAAACATACAGCCTATGGTTATAAAAATCATCAAAGAGCAGTATAATATCATTTTTAATCACATTCCAATATTTTTTATAGAAAGAAAAAGGAATACCATCTGGCCCGGGGGATTTATCTGCCCCAGAGCTCTCCAAAGCATCATAAATCTCTTTTTCAGTAAACTTTTGCACCAAGGAGAAATTCTCCATCTCAGTTACTAATTGATCCATATCCCAAAAATCTGAAGTAAGTGACGCAAATTGGAACCCTGTCACACCAAATAAAGATTTATAGTAGTCAATAACATGATTTTCAATAATCTCTAAATCATTGGTATAATTCCCATCTACTTGCATCCCTAAAATTAAAGATATTTTTCTTTTCTGATTTGCTATCATATGAAAATATTTGGTATTGTTATCCCCATGTAACAACCATTTCACTTTGGCTCTATGTTGCCAATGTGCTTGTTCATCTTGATATATCTCATCTAAGCACTCTATATTGTCTATATATCTAAGATATTCTTCCTCTGTCAACTCTCTATCTTCCTGAATTTGAGAGAGCTGTTCAATATCATGCAAGTGTTTATCTTTCAACTTTTTCACCTGACCATAATGATTCCTAGCCCAACCTTTCATTTTTGTTTTTAGATTTTTAATATTTTTATTCCAATTTTTAGCCAAATCAGTACCACTTGACAAATTTCTCCACCAACCAGGAAGAAGCTGGTTAAACTCATCCAGATCGCTCCAAGCTTTATCGTATTTAACCCTACTTTGTTGAGAAACATGTGTATTTCCAGTTACTAATAAAAGAGGTGTATGATCAGACTTGTATCTAGGAAGAGTCTGTACCACTAACTCCGGAAAATTATGCTCAAAATCTGGAGAACACAAGAACCTATCTAGCTTAGCCATACTAGGCAATAACCTCATATTTGACCAGGTGTATTTATTCCCTAAGTTTGGTAAATCCAACAATTGTAACTGGGTTATCATCTTATTAAAATTAAAAGCCCCAGGAATATTGAAGTTGCTGCCATTTTTTTCATGCCTATATCTAATGGCATTGAAATCCCCGAAAATCACCCAAGGATCCCCCCATAATTTCCTGAGCTCTTGAATTTCCTTAAAGAAATTTTGTTTAATACTACCATCAGTGGGTCCATACACCACTGTTACACCAAAAGTGAATTGAGTATGTTTATCTTGCATTATGGTAGAAACACAAAATTTAGAAAAAATATAATGACACATCTTAAATTTGCACTCATTATATCCAAAAAGTACCCCTCCAGCGCTACCAATTGCTGGCAACCAAATCCAATCAAAATCAGAACCACTAAAAGACTGTATGATTCTCTTATGAAACTTAGATTTTTTTGTTTCTTGAATCCCTACCATATCAATTTTATAATTTTTCAACATTTCCTGTAAATATCTCCTTTTAACCCCCTTACCTAATCCTCTAATATTCCAAGAAAGGATATTCATATTATCTGAAATTGTGAAATCCTACTAATAATCTGATCTAGCTTTTGTCTCTTATCTCGTTCTTTTTTCATAAACTTGGCACCATAATGGAGTTTGAACTCCATTTCTTCAAGAGCACTTTCAAACTGTTTCCTAGATAAAGATTTTAAAAATTGGACACATTCAACACTATCCTCTAACTTGTCTGCTAATTTCAACCCTATACCCTGTAGCAAGCAAACCACTTGCTCATCATCCCAATCATTAAAAGGGAAGTGGTCATAAAGAGAATTAGTACCTGCTAATGCTTCCAACTCTAGGTTTTTGATTTTGGATCTATGCATCGCCTTGGCCTGAACTGGCACCTCGGGATCCAACAGTTTTTGTCTGACGCTTTGTCGAGTGACCGGTCTATGATCCCCTGGTCTGACTTGCGCTAGAGGTTGCACATCTTGTACCACTTGACCTTCTGCCTCAATGTTAACAATCTCCATCACATGGTGCACTATCTCTGGTTCAATCTCCAATTCATCACTCCTTTCCCCCACAACATCCACCACAGTTTGTGTCTTCTCTTGTGTACTAGAAACCACAGATGAGACCGATGCTGACCTAGCGGCCTCAGTAACCACACTTCTCCCTGTAACACCTGATAATGTGTGTTCCCCCAAATGTTTCTCTGCTTCTGTATTCACTTGAGCTGAAGATAAATGAAACTCAGAGTTCATACCCACTGTCACGTCCCGCACCGACGGGTCGCGGGGCGCGAGCTAAAACGGTATCTTCTGCACCCATCCGACGGCCCGCCAACCTACGTCGCAACAGAAAAACAAACAGAGTCAGGTACAAACCTCAGTAACCGGTTATTTAACGACGCAGCTTCTCTACATTTAATTATTATAACAAAATTCAATCAGATCGGATTAATCCACATAACAAATAATATATTTTACGGAGATAATCGGGTTCAGACAGTCAATCAGTCACAGTGGTCCCTCCCCGATCTCAGGAGGATCAGGACCGGCCCCTCCCCGAACTCAGGAGGATCAGGGCTCAAAATTCAGATTCAATTCCACATCCAATTCCAAACTCCGATATCCCGTAAAATATACCAATCACAATTCAGATAAACATATTCAATCAAAACCAAACGATAAATCGAATCAATCAAACAATAAGAAATTAAATATAGAGAAGTCCGGTTACCTGACAGGATGGTCCAGATATCACGAACAGATCCAATTCGACTACGACGTAGAATTTAGAATTCCAATTGATCTACTCATCAACTTTTCAATCGGCATAATCAAAATATTATTCGAAAACTATTTTGAAATCATAATTTAGCTAATAATCAAGCTTGGCATGAGAGTTTATTTTACTCAAAGTGGTGCGGAACAGAGGATTTGAAACTCCAAGGATTATATGAACATAAAAGCAAGGCGGTGAAATAATCAAAGGAAATGACATGTTTCTCAATATAGCCACGTGTCAAAGGGATAACACGTGTCAAAGTTTTGTCAAAACTTTATTACCCGTTTTTTTTTCAATCCCCAACAAAGAGAAAGCGGTTATAAAATATATTATTTATTTTTATTTTTTTTAATTAAAAATAACGGGTCAAAGGAAAACTATTATTTAACTTTTGGTCAAATTTGGTCAAAGTTGTAACAAAAATTGAAAAGTTACTCAATTCAAGTCAAAATAAGTAGGGTGTCACATTCTCCTCCCCTTCAAAAGAATTTCGTCCGCGAAATTCAAACGGACGATAACAAATCAAATTTCAAATGGAATGGACAGGACCCAAACACAGTCCGAGGAACGAATGCTCTGATACCATCTGTCACGTCCCGCACCGACGGGTCGCGGGACGCGAGCTGAGAACGGTATCTTCCGCATCCATCCGACGGCCCGCCAACCTACGTCGCAACAGAAAAACAAACAGAGTCAGGTACAAACCTCAGTAACCGGTTATTTAACGACGCAGCTTCTCTACATTTAATTATTATAACAAAATTCAATCGGATCGGATTAATCCACATAACAAATAATATATTTTACGGAGATAATCGGGTTCAGACAGTCAATCAGTCACAGTGGTCCCTCCCCGATCTCAGGAGGATCAGGACCGGCCCCTCCCCGAACTCAGGAGGATCAGGGCTCAAAATTCAGATTCAATTCCACATCCAATTCCAAACTCCGATATCCCGTAAAATATACCAATCACAATTCAGATAAACATATTCAATCAAAACCAAACGATAAATCGAATCAATCAAACAATAAGAAATTAAATATAGAGAAGTCCGGTTACCTGACAGGATGGTCCAGATATCACGAACAGATCCAATTCGACTACGACGTAAAATTTAGAATTCCAATTGATCTACTCATCAACTTTTCAATCGGCATAATCAAAATATTATTCGAAAACTATTTTGAAATCATAATTTAGCTAATAATCAAGCTTGGCATGAGAGTTTATTTTACTCAAAGTGGTGCGGAACAAAGGATTTGAAACTCCAAGGATTATATGAACATAAAAGCAAGGCGGTGAAATAATCAAAGGAAATGACATGTTTCTCAATATAGCCACGTGTCAAAGGGATAACACGTGTCAAAGTTTTGTCAAAACTTTATTACCCGTTTTTTTTTCAATCCCCAACAAAGAGAAAGCGGTTATAAAATATATTATTTATTATTTTTTTTTTAATTAAAAATAACGGGTCAAAGGAAAACTATTATTTAACTTTTGGTCAAATTTGGTCAAAGTTGTAACAAAAATTGAAAAGTTACTCAATTCAAGTCAAAATAAGTAGGGTGTCACACCCACACCTTGAGCAACCACTATCTCTCTAGTCAGATTTACATCCGATCCCACTGTGTGCCTGTTAAACCTTCGATCTTCATCAAGAAAATCTTCATCTGCATAATCCTCACCTTCCCCGTCTTCTTGCATCACATCTTCTGGTTGTTTACCTTTATCATTAGACGGACCTGATCCTTGACCAGACGGATCGGATCTGCGCACCCAGATGCGCCTCCTCTTAGAACCACTAGCTCTTGCCTCCATCGGGGAATCAATCACAAATTTGACTGGTTTCCAAACCCAGTCCCCTTGGTCATTGCGATAGAAAGCTTTGCCAAAAGCTGGTATATCTTTCTGAGCACTCACCCCAATACGAATCTTAGCCTCAACAAAAGAAGTTTTCGCCTCAGTAGCTTGATCTATCTCTAGCAGCACGTCAAAATCTTCTATCAATTTCTCGAACTCAGCTCTATGCCAAAGTTTCAGAGGGAACCCTAGAACCTTCACCCATGTGCTCTTCAGCCGAAAGCCGTTCTCTGCTGTCTGATCCCATGGCTCGGCTAAGAGCTCTCTCCCTTCAAGAACCACGAAACCAGCTTGTAACACTTGCTCTGACCACCATTCCGGTCCTTCTACCAGCATGTAACCTCCTGGGAATGTCGAAACCTTCCAAGAAAATGGAGCGATTTGGCGCAGTGTCTCAAGAAACCTTTCTCTGCCCCAACCTTCAGTGTTAGCCAGAAAGATGCTACGTTTGAACGCTGCTTCGAGCTCCATTGAAGCATGAGAGGAGTTGAATCTCTTGATGAACGTCATTGGAAAGGTTAGATCTGGATCTAGATCTGGATTTGTGTCTAGAGAAGTTGGAGACGAGAAACGAGGAGTAGTTTGTGGCTGAGCGGTGTTAGGTTTTATAGTTGTCGGGTGGTGCGGAATTGGGTGAGGTTTAGGAGCAGGTACGGTTACCGTCGACCGGGTTCCTTGAGGTCGATCGCCAGCTGTCAGTTCTTGACATTCCCAAGAGCGATGCCCCACCTTCTGGCAAGCGAAACAGACCGGTTTGTTCGGACAGTTGGCCGCCATATGCCCTGAGTCTCCGCATCTGAAACAAATTGGTCGTCTCGCGGTGGAAAATCGTCGAATTGCCTCGATTTTCTTTTTAGCCCTGACTGCTGGATCCTCTCCATTTTGTTTCTGTGACTTACCTCCCGTCTTCGAGGGCTTAGCAAGAATTTCCTTGAATGAATTCTTGGTCGGATCTTGCCTCCCCTGCGCCGTTTCTCTGACTTGGGACCCCACCGTTTCACCGGACCCCACTGTCAGAGAGTCACACAGCGATTGCACCGCTTGCCCCAATATTCCCATAGCTTGTTGTAAAGTTACCACATTATCCCTGAGAGCGTGAGATGTGCGTAACGGAGGAAACTCCGTTAAACCTAAGGCCCCACTCACCAGAGGTGGTGGCGCCGCTTGCTCCCCGTGAGATGATCCCATCCCTTCCCTTTTCTGAGTGTTAATTTTTTTTTTTAGATTTGTTTATTAAAAATTTTACGGCCAATTTGATTCAGGATGATTTATGTATACATCATCTGCAATATTATGCATAGAGATTTCTTTCTGTGTGCGTGTGTTTTTTTTTTGGCAGTCTAATTATTTAATTCGAAACATAATCAAGCCTAGACTTGATTTTCATTAATATCCTAAAATAGAATATCAGTGAACTTTGTACAGAAATATCTCGATAGATAATATTGCAGCATATTTACATCAATTTACTGATCTCGCTTGATCAGATGAACTTAGATTATTTATAATTCGAGTCCTGTTGCTCTTAACATTCTTTTTAAGCAATCTCTTCTTTTAATATTATTTTGGTAGGAATTTAGAACATCAAACATCTGATCGCAAACTTCTTGCACAGTTTATTAGCATAAGTATTTTGGAAGACAACCAACACCATGTTCTACAAACAAAAGAACAAATTTGAAAACGACTTTTAACTAAGATCAAGAAAAAAAGTCGGCTAATTTATTCAACTTACCTAGTTGGTAGTGCATGGCTTGAAATAGATTTTCATGGCAATGCCAAAATAGGGAAGGAATTGCAATGCCGTACTTTGCTCTTTAATCTGGATTGCGATCGCAGGGCCTTTAATCTTTAATTTGTGGTGCTAATTGTATAGGTCAATGCCGAGGTAAATTAAATTATTGTTAAGGGGGCAGGTGAACATATTACATATGTGCCACCGAAATGTCAAAATATCAACTAGAACCCTGCAAAACAAGAAAAATATTTTGTGTGCGCTAGTCATAACGTACTCTGTTTTTTTTTATCATCTAATGTAGGGGTGAGCAAAAAGCTCGTAACTCGTGAGTTACTCGAACTCGACTCGTGAAAAGCTCGATTATAACTCGAGCTAAAAGAACTCGAGTTGGCATAACTCGAGTTGAACCAACTCGGTTAATAAATGAGTCGAGTTTGAGTTAGGCTCAACTCGGCTCGTTGACTCATGAGCTGACTCGTGACGTAATAAATTTTAATTTTTTGGAGATCATCACCATGATCTATGAGTATTAATCTTGAGTTTCAAGACATATTTTGCTTCAAATCAATGGAAAAGAATAAAATTGATAATAAAATTTATTTTTTTATATTATTGTAATACTCATAAATAATTATTGCATCTATTCACTATATTCACGAGTTGAATACCGAGTCACGAGTTGACTCGAGTTACAAAATGGCGAGTTCGAGTTGGCTCGGTTAGCTCGGAACTGCCTCCCGAACGAGTCACGAGTTGACTCGAGTTGTAACGAGTTCGAGTTCGAGTTATGCTCAACTCGCTCGAACTCGGCTCGTATACAGCCCTAATCTAATGTACTCTGTTTGTCCTCTTTATCTCGGTTTTCTTAAATATATTCTTCACTTCCGTTTTAGCTGTGCACAAAAATGGGAAAGCAAAGAGATCAAGACCTATCAACAGAAACTAGGAGCAATGAACTCATACATAAAGTAAATTAATGCGATCCAACTAAAATATATAATATATTTTTTTTTGTATGAATAGGACTATAAATTTAAGAATAGAATTTGATAGTAATATATCATGTTAAATTCATCGTTTTAAGTACAATTAATGATGCATACATAAATTAGTTAATGTAATACAAAAATATGCAACAAGGCTTAAAAAACGAAACTGTCCCTCATTTTTGTTATTTAAATTAGCATATGGTTGGATGTAAAGAGATATATGTATGTTTCACAAGAAGATGTAATGGAGCACATTTCTGTTTTGCACCGTACGAGGGTACACATAATATTTCATTATTTTGTTGGATCAATAAAGAAAATTTTCATCGATACGGACTATAAAGTATAAACGTTATCATATCTAACGAAAATATTTTATAACTAGACTCCATGTGAAGATCACCAAGACAAGAAATAAAGTAGTCACCGTCGTCCCATTTTTACAAACTGCTTCCTAGTTGGCGTGGATTTGGACCCCTTTTGTTATTTTACTTCAATAACCATAAATAAATGGTTCTTTTGCGTCTTTTTAAAACATAGATGAATGAATTTGGGTCCCCTGATTTTCTCAAGTATCGGTTATATATTTGTAGTTCGGTTGCGTTTATGTATTCAACTGATCATGGATTGACACTTAGGAAACAAATTATAAATGCAGACTTTATAAGTTTTGTTTATTTATTCAATAAAAATCTAACAATTATCTCTCCTGAATTCAAAACGTAATAAATTCGACCAATTAACATTGTAGAAACTGTAACCAACATACTTGCCGAATATCCGAGCGGTAAATTAAAATTGCTTAACATTGAAGGATCCGTTGAAAATTTTGTTGCTTTGTTTTTAGGTTAGACTAAGTACTTCTAAATCAGGAGCATTCCTTTTGTGGTTGCCGATTTGTGAATTGTGGGTAATCAAATTATAAATTAAAAAATAGTATACAATTTTTGTGGATTCGGAAATCTGATGTCATTATCTCAAGTTTCTTTTGTTTTTGACCATTAGAAGCCCGTTGGCAATCTTAAGCTTCTTTAGAGGTTGAAGGGCTCCTATAAATAACTGTTTACTTTTTATTGCATTATCCTTGCTTATAAAAGCACGCATTTAAGGGTTAAAATAATTAGTATAATCTTAGCCATTGATCATTTAAATCTATGGCTGAATATTTGCGATGTATATATATTTATAAACTCTTTATTTTTAGAAAGGAATTTTTCGTTAGATTGGTTGTGCACTTATCAAAATAGAAAAAAAAAATATTTGTTAGATTAATTTGTGCATTGTGTTTGAAAAAAGAGCACAACAAATATGAAAACTTTATTAAAATAATAATTATTTTTCAATTTAAAAATAGAACACGTATGTAAAATTTTCCCATCTGTTATATACCCACCAATTTTGTTGGGTACGTTTGCTAGTGTTAATTAATCGATTAATCCCAATGAAGAACCTCACTAAAAAAAGTGTCTAAATCACCAACGATCAATGTGTTATTTTATACTTCCTTGCAAGTCGAATCTAACCACCATTTATTTTCGCAAAGTCTTTTTGCTCTTGCTCCTATGTCACATTACAATGTTCATCCTTTTCTTATTCTTCCATTGTGGATGCATGGTTATGAAATCGAACTCCACTGGACAAAGGTTAAAGTTCCTCAGCGGAACTCCATTTAAGCGATGTGTCGTTGAATTTTGTGACGAAGATTAATAGGAAAATTTTCTATCAAAATTTTCATATGAATTTTTTTTTTCTCTTTATAAAATAAAAGCGAAATTGAGTAAACTAAAAGCACATGGATTTATAACTACGGGTGAATGCATGCGTCTTCAGATAAAACTTCTTTCTTAATACACGCAATTATATTTCATAAGCGTAACTTTTCCATTTTTAAGAAAAGGAGAAATCATTGTATTTTAATAACAAGCGGGATGCATTTTTCCTATGATATGTATATTTACTAATTAGCAGCTAATTTATTTTGATTTTAAATTATTATGGCTTTCATTGTCTGTCTCTGTTTTTATTCTTTCATCTGTTTTTCTTATTGTTAAAGAGGTACCGTTGTCATAGGTTACTGGTCGTAATTTTGGCCCACATTCAGTGGAACGAGCAAAGTAAAGAAAAAAAAAAAATACATACAATAATTAGATGATTGCACCGGGCTACCTACTCGAGGTACAACCCACTGTTATTTTGCACCAGTAAACCTACTGGATTACTGTTTAGTATGTTACTCCTTTTCCTTGGTAATTTTGCACGCGTGATTTTTGCCAGCGTAAAAAAAAAAAAGAAAAATCTCCATGATTTGTAAGAATGGCTAGAAAAATGTGCTAATTAATTAGAGAAAATTAATATCGGAGGGATTGGATGATGCACAAGTACGATAACGATGTGAGAATTCTGTGAGCACATGTATTATGACAATACATTTTAGGATTGGATGATGCACAACCTAAGTGATGAGAATGTTAGAGTTAAAAAAAGGGAGTCAGAGGGTTTCTAACTTTCTATATACAGCGATGAAGAGAGAGTCTTAAGTCTTTCTGCAATTTGAATTATTTGATCGGCTAGTTGTCTTTTCTTATATTACTATAAAATGCCGGGATGGTTTATTAGGAGTTAGTTGGAGCAACAAATCCTAAATCAACTATTGCAGGATTGTTTTTAGACTTGACAGTTAATAAATTGTAGGTTATGACAAATTCCTGTCACTTGGGTTACAAGAATAATAATTAACCAAAGAAAATTGTTAAATGTTCATTAGCACCTGGAGTGGTGAGAATAAATGATTCTGCTATCTCCTGATTCCGAACAAGTTCTGTATCTTCATATTTTTTTTATAATGCTTTTGAAACATTCATATAATATAGTGTCCTAACCAAAAGTGAATGTAAGATGTAACACGCAATCTGCTGTTTGTTTGCTAATCAAGAGATTAGGAGATGGGAAAGGAGAAATCATATACAAGATCTAAGATCTCTATAAATAAAGAAATTTATGTAGCTTTTTTGCTTACTACAGAGGCCAAAGTATCTCCTTTGTCCCCAGAAACAAGTAATGAAAGGTATGCCTGTGAAGGAAACCGTTGGCTTTTTTGTTAGCTACAGTCTCAACTAACAAACAAAAAATATTTAATCAAAAGGTTTGTTTACATTAGTTTTTCATTTTGACCTCATCCACTTTACTTGATCTATTAATACAAGTATGGAAGAAGCAAATTTTATAAGCTGGAAATTTCACATCAGCAGCAAAGTTCTTCCATTCCCCAAGAATTACACTGACTTTGAAAAAAATACAATAATTAATAATAAAAGCAGATGATCCTGTAAGTAAGTGCATTTCTGACTTTTTCATAAGAAAAGGATGCAGGTAACCGAAAAAAAAAATTGAGTATCAATGTGTATATTTCAAATGGTCAAGTTATTCCACTTAAAATTAGAGATGCTGGTTACCTAAATATAAAGAGCAATAGTATTAAGTGGAATAATTCAAAAGTCATGAAATTTAATACAAACCTTTTTCTCATAGAGACAAATAAGACCAATAGTCTAGAGTCATTTTTATGATTTTTAGAAGTGAAGCACAAGATTCCTCATAAAAAAAAATGCCATATCTTTTAGTTTTGTTAAGTAGAATTGAAGTTTTCAGAAAATCATCGGACAAAGAATGTAAGTTGTGACAAACACACACACACCTACACAAAGGTGCGTTTGGATAGGTGTGGGAAGAAGGGAAGAAGGGAAGAAGGGAAGAAGTGGGAAGAAATATTGGAAAATGTGTAACTTTGTGAAGAGTTTGGATTGTTTATAATTTTTTTTCTTCTTCTTCTTTCTTCCAACTATCCAAACACACCCAAAAAGAAAAGAAGAAAAATACACAAAACAGTCCCAAAACATTGGAGTTCGCTTCAAAAGGCAATTTTGTTCTCCCTTTATTAAAGATGTCCCTAAGTCCCAAGATTCAGGGTTGAGGAAATACAATATGATACCAAATTAAGGAATAATCAAGTTACATTAACAAAGTCAATAGAGCTAATAACAACGCTAGATTATTTCTTCATCCAAGTTGTATGTGCTTTCATCTTGTCTGAAAATTCTTGCATTTTTAAAGTTGTTTATGCATGCAGTAAAGCAATGTTTTTAATACCCTATCGGCATCCTTACCTGCCAGTGGCTGGAATCCAGTATTTTTACGAAATTTTTTGGTATTTGGTCTCTTAATACTGGATACTATAGTTTCAGTCTCTGTTTCCGTACCCAGTATTACTAGAATTTTTCGTAGGGTATTGAAAAAATGCAGTAAAGAATGTTGTTCCGTCAGAAGGCTAATACAAAAGTTCGTTTAGAAGTATTTCTACAACCTCCAAAAATATAAACACACTTTGAACCTCCAACCTGCATGCACATTTCCATAACAAGAAATACGAAATACACTTCTACTCTTCCTCTGTTCCTTTCCTTACTTTCTATATAAGTTCTGAATGTTATTTTTCTTTGTACGATTGCACATGGAAGATACTTAATTCGCAAAGTCCCAACTTGACATAGATCGGCTATTTCGGGACAATTGTATACATAATGACTTTATAGGGTCCTGCATGAATATTTTTCGAGTTCTATAAAATATGTCAAACAATTATATCTATCAGCTAATGTAGCCATTACCAAGAAGAAAACATGATTAGCCCATGTGATCCCTTATGTAATGTTTTGGTTAGTTGGCTAACTGGGTTATTATTTATTGCAATTGTTTTACTTAATGATGATTATTTTTTACATATTTGTCGGTGCGTACCTTTGAGTCCCAGAGCAATGTTCAAGAGAATTTAGTGTAAATTATTCAATGAACCAACAAGGAAGAATTGCAAGCAAACAGAGACGGCTGATTTATTTAGTAGTAAAACAATACGAATATATATAAAAGAAGCAGGTTGTACTTTTTTAATATCATTTGAAAATTATCTTCTAATCCCCACAAACGACAAATAATATCTTGTACTAATCTATTTGGGATTGTGCATGGGATTTGATTTTACAGTTAACTTTTTAACACAAAAATATTGTAATCTCCTCATTCTGGTTTGTGTGCTTGGATATATAACAGTGTTCCTTTATTTTCCTCCACTCACTTGTACCAGCCACTTTTTCCATGTCTTATTGGAAAATTGGACAAAAAATGATTAAAAGCCATTAGTTGACCTTGTATCTTGCTCTTCTCAAAATTAGTATAAGCAACCACCTGCACTAATGTCTGAGTGGATAGTCTACTTATTATCTCTCCCTCCCTCTCTCTGTTTCTGCATAGAGGCAAGCGGTTAACATGTTACATATTTTACTGTCTTTTGGTGTGTAGAAATGCACAAAGTTTTGTCGACTAACCTATATGCATGCATCTCATTTTTTATTTTGCACTGGGTGCATGCCAAGTCTTAAATCTATTCCAGGGTATGGCATTAGCTGATTTTATTGTTTCTTTTTCGTCCTTTTGTTTCTCCATTTGCAGCAGGCACATGTATATGTCTACCTCACATGTTATGATATTGCATTAGGGTTAGGTCTGTTCAACACATGTATTTATTTGATGAGAATTATTCAAATTTTCAATGGGTAGGATCAAACGACATTTTTATACTGATAAATAATACTTAACAACTTACATGTTTCGGCTTAGGACTTGTTCAGCCTGATTTCAGTAATTTAAAACAGAATACGTACTGAATTCTTTGTCAATTGGCCCTTTTGGAAAATTGTTATTTATCGGAAAGGTATTAATGAGGTTAAGGTACTTGTGCTTTCCGAAAATTTTTGGCGTATATTTCTGAAAATTCACATAATAATCCTTGCTGGGTGAGTTTTAAGATAGATTTCTTGGTACTTCCAGAATGAACAAACGGTTGGATAATAATATAATATAGAAACGACATGCTTTGACCCTTGTATTTCTTCAAAAAAGAAAATATAGAAACGATATGTAATCTATGAAACTAGTTTTAGGAATGGTACAAGGGAATTATTATCTACTTACCGTCCCATGTCATTTGCGTGTATATTTGTTCATTTTGGCTCCGTTTGAATTCCATTTGGAAAGAAGGGAATAAGGGAATAAATTTATTATAAACAATCCAAACTCTTCACAAAGTTACACACTTCCCAATACTTCTTCCCACTTCTTCCCTTTTTTTCTTCTTCCCACACCTTATCCAAACGGAGCCTTTATACATTTATTTGTCAAGTTTGTTTATATGTGTTCATTTTACTCAATTACGAGTTAGATTTTATTTTTTTGTATTGTTGTTTAGATTTTTATATGAATATTCAACTTATTTTTATTGAACTTATTTGTTTGTATATGTGTTCATTTTGATTATTTAAATACTTATTTTGTCTATTTTATATGTTAATGATTTTGTTTAGGTAATTACTACTTACCATCCACTAGATTGTCATCCAGCGCCATCCACAATACGCTCCCCCTCCCTTCCGCGTGTCTCCTTCCTTCCCTAATCTCCCTTCCTTCCTTCGCGATTTTACTCCCTCTCGCTGCTCGCGTCTTTTCTCTCTTCTCTCACTTTACTCCAGGTACTACGTCTCCCTCTCCCTCTCCCTCTCTCTTTTTTCGTGAATTTTTCCTTTCCTTCGGCTCTCTTCCAAGAAAGACACAAAGAGAGTTAGTCTTACTGGCCATGATTTTTTCTTTATCACTGGCTATTTGGTTCTTTTTTCTCTCTCCCTTCTATTTTGTGTTATATATGTTCAATTTTATTCGTTATATCGATTAAATTTATTTGTTATATCTGTTCAATTTATTTGTTATATCTGTTCAATTTATCTGTTATTTTTGTTCAATTTATTTGTTATTTTCTGTTTTGTATGTGTTCACCTTTATTTTTTTGCATGAGTTCAAATTGTTTGTAATATATGTTCAATTTATTTGTTACATATGTTCGATTTGTTTATCTTCAATTTTTTAGTGAGTTCGCGATGTTTGTTATATTTGTTCAATTCATTGTTATATCTGTTCAATTTATTTGTTATATCTGTTCAATTTATTTGTTATTTCTGTTCAATTTATTTGTTATTTCTATTTTATTTATGTTCACCTTTATTTTTTTGTATGAGTTCAAATTGTTTGTAATATATGTTCAATTTATTTGATCTATTTGTTCAATTTATTTATCTTCATTTTTTTAATGAGTTTATGGTGTTTGTTATATCTGTTCAATTCATTGTTATATCTGTTAAATTTATTTGTTATTTCTGTTCAATTTATTTGTTATTTTTGTTTTATATATGTTCACTTTTATTTTTTTACATGAGTTCAAATTGTTTGTAATATGTGTTCAATTTATTTGATATATCTGTTCATTTTATTTGTGTTACATATTCACTTTGTTATGTATATACGTTCATTTTTATTGTTTTTGTCTGAGTTCATGTTGTTTATTATTTCTGTTCAATTAGTTGCTTGATATGTTCAATTTATTTGTTGCATCTTTTCATCTTGTTTCTTTATTTAATCAATTAGGAGCCGAAGAAAAATTGAGAGCGAACAAAAATGAAGGTGGGAGAAGGGAAACAGGAAGGGAAGGGAGAGAGGGGTGGGAAAGGGGAGAGGGGAAAGACAGGGGGTTAGGGAAGGGTATAGAGGGAAAAGACAAGAGGGAGGGTGAGCGGAGAGAGAAAGGACACGCGGAAAAAATTGGAGGCGAAAATACAGTGTGGATGACGCGGATGATTTTTTGTTGGATGACAGTTATCACTCCCGATTTTGTTTATGCCACGGCAAAACTGCACATTGCAGTTATCATTTTGATCCAAAAATATTAATGAGTTTCCAAACCCATAACTAACTTAATTTAGTGGGCTGATATAACATTTCTAGAAAATAGAAATAGCAAAATTGATAATGGCCCAAATCTGTGCCTTGTTAGTTCCAAATCCGGCGTAAATTTCATTTTGAACCCCCAACAAGGCAACAAGCTATAAAATTTGTCATAGGCCCATTTCCAGACTCCTACAAGAAAGGCTTCTTTCTTCTAACGTCCGAGTTCCACCTCAACAGTTATTCTAAAATTCTTGGGTCGAATCCTGTGTAGAATACTTGTGCAGCGCAGCAATCGCACCAGCAGTCAGTCGAAGCAATGGCGGGTAGATTAAGCAGCGTCGGTTCTCGGATCCTGGGCGGAAACGGTGTCGCCGCCCGATCCGCCGCAGCCTCTCTCCGAGCCCGATCCGGTATGGGCCTCCCGGTCGGCAAACACATCGTCCCAGACAAACCCGTACTAATCCCAATCCGAACCCGCTTTTTTAATCTCTCAACTCAGATTTACTTCCTCTTCTCATTTTCTCCCTTTCAATTGTTCATTAATTGAATGCAGCTTCCGACAAATGACGAGCTACTCTGGGACAATGGAACGCCGTTCCCTGAGCCGTGCATCGATCGCCTCGCTCCTCACATTGGGAAGGTGAGATTAGTCGAATTGAGCTAGGGTTTTGGATATTTCGAGATGTTTTTGGTTTGATTGGGTTTGATTTGTTGTAGTACGAGGCTCTGGCGTGGCTGTGTGGAGGGTTAGGTTTCTTCACCACTCTTGGGCTCTTGACTGTTTGGAATGACAAGGCTTCTAAAATTCCCTTTGTGAGTATGCTTACTTTTATCTTGTTTTGTTTCTCACTGGTTGATTGTTAGGTTTGTTATGTTTATGTTGTTTATGAGGTTATTTGAAATGTTTGGTCACCTCAGCATTTGGTAATTAACTAATTGCTGACTAATGTTATGTTTTACTGTACCCGAAAGACATGCTTCTTCCTCTTCAATGAGTTTTTATTTTGCTCTATGGATTTTAATTACCGACTAATTTTATGTTTTGCTATGTCCGTCAGACATGCTTCTTCCTTTCAATGACGTGTTGTATTGCACTTGGGGCTTTATGTTCTAGTTTGGAATTTTCCTAATTATTGCATTAGGATGCTTGGAAAGTTTTGTGCTACATAGAGTCTCTGTGTTAATTTTAAAGAATTCACGAGAAACATTCTTAGATTCTTATCAACACGCTACTATATCAAGACAAGTACTTAAGTTTTATATGCCATACGATGTGTCTTAACTCTGTATAAATCCAAAGATCCACTTTCCTATTTTAACTTAGTGATTGGAGTGAGCACATTCTATATTTTGGTGTTATTATGACTAATATAGACCATAGTCACTTGTAATTATTGTTACACTGGCAGTTCTATTGAGAAAAACATAACTATAACTTGGTAGAGAAGTAGCTATCTTTGCTTAGGTCAGTCATACTGAGAGTGAGAAAAACATTACTATATCAATTAGGCGAGGTTGACAATTTAATGAATATCTGTTTGTTCTGATATGTGTATTATTATATTAAAAGAGCCCAACCTTTCACTAACATTCACTTGGTAGCCACTACCAAGCATTTCTAAAAAATACTTTTCAGTGACATAACATACTTCTCAGTTGGAACCAATTAAATGTCAAAACTTAATCAAGTGTCAATAGTTTCTGTGGTGAAATTAAACCTTATCTTCCATGACCATCAGTTCCTTTTTAGAATCACTTCAATTTTTTCTCTCATGAAGGCAGGTCACACCCATATCTTTTACCTGTCTGTTTTCTATGATATCATAAGAAGCATTAGGTAAATTTAATGGTTAATATTATTGCAATAAATATCTTCAAAATTTTACTCGTTTGGTTTCTGATATTTATTGTTTTTTTTATAAAACATTGGACTTTTCTGCTAGTGAAATTTTAGCTAGAATACAGGACCTTGATTGTTGACAATTTTCTTCAGCTAGCTGTTAAATATTGTGCAGGTCTACAAAAGGAAGTTTGTTATCTATTTATTCAGTAATATATTTGCAATGGAACATGCATATATTTAATATAAATTCTTGTTTTAAAAATACTATATAGATGTTGAAACAATACTAACAGTTAGGACACCACCTGTAACAACATTTGACTAAAGAAGATGTTATTTGTTAAAGATAGTTGTTACATTGTGAAAAACATGAACAACTAGAACTGAGTGCTTCTGTCATATAGAACGTTTGGATTATATACCTAAATTGTTATTTATAGCCTAAGCAAGTTATTGGTTATTATCTTTTTATTAGAAATGCTTGGAAGTTGGGTACCAATTGATTGCTAGTTCTTATCTTGCTATTACCAAATTGAAAATGGGAGAGAGAGGAGAGAGAGTGGATGAGTTCCAGTTTTTATTGCACAGTGAAGGTCATCGAGGTGCAGTTGTCTTGAAATGGCGAATGAAAGGTCAAAAGAAGGATGATTAATGGAAGTTTCTATTAAATTGAGTCTTATTGAAATCAAAATTTAATCAGGGCACTATATATGAAAGAAATTTATCAGTGAATAAGTTACTGTCTTAGGTGGGGCTTGTAAATTTTAGTAACTGCTTTGTGCAATATTGGTATGGTGTTGTGATTCTAGCATGGCAACTAGCCAACTAGTCTTTCCTCACACAATCAAATATGGTCATTATTTGGTTCAGTGAAACCCCAATCACATTGAAATGAACAATTGCTACCAATGAAATGCTGTACAGTATCAATAGTCATGATGTATTGTATTTTGTTAAGTTGCTTTCTTAGATTTTATTCTGGCCTGATCCTTTTGCTGCTTTAGATTTGACTAGAACTTTATAGCCTAGTAATTCTTTGGTAGTATTCATGCTACCTTGCAAACCCTCTATAACTGGAGTACTTGTGTGATACTGCAACTTCAATATATTATGTATCCCTGTGTATGCCAGCCTATATATTTCTTTATCTATATTTTAGTAAAAAATGAAAATATTTAACTGCATATCTCCTTTCTGCTGCTTACCTGCAATAGGAGATTAAACGACTTGTAGGTTAAATAATCATGTAATTCCTAAATATTTAGGAAGTTAAAGAAACATAAAATTTTCTGATGTTTTACAGGGTGTACAAGCTATTATATCCCTTTCTATTTACTTTTGTTTGGTAAAAATCATCATAATAATAATGATTTTGCTACATTTTCAGGCTCCAAAAGTTTATCCATATGACAATCTGCATGTTGAGCTCGGTGGAAAGCCATAGGAAAAAGTGCCTCAACACACCAAGCTAGTGTTTAATTTGCATGTTTTTTTTCTTAATGTAATTGTTTTTATTTTTCCTTTTTTGCTTAGAGAAATAACTTGGCTGGCATTGTGATCATAAAGTACAGAACTATTGCTCTTTTACTGTGAAACATATTGGCAACATGTTTGGTTGTGGACGAATAAGAATTTTTCCAGCATTGAACCTCTTATAACATATGTACGTGTAGAGTTTATCTACTTTTTATATGATTAAAATACATGCATTCAACTTGTTTAAGCTTCTGAAGTTGAAAGTTTTGATCTATGCTATTGAGTCAATTGTTAGATGTTCATCGTCAACTAAGAGCTTAAACCGACGAGTGGGGGAAGATAATGGAGCATTGTATTGAAATAATTGTGTGTCAAAACAAACCATTTTCTCTCATTCAACAAATGTTACGTAAATTGTTTTACTTGTAGCATTTACAGCATGGTCTCTATTATGGTAACAATTTGAATAAGGAGCATCTAATTATTTCCCGGTTTGTAGGAGTTGCTTCCAATTTCATTTATCTGCTCCAAATCCTAGTCCGGCTTGTTCAGATTGGATAGAGTTTGATAGGCGCACGTTATTAAACAAGTGCGACGTAGACCTGAAGCTCGTATTTTGACTGATTTGAGAGGGTAGTAAAATCAATTAATACAATTTGAAAACTTAAATCTTTGATCTGAATGAGTTACTGTCATTTCATTTCAATAGAAAAGAGTTTAAAAGAGATGATTTTCAATTGAAATTTTGTGTTTGGAATCAATAAAGAAAGAATTGAAGATAAATGAATAAATGAAGAATACACTGAAAAGCAATAACTTTGAAAAGAAGCACACAATTCTCCACCCTCATTCTGCGAACAGTAATTTCTCTTTTTAAATCAGTAAATGAAACTATTTTAGAAATCAGTTCACACAGAAAGATGTATAGGTGTTGAGAGAGAAAATAGTTGATAAGTTAATCAAAACTTAGCCGTGAACTAAATAAAGTAAAATTAGCAGTAATAAATATTTCCTATCTTGTGACCAGCACTCAATGCACAGCATGGAACAGAGCCAATTCAGGTGACAAAAAATTTACCCGAAATTATCACATAAACTTCGCGTTAGCAACATGGAGACCCCCACTTGCTACATCAAAGTGCACAGCTTGCGGGATTCGACAGTCGAACTGGAGGGATAAATGCTACTTTTCTAAATATTCCTGTTGGATAGTGCCTAGATTTGATGCCACTTTTCAATGAGTCATCAGGCCTCCTGCCAAACATCTTTGATCTGATTAAACAAATAATACTTACATTATACTTGCAAGTTTACTTTTCTTTTTGAGTATGAAATGAGGATCAAAGCCCACAAATAATACTCAAGAAAGTGAGAAAAAGCTAATTTTATTTGCATTCAACACTTCCCTCTAGATAAATTGTTTTTACAATTGAAAAAAAAAATTTCTGTAATTAGTATTCCACTTCTTAGGACAATTATATTATCTTATCAGATGCTTTGTTGGTGAAATTCAGTGACATATAAAGGATTTGATGCATTATATGGCTTATAACATAAAGTAGGATGCATGTTTAGGTGTTATATCATATGCATTTTACATGCTTTCAACAAGGTCTTTGAGTTGATGTACCAGTTTCTGGTACACCTTGGTATTCTGTTGAGAGGGCTCAGGGATGTAAACGTGAGAAAAATAATTTTCTGAGATCCGTTTTGTAAGATTTTGAGTGCTTAATGGTGATATATAGTGGTTTTACTAACTTTTGTGGACTTTTTAAAAATATGAGGACTTAACAAATTTTAGTGGGCTTTTATGATAAAGTGATGGCTTAACGGATCAGATTTAATTATAGGCTCAGTGGATTGGACTTAGATCTGATTTGATGTGTCGAACCCGTTACGGTTCGATCCAGTCAATTCGACTAGGTTGACTGGATCCAGCCGCTTGGAATTATGGGCTTATGCAGGCTTGAACTTGTGGATCAGAACTCAGTAGCAAAAAAAAAGTGGACTTTCAACTGTGTTGAGCTGAATAATTAAATGTGATTGCGGGCTTATCTGTTTCAGGCCGAAAATAAATTAAGAATTCTATCGGGCTTTAAAATTGTTTTTACATGTGGGCGTTTCAGATTTTTTTTATAATTGGAACCGAATATAAATTAATTAATTAGGGAGTTCTGAGCAAATTAATCTGAATTTTTTTGAGCTTGATTGCGATTAGACTAATTAATATACTTAGTCTAATAGTTGGATTTTTAGGAAAACGAGGAAATAGTCTGACTTTATACTAGAACAAATAACTTGGCAAATATTCAGATTGTCTAATCTCGTACAATAAATTAATAATTTTTAATTTATTTTATGAGTTTAAATTTCTTTTTTCTACTTCTGACTTCTGATTCCTGATTCTGATTTCTGACTTCGATATTAGAAAATTATAATAATGAAAATTAATCTGAATCTGACGTTTAGACAAGTAATTAATTTCTGAAACCTAGGATGATGATACGTGTCGAAGAAGAACCTATCAGTTATGCTTATCAATGATTTCCTCAAAATGCTATATTATCAAATTAATAATTTGTCAATTGTATTTATTACAAACTATGCAAAGTCAAACTTCGGCGCCATATAGAACAGGGAAGAATGGACTAAGTTCAACTATCCTTTGTTTGAATCGAAAGTTGGTTGAAACTATCAAGCCAAAGCGTATCTGGGGATTTTCAATATATCAAAACAAACATCTTATATTATTAGATTGGAGGCGCAAAATACTATCTTGGGAGTTTAAGATTGACTTTACAAAGTTTGCTAGCCAGTCTTTTTTCAGCTAGCTACGATTGTGATATGAGATTTGTATTATTCTTATATGAATATTTTGTTTTAGTTTTTGTGTCGGTGGTGGAAGCAACAACGTTCAATTTCAACCTCTTATCTGAAAAAACACTTGCAGCAAACCAGCTTGTGTCGTAATTTACAAGCCAGTTCACATCTAACAGGGGCGCGTGCATGGACATCACTAAAACGACTGCTTAATATTTGAAAACCTTGCAAATTTCAAAAATTATAAAAAATTTACTTGGTCCCATTAAATATGAAATTTTTTTTTACAAATTCAATCGAGACATTCAAGATAATGGCTCCGTTTGAATAAGGTGTGAGAAGAAGAGAAGAAGGGAAGAAGTGGGATCGAAGAAGTATTGAGAAGTGTGTAACTTTGTGAAGAGTTTGGATTGTTTATAATAAATTTATTCTCTTATTTCCTTCTTCCCAAATGGAATCCAAACGGAACTAATATTCTTCCATCACATCCTCTGAATTCTTATGCGTCAATAAGAAAATGCATATCGAAGTACCCTGATTAGAATACATAATGCTAATTTAATTATGAGGAGGGTTCCGGTGTCCATATTTTAGATGCCACCAAGTGTCCCAAAATACACTTTTTTTTACTACTTTTACAAAATATAAAATTTAAATTTCGAATCCAAAACGTTGATCTTATTCGATATAACTAGCGATGCATTTTCATATAAGTTTTATAATTTTTGAAGTTTATTTGATACTTGATCAATATATTGAAAATTGAACGAATGTAGTTAAATATGATAGGTTAATTCTAATCTGTTCATATTTTAGCATCTTGATCAAGTATCAAATAAACTTCAAAATTTATAAAACTTATATGAAAATGCATCGCTAGTTATATCGAATAAGTTCAACAGTTTGGATTCGAAGTTTGAATTTTATATTTTGTAAAAGTAGTAAAAAAATGTATTTTGGAGCATTTGGGGGCATCCAAAATGTGGGCACTGGAACTCTCCTCTTTAATTATATATATATAATTCTCTTGAAACTTAAGTTATCAGTTTTTTTGCTTATTTAAAATATTGCATAATAAAATCAGGTCTTATTATTAATTTTCTTGTGTACGTTGTGTCCAGATTAATTTAAAGCAGAATTGGTCTTAGGCCAGAGGATTTAGAACTTTTTTTATTTTTGTCCTGTTTTTCTCCTTCCGGAGATAATTGTACAAGGAGACTTGCATGCGAAGACATTGTACCAGGAATAGAAGGGTGAAAGATAAACTATTAATTGTACCTGCACTGATCTAGACCACTACTTGCGTAGTTCAAGTGGATCGGTACCAATACTCTATGGGGCCGTTTGGATCCCATGGGGATTTTGGGGAATTTCATCTTCCTACCATAAATTTATTATAAACAATCCAAACTCTTCACAAAATTACACACTTCCCAATAAATTTATTCCTAGGAATTTCAACTTCCCCAAATTCCCCAAATTCCTAAGCGATCCAAACGGTCTCTATGGGTGTGTTTGGATTGAGGCCGGATAAGCATAAGAATAAGGATTGACACGAGATTTTAGAATTTCTTATTTTTATCCAAATAAGGGACCGGATAAGTCCAAATTTCTTATTATTGTGTTGTTTGGGTTGCACAAGAATAAGAAATTTGAAGCTTATTCTTATCCGGATCCTCATTCTTGCGCACAGAAAGTGAAATAAAATTTGAAGCTTATTCTTATCCAAACACACCCTATGGAAATATCCAGCGACCGAGTCTAACGCACACAAAGTGGGATGTTTCATATTGTATGGGCACGTTGCCTACGGGCACAAAAAAAAAAGGAAAAAAAATCCATTTTCTTGAGATCTAAAACTCCTCTCTGTTTCAGTCTCTCTCAGAGCATATGTTCATTATTAATTGACAAGAAAACGGACAGGGTGATCACACAAAAATCTTAGAACTAATCTTCTCGAGTCTCGACTCGTCCAAGAATAAAGCTTCTCTCGGAAATAATGCACTACCCAAAAAATTCATGAAGAAATCGGAAGGAAGCTGTTACCAGAAGAGTTTTTTTTAGCTCAAAGTTGAAAGAAGAGAGGAACAAGGAAGTTAAGAAAGGAGAATTAGTTTTTATTTTTATTTTTATTTTTATTTTTTTAACTCATTATCCATATAATAACTTTTTTTAGATAATGAGTTTTTTCTTAACTCATTATTCAAATAATAATTTTTTTTTTAAAATAACACTCTTCCCAACTGTTTTAGAAATAAAATTCTTTCTAGTTTTTTCTACTGAAATAGTTCTTCATTGCTAACTCTCAAACGATCCAAAAACGATCTTAGAAGAGAAGGTGGAAAATTATATGGGAGAAATCACAATTCGATTTTATTAATTTTTTTTTTGAAAAGAAAGTCCAATCGTAATCTCGATTTGGACCTCTTATTGTTTGATTGTTTTAGCAAAAAAAATAAAAAAATAAAAATAAAATAAATAAATAAGAATATTATTTTGAAAGCGTAAGATGGCAAGGGACTCTGCAGAAATACCGCCTAACTATGAACTATTTGAGATAAGAGATGATGAATTGATTTGACGTTATAAATTTTCTTAAGGAGCATTGTTGTTTTTATGTTGGAAACAACAACCACATCAACAACTAAGTCTTTTGTTTTATACAAGTTAAGATAAAATAGAAATGAAACCCAGCTAAAAAATCACCAAAGAACAAAATAATAATGATACCAAAACTACTACTACTAATAGTAGTAGGTTAAAACTATGAACTAAGAAACCTATTACATTACTCCCATGCAATGTTCATATCTAACGCTAACCCCTTGATAAATTTCATTCCATAAAGTCCTTTTACTGTTTCCTCCCACGTCTATCTTGGTTTACATCTGCTTCTCGTTTTGTTCTCGAAATGATTGAGAATTCTACTTCGTACCGGTGACTCAAGAGATTTATGTTGGATATGTTCAAAACATCTTAAACAATATTGGACCAACTTCCTCTCTATCGGTGCAACTCCAATCCTATTTTGTATGTCATTTTCTTTATTTAATATTTTTAAGATGTAAACATTAAATAAAAAATTAGTTTTTGTGATTTTAAATTCCATTGAGCAATGAAAAATTACTCACAAAATTATTATCATTATTTTTTTCGCTGCTCCAATTCAATTTTTCTTTTCTCTTTAATTAAACTCATCATAGCAATTTATGATAATCAGGACAAAAAATTAATTAACAGAAATTTGGGCAAAAACATGTATAGAATACTTTTATTTCTCAAGGAAGACAGATGGGATCAAAACCTCGAGAAGTTTCAAATTTAACTATGCATCCTCTAGCCAGATTTAAAACTTACAATCTCAAATTAAAAGCGCATTGCTATTTGTTACAAAATAGTGAGCTGGTTCTTCGTGCAAGGACTAAGGTTGGACCATTCAATGATTACCAAATGGATGCACTAATTGAAACCTCTCGCCAAATTAAGAACAAAATGATCTATTCATTCATTTGAAATAAATGCTTTGATTTGACTCGAAAAATCAAAGCACAACCTTCTAATATTTATTGGTCCCAGAAAATGCCACAATCTCATTTTAGTTTATATTTCATAATTTTTAATTAAGTGCTCAATCCTAGCCATTTACCTTGTTTAATGCCATAATTTAGTTTATATTTCATAATTTTAAATTAAGAGTTCAATCCAAGTCATATACCCTTGTTTAATTTCAGTAGAGACATATGTTTGTGGTTAATTAGATCGATTGTTTTTCTAAACTCCTTGATCCATAAAATTTAACAAAATCCATTGTTTAGATTTTAGACGTTTGACATATAAAACTAAATTGCGATATTTGTAGTATGAAAAAATATAGAATAACCCTTATCTCTATTAATATAGTTCTAAAAAAAGGCATCATGATCAAAGTATTCGAATTTAAGAAATATCATTTTATTAAAATAATACTAAGCAATAATGTGATATAAATTGATAATGCTTAAGCTGAATGATGTAATCAACTAATGGGGAGTTGCTTTTTACACGGTTAAATTTTGCAATACATGGTAAATATTTACAAATGACAAAACTATCCCTATCTAACCTTTTTCCTTTAGTTCCTACTTAACTCCCCTTTACTCTCCTTAGTCTTTATTCTTCGCCAGCTTTATTCTCACTATCTCTTCCGAGAGCAGATTTGCTCACAAGCGATCCACCTCTACACCTCCATGGTCAGAAAGAAAAGGTTAATTAGACACTTTTTTTCTTTTCTTTACGGTGCTTTTTGAGAAATTGGGGCTATTTTTTTCCCTACCTATCTATCCCTTCTAATTTTGATATTTGGTTGATTAATTTTTTAATTATATGAGAGGTTGATGTCAACTTGACAACTTCCTGGAGAAATTATGGTGTACGACAGTACGAGATACTCTCTTGGTGGTTCAATCAGAGGCAAAATATAACACAAGGGTATATTTGTCATTTATAAATTTTTACCGTGTATTGTAGAATTTGACTGTGTAAAAAGCAACTCCCTCAACTAACGACTAAAATAAAATATAATCGGAATTGCTTAAGGCCATCCTCTGGATTCCATCATCCCCAGTGGGAACACGTTTTTGGTCCCCACTGTTGGAATATTTTCGGTCCCCACCGTTGCTTTTCCTCCTATCCTTTCTATTTTTGATCCCCACTGTTTCTCTTTCTCTCATCCTTTCCTATTTCGGTCCCCACTATTTCTCTCCCTCCTATCTTTTTTATTTTTGGTCCACTGTTTCTCTTAATAATTAATATATATATAACTGTTGAAGTTATATATGTAACTGTTGAAGTTAATATATATAACTGTTGAAATTATATATGTACTGTTGAAGTTATATATGTAACTGATGAAGTTAATATGTTATATATGTAACTGTTGAAGTTAATATATATAACTGTTGAAGTTCATATATATAACTGTTGAAGTTATATGTGTAACTTTTGAAGTTATATATATGTAACTGTTGAAGTTATATATGTAGCTTTTGTAGTTAATATAAGTAATTGTTGTAATTTGGATACTAACTGTTGTAGTTAATATGAGTATCAGAAATGAAAAAGATGAGAGGGAGAGAAATAGTGGGAACCGAAATAGAAAATGATAAGAGGAAGAGAAACAGTGGGGACAAAAAATAGAAAGGATGGGAGTGAGAGCAACAGTGGGAACCGTAATAGGAAATTATGAGAGGAAGAAAAACAGCGGGGACAAAAAATATTCCAAAAACAGAAAAAATTAAAACGTGTTCCCAGTGGGATGAATCTCGGGAATGATTCTTATGACCTCCGAAAGTATAATTAATGAAAAGGTAATCAAGCTGGCGAGCGCCTTTTCTTTAAAAATAAGATCAGTTTGCAATTCTTTATTTATATTAAAATGAGTATCTTTTATTTAATGGTTTTTTTTATGCCTCTTCAAATGGAATTAGTCTATGAATCAGTCTCTTTTAGTTCTTAATAAAATAATCAGAAGAATTAATACGTATAACAGATAAATTAATTTAACATTACGAAACATCAATAATCTTACACGCCACCATCAAACAATATAATTAAGCACAGAAAGTATTATACATAAACCACAGGTCCACAGCCTAATAGCTATGTATGTATAAACCATACCAACAAGCCCCAATACCCAACACAACAGCATGCACTGCATGCAAAGTACGTAGACAACTATGACATTAATTAAATACAAACCAAGCGCTGAATTAAGGACACTGGAACCCAGCTGAAACTTTCTTTCCACAGTAGTTGATCAGC
Source organism: Rhynchospora pubera (assembly GCA_028095005.1). NCBI lineage: Eukaryota > Viridiplantae > Streptophyta > Magnoliopsida > Poales > Cyperaceae > Rhynchospora > Rhynchospora pubera. The sequence goes on along the minus strand of CM051461.1, from coordinate 162,370,162 downwards.
AAACTCAGATTAATAGGTAAGTTTAGATTGATGCCTAATATATTTTCTTTGAGTGCAGTGCAAAGGCACACAGCAGCCTCGAGATCTGCAAGGCCTTGGATAAGGGTGCAGCATGGCTTCTTGGGTGGTTTCCCAAGCTCAATGTTGATCAAGCCATTGAGGACGTTTGCGCAGACGCCTAGCTTGAGTGCATCGATCGGGCACTTTCCTCCGGATCAGGGGCGGATCCAGGATTTAGAAATTGAGTAGGCCAAAATTTAAAGAATTGACCTTAATTAGTTAATTCAAACTTTTCCGAATGTGCCAGCAATCAATATATATAGCAACCATTCCAAGGCAAATACTGCTAGAAAAAAAAACACACAAGAAAAGTTTAAGCTATTTACTAGTTATCATTCCATAATTGATTATAAAAAAAATTATAAGAAATGCACAACACAAACCTTGATTACTGATTCAATACATGTCTTTCTTGTATCAAAATCTAGGAACTCCATGCCTTCTTTGAACCACTCTCTACTTTCTTAAAAAAAACTTTCCATGGTTTTTCTTTTCATGATTGACACCTATCGAAAATAACAATATATAATTAGATTCTATGCAATAATGACTATCTGGATATAATTAAGAGGAAAAAAAATTAAGAAGCCAGCTTTTATATTCAATTGAAATATATTGACATTCACCATGCATCAGCCACTTTAATTGAATTATACGTAGACTTGGTCCTTAATGAATGGCACAAAATCATTATGATTTATGAAAATATAAGGTATTCTAGAAATGCACTAAAAGCGTATATGTATCCCTAATAAACATTTGACATTTGACATCACGCATACTAATACAGATATTAAAAAAAGTCAACAAACATATTAATATTGAGATTTAAGTGTATCTGTGTATGATAGTATGAAGTCTATACATTCACAGAATGACAGGTCACACAAAGTTCTAAACATACTTACATACATTCAAATATTTTCCAATTAATTATCCATCATGAAATGGTCGAATGGGATCATCCTAAATTAGTAAATTATAATTTTATAAATTGCTTAAAGTTACAGATTTTCACAAAAGTCCTAAAGTGAAGACTAAAATAAAAGCTAAAAAAATATAATAAATAATAAATATTAAAGAGAGAAAATGTCACTGTGTTTGAAGAAAGAAAAGGTCATTGTTCGAAAAACAAGAGAAGGCGAGAAGCACTGCCGCAGGCTCGCAGTGTCGCCGGCCGCTGGCCGTCGCCTCACACAACTGCACAGTCTCTACTCGCTAGCGCTAGATTAGATCATACTTAGACGGTATGAGAGCAGGAGTTGTATCGGAGAAGATTTGAGAAGGAAAATGTTTTGATCGATATGAATGCTAATGGGCTAAAGTTGGACGCTAGTCATAGAGTAGGCCCATTCGTAAAATATCATTAGTTTATACTAAATTTTCTATATCTGTAATTAAAATTTTAAAATCACAACATAGGCCAGGCCTATCCTGGCCCTCTATTGGATCCGCCCCTGCTCCGGATGATGGACTTGGTACAGATGGGGTTGGTACGGAGGGGGTTGGTACGTAAGGAGGGTTAGGTTTTGGTTTGGGGGTCGGACTTGGACAATCGCCACATGTGCAACCGCATGCATTTGTTAGTGTGAAGAAGAGGAGGTTAAGTGTCAGGAAAAGAGCAACTGGCATTGTTTTTTTTGACGACATTGTGTATTTGTGTTATTAGGGCAGTAGGGCTTTTAGATGTGTGAAGAAAGAAAAGTATGGATGGTATTTATAGGGAGAGAAAGAGTTGATCCTTTATCTAGGTTTTCATTTTTAACAAAATTTTTGAGGTCTAGGGATTTGGTTGTAGACAGATCTAATAATTTCACAACTCCCAAGAAGAAATTTGGATCGAAAGAGGAGCGAGAAAATTTAGAAGATTTATACGTCTTCTGAATTAGTGCAATAAAGGGTGACAAACATGAATACATGATAGCTAATTAGTATATAGTCTTTGCTAAAATGCAACAACATTATGTTGTCATTTACGCTTAAATTGGAGTGACAAAAAGTTATAATGTTATTAATAACCAGTAAAAACTTTCTGGATATGTCATAATTGGGATCTACAGTTAAAACATATATATGAACGATGCATATATTCTAAATGCTTGTGCGCAATATACACGATTTATTTATAAATCATTATTTTAAAAGACATAATTTTATTATCTGCTCTGAATTTCCTCAGCTATATATGTAAAAAATTTTGTAAACAAATAAATTTCCACCTTAATTAATATTTGATGAGAAAACAATTTAGTCATGTGTCTTTTTTTGTTAAATCTGCTTTCTTGTTGTTCGGTTACTGGAATAGGTGTGTGACGTCGTGGCGAGTCAAGTTATTAAACTCATACCTCAATACATACTTAAAACTATAAGTGGTTGTCATATCGAATATGATTCAAGAAGCGCAGTGATTGATTCATGTCATACTTAGCGTAGTTCAAAATGACAGTCTTCAAGAATGATTTGGTCTAAGTTACAATAAGTTTAGTCTCCAATTAATGTAGTTATTGTTATTTAAGTTTTACTATTTCCTAGATTATTAAGTTTACTTATTAATGGTTTGATTTCCAAGGCGAGAAGCTATTTCGTATTTAAAGATGATGCACGAACAATAGAGAAAGACTATGGAAAAATACGAACAAGAGAGATTTTGATTGAGATCACACAGATTCTCAAATAAAAATAATGGCTATTGCCGATATAAAAAAAACGAATTCTGTATCTTTCGTCGCCCCGCCTCCTTTTTATCTCGTTTCCATTACAACCTAATTTAGATAATCATTTTAAAAGGAAATAATTAATCTAAACCTAATAACAATATTTCGGTACATAAAAGTAAGATACAAAGGCCCAAAGCCCATATTGCATTCGGCCATCATTCTCCCTCCCTAAGAAAAAAGATTCGTCCTCGAATCTGATACTTCATCCTCTGCTTCAGATGTCTCTTTCTCGCTATCAGTAATGTATGGGGATAAATCTGCCACATTAAAGGTCCCCGACACATTATATTCACCTGGTAAGTCTACCTTGTATGCATTGTCATTGATCCTTTCAAGCACTCGAAATGGTCCATCTGCTCGAGGTTGTAGCTTGCCATACCTGCCAGTTGGAAAGCGTGCCTTTCTCAAATGAATCCATACTAGATCTCCTTCTTTAAACACCACCTTCTTGCGATGTTTGTCTGCCCGCTCCTTGTACTTCTTATTGGATTTCTCAATCTGATCACGAACCTGTGAGTGCACTTGCTTGATGTGTTCAGCATGTTCTTCTGCATCACCACTGAATTGACGCTGGACAGACAATGGTGTAAGATCGAGAGGTGTTATAGGATTGAATCCATAAACAACCTCAAAGGGACTTTTTCCTGTAGTCCGGCTCTGTGATCTGTTGTAGGCAAATTCAGCTTGAGGCAAGGTGAGATCCCATTGGCGTGGACTGTCACCTACCAGACTCCTCAACAGGTTTCCCAGACTTCGATTGACCACCTCCTTTTGTCCATCAGTTTGGGGGTGATGAGATGAGCTAAATTGTAGCTGAGTGCCCATCTTGCGCCAGAGAGTGCGCCAAAAGTGACCTACAAACTTCACATCTCGATCCGAGGTGATTGTTTTGGGCACACCATGCAATCTGACAATTTCCTACAAAAACAAACGAGCTACCTGCGAAGCATCAAAGGTTTTGTTGCAAGCAATGAAGTGTGCCATTTTAGAGAATCGATCCACCACCACCATGATTGAATCCTTGTTTCTCTGAGTTCTGGGTAACCCGAGAACAAAGTCGAGGCTGACATCTTCCCAAGGAGCCATTGGAACGGGTAGAGGTTGATATAGACCCGCATTAGTCCCTCGTGTTTTGGCCAGCTTACAAGTCCTGCATCTCCCCACAAATCGAGCCACATCTCGCTCCATTCTAGGCCAATAAAATTGGTCTTGCAACCATGCCAGTGTTTTATCAACTCCAAAATGCCCTGCAAGTCCTCCAGTATGTCCTTCCGTAATAACTGCCTCCCTCAATGAGCCTTTAGGAACACACAGGCGGTTACCTTTGAAAAGAAAGCCTTCTTGTCGGATAAAATGCTGAAAAGGACCCGATTCGCATTTCTGCCAGATATCTGCAAAATCAGGATCATCTCCATATAACTCCTTGAATGCATCAAACCCGTTCACTTGAACCCGCATAGTTGTTATCAGTGAATGCCTCCGACTCAGTGCATCTGCTACCTGGTTCAGCACTCCAGCCTTGTGTTTAATAGAGAAGCTGAAAGCCTGTAAAAACTCAACCCACTTGGCATGTCTTGGCTTCAGCTTGTGTTGCCCATTGATGTACTTCAATGCTTCATGATTAGAGTATAAAACAAACTCTTTGGAAATGAGGTAGTGACGCCAGTACTCGAGACTTCTTACTATGGCATAAAATTCTTTATCATAAGTAGAGTACTTGAACCTGACCTCATTCAGTTTCTCACTAAAAAATGCCACTGGTCTACCGTTCTGGCTCAACACGCCACCAATACCCACACCAGATGCATCACAGTGCACCTCAAAAATCTCCTCAAAATTTGGCAAAATCAGAACGGGTGCTTCAGTTACCTTTTTCTTCAATAATTGAAATGCCTCCTCAGCCTCTTTGGTCCAGGTGTACTTGCCTCCTTTGATACAGTCGGTGATAGGAGCAATGATAGTGCTGAAGTTACGAATGAACCTTCGATAGAATGAGGCAAGACCGTGAAAGCTCCTGATATCATGGAGGTTTGTCGGTGTTGACAATCCTGTGATTGCTTCCACCTTGGCTGGATCCATCCGAATACCTTCCTTAGACACTATGTACCCAAGGAATGTCACTTCACCAGAGAAAAAGTGACACTTCTTGGTGTTGGTATACAACTTCTGCACTCGCAAGACCTCAAAGACTTGTCTCAAGTGTTGCAAATGCTGATCCTCAGAAGAACTGTACACCAAAATGTCATCAAAATAAACAACCACAAATTGACCAATGAAAGGACGGAAAACCTGATTCATCAAGCGCATAAATGTGCTCGGTGCATTGGACAACCCGAATGGCATCACCTTCCATTCATAGAGGCCATCTCGAGTCTTGAAAGTTGTCTTCCATTCATCTCCGGGTCTGATCCGGATCTGATGATAACCACTCCGCAAGTCAATCTTGGAAAACACAGTTGCTCCATGCAATTGGTCAATTAGATCATCAAACCGAGGAATTGGAAAACGGTACTTGATGGTGATCTTATTAACAGCTCTACTGTCTATGCACATCCTCCATGAGCCATCTTTCTTTGGAACCAACAAAGCTGGCACTGCACATGGGCTCATGCTCTCCTGCACATAACCCTTGTCCAATAACTCACGCACTTGTCTCTGCAACTCCTCATGCTCCTTCGGACTCATGCGATAAGCAGCTTTATGAGGAATGATAGCCCCTGGCACAAGGTCAATGCAGTGTTGGATATCTCTCATAGGTGGTAATCCGGACGGCAATTCCGTCGGTGCCACATCAGCGAACTCTTTCACTAACGACATGACCTGTGGAGGGAGTTCCTGACCATCATCATTAGCCTCTGTCACCACCAAGGCAAACACCTCACCCTTTTGCTCCACTTCCTTCTGAAATTCCACCCGAGATAACAACTGACTCTTCGCCTCTTTTCGCAAATCTGAAGGACCAAGAGTAATGGATATACCATCCTTTTGGAAAGTGTAGGTGTTTTTGAACCCATCATGCTTTGTTCTTCTATCAAATTGCCATGGCCTTCCCAATAAAATATGACAAGCATCCATAGGAACCACATCACACCAGACCTCATCAGTATATTTCTTCCCTATTGAGAATTTCACAAGGCACCGCTTTGACACTTTCACCTCACTACCCTTCTTGAACCAAGACAACTTGTAAGGTTGTGGATGATTTTCAGTACTCAACCCCAACTTCTAAACCATGGTATTAGACACTACATTTTCACAACTACCCCCATCTATAATCACATTGCAAACCTTACCTCCACTGGTGCACTTTGTATGGAAGATATTGTGTCGTAGCCACATCTCATCTTCACCAATATTAACACTCAATGCTCTTCTAACCACCAATGATTCACCTGAGTCAGCATAAGTGATATCCTCATCTTCAGCTAAAGGATTCTCATCATCATCCCCATAATCATCATATGTTGGGTCCATATCTTCTTCAACCAGTGTGACAATTTGCTTGTTAGGGCAGTCAGCAATAAGATGTCCTAAACCCTGACATTTAAAACACCGCCGGTTTGTGGAACCTCCTCTACTAGATTGTCCTTTTTCTGGGTAGGTTTTGGAATTTTGGATCTGGGTTGTTGTCGGGTTAGGTTTTGAAGGAGGTGCTCTCCTGTCTGTCTCAATTCTTGAAGAACGACCCTGAAATCTAGAACCATTAACCCTTCTCTTCTGCTGTGATTCAACCTTCAAGGCCAACCTACATACATCCTCAAAGGAATAATATTGTTGTAGGTACACCACATCAGCAATTTCTGGTCTTAACCCGGCAAGAAACCGAGCAACAATCTGTTCATCCTCTTCCACCACACCACATCGCATCCGCAGCATATCAAACTCATTGGTGTACTGCTCCACTGTCAGGTTTCTTTGCTTAAGGTTGTGATAATCAATAAAAGCTTCCTGTTTGTATTGGGTAGGTAGGAATTTTGCCATTAATTTCTTTTTCATCTTATCCCAAGTTCGGATCTTTGGTTTTCCTTCTCTAACACGCCTACTTTTCACATGTTCCCACCAGATTGAGGCATGTTTTCTCAATTTAATGGCTACTAACTTCACTTTTTGATCATCAGTCAGGTTCTTTATATCAAAAACCCGCTCAACAGTATGCATCCAATCAATAAACTCATCAGGATGAGATTTACCTTCAAACTCTGGAATATCAATCTTCACCCCAAGGTTTTGAAAGGATTGTTCAGGCTCTGGTCGAAATCTCTGGTTTCGCCCCTGATTTGGATTCCCCCACGGGTTGTAATCCTCCTCGTCGCCTGCTTCAGAAGAGTTGAAGGACTCTGACTCCTCCCCTTCTTCTCCATTTGTAGAGCCCATCCCTGCTTCTGCGAGTTGGCGCTCTAACTCTCGAATTCGTCTTCCCAACGCAGCAATCTCTAGATCTCGTTGGTCCCGGCGGCGCGGCTCTTCTTCTTCGAGGTTGAGGTTGACTCCACGACCCCGACCTCCTCGGCCACGACCTCTACCACGACCACGATTCACATCCGTCATCCTGGGCTCTGGTACCAAATGATGCACGAACAATAGAAAAAGACTATGGAAAAATACGAACAAGAGAGATTTTGATTGAGATCACACAGATTCTCAAATAAAAATAATGGCTATTGCCGATATAAAAAAAAAACGAATTCTGTATCTTTCGTCGCCCCGCCTCCTTTTTATCTCGTTTCCATTACAACCTAATTTAGATAATCATTTTAAAAGGAAATAATTAATCTAAACCTAATAACAATATTTCGGTACATAAAAGTAAGATACAAAGGCCCAAAGCCCATATTGCATTCGGCCATCAAAAGAGAAAATATCATCTTCTTTCTTATACTATTTTGATATATGAAATTTTAAATTATTATGTTATTGTTTGTGACTGTGTTATTTGATCATTTTTTGTTACATCACTAAATCGAACATGGGGCCTATATACAGGGGCGGATCCAGGAAAGTTTTGAGTCTGGACACTATCCAAACATCATACCCAATGCAATAGAATATAGACCAAATTTAGAGATTCAACCGACCACAAAATCAATCAAGTTTAGGCACCATAAAAGTTTAAGCCTAGGCACTGCCCAATCAGCACTAATTAGATGTTAATTTTTTGAAAAATAACCCTAGGCACTTCCCTGAGGTTGGTACTACATGAATCCGCCTCTGCCTATATATCTGGGCGCCGTGTCGTCAGTATGCAGGCCATTTAGGCGGCCGGATTTGCTTTATCAAAGTGCACCAAACTTTTATAGTACTTCCGTAAGCTTGTGTAATATACATAATAATTTTTTTTTTGTTAAAATTTGTTGATATGGTAATCACCACCCAGCCTTCCCAAAATAAAAGAAAATTGATAAAACAAAACAGTTTAACAATTGGTAGAGTCTTGTACCTTACTTCATCTCAAATTCTCAATTGAAACATTCGTGATAGAGATTAGAGAGAGAGAGAAAAAAAAAGGTCTAGCGCTAGATTGCTAAGAATAAGATTTTATGCTTGCGCTTTTCAATCAGGAGTTAATGGAAAATATCACATAGCTAGCGTGAGAATTATCCGGGGCTGTTATATAGGAATAGAAGGAATTTTTTATTTCTAGATATAAATTTATTATAAACAATCTAAATTCTTCATAAAATTACACACTTTCTAATATTTTATGTCTATGAATAAAAAATTCATCTTATTCCTAAAAGATCCAAACAGCCGCTAAAGTTACTTTAGGATATAGAAGTAATAATTAGATGAGATAAATTTGGTAATGCCAATGTGGTAGTGGGTGAAGGTGACAAGGAACTTAAAACCACAAAACAAACTGATCTGTTCGGCAATCGGCGTGAACAAATCTTGGGAATGCAAATTTTGGATAGATATGTTATTATTTTCTTATTTTTATTATTTCCATTTTTTTAATAGTTCTGTACGCATTAATTTGGCTGAATATAACATGGGTGCAGACAGTCAGCCATGCGTGGCAGCGTGGAATAACTGTAGGCCAGCTGCATGTGCATGAGTGCATCAGTACATGATCTGTAGTCAAACAATCTTTTTTTTTTTTTTCTTCTTTTTTTCTTGAACTCGAATGAGGAAAGGTGTTAACTAGCTTTTAGATTGCATTATAAATTTGTTAGGTACCTATTTTTTCTTAGTAATTTCCTTATCCTTAATTTGATGTATTCAATTCGTCAGTTGTATTTACATACTTCGACCTTAAATTATATATCATTAAGACAATGCATGTGCCAAGGTAACTCAATATATTAGATAAATCTGCACAAGAACAATTCCAGCGTATATATATATTACTTTGAATTCATTTTTTTTATATTATTAGTTTTAGCAGTTCAATAGCATCTGACCTTTTGTTTTGCTTAAATTTGTCGAGGACGCAACAATATTTGTATATCGTTCTAACCTTTATGAAGGCTCTTAGAAATTAAAACGGTCTATTCGATGTATTAGTTATTGATATTTGGATTTATGTTATGTACGTATGGCCTTCCTGTCAACTTTTTCTGCTTCAATCCCATAATAATTGCAAATATTTTGCACAACATTATTTTTTAATTGGATATACTTATATTTAGATACATGAATTGTATGTTAACAGGAAAAAAAACTTTGTCATGCACTGCGGGTGGAACTAATTACATTGGTCAATGCTGCATTGCTGCTAGAGGGAGGAGACAAATAAATGGGCCGGGATAGAAACTGGACCGAGCAAAGCTAAAGGAAGTGATAGGATGACATGTGGGACCACCATGTCAAATCTAATGAACATGGCATACTTCATATTGGCAGATGTTATTGGGTCAGACTTGGATCGTGCAAAAGAGCTTAGGCCCAATTTACAAGCTAATTACTCGTTGAATTTAAGCTAAGTCGTTACGAATTTAGTTGTCAAAAAAATAAAATAAAATAAAATAATAAGGCATGGAGCTACTCTGTGCTAGTAATAAAGCTAGCTTTACTTTTATAAACTAAAGCACTTTTATTGTGATATTTATTTATTTTTTAGCTAATTAGTGGGCATAATAACACACTAGAACTAAATATGGTACGCTATTAGAATTTCATGGAATAGGCCTTTAATTATTGTAACAGTAGTTAATTAAGTTAATTTGCTACCGGGCAATTGATAATCAATTAATCACTGGTTCGGATATTGGCCTATACGTGGCAACTTTAACGGCCGTATGACAGAGGCACTGGTATGAAGAGACTGCTGATTGCTGAATCAATGCGTTCCAGCTAAGACAACATTGTCGTAATACAAATTACATATTTACACAATTAAATATTTAAATAGAAAATTTTAAATATCTTCAGAAGTGAAATGACTCTTTCTTTCTGAGTCCAATTCTAAGTTTATTAAGATATATGCAATGCCCCGTGGCCCCCTCATCACCTATCCCCTCTATGTACCCTTCAGCTATTTGTTGTCGAAATGAAAAATGTAGACAAATATTTATATTGCTAAAGAAGTCTATTCCTCTCAGTCATTAATTTGCACATATAGGTGTATCTGATTGTTTTAATTTACTACTAATAAATTCATTGCATCAACTTATACAAGAATCAAAGTGAATCCCTTTTCATAGAATTACCTATATATGAAAGATTAAAAAAAAAAAACGTTTCTCGCTGTTATTCTATCTCTATTAGAAACAAATAAAGCTTACTGATCAAAGCATTAGTGTCTAGCTTGTTGAATCAGGTCGATCCTGAATTAGAATTTAGAAAGCTTCGAGGTATTTTGTATGATTTATTTTGTACATTGTGCTTTTTCACGATTTTTTTTTTGAATTTACAACTTTTAATTATAACTTCTGAAAACTTATTTGATCAATGAATAATATATTAATTGGTAACTAAAAATATTGCAGTCCTATTGGTTTAATTTTTTCTTTATATATAAGTCAACTCATATATATATATGGAGATTGGCTAAAGTATACTGCAGCATACGAATCAAACCCATATACTGGAGTCTTTTTTCAAAATCTAAAATTCAAACAGTCGATCCAAACTGTTCAAGTTGTTCTCCATATAAAAATATCCTTGGAGACCAAATTTTACATTTTTTTCGAATTTTTGGCTATATATTATGCTATTTTCAAATTGAAAGGTCAGAAATACTCCTTTATAGTGTTTTTTTTAAAAATTAAATAATATATACTACATAGCAAAAAAATTCGAAAAAATATAAATTTTGGTTTTCTAAGAGATTTCAATATGGAGAACAATTTGAACGGTTCAGATCGACTGTATGAATTTTAGATTGTGAAAAACGACTCCAGCATACGGACGATCTGTATGCTGAAGTATATTTTAGCCAATCTATATATATATGTATATATATTACTAAACGGGGTTTACTAATCTTTTTAACAAATTCAAAAGTGGACTTGTCAAATTAATCAAAATCTAATTCGTATCTAATTAACTAATTAAAATTTTAATTCATAATTGTTCAAGTCAAGTTAATTAATTTGAGCAGTCGTTGTAGAGCTATTAAATGCGTTGTACTAGGAACCCAAATAAGTCAATGTCGACAACAGAATTTTGTGGGTTCATAAGAGCCTAAGAGGATATGCAAGTGGCCGAAATTTTAAAAAATAATATTAAAATAATATAATCTATTAAAATTAATATCAATATAATAAGTTTAATATAAATAGTATCGTTAGATCGGAATCCTGGATTCCGAATGTTAGATCGGAATCCTGGATTCCGATCTAAGCTTTGATTGGATTCTGGGTTTCCGATCTAAGATTAGATCGGAATCCAGGATTCCGATCTAACCTTTAGTTTATATATATGGGTTTCCGATCTAGAGACGCTGCCTTCGCTCGCTTGGACGCTCCCTTTCCGCGAGAACAGTGAGTTTTTTTTTATTTAATTTTTTTTATTTAGTTTATTAGTTTTTAATTTAGTTAATTAAATTTAAAAATAGGAAAATATTGAAAAAATATTTAAAAAATCAGAAAAAATCAGGAAAAATAAAATGTAAATTTATATATAATTTATTAATTATATTGGATTTTTTTTGTCTTTTTATTTGTTTATTCACTACTTAATTAATTAGAAAAATAGATAATAAATTGTAAAATTATTTTAAAAATACGGAAAAATAAGAAAAAATCATATGAAAATTATTGTGTAATTTTTTTATTTTTTTTTATTTTTTTTGCTTTTAATAATTAAGATTTTGATAATTAAATATGGAAAAAATTAGAAAAATGATAATAATTGATGGTATTAATTAAATTAATAATATTTATTAAAAATATTTTAATTTTATTAATTAATAAATTAAAATTTAAATATATATTATATTTTATGTAATTATAATTGAATTTAATTTTATCATATTCATTAATTAAAATAATTCATTACCTAAAATAATTCATTTTTTGAAATATAATTACTTACATTAAATTAGTTAAATGAAATGCAATTAAATTAAATTAAATTATTCCATCTTTTTGAAATATAATTACTTAAATTAAATTAGTTAAATGAAATTAAATTAAATTAGTGAAATTAAATTAGTTAAATTAAATTAAATTATTCCATATTCAATAGCTATATAGTTAAATTAAATTAAATTAGATCGGAATCCAGGATTCCGATCTTACCATTTGTCAGAGGAATCCACGCACAATCAAATCAATACTTTTTCTTTTTCTTTTTACTGTTTACAATTTAATTAAATTAATAATTATATTTTAATTATATTTGTAAAATCAAATTAATAATTTATATTATTTTGTAAATTAAATTAAAGTAGTTAAAAAAATATTAGCTCAATCAAATTAAATTAACTAAGTGAAATTAAATTAAATTAATTACTTCAAATATCTAAATAAGATTTTATTACTATAAATTAAGTCAAATTATTAAATAATTTTATTTAATTAATTTTTAATGTCATTAAATTCATGCAACTGATAAAGTCTGGAAATTATATTCATACCTACTTAAGCACTGCAAAAAGGACAGGCGTGCTCTGATAAAGGCTGAAAAGTATACTGATGCCTACCTAAGCACTGCAAAAGGACATGCGTGCTCTGATAAAGGCTGAAAAGTATACTGATGCCTACCTAAGCTATGCAAAAGGACAAACGTATTCTGATAAAGTCTGAAAAGATATCACATTATATTTATTAATTTTAAATAATTGTAAGTCTAAAATGATCTATAAAATTATCCTTCCTCAGCCAAAATATGTCACACCCACTCAATCCTTCTTTCTTAAACATTCAGTACCATGGAGAAAGGAAATACCTCCAACAGTGAAGTGCCGGAATGGCTATCTACTCGACATGAGTACTGGCCAAATTACGAACATTCCCCTGCCAATCCAAATGAGATCGAAAAAGGAGATTATCATGCGATATGTAATAAATGTTATCGCAATTTCGACTACAGGTTTTCAATTTCAAAGATACCATTTTGCGTGACCACTACGATGAACACAAAAAACAAGAAGAGAGGAATGAAATTCTAAAGAGATTCAGAGTGAAAGAACAATGGTTCGAAAGGAGAAGAATGGAAGAAAAGGCCGCCGAAGAGAGCCGGAGGTTGCAACAAGAAAAAATTGGAAAAAAAATTAAGGAGAGCCTTATAAAGATCAAGAAGAGAGATGAACAACGCAAAATTGCAGTAGCTAGAATGGCTGAGATTGAGCAACAAGAAACCGAGGCAGCTTTCTGGAACGAAGCCGCTCAATTCGCAGACAACCCGGCTGTGAATAATCAACAAGAACATGATGAGGCTTTTTGGAACGAAGCAGCTCAACTCGCTGAAAACCACGGTGCCAGTAATGAACAACAACCTGATGCCGCTTTCTGGAACGAGGCCGCTCAATTCGCCGACAACCATGGTGCCAATAATCAACAAGAAATGAATGCGGAAGAAGATCAACCCTGGTGGGATGAAATTCTGCAACATGTAGATGATCAAGATCTCTAAGTATATTTATTACTTTGTTTTTAAGTACCAAACTAAATTCAGTGCGTTCATTTATATTATGGTTTTTTATGTACATTTTTCCTTTTTTATTATTTTAGTGTGCTAAATTATATTATGATTTTCATGTATTTTTCCCTTTCTTTTATTTTAGTGTGCTAATTTATATTATGGTTACAAAATTCAATTCTTCTTCTAATGGTGAACATATACATAAAACAAAGTGAACATATAAATGATCTAAGTGAACACATACAAACAAATAAGTTCTATAAAAATAAGTTTGTAAGTGTTCACTTAGATCGTCTATACGTTCAGCTTATTTACGGTATATGTTCACTTTGTATTTACCGATGGCTGGAATGGTATATTTGCCGATGACACTTATAATTCCTGTATTTTTATATTATGAATTAAATGAAATAAATCTAATATTTAATTATAAGTTAATATTAGAATTATTGCCATAAATAAATTATTACATAAAGTATTATGTACTTATTATGTACAACATTTAACATAATTGAAATTTTTTAATATTAAAAATAAAACCATCCATATAAAATTAATATCAAAACTTTAAATATTAAAATATTATTCATAATATAGAATTATATTATATTAACATTCTTCAAAATATCAAAAATTCGGTTCTAAACAAACGACAAAAATTTTATAATATATTAATTTAATATTAAAATTTCATATATTTAATTGATGTTTATAATAGAAGTACAATAAAATATATTAATTTAATATTTTATCTTCAAAATATATTACTAATATTTTATAATATATTAATTTAATATTAAAATTTTATATATTTAATTAATGTTTATAATAGGAGTACAATAAAATATATTAATTTAATATTTTATCTTCAAAATATATTACTAATATTTTATAATATATTAATTTAATATTAAAATTTTATATATTTAATTAATGTTTATAATAGGAGTACAATAAAATCATTAAAAACGACAAAAATTCTTGTTTCAGCACTGCTCGGAGTCCTGGATTCCGATCTAAGCTTAGATCGGAATCGGAATCCCAGAATCCGATCAAAGCTTAGATCGGAATCCAGGATTCCGATCTAACGTTCGGAATCCAGGATTCCGATCTAACGTTCGGAATCCAGGATTCCGATCTCGTGATACTATTTATATTAAACTTATTATATTGATATTAATTTTAATGGATTATATTATTTTAGTATTATTTTTTAAAATTTCGGTGCAAGTCGCCAATCAAAAGAAGAACATTGATTGAAAAGAGTGTTGATGTATTGGGGGAAAAAAAAGTGAACGCGGTTAAATCCTTGGAGGTATATGTGGAAAGGCAACATTATTTATCCATTACCTCTTGGTTCTAAAATTGTCTGTATATTACATGTAATATATATAGTACAAGTCAAACCAGCACATCTGCCGCTGATTAGATGTTTGAAAAATGGTACAAAGTTTTGTATCCTTTCCTGATCTTATGTGGATAAATGAAATGCTTAGCCAAATGAATTACGCACCCATGTGGTTTAAAAAATTTCATTATGCTATTTATGATACATATAATGTTAACACTCAGGTCAAATCAGCACCACAAATGAAGCCAAAGCAAGTTGTCAACTTTGGACCTACAAAAGTTGCTTGACCTTGTAATGCAAGCCACACATTCCGACCGTGTGACCCTACAGATTTTCAAAATAGCAATTTCTAGAGGCCCATGTTACTCAGCCAGATCTCCTTGATCTCATCGCGAATCATTATAATTCATTAATTCTTAACATAATTGGTTTGCACCACATTACCTGACAAAGAGGAGTCACGGGAGTAACTAGTGGCTTCAAAGCCAGTGTGCCAGGAACTGTTTCCAGCCAGATTGTATTGTCAACTTTTGTTCGTTTCTTAGGGTTTCTTCTTGGATTCACACCATGGAATTTTGTTTCTCTCCAGTGATATTATTAATGAATTTTTCCGTTTTTAATTTTGTGATATACATGCTAAATTAATAGTTTTAAAAAGGAAAGTATCATAAATATATATAGATGTTCAAAAATATATCTCAATCATATGTAGTGGATTTCAACATGAAGTAAAATTTGTTAACTAGCTTGTGAACGTGGGGACTTATCAATTACTTATACAACAACTAATTGCAATTCAAAAGGTAATGCTATTCTAAAAGAATTTAAAGTATCTTTCAACAATCGCATTTCAATATGACAGATGTTACCAAAGCAAAATACAAATGATTATATCTTTAGTGTACTTGTATCTTTGCCCGATACTCAAATGGCCAAAATTGCTTAATTTTTGTCCAAATAATTAATATAAAAATGGGATACTGAAGAAAGATTCTATATACTAGGCAAGTTGTTTAACAATATAATTCAGAGAAGTTCAAATTAACTTTTGGATTTTTCATGCTTAATGTAATGGTGTTAACAGATATTAACCAAAATATTTCAGTTATATACATATTCCAAGATTGATAAAACATGTACACCTTTTTAATATATATAGCTCCAGAATTGAATATTGATAAAAACACGTACATATTTTTGAAATACAATATTTTGAATATGAACCTAATCCTCGAGTGTCAGGTTGGAGTCAGAGCCTCCCCAGACAATGGAGAAACCAGAGATGAATTTTCAGTGCAGATGAGGTGCTAAGTTCATTGAGTGATCATTTTCAAGGAAAGGCCAGGTTGGTCTATCATTTTGGACAATGTTGCAAATTTGCAACGACTTGATGGTGTATGGTTCCATAATAAGTTGTTGTCACATCCCTTGGATCAATGCTTTGCTTTGTCTACCAAATCCGGATGTATATTGGTCTTGACGATAGGTACATCCATGTCGGCAGGCTTATAATTTAACCCTATTGAAGTACCATCCTCGGAAGGGAAGGGGTCATCACGAATAAATTTCTTAAAGAGGGTTCAAATGCATTTTATAATTTGTATTGGCATCAATTTTTTAATTACTAATAATACAAAGATATAGTGTGGGATTAATATAATAAAATAAATCTGTTAAACATGATATGTTATTTTCCCTTGCGCAAACAAAAATTTGTCGTTATTTTGATAAGAATAAAACTTTAAAATTATATAAGGAAGTTTAGAAACTTGTAAGAATATCAAGATGGAATGAATGTGCAAATTACTGTAATAGCCTATCAAAATGGAAGAGCGTGAGTAGGGATCATTTGATAATCTATAAACTTCACAATTTTGAAATTTAAGATACTTTGAATTTTAATATCCAACATCCAGAATATGTTATTTAAATTATTTAAAATTTACAATCATACAAATTAAATGATCGTCGATAGTACGTAGTGAGAACAGAAATTATAAGTGCCATCGGTAAATATACCAACCCAACCATCACTAAATACAAAGTGAACATATACAGCAAATAAGGTGAACACTTACAAACAAATAAGTGTTGTCATCACTTGTTCAGAAATTTACATGCATATTCAACTTATTTTCATTGAACATATAGAAGATCTAGATGATCTATATGTTCACTTTGTTTGCTGTATATGTTCACTTTATATTGAGCGATGACAGGGATGGTAAAACTGCTGATGACAATAATCAATTTCCTTTCCTTTTTGTTATATTTTTTACCATTCTTTTTAAATCAATTTTAAAAAGTATCTAGAGCTTTTGTGGTTTTAGACAGTGTTTTCAATACTCTACTGGTTACCGATCGGTAATACCGGGTACCGAAATAATGACCAAAATAGCGGTATTCGGTTCGATGAGAGAAAATATCGAAATTTTTTTAAAAATACCAAAAAAGACCGGATCGGTCACTAAGCCGGTAGATGTGCCGATATGGTATTGAAAACACTGGTTATAAATATATATATATATAGAGTTTTGCTATGGTGAATTGCAACTCACACCAAAGCGCCCATGAGTCGCGCTCAAAATTCCGAAATTTAGTTCAAAATGACCGATCCAATCTGTCTAATACGATCTCCCTATTGAAATCTCCATGCAGACCAAATTTTATATTTTTTCGAATTTTTTAAGTATTTTTTTAAAAATTTTAGAAAATCATTAATCTAATTAGTTCTGAACCGTTCAAAAACAACAGTTTTTAAAAATCTGAAATAAATACTTAAAAATTTCAAAAAAATATAAAATTTGGTCTGCATGGAGATTTCAATAGAGAGATTATATTAGACGGTTTGGATTGATTATTTTGAACTAAATTTTGGAATTTTGAGCGCGACTCACGGACGCTTTGGTGAGTTGCAACTCACTATAGCAAAACTCTATATATATATAGATTGGCTAAAGTATACTCTAGCATACGGATCAAACCCGTACGCTAGAGTCGTTTCTCAAAATTTAAAATTCAAACAGTCGATCCAAACTGTTCAAGTTGTTCTCCATGTGAAAATATCCTTCAAGACCAAATTTTATATTTTTTCGAATTTTTTTGCTATATATTATGCTATTTTCAAATTGAATGGTCAGAAATACTCCTTTACAACTCCTTTATAGTGTTTTTTTAAAATAGCATAATATATAGTAAAAAAATTCGAAAAAAATATAAATTTTGGTTTCCTAGGAGATTCGAATCGACTGTACGCATTTTAGATTTTGAGAAACGACTCCAGCATACGGACTATCTGTATGCTGGAGTATACTTTAGCCAATATATATATATATATATATATATATATATATATATATATATATCCAAACTATTATTATCATATAAATATTTTGAATTTTTGGTATAAGTTATGATGTAAAGAGTTTTCGGACCAAATATAAATCGAGAGGTGCGATGTAATTCTTAAGGTGAATATATTTCAAACTAAAAAAAAATAGATTTGATCCTTAACACCGGTTATTGGCCAAAGACAGCGTCTAAAGATTGATTAAAATAATAAAAAAAAGCTGACTGTATTTTAGCAACTTGTTTTTAAGAACGGTTGTCAATATATTTTTAACACCCTCCATTAATGCTGGATCCAAACCGATGTTAAATATCTTTATATAACCACCGCCAAAAAAAAAAAAAAATGTGGTAGTGTTAGTGTAAGCCCATGCACCAATTTTATAATAGTTCTGCTCTGGCCGAATAAATATAAAAACTTACTTAAGGAAATGATTCGATAATTTAAGCAATCAATATTATGTTTAAGCGTAAGCACCTGCTGAAGGCATCTGATTGCTTAACTTCTGGACGACATCGACATATATGTATGGGTTTCTCACGTCTATGTGGTGTGGTTATAATTTTTTAGTTTTGTTTTTTTTTTCTTTTTTTTGCATGCCACTTGGACAAAACCTATTGGCTACAAAATTTACACAATAGTCCTGTGAAATCCGGAGTTGGGCGTAAAAAAAAAAAAACCAATATGTAGTTGGCTAATGCCAACAACCATTAATTGGCTGATCAGGTACCATGCAAATTAATTTTTTTTCCCCCGTTTTTGGTAGAGTCAAATTAACGTTTCAAGTCATTGCGTTTCATACTTTCATGTGCGTATGGGGATGACTAGACCACCTCTACTATCGAATATATGACCAACATTATTTATTTAATTATGATGTGGGAATTGTTGGAGGTTAAATGGGCCAACCGGTCAAGCACAGAATTTTGAGAGGCACCTAGGGTGCGTTTGGATAGGTATGAGAAGAAAGAAAGAAGGGAATAAGTGAGAAGAAGTATTAGGAAGTGTGTAACTTTGTGAAGAGTTTGGATTGTTTATAATTTTTTTTTCTTCTTCCTTCTTCTTCTTCTTTCTTCCAACGACCCAAACGCACTCCTAGGTAATTCAATGATTTATATACTTATATGTAACTAAAAAAATTAATCCTCGCTTCGATAAATCGGTTCTGCATAAATTTTTGTGTGGTAAGTTTTTGTGCATATGACTCGATACATTTAGCTACAATGTTATTGCTGCTGAAAAATCCTTTAAAGAACTATTCATTACATCTTTGTGCTTTCTGTGTCAAATTTGTGTAACGTTTAGTTTAGGCAGATATTTTTAACTGACAACTATAACACGCTAAATTTTGGACACAAAATGTTTGGTTAACCTCTTTAAGCTTCTTTAGTGCAGAATAAAGAGTTATTTCACATATTTTCTACCAAACAAGAAAAAAGTTATGTAGTTTAAACAAGGAAGAAGCTTCTTTAACATATGACATCAAATGTGGTGGAATAAATTTTGTCTGTGGAACCACATGAGGAATAGCAATTAAAAATTATTTTTCTTTCATATGTTGCCATAACAACCCTAGTAATTAAAAACTAGCCTTCTTTTTTAGTATATTTGGTGTTTAATAAATAAATAAATAATAATATTTAATAAGTAACAATAATTAATAAAAAATCATAATTAATAATAAATATTAATTATTATAATAAATAATAATATTGAATAATATTTAAAAAGTAATATTGATAATTAAAAATAATTAATCATTAATATTTTTTAAGTATTAAATAATTAATAATATTTATAATATTTAATTAATAGAAATTATAATATTTCATGATAATAAAAATGATTTATTATTTAATAATTAATTTTTATCATAATTAATAATTACTAATTACAAATATTTAATAATTTAAAAATAATTAATAATAAAGATTAATTATTATAATTAATATTTAAATAATAATTAATAATATTTAACAAGTAATATTAATTATTAATAGTAACGATTTAATAATAATAATAATAATTAAAAATAATTAATCAATTATATTTTTTATTAAATAATTAATAATATTCATAAACTTCAGTTAAGTTATAAATTTTTATTTTCATACTGTCAGATATATATATATATATATATATATATATATATATATATATATATATTTTCAGTGTTTAAATTTGCTGAGTTACTTATTTACAGCTCATCTTAATTGCTAATGTTTAAACTGGAATTATTTGATAATTAATATTATTTTCTCATGTGTAAGTTTATTCAGAATTTTTCTCAAATATAAAATGGTTATTTTAAGTAGGGTTGTATACGAGCCGAGTTCAAGCGAGTTGGGGCCAGCTCAAATTCAACTCGGCTATAACTCGAATTAGCTTGACTCGAGTTAGAAATATTTTTGAGTTTTTAAAATTAGCTCAAACTCAACTCATCCAACTCATCTCTTACTCAAGTTAGCTCGTGAGTCACGAGCCAACTTGACATGAGTACGTCTGCTTCAAATTTTTATTTTTTGATCGATACATCATTTTAAAATTAAAGTAATTCATACGTATAATAATATAAAAAATAAAATTTGTTATCAATTTTATTTTTTTTCTATTGATTTGAGACAAAATATTGTCTTGAAACTAGGTATTAATATTCATAAAGATCATGTTGATAATCTTCAAAAAATTAAAATTATTACGTCACGAGTAAGCCCACGAGTCAACGAGCTGAGTTGAGCCTAACTCAAACTCGACTCGTCGATTAACCGAGTTGGTTCAACTCGAGTTATGCCAACTCGAGTTTTTTTAGTTCAAGTTATAACCGAGCTTTTTACGGTCGAGTTCGATAAACTCACGAGTTACGAGTTTTTTGCTCACCCCTAATTTGAAGATCATCTAAAAAATAGAAATAAGATATGAGGGTCCATCCATCTGTCAAAGGATATAACAGAAGGATGCGGATATTGCCATGCTAAAAAGGAATGTGGGGAAGAGTAATGTCGTAATGAAAGATAAGAAAGGACGCCATGGGGGAGATTGCTCCCCCACCCCCACCCCTGATGTTTTGCGTTTTACTTTGAACTATCCCTGGGGCGCTGACGCTTCTATCAGGCAGAAAAAAAAACAAATTGGACAACTACTTTTGCTAGGACCATATAGCCTAATTGATATGCCTCCAATGTCTATAAGGAATTAATTATATATTAAAATTGCATTAACTAATTTGTATATACATATCCGTGCTAAAAATTTTAAGTATATGTAGAGTAATGTTGGCTTGTTAAAAAGCGCATATTGACTTCATTTAAAATATATAGTGAATTACATATTAATTACTGAAAATACTCAATAGAAAATTATGACATATATTTATATAGAGTTTTGCTCTCGTGAGTTACGATGAAAAGTCATAGATCTAGTTCAAAATGACCGATCCAAACCGTCCAATATGATCTCACCATTGAAATATCCATGAAGACCAAATTTTATATTTTTTTGAAATTTTAGAAAATCGTTAATCTAATTAGTTCTGAATCGTTAATCTAATTTTAGAAAATGATCGATCCAAACTGTCAAATATGATTTTCCTATTGAAATCTCCTTGCTGACCAAATTTTATATTTTTTTGATATTTTTAAGTATTTTTTCGAATTTTTAAAAACTGCTATTTTTGAACAGTTCAGAAAAAAATTAGATTAGCGATTTTCTAAAATTTGAAAAAATACTTCAAAATTTCGAAAAAACGTAAAATTTGGTCAATAAGGAGACTATAATAGGGAGATCATATTGGACGGTTTGGATCGGCCATTTTGAAGCAGATTCAAGAGTTTGGATCAATATGCACCAAAACTTCCGTACATTAGTATGCACCATATGTTTTCCATATATATATATATATATATATATATATATATATATATAATATGGAATTTGGGAAATACATGAAATGTGTAAGTTTTAATTTCTATTTAATATTTTCGACATCGAATTAACGCAAAAACAGCATGCCAAGCTTATATAAAAAAAAAAAATTCTCATTACATTATCGATATTCAGTTGTGTTGCAGGCGGCATGTGGTACTTTCAGCTTTTTGCAAAGGTAAATATAAGAATCGGATTTAGTACATATATACAACATTATAATAAACCCAAAATATTTTTACCAAAGTTCTTATCGCACTGAGGCATTAATTAGGAAAAGAATTAAAGAAATAATAGGTTCCTTCAACATCATTAGTTTGTATAAGGCCACGTGGACAGGGAAGCGGCTTCAAAATAATTAAAAGACAATATAGAAGGCCAGAAATATATAATAACTACTTGAGCCCACCTTTTTATCCTCCAAACTGCGAGTATAAATATATAATTAAATATGTACTTGTTTATGTTGATAATGCGTCCAAACGACAAGACAAACAAAACACTATATATATTTATCACATATATATTTCCATTAACCTGATACATGCAAGCAACGATACAACTGCAACACTTCATAGTTGCATCACAACTTTACAGCAGTTACAATTCCTTCAGAACCCTAACCAACATTACTAACGTAAAGCGACAGATAAGAAAGTTCATCATACTAGTAATGCATGACAATCAAAATACAAAGCAAGCAGCGTATTATAGTAAACAACACATGCAGTTGCAACCCTAACTTTTTTTGCCAAGTTCATCAAGGACAGGTGAAACCAGATGGGCAAGTCTTGTTGCAGTAGTTAAGGATGAGACTAAGATCAACAGGCACATTGAGCTTAATTCCCAAAACATTAGCCTTAATAGCAGTGCAGAGACATACGGCTGCCTCGAGGTCTACTAAACCTTCGATCAGAGTGCAGCACGGCACGACAGGTGGCTTGCCAACCTTGGCCTTAATCAAGCCGAGTACATCGGCACATACTCCTAGTTTGAGTGCATTAATTGGGCAGGTTGCACCAGACGAGGGAGTGCTTGGTGGAGGTGTCGGCTTTGGCTTAGGTGGTGGTGGGGATGGCGTCGAAGGACAAGTATTGCAGCATGCCACCAAGTTGAAGAAAAGGAGGGTAATAGCTAGGAAGAGAACAATGGTGGAAAATGCTTTCTGTGCCATGTTTTTGTTTAGGTTTTGATATCTGAAGTTGTGTTTTGTTGAGTATTTACTATGGATCTCTAAACCTGTTAAGGTGACCTATTTATAGCCGAGTAGGGAACTAGGGATGTGGTTGATACTTGACTTGGTCCTTGTGTCTCAATTACAAAACAACTAGACAAACAAATCAAGTTCACATCCATTTACTCAACAACAATAATAATATTTATATATAAAAATAAAAATAAATTAATGCACATCTCTCAATTACTGAAACCCTTGCACAAGTCGTCCGCCTCTAGTTTTCCAGAAATGAATATCTAGTAGATGTGCGGACTAATGTTTTGGAGCAGTCAAGTAACGATCAGGAACCTCAGTGTTCCGACTCAAACAGAATAACTATACTATATTGTAAAAATTGATGACGCATTCTCTGCAATTGTAAAGGATATATCGTACTAGAAGTCCCCATATATGCAGTAGGTGACTGTGTGGTAGGCATGACGTAGCTGTATGCTCCAGTGACTAATAGACTAGACAAAACTACCGCCTCAAACAGGGCGAAGCCATGTAAAAAATGGTGGGTCTGATCCACCTAAAAAAATTTAATTGATATTGTATTTGTTTGTAATTAAAAAAAATCATAAGATCCATCTCAAAAATTTGAAGGAACTAACCGAATATGTCGTGTTTGATTTGAATTGCATAACGACGCATAAAAAATCATATATGGACCCAGGTAGTATTTGTTCTGACTAATCGTCTTATTTCTTCCTTCCCAATAAATCTTATTAAGATAA
The DNA here is from genome assembly GCA_028095005.1 of Rhynchospora pubera. NCBI lineage: Eukaryota > Viridiplantae > Streptophyta > Magnoliopsida > Poales > Cyperaceae > Rhynchospora > Rhynchospora pubera. Next base: position 162,345,783 of record CM051461.1, on the reverse strand, counting down.
ATTTTAGAATAGAATTAAATATTTGGATGAATAATTATTTGTAGCATATATATACTAGTGTGAATCTAGCACGTTGCGTGATTTGTTAGGACATTATAAACAAAAGATATCATATAAGATCAAGAATACAATTCTGATATTATATAAAAAACTTTCATTAAAAATACTAAATATTGTTCATGTCAAAAAGAATTCCAAACGCTAAAAGAGATTAGAAATATTGTGGTTTGAATAGTGACAGAACTTTTTCGTATACTTCCCATTTTTATATATCTATAATATAGAAAAATAAGTGTTCAATAAGATTTCTAATAAACCTATTATGCAAAATTATTAGAAAAATAAAAATTCAAATGAAATTGTATTTTTTAGTGTTTTGATTTTTGAATTATTATTTTTTTATATTAAGTATATTATTTGAGAGTTATTTATTTAAAAATTATTATTATATTAGACGTTACATCATACATATGTTTTCAGTTAAAAAAAATTTACGAACATGTTGACATGAAATTCTAACTTCGCCACTGACCTCAAAGCAGGTCCCACAATACGACATATCCTACGGTTTACACCGTTTCGGTTTTGCCAAATGGAACTAATATAATAACAACAATAAAATTTGTTTCGTTTCTTTAATGAAACGGCAAAAGACAACAGAATTTGTTTAATGACAACGAAATCATTTTAGTTTTCTTATCGGGAGGTACTTTGGGCAACGGATTTTTCGCTGCGAGCAACATATTTTTTGCTAAAAAAACTAATCTGCCCTTCACCATTTCTCCGAACAACTTAGATCTCCCTCACCTTCATTTACGTAAGACAGTTAAATCATTTTGATGAAAATAATATTGCTCTTAGAAATAGTCTCGGGGTGTGTGACGATTTGGACGTTTGAAGCAAGAAATTTATCGTCTTTTTTTAAAAAAAAATGTTGCTCGCAGTGAAATGTCTACTGCCCAAAGCACCCCCTTTCTTATCGAAACGGCAAACCGCACACAACATTCCATTGCCACATATCCCATTTGACAGGCCTAGTGGCCTATTCACACGCAAAAGTCAGTGGAAAATTATTGTTATCAACGAATTAAGGTTTTATTTTAATTGGTGCTTAAGCCGCGAGCTGGTTGTCAAATTGCTTGCGAAACATATTAATATTATTATATTGTTAAGAAGTAATTAATTCTCACGTATTGGTCAAATTTGAATAACGAACTGGTTGTGTCTTGTGTTTATAGGATAATCCACGTATCATTCGGTACTTCATTTGCTGTTTTCTGTATATATGTAATGCATAATATATATCTGTACAAATTAAATGTTCTAAGGAAGAATCGGTGGACATGTTTTTTTTTTTGACGGATATATATATATATATATATATATATATATATATATATATATATATATATATATATATGATTGCTAAAATGCTATGCATAGCACGGATACTCTTCGTGCTACGGATTCGTTTTTGAATTTCATGCTTCAAACAACCGATCCAAACCGTTCATTATCTTCTTCATATTGAAATCTCATTAGAAACCAAATTGGATATAACCCCCTCAAATCTTCTTTAATTGGATATAACCCCTCCAATCTTTAAATTTGGATATAACCCCCTCTAATCTCGTTTATTAAGAATATAACACCTTTTGAATAATTTAAATCATATTTTAATTTAAAAATAATGAATTGGACCAATATACCCCCACCTCTTCATGTGTTGCTACCCAGAATTTCTTTCTTCCAACTAGCGCATTAAACAAATGGAAACAAATTTCTAATTTTTTCTTTCCAAATAACTAGATTATTCTCCTTTAAATTTTGATATAGGTTCGTTCCTATTGAGATTTCAATTGAAAAATGTTAGGCTAGTATATTACCATTAGGATCACTTTATCTTGGTCCTTTTTGTTTTTCTGTCCCGACACGTATATTTTTTTTAGCAATTAAGAAGGTTAGTTAGGCAGATTCATGGCGCGACTATCGAAAATGCAAATTATGCTCCCAAGTTAAGACAATCGTCCCTGATTAACAATTTTTCTAAACTTCAAATTAAATCAGAATGAATTATGATTGTAACATCCCGTCATTTTGACTGAAATTCATAAATTTGTTTTTATCATTGTTGACCAGTGTTGACTTTTTGACCAATTATTTTTGCCATTTACTAGAATTTGACTCCTTGACCTTGTGTTGGCCGGATGGAAGGAAAAAAATTTTGGTCGAGTTATAACTTTTCTCCATACTTTTATTATATTATATTGGACCGAACAAACCGCCGCCTGCCATGCTCCTTTCATTTGCTATTAACACCTGCCTCCTCTATATTACGTGTCCAATGTTTAAAATTTGCTCTATCCCTTTTGTGTCACGTGTCTTATCTCTTTATGTGATTTTTAAGTACATGAATCGTAGAAAGTAAATGAATATGTCTTCTTTCAACCTAAAGCTCAATCATGCTCCTATGATACCCCACTTAAAACCAGAAGATAATGATTAATTTGATTATGGTTTAGAAGTTTGATCCGTCCGATCAATTGGAATTCGAGTCTACGTCGCTGTCGATTTGATTTGTTTCTGAATTATGGATTGTTTAATCAGGTAACCGGACTTCTCTATATTTAATTTCGTATTGTTTGATTGATTTGATTTATCGTTTGATTTTGATTGAATATGTTTACTGTTTTGTGATTGGTATATTTTATGAGATATCGGAGTTTGGAATTGGATATGGAATTGAATTTGAATTTTGAGCCCTGATCCTCCTGAGTTCGGGGAGGGGCCGGTCCTGATCCTCCTGAGATCGGGGAGGGACCACTATGACTGACTGATTGACTGTCTGGACCCGATTATCTCCTAAAATATATTATTTGTTTTGTGGATTAATCCGATCTGATTGAATTTTGATATAATAATTAAATGTAGAGAAGCTGCGTCGTTAAATAACCGGTTACTGAGGTTTGTACCTGACTCTGTTTGTTTTTCTGTTGCGACGTAGGTTGACGGGCCGTCGGATGGATGTAGAAGATACCGTTCTTAGCTCGCGCCTCGCGACCCGTCGGTGCGGGACGTGACAGATGGTATCAGAGCATTCGTTCCTCGGACTGTGTTTGGGTCCTGTCGATTCGTTTGAAATTTGATTTTTGTCCAGTTGAATTTGACTTGTTATCGTCCGTTTGAATTTCGAGGACGAAATTCTTTTGAAGGAGGGGTGAATGTAACATCCCGTCATTTTGACTGAAATTCATAAATTTGTTTTTATCATTGTTGACCAGTGTTGACTTTTTGACCAATTATTTTTGCCATTTACTAGAATTTGACTCCTTGACCTTGTGTTGGCCGGATGGAAGGAAAAAAAATTTTGGTCGAGTTATAACTTTTCTCCATACTTTTATTATATTATATTGGACCGAACAAACCGCCGCCTGCCATGCTCCTTTCATTTGCTATTAACACCTGCCTCCTCTATATTACGTGTCCAATGTTTAAAATTTGCTCTATCCCTTTTGTGTCACGTGTCTTATCTCTTTATGTGATTTTTAAGTACATGAATCGTAGAAAGTAAATGAATATGTCTTCTTTCAACCTAAAGCTCAATCATGCTCCTATGATACCCCACTTAAAACCAGAAGATAATGATTAATTTGATTATGGTTTAGAAGTTTGATCCGTCCGATCAATTGGAATTCGAGTCTACGTCGCTGTCGATTTGATTTGTTTCTGAATTATGGATTGTTTAATCAGGTAACCGGACTTCTCTATATTTAATTTCGTATTGATTGAATCGATATGATTTATCGTTTGGTTTTGATTGAATATGTTTATTGTTTTGTGATTGGTATATTTTATGAGATATCGGAGTTTGGAATTGGATATGGAATTGAATTTGAATTTTGAGCCCTGATCCTCCTGAGTTCGGGGAGGGGCCGGTCCTGATCCTCCTGAGATCGGGGAGGGACCACTATGACTGACTGATTGACTGTCTGGACCCGATTATCTCCTAAAATATATTATTTGTTTTGTGGATTAATCCGATCTGATTGAATTTTGATATAATAATTAAATGTAGAGAAGCTGCGTCGTTAAATAACCGGTTACTGAGGTTTGTACCTGACTCTGTTTGTTTTTCTGTTGCGACGTAGGTTGACGGGCCGTCGGATGGATGTAGAAGATACCGTTCTTAGCTCGCGCCTCGCGACCCGTCGGTGCGGGACGTGACAATGATATGCTTCATTTTTTATAAGCACCAAAGGGAAGATGAAAAGTCTAGGAGTCGACTTAAGGTGGAGAATAGATAGGGGTATATTGGTAAAAAATTATTATTTTTACTTAAAGTGTGATTTAAATCAATCAGAAGGTGTTATATCCTATAAAAATAAGATTAGAGGGGGTTATATCCAAATTTAAAGATTGAAGGGGGTTATATCCAATTAGAGATGATTTAAGGGGGTTATATCTAATTTTTCCATTTTTTTAATATTTTTCTCAGATTTTTTAAAATACTTAATCTAATAAATTATGGATCCTTTAATAATAGTGATTTTAAAAATTCTATATATATAGATATATATATTCTGTGTTTATTATGAGCAATTCCATATTAATTATGTTTTGCTCAATAATTTTTTTAGTAAATACTAAATATTAATACAAGTTGTTTCAAAATTGAGGTGCAAGAGGTTGCAGACGTGCCACGGTTTTCCTCATATTAATTATGGATTTTAACAAACTATTACAAGAAAAAAAAAAAATGCACGCACGAATGAAAGGTACTTCTTTTTGGATAGTTGGAGACAATACGTGGACACAGATATAATATTCTTACATTGCACACCCTGTATGATTGTTTTATACAGCCCAAACACACAAAGCTGCGACATTAGAAAACAAACAAATCTTACTACCCTCCACAATATACTTCAAACTATACATAGCGCATATATAGCGAGCCATGCGAACTTGCAGGTACAAACACAGAGCACACTGATCAAGAGCAAGTGTAACCAGAAGGGCATGACTTGTTACAATAATTCAGAATAAGACTAAGATCAATTGGGAGATTAAGTTTGATCCCTAAAACATCACCCTTAATAGCAGTGCAGAGACACACTGCTGCCTCAAGATCAACAAGCCCCTCGAGCAGGGAGCAGCACGGCACGACTGGTGGCCGGCCGGCTTTGATTTTGATCAAGTTTAACACGTCAGCACAGACACCGAATTTTAGTGCATCCACAGGACATTTTGTGCTTGAGGATGATGGAGTAGGCGGCGCTGGCGGAGTCCATGCATTTGTTAATGTAAAAAAGAGCAGATTAAGGGATAAAAACAGAGAAATGGTTCCAAAGTGTTTGGAGGCCATCGTGTAATTAAGGATGGACAATTAAGATTGCTTATGATTGTTTTGAGTGATTAAGCATAGAGGTAGTTATATAGTACTGAAAGGGGGCCTATGCTAAATTTAATTATCACAGGTGGACAATAATTTATGTTGCGTGCCAATCAATTACACTGATTACTGGTAATAAGTTACTCCCTAAATTGTTCTAATCGTTGTCCTAATTACATACTGATAACTTCGAATTACTAAATGCTGACATTGATATGTTACACTTAACAGGAATAGACGATGAGACATTAATTGCAAATTTGAAACCTTTATTTACATAAATAATACAGAAAGAACGCAGTAGGAATTAAGGACCGAGTACTCGGTTACATTTACTGTAGTGCATGCGGGCATATAGCATGCATTATCAACTATGAATGTCCTATATATTTCACAACCCCCCCCCCCCCCCCCCCCCACCACCACCACCACCACCACCACCGAAGGGGAGCATGAACTCTTAACAATTCATGACAACAGTAACCCAAGAACACTTGTGTTTTATGGTTCTGAACATGAGAGTGCATATTCCAAATTTTATATTTTTTCGAAATTTTTAAGTATTTATTTTAGATTTTATAAAATCAGTAATCTAATTAGTTCTGAACCGTTCAAAAACAGCAGTTTTTAAAAATATGAAATAAATACTTAAAAATTTCGAAAAAACATAAAATTTGGTCTGCATGGATAATTCGATAGGGAGATCGTATTAAACGGTTTGGATCGGTCGTTTTGAACTTAATTTCGAAATTTTGAGCGCGACTCACGGACGCTTTGGTGAGTTGCAACTCACCATAGCAAAACTCTATATATATATATATATATATATATATATTTGTTCCTGTATATGTGTTTACTATTGACTAGTTTTGCCCATTATTAACTTCTGAGAGAATTTTTTTTGTTTTTTTGAATTAAGTATGTGTTTATTGTTGACAAAAATTGTCCATTATTAACTTCTCAAAGGTTTGTTTTGTTTTGAATTGAAAAGGAATTTAGCTGATATACTCTGTTTTTCTTTACCTATATGGAAGTCATTGAATCTACATATATATGAGACTAATTTAATTTGTTCCCACAGTGCATACATTTAGTCTTATAGCTAGTAGCCTAGTACTCTCTGTTGCCAGTCTTTGGTAATATATGTTTCTATACTGAGCAAATCAAGGATCGTAGAAGTAAATAAAAAGAAGACAATATTAAAATAAATGAGACAGACCTATAAAAATAGGAATTTTTATTGATGACAATTGTTCAAAACATAACATCCGGAAAACAAGTTTTCAAGAAGAAATTAATTAGAAAAGAATCAAACTACAAAACAAAGAAACCAGCAACAGCAGCAAATTAACACGATACCAAGGAATTACAACATATAAAGGAACAATTCACATTAATCATGATGAATGCTCAAGGGCAGGTGAAACCAGAGGGGCAAGACTTGTTACAGTAGTTGAGGACAAGGCTAAGATTAATGGGCAGATTGAGGTTGATCCCCAAAACATTAGCCTTTAAGGCAGTGCAGAGACAGACTGCGGCTTCAAGGTCTACCAATCCTTCGAGCAGTGAGCAGCAGGGCACAACAGGTGGTTTTCCTACTTTGGCCTTGATCAAGTCAAGCACATTGGCACACACTCCTAGCTTGAGTGCATCAACTGGACAGGTAGTACCCGAACCTGATGGTGTTGGTTTTGGGGCTGGGGGTGGCGGTGATGGTGGTGTTGGTTTAGGAGTAGGACAGTAGCTGCAGGCATTTGCAAATGTAGTAAAGAAGAAGAGGTTTAGAATTAGGAATAGTGCACTGGTAGCATTCAACTTTGATGCCATTGCTTAATTGGGTTTTGAATTTAGTTTATGCTGTGGAGTTTTTGTTGTTATCTCAGCAGGGATGTGTAGAAGGTATTTATAGCGTAAGAAAGGAATCAGGACTGATGCATGACTCGGAAAACTGTCCAGTAGTAGCGCCTTAAAATGACTATCTAATGTGTTTGCCCAATCAACCTGATCAATACTTGAAAGTGCAAAACGTGACTTTCTCAGAACCAAAACAACCTGAACAAGTACAATTTGAGAACTTTTCTTATTAATGAATTATCTCATTGTATCTGGCATGTAGCAAGACTTGGCAAAATTGTTCTCTCTGTTTTCGTCATAATTGGAGGCACGAGCCAGATCTACAAATGTCTTTGTATAGGAATAGTTGTTAGAGTCGTTAGTATGGGCATGGGTTATCCTGGGAAAAAAAAATTGTATGTTCAGAAACTAGATAGAAATTCATGCAATTTTGAAGAGAGAGAGATTGTACAAATCTGATCATGTGATTGGATGTCAACCTATAACTCAAATGCATGTTCCTTGGAGAAACTGGGAAAGCTAGCATTCCTAAAATGTTAACTTATTCTTGGTGTTTTTGATGAGAGAGTATTTAAGTAGACTTAATTACCGAGAGTGAATCATGCCAATGATGTCATTCATTTTTATTGTTAGTTTTGTCTAGTTTTGGTTCCCCTCATTGCCGCATCAAAGAAATTACGCAACAAGGATTAGTTAGCAACTTAGAAAGAACGTAATTCTCGAATTAGTTAGGTTAACATTTCGTACTTCTTTGGGGTGTGTTTCGATGAGAATAAAATTTGGATAAGAATAAGGATCAAATTTTTTATTCTTGTGCAACTCAAACAATACAAGAATAAGAAATTTGGGCCTTTATTCTTATAAGACTCCGTTTGGATGAGGTGTGGAAATAAGAGAATAAATTTATTATAAACAATCCAAAACTCTTCACAAAATTACACAGTTTCCAGTACTTCTTCCTATTTCTTTCCTTATTTCTTTTATTCTCACACCATCCAAACGGAGCCATACTAACAAAACTATGGTATAAGAATAAGGAATTTAGATAAGTACGCATACCGAAATTTCTTAATCTTATTCCTTATCCAACCCCTCATCCAAACACACTATATAATTGGATGCATAATACAGATTAGTTTTAATAAATGGACATAGAAAAAATAATGTATAAGAATCCAAACAAAAAAGTTCAAGTGATTTTACCAACTTCGGAAGAAAAAGTCGTGTAATTAAAGTCCGAAAACTGCGTATGACGTTCTTTATTAATTTTAAAAGAATTTTGTTTTTTTAGTCCAATATATAACAATTGAATTTTATCTCAAATTTGTGTCTTCCAAATAAGTTTATACCAACTCACTGTCTCATGATCAATTCATTCATGTCAAACTCTGTCTCGAGCTGCAAACCTTGTCACAGTAGGTGTGCGTGCTTCCTGATTTTTGTTTCTTTTTTTTTTTTAGAATAATTAAATCCATGCGATCACGAAAATTATCAATTTGAAAAATGTCATTCATAAATTGATAATTAATTTTATGCCATCAATAAATTGTCAAAATTAGTTTTATACCATTATTTTTTTTCAAAACATAGTTAATTAGAAATTTTTCCACTCCAAATGCTGTTATATTTTTTAATAATACCCAAATTACCCTTTTTAAAATCATTGAGAAAAAATTACGTAACGAGAAAAAAAAACAGAACCTTGTCAGTATAAAAGTAGAAACCCACGAAGGAAAAAGTCAAAAAGGACTTCCCTCTTCCCCCTTTTCTGCCGTTACAAATAAATGAATATTTTTTCCCCTTTTTCAGTAAATATGAATACTTTCTTGTTGCAAATAAATGAATATTTTTTTCCAATTACTGCAAATAGGTTTTTTAATGCGAATAAATTTTATTGTTAATCGCCATAATTAAATTTGCAAGTAAGCAAATTAATTACTCATTTTGAGAGCTACGAAGACAATAACAGTGCAAAACAGAAATTTTTTTTTAATACAATATATTTTATCAGAAAATGATCTATTAGCAGATTTTGAAAAAAAATAATTAAACTCTACTGGTACATCTTTTAATTAATTTTGTGATTTTATTGTGGCATAAAATCAATTTTTAGAATTTTATAATGACTTAATAATTATTTTTTTATTTTGCCATGACATATTTCTAATTTCAATATTTTATAATGGCATATTTTAATATTTATATTATATAGTGGCATATTCAAAAGGGCAAAATAGTCATATTAATTGAGCAATGACATAGTTCTAATTTTGACATTTTGTGATGGTATAAAAATAATTCAGCAATGACATAGTCCTAATTTCACTTCCGTAGCTTCCTATTATATGCAGTATTTTTCTTGATAGAATAATAAAAATATTTGCAGTGGGCAGCCAAACAATCTTAAGAAATTGTATATAATAAAATTCACAAAAAATAGCTATTTCTTCCATCCTCAATAACCTATTAGTATTTTATTTCTGTAAAATTACATTATTAACTAAAATAATTAATTCATTTACATAAATACATTTTCTGAATGAATTTAATTATGAACCATGATTGTCTCTACAATGTATAGGTTGAAGAAACTTCATGTGATGAAATGTTATGTATTGAAAATGTCATAATTAATTATATGATTTAATTGAAATGTAGGTGAAATTCGCCTCATTTCAAGCCGAACCTGCATACACCCCTAAACCCCTGTTTCTATTTATTTATTTTTCTCTTTGTGCAATTAATGGAATAATTTTAAAAAATATATATAAGGGCAGAGCGGCAGATCGATCAAAATTGAACTGTCCCTCAGAGTCCTGGATTTTGAGAAATTAAAAAAAAAAATGGGCTGCCTTCCGATAAGAAAGGAGGCAAAAGATTTTCAGAATTAAGAATTCCTTCTTTTTACCAAAATTGGTGAATTTGTTATCCCTAGTTGTAGTTAAATTGAAAACCAAAGTTGAGCTTGGTTTTTGTTATTTGATTAATTAGTTGCATGTATTTAAGGGTTGTATTATGATCTAATGGGCTTTGAATACGTATTTGGATTAAAAAGTCCAGGGTAACTAACTATCACAAGCAAATAAATAAATGGGATCGAATCTGTAACAGTAAAGGAAGTAGGGAAAGAGATAACGGGAAGTGTGTAACACTGGGAAATGAACTGAAAATTAGATACTGTGTTCAGTGTTCACTATCAAGCATTTTCATGCAGTGATACTAATCTGGGGGTGAGAATGGATCGGATACCGATTGGATAATGTTCAAATCATATGTATATCTGTATTTTTATCGAAATAAATATACATATACGGATTTATTTAGATATAAATACGATTCAGATGTTAAACGAATATAGATATGGTTTGGAAAAAAAAAAACCGACAGAAATCACTTCCGCAATTTCTTTCCAATTAATTCTTTTATAAATTAACATATAGTATGATCATGACATATTGCATATTTGAATACAAATTTTCTTATTTGGATTATAAATTTTCATTACCTAAAATTGTCCTTCCTGTAATCTGTATACGTGTGTTAATCTAGAGGCTTAAATATACTAAATACATACATAAAACAACTTTATCAACAAAGCGTTTCTTAGCCCAGTGTCACATGGTGCTGCTTTATGAACTATATACACAACATGGGTTTGATTCCCAAGAAATATTATTTTGTGCTAACAAATAACGAATTCACATCCTGACGGTAAGGCTATGTTGTAGGGATACTTCTAAAATATTATCGCATCCATATCGCACATGTATCCGATATCGATTCTCGTGCGATTCTCATCGATACTTCACGTGATGAATCATATTATTTTAATGTGTTTAACCGATGAATTTGGTCTAAATTTGTCAAGATATACGTTGGATTCATTTTTTTTTAAGTATGTTTTGAATATATTTTTGGGTTGGATACACTATAGTGGTAGTTGAACTATAAAAAAATCATATATTTTTTATATAATATGTGATTTCTTTATTATTTTATATACATTTCCGTATCCTAATTTTTTGATAAAATATCGAATTCCCGCACCCGCATCGTATCCGATACGATACCCGCACCCGCACCCGTGCAACATAGCTGTAAGGTCACAACTCACAAGAGAGCAGACCTCTGGTCATAAATATCAAGTCGGTCGAGATTAAGTGGTACATAAAAATCTGTCCGTCGAGATTAGTTCGGATAGTTCAGATCGAAGGTTTGGTCCAACACAGAACAAAGTGATATATTGGAGTCGGAGTCAACATATATTCAGATATCCAATTTAATATACAATTTGGATACTAACTTTTATCCTTATTCGCATTCGTATCCGTATCAATATGTATTCTCATATTCGTATTCATTTGAAATAATCTGTATCTGCATCCCTATTCGTTCGAATATAAATATGAATATACCCGAATCCGCTATTTTTCGGATTCGAATATGAATCGGAATAGATATTATCTGATCTGTTTTCATCCCTGCACAGACCACTTATTGGACCTTCGTATATCCTCACTTTCATAAAACAAATAATAAACCATTGTGTGCTTCATGAACATTGCACCACTTATGTCAAAGTATGTATGTATATATATTACTAGCCATCAATTTCTTTGCCTTTCTGTACAAGAAAATTTATTAACTAACTCCGTTTGCATGGTGTGGGAATAAGAAAAATAAGGGAAGAAGTATTAGGAAGAAGGGAAGAAGTATTGGAAAGTGTGTAATTTTGTGAAGAGTTTGAATTGTTTATAATAAATTTACTTCCTTATTTCCTTATTCTCTAATTTCTAGAACTCATTCAAACGGAACCTAAAAAACAGGTTCGGTTGGATTGGTAAAAGCAGACTTAATAATTAATTATATTACGATGAGTCGGATGTACTATATAACCAAGTTGAGACCTTCTTTAACAGTCCTATATATGTATGTAGTAGTGGAGAATTTATTGCGCTTTTCATATTTGTGTGCTTTGTTAATTTAATTTAAATGTTTGTTTGCTTAATTGTTTAATTTTTATAACGGAATTGTATCGCCGTGCAATGTTTTGTCAAGTGGTGTGTCTCTTTAATTACTTTTATCTCTATGATCATGTAATTATAGATTGCTTCTAGTTAATATAAATTTAGCAAACTTCTTTTATATTGTCCTTAATTCAATCATCAGAAATCATAATAGTATTTAAAAGTGGCATATACAGTAGCATTTCTTCCCCTTTTATCACACTGTGAAGGATGAAGGAGAGAACTTCACCTAAGTTATTTTTATTGTTCTTTACGAACTCCTGAATTATATATATCAGAGTCTATCAAATTAAATGTTCTTTGCAACGGATAAGGAGGTTACCGCAAAGCAATTTTCAGTTTCTAGCTAGCTAGCTATGATAACTTCGCTTAAATTCAGAAACCGTATCACCAAAAAATTTTGAAAAGAATGTTACTTTTCGCGGAAGTGTTACTCTGTTTTTGGTAAAGTATCCAGAATTAATGAAATAGAAATATATACAACAGGAGAGAGAAAAACCCAGAGAACTGCATGCTAGGGTTAAATTTAGACCCTTTTTTTTTTTTCAAAAGCGTGCTAGCTAGAAGCATAAAATTACAGTTGGAGGTCGGAAACAAGCCAAACTGGCAGAGGTGAGAGGAGGTTACAAACCCACTTGTAGTTCCTTGATTCTTCTAAATTTTGCACGTCGTCTGCTTATTATTGTCTTTCATGACATGTGACTCTTGTCACATTAGAAATAGGGGACTGGTGGACCCATATAGACATGAACGATTGTCTATGCTTCTGAAATAATCTTGTAAATTATACTGGTCTAGCCAGCTAGTTGTTTAATTATTTGCAGCGTTACGATTTGTATGTCGTATTCCATATTTTTATATAGAGCTTGTATGTCTTTTTTTTTTTTCTAAAGTGTTTTAGACCATTGACAATAAAAATCTTATAATATATTGCTTGTGGAATATTGTTTTTTATACCGTCTAGCAATTAGTAGGGGATCCATAATTAGAACATGTGATATTTCCCATTGAAAGATAAGCATTTCTGGAGCGCTGTGCTATAAATTATGTTTTCTCCGACCTTTAGATACTTCAAAAAGGATAAATTAAAAACTAAAATATCAAATAGTTCTTGAGGAATTAAACTTCAAAAGATGTGCCTATATTGAAATTTATTCTTGTGGAATTATAGCTTAACTGTTTCGCAACTCTCACTTAGGATTTGTATGAAGCTAAATAAATATTGTAGTATATATTTTGTAGCTTGAAGAATCATAATTTTATATTACCTATTAATAAAGACAACTAGTATTTTTTTTACAAGATTCCAAACTATAGAATAAACTCTATGATGTCATATAGTATTAAATTAAACGATCTCTAATTCTTGCTATTACAGGACCCAAAAATATCTTGTTTGTGTCCACTTGGTATTTGTACAACTACAGCTAGCACAAATTACACGCAATTTAGAATATTATTTTATCTTAAAAAAAATTCCTTCCCTATATATTATATACCCTGTATATGCATATATTATATCTTTAATTATTTGAAGGTGATCTACAAATGACAAATCAGCATAAAATTAATATGGATCGTCACGTACGTTCACGCACACGGACCAGCAGTCACAGGACTATAGGACATACTGCGTCTTAATGGATCGATCTTCATGCATGCAGCCATATACAATATCTCACAAACTAATACAAGAAATGTAAGGCCCTGATCAAAATGGGTTTTTTACGGGATTTCAATTCAATTCAATTCAATTCAATTGATTCCATAGGATTTTGTAGGATTTCGTTGGATCTAATTACATAGGAATTCCAACCAAATGATACAAAATCCGTTCATAATGATCAAAAATTTTCCAACGAAATGAAATGAAATGAAATTCCATGTTAAAAAAATGAGATTTTGATCAGGGCCTAAATATTTTAACTGCGAGTTTATAAGTTAGCTAGATCGCAGCCATGTATATGTCCCAATAGTTGTCCTCCAAACCGAGAAGAATCTAGAAAATAGCTGAGACAGCAACTGCACAACGTTCAAACAACTATAACTGTATAAGAAACCAATTTATTTTCTTTCTTGATTGAATAAAATCAGACAAAAATCTCACAATACTTAGCTACGTACCAACCAAATGATCATCTGACAATTTTCACAGAAACCAAACTAGCACAAGTAGTGCAAATAACCCCAAATAACCAACACGCTATAATAATTAATAAGAACCAAAACAACCACACATTAACGAACTCACGTACTTAAATGCACCCAAACAAGAACCAAATAATAACAAGCGCTATTAATCCAAGCACATATGATGAAATGCAGGATTAACAGTTAATAGCATTGGTAGCCGGAAGGAACACCCTTGCCACAGTAGTTTAGCACTAGGCTAAGGTTTATTGGCAGATTGAGGTTGATGCCCAAAATGTTTGCTTTAAGAGCCGTGCAGAGGCAGATAGCTGCTTCGAGATCGACCAAACCTCCAAGCAGGGAGCAGCAGGAGCTTGTCGGAACGCTACCGATTTTGACGCCCTTGATCAAATCTAACACGTTAGCGCAAGCACCTAGCTTTAGTGCATCGACTGGGCACTTGCCGGATGAGGATGGGCTGGATGGTGGTGTGGGGCAACTGCTTTTGGGCGGTGGTGGGGGTGGTGGAGGTGAGGCACATTTTGCGTTGGCGAGGACAAAGAATAAAAGGTTGACTGCAAGGAAGAGAGCGGCTTTGGAGGCCATTGTCAACCTTTTATATATAACAAAATTTTTGTTTGGGTGATTAGGGTTTGTATTTGGATGAGTTTGATCGGTAGGCTTGTGTGCTTTTATAGAGGGTTGGGATTGGATCATGACAAGAACTTACCATGTGATGGCGGTTTGTATGAAAGGTCAACAGCTGGCAAGGTATGTAGGGATTTTTGTCTATAGTGCTATACACTAGTGATTAGATTTTAAGTTAATTATTTCTTACAGTATTAAAGGTGATCTTTTGTATTCATCATTCAGGATGATATTTTGATTGGGTACTATAGTTCAAGAGTATTTTGAGTTGTATCATAATTTTTATCGGTTTATCTATTTATTTGTACTTTTGTTATTTTTCTATTGTTTGGATGATTGAGTGATCACACATGCCCAAGAGAGACCCGCTACACAGGACCGTATACATCACAGTTGACATAGACAAATGACAAATAAGTACAAAATTAATAAATGCACTACAAGATGAGTTACTTACTTTACAGTATTGTAGAAGAAAGGCAGAGGATAATTAAGTAATAATTGTACGAGCCTCAGAATGATCACGGGCTGCAAGTACAGAAGTACTATTGAATCTGGCCAAGTTTTAAATGTGTGGCGATGATACCGATGGTAAATAAGATGGATATGAACTTTTACGCGCAATAGTTTCCGATTGCAATTAGTCCAGTTTGATTGTTATGTTATCGTATATAAAATATATATTAGTATTTCATAACATATTATTTTTTTTTGTTATTGAAAATATATAATGTATGAAAGTATACATATACTTGAAGGACAAATGAAATGCAATATCGACATGTATAATTACGACAGTATAAGGAAAAAAAAAAAAGATATAAGAAACTCAAAAAAAAAATGACCCTGAATGAGCAAGGCTGTATAAGGATAAGTGTTATACAAGACTGTATAAGGAAAAAAAAAAATCAACACAGTTACTGTGTGTGTCTATTAATAATGGGTCCTTTGGATCGCTTAGGAATAGAAGAAATTTCCTATTCCTAGACATAAAGTATTGAAAATTGTGTAATTTTATGAAGAGTTTAGATTGTTTATAATAAATTTATGTACAGGAATAAAAAATTCCTCGTATTTCCGTATGAACCAAACAACCCCAAATGTTACAAATAACTTTAGCGTTGGTCAACATAATTCAAGTTGACTGTACACTTTTCTGGCTCAACTCCATCGATCGTATTCGTACATCTGCACACGGTTAGTTACAACTTACAAGGTTAACAAATGCAGCTACCTATATATATAATAAGCACACCACACGCTGCATATATATACAATATTAAAAGACCCATTTGACTTTACCCACATAACAGGAGATGCATGCAACGAGACATATAACTCTAATACTTTACCCGCATAACAGGAGGTGCATGCATGCAACAAGACATAACAATATCATGTTTGCATATATATATATATATAGCGTGGAACAAAGTGCATATTTTGCCCACCGCGCTTAGGCCATATGCTTTCGAGATATATTTTTGTAAATCTAAACTTGTTCATGGCCGTCAATGTAGTCCATATATATTGTTTCTATAAATTGTAAAACAATAAATGACATAACTTGCGCAAACTATGAGAACACTACAAGCATCAATTTTATTCGATGTGATGAAACCAACAAATTATTTATTACTAGGAAATTATGTTGTTCAACGGAATTGATGAACACACTAAATTAATATAACAGATTTATTAACCAGACAATTCATGTTTACAGCTTTGACATGATGATGCACCAGCACAAGTTGAGGCAAAGTGCGTCTAAACAACAACAAATTCAACAGGAACACTTGATGCAAAAGCCAAACAAAGCACGCAAATTAAATGAAGTAAAAGAAACGAAAACTAAACATGCATCAAACACGCACACAACATACGCCTTCAGTAACCAACGCTATAATTAAGAGCATGTGTAACCAGGAGGGGTACCCTTGCCACAGTAGTTGAGAACAAGGCTAAGGTCAACAGGAATGTTAAGGCTGATGCCAAGGATGTTTGCTTTAAGAGCTGTGCAGAGGCACACGGCTGCCTCAAGGTCGACCAAGCCACCGAGCAGAGAACAACAAGTGCTGCTTGGAGTGCTGCCAATCTTAACTCCCTTGATCAAACCAAGCACGTCAGCACATGCACCGAATTTGAGTGCATCTTTTGGGCATTTCGTAGTTGAGGGTGGTGGTGGTGGTGATGGTGATGGTGGTGTTGGGCAGCTGCTCTTGGGTGGAGGTGGTGGTGAAGGAGGCGGTGGTGAAGGAGGTGGTGGTGGAGACGGGCAGGCAGCATTGGCAATGACAAAGCAAACAATGTTGGCAATGAGGAAGAGAGCAATTTTTGATGCCATGGTTAACGAATTTGTTATGGCCCAAAGTTGTTGTGTTTATTTGAATAAGATTTACTTGGGTGCGATGGTACAAAGGGGTGTAGCTGCTGGGTTTTATATAGAAAGTTCGGTTAGGTCGTGACGAATACAAGTTTGTGCCAGATTGGCTTGCTAGGGTGGTTAATAGATGACAAGGTGGTATTAATTTCCGTTATCATCCAGTAATATTTTCTTCTGGAGCAATGGTTTGTAATTTTTTGTCGACCAATCGGTTGTGACTAATTGATTTCCTTGGAATAGGCTAGCTAGGTGAAGTAGGAATAGAATCAAGATATATAAATTCATTAATCATTAGGTTCTGTTATAGTCTCAACTTCGAACGTTTTATTTAAAATGAATTATTTTTATTTGTATATATATAATAAACACATTTTCCCCCAAATTTACAGCCCAGATTCATTTATGATGCGTATGCAATTTTTTATCGATGCTGTCTAATTAACGTAACAGTACTACGAAGATATTCAATTGCCTTCAGATTTTGTGCTTTTGCAATATGTTCTTTTTGGAAATTTTAATTAATACAGCATTTCAAACTTGAATATCTAGTGTGCTTTTTCCAGTCTGCATTTTAATTTTTTTATTTTGTAATATGACGTTAACATTTTCTATGAAAGTTATAGTTTTTCGCTTTACTTTTTTTCCTTTTAATTATTGTAGTTGTAAAACTTCACTAAATATATGATTTTGGAGTCACTATAAAATAATTTCCACTGATGATTCAGGTTATTTTCCTTTCACTGCAACACAATGTTTTTGACAACACCCCTATTAACAACAGTTTTTTTTTAAAAAAAAAAAACAAAAAATGCGGAATGTCATTTAAGTAAATATGGGAAAAAAATTTTAGTGGTAGTTAATAAGAAAAATAATAAAAATTGTCAATATGGTGTTGCTTGTAAGAAAACATAAATATAGGTTTTCTAATTTTCTATGAAGTTGAATGTTAGAAATGACAATATGGTGTTAATTGGGTGCACAAGAGGTCATTGTAGCAAACAATTAACATTAATTTTGTTTTTCTGTTGGGTAAATCTCATTATATATAAGAAAAATGAAAGATTAGAATTTTTGCAGAGAAATGAAATAAGGGTTTTTTTCCCCCATTGTGATAGTTATTTTGATTCGAGTTCCATAAAACAAGAAAAAGAGAGATCCTTCTACCGCATTCATTTTTCTTAACGATATAAAGTAAGGGGGTGTCAAACTCGATCCTAATCTGATATTTGATTGACACAATACAAAAAGTTATAAGAGAGCAGTAAAACAGAGAGACAAATAGTACTGAACCTTGGAAAAGGGAAAAAAATAAAAAATAAAACCTACGAAAAAGCAGAATATTTTACGTCTATGTTATGATTGATAAACTACTCAATTTGGAATAAGGAATAAGCTCCTTATTTCTTATTCCGGTGAAAATTAAAAAACTAAGGAATAGAGAATTTGGACTTATTTAGGCTCTTATCCATATTCTAACAAAACCAAAAATTTGAATAAAAAATAAGAAATAAGCTTTTCTCTATTCCTATTCTCTATTCTCACTCCAATCAAACACATCATAATTGAATGAAAAGTATCAAAGGGAAATACGTACGTCCACTTTGTTTGACAACATGTACAGCACTCAAGAAATTTAGATTCTTGGCAGCTGCATGGAAAAACGATTCTCCAAATTGCATTTAGTTACAAAAGATGCAAAAGGAATAAAAAGATGACAAATATTTCAAAATTGAGATTGAGTAAACTTTTAGCTAGTCGAAAGGTTTTCGGACTATATATTGGCAAGTCAAAGGTTATGTGTCATCTCCAAAACAAGAGGGATAAAATTAACTATTATAATCCTACTTGCGACACGAAAAATAAACAAATGCAAAAGAAGCAAATTAATTAAGGGATGAAAAAGAAGCAAAATGTTGAGGGCCCATATGCTCACTTGGAGGTCAATTAGTGGTAACTAGTTTCAACATGTGAAGGGTGTGGATCAGTGGATGATATTTCTCAAAGTAATTTTTATTTATTTTTTAAAAAAGAATGAAGTCAAGATAGTCTTCAACTTTTATAATTTGAATATTGTGAAATGCTAGAGTTGAATATGTTTGATATTTGAGTCCGTCAAACATGATTGCATGTCATTTTTTGAGGTTAAAATGGTGAATCTAAAATGCTTAATTTGTTTTTCATAATGAAATTTTTATGGAGATCAAATTTTATTATTTTTTTTTCAAACTTTTTAATTTTAGAAATTTCCAATATAATTGATTCCAGACGCTCCAATTTTAAAAAAATTGAAAATAATAAAAAATAAAAATTTAGTTTCTAAGAAATTTCCAATATTAAAACTCATATTGAACAGATCGATCGTTTTAAATTTCAACAGTTAGACTCGGATCGAATTTGACTCTAAACTTTACTCTTGAATATTTATAAAGATTCTCTACTCGATTTCAAATCCTCAAGATTCACTCAAGATATGTTGTCTTTTAAAGTATCACTATTTCGATGCTAATATTCTTATTTGTTTTTTGTGTTCCTTCTTATGATCATTTGTTTAGGACTCATAGCATTTTTTTTTTTTTGTAAATATCAAATATGTAAAAGTTAATCTGTTCAAAACTTGTTGAAAGCATCTGAAATTGAGGATTAAATGATTTATCCGCTTATGTATTATAAAATTATTTTGATGAATCTGCTATTTTACTTTATTCTGCTATAATATACTAGCTAGGCCCTGCCTTCATTTTGTAATGTTATAACAAAACACGATTTTTTTTTTTTTTTTTTTTTTGAGAAAATGTTCAATGCTTTTTGCTAACTCCAGCTGTCATGTTTTAGTTTTTTCTGCCAGTTGCCGGTCAATTGAGACCGGATCTCCTATTGCAATTTCGACGTGGAATGCGGTGTACAATTAGGAATTAAGTGCTTCATTGCTGTTGCAACTGCGCCCTACAGGAAATTTAACACAGCACATTCTACACGGATACACTGCCTTCAACGATCATACCATACGCGTGGAATTGCAGGTGCCACCGTGCCATGGAAAATATACGATTGGGAATGATAATTGTACTATAAGTACAGTGATTAGTCACGGGATACAATATTCGGAGGGAATCTTATGTGGCTAGGGCTGTCAATGCTACTTTTTAACTGTTTACTCTAGCTTTATCGTATAGATAATATTTTATTTTCGTTAAGTTATCGAGTATGGGTATGAACAAAAAAAACATTTCGTTAATTTATTGAGTAAGGATAAGGGTAACGCTATTTCGTAACCGTTATTTATCCATACCATTATATATATAATATATGATTTATAATCTTTAATGGGAAAAGATATAATTACAATATCCAATTAATATGTTAATAACTAATAATGCAATTGAATTGGTAGATTTAACCGAGACAATATATATACTACATTAATAATTTTTAATGCATGATGATGAGTAACTATTGATTCTTCAATTTAAAACTTTCAATTATTAATTAGTTATACATATTTTTGTGATAATTTACATGAGAAGATATTATATGATTTTATTATATTTAAAGTATTATTCAATGTTGCACTTTAATAATATATTTATTTGATATTATTTATTTATCCATATTGTACATTTTTTTTATTGAATAATTATTATCATTATTTTTCGCTTTCTACGTTACCCTATCCTTATATCGTTAATTCATAAAGGGTAAGGGTAGGATACGGATAAATCAATTTTTAACAGGTACGGATTGAGTATGGATAAAGAAAAATTTAACGGATACGGGTAACGAAAATATCTCTACCGTACCCTACTCTACTCATTGACAGCCCTATATGTGGCACGATGATACAAATTAGGAGTAACTAATTTTTGCTACTCCTATAAAATGAGAATTCTAGAATTCTTAAATTTTGCTGAAGTATTACATCTTCAAATTATACTTAACATAAAAGGTGAAAAAAAGATAAAAAAGAATGTTCAAAGGTCTCTAAATAGGCTACAAATTAATTAACACAACTTCTATGATATATAGACATTTTTAACTATGACGATAATGAATTTATCTTTTCTTGAATGCATATAAGTAATTTCACGATGTTGTACTTTCTACTGGACATAGGCCAAGTTTTAGTTGATGTAATTTGAAAATCTTAAGTTACACTGACGATAAAAAAATTTTTGACAGTCATCTTTTTTTAGTCCCTTACTTTTCGTTATATATATATAAATCCTCTCTTGTTAATCATAATTGATTAAAAGATCTATTGATCGGCATTCTTCAAAAGACTTCTGTCTGATCACTAGATTTGATCTATCAATCAAGTGGTATTGCACATATCGAATTCATATACTTAGAAAAATTTTCATCAATAAATTAGAACCACTATAATATTGAGTCAAAAGGGAATAATTAATGTTCATGCATAAACAATTACACAACCCCTCAAACACCAATGAAAAATTATAATCAAGTCTAATTTTCAAGATTCAATTAGATACTAATAACATGTGTTTTTTCCCCAATAGGTGGATGAGAGGATCTCAAAACAGTTTTAATCAAGTCTAATTTTCACCGATTGTCTACAGTTTTGATAGTTCTTATTATTTATTTATTAATTTATTTATTTGTATTGATACGTTTGTTAAGAAATTAAAACAAGAAAGTAAACATAGAAGAATTTAGAAATAATTTGCGAGTAACGTTCACTATAATGTTTTTACATGTTGAGTGATCGTTTATCACACAACACCGAGCAACAAAAGAACCGAAGTAGAACACAAACCTCATTAATGCTATGATTTTGATGTTTTGCCAGCTTTGCAAATGCATCGTACAAATGATAATCTGCAATATATTCTGATGGTAAAAATAATTGGTTAGGGAAACAAGGCAATACTAGAATTTCGTATTGCCTCGGCCTACGTATTAGGGTTCCAAAATTAAGTAGGGACACAGAAATAAAAAAACGGGATGGAGGATTTTTAGGGCCTGCTTCAGAAGGGGTGAACTAGAGCTAAGGTAAGGAAGAGTAGTGATGTTAGCTTGCTCCAAATGTGATTGTTGGGTGAATGAGAGGAAATGGAAGGAAATTGATGATCCCCAAAACTTAAAATTAAGAGAAGATCGGTTACCTCCGAAATCGGGGTGTAACAAAGAGACACTAGAAAATTAAAATGTTTGCCAGCAATTCCCTTGATCTCTTATTGTAATATTACTCTTTCAATTCAAATCAAAGGGCAATATTGTCTTTTTACTTATTAAAAAGAAAGGTAAACCAGTTACTCTCATGTATGCTTTTTGTAACATGGAGCAAGTGAACTTCATTTTCTTACACTTCCTTAGTTTTGATTTATTTTCTGTTCCTTACCTTAGCTCTGGTCCACCCATTCTGGAGCAGGCCCTTAATAGGCGTCACTCGGTTGATACAGATTAGTTGAGACGCAGAAATATTCTAAATAAAGACGCTATCAATTTCTGTGGAGGGACGCAGAAATATGCTAGATACAGGATATAATTCACGTCGGTGTTCCGACACTTATGCTGAGTGACGTATATTAGTTGGGACGCAAAATCATTTTCAAACAGAGACAGTAATTTATTTCTTTCAGGCGCGTGTAATCTTAAAATTAATTGGAGTCGCTAGTTGACATGTATCAACAGGAACGCTGATAAACGAAGTAAAATTACTTGGTAATCTGATGTATCAGTGTACCGACGCATTTAATAAAATATATATTCATATCCTTGTTCGTTCTCTATTCTGTATCCATTTCAATACCACTCATCACAACATTTATAAATTACCCAATACCCGAATTCATTAAAACCTAAACATTACAAACCAGTACAAACTTTGCATTTGCATGAATTAAGTAAACATTACAAAATAGTACACATCAAGAGTAATTATTGAAACATCAACACAACAGTACACATCAAGAGTAATGAAAACAGTACACATCATGATGACCTGATTCATACAACACCATTGCATTACAAAACATTACACATCAAGAGTAATCAAAACACATTACAGGTAAGTTTGAGGGTGTGCAATTGAAAAGAGTAAGGAAACATAAGTTCAAACTTTGCATTTGCACTATAGTAAAATAATGCACATCATGAGCCCAAAACTAATCAAAATATCAATGATGACCTCAATTGAGTGTGTGTGTATGGCATGATCTCTGGCACTAGTTTGACACTCCTGTAAATCAGCAATACCTGTAGATACCCCATAAACAAAATGTAGTAAGTATTACATACCAATTAAACTAGTAGAACATGCATTCTTATAAAGTGGCATGATACTAAAAATTCTTATCTCTTATATCACACAGTAAAGGATGCAACCTAAGAAAAATTTAACTAAATGATGCAAGGCTTGCCATGCTTGTTCAACCATATTATTGTTTTGATTTTGGACGGAAGGCAATTATGTAAGTTAGAAAATCAACCATAATAACATACAATGAAATTGATTAGGCTATTGCACTAAATTAACCTCATCACTAGTCATATCTTCTACTTCATACAACAAAAGCAAGCCAAATCGAAAAGAATGCAAGCATACACTTTACTTTTGCTAATGTAATATGATATGATAAAATATACCAGTCATCTTCGATGTCATCTGAATTTGTACCATGAGTGTCATCCTCTTCCTCACTTGACATGTCATGATCAGCTAGTTGTGAGTTGGAGAGCTCAGCAGGGTCGACTGGGTTCTCAATACCTAGTTGAGCAAACAAATCAGGCACGTCCAACCCTTCGTCGAACGAACTATCGAATTGATTAGTTGAGTCTTCTTAAAAGAAATCATCTTCTTCAGTTGGATTGCTATCACCAGAAGTGAATTGTCGCTTTCTGTTGCACTTGTATACAACCCACCAGTCACTTTTCTTCTTCGATGGATACGAAAGATAATACACTTGAAATGCTTGGGCTGCTAATCCAAATGGTTCATCAAGCAAGAGCTTAGATTTGTGTTTGATTTCGACCGATCCATGTTTTTTGTCTATCTTGACATCAAACCAATGGCACTTGAAAAGGACAATTTTATTATTGTCAACTCCAAGATATGTGAGTTCAACAATTTCCTCTAAAATTCCATAGTAGTCAAGTTCTCCCCCACCATCCGACTCTCCTTTGATGCATACCCCGCTATTATTTCTGGATTCAGTTTTTCCATGAGTTTTAGTATGGAAAACAAATCCATTAACTTCATATGCCCCATAAGACTGAAATTCTCGACTTGGTTCAAGACATAGACTTTTAATGCCAGGATTAGGATCAGGCTCGTCCAAAACGTCTTTCTCAACCATGTAGGAAACTCCTTATCTACAATCTTTTGTAGAATTCTATCATTGGCCGGCCGTCTTGTCCTTTTGATTTGCTCGATATATCTCCTGCGGAATATTAGAAGAAATTAATGTTAGTTGCATGTATCAAGTATCTTAATTTGTACTCGAGAGTAAGATATGAACATTAAGTTAAAGTTTGAATCATACTCTAGATAAGCCTTTGTAATTTAAACCAGCTGGTGGGCCCACCAGTCAGGTGGTGGGCCTTTTTTTAAATCTAAATCATTTATTCAGAATGATAAATATTTATAATTAATTACGACTTAAATGAATGGCCTAAATTTATTTTTAATTATTCATTTTCATCTTCCTAAATTAGAATATCTTCCTAAATAAATAATTAAGCCCATTCCTAAATTAGAATATCTTCCTAAACCAATAATTAAGCTCATTCCTCAAAAAGAAACAATGGAATTTTTTGTTGTTTGACCAAGATATAATAATATTGGAATTTATGTTATTAATATTATTATATATTTTTTTTTTGAGGTTTGACCAAGATATATTTGATAGTATTATTGCTGGTTTGCCTTGTTATTTTTTTTTTTTGCCACTAGATACTTAACTATTTTATTTCTAATGTAGCTGATTGGTGCATCATCTTGGAATATTTGATGTTTGCTTGATTAATTAATTGAAGAATATTTTGATAGTCACATTCAGGATTGAAAGCCAACCCAATTAGCATCATAGTATCAATTTGCTATTGGCTCACTTTTTAATTATATTGCAATTTTTAAAAGGAGATAAATCAATCCATATTATATTGCCTATTGCATATTATGTATTTTCAAGTCTTAATATTAGACGGAGGAAACTATTAATAATAAACGATTATGATACTATTATTACACTTCCATGATTTATTTTAGAGGATTTATTTATTCTTTTTCCATTTTAGTGTATGTATTTGAAGCCAATGAAGATTCTAAAGATGCTAAAGCATATATAATATCATATTTCCATTTTAGTTTATGTATTTCTTTAATTATTTCCTTATGAATGAATGTTCTCAATGTGAGACACTACAACAGACATGAATTAGCATGAAAACAGAAACTACTAGACTTATTTAGTATAGCCTGAAGATCATTAAAATTTCCTATTAAGATTTTTAAAAGAAGGTAATCGTTGCATGACCTTTAAAAAGGGACAAAAAAGAATTCTATTTCCTTTTCTTAATAAATCCTATAATATATTTTCTTCTTATGTAAAAACCAATAATTAAACTTTAAATTAAGAATATATACACATATCTCCTATTCGCACATATAATTTTTTTTAAATAAATAATATTAAGTTGATAAGAATACAAAAAAAAAAGCACACTTAAATGGTGAATTGGTGATATATAGACCACCTACTTTAGTATCTTTAGGATCTTCATTGGCTTCAAATACATACATTAAGATATGTGTATATATTCTTAATAGTTTCCTTCGTCTAATATTAATATGTAATATTAATACTTGAAGATACATAATATGCTTGTTCAAAAATATAAATGGTTTTCTTTGCTCACATATATGTAATATTAAGATTGAAGTTTCCTTTGTTCAATAATATAAGCCCATTCCTCCCTTATCAAATATATCTTGGTCAAACCTCAAAAAAATATATAATAATATTAATTTGTTACATTCTATTTGTTATTTTCCCCCTATTTCTAACTACATTTTATTTATAGATCCCAATTGACCATTTATGATCATGCAATTGGTCAAAGTATAGCAAAATTTTATTTACCTTAGTTACACACATGCAAGTCATATCATGCAATTGGTCAAAGTATAGCAAAATTTTACTTACCTTAGTTACACACATACAAGTCATATCATGCAATTGGTCAATGTATAGCAAAATTTTAGTTACCTTAGTTACACACATACAAGTCATATCATGCAATTGGTCAATGTATAAAAAATTAATAGATATAATAAACATGTATGTGTTATATAAAAATTATTCAACGTATATTTTTCAATGTATGTATGTATTATATAATAAACATGTATGCTTTTCATAGTCAACTTATATGTATGTATCAAAAAAAGTAGAAAATGTATTATGATCTCAAATTACATCAAGTCCTAATTGGAGCTAGGATTTACATAAAAATTAAATTCGTATGTGTTTTTCCTTACATGAACAATATGTATGTATTATCATTAGTCTAATGAACAAAAGTAGATAATGCACTCGTATGTATTATCATTAATGTAATGAAATTCTTTTATATAATAAACAAAAAAATTTGTATGTTGTTTTTTTCATGTTTTTACATGATAATGATACAAATTTACTATAAACTTAGAATGCAAATTCTTTTATATAATAAACAAAAAAATTCGCATGATTTTTTTTCATGTTTTTACATGATAATGATACAAATTTACTATAAATGATATGAGTTTATAATCAACAAAATAATTTTCTAATTTAAATTCATTCCCTACAATACAAATCCACGATAATTTCCTAATCGTCGGATCTTTAGTCGATAGTGAAGATGCGACATTGTATTTCAGTTGCAATAGATAATTGCAGGGCGTGCCAGATACATCTCCCCCAGATACATCTTCCCTAAAATAGATCTGAAAATTATTTCCCCCCTAAATTAGATCTCCGCTTCAAATTATAAGAAATTTTCATTCAGGCGCTAAAATTATTTCGCAATTTCCCCCCAAATACATCTTTTGCCAAAATTGTTTCCCCCCAATTATGAAAAATTTTCATCCAGGCGCTAAAATTGTTTCCCAATTTTCCCCCAATATTTTGCGCCCAATACAAAAGGAATTTTCATTCAAGCTTTTCATTCAGGCGCTAAAATTGACAAATCGGTAATTTTCTCTCAATATAAAGATTTTGATTGAAGCTTTTGTTATTTCTTTTTACTTTTCAGAAGTGCACAATAGAGAAAAAGAGCACGGTAAATGATATTTGTATTTCTAATCGATGCTGCTTTTCTACCTAATTTTACTTTCTTTTCACTTTTGTGAACTGAATTGAGGTTTTTTGGTTCATTATTTAGAACTTAGGTAGGATTCGTAGCTTAATTGAGGCTAAATTGAGGTAGGGTTCGTAGCTTTTCCAAGAGAACACCAACCTTTTTGTGAACTGAATTGAGCTTTTGTGCCCTAAACTGATATACATATATTATTGGTATATATTTGTATTTCTAACTTTTTTCTATTTCTAACTTAGTTTCAATTTTTCTGCATTTAGGAAAACTAATCGTTGGCTTCTATTGGAGGTACGATTTCTTTTTTCTAACTTGATTTCTATTGGAGGTACTTGATTTCTAACTTGAATCTGTACAATTGTCAAGCATTAAAATAATCAGTATGAAGCATGAATTTGATGCCAGTACTGTACCAAATAATAGTGATGTTTTCTTATAAGTTAGTTCATTTGTTTCAAATAGTTTATAGTTACACTTGTACTGTACTAAATGAAACAAATAGTATTATTTACACTTGGTTGCATAGTTTATTAGTTGTGTGCTATGGTTCATTACTTAATTACATTACTTGTTGCTTCTCTTGATGCATAGTTAATACACAGTTGCTGCTTTTGTTAGTTTAAAGTTAGGCTACTTGGTTGGTACAATACTGGTTCTAAATTTCTAATTAAGCCCCAAACTTTGGTATGCTTTTGGGAACAAGTTTGGGAGTTGAGTGCATGATTAGAGATTTAGGTGGGATTTGTTAAAAGTTGCAGGATTAGAGGGGCAGATATTTGAATGTTACATCTAACACTGGAGGGTAATCAGAATAATTTGGATAAACTAATCTTCATGTGTAATTAAATGCTGAAATAGTCTTGACAACTTAAAGAAGTGGAGTAAATGCCTCATCTGTATGGTACAAGAACTGTCATTACATATGGTTAAGCAAACCTGAATGGTACTTCAAGAGGCATAATTTGTAATTAAATGATTAATGAATCTTTGTAGGATTAGTCTTTCTATCAATCTATTTTATTGATTTAAATTGTTGTACATTAATAATGCCATTTTTTTTGTTGTTGTGTGGAAGATAGTCTCTAGCTATCAGGTTGCTATGTCGTTCTCTCTCTCTATTTAGACTCTGCTGCGCATCACTGACAGGTTCACTTTCTCCTCTCTCTCTCTCTCTCTTTCACATACACTACTCATTTTGTGTGTAATACATCCCAAACACAGTAAGTGCTACATAGGAATGAGAGAAGATAGATCTATACATTAGTCTGTATCTATACAACAACGAAGGGTTATAGGGTCTAAACTGTAAAATTGTGTTTTCACTATACAATTAAAAAATTCAGTCATGATTCTTGTTCTTGCATTTTACATAAAATTATCTTGCCATGAAAGACTTAGGTTAGTTTGATAGGCAGCACATGACATAAGAGACGTCTTCATTCTTTATTTAAAATGAATGGTATGCTAACAATTGCATAAATCAGAAGGGAGATGTGCCATATCACTTATGATTATTTCAAAGTGAGTGTTAAAGATGATAAATCACAGGGTTTAAGTTGCAAAATGTAACATTGTGATAGTAACTAGCCGTATGTCACTTGAGGCCCTTGCAAAGTTGGCAGTTTGGGTTTCACTTTAGTAATAATCTTTTCTAATAGATATGATGTTTCTTATCACAGATCGAGCCATCATGGTTACCAAATCAGGAGTGAGGAGAAGTCGGCCCACAAACTATGCAGCACAAAATCAAGAACTCCAAATTAAACGGGTCCCTGAAAGGGAGGAATCCAATAGTGCACTCAAACGTCGAGGGAGAGGAAGCAGCTCTAGGAAGGAGCCAACTAGCGTTGTAACTGATCGACCTCTGGTCTGGCCTGTTGGTATGAGGGAGTTCAACTTCGATCCATATTGCACAAAGCTTCCAACCACCATTTGCAAGATTGCACTGGAAAATTTTGATGGCCCATGGAATAGCTTCCACGAATTTAGTGCCAAGGCTAAGGCTTTAGTTCTGGAACAGTTTCTGGTAACATCTTGAACCCTTCACTTGCTAAAAATGACTACTTGTTGAATCCTTTACAAACATTTCTTAGATAATAATGCATTGTTGGATCATATGTACTGTTCCTGTCATCAAATGTCTATTTGTTCCAAAATGTCTATTCTTAGATAATAATGCATTGTTGGATCATATGCACAGTCTGCCATCATCTTAAAAATTACTATTTGTGCCATCATATGTATTGTTCCAAAATGTCTTGTGCAGACTTGCTACAGGTGGAGGTGCCTTAATGTGCCAGACTGTCCTGAAAATCCTGGAAAGTGTCGAGAGGTTTTGGAAAGAATCGCTGCAAAAAGGTTTAAAGAGGTGCTTGGTCGATGCCGAAACAAATGCAAGGAAGATTTTGGTGACGACATTGACAAGTGGAAACAGCAGGTCCCTGATTGGTGTAAGAATGCTGAAAATTGGGCACTTTTGTGTGACCTCTGGTGTACAGAGGAGTATAAAAATCAATGCGTGCAGGCAAGAGAAAACCGAGTCAACTCTGGGCAAGTTGCCAAACACTGTGGAGGAAGTAAGAGTGCTTATCAACATGAGAAGCAATGGGTATTCTTATTAACATGTAAATATATTTCATTGAATTTCGCTAAATAGGTTATATTGACTACATCTAACATAGATTGCATTTTGCTGCAGAAAACAGTTCATAATACAGATAAAGATCCAACTAAAACAGAATTGTACATTCACCTCCATGTGCCTAAGAAGAAAAAGAAAACTTCTCATGGCAGCGATGCATCCCAAGAGAATGATGCCACAACTGAGATGGAAGGTGGAGAAGATGCCATGCAATCTGACAACTTGGTCTTTTTTGATGATGCCCAACAATATATATTTGTAAGCTAACTTTTCTACTTGCTACCTTATTAGCACTCATTATTATTTAGTCATTAGTATTTAGTGTATTCTTTGATGAAAATAGTGGCCGCTAGTTAACTGATAATTTAGATAAATGATCTGATTGTGCAATTTCTATTTAGTTTTCATGTTTCATTCCTTATTTGTTATAAATTCTATTTGTATTCAGTGACCTTTAAGTCTGATTTTATAATTCATTGAACATTTACATAGGATCGTGTCAAAGAGTTGCAACAGGATCCGGAGTACAAGGACAAAACTGATGACGTCTTGTTTATGATTGCATCTCGTGAAGCAAACAAGGGAAGGACTTTTGGATTTGGGAGCTTGCTCGAATACAGTGAGATGCCAACACCAACAAACAGACGTGCTAGACCCTCCAATTATTCGTCCTTTACTGCAACCTCTGCATCAACAATGTACACCAAAGAAGAGGTTCAAAAACTGCTCGAGGAGCGTGAGCAAAGATACGCTGAAGAACGAGCCAAAGACCGTGCAGAGCAAGAGAGGAAGGAGGCAGCAAACCAGCTGATGTTTAGTCAGATTTTTACAAGACTTAGCCAATCCACACCAACCAACATTATGGTAAGTACCAATATTTATTGTGATAGAAATTGTGTGGGCTCAGTTTCCATCAATTTTTGCAAGACTGAGTCAGATTTTTGCAAGGCTATTCTAAGAATCAATCGTTGTCTGTTAATCACCGAGATAACAAAAATCAAGGCAGATAATCTAGTTTTTTTTGTTAGGCTAATAGCTGATGGCAAAACAGACCAAACTGATGTGTAAATCCACCTGCATTTTTCAAAAGATTTAGTTAAATTTTCTACTTTCTCTTGTGTCACTAAGATATGGATCTCTAAGGGTACACAGCAGCACCTAGTCAGAACCTTGTGTCCACCACCATCTGGTTTGGTCAATTATTTAATAATTTTGTTTAACTTTGTTGATGGACTTGCTGGAAATAACCATATCATGTTAGTTACAAATATTTAAGAAAGTTTGAAAATAACCATATCCTGTTAGTTACTGTATGATTAAGTTAAGTGAATTGAAACAACTTTTGGCATGTTAGTTACTGTATGGCTAGTCCTATTATATGGCACTCATACAAATCATGTATAAACTTCAGTCTGTATGATGCCAATCTGCAATACCTACATAGAATTGTGGCTGTATTTTGGCTTTTCTTTGGTTAAAAAGCAAAGTGGTAGGCCCTCCTCACTGGGTTTCATGTTTTGATCATTTTTCAGCAACATAGAAATTTTGCACCACCACATGTCGGCAATAACAGTTCAATAGGGCCCGTTGCAGCATCGACTTTGCACGAGCAAGCTTTTATTGGAGGATACACGGCTTTATTGCACGAGCAAGTGGATCGTGAGTATATGGATGGTTTTCAAAATTTAAGTTAGAAAGACTTCATCGTGGAATAGTTAGATTGTCATGCTCTTATGCATAGAACTCTGATTTGTACTGGATGTTGATTTTAATCCATCAGAATATTTGTTAGTTGGTTATTTCTAATTAATGTATTGGATGTTGATTTTCTTTTTAATGAAATGAAATTTATGAATTAAATTAGATTTTGTGCTCAATTGTGTGATCTTTTTTTGATACAATGTGATAAGTATGTTTGTGATTTGCAAATATCTATGATGGATTAAAATAATATGAATTAAATAGTGATTGTACCTCATTGGTACGAAAAGAATTGAATGGCTATATAAATGAAATTGATAAGGATATTAACAATTGCGTCGCTCTAACGATGTCCTGGATTCAAATTAATAGCAACGCACACATACAAGAATATGCTATGGTCCCCACTAAATTCTGACGGCGGGACCCGCGATATATTATCAGGGTCGGTAATTAACAACGTCACCATACCGACTGTAATATTATCAGGGTCGGTAATTAACAAAGTCACCATACCGACTGTAATTTGTGTCGAAATAGGGACGCCTATTGACGTTGCAGATAAGTTGCATTCTAGTAGTGAGGTATATCCACATTTTTTCGGCTTCAGTCATGTGCCGATTTTTTTAATATAAAAAATTTTAGATATAACCCTTATTTATTAATTTTTTACAAAATCATGATATAGCCGGATTCAAAACACCGCTATAGGATAAACCATATAGCGGGGTTCTGATCCACTCTATAGGCTATAACGGGAGTAAAAGGCACGTTATAAGACCTATAGTGGGGATCAAAAGCCCATTATAGGGCCTATAGCGGGTTGAAACCTTAGAATCCGCTCTAGGCGCTATTTTTTATTCTGTTGCATTTCGCCGCTAGAGGAAGGAGATGAAGGAGACGAGAACCGGCTACCTGCGACCTAAGCCAAAGAAAGAGGAGAGGAAAGAGAGGAGAGACGAGTTCGCGAGGTGGTCGTTTTCGATTTCGGCTTCAGTCGAGAAGAGGAGAGGAGCCACAACTCTGATTTGGAACGAGGTACCGGCTACCTGTAACTGGCAGATCTACACCAACGCAAATGTAGGTTTTTTTTTAAATTTAGTTTTTTTAATATTCAATGGAAATTGTTGGTAATAAATGG
This sequence comes from Rhynchospora pubera, assembly GCA_028095005.1. NCBI lineage: Eukaryota > Viridiplantae > Streptophyta > Magnoliopsida > Poales > Cyperaceae > Rhynchospora > Rhynchospora pubera. The sequence continues at coordinate 162,312,549 of CM051461.1, read as the reverse complement.
TAGGAAAATTGTTATGTTAAATGGAAAAAGTTTGAAATTAGTTTCTGTTAAATGGATAATTTTAGAAGAAAATTATTGAAAAATTGTTTAAATTAGGTTATGTGGAATAGAAAATGTATTTGAAAATTTGTTAATATTCAATGGAAATCGTTGATTAGAAATTATATTTGTTGATGAAAAATGTAGGAAAATATATGTAAAATTGTTTGTATGGAAATTAGTTTGTATGAAATTAGATTTGCTATAGAAATTAAAATAAAAAATTTTAGAAGAAAATTGTTGAAAAAATGTATGTATGGAAATTTAGTTTGTATTAAATTGGAATTATTTATAGAAATTAAAGTACGAAATTTTAGAAGGAAGATATTGGAAAACTTTACGTATGGAGATTAGTTTATATAAAATTATAATTGTTTATAAAAAAATTTAGTAGGAAATTGTTGAAAAATTGTATGTATGGAAATTAGTTTGTATTAAATTGGAAATTGTATGTATGGATATTCTAGATCAATGTTGTATTAAATTGTTGAAAAATTGTATGTATGGATACTCCAGATCAATGTTGCTAAAATCGGACTGGTCATCGAACCAGATGGCAAATATTGAATCTAATAAATAATTGAATCTCCAAAATTTCAGAAATATCATTAGGTTTTTAATTATTAAAAAAATTGATAATTTTATTTGTGCATAAAAATCTATATAAATAATAGTAAAATTATAACAAATCCAATCATATCACATAACTTTTTTAATCTTATCATACAATTTTATGAAATATGGAATATGTGGAGCTTCTAAAATTATTGGAGGACATTTTTGAATTCAATTAGCCATAAATTTTTATATCCTTAATCACAAAAATATGAAATACCCAGTAATATAAAATTTTATAGTTAAAAATTTCTAAAATATTATCTTACAATTTCTAAATGTGATAACTTAATTCTATTATTTCAGAAATAATATTCTGTTTTTCATTGTTTTAGAAACTTTTTAAATTTTGTTGATGTATAAAATTTTATATACATAGTAAAAAAATTATAGAAAATCTAATAATATAAATTTTATTAATTTTATACTTTCGCAATATTTGACGTAATTATTTTAGGTCCATAAATTTTTGATAATAAAATGGCATTTACTAATAATAAAATTTCAGCTCTTTTTAAACATGTGATTTATCGATGAGAATTAATAAACATTTAATTTTAGTTTTATTGTATTAACAAACAAACATGTTGTTAGCAATTTAAATTCATATTGTTTCGTTCCAAAAATACAATTATGATAGTATTGCACCTGTCCTTGACTAACGTCATGTAAGAATAGTGATTGTTGCCTCTATTTGTAGAAAATTATTTACGAGATAGTATTAATGGTACATTCTAATATGGTTTTAATTTCATTAAAAAATAATTATCGATAGATATATATATATATTTTTTATTTTTTTACATATATTTTTTTGAAAATATGGAAAGCAAAACTTAATCACGCGAAGCGCGTAACCTTCGCTAGTTATATTTATAGATGTTATTCGTGACAGGGCCAAGGTGCTATAAGAAGAATTAATATATATACGCACTTAACATTCTTAAGCATTCGATGATTCGACGCTGGTCAATCCTAAAATAGTAACGATGGCCTACAAATGTTTGTAGAGTGCAATTACACTGTACTACCTAAATTACTGTATAATTTCCAGTCCAGAACTCATATAAAACGGAAAGTACAGAAATTAACTATTAAATATCCAGAACATGATCATCATTGAATTGAAGCAACTACGTACTAATATAGCCAGAACATCATCATTAAAATGCTTCATGCATGCATAGAAATAAATATACGGGACAATAAGCCATTATCCAATTCCATCACCTTTTGCTAGACCCACCAACAGCCAAACATCAAGAACACCTTAAAAGACTAAATCAAAAGAAAATTCTAAAAGAAAAAATGACAGACAGACAGACAGACAGACAGATTAACAATTACAAACACTAATTCGCATTTGTTTTTAATTATTACAAACCCGCAACAAGCACTCAATGAAAATTAAAGTTTAATTAAGCACACTTGAAACCCTCAGGGGTACCCTTGCCACAAAAATTGAGCACAAGACTGAGGTTAACAGGAATATTAAGGTTAATGCCAAGTATGTTCGCTTTGATAGCTGTGCATAGGCAGACGGCCGCCTCTAGGTCGATCAATCCTTCGAGCAGCGGACAGCAGGGTTCTTTGGGTGGCAATCCAACCTTGACACCTTTGATCAGGTTTAGTACATTTGCACAAACACCCAGTTTTAATGCATCAACTGGACATTTACCGGAAGAACTGGCAGGTGTGGTACTTGGGGTTGGTATGTACGGTCTTGGGCTGGGAGTAACTGGACCATGGCAGTAGCTGCATGCACTGGAGAGGGAAAAGAAGAGAATGTTCAAGGCTAGGAAAAGAGTGGCTGCCGCGGTCGTTTTCATAGCCATGGTTGTCTAGGAAGGCAAGTTTTTACTGGAGTAATAACTGTACTGTTGCTGAGGTCAAGCGTCTGGTACTGTAAAGTTACTGTCTATTTATAACCAAGAGTTCTGATTATGGTTAATGGATCCGGTCTTGTAAAAATTCATGGACCAAGTTACCAAGACCAGATTCTTGAAGAAGGTTCTTGAAGTGAAATTGTTTTTTGGTAGTCCTATATCCTAATTAAAGTTGATTAATACATTCTAACAGCATTGTATAGTTAGTGGGAGACTGGGAGTCAATCACTTATCGTTATTTAGAAGCTAAAAGTGAAGCATAGTTGTTGTTTTTACTTTTTAATAAAAAACCATACTACACTGTTGTAGTACTTTATTGAAATGAAAGAAGAGTAAGAATTTTCTTCTGATGAGCATCAGATAAAACTTTAGATTTGTTTTTAGTTTTTCTTGTATTCTCTTTATATCAGAAGAAGTAGTACAAGAAAACTTTTTGAAGCAAAATCAAGGCTGTTTGTTTGCAATACCAAAAGTCAAAAGAATTATGTCCAGCGATAAATCATAAATATTCGAGCCTTCTAGGTCGTAAATGTTGGACTGTGAGCGTGAATACTGGAAATTTTTAAAAGGTTAATTATTTTGTAATGGAGACAAAAATGTGTGACTAGCTAGGTGGATCTGTGAAAGCAGCTCATCTTACAAGGGGCATGCTGCAACCTAGCTGGCAAATCAGGGACTCGATCACATCTTGGGCGGTTTTGGAGGCTTTCCAAATGCTAATCCCTGATTTGAGCTATAATTTAAACCATATCTTAGTTAAAATGATTTGTCACCGAGCCATACAGTGAGTTAAACAGATATTTTTTCAGAGGAGGCAGAGAAGAATCTCTAGGCGTTTGCATGTAGGGCTGTCAAACGTTGAAACGGAACACGGAATAGGCATGTTCCGTTTCCGTTCCGTTTCAATCAACATAACTGAAATTAATTCCGTTTAACGTTCCGTTTCGTCAAACGTAACACATTTTCATTCCGTTCCATTTCGTCAAACGTAACACATTATTTACCATTGATTTTAGCGGAATTCCGTTTTCCGTTTCAGTAATGTTTATAAATTTCATTTCCGTTTCCGTTCCGTTTTCAGAAACGAAATTGAAATCTCTACCGTTTAACGTTCCGTTTGGACGGAACGGAACAGAAAACGGTGGCGAAACGGAATACTGACAGGTCTATTTGCATGTTACTGTGGTAAAACCAAAAATTGGGTATGCAATTTTTTGGATGTTGCGCATGCATTCAACCTTATTAGTTTATTTTGCTCTTTTGTTGTATTCAGCAGCTTCAGGTTTTAATGAAAAAAAATAAGGAACTAATGTGTCTAGACCAAGATTGTCTTATCACTTAGTTTCAAAGAGAATTTGGGTTCGTTTCATTCATAATACAACGAAAAAAAAATTGAAAGAAACATTTTTTTTTTCCTTACAAGGTTCAAGCTCTCTGCTTAATTTCTTCCAACATAAATATCATGTTAGGTGGAAAGAAAGCAGCTTCTTTCAAAAACTCACTATTCCATATTTGTTTTTCCAAAAAAATTGGAAAATTGAGAGGTAATGGATCTCAATCTACTGTAGCTACTTCACAAAATTGTTTCTGGTAAACATGCATGCAGGGTCAAGAGCAACGTCACTGCACTTCCAAATTAGCAGGTCTTTTTTTTTTCCTTTCTTTCAACCAAATTGCAAAATTAGTAAGTTCAGTTTGCAATCTAATTTGGAGTCATGAACCTTGCAGATATAGGCAGGGGGCATGCGCAAACGCAACTCCAAAGTGTGTTTGTACAAGCGGTAGTAAATGAAACTTTACCCGACCAGCTGGGTTAATTAATTTGTCCGCATAAGTAGATTTAGTTTCTCAATTATTCATGCCTAGACTGTCAGTGCACCGTAGTAGTAAACTATAGGACTATTATCAGGGGGAAAAAGTGGTCATGAAATGCCCTTTTACCAAAAAAAGTGAGGAGAAAGTTGCAGAAAAGTAGGCGTTGCTGATGTTTTTCATCATGCAGCTTGGAGACGTCTTTTTATGAAATTACAGAATAATCAATCAACATTGAACAATTTTATGAGCAAAATTTTGAATTAGGATACCACTTATTTTATGCCCCTTAAATTGTTACTGACCTACTGCTATAAGTTACCATTTTGTATATTTGTTTGGGTATAAAAAAAAATAGTGGTGACCTGACCTGACAAAAGAGATGTGAAGTGAAATTTCAGGGAATTCATTGAACTGACTAAGATATATAATTTGGTAAATATTAATTTTTCTATCTCAGTGCCAAGTAATTGTTTATCACTGTTTTAGAGCCAATTTATTGTGCCAAAAATTTTCTGTCCACATGTTACTTGCTCAATGCTTAGTTTTCTTTTCTTTGTTTGGATATTTCTTTGACTTGATGACTTATGAGATCTGCCTTTGGAAACTGATTATACAGAACGCCGAATACAAGTACAGCTAGCGTGACATTTAGCTGGATTTTATCGTAGGCTTCTACCTAGCTGCAAGCCTGAATTACATCCAGCCTACAACATAATTATAAAATGAAATATTTTTTTCACAAAAAAAAAATTCAAGGAAAACATATAATTAGTGCTGTCAAACGTGAGAAACAGACATGGAACAGTCTTATTTTATTTTCATTCCGTTTCGACAATGAAACAAAAAAAACCTGGTTTTATTTTCGTTTTGTTTCATAAATGAAACGATATTTCTATTATGGTTTTGTTCCATCTTCAATTTCCATTTGTAATTTTTCATTTCCGTATTCCGTTTCAAACAAAACGGTATGATTTTTTTATTTCGTTTTCATTTCGTTTTTGAAAATAAAATTATTTTCTTTTTCATTTCAGAAACGTGAGAAACGGAAGAGTGTTGACAGCTCTACATATAGGGTGCGTTTGGATTGTTGGAAGAAAGAAGAAGAAGAAGTAAAAAGAAAAAAAAATTATAAATAATCCAAACTTTTCACAAAGTTACACACTTCCCAATAATTCTTTTCACTTTTTCTCTTTTTCCCTTCTTCCCACATCTATCTAAACGCACCCATAATTACAAAATTGTTCGCATATATGACCTTTTTTTTATTTCTTTCCTACATTATATACTCGTCATATCTCCAAGTGCTTTGGGGCACGAAGCTTTTATTAGGACGAAGGAACGAACATTAATTGCCCTTTCCACTATTGTTATAATTTATTTAGTTTTATTTTTATTTTATTTATTTGGACGAACGCGATGAGCATAGTCAATTTGCCATTATAATAATGTCGAACAACCATAAAAATATCCTAGACAAGCAACCCATATATGTCCATAACCCGTGACTAATACTGCACATGGCCCCTTGTTTTGCGTATTCTCGTGTATTTATTCAGAAAAATACATCTGTATCTTTGGACGAAAGCGGAAAGCCTGAAACATCCCTTTATTATTTAAGTTTATATTTATATTTATGGAAATTACCCCGTTGGCTGAGACAGCTTACAGCTCTTGCACAAGTTGCACAACTTCCGGATATATATAGCAATGGATCCAACCAAACAATACTCATAATGATATTTATAATTATAGAAATATATATTTAGTAGCACCAGATGGTGGTATTTAATTGGGTGGTGCTTCGGGCAATCAGATTTTTTCTTGGAGCAACATAACTTTTTATTAAATGTCTAAATTATCCTTATTATCATTTAAGACCTATTAATTACTGCTCAAATCTTCTCCTAATTACCTTCCTTTTTCCATTTTTCTTTCTTATAGGAATAGTTCGTTAATCCATAATTTCTCATACATCCTAATAATATTGTATTAATGGCAAAGAGCACAACACTTTTATTGGTCATTCACTGAATATGCAAAATTAATGCAATAATATGATTCAATTTTTTTTGCTTATACTTATCAATACAGTACTTGGATTAAAAAAAGTGCATTTAAAAAATAAATTCCATACCACCACAAGACTTGAGATTTATTTGCACAAGTGATATGCAAATGTAATGTTTTGAAAATAGCGACGTAAGATGTCAAAAAGAGGAATAATACATTTCTTTTTTACAGGAAACTTACAAGAGAAAAAAAAACACACAGTTAAGGAAATAAAATTAAAGCATGGTGAAAAAATAAATTGGTAATAGATCTTAATTGATACTGAGGATAATTTAGATATTTAGTAAAAATATATGCTGCTCAAAGAAAAAATCCGATTGTCCAAAGCACCTCCCTATTTAATTTCGTCTCTACATTTCAGAGACGATATTTCATCTCTAATTTCGGAAAAAACTATGAATGAGAACTATTAATAAATAATCCAAAAACCTGCTATTTCTGTTCTCAAATAACTCTTTACGTTGAGAAATTATAATTGTCATTTTTGTCGTCGCTTGAATAAAGTGAACATATAAAATAGGCAAGGTGAACATAAAGATGATCGAAATAAACACATACAAACAAATAAATTTTTTCATCCTTATTTAAATTTAGATGATCAAAGTGAACATATACAAATAAATAGGTTTTTTCGCATCCCTTGTTCAGATTTTTTATACATATTCAAATTATTTTTATTAAACTTATTTTTTTGTATGTGTTTATTTTGATCATTTATATGTTCATCTTGGTTATTTTATGTGTTAATTTTATTGAAGCGATGACAAAATATATATAATAGTAATTAATTTTCCTTTATGTTTGGTCCAACTAGCTTGAAATATTTTTTCCTTTGGACCTGAGTACGAACATGTTCTTTTAGATCAGAACTACTGCAACTATTATGGAGGCCCAGAAAAATTTTATAACTTCACAAATCACCGGAGTCCAGAAATCTTAACCAGAACTTTATAGGCCTTTTAGATATAGTTTGAACCGAAAAAATTAATAGTAACGTTACTGTTTATCTAAATTTTGATAATAATAAACAAATTTTAAATTTTAATACTAACGTTGCTGGATCGTCGTTTGGAATGATGAATGGTCTGAACTCTTAGATCGTCGTTTGGAACGACAATCCAAGGCAACAATGTTGTCAGAATATGTCATTTTCAAGTTATCCATTCTTAAAAGGAAAAAAGGGAGAAATAGACAACATACCCACAATTTGTATCCCAAAGTGAGTTTGTCATTAGTGGAAATTACTAGGAGAACGAGACTTTCTTTGTGAATTTGTGAAACACGAGAAATGAACTATGTGGTTTCAAAGTGAAATGCATAGATTGGACTTTGTGCATAAAGTGCATGAATCTATTTTTTTAATTCTTTGCTGCTTCAAATGATGCGCTATATATATTCTCTCTAGATAAAATGTCAAAATTTATTTTAGTCAAATTAACTCATGCCAATTATCAAAAAGAAAAATTTAGTTCACTTCAAATCCTTATGTTTTGACAATGACTTTCATAGATGGTTTTTTTTTATTTCTCTCTCAAATCACACAAGTGAATCCATCTGCAGATCAGTAGAAGTTTCCAAAAATAATTATTTTTTAAACAATTTCACATAAGATTATAATCTTTCTAACACTTGATAGTTAAGGGGCTTGACGCTTATTTTTTTTTCAAAAAAAAATCTTTCTAACCAAAAAAATTGCTAGATTATACTTTCACCAATATATTATGATTTATCTCTTTTATTATGAAAATAACTTCCTCTACTACAATAGAATATGTATTTCATATAAATGACATGAACATAAAGAAAATTTTATAAATGACATTCTTGATGACAAAAATATATATTATTTGCCTCTTAATTTTTCAATAAATGGTATTGTGGATCCAATGAACATATTATTTGCCTCTTTATGAAAAATTTCACCAATTCATTGGATCCAATGAAAAATTCCCTTATTTTTAATTTTTTAATAATTTATTAATTTAAAAAAATAAAATAATCTGACACGACTAACACGACGTGTCAACACGACATGACATGATAGTGTCAGTCGTGTCGTGTCAGAATGCGTGTCGTGATGCCTCTTCTCACCACTAACTACGACACGACAAAACACTATATGACTAAAAAAGTAGTTTGTGTCAACACGACACGACACGAGACTCTAACATAATCGTGTTTGACACGACACGACACGATACGATACACACAATTGGAGAACACTACGCACAACCAACATTTTTTCCTTTGTATAACTTTAAATTTACAAATTAATCAAATTAGAAAGTTTAAATCATTATGTACATTTCAATTGCGGATCACAATCATCTAAATACTTTAAGTTGTGGAAGTCCAATATTATTTAAATATTTTAGTTTAACATAAATTGCAACATTTTTCATTAATTAACAGAATTTTTTTTTAAATGTTCATGTAAAAATCGTTCAAAGCTAGTCTAAGCTAACCAATTTAATCTAGTACAATTATATTGTAAATTGACAAATTTAAACTAACAAATCTAATCTACATATTAAATTATTAATATGTCATAAAAAACTAAATTTTTTTTTTTAAGTAATTTGTCATGTATAGATACAAACTAATTAACTACTCACAAAATAAATATATATGGTGTTCTATACATATATCCAAATATCGACAAGACTAGTTTTGAACAATTTTTACATTTTGGATCTTTCAATTTCTGTTAAAGAAAAATATTGCAATTTATATTAAACTAAAATATTTAAAATAAAATTTTGAAATCCACAATTTAAAGTATTTAAATGAAATTTTTCATCCACAATTTAAATGTAAACAATGATTTAAACTATCTAATTCAATAATATTTAACATTTAAATTTACAAGTAAAAATATGGATGTGCCCACTTGAGTGTATTTTTTTTTTCTGGAGTTCAGGTGTGGGGGGGTGAAAACGAAGGGGTGAGGATAGAGCTGTCAACAGTCAGGGAATCACGTGATTCCGTTTCGTTTAAGCGAAACGGAACGAATAACAATACCAATTTTTATTCCGTTCCAATAACGAAACGGTAAACAAAATACCAGATTGTACCATTTTGACTGTTTCAGTCTTATTCCAAATCGTTTTATGGGTTATTTCTGAAGTGGAACGGTTAACGAAACGGAATTTTATACCGTTTCAAAAACGGAACGGTTAACGAAATGGAATCCTGTACCGCATTCCATAACGGAACGAAAAACGGAACAAAGCGTTCCGTGCAAATCTGACGCGTTTGACACCCCTAGGTGAGGATAAAAACAGGGAAATGGGTAGGCGGTCAAACAAGTAAAAATATGGATGTGCCCAATTTCTGTTTAAGAAAAAAACTCATTTCTAACCTTAGATCGTTGTTCCAAACGACGACCCAGTAACATTATTTCTAAGTTTTTCGGTGGTTTGAAAGTCACCGAAGTCCGTAACAGGTTAAAAAATGTGCATCAAGTTTTTTTGGGCTCAACTAATAAAAGCATTATAAAAATATTAGAAATAATATTTTAAAAATAATATTTAATTAAATATAAATTTATTTAATTTATTAATTTAATTAATTTATTTAATACATATAAAAATCATTTTGTGTCTATTACAATTTAGTTCGAGGCAAATTAGAGACGCATTTGAATCATCTTTCAACTTTCGAGTCATTGTGATAGGAATAGAGGACGTGTATGTCTATGGAGGACATCGAAACTTCATGAAATAAGAGATATTTGAGTAAAGACATGAGAAAAAATGAGACAAAGAGGATTAAATAATGATAAACGGGTGGGTTGAATTATACACTGGTTTACTAGTACAAAATCCGTAACCCAACCCGAAGTATCGGGTTTGTCAAACTTAGAACCAGTACCCAACCCAACATCAAGCTAACTCGGTAAAAACGGTTCGGGTCGGATGGGTTGAATGGATTGAACGGATTTACGGTTTTTTTGTACACCCCTACATGCGTGAGAAGCCGGAGACTTCACGCATGATAATCTAACGGCTGAAGTTATTGCCAACTGTATCAGAAATACAGTAAAGAGAGATGTTAGTATTTCCTTACTGGGCGTGAAATCTCTATTGGAGAAATAATACCCAAATGTGGTGCCCACTTGTAACAAGATTTGGCATGGACGAGAGAGAGAGCAATCGAACTTCTTTTCGGATCGTGGGAAGATTCGTACAATAAATTTCCGAGTCTTTTATTGGCTATACAGATAACGGCACCCGAGACGCAGATCAAATGGTTGTTTAAAAATTTATAATTTTAATGTAAATTAATTAAAAATTTATAACTTAATTATTCATTTTTTAATTAAATAAATTAATTAAATTTATATTTAATTAAATCAATTAATTAAATATTATTTTTAAATATTATTTTGGAATCCCGGATTCCGATCTTAGCTTTAAATATTAGAAATAATATTATTTAAATATTTAAATATTATTTCTAATATTTAAAGCTAACATCGGAATCTCGAATTCCGATCTTAGCTAAGATCGGTATCCGGAATTTCGTAATTGCGGTCGGAATACCGGATTCTGATCTTGTGATACTATTTAAAAAAATATTATTATATTAATATTATTTGTAATATATTATATTAATTAAATATTATTTTTAAATTTTTCGGTTATTATTGCCTCAATCTATTCTCTTTTTTTATGTAAATTTAGAAACATTAAATAAATATTGTGCATTTATATATGGATTAACCATTTATAGTATCTCTATGTGCTTTATTATTTAATATTAATTAGTTTAATAGTTCTATGCATCACTGCTTGAGAAAGAAAACAAACGAGTATAATGAATGTCTAAGACTCTAAGCTGCCGAACTGTCTAAATGGCAGCCCAAATAGTCTTTTTTTCTTACCCGAAAAATTTAAAAATAATATCAAATTAATATAATATATTAAAAATAATATCAATATAAAAATAATTTTTTAAATAGTATCACAAGATCGGAATCTGAGATTTCGATCGCAACTACGGAATCCCGGATACCTATATGAGCTAAGATCGGAATCTCGGATTCCTATTGTTGTCCCTAATGAAGGCGGCTTAATTAAGGATTAGCGGAAGCAATTATGGTTTTGGACTGGTTTGGTATGAACTATCCTAACACAATTAAATTGGTACCCAATACAAGTAAGCACACAAACAATTCAAGTATAGCAAGATAATAAAGAGATAAAGAGAGAGAGAAATTGAACACTCGGTATGATTACGGAGTTCCGACCCGCTAAGAAGTGATAACCTTAGTCGTACGTCTCCGGGAGTTTCGCTACCACGAAAGGGCGCGCTCCGTTCCATTCCAATAAGAACGGGGCTACAACTTCGAACCGAATCACCTCGTCACAAGGACACTCGAGGCGGATCTGCCTAACTCGAATGGCACAACGGCCTCAAAGGAGAAAAGCTCTCAACCTATTCCAACCTACACCTAGCGACAATGTCGGAGCGGTGGTGTTTGAGGCTACTAAATCTCTCAAGATGGTCTAGCTATGAAAAGCTCAAGTGGAAGAGTATCCCTATGCTCAAAGGCTCAATTTTGGTCTAATTTTGCAAGACAAAGCTCTCTAACTCATTGGTTGGAGAGAGAACAAGGGGTGGATATATATAGGGCTCGAAAGGAGCAGTTTACCAGCAAAAACTGGACACAGCGTTGTACAACGCTGAATAGCGTTATACAACGCTGGAATATGACCGTTGTAAAATCGAACGGCTCTTTAATATAGCCGTTGGTCTGTCAGAGCGTTGTGCAACGCTATTTGCCGTCGCACAACGAAGGAGTGTATAACCAAAGGAATGTTCCGACAATTCCGTTGGAAATTGTCAGAGCGTTACTTGCCACTGAATGGCGTTACACAACGTTGAAGGGAGATAAAAGGAACAACTCTGACAGATTCAACAGAACATTGTACAACTCTATATACCGTCACACAACGCTAACGTTATCCAACGCTGAAAGACGTTGGCTAACGTTACCCGCAACTTTGCATGTAAAAACAATTGTTTACATGGGACAACGCTGTCTGAACAACATAGCTAACTTGGGATTTTTGAGACGTTGTGCAACGCTATATGGCGTAGCATGATGGTACTCAGAAATTTTTCAAGTTTTTAACTGTAGTGTTGTACAACGTTGTGACTCAGCGTTGCCTAACTCTATATAGCGTTCTGCAACGTTGATTCACAAAAGTATGAATTTAGCTGTTCTAGCGTTGTGTGCCACTATCTAGCGTTGTACGACGCTACGTCTCTGAAAACAGGATTTTGCTGGTTTATTGAGATTTTCGCTATCTAGACCATTTCAAGGATAAACAAGGACTAAAGTATACCTTCTATCCTAGTCTAAACTAGCCTACAAGCTCTCCAAATACTTGATCTTGATCTTTCTTAAAGGTTTTATCCAAGTATTCATAAATTGCATCTTCTTCCTATAAAACTCAAAGAAGATTGTTAAATGCCAAATGATATTGTTTTGTAATCGACAAACCTAGAGACGTTTAGTACAACACCTATCTTAGTTAAGATCGGAATCCAGGATTCCGATCTAAGCTAACTACTCATTTAAATATTATTTTAATATTTAAAGCTAAAATCGGAATCCGGGATTCCGATCTTAGCTTTAAATATTAGAAATAATAATTAATTAATTAATTTAATTTAATATAAATTTAATTAATTTATTTAATTAAATATAAATTTAATTAAAATATAAATAATTATTTTATTTAATTAAAAAATGAAAAATTAAGTTATAATTTTTTTAAATTAATTTACATTAAAATTATAAATTTTTAAACAACCATTTGATCTGCGTCTCGGGTGTCATTATCTGTATAGCCAATAAAAGATTCGGGAGTTTGTTGTACGAATCTTCCCACGATCCGAAAAGATGTTCGATTGCTCTCTCTCGCCCATGCCAAATCTTGTTATAAGTGAGTACCACATTCGAGTATTCTTTCTCCAATAAAGATTTCACGCCCGGTAAGAAAATACCGGCATCTCTCTTTACTGCATTTCTGATACAGTTGGCAATAACTTCAGCTGTTAGGTTATCATTCGTGAAGTCTCCGGCCCTCCTCACACATATAGGGGTGTACAAAAAAATCGTGAATCCGTTCAACCCACCCGACCCGAACCGTTTTTACTGGGTTAGCATGATGTTGGGTTGGGTATGGGTTCTAAGTTTGACAAACCTGATACTTCGGGTTGGGTTGCGGATTTTATACAAGTAAACCCGTGTATAGTTCAACCCACCCGTTTATCATTATTAATTCATTTTTGTCTCACTTTTTCTCATGTCCTTACTCAAATATCTCTTATTTCATGAAGTTTCGATGTCCTCCATAGACATGCACATCCTCTATTCCTCTCACAATGACTCGAAAGTTGAAAGATGATTCAAATGCGTTTCTAATTTACCTCGAACTAAATTGTAATAGCCACAAAATGATTTTTATATGTATTAAATAAATTAATTTAATTTATATTTAATTAAATTAATAAATTAATTAAATTTATATTTAGTTAAATAAATAAATTAAATATTATTTTTAAATATTATTTTTAATATTTAAAGCTAAAATCGAAATCCGGGATTTCCATCTTAGCTTTAAATATTAAAAATAATATTTAAATGAGTAATTAGCTAAGATAGAAATTCGGGATTCCGATCTTAGCTAAGATCAGTATCCGAAATTCCGTAATTGCGGTCGGAATATCAAATTCCGATCTTGTGATACTATTTTAAAAAATATTATTATATTGATATTATTTTTAATATAATATTAATTTAATATTATTTATAAATTTTTCGGTTTTCTTACCATGTGTCCAAATGGCAGCCCAGATTGAAGTAGATGTTGTGTGCCGTGTGCGCCTGCACTATATCAATTATTGTGCCAGTAGTATACTTTTATCGAGAACTTCGTACTGATACACTGCTAGTACAGTAATAACAACATTAGTATTGATTTATCTAAACTGCAATATTGACATTAACACATTAAATTGCAAACTTATATTTTTGTCATTTGTCATTAGTCATTTCCAGCTGCACATATATATATCATCCCTTTTCTTGAATTAAATAGCATCAGTTTTAAGGATAGCCGTATAAAGCTTCTTTACAATTAAGAAACATGTCCATTAGCCGTGTGGTGTATTCAGGGGCGGAACCAGGATTCCGACATAGGACGAGCCGATCAGCCGACCGTGGAGTAAAAGATAACACTGTCTGTCACGGCCGTGGAGTCTGTCGTTGTGTCGCCTGCAGCCTCCTGACTCTTTACTTCCGAGCCGAGAGAGAGAGAGTAAGAGAAATGGATTTGCGTAACAGAGAATGAGAATTGTCGAATTGGGAGATGGATTTAGAAATTAGGAGAAACAATTTAAAAATTAGATATTTCTTTCTGTCTCTGACAGGAATTGGGAGATGAATTTGCGTAAGAGGATGAGAATTGGGAGATGAATTTTGCTACTTTGGCGTGTGCATGGCACACGCCCGCCACCCCCTGGTTCCGCCCCTGGGTGTATTGGTGGGCTAATATCTAATATAGGATTTGGATGGGTTAATATCTAATATATATCTTTGGTTGATTAAATATCTGAATTTAATAGTTTTGATCAATCATCCTTTTCTTGTGGCGACCGTTGGGAATTGTCAAAATAAGTTATCATGGGACCCATGCCATGATGGCTAAGTAAAGAATGTGAAATTTCTGTCTTATTTATCTTTAATAAAACCATGATTTCAAAGTTGTTGTTTTGTGGATTCCTGTGAACGAGGCAAGATTATCACCTATTAAAAAGTGGTGTGTACGAAATGTATGATACATTGGCTAAGCTAATTTATATATCTTGTGGAAGTTTATCTTGATAAGGTTGAGAAAATGTCGTCCTACATCTGCAGATAGTTGCGACTTAAATTCATTGACGTGCATGTTCTTATATATATATATATATATATATGGAATTATGGACGTTCATATTGATGCTGTTTGGCATTTCAGATTTGTTATAAATCGGATTTATCTACACTGTTATGATTGATCGTCACGGCAATGTTGAAGATTATAATAATTCTCTGTTTTATTATAACTTGTATCAATGTGTATATATATGGTTTTGGGCCTAGAGAAAACAACGAACAAGTGAGAAGAATTGTGGGTCTTGGGCCTAGATGGTTTCTTCTTTAACTGTGCCGGCACATATAGATAGGGTTATCCAAGTTTCTGGTTCAATGAAAGAAAATTACTAAATTAGGAGTAGCTCTTTTAACACAACAAACGTTTAATAAATGATTCAAAAAAATGTTCTGAGAAATGATATGTGGACATTATTGTTGCCACCAAGGCACCAACATTACTAGTTAGTAGTTGGATACTTGAATTTGCCAAGCCAGTAAATAATGAACTCTCTTATCTTGTTAGCACCATACTCTTCCGACAGTGGTTTGGTAGACTCGATGGGGCACAGCCAGCTCGGCGATGCTTCAACGAACATTTGATAATTAACATATTTTTATAGTATAGTCAGCTTTATTTATTATTAATTGTAAATGCTTATATGGTTACTTTTTGAATTCATTATTTAATTTATATTCTTCATATTCAGTATATGTTAATGTTATAATGTTCAGCCTTTTTCTGTTTTTCATTATGAGTTAGTTTAAATTTTTCGCTTTTCACGTTGTTGCTTTATGGTTCATTTTGAATAGTTTTCTATTCAGCGTGTCCTTTATGGTCCAGTTTACATGCTCAGCTATTTCATTTTAAATGCTTTAGTTTTCCATTTGTGTGCTTTATTCTTCATCTTAAATATCTAATGTTCTTTTTATTTCATTCGATTTGTGTGTTTTTGCTGGTCATTTTAAAGTAGTTTTAAGTATACTCTAATCTAGCTATGTTCAATGTAGTTATATATGTAAATATTTCTCTCAAAGTTTGCCGAAGAAAAATTAAATTTTGTTAGAGCTCTGTCAGAATATCTTCAACTGTTGCATAGAGTAAGATGTTAGCTTGCTAAAGAAAATAATTGACTAGTCAAATATTGTTTGATTAAATAATTTAATAGTACTAATGGCAGCTGTGAAAGTTCCGATATGTCATTTTCCAGATTTATAATATTGTGTGTTATTTATTTGTTAAATTTGGAGAGGATTGGAAATTATTTTATGCTATTGATTTCTCTCAACTTTACATGAATGTTTACATTTCTCTCAATTATTTTATCGTTACCTAGTACCTAGCATGACATTGGTACACACTAATAGGTACCTAACGGTCATTTTCTATAAATAGAAAAATGTGACTTTTTCTTTTTTTTTTATAAAATTACATCAATTATATTTTATTTTATTTCCTAATTTATTTTCTCCACTAACTAAGCCAAAAAAATAGGAGGGTATTGGAATTAGTTGTGAGTTGTCAGAAATTATTCCTTAAAGTTCTCGAAGGTAATTGGATAGTTCACAACTAATTTCTACAGGTCTGAGCAAAAACATTGGAAAAGAAGTTGTTGGATATTATTTCCCGAGTGTACTATGGTCATAGTTAGAAACAGACGTCCAACCTTCCTGGTGCCGTGGTGTATTATGTGCCAGTAGCTTTTTAATAAGGTCAATGGCACCACATATATCCTCTAGAGAGAAAATCTCCACAACCCAACTTAAACGATTCAAATTGGTGAAAAATAAAATAAAATTATTTTTTGAGAAGGAATTATTATAAAATTTTAATTGGATAGTTCACAACTAATTTCTACAGGTCTGAGCAAAAACATTGGAAAAGAAGTTGTTGGATATTATTGCCCGAGTGTACTATGGTCATAGTTGAGAAACAGACGTCCGACCTTTCTGGTGCCGTAGTGCATTATGTGTCAGTAGCTTTTTAATAAGGTCAATGACACCACATATATCCTCTAGAGAGAAAATCTTCACAACCCAACTTACACGATTCAAATTGGTGAAAAATAAAATAAAATTATTTTTTGAGAAGGATTTATTATAAAATTTAAAACTTTGATAATATTCTTTTATAATTTTTTGCGAAATATGGAAAAGAACGGATGAATAAATTTAGATTTTCATTGTGATTAAATAAAGAGAAGTTAGGTCCATGATTTTCAAATAAAATTCAAAGGGCCATGAGTCGCACGAATTGCCACGAAATGAACTCAATCCTTGTTTGAGGAATTAAATTGAATAACCTAGAATGCGTAATGAATTTTTGATTGGTACAATAAATTAAATTTCTAACTTATATTTTAATTTTGATAACAAGTCTAGGTCTAGTTTATTCTTCTAAGTTTAGGATTTTTTTTTTTGGAACAAACAATGTTTAAGTTCAGGAAATTTGATATCTCATATTTATATTGTTATTTTGACAGACTTTACATCGAAATTGTGACTAAAATCATAAATCACCATGCTTTTGTGTTTGCTTGCCATAATTTGGTACTGCTGAAATTTTTTTGTTGTTTTACAGGAATTAGAAGAAATCGATGATTTAGATGGCTAGACAACTCATTTCTAGTCTAGATCATACTTAGACTCGACCTTAAAATAGAGCCACCAGATGCGCCTGCAGACGCACATAACATACCTTCACACATCAATTTTTCAACCAAATTCCCAGCAATTCAGACCGAATTGTCCTATTTAAATAGCCACAATAGTTTTCTGTTACCACAATTCGGACCGAAATGTTACAAGGTAAGTTTTTGTCACTTTCGGAAGGGATTTTCTTCTATGGAAAATTTTCTAGGTGTGGGAAGAAGTTTGAATTTATTTATAATTTTTTTTCTTCTTCTTCATTCTTCTTCTTCTTTCTTCCAACGATCCGAACGCACCCTAAGGTGGTTGGCAATGTATGGAAGGCTTCTACGGCGTCCAGAAAGGCCAAAGATTACTATTTATGCAACCCTTTTCTTGTAAAGGAGGTATCCATCAATATCGACCATTCTCCCACCTCCAACTAACATTCTCATTTCGAAAGGCGTGGAATTTTCACTTTTCCGGTATCACTCGACCATGACAGCGACTTGGGAGTAGTTCTAGACACGACAGCGACAGATTCCATCCAACCATGGCTTCAGACTTGATTCAAATAGAAGTAAAACTGGATATTGTTGTATCTCTTCTTTTTTTTTATTTATACTTGTCATAAAGTATGTATCTTGTCTTTATATTATTTATGTGTGTTTCGAAACTATGTTAGGTTAGAATTTGTTGTCTTAGGGATAAATGGAGCTTAGGATTAGATTCGTTATGTGAAACATGATGGTTGATTAGTTTATGCGAAGTACATGTTGGAATTTGATATTTTATGCTTGTGTTTAGAATCATTAATCAATTATGTTGCTTAATGGATGAATGGCCACGTCTAGTTATAACAACAACATGTATCAATTAATAAACTTGGATAAATACTTCGAGATAAGTTAAAAGACGAAAGTCGATCAACGATTAACTAAAAGGTGAAAATTTCTATTTAAATGACAGTTTGTAATAGATGTCTCATAGAAAAAACAACAAGTAAACCTGAGTAAGTCTACTAACAAACGAAAGTTGATGAACAATACACTTAGTGAGGGTTAACACTAAGTCATATATCAAATATCGTGTCCAATAGATGACAGCAAAGGACTAGAGAGTTAAGATATGGCTAGATTGACCCTTCGCATGACTAATTCAACAAAATCAAGTATAACGTGACATTTGCACAGTGGAATTCAGATTGAATTGTTAAGACAGAACACTACCAATGGGACGTCTCACTACGCCAAATTTTAATATTAGTACCAGTTTTTTTCCTATCATTAGTACCGGTTTTGCAGCGGTACTAATAATAGGGGTACTAATAGCAATAAAAAACCGGTACTAATAAGCTGGTAGTAAAGGTGGCGGGAAACGATATTAGTACCCGGTTTTTTATAAAAAATCGGTACGAAATATAATACATTTAGTACCGATTTTTATAAAAAACCGGTACCAATTATATATAAAAAAAACCGTAATTAAATGTTAAAGTTTAGTACCGGTTTTTTATAAAAAATCGGTACTAAAAATAAAATAAATTTAAAAAATAAATCTGTAAAAAAATAAATCTGTAAATTTATTACCTCTTCTGCAACATATCCTTCAATTATGCTTGTTTCGGGCCGAGATCTGCTTCTGACTAATCCTTTCAATTGATCCATTGCTCTTTCAAAAGGATACATGTACCGCAAAAATATCGGACCGCATTGTTTTACCTCTCTAACTAAATGAATGGTCAAATGCACCATAATAACAAAGAATGAGGGGGGAAATGCATCTCCAACTCGCATATGGTCTGAACCGCATCAGTTTCCAACTGATTCAGTTTTTCGGGATCGATAACTTTAGAGCAAATTTTATTGAAGAAGAAACACAACTTAGTAATAGAATTTCGAATTCTTCTTTAAAACATGCTCGAATTGCAACCGGAAGCAACTGGGTCAGCAACACGTGATAATCGTGAGACTTCATTCCAATCAATTTCATATCTTTAATCGAAACCTTTCGTGAAATATTTGAGGAATAACCAGTGGGAACCCTTATAGACCTCAAACACTCCAACAAACTGAGCTTCTTACTATTATCTTGCTTTGCAGCTAGTTCCAGTCGAATTCTCATTTTCACCATGTCTTTCCTCACGTTAACATTGTCCACTTTTCCTTGAGCATTTAAAATCAAATTAACTAGATTTTTACAAATGTTTTTGATTATATACATGGCATCTAAACAATGTCTAACATCCAAATAAGGCCAGTATTCGAAATCCCAGAATATAGATCTTTTCTTCCAAAAGCACTTTTCTGGAATTCTATTCACAAATGGTTTGTCCAGTACAATTTTAAGATCCTTCACTTGTTCATAAGTCTGTCTTTCAGATTTTGGTACAGGAGTCCGGCGGGTTTCGATGTTGCCATCAAATTTGTTCTTGTAAGGTGGCCGACGGTATGGGTGATGACGACTGAGAAACCTACGATGCCCCAAATAAACAGTTTTTCTACAATTCGATAACCATATCGAATGTGTTTCCTCCATGCAAACAGGACATGCCTTTTCTCCTTTATTTCGGTAACCCGACAAGTTCCCGTAAGCGAAAAAGTCATTAATCGTGCAGAATATCATGGCACGTAAGTTGAAATAATTCCTTGAATGTGCATCAAAGATTTTCACTCCGTCCTTTCACAACACATCAAGATCCTCTATTAACGGAGCCAAATAAACATTTGTATCGTTGTTGGGTTGTTTTGGACCAGAAATGAGCAGCGGCATCATCAGATATTTTCTTTTCATGCATAACCAAGGAGGAAGGTTGTAAATAACCAACAAAACAGGCCAAACGTTTCGGTTCGTACTCATGAAACCGTAAGGATTCATTCCGTCCGTGCATAGTCCCAATCTCAAATTTCTAGGCTCACTGCCAAAATCAATGAAATGGCTGTCTATATTGTTCCACTGGGGTGAGTCTGCTGGATGTCTGAGTTTTTCATCTTTCTTTCTGCCTTCTGCGTGCCATCTCAACAGTTTAGCATCTTTTGAATTACTGAAAAGACGCTCAAACCTTTGTATTATTGGAAAATACCACAATATTTTCGCAGCTGGCCTTTTCTTACAACTTTCTTCTTCATCATCCAAATCATTGTCATTTTGTTTGTACCGGGATGCATTACATTTTGAACATTTATTGAGGTTCTCATACTCCTTACTAAATAATATGCAATCATTCGGACATGCTGCAATTTTCACTACTTCTAATTTCAAAGGACATAGTAATTTTTTATTCTTATAAGTTGTATCTAGCAATGTATTATCTGCTGGAAGCATTTCTCGCAAAAGACCGAGCAAAGATGTGAAACTCTTATCGCTCTAATTGTTTTTAGGTTTCAAGTTATATAACTTAAAAACAGTTTTTATTTTTGAGAATTTCTCTTCATTGCAACCAGGATATAAGGGTATATGAGAGTTTTCATTCAACTTTTGAAACACATCAGGAACATCATCAATAAAATCACTGGGCAATTCATTCATCATTTCATCCAAATCATTTTCTCTAATGTCATCATTATATTGTTGTTCACTTAGATTTTCTATATGATCATCATCACCCACTATTACATTATCCTCTGTATCATCCCCACAATCATTTTGTACAATATTTTCCAAATCATCAGATACATTAATATTGCTCGTTCCAATATCTAAATTTTCTTCCATCTTTTCTCCATGTTTAACCCACCGGAGGTATTTAGGTGTTGTCATCCATCCACGCTGAATCAGATGTGAATCACATTACTATCATGTCTCTCAAAGTTAAGGCAGCGTTTACAGGGACATAAAATTCTGGGTTTTCCAGTCAACTTTCGATGTTCTTCTGCACATTTTATGAACTCTTCAACAACTTCAACAAATTCATGCGATATTCTTGAATAATCAAACATGTACTTCTCCCTTTGATCCATCTGTATATATATCCAAAAAATCAGGATTTAGGCTTTATAGATTCAATGCAACATATCAGGTTTTTGGGCCAGTTACCATCCTAGCCCACTCTTTGGATACTCTTGTCTCATTAGCGAGCGTATGTTAGATACAATGTGTTGTTTAAGAAAAATTCGACAGCATTTCCCCTTATGTTCCCTGAATACGCAAACACACAATTGCTCGTGCGTACGTATTCGTGGGAACATAAGAGGAAATGCTATCGAATTTTTCTCAGACAACGCATTGCATCTAACGTACAGCTCGCTGTCCTAAATGAGACAAGATAGTATCCAAAGAGCAGTACTCCCGACCGGAAGTACTATCTGAGATTAATCCCTATTGGATTAATCTCGGACAGGCAAAGAGACCTAAAATAGTTCAAATTCCGGCAATTTGGGCTTATATGACAATACTTAACTAATAGAGATGCAAATACCAATTATAACCAATGTTATTATGCACATACAAATCGACAAATTAAAAAAATAAAATTATTGAGGGTTAAAATAAAAATTGCCGAAAATTGCCCTTCTCTTGATCGATCCCTCTTCAATAAGAAAACCTCAAATGCGAATTTTTTTAGCTTTCCTTTTATCTCCTTTGTTTTCTCCAATGATTTTCCAATTTTTCAGAATTTTTGTAAATTTTTTGCTATTTTATTTATATGGTTTTTGAGAGTATCATAATTTTCGATTTTAGAGAGAGAATAAAATAGCCATGAACAATATATGACCTTGAGAAGCAAAGGAATAGTGAGGAAGACAATATAGTTCGACTAAAAATATCTCTAAAAATCGCTTGAAAAAAAAATCGTTATATATTTAGTAACGGTTTTTTTATAAAAAATCGGTACTAAAAATCAATTAATTAGTACCGGTTTTTTATAAAACCGGTACTAAATATATAACGGTTTTTTTTATTCTTCAAATCTTTAGTACCGGTTTTTTATAAAAAAATTTGGTACTAATTAATTGATTTTTAGTATCGGTCTTTTATAAAAAATCGGTACTAATTTTAAAATGTTTTTTTTATTCTTTCGAACCTTTAGTACCGGTTTTTTATAAAAACCGGTACTAATAATAATTAATTAGTACCGGTTTTTTATAAAAAACCGGTACTAAATTAAAAATGTTTTTTTTATTTTTCAGACGACTTTTAGTACCGGCATGATTTTTTATTAGTACCGGTTTTCTTAAAAATCGGTACTAATGAGCCGATACTAATAATCCTTTTTGTTGTAGTGTCTAGTATCCATGTGACCAATCCGAAGTGAAATTGAACCCTAAGACATTTTTAATAACATATTTTAAACCCTAAAAACACCCCAAAAATATTTATTTTAATTATTTTGATTTTATTAAGTTTTTACTTTAATTAATCGATTTTAAACTAAAATACCATGAAATTTTATTGTCTAGCTTTACTAAAAGGATATGATTAGTACTCATCATCATTCCTGTGGGTTCGACCCTTAGCTTTACTCTAACGATTAGTCAGGTACAAGATTTTTATTTGAGCTTGGTTTCAACCTCGATCACGCACAAATCGTATTTTAAAACCTTAATAGGGACACATCAATTGCGTGCTGAGAATTTCTAATAAGTTTTTAGTGTAAACTCGTACCAAAAATATAACAAACAAGAGGATAGAGCATCGCAATGGTCAACTGTATTATTTTGCTTGCAACAAGTTTGCCCCACAAAATTAATTTAGGGTAGAAAAATATTCCCAGACAAAAGAGCAGCAATAACAAATCCACCTGTGCTAACGCAATATAATTAATTAATTTATAATGAACATATATAACATTTGAATTGATCGCAAGTCAAAAGATTATTTAAACAACTGATATACATATAAAATGAAAAAGCAATATTTATAAATTAAGGAAGGTCTGGAATTAATTAGTGCGTTGTTACATTGATGAGTCATGAAAAACATCTCATGTTTAATCGACATTCATTCGGGACCGTCAAATGTATAGTGCAAAAATATTGCTATTTGGACTTGTGTGTTAAAATAATGTAAGAAAAGCGCTAATTGGAGAAAATATGCTTGTTGTTTAATAGCCCAATAGTAGGGAGGATTAAGTTGAGATCAGATTTCAAATGCGTACATTAACTTAAAAAAAAAAGAAAAAGAAATGATAGCTATGATCTCTATCTTTTTGTTCAGAAAATTGGATTATGTGAAAAAGGTGATATCTGAAATAATGCACATGTAATTTGAACTATTTGATTTAGGATTATTGAGGGTAGTAGATCTAATATGAACAGTACAATAAGATTAGAACAGTATAATAATATTAGACAGTGAACTCCTTAATGTATTTTTTTTTTTTTTTTGAAACAGCTCATTAATGTATTAGAGTATCAGACGGCACAAATGAAGTCAAATTAATCAGATCCGACAATGTGAATCTAATACGGTACTAGAAGGTTATTCCAAGTTTCCAACGATGGCATGCGCGTGCATTTGTCGTATACAAGCTTCAATTACCATGACTTGTTTTACAATTATAGCCAAAATTATGAAGAATTTACATTTTTGACCAATGTCTGTTACGTAGTAGTATGTACTTCTGGAAATTATGATAGCAGTATGTACACAGGATATGTGTGTACTATGTCAATTTCTGATGACGCATCACACCGTCCAAAGACGATCCCCATCCTATGACAATTAGTTGGCGATAAGCTATGACCATTAGTTGGCAATTACGCCCCGTCCTTTCGGACACACGAGAGGGTATAAACACCTCTAATAATTTTGTGTTCTTCGATCGGTGATGGAAACCGTGAAGTGAGAGGAAGACATCGGAGATTAATGAATTGCGAAGTTTAGAGACAACATTACCACTTTTTTTTTTGTATGAATTTTTAAAATTTTTACAAAATATTTAAACTTAATTATGCTTATATTGGAACGAATAAAACAAAATATTATCTGAAGGCTGATATTAGTAATGGGTGAGAAATAATACTATTTAATTTACTTTTCACAGCTAAATATAGAATACATGTTACAACATCGTTATCCACTAATCCATCTGAAAAAAATAATGAATTAGAACTGTTATCACTCCTCGCTGTTTCAATTAGAATTGGTCAGCTAGCATATGGGAATGATTACAAAATCTGTAAAATTTTATTGAGAACAGCATCAACAATACAAAGAGCATCATAAATAATGCAGGAAAAAAAACAGAAATTTATATTTTTAACAGTTTATCTTCCAAATTTGCTATATTTTGTCCCGACTCGAAGACAAATTGCAAAGTTGATTATCATCTCTTAGTTAGGATCTTAACAGGTTTTTCTAAAGCTGTTTTTAGATACTAGTAAATGTGCCCACCTAATATGTGGGTAACTTTTTATAAATATCATTGATGAGAATATTTTTTTTACTATTTGAACTCAAATATGTTAGATTAATAGTGTTATGATCACATTATGATAAATTCAATATATAGGTTTAGATTATATATAAATGATCGATGAGTTGTTTTATTTTGTAGTTTTCAGAAAAGAAATTATAGTGTATTTTTCTATTGATATTATGTGTTTGTGCTATGATTAGTTGGGAATAAAAAAAATAAAAACTAATAACCACAATAAAAATATGATCTATAATAAATCTAAATTTCATTTATATTTATTTCTTACCATGTATTTTTTATGGATTGCCGTTATATTTTTATTCTAGATCAATCTAGAAGGTTTAAACTTTTTATCTCATTATCAAATCTAAACCACTGATCTAATTAGATCATAAAAAATCTACGGACTATATGTATATTATAATATTTGGATACATCTTTGGACTCAAAATTGAATAGATCTTTGGTATAGTTTGGATAGACCTTTGATTGATTCTTTTATAATGAGTAAAGAAAAATAATAAATAAAAAAAATTGTTAATTTTAGAAGCTTTCCTTTCCGTAGTCCGTTTCACTTATTGACTAAAAATTTTCAAACAAAAATTAAGTGCTCTCGTTCTAGGATGAAATTTGGAAACCAATTAACAAGAAATTTTCAAATTAATAAAATGGGTAATTGCGTATGCGGCCGGTCGGCCACGGGGGATGACGGCCTCAATTATTTCAAACATCTGTCGACGTATAATTCAAACGTATTATCAAATTGGTTATGTTTAGTTATCAATTCACAAGATTGATAATTTTATCACGCAAAAGGCTCTAAACCAACTTATGGTAGATTCAGGACACCTTGTCTCTATCATTTAGGGAAAGTTCTCTGTTCTCTATGTTCTTTTTTTTTTTTTTTATGTGTCAAGTCAAAGCTATCCAACTAGAGCAGCTATAATCTATAGTGCAAAATGCTACACACAGTAGAATATGTGCCAACAAATAAATTAACAATGTAAATTAAAAATGAGAAATTCTAGAGTCCAATATGATCGTTCTCACATTTCAAATTTCAAATAACTGATCCGAACCGTTTAATTTGTTCTTAAAACTTTATAAGAACCCAAACTTTATATTATTTTCAAAATTTTTAATATTTTTTAGTATTTTTCAAATTCATTGTTATAAAATTTCAAAAAAATATAAAATTTGATTTCTTATAAGTTTTCAATATGGTCAACAAAATAAACAATTCCGATCAGTCATTGGAAAATTGAAATGTGAAAACGATTGTATTGGACAGACTCATCCGTCCCATATATTGGACTTTAGCATTTCTCATTAAAAAAAGTTATATACTGTATTGTTAAAAAGTGTAATTCCATTTTATAGAATGTCATTTGATATTTGACACAATAGGAAAAAAATTTAGAAATAAATAAGAATTCTATGGGTAATCCAGCATTTAAATTAGTTATATTAATTTTTTTTAATTTATTTTGTCACCTATACGAAGTTGCTAAATAAATCGTTCACATATACAATCTTTGGTGAAAGTTCCATTAACTTATCCAAATTTTACTATGCATGTCCGATCATGGATGGTGAATTCACATTTTTTATTTCTTTACTAAATAAAAATCGTGAAGATACCGGATAAAATACCATACAATGATACAAATAAATGCATACAGCATATATGCACGAATTACTCTCTAAAATAGATATATATTATTGTAACATGTTAGTGGTTGGGAAACTGGCTAATGGGATTCTGGAGATGCGTATCATTCCTTATCAAGTACATTACCCAACCAATAATATGATGAAACTAGATAAGTTTCATACATGGCTCTGTCTAAATAATTCTGAGAGAACTAATGAAAGAAAATGGATGCATCAAGGAATCGATTTCGGAGTTTTGTTTTGTGTTCTTAATACATTCTCTCACTCTCTCTCCTCAATTATGTTGTATAAATTAATGAGGTGAAGTCAGTTATCTGGGGAGACAATTACCTGCACCGGCTAAACCTCTCCTGTCTACACCTCAAATTACACAGACAGGAGACACATGTATCATATGTAATCACAATATAGATTCGGGAGTTATCTATTATAAGGTCTCTGAAAATTAATCCAATGCTGATGTTTGCGAGAAAATACACTTTTCCTTGGCTCCGTTTGGATGCAAGAAGAAGAAGGAATAAGTAGGAAGTGGGAAGAAAAAAAATTATAAACAATTCAAATTCTTCACAAAGTTACACACTTCCCAATATTTCTTCCCACTTCTTCCCTTCTTCCCTTCTTCCCACACCTATCCAAACGGAGCCCTTGAGATGAAACTCTTGAGTTATATGCCATGTATAAAAGTAACTTCATTTCATATTACGGATAAAAAAATTATCAAACCATAAAATGACTTGTCTTAAATTCTTTACTTCTAGTTATCTTTTTGGGAAATGGCAACCATATTTTGAATATTTGGATATTCAATATCCGTTTGGGCATTACTGGAGAGGAGATGACTTATCATTATGATATCACAATATCACGTGCGCTTATAGGAAGTCAGAGACTCAGGAACCATCGGCGTGTCATATGGCAAGTGGCGTATTGAGTGCTTCCGTGAATGTCTATTTGATAACAAACAAGCTTCAAGTTGAGGACTTGAGGTAGGACACTATTTATTCTAGTTAATTATTCAAACTTGTCGTTGAAATTAAGATAATTTTCGTCTATTTGTCAAACACAATTTTATTCGGTACCTTATCAAACTATGGCATTTGATGTCAGCCATTATCTTCTGGTTGAATTTTCTGAATATATAAAATTAATATATCTTAAGAAATATATTACTAGAATAAACTTAAACTTTTGATCTCAGTGGACACAAAACAATGAGAAATTCAACAGTGTTTTATTCTACTAAAACAAATAAAATATAATAGTTATGCTTTAAATAATAAATAAGACCATGACTCTTTCTAACCAAAAAAAAAAAAATCGTTGTCTTTTATTGAAGGACCAAAATGATACAAAGTCAAATCTCTATGCATTAAAATAAGAAACTACAAAATTGAATGAGCAAATACAAATGTATAATATCAAAGCACGCTTTTACAACGTATCCTTCGATTGTTAATTAAATTGTCAGCCGTCGCCCATCGTTTGTCTATCTTCTTGACATCTTGTCTAAATGAGTACTTTTATTGGATGGGGACCCTATTTTCTTGACAAAATGAAATTCGTCAAACTCTCTTTTCAACAATTTTGCAGTATTTTCGATCTCTTCAGGAGATCCAATAATATTTAAATCATCAACATAAATTGTAACTATTGCAAAACCTAAATTTGATTTTTTAATAAAAACACAAGGACTAACTACATTATTTTTATATCCTTCTTTTAAAAGATACTCACTAAGTCGATTGTACCACATTCGACCTGATTGTTTTAGTCCATATAAAGATCTTTTCAATTTTATTGAGTACATTTCTTTAGGTTTTGATCTATATGCTTCTGGCATTTTTAATCCTTCAGGGATTTTCATATATATGTCACTATCAAGTGAACCATATAAATAGGCTGTGACAACATCCATAAGTTGCATTTTTAGATTTTCTGTGACTGTGAGACCTATTAAAAATCTAAGAGTTATCGCATCCACTACAGGTGAATACGTTTCTTCATAATCTACTCCATATATTTGTGTAAATCCTTGTGTCACTAATCTTGCTTTGTATCTCACAATTTCATTTTTCTCATTTCTTTTGATGGCAAATACCCATTTGTAACCTACAGGGTTAACATTTTTGGATGTTTGGACTACTGGTACAAATACTTGTCGTTTGTCAAGTGAATTTAATTCATCTTGTATGGCATCTTTCCATTTAGGCCAATCATTTCTGTGCCTACATTCTTCTATGATTTTTGGCACATTATTCTTTTCGTTTATAACATCACTAGCTATAACGAATGCAAATATTTCATCTACATGAGTTTCATTTTTATTTAATATTGTAACAGTTTTTACATAATTTATAGAAATCTCATAATCATTTGGTACTTCAGTTTCTTCTGGAATTTCATCAACTTCTTCTGGAGTTTTAGTTTCTTCTGGAACTTTATTAATCTCTTCTGGAGATTTAGTTTCTTCTGGAACCTTATAAACCTCTTCTAGGATTTTACCAACTGTTTTATTCTGTTCTTTTCTTTTACGTGGATTTACATCCTTAGAACCAATTGGTCTTCCACGTTTCCTACGCTCATGAGATTCATTTGATATTTTTGTAATATCTATTCGAGCAGGTGCATTTATAGCTGGAACATGTGATTTAGTGATTCTATTTATATCTGTGAATGTGTCAGGCAATTCATTTGCAATTCTTTGTAAATTTATAAATCTTTTGAACTTCAAGTTCACGTTGACCACTTCGGGGGTCAAGATAAGATAATGATGAATTCCATGTCACTTGTTTATCCAGCTTTTGTTTTCTTCCCCTAAATTTGGGAATATTGATTCATCAAAGTGACAATCAGCAAATTTTGTTGTAAAAACATCTTCCGTTAATGGTTCTAAATATTTAACAATAGAAGGAGAGTTAAAACCAATATAAATACCCAATCTTCTTTGAGGTCCCATTTTTGTGCGTTGTGGAGGAGAAATTGGAACATATATTGCACAACCAAAAACTTTTAAATGGGACAAATTTGGTTCTCTTCCGGAGACAAATTGTAATGGGGAATACTTATGATCAGCAGTTGGCCTTAATCTAATTAGTGCAGCAGTATGTAATATTGCATGTCCCCATGCAGAAGATGGTAAACTAGATTTCATAAGTAATGGTCTAGCTATTAACTGTAGCCTTTTAATAAACGATTCTGCTAGACCATTTTGTGTATGAACATGTGCCACTGAATGTTCCACAGTAATCCCAATAGACATGCAATAATTATTAAAAGATTGGGATGTAAATTCTCCTGCATTATCAAGTCAGATTCTTTTAATTTGATAATCCGGAAAGTTGGCTCGCAATTGGATAATTTGTGCTAATAATCTAGCAAATGCAACATTTCTTGTTGCCAATAAACACATATGTGACCAACGAGTTGATGTATCAATTAAAACCATAAAATATTTAAATGGTCCACATGGCGGTGTTATAGGCCCGCATATATCTCCTTGAATTTGTTCTAAAAATGATGGAGCTTCAGGTCCAACTTTATTTGGAGATGGCCTAGTAATTAATTTTCCAAGAAAGCATGCTTGGCATGTCAATTCTTTTGATAACAGGATCTTCAGGTCCTTCAGGGGATGCCCATTTGCACTTTCTATTATTCTCCTCATCATTATATTTCCTGGATGACCCAATCTATCATGCCATAATGTAAATAATTTTGGATCAACTAACTTCCGGTTAGTGACCATATTTGATTCTATTGCACTTATATAAGTACCATATAATCCATTAGACAATGCTTGTAATTTTTCCATAATCATTTTCTGGCCATTTATAATAGATACGATATGAAGATATTCGCAATTTATTTTATTCATAGTTTCAATATGATAGCCATTCTTTCGAATATCTTTAAAACTTAGTAGATTCTTCTGGATCTACTCGAATATAACGCATCATTTATTATTAATTTTGTTCCTTCAGGTAACAAAATACAAGCTCTTCCGAAACCTTCAATAATATTACTTGAACCAGATATAGTATGGATATTGGTCTCACCGGAATGTAATTATAAAAAGTATTTCTTACTTTTTAATATGGTATTTGTAGTTCCGCTGTCTACTAAACATGGATCTCCTTTACTTATCATTTTGTCAATCATTTTCCTTGAATAAGAATAAAATGAACAAAAAATAATAAAAAAAATAAAAATAAACTTGCTTTATTCTTCATTAATATCACGCCGTACATAACAAAATATAAATATTAAAGTAAGTTACACAAACTAACTTTAACTTTATTCGCATACATCTAACAGAAGACTAAACATAAAATAAAACTTCTAATTTTGTTTAGCTAAAGTGTCTATTTCTTCGTCAACATTACTGAAGAAATCAGATATATCCAAATGCGTATCTATTTGACCTCCATTTTCAGGATCATTTTCGGCAAAATTAATTTCAACATTTTTCTCATTTTTCTTTGAGTGAAGCTTGATAAAGTATCACTAGATGCTTGGGTGTATGGCATGTACGAGACCAATAATTTGTCATGCCACATCGATAACAAACATCTTCTGGACGTTTTTCTTTTTCATTTTTCACCGCATTATTCTCATTTGGTTTGTTATATTGACCATCACGTCGCCAAGTAATATTGCGACCACGTCCACGACCACGATTACGACCACGTCCATAGAAATTTCTACGGCCACGACCACGTCCTCTATTTAATGATGTTTCATTCGCTTCAGGGAATGGATTTGTACCGGTGGGACGTGCTTGGTGATTTTTCATTAAAAATTCATTATTTTGTTCTGCAACAAGAAGACATGATACTAATTCAGAGTATTTCTTAAAACCTCGCTCTCGGTATTGCTGCTGCAGGAGCAAATTTGAGGCATGAAATGCAGAAAATGTTTTCTCTAGCATGTTTTCTTCTTTTATAGGTTCACCACATAATTTTAGTTCGGAAGTTATCCGAAACATTGCAGAATTATATTCACCAACAGATTTAAAATCTTGTAACCTTAAATGAATCCATTCATAACGAGCTTTTGGTAATAAAATATATTTTTGATGGTCAAATCTTTCTTTCAAACTCTTCCAGAGTTCCAATGGATTTTTCACCGTTAAATATTCATTCTTCAAATCTTCGTGGAGGTGATGACGAAGAAAAATCATTGCTTTAGCACACTCCTGCGGGAAGGCTTTATTTGCATTTTTAATGGTTTCTTGCAAACCATTTGCTGTAAGATGAATTTCAGCATCAAGAGTCCATGGAAGAAAATTCTTGTCCGATATTTCAAGAGAAGCAAATTCAAGCTTTGTAAGATTAGCCATGTATACTCTTTTTTTTTTTTTGCGGAATAACTTTCACAACTCCCTCTGAGCAACTCGTGAAAGAAATTTGATGACTCCTCCGAGCAATTCGTGCTGATAACGTGTTGTAAATTAAGGTGGAAGAAAGAAATAATGAACAGAATATTAAGAGTAAGTAAGACTATATTCTCAATCACAAATTTCAGAATTTTTATTCTCTCATTCCAACCATACATATAAATGTACAATGCCTCTATTTATAGGCTACAAAAAATATCTCACATAATGACAATAAATAGGTAGTGGAGATCATGGATGTAAATATGTAGTGGAGATAAATACTTAGTGTAAATATGAAGATGAACAATCCACATAATTATTTAATTTCATAACAACTTCTGGTTTTTCAAAAAAAAAAAAAAGCAGCTAACATCTGAATTACCTAACCCCAGCGGCAACCAAACTTGCCATGAAAAAATGAATAAATGGAGGTAATAAATGAACAAATGTTTATTCCTTTCTTCTTTTTTCTAATTCCGTCTATGCATGTGATCTATTGTCTGAGTGGGTTAAGAATTCTGGGGAAGTGCTTTAGGCAACAGAATTTATTTTTTTCTAAATGTCTAAACTGTCCTTACCATCAATCAAGATTTATTATCCAATTTATTTCCTTATCTGTGTTTTTTTCTTTTAGATTCCCTCCACCTTTAATTTCTAGATGACAAAAATCCTCCTCTTTCTTCCAAAAAAGACTAACGATCTTATTAAAAAAAAAAAACTGTATATATAGTGACAAAAAGAATCAAAGAACTATGAACAATAAAGTCTACCTCGAAATTCAACATTTTTTTATGTATGATATATGTCTTATAAAAATTCTTACAAATTAAAAGTTGTTTTAATTTTAATTTTTAAAGTTGCCAAAATTATAAAGTTACAACATTATAAATTGATTATGTAAATTCATAAATACAAAAATAGAACATATATTGATACATACACAAAGTCTGCTTGTTGAGAGAGATCTAGCTTCCTCTATATTTAGGATAAATAATTGTATTGCTAGATTAAGCACAACAAAAGTTATACATATATGATGGGACTGATAAGGATCATCTCCAATATCCATCATCCACGTCATTCTCATAACGCGTTTTCTATTTTTGGAAATTATTCCATCATCCCTCAGTGTACGCTCATCCCTTTTTCCCTTCGTCACTCTGTTTCCTCCCTCCCACGTACGCTTCCCCCTTGCCCTTCCACATACGCTGTCTACCCACCCCTCCCCCCTCCCCCCTTCCCCTTCACCCTCCTCCTTAACACTTCATAACTGTTGGAATTACTATACATAAATGTTGAAGTTAATATCGTAATTGTTGAAATTAAATAGATAGCTGTTGAAGTTAATATTGTAATTGTTAAAATTAAATAGATAACTGTTGGAATTAATATCGTAAATGTTGAAGTTAATATATTTAAATGTTGAAGGTAATATCGTAACTGTTGAAATTAATATCAGAAAGATAAACCTTGGTTCTATTCCATCTCTGCAACAAGTTTAGTATAACAGTTATATATATTAACTTCATGTGTTTATTAATTTTTATAATTGAAATTGGGTTAAAAAAATCTGAAATTTGTATAACTTGGTTAAAATCTGAAATTTTTATTAATTTTGTTAATTATTATTTATTTTATTGTGTATAAATTGTGTATGTAAATTATTTGTATAATATAAAGATTTTGAATTTTTGTTAATTTGAAAAAAAAGAGCGCTAGCCTAAATTTTTTTTTTTTTTACAATGATTTTTAGTACCGGTTATTAGCCTAAAAATCGGTACTAAAAATAGTAAATATAAAAAAATGGTGAGGATCTTTAGTACCGGTTTTTAACTAATAACCGGTACTAAAGATGTTATCTTTAGTACCGGTTATTAGTTAAAAATCGGTACTAAAGATCTCCGCCTTTTTTCCATGAATTCCAGCGCGTTTTTAGTACCGGTTTTTAATTATTTTTAGCACCCCTATTATTAGTACCGTTTGAAAACCGGTACTAATAATCAATATTTAGAGAGGTGTTTAAAAGATTTCTAATGAATCTATCATGCAAATTTATAATAAAATATAAATTCGTAGGGAATTGTTGTAATGTTTTATTTTTTAATGCCTTAAATTATTATTTTGGATATTGATATTTTTTATTATAGATATATTTAATCTCCAAGGTTTTAAAATGTGATTTTTGTTGTTTAGCAGTTGAGTGGTGATTTAGCGTTTATCATAATAATACATCGATAAAACGGTTAAAGTGATAAAACAGCGATAAAACAGATAAAACATAATTTTTTAAAAAACTTGTTAATTTCTCAAAATTATTTTATGTTATATTATTTTAGAATTGTTTATTTGAAAGTTATTATTATGTTATATCTACATTAAAAGTTATGTCGTACATATATTTTAAAAAATTTTATGAACACTGCTGACATGAATTTCTAACTTATGTCCCTGGCTGAAAGCGAGACATTACCTTACTTAAATTCTCTAGTTTGACTAAAAAATAGAAAGAAATTTTCAGCACACCATTTGGATCAGTATTAAACCTAATACATTGAGAAATTTTTGGATCTCTATATATGTTGTTCGCTTCTTAGAACAGATTTAGATTGGAATATGCAAAAACCTCACGATACGTTTAATGCATCAAATTATTGCAACAATTGGTTGATTGAACTCTTATTAAATCAATACAATCACTTTCGTCAACAGCGGTCGTAATCAACTTTTAAGCAAAAGCTAGAATTAAGCTCTTTTCGACGGACCCATGGACCGATTGTTCTTTCTCTTAGGTCTTATTACTTTACTTTTACATTATTTTGAAATTTCAATAGGTAATTTGAGTTTATCATCTACATATCGAAGCCTTGTTGGAGCCCGATTTTATGCTTATTTGATTTTTCAAAGGTAATTTTACATTTGGAAAAATTTAAATAATTGAAAGCATGCACTTTCTTATCACAGGTTCCAATTCAATGACAAGAACATAATGTTCCTGTCATAGGAAAGAAAATTTATACGAATTTGAATACACAATAACATAGTTTTATTCTCCGGGAAACATCTCTTCATCTAGTCGTAAAAAGTATTGCATTTTTAGTGGAGGTTGTAGGTTTAAAACCAACAAAGGCTCCTTTATTATGACATTTAATTTTGAAATTAGTTAAAAGACTCAGACTCTCCCATTTTATCTCAAAAACATAATTTTTTCCCCAATTTAAAACAAACAACTGCTTTAAAATAAAATATAAATTTAGTCTCCAGTTAAATTTAAATATAAATAATTTTACATAATATTATGTTGATTTTTAAGATGAAAATAGTATTTTTAATTACTTTTGAATTAATGAAAACTTTTTATTAGCAATCGCAAACTCAATCTTAAAAAAAGTTGCTTCAATTTTTGCTGCCCAATATAAATATAATCTGACCGATGATAATTAGACGAATATCATAACATATATTTGTTTTCTTTTTTTTTCACTTAAGTTTACTACATATAATTGCTATATATCGAGGAAAACTCAATTAACTTCTGCTAAATTTTCAAAGCAGAACGCACAAACTTCAGTAAGGCGCACAACCTATCTAACGTATTAGTCAATAGAAAAATGACAACAAATCGCAATCAACAAGGTTCGACGTTTTGGGGAAAATTCATATGACAACAGCTACTTCCAAAAAAAGCAAAAAGTATCGTTCTTCGTGGTGTACATCTCCACACGTTTATTTTCAGGTATCGCTGATTTCTTAAAAAAATTATCAAAAAATGGTTAAATTTCTTACGGAATAACAAAGTAAAAAATTATTTTATTCCACTTTATGTAGCCAAACACACATGAAATAAAGTTACATAAGAAGCATAAGTTATCACACCAAATTTGATGGTATAACTTATGAAAGTGGATCCCATGCATAGGAAAATAAAAAAAAATAATAATAAAAAAGTTGTTGTCCTCTTATCAATACTCTCATCTACTCTATTAACTTTGTGTATAAATATTAGTTAATCTTTCTTCCTTCTTATTCCATAAACAAACATCCACTACATAACTTGACATAAGTACATAAACCTCCTTAACTTATGTAATCACATATTCCCCAACCAAACGCCTCCCTTATCTCTTATATATGCGCAACGGTGAGTGGCCAGCTAGCCGGACACATTAACAGTAGGTTGTATCATGCCTCTGGTCACACTCTTTAACGAATATGATTTTTCTAAGGCTCCATTTGGATGGGTGCAGGAATAAGAGAATAGCTTTTTCATACTCTCAAATTTATTATAACTAATCCAAACTCTTCACAAAGTTACACACTTTCTAATACTTCTTCCCTTATTTCTCTTATTCTCACACCATCCAAACGGAGCCAAAGAAAAAAAAAACTAAGAGATCACATCATAATTAATGATTAGCTTATTAATTTTTATAATGATATTTCAAGTCAATAAAAATGCTATAAATTATAAAGTACATATATAGAGAGAGTTTTGCTATGGTGAGTTGCGATCAAAATGACTGATTCAAACTATTCAATATGATCTTCCTATTAAAAACTCCATGCAGGTCAAATTTTACATTTTTTCAAAAAATTTTTTAGTATTTTTTTTTAAATTTTAAAAATTTGTTAATTTAATTAGTTCTGAACCGTTCAAAAACAACATTTTTAAAAAATTTGAAAAAATACTTACAAATTTCAAAAATATATATAAAATTTGGTCTGCATGGAGATTTTAATAAAGAGATCATATTAGACGGTTTAGATCAGTCATTTTGAACTAGATCTAAAAATTTTTGTGGTAACTCACTTTGATGAGTTGCAACTTACCATAGCAACATAGCAAAATTATATATGTGTGTAGATAGCCAAATTATAAAAAATTAATGGAAGACATCAATATATATTAGAATATTTTTCCATCATTCCACACCTAGAACATCTTACAAAATATAGTAGGAAAAGTTTACAGCAAATACTTCTGCTATCGCTATCGTATGTTTTTTCAACTATTATATTTTAACAAATTTTAATGTATTTCCATTTGCCAACGCACCCTATTTTTTTATCAAAAGAATTATGCTAAAAAAACAACTCTTCGGTTCTTGAAGCGCTACTAAAAAAATCATTTAAAAATAGACATTAGTACATTACTGATTTGGAACTTCGACCAGTTGCATGTCAATCACCGCACAATATTATTTTCAGTCTCTCTCTCTTCTCTTGTCTGTTTCTCTCCACGTAAGAGAGAAAGCGTGACTTGGTGCTCCAGACAAAATGGAATCCGACTTTTGTTTTTGTATTTTACCTGTCGTGCAGAAAATAGGACTATTAAGTTCTGATATAATTAATAACTGATTTTTCGGTGACAAGTCTAAGTTTTTATTATTGTTTATTCTGAAACCATGAATAAATTAAATGTCTTAACGCTTGTGGTCTCTGTTGCCTTTCCTGTCACAACGTCAGGCTAATCAAAACTCGAGGGATCTATACCGTCACCGGCCATTCAATAATAATGGAAAAAATGTGCACCAGTGATAAGTCACAATTACAACAGTTGGGATTCAGATCGTCTGGCGTATGACAAGTGTGCTTCACTCAGACGGCCTTTTTTATATATATTTAAAAAGAACTCATGCAGTTTTTAACAGTTGTAGGATGAAGATTCTATTCCAAAGCCGCCATTATCTTAAAAAAAAAAATCATGTCTCTGTATTTATTTCATTATATCCGGTGCTCAATTCTAGCCATTTTTCTTTCCCCCCCCCCCCCCCCCTTTTTTTTGAAACACTTGTAATAGCCAATTCACGCCATTCTCCTTCATACCCTCTTGATATTTTTCAGTATTATCTATTGGTGCAAATTCAAATAAAATCAAATAATATGAAAATAAAACAAAATAAATAAATAGAATAGAGTTAAATAGATCGTGTTAAGCACTATCCTTAATATGGAGATCGAGTTACCAAATTGTCTATTGGTGTGTATTCTGTCTCAGCATCACAACAAAAAAAATGGCTTTTACATAGACTTCATAGCTAGATTCTTTTTCATTTATATTGATTATTGTTCTATTGTTAGATTTATTTGATGCATTAAATCTAGCAATTTTTTTTAGCAAGACTCAATTTTCTATTAATAGCTCCTTAAAAATCTAGCAATTTATTTTTGATAGACTTTTTTAATCTTGTAATATCTAATGTAGCAAAAATAAATTGCTAGACCTTTTTAAATTGCTACACTAGATATTACAAGATTAGAAAAGTCTACCAAAATTAAAGAGATATTAATAGAAAATTGTGTCTTGCTAAAAAAATTCTAGATTTAGTACATCAATTAAATCTAGCAATAAAAAAATAAATCTATCAATAGATTAATGTCCAACATAAATAAAAAAGTCTAGTAATAAAGATCTATGTAAAGACCATCTTTCTTATAGTATATGCATTGTCCTTTACTAAATCAAATAACTCAAATTCAAAAATATTTTAGTCTTTTGACATAAATATATGCATGCATTAAATTATTCTTCCTTAAAACACAACCAAACAGCCATTATATAACACAATAACACTACATAAACACTTATACATAATACACTACCAAACTCCTCTTTAAACTAGACAGTGGCTGAGCCAGAAAATTTGACAATGGGTGTAACAACCTAGAATTTTCAAACACAGTACAATCGAATTAATTAGATAAATTTTAAAAGTATTACTAAGGTAACTGAAATTCTATAATTAATAATCCTAATACGATTAAGTGAATAATTATAGAGAAACTTATTCGAAGTCGAAATCTTTTAATTTGTGTAGCTTCTAAAAATCATCTACATGATTCTAGCAAAATCAAAGTTTAATTAACGCTGAAATTTAATATCAGAATAATTAAATTTGAATGAAAATAATTAATTAAACAACTTTATACGAGTTGCAGCACCTGTGGCCACAAAGTTTCTGCCAGAGAGGATCAAATGGGTAATTTTTTAATAAAAATCCGAATTTACCGTGGCACCATCTCCTTTCTCTCTCCTTTTCCTCTTCTTTGTTCGCTCCGTTCGATTTCCTCTCGTCTCTCGTCTTCTCCGACGAGAAAATCCTCTCGATAATTTGAGGCGGATGAACTGTGGCTAGCCAATCCCACCATGCCACAATATATCTCACCTCCTATTGGCTGTCTCCTCTTGTTCTTATCCACGAGAGAGGTGGATAAGTGTTGAAGCTTTGACCCTTGAGGAGGTTCGTGCTGTGGAGATCCTTGCTGTGAACTTCCTCTCTCTTTTCCTCTCTTGCTGCTCCACCTATAAATGCCTTACTCGAGTTCCATTGGGATTTTGGCTGGGAGGTTAGGGTTCCACAGAAAGTAAAGAAAAGAGGAAGAAAGGAAAGAGAGGGAGAGGATGACAGCAGGAGATCTCATGTATATCCCTCTCCTCTGAGTTATGATTCGATTTGAGTTTTGAAATTTTCGTTGTTGAATTTGGGATAAAACCTAGTTGGAAATTTGAATGTTAAGTGTTAATTGATGTTGTGTTGACCTTGAACAGTGAAAATGGGTAGTCTGATAACCCCAATTTTTGGATTTTGAATGCTTGAAACCCCAATTGTTGCGGTTTATAGGTCTGTTAACTATGATTAAGCCAAATTGTTTGAGTTTGAGGTTGTTCTCGTGGTTGGGCAATGATGGAGACCTTTGTGAGGCCTTACAATAGGATTTGAGACTTGGTACCAGCCTTTGGTACACTCGATGTACCATTAGTACCATACTGGTACGCTGTGACGTTGAGTCAGGGACTAAAATGTGAGAAAAAAGGACCTGTTTGTAATTTCTGGGGGTGCCTTTGTGAAGAAAAGGACTTGGTTGTGAATAAAATAAATTTAGG
Source organism: Rhynchospora pubera (assembly GCA_028095005.1). Lineage (NCBI taxonomy): Eukaryota > Viridiplantae > Streptophyta > Magnoliopsida > Poales > Cyperaceae > Rhynchospora > Rhynchospora pubera. The sequence goes on along the minus strand of CM051461.1, from coordinate 162,272,280 downwards.
GGCCTCTGGATAAAAGTTACAGACATTACGGGTCGAATCCAGACCCTCCGTAGCGGATCCAAGTCGGACCCGTTAAGCTTGGCTCAGGTCAACTGGGTCAGGTTGACCTGACTTAGCCATGTTTGATTATGGGCTTCAGTGGGCTGATTTTTGGGCTTTGGCCGAAATAAAAGAAAATTATGCTTGGCCCAGCACAGAAATTTGATTTTGGGCTATTAATCTCGGCCCAGTGCAGAAATTTGGACTTAAATTTAGTCTTAAACTTAATCAAAGATTAAGTTAATTAAATAGTATACTTAATAATTAATTAAAGGAGAGGCCGTTAGCAATAGCTGGGTATTCCTTTAGTTAAGTGGGATTCGATTTTTCGGGAGATGATGAGAATAGTCCGAGTGAGTCAAGAACAGATACAATAACACAAATCACCGACTTTCTGATCCCAAACAAACCAATCAAACAATTTCGATTTTAATTTTTTATTTCCAATTTTTTTCTTGATTTTTGGATTATAATTTTCTGATATAAATTCTCGATATAACAAATAGCTAGTAATTTAATAAATATTAAGTAATGCAAACTAATTAATTAGGTATTAATAAAATAAATCAAATATCGCACAACTAAATGAATGTTGGTGAAATATTATATAATAAATAAGTGAATATTTTCATTCTAAAATATAATTCATGACTTATATAATAGAAATAAATATAAACTCTTAATGACTGGAAAGTCAAAACCAATTATTAATAATAAGATAAAATACTTAATAATATATTTAAAAACAGAATCCTCTTAATGAATAATCTAAACTTAACCATCCAAATCTCAACCTGTCTGGTTAACTCAGACCATCAGTATGGTAACCCAAGAACCGCGTAGGAATAGGTTATTTAGGTTTACCTTACATATTATATAACTGTTAAACGGTCAGTAAGGCAGTCACCTGTTTTATTAGGGAAACCAAGCTACGATCATTAATGTGAGATTATCGAACCTAAGAGCTAGCAAACATGATAACTCAAGATAAGATGATCGTCAAGCGCCTGAATCGCCGTAGGATATCGAGGAGCTAAATTTAAGCTTTCTACTATCCAGGTGCGGAATTACGTTGAATTTTTGTTAAAGTTTAAGTAATTAATAAAATATGTTTTATTCATAAGCATTTCGAAAATTCGTTTGTCTGCATGACCGTATTCAGGCATTTTTTTATGATAGTGCCCAATTATTGATAAAACTGCATTTTGAAAGGCATGTTCTCCGTTTTGAGAAATTTGATAAGTAACGGTCAGATATTTGGAAAATGTCGTTGTTATTGTTAAATCCGATTTATGAATGATCTGACTGAAAGGAATGAAATGATGTAAATGAATAACTGAGATATGATATGATGTGCTTGATATGTGTGATTTGATATGTTTGCATCACTCTCCGGAGTCGATTGGCCCCCGACTTCGGCCAGTTCGGTAGCGCTATGCGGATTTGGAATCCCCTTTTGCCACTTGGGTAAGGGACGGATCCCTTTTGCCACCCAAGTTAGGGGAAGGTCTCCTTTTGCCACCCAACCGGTTGGGTTAGGAGGCCTGAGTGATTATGATTATGAAATTATGTTAATGACATGTGGATTTGGAATCCCCTTTTGCTACTTGGGTAAGGGACGGATCCCTTTTGCCACCCAAGTTAGGGGAAGATTTGTGATTTGCTCAGACTTATGTTATGCTCAATTCTGCCATGCTCGGACCCCTGACACGCTCAGTTTCCTATCATATCCAGACATGTGTTGTCTGTGATGGGATTCGTGCCACGTGTCCAGTTCCGACATGTATATGACTCTATCATAGTCAGATTTTGTGATTCTGTTCGATTTCGATTGTGGTCATATGCAGGGTAACATGTTTTAAAAGAAAATTTGAAATTGGTTTTATATAAGTTGACACATGCATGCTTTGTTTTATATTAAATGCAGATAATATTTTTACTTGTCTTGTTTAACAAATAAATGATTTATTTAAGAGTATTATTTCTAGAACTTGGATTTTAGCTTAAATTCGCGTACTGGAACTAAAACCCGCACTGAGAATTAAATTCTCATTCTGTACTTTTGTATGTTTTCCACAATGGATGTGGGTTCCAGGTTGCAGAGACGGGCTCGATCAAGTCAATTGAAGTTAAGCCAAATTATCTTGCCATGAGAACTCAATGAGTCATAGGAAACAACATGGTAATTTATGGTAAGCTGAAACCTAAACCTTAAAAGATTGTAGAAAAATGCCTTGTGAGTACACGGAAGTTGTGTGTTCGCGGCGGGAAACTGCCCAACCCCATTGCGGGTTGTGACAATGGGGTTCAATAATTTATAGCATTAATATTGAAAAAAATTAAATAAATTCATACAATATGTATATTGGAAAAATTCTGTTTAGGACGAGTTTTTATTAGGGATAAATTTAAATCATTCATTATGATTGATTACGGATCCAATGGTCCTTGAAAAACTCATCCATGGCTATTTGGATTATTAGTATCCATTTAATTGTGCAATAGACAATTTAGACATTAACAATTGCTGGAGATATTTTACAAATCATTTTGATTTTATTCCAATAAAGTACTCAAAAACTTTACTGAAAAAATATTAGGACACTAAATATAGAACAATTTTATAAAAATTATAAGTTATAATAGATTTTTTATCTTCTAATTTACTTCTTTGAAGTCTCATCCTTTGAAATCGTAAAAATATGAAATGTTATAAATAAACAACAAAAATAAAACATACTAAATCGATGCATAAAAATTAGTATGGTTATTGATTAATCTTTACAATATTCAATTAAATAAACAAAAAAATATCTATATATTAACAAAGTAAATTGTAAAGTTACATATTCAAGTTCAATTAATAAGTTTCATATGTATGTGCTAATCATTACTAAAAGTGAAAGTTCATTTAATATTCGAGAAAGAAAAAATTAACATTTGTGGCAGTCTAATATATATATGTTATATAAATAATTATTTTCCATCAAGAATAAATTTTCCAAATCCAATATGGAGTTTACTAGTGGAATATATTTTGAATATCTATGGAGTTCAAATATTGCATATCTACAAAATATTTCATTTTGCAAGTGTGAACTTTTAAATATAGTAATATTTTTTATAAATTAATGGGGGTCAATTGACCCCATGTCTTAAACTTAGCTCCGCCACTGAAACTAGAACGAATAGTTCAAACAGATAACGATCTTCGAAGTAGTTTGCCTAATTAAGAAATATTCCCCTTGTCCGGAGAATAAATGGGGAATCACAACTGGGTGGCCGTAATACACCCTTTTATTTAAAAAATAATAGTCGGTTGCTTCAAAACTATTATTAAAGAACAGTATGTTCTATTTTCTTCCCAAATATCTTGATTTAGGATTGACTATTTACTTAAATCTCGTACTCTGAAAACCAAGCAATGCAGAAGCGCCAGCGTGGAAAAATCCCTTTGGTGCAATGTTTTTAATACCGTACCGGACGTCAAACCGACGAAGCAAAGGATATGGGTTTTACCGGTTTCTAAAACCGGATGACATCATAATTATCTAAAATATAGAAAAAAATAACATTAAATACAAATACATATAAAGATTAAAAGTACGTGTATATCCCTAAACCATATTAGTGTTCAAATTAAAAGTACAATATTTTTACATCATGCAAAGTGCATATAATTTGCATTCGTTGCCTGCTTGCATTGAAAAGAAAAGTAAATTATATTTAGTAATATTGTTTGATTACTATATAAATAAGCCAATGTTTTTTTGTATAATCAACAAGATGGAACAAAGCCACAAACTGAGTCAATTACTTCTTTCTAGCACCTAAAGCTGTCCTTCTATTTTCAATCTTTTGACATTTTTTTCCCTTGTAAAAGAGAGAGTAAACAAGTATGTAACTTTCTTGAGTCACTCTGGGAAGTGAGAAAAGCTAAAGAATAATAAATAAAAAAACATGAAAGGTCAAATCAATTAGGTACCTAATATGTACGAGCCCCGTGCAATATACCTTGTAATCAATTAAATGTACAATTCTTTGAACTACTTTTTTACCAAAAAGAAAAATAAAACTGAAAAGGAGAACGCACTGTGCCTGACAAACCTGTGCCAGACTACAGGAAGGAGGCTAGAGACGGAAGGGAAATGGGAAAAAGGCTAGTGTAAAGTTATGCATACCAATATTTTTGTCTTCTAGCTCATAGCGAAATCGGAAAGAAACCAAACAAAGTTTTTCTCGAGTAGCGAACAGAGAAATGAAAGCGAATTGTCAGAACTGATACAGCGTTTTTTTCTATTTTTCCGGTTTTTGACCGGTTTTCTCCGGTATTTGACCAACGGGTTTTAGGAATCTTACCCTACCGGATTCTGACCCGGTACCCGATTTTACCGGAAATTTTCGGTACCCGGTAGGGTATTGAAAACATTGCTTTGGTGGATGCAAAAACCGTAGATAGGAATGTTTTCTTGTGCACTCGTCAGTTGTCGCCTCAAACCTCAGTAGTAACTAGTTACTACGCAACAAGCCAACAAGCCAACAACAATGATCCGGCTCTTTATTTTGGGTGTGTTTGGATGCAACGGAATCAGCCGTGAATAGAGAATAAGAATAAAGAATTTCGGTTTGTGTGCTTATCTTTATTCTTTATTCTTATACCATAGTTTTGTTAGTATAAGAATAAGGCCCAAATTTCTTATTCTTATGCCGTTTGTTTTGCGCAAGAATAAGAATAAGTACGCAAATCGAAATTCTTTATTCTTATTTTCTATTCCCGGCCTATCCAAACACACCCAAAATTATTTACCCAAATGGCAATTGCGCGATATATAAGCCACAGGATGCCAGATCGAGGGTCAGTAGTTGTCAAGGAGATTCATGGATAGGACAGGTCATTGTAGTGGGACCGGGCATCCTCATGTAGACACCGAGAATAATTAAAGTAGCCGAATTTTTCATCGATATTGCGAAAATTTGTCATCTCTGCCTCTGGTTTTAATTTTGTGGGGCTCACACGATAACCTCTTCTATCTGTATTCAGTATTCCAAAATAGTTTTTCATTTTGTGAACAGCATTTACTGTGAATGATAAAAAGTTTTTATATTTACTTAAATAATAAACGTATTAAAAAAATTTAAAGCAATAAAATCTGTACTTTCATACATTTAATTTATATGCAATGTAAGACAAAATCGATTATACATTGTTTCGTCAATAAATATAATTTTTTCAGCTAGTATAAATAAATATTTGTTATCAAGAAATATTATAAAAAATAAAATAAGATAAAAATTACAGATAAAAGATGCAGCAAAAATCCAGTTGAATTAAATATAAATGTTTATCCTCAGATGACTTGTATTTTTTGGAGTCAGGAATGGACTCAAATTAAATTGTCGTGCCCCAAGATCAACAGACCATAACGGCTACTCCAAATTACGTACGCATGAGCTGCAACCGTTGTCATTTTATTCATCATAGTGAATTTAGAGATACAGTATCACGTGGCTACGTCAAGAAATTTTCGAAAGGACAAGACTTCAAAGGTTCTACCCGGTTTATCCAAAAAAAAAAAAAAAAAAAAACTTCAAATGTCCTTTAAAATTACGTCCGTCGTTATATTTTGTGATTCATCGATCATAGCAGTTTTCTTTTCATCAAAAAAATATATACTACAACAAATTCGTCCTATTATTTCAGCGAAGGCGACTAGCTCCGAGAGCATGATCCAGTACAAACATTATAATTTCTTTCAAGCTCTTTGGATGACCAATTTTACGTTTGAAATTTTTCACTTTTAATGTGTTAATTCTATTATAATATGTATAAAATTATAATCTTGCCCCTCCAAACTTTTTTTTCTGGTTCTGTCATGATTCATATATATGTTATGGTGACCATAACTAAGAGGCATCAACTCTTGATTCTGCGTCAGGAGCGGAGCTACTTGTTAGCAAAACTGGATAATGTCCCCCTGTATTTTCAAAATAATCCCTATAAAGTGCAAAAATCACGTGCTATTATGTTTGATTCATTCAATTTGCCTTCCTCGAAAATCTAAAAATTTTTACATGGTATCTTTTTGCCTCTTTTGTTCTAAAAGTCTGGCTCCGCCCCTGTTTTGCGTGACTAGTCAACTCGCATATGAAATGGAAAACTAGAAATTTATCACAGTTGAGTCAAAAAATTTGAAGATAGGGAATAAAAAAGTTTGGAAGAAACATTTATAAACGAACATATAACTCACTTAGTTTAGTTAATTTCATTAATAAAAGGACCAAAATATAGAATTTCTTTTTGAAGAAATACACATGTAAATTACAATATGTTTGGAAAGCGGATTCACCCTTGTGTGTATGTTTGTATGTATGTATGTATGTATAATATATTTTATTTATAGAGGGAGAGATACATACATACATACATTGATTATTGGATAATTTGGATCAATCATTTGAACTTTCAAAATTGGATCTGATGTGATTAATTAATTGAGAATCCGATCAAATTGGTCTAATTGAATCCATTGTCTCTCTCTCCCGATGTATTGGGGGTTTTTCGTATCACGACTATTTCGTTGATAGTTTTACAAATTGCTAAATCTAATTAAATCAATTCAATTTTTATAGTGAAAACTCATAGGAAACTAATTTTTTTTATATATTTTTTAACTATTTTTCGATGTTTTTAAAACTTTCAACTTGTAAAATTATTAATGGATATGATTGTGATGTACAAAATCCTTCATATATTTTAAGACAGACTTGTATGCAAATAGGTTAAAAATAACAAAATTGTCGATCGGTTTATAAATGATTTAATCAGGTCACATTCGCTTATTAAATGCGACTCTTTTCTGTTTTTCATTATTTAGGCATATATTTAATAATTTTGTCTGAATATTTGAGTTTGATGAATGAAAAAAATTAAAACGAACTAAACGTACGATCTAATTAAGTCGAATTTTAAAATAATATTTATACAATATATGGATTAATATGTTTGCATGCCCAAATCACATTTCAAATAATATGTTTTCATTTAACACGTAGGGATCTAAGTAGAATTTTTTTATATATAATGTAATATTTACCTGATTCGTATCTAATTCGACTTAGATCCGTTGACACTTCTAACCACGATGGTAAATAATATATTAAGTCCCGGAGTTATTTTGTTATTCTTAACAGCGATCTGATCTGGAAAATTTGAATCTATCGATCTGGTTATATGCATGAGGCTCCTTTTATCATTGAGATTAAATTATATGACTGTAATTTGTACGCTTGATGGTCCGTGCGGGACTAGATTTCATTTCTCTGATCCTTCTTCTGTATTTCTCCGATAAACTATCGTAACTGGCCGGCCTGTTATCCAAAAAAAATAAAATAAAATAAAATACAACTCCGTCGTCAAATAATAAAATAACACGAATAACTGCTCCGCTAGTTAAGAACTCGTACCCATGGCGCCACACCTCATCTATAAATAATCCTCTCTCGCATTAACTCGCCTCAACCAACTGGCAACTGCCTTCACTTTCTCTTCGCTGCGTCGCAGTCTCCATTTTATCAATATTATTGCTTCCAATCAAACAGCCCAAACCTGATAAACCAAAAACCAACAAACAGAATAAACGAAATGGCCTCCTTACCAGACACAAATTCCGAATCCAAAACCCTCTCTGACGCCTGGGACTTCAAAGGCCGTCCTGCTGTCCGATCACTCACAGGCGGCTGGTCTTCCGCTGCCATGATTTTAGGTGCTTATCCTTTTACTACATTCATGTGTCACCCTTTGTTTACACAATTCAACGAGCACTGTTTCGATGAGATTAATTCCGTGTGTAAAATATATTGAAGACTGAAATTTTGTGTGTGTGGAAGGTGTGGAGATGTGTGAGAGGTTAACGACGCTTGGCATAGCTGTCAACCTGGTGACATACCTCACCGGCACCATGCATCTCGGCAATGCAGTGTCGGCCAACACAGTCACAAACTTTTTAGGTACTTCTTTCATGCTGTGTTTATTTGGTGGCTTCATTGCTGACACGTATCTTGGAAGGTGCGTTTACTTTTCTTCTGTCATCCCCTTGTGGCCTTGTTTACCTAGCACATGAAATAATGCTTTATCATGTGGACATTACATTTTGTTTTTCTTTTCTTTTTTCCTTTGTCAACGTATATATAGGTATCTCACGATTGGAATATTTGCTGCTGTGCAAGCAACTGTAAGTAATATAATCTAATTATATAATTTGTTTCGTATCCTTATCTGTCAATTAATTATATTTTGTTTTAATCTATTTTTAAAACTGAATCCATATGCGATTCACATCTTGTATTAACTTTCTGGAAATATTCTATGTATTTTAAAAAAATGTAATTTTTTTTTTCTTGCATCCTTTTTATCTAAATCGATTGGTGGATTTTATTTTCATCGTTCATTATGATCTAATTTGAACAGTCTTGTTTGATCAATAGACAAATTCTAAAATTTTTATTATCCACTCAACTCGCAGCAGCATTTTTTTTCCCCTCCTATAAGATGCATATATATTGCTTTCATTTATTTATACGGAATAAGATAGGTTGACAATAGGGTTACTGTTGGGAACAATATAATTATATGAGCGGTTACTGATTAGTCAGTGCCTCCATCTGGAAAATTAAACAAATTTCAACAACAATTTTAGTCAGCTTTATTCTTCCTGTTGTGTGACCCATTCATTTGCCAGCTAGGGAAGTGTAGTGTATGATGTCAACTATTAGACCAAAAGACCTTTTTTCCCCTTTTTTATTTAAATGAAGTTAACCATTGAAACCTGTCTTCCTTCCAGGGAGTAACCATTCTTACAATATCGACAGCTGCACCTGGCCTACGACCACCTCCATGTGCGCCCAATCCAGAATCAGACAGCTGTGTAAAAGCAAATTCCAGCCAACTTGGCATTCTGTATTTAGCACTCTATCTCACTGCCTTAGGCACAGGCGGTCTTAAGTCAAGCGTGTCGGGTTTTGGTTCAGACCAGTTTGATGAGACGGACAAAGCAGAACGGAAGCTAATGATGCGGTTCTTCAGCTGGTTCTTTTTTTTTATCAGTATTGGTTCTTTACTTGCTGTGTCAGTTTTGGTGTACATGCAAGATAATCTTGGGAGGAAGTGGGGCTACGGCGTGTGTGCATTGGCGATAGTGGTAGGGTTGTGTGTATTTTTAGCTGGTACAATGAAGTACCGATTTAAGAAGTTGGTAGGGAGTCCGCTTACGCAGATTGCTGCAGTGGTGGTGGCGGCATGGCGCAAAAGAGGATTAGAGTTGCCAGCAGATCCTGGTATGCTTTATGAACGGGAAGATGATGCAGAAGCAGGTTTGAAAAAGGGCAAAAAGCAAAAGCTACATCATACAAAGAAGTTCCGGTATGCATATTTGTCTTTTTCATCGTCTTACATTGTGGCTGCATATCAAAAGACAAGAAATTCTCTTTCCAAAGAAGAACAATAATAAATAAGATCACAAAATTCATAAAGTAGCTTTACCTAAGGAATATTAACATTGACGGGCAATTCATATGAAATTTTACTAAACTTTTAATCTATCCTACTTTCTTTGAACATAAATTGAAGGTGACATTTGCTTCTGGATTTTTCAAACTTAAAAAGTTTGTCCTCTGTTTGTAAATCATCAACATATACTAGTTGTGAATATCTTGTAATTAATGAAAGTATGAAACACAAACATCTTAATGTTGCAACAGACTCTGTCCCCACCTAATCGTCTCATTCTGTTTTCTCAGTGTGCATCTTTATTGTCGTGATCGTTATGTAAAATATAAATAGTTATTTAAGATTGCATTATTTTGTACTGTTCGGTGTCATACGTTATACTGACGTAGAAGCTTTGTCGTTCACTTTTTCTTAATTGTGGTCACGAATATAATAATAAGATAAAAAAATTTACAAATATAATAGAGTAGCTTTTACCTAAGCTCGTCTTTTCTGGGATAAATTTCATAACACAAATTAATATGCTGGTGATCGTACATCTTTGTCTAGAATTTTGTTCTATAACGAAATTTGTTCAATTCTGCATTAATAATTAAATGAATTTTGCATCCTGCATCTCAGGTCAGTAATTGGATATGCACTTTATATGACCCAAAATTTATAGCAGCAAATATAATTTTGCAGATGAAATATCTTATTGTAACATAAAATTGCCGTTTAACCTTGAATAATTGACACGCATCAAGCCATCAATAGAATTAATTATAGGCAATACTGCAGGAAAAATGAAAAAATTGTCTAACTGTGACCCTTTTGTGCATGTTATCAGTTTCCTTGACCACGCAGCGATCATAGATGCTAGCGTAACAGAAAAATCCAAATGGACCTTATCAACCCTCACTGATGTGGAGGAAGTAAAACAGGTTATTCGCATGCTGCCAACGTGGGCCACAACAATCATGTTCTGGAGCGTTCATGCACAGATGACCACGTTTTCAGTCTCTCAAGCCACCACCATGGACCGCCACATCGGTCGTCACTTTGAAATCCCTGCAGGTTCAATGACTGTCTTTTTTGTTGGGACAATTCTACTAGTCGTCCCAATATATGACCGCCTAGTTGTCCCACTAGCCCGTCGCATCACAAAAAACCCGCAAGGGATGACTCCACTCCAGCGCATTGCTGTTGGGCTGGCCTTCTCTGTTCTTTCCATGATGGCAGCGGCTCTCTCAGAACGTAGGCGCCTTAACGCGGCTCATAATGGGGTGACACTTAGTGTCTATTGGCTCATACCCCAATTCTTCCTTGTTGGAGCAGGCGAGGCTTTCACATACATCGGCCAGTTAGACTTCTTTTTAACTGTGAGCACTGGTTTATTTCTTAGCACTTGCTCTCTTGGATTTTTCCTTAGCTCGGTACTCGTTACCGTAGTGCATAAGGTTACTGGTTCAAGCGGAAAAGGTGCGTGGTTGGCTGATAACTTAAATGAAGGAGAATTATATAATTTCTACTGGCTTCTGTCAATACTTAGTGCAGTGAACTTAGTTTTTTTCTTGATTTTGGCCAAAGGATACGTGTACAAGGAAAACAGAACGGCAGCTGACGGCAGTGTAAACGGCATAGAGCTGGAGGAAGAAGTTATTTTCCACTAATAGTACAAATCATATGGTATTTGTATTTGCTAAGTGCCTTTTGAATAAAAAATATATATATATGGTATTTGTATTGCATGTTACCCTCTGTAACCATTTTGAATTTCTTTTTTAAATCTATATGTGGTTCTGTTTGTTTGGTAAATCAGAATAGCCTCGTAAGAGGTGTATTTTTTAATGACCATGTAAAGAGAAGGTAAGAAGATATGTAACAGCGTGCTATGATTCTAAAAATATTTTCTTTTTCTTTACTATATTTTTTGAAATATTTTGTGAATTTTGGTGCAATTTCTAAGGAATTATCGACATGTACTCCATTGTAAATTTAGGGATGAGGAAAAAAATTTTAACTCGTGAGTTATATTCGAATTTGGACAAAAAATTGATTGTAACTCGATTTAGTAGAACTCGAATTGAGTCAGCTTGATTGATTAAGGAGGTCAAGTTCAAGTTGAAATCAATTGATCAACTCGTCAACCTGTGAGCCAACTCGTAACATAATAATTTTCTATTTTAAATATTGTGATCAACATTTTTAAGAGTATTAAAAATCATAAAGAATTATAATAATTTTTTATTACCTATGGCTCTGTTTGGATGCGTTGAGAATAAGGTAGGAAGAAGGAAGAAGGGAATAAATTTATTGGGAGGGGGTAAATTTATTGGGAAGTGTGTAACTTTTGTGAAAAGTTTGAATAGTTAGAAATAAATTTATTGGTAAAAATGATTATTTCTTATTCCTTATTCCGGGAAGAAGCCATCCAAACGGAGCCTATAATTCATTTTAAATAATTTCAGCATACATCATATTAAGTTTCAAAATTTAGTTTGCTTCAAATCAATAAAAAATTTAAAATACCGCAATTTCATTATTTATATTATTGTATATATATCAAATAGTTTTAATATTAAAATTAAAATATAGAATTTTGCGGTACATATCGGAGTCGATTCGAGTTAAAAGACGAGTTGAATTTTGAATTATCTAAGAATCTTCGAGTCAACTCTAGTTATTAACTTAACAGTCAAGTCGTGTTTGTGTTAACTCAAACTCAACTCTGTAGCCCTAGTCAAATCTCCATCTTTTTCGTTATTGACGATCTTATAATTTTCTTACTGAGGAAACATTTCAAATTCTGTGGAATTTCTGCACCGCTCAAAATTCGGCCCACACTCTCTCCGTTACCGTTAGTTGTTAGTTTTCTTTGCTAGCTATTTTCTTCTATCCTCACTGCCTTAGCCATTAATTAGAAGTCTCAAATTGGTTATAAGATCTTATGGTCGTAGATTTGATGCCAATTATGTCATGATTAAATATTTGAATTTCAATTTTTATCCTCAAATTAAGTTGCAAAATTTTTTTTTTGAAGATTATAATGTTATAAACCGCCAATTTGTTTTAAATCTTATTGCCCATCGCCCATCTGTCATAATTAGAGATTATAAAATGACTTGAAACCATCGCCCATCGGTCCAAAAGTGGACTGTGAAAGTGTAAACATACAGTACAATTTATTTAGATTTACCTTCACAAAAACATCAAACTATTCACATTGTATCACTATTCAAGTGTAAAACAGCAATTACCCGACAGTCTATTATGTTAATTAAAACAGCAATTTCAATATGTAGTAGTTTTGGTTCTAATTAGAAGAACAACGTGAACAAAAATTCTAACTTTGATCAACGAAAATGCAATTCCTGGAGATCCAGTATAACCATTTGGTAGTTCAAGTATAAAGAGCCGGCAGTGTAATTATATATAGCCACATTAATTGAGCATTTGACTATGATTTCGAATTGTTCAAGATTCGGCAGTATCAGAATCATGTGAAAATTAATTCACGTAGGCTCCGTTTGGATAGGTGTGGGAAGAAGGGAAAAAGTTAAGAAGTGAAAAAAAATATTGAGAAGTGTGTAACTTTGTAAAGAATTTGAATTGTTTATAATTTTTTTCTTTTTTTTTTCCTTCTTCTTACTTTTTTTCAACGCATCCAAACGGAGGCTACAAAAAATTGCGACAACCATCACATTTTCTCTGCTTGGCTCACTAGCTAGCCTCCCAATAACCCCCCCACATATCGAAAAGTCACCACTAGCAGGTCTTTTCGAACCACTTAGCGAGGTTGATATCCAGTCCCTTGATCATCATCCAATATAAAAAAAAAACAGAATACGCTACATATATATGACTTCAGCTTTCGAAGGTTTAGTGCTGCTATAAACTGTTTCTGTTTGATTCTTTATTGTTGTTGTCTTTCATGATGTGGAGCGTACTTGAATCGTTGAAGGCAACGAACATTCATTTCTGCATAATCCCCAATTTCGCCTCTATTGAGGCTTAATTGCATAAATAGATAAAATTGGCAGATGACGAGAACCAGACGTTTCGATTATGTTAGCCGAAGCTTCGTTATTACCAGGTCAAATATGGAATCAATGATAAGTCAGGAGTGACCCTCTTTCCAAATTTAAGTTGATAATGAAAATTGATAATGACAATATAGATGAGAGAGAGTGGAGGTACCGTGAGTGGTACAGAGATCAAAGAGAGAGAGGTGGAATTTTTTTTTGTGTTCGCACAAAACTCGCCCACAAAGAGAGAACAGAAAGAGGAGATGATATATATTTTTTGGCGGAGGGCATACAGAGCCCATATTCTCAATTTATTTTATCAACCAAATATTTTACATTTTACAGAAATGTCCTTATGCTCTAAACATATTACAAAAGGTTGAAATAGTAAAAAAAAGAGGGAACTTGACAAACTCCCGATTTATATAGCGCATCCATCAACTAAATCCGTCTTTTCACAACAAGTTTCAAGTTTCAAAGACGATAATTGCTTCTTCGATATATCTAAATCATTCTCACTCGTGTGGATCTTCTTCAACATCAATTATCTTTTCTCAAACACATCACGGATTCAATCATACATCAAATTTGTATTCTTGGACTTACAGTAAAATATCGAATTTTTGTTCAAATGAATTGCACTTTGACTATCACAAAACAAGACATACATTTCTTGCCGAACGTCCAATTCATGCAAGAACTTTTTTAATCAAATTAGACTTAGATTGCCATGACACGGCTCCATTTTCAAAACACACCAAATAACCGGATGTAGACTTTCTCGTGTCTACGTCATAGGTCCAATCAACATCCGTATATGTCTTCAAAGTCAGGTTGTTTGTACCGCCAAAACAAAGACAATGGTTGGTTGTACCCCGCAAATACCGAAATATACACCTAATAGCATATTTATAACTAGTTTCATGTGCGCTTTGGGAGGGAGGGGAATTTGTTAGGAAATCGCTCAATTTTATTTCGTGACTAATTACCATTAATTAATCCAATTAAACAAAGAGCAAGAGATGATCTAGTACTCAAGTTCAATCGACACCAATAGATAGGTGGAATATTGTACCTCCCGCGAAATCATATTCGCGGGGCTCGATCCTACGGTTTAGAAATCGATGGGGTTGCTCTCCTTGCGCCTCCGCCATGGTTGATGGCCGCCTCGAGTCCACCTAGAGATTAACCAAGGTCTAAATCGATTCGTGCTAGCGATTCGATTAGAACAAAGCTAATCCTAAGGATCAACCCTCTTCAAGAATCAACCTATTTGATTTTGGTGGAGAGTTGTAGCTCAACACATGAGCATATGGAAGAGAGGAGAAGAGAGAGGCGCCGGCCTATGGGGAAGAGAGAGGTGGCGGCTAGGTGTATCAAGAGGGAAAGTTGGATTTTGCTACTATACACCTCCTTATATAGTGCACAAACCCTACCTACCTCCTACCATCTATTTACAAGAATGCCACTCTGACCTACCACTAAGGCCGGCCTCATTATGGGCTCACATGGGCCTCTCAACTCATTTAATTAGGCCTCTAATTCACATAATTAGAAGCTCCTCCAAATGCTCTTCAATTGGGCTATACATTTAATACATAAATATTGGCCCAATTAAACAATATAACTATTTATATTAAATTGTGTTGAGCTAAAATAATTATTAACTAATTAATAATTATTCTAGGATAAGCTAATACATTAATTTATTTCCATATGATCCATTTGACTTAATTAATTATAACGGTATATAATTAATTAATCAACTTATCATATTTTCGCAATATGCACTATTGCGAATAAATAAATAATGTAATGTCTTGGTCAAAACTCTATTTGGTGTGACCCTTTGAGGATTTATGCTATGTTGGACATGGAATTAAATCGCTATTTAATTCCAATAATCATAAGCGGTATCTAGCAACACGTAATGATTTCCAATTCGCATAAATAGTGTACTGCTACAATATTTCAATCATGCATAAGAGAATAAAAGTATTTCTCTATTTTGATTCTTATGTCTCACGATATCATCGTATAATCCAAGATAGGAATGTGTCATTCTTGCAGATTATACGTTTCTTGATCTAGAGTTGATTGCTTAGTTGCGCGCATACGATCCAACTCCATCAAGGGGCCCAAACAGATATCGTCACTCACTAAGTGAATTAATGAGGGACATACTGTTTTTCTTGATGATTAGTTTTTTCCCGCACAATTCAAGAGAACGTAAATCAAGTCCGTATAGCAGTCCTTAACGGGAATCAGCGGTAGACGAGATTTATAGAACATATCCTCATGTGGAAAAGATAATCATCTCAAACTTAGAACCAAAATCATAACGAAATAAATAATGACACATAACACAATCTATATATTTATTTCGTTGGGTCAAGTCATGTACTATGTTCCATAACATATATATATGCAATCAAGTTGGTAACTCTTTACCTATGATTTGTAGAACTTAATCATCACTTAACTTGCATATTAATCTTATATGAAAATTAATGTTCCTCGTTAATTATCAAGATTATGGACCGTTTAGATTTATTATTGTCATTCTAAAGAATGATCCACAGAGATCTACAATTCAGATCCTCAACCTGAATGATCTGTCAATAATAAACCTAGGAACAGATGATAAAATATCATCCAAAACATAAACTAATAATTAAGTCATTAAATTATTGACTTCTAGGACATAACTCTAACAGAATTGGTGGCACAAGGGGACACAAGAGGGTGAGTGGTAGGGAGTGACAAGTGAAGGGGTGAAGGTGAAGTAGCATGAAGAAAGAAAGTACTCTAATAGAAACAGAAAATTTGTTAGTACGGAGTTGGACAAAAATCGTTGAAAATAGGAAGTAGTTTGTGATGATGTTGATGATAAAAATTTGTGATGGTCCTTATCAGTCTTGTTAATAAACTGAGCTATCGAGTTCAAAATCAGTTATATATAATTGAGTTCAAATTAGTTGGACCTAAATTGTTCGAAACTACTTCACAAACCAAATTAATTTGTTGCATATATAAGCACTAGATGAGTCTTCTAAGCCAGTGGCGGAGCCACATGTAATGAAAAATGGACAATTGTCCTCCTATAAATTATAAATGAGTATATGATTTATTTAATTTGTCCCTTATAATCTTAAAATTTTAGTATAAGTAACTCTTTGTTCCCTTATTCTAAAATTCTGCCTCCGCCCATGTTCTAAGCCAAATATAAAATTGGCATAGTTAATATTATTATTTCTTAACTCATTTGCAATTTACATTCTAATACTTTGCTTTCAAATATAATACGAATATAGAGTGTTTATTAAAAGAATGCACAGTTGTAAAAAGAAACAAAACCTTTCACTAATTGCAGCAGTTTTGAATACCATTACATTGGCTTGAGCTTAGCTACAGATCAAGTTCAAAGTATTTCTTAGCAGTCAAAACACTGTCAATTTCTGCCAAAAAAAATACTTTTTAGACCTCATCTATTTTATATCTAAAAAAGAAAAGTATTCAGGATTCTTTTTTTTTTTTTTTTTTGATAGAATCTAATTCATATGATATTTGCATAGAACATTATGTTGCTTTTCACACTATCAATGATAAAACTTCAAAACTAGTACACCTATGTAAAAACCAATCAGCAAGGAACTCTTTAATTATCTTTTATTAGAGGTTCAATATTTTGGTTTAATATTCCAATAAAATTGAATTGCTCGGATTGCACGAAGTGAATTGTCATCAAGCCAAATGATGTTTATCCACTAATATATGCACCATGAGAACAAGATTTGATGACACTGTCTATTTTCTAAACAATTCTTTCTAGCATCTTGGATTAAAAACAAATAATATATCAGTTTCAATTTAAGCCAAATTGGTTCCAGCTGACACACAATACGCATGGATATCCAAGGAAACCATAATACATTAAACTCTACAATCAATATTAGAAAGAAACAATATCTAAAACTTGATATTTTACAAAATAGCCCTTGAAATTTTTCTACAATCGGAGGAAATGCTTAGATTAGATAGATGGAGAAAGAAGCAGTGGGAATTTTATTTTTTTTTATTTTTTTTTTTTAGGGCCAGTTGGTGATTGTCATACCAGCAGAAATTTATTAATAAAAAAATATTTACAAATTACAAAAGGAAATAGTAGGAGAGGAAGTAATAAAAAATAGCTATGCTAGCAAGTTCCAGGAATGCACAGCCATCTAGTGCAGTAAATAAACTGGTTGCCTAGAAACCGCGTTAAAGATGCTTGCATTTCTTTCCTTCCAAATAGCCCAAAAAACAGCAGCCCAAATGATATCCATTGTTTTCCCCGACGTTCCGATTTGATAACCAGAATCTTTGAGGAATAGTATACTGACTCCATGATTCTGCGTTTCTTTTCATCATCTCAGACCTTTATTTTCTTTAGTTTGTAATTGTGATTGGCTAATTGAGTTTGTGGTTGAACTGTAATTCCATTAGATTCTGTGGCAAGTGAGGTGTTGAGGGTAGAGGTGCAAAGTGCAAAATAGGGGTCCATGGTGCAAGTTTAGTTTTAATTTCTATTGATAAACAGATGATGCTGAAATTAGTTGACTTGATAATGCTGTAATATAAATTTTTTTTTTTTTTTGAACAAAAAGAGAAGTGGTAGGCGCTCCATACTTAGTTCCAAAAATAAAAAAATAGCCCTTGAAATTTCCAAATCTAATAACATACTTTAACTTGGAATTTTACCACAACAAAAAGGTAAGCAAAATGTTGGGTTAGATAGACCACAAGTTTCATTAAATTGAGGTCAGTATTTCTGGCTGCATTTATCCGCCCCTGGTCCGACGAGAGTCATGTGTCTGCGTGAGAGAAAGAGGGACGAATGGAACGGTCAGATTGGGCAGAAATTCGGGCAAATCGTAAATAATCTCATCCGTCGGATTTAACAAACGGCCGAGATATTGACCAATATAATAACCTCAATATTAATATATTTCTTACTGATTGCTCCAGTGATGAGAATTCTCAGTCAGGCTACACTTCCCTCTATAAATAATGCACTCTTCTTTGTAGCATTAACTCGTCTCAACCAACCGCCTTCACTCTCTGTATCCTGCTCCCCGGTCCCCATTTTATCCCTCCTTTGATCCCTCCCAATCATACAAGAAACTGAAATAACAAGCAACAATAATAAACCGAAGAAACCAAAATGGCCTCCTTACCAGACACTAACTCCGCCTCCAAAACCCTCTCTGATGCCTGGGACTTCAAAGGCCGTCCTGCTGTCCGATCCTTCACCGGCGGCTGGGCTAGTGCTGCGATGATTTTAGGTGCATCTTTTTTTCACCGTATTCATGTTAGAGGGGTTGTAGCATAATAAATTCATATCCCAACTTGATATTACTTTTCATCGAGCACATTTTTTAGCATTAGTTTTTATTGAATTAGTTCATGTTATGTTTTGGAGACTGAACTGTTGTATGTAAAAGGTGTGGAGCTGTGTGAGAGACTCACAACGCTTGGCATAGCAGTGAACCTTGTGACTTACCTCACCGGGACTATGCATCTCGGCAATGCGATGTCGGCCAATGCGGTCACAAACTTTTTGGGTACTTCTTTTATGCTGTGTCTGTTCGGTGGTTTCATCGCTGACACTTATCTTGGCAGGTGAGTTTGCTTTTCTATAGTCATTCCTTTTTTGTAGTTAATGAGCCAGGTTAAGTACCATCACTTTTAATTTGAATATTATAAATTACTACAACTTCATATTTTATCAATATTTAAATTTTTTTAAATTCAAACGCTAGCTGAATCTAAACCGTTAATCAAATTCAATTCAACGAGCGATGCATTTTCTGCATAAGTTTTATAAAATTTAGAGTTAATTTGATACTTGATCAAATGACCAAATGATGAACGTATTATAATTAAGCTATCATTATTAACCATATTTGTTCATTTATTGACTATTTGATCGAGCATCAAACCAACTCCAAATTTTAAAAAATATATATTGAAACGCATCCCTCGTTAAATTGAACAAGATCAATAGTTTGGATTCAGTGTTTGAATTTTAAATATTTTAAATATTGATAAAAATATAAAATTGTAGCAACTTGTATCACAAAAATTGATGGCACTGAAATCTCGCTCTTAGTTAATATAAGTAATAAGTATGTATTACGGAATAAAGCCTTATCATCATCTAAATTTCAAATGTTTATTTTTAGCTTTTTTATCTTTTAAAATTTATAGGTATCTGACAATTGGAATATTTGCCGCGGTACAAGCATGCGTAAGTAGAATAATCTAATTGATTAATTATCCTTATCTTTTAGCTTATTATTTTTGCATGATTGATTCCTAAAAGTGAATACGATCCCTTTTATTTAGTGGGCCCCATCTTACAATTACTTGCGGGCAATTTTCTTGGAAAATTCAAATACAGTCAAATTAAAAAGTATGACCGTTGCTGTTATATACCAAAAATAACAGGCTTTTTTGACTTGTTGTATCCTTTAGATTCTTACCCAAACGTTACAATTTGAACAGTCCAATTTCGATAAGCAATTGTTTTCATCTATTTACACGACGTTGACAGAACAATTATTTTGGGATAAAAAAACAAGTTATCTGTCTATAATTCCATCTAGAAAAACAATTGCCAAACAGTTGCAACGTGACCCATTGGAAGTTGCCATGGGGTGAATCAGACAAATACCGGCCCAAAGATGTTTTATGATTCCAAGAAGCTAACCATTGAACCTTTTTTTTTTTTTTTGAACTTGTCACTATTCCAGGGTGTGACTATCCTAACAATATCAACAGCTGCACCTGGTCTACGGCCACCTCCATGCGCCAACCCAGCATCTGGCAGTTGTGTAAAAGCAACTGCCGGCCAACTTGGCGTTCTGTACTTAGCACTCTATCTCACTGCTTTAGGCACAGGTGGTCTCAAGTCGAGCGTGTCAGGTTTTGGCTCAGACCAATTTGACGATGCAGACAAATCAGAAAAAAAGCAGATGATGCGCTTCTTCAGTTGGTTCTTTTTTTTCATTAGTCTTGGGTCTTTACTAGCTGTGACGGTTTTGGTGTACGTGCAAGATAACCTCGGGAGGAAATGGGGATACGGCGTGTGTGCATTGGCAATAGTTATAGGGTTGAGCGTGTTTCTGGCAGGTACAACAAGGTATCGATTTAAGAAGTTGGTTGGAAGTCCACTAACGCAGATTGCTGCCGTAGTGGTGGCGGCGTGGCGAAAGAGAGGATTCGAGTTGCCGTCGGATCCTGAGATGCTTTACGACGGGGATGTAGATTCTGAATCAGGCATGAAAAAGGGCAAAAAGCAAAAGCTACCTCACACAAAGCAATTCCGGTATGCATATTTCCTTTCTTGTGATGTACCTACCTTTTCATTTGGTACTTCCTTGCAAGCATGCAACACTGCTTATCATTGGTCCAAATAAGGAGAATGACATAACAATGAACGTAGCTAACAATTAATGACTAATAATTCATCCTTTTTCAGTGCTCCTGTAGTTGATAATTCCTAAAGGTCCACATTAAGAAAACTTTTTAGATATCATTCAGTTAAGAAGTCAGACTGACTCTGGAAACAGCATAAATGATTATTCATTGAAAGCAATGTTTTTGTCTACTATTCCAATTAAAAACAGTTGATATACCAAATTGCTCAATAATTCACTCACCATATCCTATAGCTATTATGGACCTCTTGTTCTTACGTGTTAACTAAGCCAATGAAATGTCACGATTACGCTCGGTATAGCAGGCATACTGACATTCAAGTATTCAACAATGAACATATAATATGGAATAACTAGTTTAGTTAAAAGTATCTATCCACATGAAATTCTGAACCTGGACGCCCGAGAGATGATAAGAAACGATCATTATTTAAGGGGTGCTGTCAACTTGGTGCTCCTGTGACCCTGTTTTTAATCCATAATATTATGCCTCTAGGTTGGAGCCTTGAAGGTTAATTATCATAATGGGGTCGTTTGGCAACATCAAAGTTTAGTGAGATCAAGAGTTAAAGTTAACATTTTTGAATTAGTGTTTGAGGTTAAAGTTAGTAAAAGATAGTACTAACTTAAAATTAGTAATTGTTTTGGCATAATAGGTTAAAGTTAGTGATCAAAAAGTTTAAAATTTGAAATAAATTAAAAAGTTGAAATTTTAAAAAATTTAAAATTAGAAATAAATTTAAAGTTGAAATTTAAAAAATTTTAAAATTTTTAAAAGTTGAAAATTTAAATTTAAATTTTGAAATTTAAAATTTGAAATCTTGAATTTGAAATTTTGAAATTTGAAATTTGAAAATTTTTAAGGTTTATTCTCAAGATGTTTCTCTTCAGATACAATATAATTTTTTTTATGTTGAAGAATGCTCAAATAAGACATGGTCAAGTTAGGGAGGTAGTGCTAATTCCGTTGACCCCAAAATTATTTACCGATGCAAGATCCATAGGTTATCTTGTTGATGTAGGAGTCAAACTAAATTTATGGTTGCCAAACGGGCCCATAGTGTTTAATAAAGCCATATTGGATTTATCAATGAATATCCTTTGATACAAACTTTAACTACTAATAAGAATTAAATTTCATTATGTACTTAAGACCCAAGAGAGAAAACCAAGAATATCATTCTTGGTGATTAGTAATACTAAGCCATCAAATAATTGAAGATGAAGGCCCACTAGACGTATGGTACAGATTTATTGATGTATATATGTAGCTGGAATGACCTAATAGTGGACCAAGTGTACAAGGAATAGGACGAGGCAGTAATACACTTGTAGGCCCCTTTTATTTTCAACGTGATGTGATACGGGAGTAGTGGTGAGATCTGTTTATTTTCGCTAAATGCAATGTCTTAGTTTCCTCATGTGGATGGTTGGATTTGCGCAAGTGTCTCTCCACATTTAATCATTGATGGACTTTTGTTTTGAGTCAGGACAGTACCACCAGCCCTAGTGGATCGGGAAATGTTTTGCGGTGCCATACTTAAAATGATATATTTAATTGTCAAGATATAATTAATTGGTCTAATTATTAAATCTATGTACTTAATTTTCAGGTAGTTCATGGTCATATTCCTGATACAGTAAAAATTATTTTGCCAATATCATCTTTCACTAGAAGCAAAAGTATAGAAAAAAAATAATTAAATGAGATTCCACTCTTTGATAAACATGCTTAAAACAAAAGGTTACCAAAGACGACGCAAAAGTCATGTCAGGTGTTCATGGCAGGAGGGGTTTTTTGCATGTTTCTGTCAAATAAGTCATGGCCATCCTATATATAATTAATCTTCAAATAAGATTTTATCATAATATGAATGAACACTGTTGAAGCACAATATCTTGGATGAGAGATCTTCACGTGACACTCCTCCATATGTATGTCGTTTCCTCTGTTCTTTTTGCTCTGCTCTGATTATAAGTAATATCTGTATATAAGCTCTCGACTCTCACCATATACAATTATTAGTATATTTGTTATCCGTTCCGTCTGTAACATTATAAGATATTTTTAAATGTACCTTAATTTAAAAAAAAATGAACTGAAAAAGGAAGAAACACTTGCAAATCTCTTGTCCTTTTATGGGAGAGGTTTATTAGGGGGAATTTTATCTGTTTAATACTGACCATACGTTTCCTCTCTCAAAAATAATTTGTATTGTATTCTGTCAAACGAGTGCTTAAGGAATTCCTAGCAACTTTTATTCATCTCTTTTAGAAACGACAAAGATTCTAGGACAAGTGATAATTATAGTAAAATTTTGAGTCCAAAGTTTTTCGAAGGTTGATCTTTATATAATTGAGTTAGGTGATTTGTTAATTTGTGGAAGGTTAAGTAGAGTACACTTAGCAAATGCAATAAAGCAAAGCTTCTATGAGGTTGATTTTGTATTTTACTGTCTTTAGGTGAGGAGGTTGCTATAAAGTCAGATTCCGCTTTAGAGTAAAATCTAAATCAAACTATGATACAGAGTTTTATTTTATTTATTTTATTTATTATTTTTTTTTTCTTCCAATAGCGGACTTGTCTTCTGTTTTACAGAAACAAGTTAAGAAACAGGTACCAACAGTGGTATAGTTAATTTAAAATATTTACATCAAAACTATTAACATACCGATCTGTTGCCACTATGTCATGGTGTTATTAACCCATGACATTTGAAAATTAACTTTCGGTATAATACTGATACGGCTGCCTTTTCTTTTCTCTTTTGTATAACGTACCAGTAGATACCAGAACATTGATTGTGTTTTCTATTTATCTAATTGTCTTGTACTATTTGCTTTCTTATTATTGAAAACTGTTGGCTTTCGTCTGGCCTTCGAAAATAAAAAATAAAAATTTCTAGTTGAGGCAATCCGAAGAACAGAAAACTTTTCCCATGATAGGAATAAAACAATAAGATCAAATTTTTATCAATAGAAACCACAATCTTTGCCTAACAAATAGCAACTACTTATTTTGTAGCATTTAATGAGTTTCTATTGAACCGTTGAATTTGTCCTTGTTCATCCCAACTAAAAGAGGGCAACAGTAATAAGTGAGAGTATTTCCTCTGTTTTTTGTAAATCATGCAATAGCTCATCTTGTGATGAAACTCAGCAATCATCAACTGACAAGTGACAATAGATTCTGTCCCCACCTATTTTCCTTTTTACGTTTTATAGGTAATTTTAGTGTGCATCCCACTGTGGCGATCGTCCTGAACGTAATTTGTCATTTAATCATAAGACTGCGTTGTTTTGTACTTGGGGCTCACATGCATGCTAGTAAAAGCTGTATTCCCTTGATTGTAATTTGTGACCACAGTAAATGTCTCACCAGCCTCAGTGCTCGTCCTTTCAAGGAAAATTTAAGAACACGCCAAATGCTGGGAATTTGCTTTGGTTATAAGATGGTCCTCATCTAAATTAATTCAATTATGCGCTAATAATGAAAAGTACTTTCAGATCTACCCATCTCAAGTCAGTTAGCTGTATGTGGTCTTAGATCCAAAGTTGAGCGAACCCAATAAAATTCAATAGTACAAAATTTCTAATTGTAACAGAAGATTGGCGCCATTGATCTGTAAAATGTACATGATTTACCAGTAGTAGGCAAATAGAGCTGAAAAAACAAAATAAGTATCTAATAATAACATTTTACATTCTGGCAGTTTCCTTGACCGAGCAGCCATCATAGATGCCAACACAACATCAGCTCCAACCAACTGGACTTTATCAACCCTGACTGATGTGGAGGAAGTAAAACAGGTCATCCGCATGCTGCCAACTTGGGCCACTACAATCCTGTTCTGGACCGTTTACGCACAGATGACCACATTTTCAGTGTCACAAGCTACCACCATGGATCGCCACATTGGTCGTCACTTTGAAATACCAGCAGGGTCATTAACTGTATTTTTCGTCGGGTCAATTTTACTAACCGTCCCTGTATATGACCGCATAATTGTACCTCTCGCACGTCGTATCACCAAAAACCCGCACGGGATGTCCCCGCTCCAGCGCATCTCTGTTGGACTATTCCTATCCATTCTTGCCATGGTTGCGGCTGCGCTCTCAGAACGTAAACGCCTTCATGCGGCTCATAATGGTGTGACACTTAGTGTATTCTGGCTTGTACCCCAATTCTTCCTCGTTGGCTCAGGCGAGGCTTTCACATACATCGGCCAGTTAGACTTCTTTTTAAGGGAGTGCCCCAAAGGGATGAAGACAATGAGCACTGGCTTATTCCTCAGCACTCTGTCTCTTGGGTTTTTCCTCAGCTCAGCACTTGTGAGCATAGTGCACAAGGTTACCGGAGAGAGCGGTAAAGGTGCATGGTTGGCTGATAACTTAAACGAAGGAGAATTGTATAATTTCTACTGGCTTCTGGCGGTGCTCAGTGCTTTGAACTTGGTGATTTTCTTGGTTTTGGCCAAAGGATACGTGTACAAAGAAAATAGAATGGCAGCTGACGGCAGTGTAAACGGAGTAGAGCTGGAGGAAGAGGTTTGTCTGCACTAATAATTAAGCACATGCTATTCGTATTGCTTGTTTGCGCTTTTGCAATTTACCTTTTTCTTTTCTTGTTTGATCTTATGATTCCGCTCTGTTTCGTTTTCCTTTGGAAACAGCCTCGTAAGAGGTGTATTTTAAAATGGAAAATGTATCTTTCTTGTAAAGAAAACGAAAGAAGATAGTAACATGTTATGATCCCAATTTGTTGTCTTCTGTGATTTAGCATAAGTTTTGAGAATTTTATGAACTTAGGGGGAATTTTGAAGCAGTCAGTTGAATAGTAAAAGGATGAGTGTAGGTAGTAGAAGAAGAGCCAACGTAATTTCGTTCAATTCACCACTAAATAACAAACTGAAATTAATCTCCATTAAAAGAGAAAGTAATTAAATGATGGCACCGTTAAGAAAAGATGTTGCACCACGGACACCCTTTCAATGGCTTTAAAGGCCTCGTCGTTTATCTTCTTCATTTTTGCATCCGCCCCTTACTCCAATTCAGCCAACACGTTGCTCTTTTGCTCCCATCCTGGCAATATAAGTCAAACTCCACACTTGTCTTACATAATTACATTTAGGGGTGCAAGAAAAGCTCGTAGCTTGCGGCTCGCTCGTGTTCGGCTCGATAAAAACTTGTATTAGCTCGACTCGTTACAACTCGAGTTGTTAACAAGCTAGCTCGACTCGTCTCGTTAAGACTCGATAAGGTAACGAGTCGAGCTAGATATATGATTTTATTATATAATATATTATATTTAGTACTCAATTTGACAGAAAATATACTTATTTCTTAGATATAAATATTAATGTTCAGTAAAACTTATGAAATAAATAATATAAATAAATAATTAACAATTAATTTATAATTTACTTACTTAAAACTTAAAAATATATATATATATAAAATTATAAAATTAAATAAATAATATTAATGTTCGTTAAGGCTCGGCTCGACTAACTCGAGCTCGACTAAAGTCAAGCTAGAACTAGAGGTGCATAACGTGGAAAACGACCACGAAAGTGGTCATTTTCGTTAACCGTTGCATTGATGTACGAAATTTTTATATTTATTGCGTTGATTGTTGCATTCATTTAACACATGTTGCGTTGATTGTTCCGTTGATGGGAACGATCAAAACGGTTATAACCGTCTTTGACTACCTAACTGTTTTGCATTTTATTAAGATGTAAGAAAATAAACTATTCTGCATTTTGTATGAAACAGAGATAGAAAAATGACAGGTTAGGTCACGGGGGAAAGGGGGAGGAGGCACTATAATCACCTCTTGCTCTCGACGGCGATTGTACTCGGTGGTGCAGAGGCGAGAAAGATAGATGTGACTGTGTTCGGCAGAGAAATGACGGAGCGACGCTGCAGAAATCTAATTTTACTCATTTCTCCCTCGATCTCTCTGCTGAGGTCCTCTGCAATCTAATAATAAAACCATAAAAAAAATTTTAGACGAAATGCGCGAAATAAACGACCACGAAACGTACCAATTTCACTAATCGTTCCATTCTGAGACGAAACAATATTTCTATTTGCGTTGGTTGTTCTGTTCTTTAAACGAAACTGAAATCCTTATCCGTTATCATTCAGTTTCGGACGAAATGAAACGAAAGAACGGTTGAAACAGCTACCGTTTTCAGCACTAGCTAGAACTAGAGTCAGCTCGCTCGTGTTCGACTCGTTTGCAGCCCTAGTTACATTACATCCTCTGTGCCACAGTTCAGCTCTAGCTACTCGGCTTGGGAGTCGAATCTGAATCCACAGTCCACACTGAGAGTTATGGGCCGACTGTTCAGTTCTGGCTCGCCACCTAGGCTCTTGTTTCTTGACCCAGCCTCATTCCTCTTGGGCTTCAAGGTCTAAGAGTCAGTATCTGGCTTCACACACCAGCAGTTGCAGGCCCACTATGCAGAGGAACGTCTCTTTTATTAGCAACGCTGCTGTTATGATGCAGCTCTGCTTCCATGTTATTATCTGGCTATGATTTACGTAACCCCATATGGAGAATTTCTCATCCTCACATAGCTTGCGAGTTGCCATCATGTATTGAAGTAGCATTCTACAGTGGAAGCTAAAAAAATTATTTGTCCCAATATTTAGCTCGGGTTTCTTGACATAGCTTGCGAGTTGCCATCAGGTTTCTACTTGCAAAACACATTCCGCGATTAAAATGTTATTTTTAAGGGTCAAGCCCTTATGTTTGCATTAATCCGCCGTTTAAAATGTTGGCTGATGCAACCTTTTCTTTTACCCCCTACCCCCCCCCCCCCCCCTCCCCTCCCTCTTTTTTTTTTTTTTTACCTTCCCACATGGTGCTGATTTGAAATCTGCATCCTCGGTAGGATTGGATAGGGAACACCACCAATTGTCTTGAAGTTGGTACACCAAAAGATAGATGGAATAATCAATTATTCGATACCCATTTTTTACTTTCGAAGAATGTTAAATAATCGTAGGCGCACTCTGGCCCATGCAACTTGCTCTGCTTTTTTACTACAATATTTTAACAGGTAAAAAAGAAAAAAAAAATGAACGAAGAAGAAAGGAAAAAAAAAAAGGCCCTAACTCTAAATTAAAACCGAGTCATTAATTGTCTCGGACATTCTCGTGCAAAAATAATTTAACTATGATTTTGAATTGTTTTCAGCTGCAGTACTAGAATCATCTGAAAATTCACCAAATATATTAGGACAACCGTCCCAATTTCTCTGCTCCCTCGCTTCCCAGTAACCCCCAATATATTGAAAAGTTGACGACTCGCTGGTTCTTTGGAACCATTTTGGGTGCCATCCATTTTCCTGCAACTTCCTTGACTGTAGAAAAATATCATGGTTAGGTTCTTGATTGTGCTACAATAAAAATCAACAAAAACAAACCAAATTTTACTTCAGCTTTTGTAAGGTTTCCACATTTTACATTAATTAATGCTTTATTGAACAATTTGATAGAAGATTAACAAGATAATTAAATGTTATCAACTGAAGTTTCATTGCCTAGCTAAGCTCATCTGTACAATGCAAAGAGAAGCGTGTTCAAAGTTAAATGTTACGCACAATTGACATGAAAGACAGAATTCAAATTCAAATATGGTATCAATGATAAGGCCTGAGAAATTCTCTTTTTCTAAATTCCATATCTGAGGAATGCAAATAATTAACAAAAGAGATGAGTACCATTCTTTGCCTTTTCTCAAGTCGTAATTTCTCAGCATTGGCTTTCTCATACTCCCCATTCTCTAGATACCTTTGATCTGGCCTTAGTCTTGAATCAGTTGGCGGAAGCCTCTCCTTCACCCATTAGAGCTTGTTAGAACAATAATGAAATGACAACATAAAAAGCATAGTTTCAATTAGCAGTTATATAACTATGATAAACGTCTTCTAATTTTTTTTCAGCCGAACATATATGTCCATATTAGCACGTAGTCCATTTGATATAAATTTTCTAAAACAACAAACTAGAAACGAAATAAAAGAAAGAGAATTCTAATCAATTGGAAAAACTTCACTCAATGCAGTAGATGCAATGGAAAAATAGTTACATATATATTATTGATAATTTCAAATTCATAAACATTCTTCAATAAAATGAAAACACAATAACATTGACAATAAGAGGACCAAAACTCAAGTATGTATCCCTAGGTCATTAACTGTTCAGTTAGGGTTCAATTTTATCCAGCTTTAGTTTCTCATAAAAGAAAACTCATCCAGCTAGCTTTTTACCCACAAATTTTAAAAATTAACTCTCCAACCAGTAATTTTATCACCGACATGAACTATGCAATAATGCAGATAACAACTAATAAATGGCAGAAAGGTGAACAGAGATACATATGAAGAAAAAATATCTACCTTAAGGTCCGGTGTTATCTCATTTAGGGCTATTGCAAATGATGTTAGGTTGTATCTTGTAGGATTTTCAGGAGGTCCATTTTTCTTCCATAACAAGGTGTTATTTTGTTGTGCCAATGCACAGCTGTTGCTTATTGAAGCATCATCGTTTAGTGTGGAATACATGCTATCATCCCATCTCCCTATCAAAGTAGCTTCCTTAGCTCCAGAGCTTTTGTCGTGCACAAAGCCTTGAACCTTACAAGAGACTGCAAATGTAAGTAGCGCTTGAAAAAGGACCAGAAAAGAATAAATAAAACTGAAAGAATTGATTGGAAGACATCTCTATAGTTATAGTGTATTGACCTTATGATTACTGCCAAAGTGTTCAATGTCCTCTCTCAATGAATACTTTTTAAACCTCGCTTTTGAGTATTTTTTTTGTACCTGACGTGGGTTCCGATCGAGAAAAGAGTGCTCCTTGAACTTGAGAGTACATGAGTATTGTCGATTACCACTAATGTTCATTGTCCCATGGTGATTGCAAAAGACTTTTCCAATTATGAGATTATGAATCGTGGTTGTTACCTAATACCAGTTAAAAACAGAAAATTTTGTGTTAAAATAGAAGTGGGTAAAAGAAACTTTAAGTGACACAAAAATGGTTTGAAACATAACTTTTACCTTACTCCATTGAAAGGTTTCACCATCATCAAATTCTAGTGTTAATTTGCCGACAGGATCAAGTTGAATGGACTGACCCCAAAATTTGTTTTTGAGTTCACTGTCACCCCAAAATTTCCAACCTCTCCCCTCACAATGGCATGCCATTACCATTGGATGATGACTAACCTATTGTATATGAAGTAATATTAAAATTAATTTCACTGAACTGATGCAGTTAGTCAGGGGCAGAGCCAGAAAATCTAATCTTTTAATGGGGTCACAAAAACATGGAATTTTTCAAAAGTTGATATCAATGTAATGATTTCAGATATGGGATCATTTAAATAACTTGCATGGTTTCAACGATGGATTTTCTTTTTAAAGAAACTGCATGTGTAATATTAAAATACTATGTAACTGTTTGGCTGAAAAAATTTATATATGGGGAAATTGACCTCCAATTTGACCCATTTAAAGCCACCTAGGAGTTAAGTAGATTGTTTTGTTGGTCCAGATAAGAGAGTTCATTATTTAGCACAAAACAGATGCAAACTTTTACCTTTTCAGAGAAGAAGCGAAGTCCTTTTTCTGGAAACTCAGCTTCGTATGTTTCCCCTAACAAGGGGTTGAAGGGTTTGCAAAGACGACCCTCAGATGAGGCATATGCAGACACGGCAAATGCAGCAACATTTAAAATCCTCATGAGACTGTTTCCCTAACACGAATAAAATGAAGAAAATGCAACAAAAATTTTATCAGATAAATTCTATGTTGTGTCGTTCAATAAAATAGTACGTTCCTGTCATTTAATGCAAGTTCAGCTCAAATAAGTGTCTCTATCCATCTGATCTCCTGAATATTCAGCTATCCAGAATCCTAGGTGATTTGGAGTTCTCCTAATAATGGACCAGTGTTTGTTTATTACAGAGATTTCATTACAAATTACCTGATTCGAAATCAAAGGGTAATGATAACACAAAACCGTTGCGTGCAATAAAATAAATAAAGAATACAAATCATACCATCTTTCCATACTCATAAGCCCGATCAAGCAAAAAGGAGTACTCTAAATCCTCAAAGCATTTCTGGAGTGATGATAGTGGTTCATTGAAGTAAACAGGTAGACAGACCCGTGTCAGATCCTTGCCCACATTATCCTTTATCATTGACCAAAGGCTGACGCCTTTCTCCTTCTCTATTGGATCTGGCAGCTTTGTACGGCGTTTGGTCAGCAGGGAAGGCAATATGTCCCCACTGTTGACGTTTGCTATCTTGGGGGAAGTGCTAAAGGCGAAATCACTGAAGCTCTGTCGTGAATCAAAGTAACATAAATCATCCTCTTCTGATAACTCGTCAGCCTCTTGCTTTTGGTCGATGTCTTCCGACGATTCTGTGTTGCTATATTCTGATGGATGAAGAAAACATTATCAAGTCTTATCATGAGGTAACTCTGATGGAATAAGAAATGTTATCAAGTATTATCATGAGGAAAATAGAACATAAAATTGGAAAGAAAAGAATAGTTAATTCATCCAAAATCTCAATTTGTAAACTCTGGTTCTTTTAAGAACTGTTTCTTGGTTCAGACCTTGCTGATTAATCAACTCAATTAAGTTACTTTAACAAGAAGTTCATGTGTATACATGACCGAATTCATCATCAGGGCGTAAAAATATAAAATTGAATTGAGATGTCAAATACCACTATATTTCCCATGGACTGAGCTAGAAAATTCGTTCTTTATTAGTTCCACGCGATCATCATCAATTCTTGTTGTTCTTCCTTCCAGATTAAAGCCCTGCCATTTTAATTTCAAATTTAGAGAATTGTATAAATCTTCAAAATTGATGTACCCCCAAATGACTTGTTCTGTTATTTGTTTCCTTACCACCCAAAAGTAAGAAATTCTGGACCAAAACATTCTGGTCAGTGTTGAATCAATGGCTTGATAAGTATAAAGTATGAACACCTGGATACTAGAGTCCAAATGTGGCATCACTTCATTCTGGTACTGTTGGGTGAGAACAATTTCCATGACAGAGAAAAGGATATTTATAGACTAAGAGAACAGGTAACGCCAACTACAATCACAAGCCAGATTGCAACACCATACCTCCATCTGCTGAGGAAAAGTCCCAAGAAAACTCAAGTAATCCTCATACCGAGCCCTCATCTGTGCAAAATGCTGAGAGAACTCTGCTTGGATGATCTTCTCACAATCTTTAATGAAAGTTTCACCCAACCCCTCAGCACGCATTCGACTTCTGAGTCGTTCAGTTGAGAAGCAAGTATCATTGGGATTGATGCCGCAACTATCATTTAGAAATGATTCACTACGTGCCGCCACAAGGGCCTCAATCCAGGCCACACGGTCCTTGGCTGAGTCAGTCCTAAGCTGAAGTGTCTTTCCTGGGGTGATGATGTAAAACCGCTTGTCATCAGACTTGCTTTCCCTAAAGGAAGAGATCTGACAATGTTTCAAATAAAGGTGATTAATCAGGTGATTCTGTGAAAGTGTACGAAGAAGGTTTGTAACTGAAGCTTTAAGATAGCACCATTGTGCTCAATAAGCAGTTGACAACGAAGATTAAGAAAACATCACAGAATGACATTGACAAGTATTGATATACCAACAAATAACTTCAGTAGCAGTGGTACTATAAGAGAATAAATGGTACGAACTCATGTAATGTCAACCAAAATACGTGCTGATATAAAATAAGAAGAAAGGGTACTGCTTCAGGACAACAATCATCGCCAAAATGAAGTATTCTGAGAATGGAATAAACAGACAACATTTTTTTTTAAAAAAAAAAAGATGAATATTTTTCTAAAAAAGAAAGAAAATTCAGCTTGCACCTGACATGGTTCCTGATTGTTATATCATAAGCAGTATTCTGATAAAAATAAGCACAAGCTCCATAGATATTTCATAAGTAATGCACTTATAAATAAGCATAAACCAAAGTAACTATCAATCACTTTTCTCTATAAATATTTTACACCAACGCTCAAAAGTCAAAACCATTCAATCTCAAGTTACAAAATTCATCATATTTCTCTTTTGATTCAAATTTATCTTGTATATTGGCTCTTAATATAAAAGATCCATTCCATGTGGTCCCCTAATTTAAGCTGGTTTGAAACTTGCGCTAAAAGACGCATATGTCTGATGCAATGCAAGTTGAACTACCTGGCGTGATCGTGCACATACTTGGTGTGTTAGTACTAATAAAGGAGCTTTATTTACACCTTTTTCAGAAAAGCCTACAGTTTTTCTAGCACTCTGAACAGAATCTCAAAGAAAAAGAGGGGTCAAGCAACTCAAAAGAACACTAAAGCCACCTACCCCGGTCCAACTTTCCAGCGAAGAATTTAATCCAAACTCAAACTACACGAGTTCTGACGACATAGGCCCAGTAAAGCCCGGCCCACACAGCACACCAGAAATCATTATCCTCTCTACTACTCTACCTAGTACCCATCAAAACCATCAGAAATGGCTTCAAGATGCGCGCTAGGCATCCAGAACCGACCGATTGGGAAAATGCCATAGCTACGCGGCCCCTAGTTTGTTAGATGGGAAAATAGGCCACGCACGAGTGATGTGACGTGTCTCAACTTATCCCCACTTCCAGCCTATCCATGTTGGACTCCTCACCTCTGCTGATGTGACCTACTTACTACTAGATTTTCCAGCTGTTATAATGCACATAAATTTAAATAAATATTACCCCGAAATAATAAATGATCAGAGAAGTCTTACAAAGAGGAGATATTTTTGTAATATTTTTCTGAGTGCGTATGAGAATGAGAACATAGAAAAGAAAAGGTCCAGACGTCGAAAGCGAAAGTATTCGAGCATCCATCCATCATGTGCGTTATTTTGTGAGTGAATGAAAATAATTATTAAATAATTAAGGAAATAAAACCAATGAGGGAAAACGAAACGAAAGGAGGGAGACAGAAAATTCCATAAATAGTAAAAAATTCAAGATCTCATATTCTCAACGCGGATCTCAAGATGCCAATCCCAAATCAGCAATGGCAAATTGGCATTTGGCAATCGCTCGTATTGTACCTTGAGATGCACAACGCCGACCACCTTCAGTCCGTCTCCGGCGGAGCGGGACCCGCCGGAGATGCCGATCAAGCGCATGCTTCCGCCTTCCACTGGCGGCGCCACCAGTTCCGGTTGTCGGATCTTGCAATAGGTCAACACGCCATCTCTAAGCACGAACCACCTCGGCCTCCACCCCTTCCCAAAGTTGGTCCATTTGTAGAGGATCCCAGCTACTGAGGTCGACTGAGCGCGATCTCCATCGGAGAGAGGCGGCGCGGAGGCCGGAACCTCGTCGGAATCGGAGGGAGATCGGGCGCCGAGGCCGAATCCGGGACTATCGGAGGTGATGCAACAAAGCGGGTGCATGTCTCGTGCCCTCATGGTGGCTGGTACGAGGTTCGGTACCAGTACGAACCAATCAGAGATCCATGGAGATCAAAAAATTGGTACAAATTGGATCTCTGGAGAGAAGAGAGAAGTGGTGTGGAGAGGAAGACTGATGTTAGGTTCGTTGCAAGTGCGAGGTGCTTTTTATTATATAGATAGATTGGAGGGGAAGGTTTTGAATTTTTTTTTTTTTTTTTTTGGCTGTGTTTATCTGATTTTAATTATTAATTTGAATTCGTAGAGGAGAATGGATGATTATATGCTGGTTGCTGTCGCGCTACCAGTGGTTTTTTTTTTTTCATGATGGAGACACTTTTTGTTGAACGTTAGATAAAGTAGGCGCACAGAATAGTATCTTAGTTTGTTTCACTGAAAGTGGGGCCGGAATGTGTTTTCCGTTATGGTTCATCCCATCTGCGCGCTACTCTTGGTCTAAAATATTGACTGATTGCTTTTGTGGGTGCATCGAAGCAGCAGAAAGCGACTTTTAGCAAGCGAGCTTATAGTTCAGTGTTTATATTTATTATTATTGTTGTTGTATACTTGTATTGCATAATTTGCATTGCATTCCTTAAAAAATATTATATTACTAAAAGGACATTTCTGTGGTTATCATTGCTTTTAATAATTAAAGTCAAAGTCTTTTATCACAAACAAGTTGGGATATTCTAGAAATGACACTCCGATCTTGATCATCATTCTTGTATATATGGCTGAGTTTTTACGTTGACTCGCCAAGCCTATCGCAAGCATGCAGACTTGAACTCTGGAACTTTTAAAAGTCAGTCCAGTTTTCTTATCACCGGATCTACTAGACCACATGCACCATCTTTTCTCATGTATATATAATCATTGATATATTAGCTTGTGAAATTGTACTGTAACAGAAATTTGTTATGGGAAACTTAATGAGGTAGTATTTATTTTTATATATTTGGTACGGGAATATGAAGATGAGACTTTACTTGAAAGCTTAGCTTGAAGAGACCACTTTTATGAAGAGGCCCACATTTCTAGTTCGGAGGGTATCAATGATAATGATGAGACTTTATCGACTTTAGTGCGGATCTAAATTTCCATTATGTACGATTTGCTTATGTAGACACTAACACTTTTTTTTTTTGAGATTTTAGACACTGACACTATACAAAGATAATGGAGTTCTAGACCTTTTAAATTTGTCATATTATAATTTCTTACTATAATGTTTTTTCTAAGTATTTAATTTTTATCAAGATGCGCTTAGTAACAAATTGATATCAAGGATCTCAACCAAAGAAGGATACAAGAAAAATTAAAAGATCGTAACCTTGTGTACAAACATGCAATTCCACATGATGAATGAAGGTAGAACATACCTTGTCTAGGTATATTTCAGAAAAAAAGAAAAAAATTTTGGTGCCATTTAATGGAAAAAAATATCGAAAGTACATATCAATTATTTATTTATCAAGCAATTGATGAACAATTGTTCAGTTTTTTTTTAAGATAAATTGGGGTCAAGTCTCTCAATTTATTTTAAAATTAAATGTCTATAAAAGACCCCTCCCTCCTCCGAGGCAACACTTTCGAAAAAGTTGAACCGAGGCAATGTAGATCCTTTCAATCCATCTGAACCGAAGCAACACTTTCGAAAAAGTTGAATACAATAGTTGAGTGGCTTAATGTACAGTATGATGCTCATTTTTTCTAATAACAGTGTAATTACAATTAAAAAAAGACAAAAAAATAACTTTAAAGAGTCGCTTGAAGCAGCAACTTAATTTCAATTTTCTTACTCACAAGAAAATATTTGCCTTGTTGCCTTACAGTTGAGGGTTACTGTAAAAACTGAAGGCCCCGTTTGTTTGTGACTTAAAAGGTACATAACTTAAGTTATGCATTCTTTAGTCACCAAACACCTCTTACATAAGATGCTTTAAGGATACATAACTAGGTTGCATAAGTTATGTATGGTCCCCTTTAATTTTTTTCCAACAATACCCCTTAGAAATAATTAATAATAATTAATAAATAATAATATTTAATAAGTAACGATAACTATTAAAAAATCATAAATAATAATAAATATTAATTATTATAATTAATAATTAATAATAATTTTACAAGCAATATTAATTATTAATAATAATGAGTTAATAATAATAATTAATTAAAATAATTAATAAATAAAATTTTTTATTATTAAATAATTAATAATATTTCATAATAATAAAATAATTTCTTATTATCATTAATAATTAATAATTAACAAATAATTAATATTATTTAATAAATAATAATATTTAATAAGCAACAATAATTATAAAAAAATCATAATTAATAATAAAGATTAATTATTATAATTAATAATAGTTAACAAGTAATATTAATTATTAATAATAATGATTTAAGAATAATAATTAATTAAAGGTATGAATATAAGGGTATTTTAGTCTTTTGACATGAATATATGCATGCATTAAGTTAGTCATCCTTACTACGCAACCAAAAATCTATTACATAACACTACATAAATACTTAGGCATCCTTAACTTATGTAACTCCTTACTACACAAACAAACACCCGAAATTTGTACATTCGAATGTACGATTAATGGATTTTTTTTACTTTTAGTTGCACCGCCACGTGGTACAAGTTGGAATAGAGGTAGAATGAATTTGATGAGTTTGAACTACCAAAAAAAAAAAAAAGGAAGAACGAGTTTCATGAAAGTTAATGCTGGCCAGTATCATAATTCGACTAAGACAGTGTTCCCTTTGTAGTTTCTATCTGGACGGCTGTACCAATTGCTGACGGTGGAATAGAGATGTCAATAAAATTCTAAAATATATGGGAGTTTCTTTTATTATTTTGGAAAATTTTCGTATAAATTTTGTGATATGTGTACTGAAGATTTTGCTTA
The DNA here is from genome assembly GCA_028095005.1 of Rhynchospora pubera. Classification (NCBI taxonomy): domain Eukaryota; kingdom Viridiplantae; phylum Streptophyta; class Magnoliopsida; order Poales; family Cyperaceae; genus Rhynchospora; species Rhynchospora pubera. The sequence goes on along the minus strand of CM051461.1, from coordinate 162,234,830 downwards.
ATTCTTAACAAAACTGATAATACGCGTTAGATCGAGTCCAACAGCTAATTACCATCGGTAATGCAGTTCATCCGGAAATACTTTCTCTTTTAAAATTCATCCGGGAAAAACTTTGATCCGTGGGAATCTCAAAAAGTTATATAGCTTTCAATAATTACAGCAGCTGTACAATTTCTGAAAAAAAAAAATTACAGCTTCTGTGGAAAATCGTAATGTCTAAGCACGAGAGCACCGAGCCACCGACTGGCTCCTGACTCCTGACTATGTTGTACGGTCCTACACTTGTGTAGAATATTCTGGATACCTTCCTCTACGGAGCTTTATTGCGTTTTAAGCTCAGCAAGAAATATAAAACAAATGAGGTAAATATGTAGTTAGGGGAAGCTGGATCTAAGGGGCCGTTTGAATTCCTTAGAAATTTAGGAAATTCGGAGAAGTTGCAATTTCTAGAAATAAATATAAGGGACCAAATATGATGATAATTCATTTTTTTTAATTCAATTTAAGATCTAAATTACATAAGGGATTTCATTACCATGATTTCATAAACAAATATGACCCCATGATTTTTTATCATCGCAACTTTAAATCTAAATTTATTTGATCTTTTTTTTTTTTGAAAAAGTAATGCAGTCACATAAAAATAAAGTTGGAAAATTCGGAGTTCCCGCTTCCCATAAAAAAAATAAATATGATTATTTTTAGTATGTTTGGATAATGTTTTAATGTGAATTTAAAAAGTGATCTCTAACAACGTTTTAATTCTATTAAAAAATAATCTAAACATACTAAAAATAAAATGTATTCAACATTCGAATTCCCCTAGGAATAACACTCTAAATTGAAAAAAAAATATTCTTGATCGTTTAGAAGTAATACTTTTTTTTATTTTGATTAACTTAATCCAAATAAAGAGTGATATATCCAAGCGCACCCTACATGCAGATCAAGTTCAATAATAATTCACCTTAAGACTTAAGTTCGATAACTGCTATCAATTATTAAAAAAAAAAAAGACTTAGGTTCCCTCTTGGTGTAGTGTTTTATAAAGGAAATCATGGTTAGAAAAATAAGAAAGGCTTGGTCAAATGGCAGGGGATCTGTAAAATGAAAAACTTTTTGTGGTATGGTGTGAGAAATTTTAAGTATATGGAAAACGCGTTGTTAGATGAATGATTGTTCAATTCAGGGATCTAAATTGCCGAAGATAGCGGATGACCAATTATTTGATACGAATAAAAATAGATCCACGGTCCACCAATTTGATTGTATTGTAATTGTGTCTATATAAAATTAATCATGTTGAACGTTAGGAAGACAAGGGTTTAAAAAGTTTTTAACAGAGTCTTGAGCTCAACAAAAAGCTGCTTAATGTAGAGATCAACGATGGTGTGCACAAATTAAGAGCATGAGGAAGGGGTCTTTTGAAGAGGACAAGATTGTGAGAGAGTAAGAATTGAGTGGGATCCTCCAATGTAAAATAAACGATCCGTGCAATAATGCTAGATTTACTCCTTTTTGTTCATTTACTATTTCATAATCCGGACTTTAATACAAACCGGGTAATTCAATTCATTTAGGCACATTTATAAATCATATTGAACATTGAAGAAGACTGCGTAAATAATTCTAAATAGTAGTGTAATCTATCAGAACATATATGGTTGTATAATTGTATTTTTTTAAAAAAAAAAACGGAATAATGTCTATAGTGGCTAAAATAAGCTACGTGATAATTTAAATATTGCTATTTCGAACATATATTGTATACTTAAACAAGCAGTTGATTGCAAATTTATGACGACTTGATTTTTTTTCCCCTTCATGAAAAACTTGGCACAAGCTACTGATGATTTTGATATCTGCCTCCTCCGTATCTTTAGGGGAAAAAAATAGAAGTGTTTACGACCTTCTTAAGCAAATTGATGGGATTAAAATAAAAAATTTAAGTCAACCGTTTGACTTACTAATTACTTTTGCGTGCTAAATTAACATTATCCAGCATCACTAAATGTCATCGGCACCAAATCCCATGCATGGATATTAAATTTTAACATATGTTGTTCTATATATACCTCCTTCGCTGCGAATAAATTCTGGTGGTAGAAACTATGACTGAAATAAAAAAAAAAGGATAATGCACAAGTAAACCTGACTTTTAAAATCAAACCGGGTAATAATGGAATTATTTTATTATTAGTGATTAATGATTGCTTTAAAGCATGAATTTTTGAGTCAATCAGCAGCAACCATCACCTAAATTGATGCTTAAGTATATCTTAATCCGGATTCAATAATAATCGAGTAATGCTAGAATCAAACATATGGGACGTCAAACACGATCCGAACGTCGACTGTTAAAATTTTAAACGGACGATCCGAGCAGCTCAATATGATCTCTATATTAAAACCTCTTTAAATATCAATTTTTATATTTTTTCAAATTTCTAAATTTGGAGGTTCATAACTTTTTATATTGAGAATATTAAAAATTCTAAAAAAAATAGTAAAAAGATTTTAAAATATATAAAATTTAGTCTTCACTGAAATTTTATTATGGAAAACAATTTAAACGGTTCAGATCGATTATTTTAATCTCAAAAATTAAAATTTTGTAAGATTAGACTAATGTATGTGCCAACATGTTGAACGCTAGACATTCCCATAATAATCTAAATGACACCACCAAAAGGCCGAAAGAAACAAACATGGCACAAGGCTTGGATGCATTCCGAGAAGGGATGGTTGGCAATGTGGGTCCTCCACCTCTCCTCTGTTGACACGTAAGCATCAGGACACTCAACCGAGTCAATACAAAGCCGCAACTGTCATGTTGACTGTCGCCCATGGACCATGTCTCCGTCCTTCCCAAGCGTGGTCCATGAAAAATATAACCTCTTTCTGCACCTAACTCTCTAGTCTCTACAACTTGTCTTGTAAACATTTGACTAATAAGTATGGGTTCCTGACCTTGGACGTGTATACAAAGGGCACACTATTCGGCATGTCACCAATTATCAGAACACCTGTAGGAAAAATATAGATTAGTGTTTGCAACATTGCTAACCACGTAGAGCATTCTCGGCACTGATAGGTTTCGGTCACCTCTGATCCATGCGGTGCTAGGATTGAATTCCACGTAGTTTTGAGTTTAATGTATTCAGGAATTTGCAATTGTGTCGGGTGGTATATATATTAATCATTTATTTTGTACATTGTTTCTATCTATTAGGAAACCTTGTAATTTGTAAAAAATGAACTGACAAATAAAAAAATGTCTTTTTTTTTAAATACTTGATAAATTCAATTGTTCTTTTTTTATTGGGGTCAAGGCCTTCAAACTTATTTCGAATTTAAATAAATGTCGGAATGACCTCCGATTTGTTTCGAACTCAAGGCCTCTAATGAAAATGCATAGGCATTTGCCACTAGACTAAAATTAATTCTCGATAAATTCGGTTGTTAATTGATTAATTGATGAAAATTTTCGATTGGCCGTGGGGGCTTTAAATTATAACTAAAAGAATTATTTTTTTACTCATTGGTAATGCAGCCTTTTTAGTTATAAGTACATTTTATTTATATATAGGTTTGAATCCAAAATAAAATATATCAATTTTTATAATTCTTATGAATGTATTTATTAAAAAAAATGAAAAAAAAAAACAACCCTTATCAGTGCAAGACACTCTTATAAAAAAACCAAAGAAAAACTGGGCGCAACTTACCTGCTACAAATGACATATTGTTGAAATTCTTTGGTAACCTGGTTACCGCATGCGCTACTTGTCTCCGGCCTTTTTGTGTCCTGCTCTCCCATTAATTTCTCCTTTTTTTTCCATTTTTGTCGTGTATCTATTTTAACCATTAGACCCATTCTCTAGTTGATAAAACCAGCCTATTTTTCTCCTAAAAAAGCATCCCTCTCCCTCTTTAATTCTTTCGGTTGATTGAATTATTTTATTTTAATTACACGATTAACAATATTGATTAGAATGTTGATAGTATGATTTGGTCACGGTCCGTATCTTCACCGGTTGTAGAATTTGGTACAAACATAGGCAATTGACCTTATAGAAGTCAATTTGGTAAAAGAACATGTAGATTTGATCACATTCAGTTTGGGAGACTTCATATCATAAATAGGACAATTTAACTTTGGAATCTCTTACAATTTTCGAACAGCTGCTTTTTTCTTCTATAAAAAAACAAAGAAAAATGATGATCAAGTTTTTAAATGCTCTGTCTAAAAGTTGTTACCAGCCACCAACCTAAAATTGGTAATAAATCCAGATTCTCAAATCGACTCTGACTAACTAACACGACAGTTCCAATTAAGATGAGTCGTTCCACCTTATAAAGCTAGATCAAGACAGGTCTAGCTAGATGCATCATTAAAAGCATTTAATTATGAAACATTATAAACGTATTTTTTGATCCGAATGGCCCAACAAGAGATCGATTGGTCAGCTCAATTAGTTGTTCCGATCAAGATATTGTCGCCTCTTATTTATACACGGATGCTGATGTTATTTTCCATCATGTACCTGTTTGAACGATTATTGGTTGGTCTGGTCGTAACATGTAATAGATGTGTAGTACGATTTCTGGGAGCTCCTGACAATCTCCTGCCTGGCATATCAATGTCATGCGACTCTCCACCAGTCCACCTTATCCAACTTAATTAGCTGGCTGGTGGTTCATAAGACTATAAGGCAAAAGAAAATATGCTATATTTGACTAACTCGCTGGCACACTGATCAATACTATGCAGATCTTTGTGTCCGGCCTGCGTTAATTACTTAAGGGGCCGTTTTGATCATCTAGGAATAAAATTAAGATTAGTTATCTAAGAATAAAATTAAGATTAGTTATTTAGAGTAAAAAATATTAATGTGAATTATCTTTGGATCATCTTCATAATATGGATTAAGAAGTGATTGGGACTATTTTTTAATCTGAATTGAAAAGATGATCCAAATATCTTTGAAAAAAAAAATTTAATCCGGATGTTGGACCACTTAAAAATAACACTCTAGATCAAAAAAATATATATATTCTTGATTGTTTAGGAATAATATATTTTACTCTGAATAACTAATTCTAATTTTATTCTTAGATGATCCAAACACACCCATAATTCATGTTTGAAGATGTTAGTAAAGTGCATAATTTTCATTTTTATGGTTAATTACTCCTAATTATCCACAAACAAACATGCAAAACAAGATCTAGCACTTAGTCATTCACACAAAGAGAAAGGTTCAAAGGTATACCTCTCTTGATATAGTAATCAAGAGGCTCGAACCGGCTAGGTTGTAGGTGGTGCGCGCTTCTAGCTCCTCCTTCGTGCCAAACTCGTCCTCGAGTCCACCACGAAATTAACCAAGACTTACAAGCTTTGCTAGAAGTTACAAGGTCTAGGCTAATCCCAAGCGTTCTCGCCTTCTTAATTCTCTTTAATTAAGTGGAGAGATGGTTGTGCTCAACACATGAGCTAAGGTGGATGAGAGGGGGAGAGAGGTGGCGGCCAAAGAGGGGAAAAGGGGAGGAGGGTGGCGGCCAAAGAAGGGAAGAGAGAGAGAGGAGCAAGGAGCCTCCACAAGGGTCCTTTTATAATGCTCAAACCCTAGCAATAAGTTCCCTTTATTTACCATCGTGCCACCTACCTACCACTTCCTTTGTGGCCGGCCATATATGGGCCCAAATGGGCTTTGCAAGCTCTCCAAATTGATTATTAAATCAACTCATTCAATCCACTATTTAGTGCTCTTTATTTGGGCTATTTATTCAATAATAAATATCGGCCCATTAATTCAATTTAATATAACTATTTATATTAAATTGTGTTGTGTTGAATAATTATTAACTAATTAATAATTACCATGGGATTAGCTTGTGCATTAAATCATTTCGATATGATCCGTTTGAATTAATTAATTATATAGACATATAATCAATTAATCAACTTATCATATTTTCGCAAAAACACACTGATGCAAATAAATGATTAATGTACCGTTTGGTTATATTTCGATCTGTGTGACCCTTTGAGGATTTATGCTAAGTTGGACATGGAATTAAATCGATATTTAATTCCAATAATCATAAGAGGTATCTAGCAACACGTTATGATTTACAATTCGCATAAATAATGTACTGCTACAGTATTTAAATCATGCATAAGAGAATAAAAGTATTTCTCTATTTTGATTCTTATGTCTCACGATATCATTGTATAATCCAAGATAGGAATGTGTCATTCTTGTAGATTATACGTTTCTTGATCTAGAGATAATTGTATCAGTTGCTATCAAACAATCTATCTCCATCAAGGGGCCCAAATAGATATCGTCACTCACTAAATGAATTAATGAGGGACATACGGTTTTCTTGATAATTTAGCTTTTCCCCGCACAATTCAAGAGAACATAAATAACGTCCGTATAGCAGCCCTTATCGGGAATCAGCGGTAGACGATATTTATTGAACCTATCCTCATGTGGAAAAGATAAACATCTCAAACTTAGAATCAAAATCATAACGAAATAAATAATGACACATAACACAATCCATATTTTTATTTCGTTGGGTCATGTCCTGTACTATGTTCAATTAACATAAACATATGCAATTAAGTTGGTACTCTTAACCTATGATTTATAGAACTTAATCATCTCTTAACTTGCATACTAATCTTATTGATAATTAATGTTCCTTGTTAATTATCAAGATTATGGACGTTTTAGATTTATTGTTGTCATTTACTACTAAATGAAAAGTAGTAATCTATATTTCAGGTCCTCAACCTGAATGAACTGTCAACACATAAATCAAGGAACAAATGATATAAAATCATCAATGACATAAAACCATAAAAGTAGCAAAAAAGATTGGCTTCTAGGACATATCTCTAACAGAAAAAAATACTAGACGAGCAACGTACGACAGAATGAAATCCTCTACGTGGCCATGCAGTGGTTGTTTTCTAATCCGAACTATCTTATCACTAATGGATGCTCCGTAATTAATACCAGAACTGTCGAAATTCATGCGGCTTTTAAAAATCTGCCCGTCAAAATTAGATCCAACGGTTGAGATTGAAAAACAACCCCTGCGTGTTTTAAGTTTTAAAAAATTACAAAGGATACTCATCCAACGGGGTAAGTGGAACGAAGGGGCCAGTCCACACCCCCTTCCTTTGATCTCATATCGTAAGTAATCAATAATTAGAATCATCACTTCCTTTTTTTTTTTTTGACAGACTAGACAGAGGAATCATCACTTCCTTACATAGCACGGATGCTAGATTTTTGGTTCATTTATAACAATCTCAACTAAAACTAACGAGTAAAGTTTCAATGCCAACATTTTGGTTGACCCAAATGTCAACATTCTACTATTTAGTTATTTTTTTTCAAAATTTAAAATAGCAACTTCAAATTCAAACCGCTCATCTTATTTAATTTAACCACCGATGTGTTTTCATATAAGTTTTGTAAATTTTAGAGTTTATTTGATACTCCATCAAAGGCTAAAACATGAATGTATTATAATGAATCTATCATAATTAATAAGGTTCGTTTATTTTTCTATCTCTTGATGGAGTATCAAATAAACTCTAAAATTTATGAAACTTATATGAAAATGCATCGGTTGTTAAGTTAAATAAGATGAGCAGTTCAGATTTGACGTTGCTATTTTAAATTTGAAAAAAAATAACTAAATAATAGAATGTTGGCATTTGGGAACAACCAAAATGTTGGCATTGGAACCCTCCTCAAACCTAATTCTATAAGTTATATCATAATTGTCCCTAGCTAGCTTCTTTCTTAATATTAATCGAGTTCTGAGCTTGGTATCAACTATCAAAACCAAATTTTAAATAACAAACCAAAATTTTCCAAATTATATTGGCTTTGAATTTTCTAACAAAGAAAAAAAACCCCACTCCAAAATAAACAATTATCATGTATTAAGGTAGCTTACAATATATACGTTCACAGATTATGTAATGATCAGTTATTTTTGCTTGCATTTAACATTTAAAATAAACAAATTTATCGATGAACATTTAAAAATAAAAATAAAAAACAACAATAATGATGATGATAAAGGAACAATGTAGTAGGCTGAGATGGATCAATTATGACTGTTCAAAAATATTTCAGTAATACGATGGAGATTATAGTAGATGATTATATTGAGATATTCCTTTCGTCACAAAGACTCAAAACAATTTTTTAATATATAAAGTCAATCGAGACTACAACGGGAGGCCAGGAGCATTTGTATTAAATATTTCAGTAATAATTAAAAGTGTCTTTTGAGTTTTGACAGTGCCAGTGTGCGACCAGACTTCAAAATTTTTGCTGATGTCACCTCCACGTGCGTCCTCCTAGAAGTATTCTCAACAAACAAGATGATGAGATTTTAATTTTTAAAAGGCCCATATCCCAAAGTTTAGTACTTCCTAGTTTAGCACGCTGTGCATTTTATTAAGGTGTTGATACAACCTATAAAAGGAGAGTATTAGTAATATATCAATTAACATTTGCAAAGGGATTGTTGCAACTAGGGCTGATTAACGTGGTAAACGGACACGGAATAGGGTGTTCCGTTTACCGTTTCGTTAACGAAACGAAATAGATTTCGCTACCGTTTACTGTTCCACTTACTAAACGAAATGATTTCGCTAAACGGCATGTACAAAAACACGTTAAAACACGTTAAACTGTTCCATTTCATGTTCCGTTTACCGTTTCATTAAGGAAACGAAACAAATATCAGTACCGTTTACCGTTCCGTTTCAGCAAACGGAACGGCATAACGTTTTTTTTATTTCCGTTGGCAGGCCTAGTTGCAACCAACAAGATAACATTCAATTTTTACCACTCAACTTGCATTCCCTCCATCATATATATATCTACAATAATTAACGAGGATTTCGATGTGCAAACTGTTAACTTATTGGTTTGAATTAAATTTTGTTGTTTTCATGTATTTTTATATTTTATAGTATACAATTAACTATATCATCTAATAAATGAAAATATACATGTATCTTTCATTTCCTCTGAACAGTCATTTCTTCCTATCAGAAAAAAAAATTAAAGAAAACATGCCTGCGGGCTTTTATTTGCTAAAAAAAATGAAAAAAAAAATTAAACAAGGAGGTCTTCGAAACAAAACCAACTTACATGACAAAAAAAAAAAAAAAATTGACTCCCTGATCTTTCATTACTCGTAGTGGACAGAATCTCCTAAGAAGATTTGGTTAGTTAATGCTAGCAATTTTGATTTGACAATTTGTTGATGTCCATAAACCACTAGTTACTCCTTATAAATGGACCATCTAAGAGGAATTACATTCTAGATCTAACATGTATATACATATTTGTGTCGTTCAATCGAATTAATCTATGATTGGATATTAATTGCTCGCTAGAAGAAATAACGATATATTTTGTTATTGAGATAGGCTAAAATCAGTCACGGCTGACGAATGAGATCATCAGCTACGATCAAATTTCAATTTTCGAGATTTTAACAGTCGATCCGAACCATTCAATTTGTTCTTCATATTGAAATCTTGTTGGAGAAAATTTTTTATATTTTTCTGAAATTTTTTAGTATTTGTTTGGTATTTTACAAAATTTGTAATCTAGACAATTCTGGATCCTTCAATAACTATGATTTTTAAAAATCTCAAAAAAATAGTAAATAAAATCAGAAAATATAAATTTTGATCTCCAATGAGATTTCAATATGGAGAATACATTGAACGATTCAAATTAACCATTAGAACCTTAAAAATTGAGATATAATCGCAGCTGACGTGTTTAATCGTCAGTCGTGGCTGATTTTAGCCATCTCCTTTATTATTTCGTCTAATAAGAAATAAAAATTTAGCAACATATCTACTGGACGGTAGAATAACATATTTTTATTGTCAAATAATGTTTTTTTATTTGCCTACATAAGAGATCATTTTTGTTAGTTTATAAAAAAAAAAAAAGAGGAGAGAGGGGTCACGGTTTATAAATTATGTGTAGAATCTTAAGAAAATGAGCCACACGTGGGGTGCACCTTGAGCTCCGGACATGCCCATGGAAATGAGATCTGCTGCCGCGCGACACAGCATGTCGCGCGGTATGCTGGCCGTCTGATTAAGATCCAATGGACAAGGAAGCCCCGTGCATGTAACCTAGATTGATAGGCTCGTAAAAAGTGAACCATCCGATCAAGATCAGACGACTCGTAATGCGCTACAAGCTGTGTCGCGCAACAGCAGAGTCGGATTGATGCCCATGGGTTTCACTCGTGTCCCCATTTATACCTTTATATAATATAATGAAATATCTTTTCAATTTTGGTTAAGTATTTTCGTGACAAAAAATATGTTGCGTTTTCGGCCTGTTAAATTTTATCATATTTTATATATTTTTAAAAACTTTTTTCAGCGGGCTAATTGTTTGATCAACAACTCTGCTTCTATCAAATCTAATAATTTGAACTTAATTTAATAATCAGACGACGATGTGAAGGTTTATGAAACTAACTTCTGGTCGATGCCTACCTATAGGACCTTAATTTCATGTTCCCTAGAATAGGGAAAAAGAAATATAAATAGTCGACGGGATCTAATTCCTAAGTCTGTCTTTATTGTTAAATGTGCCTAATTAATTAACACGGAGTGATCATAGCTCTAATCTGTTAAAATAAATAATTTTATATTGCTAAATCCACCCCGTTTTATAGTGATTCTTAATTTGAATATATTGGGTTGATGATTTTTTTTTGGGTCACATGTGGTTTGCCTGATCAAGTTATGTACCTTTGGCTCCGTTTGGATGGTGTGGGAATAAGGTAGGAAGAAAAAAGAAGGGAAGAAATTTATTGGAAAGGGATAAATTTATTGGGAAGTGTGTAACTTTTGTGAAGAATTTGGATGGTTAGAAATAAATTTATTGGTAAAAAGTGGTTATTCCTTATTCCTTATTTCGAGAAGAAGCCATCCAAACAGAGCCTTTATACATCCATATGATTATATGAATAATAATATTTTCATTGCATTTAAAATCGCAATGCATCTATATCAATAATACAAAGGCAAAATTGGATATAACCCCCTCTAATCTTCACCAACCGGATATAACCCCCTCTAATCTTCAAAACTGGATATAACTCCTTATAATCTTATCAATTTGGGATATATCCCCTTCTGCTTAATTTTGATCATATTTATTAGTTATAAAAACATTTTTGATAAGTTTGTACGGAAATGCCCTTTACCTCTCCTACCCAGACATTTCGAATCCCTCCTATCAATCTCAGATTTTTGTTTTTTCTTTCTTTTTGGAGTCGTCAACAGTGGCCATCAAACGTCAGGAAAAGAAAAAGAAAAGTTAAAACAAATTAGCTAAATACATTTACATCCCAGTCGATCACCATAAATGTGTTCTCCTTTTACATCCCCTATGACGGTATGACCTATAGAACATTTACACACCATTGCAATATGAAATCGTTTGAATGGGTTGAACTGTTCAGATCTATGGAGTTAGAAGTGGATGTGTAAAAGGTATAGCGGGCTCTTCGAGAGGATAAACGCTAGTGAAGCTTGTATAGAATAGTGCTTCTTGAAATACAAATATAAAATCAAATTTTATCGGCAATAGAAATCTGCCATTGTGAGAGCTCGCACACTTCAAAAGCATAGCAGCAAAGGAAGGGTATTTTTGACCAAACTTATAAAAAAGTTTTTTATATTTAATTAATATGGTTGAAATAAAGCAAAAGGGTTTATATCCCAAATTGATGAGATTGGAAGGGGTTATATCCAGTTTTAAAAATTAGAGGGGGTTATATCCGGTTGGTGAAGATTAGAGAGGGTTATATCCAATTTTGCCTAATACGAAACCTAAATTTTCACCAGTATTATCGTTTCTGGAAATTTCGCTAACACCTAGTCAAAAAAAAAACTCTGACATATCTTTGCAAAAAGTCTTCACGATGCAGACACAATGTATTGCTTAATTAGAATTGGGACCCAACATGAACTGTGGGGAGACACCATTTCTCACCCTTTTCAAACTCTTGAAATCTCCACCTTAATTTGCACGCCTGAGTAACATGACAGATAAGAGGAGGAATTTAAATCACACCGTGTCTGAACTTTCTGTAATTTGGTTATGTATATTTGATTGTCACAATGAATAAGAATTTGCTACAATAGTTGATTAGAATAGAAAATAACACTTGTTTTATACTATTGAAAACAAAATTGTCATTAATGTACTTATTTTATATAAAGTTTTCGTTTTCAGAGAAACTAATTTTATTTAAAGTTCATTTTTGTTTATCAACAATATTGTAATATTGTCGCTCTTTCGGAAAAAAAGCAAACAAAAAACCCGTCTTGTCTCCCTCAAAACCCTAGGCGGAGGGAGGCGGCCGGCCGCCGTCGACCTCCCCCCCCCCATCCCCTCCCAACCCTTTTTCTCTTCTCCCCCCCCCCCTTCTCCTGAATTGCAGTCAGTAGAAGGCGGTGAAATCTGTTGATTTTGTCCTATGAGCAACGGGTATCGTGTGATTGTCGGTTGTGCACAATGGAGACGTGATTTGGCTGTCGAGAGTGCGCATCCGAGGTGTTGGGCGGCTGTTAGGAGTGCGTAGCCGGATTTTCGTCTCGATCATTGTGGATGTGCAGTCGGTGTGTAGTGCGACCGTTAGGGGTCCACAGTCAAGGTGCGCTGCGGCCATGGGTGCACAACCGAGGTGTGGTGCGGAACGGACGTCGTGGAGGACCAGTCGAGATGTCCACGGTCAAGGTGTGATGCAGCCATGAGGGTGCACAACCGAGGTGTGGTGCGGGATGGACGTCCTGGAGGACCAGCCAAGATGCTTCAGTGTGGCTGTGAAACTTCACCTGAGGTGCGGTCATCGTGGGTGCGCGGTCGAGGTGTCGTTCTAGTCCGATTTTTTCTGACGCGATAGTGGGCGGTGGAACTCCACTTCAAATCTAGATTGAGCCTTAGTGCTATTCGATGCGGTGAGAGCAGAAGTATGGATACTACTCATTTTCTTTTCGGTGGTGTTGTTTTGCGGTTCTACGTCGTCTCGAAAGCAATTCGTAGGCACTTTATAGGTTCTAGATTGGATTTGGATTAGTTGACATCGGTGCGATACCGGTACATTAGGTATAGACATTGTTAGGAGTTTATATTGTTTGTTGGTTGTGATGTACCAGCCAGTTTTGATACTGGCTTTTATTTCCATTTTTACTGTTATCGTAAACTTTTGTTTTAGTTAATGAAAAATTGTCAGTGATTGCTGACCCTAAAAAAAAACAATATTGTAATATTAGATTACTAGGACAATGTTAATACTTTATTCGAATTTTGGATAGATCTGACAAGAACAACCAGAACACAGACCGTCCAATCAGATTTGGGCGGATTAAATTTTTTCGGGCCTTACAATCTGTTACATGCACGGAATTTCCTCATCCATTGAGATTTGATCGGATGGCCTGTGACGCGCTATATGTTTTATCGCACGTCACAGAATTTGGATTTCTAGAAATGGTCACGGAGAGGCACAATTTGATGGGCTTTTTGGCGACGGAGATGAATCGGGATAATTTGTCGTCGGTACCCCACGTGTGCATTCTCTAGGCCTCTTTCCAACGAAATGAAATCCAGTCCCGCGCGGGACCGTGCAGTGCAGGAATCAGAGCCGTCTGATTTAATCTCAATGACAAAGGGAGCCCCGTACATGTAACTAGATTGATAGGCCCGAACCGTCCAAATCAAATCGGACGGTTCGTAGGCTGCGCTGGAAGGTCCCGCGCGAGAACGGATGGGGATTCCTTTCCAACAGGCAACAGCCCACTACCTCATCTCTCCCAAAAATCAATTCAATATTATATTATTTATTTTTCCATTTTATTAAGAATACTTTTTCCCATGCTAAGCATGTATTTCAAAATATACATACTAGTTACCACTAATTTTGTATTCAGGCACATATAGACTATAGTAATAATGATATTGTAATTTTTTTTCTGTCAAGCTCTTTATTGTTAAGGGCGGGGGGGGGGGGGGAAGCAACGAAATGAAATCCAGTTCCGCGCGGGACCGTGCAGCGCAGGAATCACAGCCGTATGATTTAATTTCAATGACAAAGGAAGCCCCGTGCATGCAATCAGATTGATAGATCCGAACCGTTCAGATCAGATTGGACGGTTCTTAGGCTGCATTGGATGGTCCCCGCGAGAGCAGATGAGGATTGAATATAACAATATAACACCGGTAATTGAATATAACACCCTCAAATTATGGAAATTGAATATAACTCCCCTCAACTTGTTAATTAGTTATATAAACCCTTTTTGTTATTTTAAGCAATATTTAAATAGAAAAGATCAACTAATTAATTTTATGTCTAAAATGCCCCTGCTCTTTCTCTTGGTTTTCATCCTCCCGCTTTTGAACTTCTCGTGGCTATCAGCATATTAAGTTATCCATAATTCACACAAAGACAATGATTTAAGAGTGAAAATAGATAAACACAATGAATATAAGATTTAATAAGATTTAGTATCAACTTGGTGTCTACGTCTTCCACACATGCACACATATTTTTTATTATTTTATATGTGATAATCTGATACAAGAAGTGAGAAGAGTATTAATAAAAAACAAGCTTTTAAAAAACTCCGTTTTATCGCCGTTTTATCTTGATTTTTGTTCACACCTCACAACCGTTTTATCCGTTATATCACCATTTTTTCTGTTTTATCGCCGTTTTATCACCGATAAACGCTAAATCTGCACCCAACCGCTAAACCGCATAAATCGCATTTTAAACCCTTGATAAAAAATTACAATGGAGAATTGGAGATACATATCTCCTTCCCAAAAACCCCATTGTTATTATTATTATTATTATTTTTGATGTAATACATGGTATATTGCAATGCAAATATTTGTATTTAATGTTAATTCAATCTGTTCAAAATATATCATGGAAAAAATATCTAAGGTCGAGACTTGGAAGCAAAAATATCTAATTTAAAAGTTTTTACGGCAAAACATTTAAAGATAAATATTTACATTCCACAATAGGATATATACCAATTTTCCGGGAAAAAAAAGAAAGAAAAGTAAATTATGTGTTCCCGCCAAGGGGCCACCCCAAATTTTCTTTCCGTTTCGGCGATCGGTTGCCTTATATAGTTATATGATCACATCTCTCCACTTCTCGCTCTCTCCCGAGAGCCACATTTCCCCTCTCGAAACCCTACTTCCCAAAAGCGACAACCGTCGCTCTTTCTTCTCCAACGATAGGGAGATGTTCTATTCACCTAAGATGCTCGGTAAGAAGGGCCCCATGGGCACCGTCTGGATGGCCGCTCACCTCGAGAAAGAGATCAAGAAAAATCAGATCGAGAAGATCAATATCACTCTTTGCGCAGGTATTTCTTATTAATTGTTGAACTCCTTTGTTGAAACTTCGCCGAAACTTGTTGAAAAACTGTCTTAGCATTACTTCTTTATACCTTTGTAGAGAGATTACTGTTCCCGGAAGCGCCAATAGCTCTCAGAATGTCAGCTCATCTGCTGCTGGGGCTGGTGCGGATATACGCGTGGAAGGTTGAAAACACATCCAAACTCGCCAAAGATTGTCGCAGATTGCTCGACAAAGATTACCTTGCTGATGTGCATCGGGCCCTGCCTCAATCGATTACCTTGCCGAACAATTTTCAGCTCGATGACATTGATTTGGATGACTTGGCAGATGATGCCGGGTAATAATTTTATGCTATTCCTCCCCCTTTTGTGTTTTCCATCTTTTGTATAATTAAATTAGTGCCAATTTAAAGTTTTACAGACAAGTTCAAAAGTGGGGATGTAAATTTTTAAGGTTTAATGGTGGATAGGCTGAGTTAGACCAGGCAAACTTTAATCTTCTCAAGACTTCACGACAGATAAACTGGGTTAATATTTGGCACAATTCAAGCTCAATTATGTGTAACACTCAGAAAATGCTCTTTTGCCTTTTGGAATTAGTCAAGCAACTTGAGAACGTTTTGTAACAGTGAGGTCTAGTACTGTACAGGATTAATGATCAAACTGGGCTCTAAAAGCTGATCAAAATTATGCACTTGCCAAAAATGACCTAAAATTTCCAATATCGCAACTTTATTGGGTTAGTTAAATATTCTGCGACTTCCATTTAACAATGGTATTATTGGTTTAGCAGGGGGTTAGACACTCATCAGAAAACGTTTGATCAAATCACTCTCAGAAGTAAGCATCTGATAATTTCTTCTGGTGTACTGATTGCAATTTTTGTCACAAAACCCCATTTTTTTAATCACATTGACATATTTTTCTGACTCTTTGCCACCCGATCCTCAAATAAATATTTTTCTGACTCAAAAGGTTCAAAGTCATCCATAGAAAAAGGATTTCATACAAACACAAACAATCAATATCATAATCATATACTAACATGCAATTGTCTCTTAAATCATATCACAGGTAGAGAAGAAAACTATGTTCGTTTCCTAATTGATAAGGTATACATTTTTTTCTTTGGTTTTATTTTTTTCTGAATTTCTGTGACAATTATTGTTTAGTACAACTTGTGATATGATAAAATAGGTGTTAAATTGTTAATTCTTCATTTGACAATACAGAATGATACATCAAGCACTTCCAATATTTCTACCCGGGGTGTTGGTCCAGTGGATGAGTATGTATTCCTTCTATTCTATTGTAATCTGTCTATGTAAATTTCAGCTTGCATTTTAGGGTTTTTTTTCTTCTTTGGGTTGGGATTAAACAAATGAGCAGTTGAACTAATATTCTCTGATACAAAATCCCATCATAGCCATTATTCAAGTTTCATGGTCGTCGCAGTCTAGGATTAGCAGTGGTAAATTACCTCTGTAGTTATTCTCACTGCCATTCATTCTGGCTTGTTTGTTTTCTTTCATTATAGCTTGTTTGTTACTCTCATTATTTTTTCATGTAAATAAGAGTATAGGAATCAAGAATTAACCATTAACTGACCAAGCATCATTTGCTTATGTACTTCTGATTGCGATGTTGTTAATTTATTTTTTTTCAATGAATATTTCATTTATTTTGCCGTACAGCACACTGCCCCCATGCAGTGACCACATGCAAGAATTGATCACAAATGCTAAAAGCATGGAAGGTGCATCTGCTCCTAACAATGCAGACGAGGCAGAAAGTCAATTTTATGATGCTTACATGGACAATCAGTTCAAATGCGCTCCTAACAAAAACCAAGATATTCCCAATGAAAATCAATCTGATGAATTTCATGGTATTCTCAGAGGAAACCAATTTGACATTCCAAGCGCAAATCAATACCGGGATATTCATAATGAAAACACAGCTGATGCCATTCCCAATGAAAATCAATTCCATGATAATACCTATTAAAACCTTGACCAGCATAGTCCTATTGAACAATTCCGCAGCCTCCACCCTACTTCACCGGTTGTGGGGAATAGTAGCATTGGCGCAACTTGCCAATTTTCAGCTTCTCCTAATGAGAATAGTAATGCTGTCAGAGGGGGCTTCATTCCAGTTGAGTTACAACTAGATGTGTTCCCAGAGGAAATCATACTAATCAACCAAAATGTACCAAGGCAGTCCCCTCAGAGGAATAATGATATCCCTTCTCCTAGAAGTGCCAATACTGAACAGGGTATGCATTATTTGTTATCCAATCAGTGCCGTAAAGTTGATGAATCGTATGGATTTTAAATATATTAAATTTTTTCTTTACAGATAAGGTGGAGCTTGCAGTTGCACCATCTCCTCCCCATGTCAAAGAGAAGTGGAAGAGAAAGAAGCAACAATTTTATTTTGACAGGCAGACAGTCTTGTCTAATAAGTAAGCTCATGGCGATTTTATTCCTCTGAATCTCTTACATTGAGACTGCAATTTTCTGAAACGTGATTTCTAAAAGAATATGCTACGTGTTATTGTAGGAAAATGAAGGAGCAGTTAAAAGATTCTGCTGCAGCATTGTTGGTGCGCAAGAGAAGAAGGCTCCCTTCTTCCCCACTTGATTTATGGATACATCAAAGGACCTGCCTCAAAGGCCAAAATTTTTATCGGCCTTTAATAAATTGTACGGTATTTCTCTTTCTACATTGTATCAGCATTGAGATGCAGTGTGACCTCAGTTAAGTTCCTCATTGTATCTGATGGTATTTATGGACTTGAGAATTTGGTTATTAACATTCTGTTAAGTTTATGGTTAAATAGAGATTTATTGAGGTCTTATTACATCTCAATGCTGTCCTGCTGGTACTAGTAATGTGTCAATGGGGTGTGATCAATGTAGTTGGCTAAAAGCACAGTGCTCACCAATTCTGGCAGTACCAGTTCTGTTAATGTTGTCAGTTTCCAACACAGGTAGCACCAGCATTTTACCGTCTTGTGCTGGTATGATGTATATAAGATTAACTTGTATTCCTTTCTAAACTACTAAGTACGGGTTTTTCTATTACAGGGAAGTTTGCCTGTCTAGAAGAGAAAAAAACCTATCCTCCAATAATCGATGAACAACCTGACATGGATCCTCCCCTGAGCCCTCCACATCAGTTTCCTGACAATGAGGTAGTTATTGAAGAGCCTGCTAACCCTCCAGTTGGTTTCATGCAACAGTCACCCCACCATGACATGGGAGTTGTCGAAGAGCCTCCTGTAAACTCTCCTGTAGGTCCATCACACCTTTCCCCCAACCACAGTATCTCTACTGAAGGGCCCTCCAGAAACCCTCCTCCTGGCAATCAATATTCATTCCGCAACAATGACATGTACATTGAGGAACCTACCATAAACCTTCCTCAGAGCCCCACACAAGTGACGCTCATAGATGCCAATGAGCAGCCAGAGAGGCTTAGGTTTCAGGAAGTAAATGAAACTATGCAAGGACAATCTCCTCCAGTAGATGGAAGCTGGAATACTCCTTATTCCATCAACAGCCTCTTTAACTCGTCATCTAATGCCTTGCCAATTATTGAACCTGAAGTTGTTGACAGTACTCACAGTTCTTCAGCCAAACATACATGGCCCGTTTCTCAGTCTCCTTCCACCCCTTCCCATGAGAGAGATACTTTTAGGACCCCTCCACTCAAGAGGTCTGCTGAAAGAGAGGTAGAGAAGTATAAAAGTGCCTTTTTCACTATAGAGCCATTCTGTATCTGTACAGACAACTTGTTTGTTTTGCTGAATTGTTATAACTTGGCTGATTATGCTAAATATTGTTCATGTAAGCCTCAAGTTTCATTAAATTGTGCTCCTGCTGAAACTAACTTGAAAACAAGGATTAATTTAATGTAATATTGAATCAAATGACAGTCAATTGTGGGTTAATCATCAATTTGTTCCATTTCACCTGATTAATCCTCCATTTGTACATAATTTTGTCCTTGTTTTGGTCAACTTGCACTCATGATACAGTAAGATCCAGAAAACCTTAAAATAGCAAACCAAAATGGAAAACCGGTACTTAAAATTTTAAAACATAGATCATTATCAAATTGACACTGAATTCTGGTATTGGATACCATTTCAATCTTTTTGTAGGACTTAAATTTTCTTGAAACGCCACCAAGTGTAAAAGCAAAGAGAGCTCGTATCGAAGATGGTAATTTATCACCAAGTGTTCTTCTTGAAAATGGTAACTTGTTCCCTAACTGTTTGCTTTATTTTAATCCTGTAGGAGTTGGAAGAAGCAAAATCCTTACAATTCTCAATCTGTTATTTATCTTCTTTTTATTTTGTTTTTGTTCCTTGAAGATTCAGCAAGAAGAGAATGGAACAGTTGGTCTGCTAGGTCAATGTAAGGGACTATTGTTTATTGGTTTTGATACTGTTTGGTTTCAGTGGGTCTCACTAGTGAGTACATCCTTTGCCTTATATCATATTATATGTGTTTCTGTGATGACCTTGTAATACTTAAATGAAAAAAAAAAACAAATCAATGCAACAGCCCAGTTGGGCCAGTACCATATATCATTTTTTCAACAAGTGGTAATGAAGAAACTGTTGCAGAGGCATGGCAAAGTACCTAAGAGAACACTTGGATGCAGACCCTAAAGTAGGAGATCCAAACAGAAATATTTCCTTGAATCATATTTTG
The DNA here is from genome assembly GCA_028095005.1 of Rhynchospora pubera. Taxonomy (NCBI): domain Eukaryota; kingdom Viridiplantae; phylum Streptophyta; class Magnoliopsida; order Poales; family Cyperaceae; genus Rhynchospora; species Rhynchospora pubera. The sequence goes on along the minus strand of CM051461.1, from coordinate 162,214,630 downwards.
GACGGGAAGACTAGAAAGAACTGTGCCAGAATGTTCTTCGAAACATTGGTAAATACCTATCTTTTCCCTAGGTACTTTGTGCTTATATTTTGGTCAGGACATTTTGATGGACATGGGAGATACCTCTGTTGTGTTTTAGAGATGTTTTATTTCAAACTGAAACACATTCTTTGCAATTATTTCTTTTTTGGGATTTGGGAAATGTCCTAGCTACCCATACGGAAGGATTGAGTATATTGAGTGACAAACATGCGGAAGATACTGTATTTTCTGGTCGATTTAGGTGTTTTTTACAACTTGCCATCTTGTCTTTTTCCAAATCAGGTTTTGACTACTAGCAAGTATATACAAGTGAAACAAGTGGAGGCATATGCTGATATTTTAATTACACCTAGGGCTAGACTCACTACTATGTAAATTGAGACATTCCAGCTTTTTTAAGCTAATTTTGTAGAGGTAATTCTGTTCTATTAACAAATATGCTTGCTAGTTTATTAGTAATTGACAAAACTTACTGAAAAAAGAACTTGATAGCTCACAGAGTTGTTATTGTGTTTTTTTATGCAGGGGTATCGTACTGAATAGCATTATTCAGAACTTCAACAGGCTGCTAATACGGTTTTGGCCTCATATTACACTGTTCTTTCAGTTACTATAAATCCATTGGAAGGCGTTTAACTTATTTCTAATTATTCTGTCTTGCGCAATATGTTTGTCCATTTTGTATATATCTTAATGAAATAGAACCCAACTGATATATGAGGTATAATTGTTCACATATGATTGTTGATATGCACAAATGCACTTATGCCTTTTTTACTTTGAATCAATTTGTGTTCTGTCATATATGTTACGAAGGAAAAGCCTTTCATGAGGCAGCTTGAAATCTGGTTATTAAACATTATTTGTAATCTGAGTTCATTTATCAGCACCCTTATTTCCTTTGTCCAGATTTTTTGTTAATTTATCTGATGTTTCTTTTTTTGGTACAAACATCAGGATTTTACAACGGTAAAAGAAATTGAAGAACTTGAACTTGTACTTTACTGCTCATACATTCTAGTATTTCACAATGTATTGAAATTAAAGTACATAAATGAGACAACCATAGACTGAAACCAAAATTAATATGGTTGAAAGATGGATTACATAGTCAGCAGAGCATACATGGCAAGAGCATGAATCAGACTTGTGACTTGTGAGGTCGAGATGCAGGATTGGAATATTATATTATAGTAGATGCTTCATGGGAGGTAAATGGAAATGCAGGGACTGCATACATTCTGTATAGAAGTGGAAGAACGAGATACATTGGAACTGGTATGAACCAGGCTCAGGATCCATCCTTGCTGAAGCTCTTGGTGATACAGGAAATGCCGCAAAAAACAAAAAAGAGATGTTGCAACAAGGAGGCAATCAGAAAGCAGCAATTTTCTCTGACAGCTTCAACCTGGTAGATTATTTTTCTATTCATGTAATGGTACTATTTTTATTTCAGCTATCAGCACAAGGTACCAGTAGCTGTCTAATTGGGAGCTTCTTTCTCCGTCAAAGTTATGGTTTGTAAGCCAGAGATCTGTGGTGCAGAGGAATAGGTTTGAATCACTGGGATAGGCTACCAAGGTTCCATCTTTGATCTTGCTTCCTTGGAAGAGAGTGGGTCGAGACTTGAGAGCAAGTGTAAGTAGTGGGAGAGGGTTTGTGCGAGAGAGAGTGGGGCTTTCTCACGAAAAGAAAGAAAGAAAGTAAGAAAGACGGAAACAGAAGGAAAAAGATTAAATTTAACGCAGAGTTGAGCGCCTCGGCTGTTTTAGTCTGAGTGGTACAGATTAGATCACACTATGAATTCTAAATCAATCTGACAGATTAAAACTCTAATGAAGCCGTTCTCATTAACTAGCGTTCTTTGTTGTCGCGGCGCTGCCCGCATCAGCCTTTTATTTGCTATCTTCAGGTAATGCTTGATGTAAGGTAAAGGCAAAATTGGATATAATCCCCTCTAATCTTCACTAACCGGATATAACCCCTTCTAATCTTCAAAATTGGATATAACCCCCCATAATCTTCTCAATCTTAGATATAAACCCTTTTCATTGATTTCAACCGTATTTTAAATGTAAGAAAATAATTTTTATAAATTTGGACAGAAATGCCCTTATCTCTGTCGGCAATACTGTTGAAGAGTGCGGAGCTCTTTAGGGCAGATTAATTTCTAGTGCTGATAATAAGTGATTTTATATTGTGTTTTAAGAGGCACTGATGTATACGAACTTCCATAGTATTTACCCTCTAAAAGAGTTCAGCTAAGCTATTTCCCATCTACTTTGAACCTCTGGAAATTCTACTAGTTCAACAAATTAAACCATTATAATTCTAAGTACGAAGTAAGTTCCAATTTTCGAGAGAGGCCACCTTAATTACTTCTCTAATTACAATTAGTCATATTGAAAATGATGTGAGGTTTTGGATTCAGTATGATGGAGAGGGTCTTTTACTCTTTTAGTTTTAATTTTATTTGTTCTTTCTTTTTGCCTGTACGGTTGTACATCACTTTGTAATTAGCGTTTGTACATATATATATTTTTAATTTAGCCCTTCTTACTTCTTTTGTTCCTTAATTCCTTTGTTTTAATCACACCATGTCACCGATTATAATAACTGAAGATGCTATTGTTTCTCGTTTCTGTTTCCCGTGACTAGAATCCATATATACTCTCCATCAATCAATGAAACAAAAATGTAGAAAAAGAAATTGGCGCCCAGGAGATGCAAAGAATAAAGGCCTTAGGAATCTTTTATTTTCCTTACGTTTGACCGCCACTGTCAACTACTTTGAAAAAGTAAAAAAAAAAGCCTTGGCATAGAGAGGAGTTAGAGATGCAGGGTAGCAGCCGCAGGGGTTAAGGGCAATAGTGTCAAAATATACAAGAACCTATGTTTTATATTTAAAATATGATTGAAATTAATCAAAAGGGTTTATATCCCAAATTGAGAAGATTAGAGGGGGTTATATCCGATTTTGAAGATTAGAGGGGGTTATATCCGATTGGTGAAGATTAGAGGGGGTTATATCCAATTTTGCCTAAGGTAAAAATCCAAAGACCTGTTAATGGAAGTTACATAGGCCTTGTCACAGTTGCCAGGTGATAGATTTGTGTTGCAGCTGAGTCATGATTAGTCCACTCAAACATGCAAGGTAATACACTTAATAAGTTCTATATTGAAAGAATGAATTAGGGGCATTTCTGGTATAATAATCTAAAATTTTAAGTATTTAGACTTCTGAATGCTTTTCGGCTAATGTATGTGTGGCTTTACGCTACGCCTCATAGTATTCAATCTGAACGTATTCCTTGTTCCAATAAGCATCTGTTGCATTGATTTTCAATATGCAACTTTGATGTGTAGCTCCCATTTTATAAGCTTTGATGTTCTTTTTATATGACCATTTGGCATGATGCATGAATGTGCTGATTGCCATGTTACATCTTGTTGTGAACAACTTCATCTTTTTGTTTAAATTTTTATTACTGTATAGAAATGGTACCATGTGGTATAGTTAATTCCAAACAAAAAGCCAGCCAGTAAACTCTTGTATGAGAGCCCTTCCGTGTCAACTGCTGTGGCCGGAGACGGTAGGGAAGCTAAACGGGTTTGCACCAGGGAAACAAGAGACCCGCTAGCGGGTATAAAATAAAATCCATTCCCTCCATCAAACTTCAGCGCCGTATAACTTACGATTTTCTATGTCCGAAACCTAACGTAGTAGCCTTGTCAGGAGCCCTCCACATGTTAGCTTGTTTTGGTAAAATAAGGAAACGGATATAAAAATCCATCAAAAATAGAAGAAAGCTCCGAAAAATTCAAACAAAATACCATTAAATTCAGAAAAGTACCAAGAAATCAATTCACTTATACTCCAATACAAAAATATACCAAAATGACATAATATAATTTTTCAAATTCCTTAATCATAGGTTCTCATGATTAATCTCAAGATAACTATCAAACCCTATCGAGTCTATTGGAAAGAAATGACTCACAAATTAAAAATAAACTCTCATTTGAAATGGGTTTCTCGTTAATGTACTCTTGTTGACAAGAGATATTTAGGGGTCGTTTGGATAGCTTAGGAATAAGAGGAATAGTCTATTTTCGTCAATGTATTCTTGTGAAGAGTTTGAATGGTCAGGAATAAATTTTCGCCTATAAAGAGGTTATTCCTCTTATTCCTAAGCGATCCAAATGCCCCTTAGTACTTAACTCAGACTTATAAGGAGTGAATCTCATGAATTGTTTTCTTTTTGATGAAATTCGTTCGAGAATGAGGAAAAAGCTCATACATTACCATAGTAATTGTATATATAATTATATCATTTCATGTTTAAAAACTTTATAATAATATTTGGGTCGGACCCAAAGAAAAATTGTAGATGGAACTAAAAATTTAGAAAGAGGAATAATTATATTAATTTTTTTGGAATGACAGATAACACTTGGATCCGCCTATATATGCCTAAAAAATTTATGTTTTCTAATTCCGTTAGGCCCGCGGTAAAAAGAAACGGTGTGATTTTTAGGTGGAATGTTGTCTGCGAATTTTAAGAAAAAAAATAAATGTAACTTGAAAATTGAAAATCAAAAAAGAAAACTAAGAAAAAATCAAGAATGACTCGTGCCACGACGGGTGACACGATCTTTGTTTCTTCTATATAATTTAATTCACTCACAGGAGTCCATGCTTAATAGTAAACCGATGAAAAGGCAATTGAGATCATTTGATATAATTAGGTCAATAATTTGAATAATAGACAACTTTCCAATTTCCTAATAATAAAATAATAAACAGCTTTCAGATCGCCAGGGAACAGTCCATATTCTGCTCACTAAAATATAATGCTTGAGCGAATTTGAATTCCACTTATGCAACTAGTCGCTCTCACTTGTGCAGTTCATTTTTTTTTTTTCTTTTTAATGAATTGTGCAGTTCAAATTCTCTCCAGGCGTGCGTACAGCGTACCGCATTAGCCTTTTGTTTCCTGCCTCGTCCCAAGAGTTTCTTTGATTTTCACACCTCATTTCAAATCCTAGGCTCATGCCATAAACAAGTTATTTTCTTTCTCTAATGGTCCTTGAAACAATCAGTTAGACCCCACAATTACAAACTCCGATGTATTTCAAGTTTCAGTAGCTCGACTTTAGTTTAAAGTTTTAAACTTTGAATATCCCCTTCCATTCGCTTCCACAAACACTTCTCTTTTTCATCATGCGTATATTTTGTATAAATCTGTATTTTCTTCTTTTTGGGTGCGTTTGGATCGTTGGAAGAAAGAAGAAGAAGAAGGAAGAAGAAGAAAAAAAATTATAAACAATTCAAACTCTTCACAAAGTTACACACTTTCCAATACTTCTTCCCACTTCTTCCCTTCTTCCCTTCTTCCCACACCTATCCAAACGCACCCTTTACTCTGTCGTTGGTTCGCCACAATCTGTCATTTGGTCCACATCTGATCTGACAAGTGGGCCCAAGCCTCCTAGCTGTGTTCTGGTACTTCTGTTTGAAACCCAAAGTTAAAGTGGCATGCTGCATGCTGCATGCGCATGTAGAAAATAAAAAATATAATGTACCAAGATAGTCACGGCTGTGACTGGCATGTATACCTGTAATGAACGTTTCAAATGTTTCTGTTTCGTTCCAGCCAAACGGAACATTAAACGAAAGAAAAAATCAGTTTCATTTCTGAAAACGGAACGGAAACGGAAATGAAGGAAATGAACAGACGTTAAATGGAACACAGAAATGGACATAAATTGGTTGAAATCAATAGAAATTGAAGGATGGAATGTTAAACGAAACAGTTAGTTTGACGAAACGGAACGAAAACGAAACATAAATTTTGTTCCGTTACCAAAACGAAACGTAAATGGAACAGTCTGATTCTGCTTACGATATTGACGTTTGACAGGCCTACTGGCATGTAACATGAAAGTGATATATAATCAGATAAACATGTTCTGATAAAATTAATTTGTAAGAGAAAATTTGTCAAGTTTAAAGACACGTCATATGAATTATGTTGCATTGTTGCTACTAGCATGACTCGGTCTTGTTACACATGACTGACGGTTAAATTTTACTTTTTTATTTTCTCTGTAGCTACAGATTTTTTAAGGCAAAAAAATAAAAGCCATAAAAGGCGAGAAAAATAAAATTATTAACGTGAGAAGAAAATGTTGGTGAGTAAATTGTCATATTTTTATAAATAAAATAACAGAATTTTTTCTTCGAACTTGAGGTTTGAATAGAATTAAGAAATAATTAAAATTCTGGAAGCAATTAGAAATGTTATATTGCACGTGATGTGTCATGCCATAAGAGCATACGCACTTGTCACTTGACATTCGATACGTTATGTGTTGTGCCAAGATAGTTTCGCATGAAGTGAAGTGTCAAGTGTCATACCAATTTCACGTGATGTAATAGTAAAACGAAAAGTCACATGATCACCACGTGGTGTAACATTCTATAGAATTAAGTACAATGTCATTTAAAATTTTCCAAATAATAGAGAGTTGAGCTGAAGAATTTTGCCCAGGCTAGAAACCCAATATATAATAGGTAAATCGTTTTTTTTTTCGATGATCTGCTGGCAATGCTAGTTCTCCTTTTTCTTTTTTCGGAGGTTTAAAATTTCTGGAGCGGTTTTCCACTTTACAAATTTGACAGCTGCTACATTTTCTAGGCATCTAACAGTGTAACTGGACAAATAACATATATATTAGATAATTTTAAAAAGGTAAATATGCTATAAAAAGAAGAAAAAAACTCCAAACATGATTAAATCATTGAAAGTCTACAACCATTCTCTCCCTGGAAACCTCTAAACCAAAAGAGAAAACATTCAGAGTTTATTCGGACGTAACTTTTCTAAAAAGGAATGGCTGGGATGATTTCCCAACTAAAAAAGAGGCATTCATTGAAGATGTTGATCGAACATGGATTTATTGACAAGTGACTAATAGACAATTTACCTTGTTATAAAATGGAAAAGTGAAGTATGGATAAAAACGCACTACTTCAATGGAAATTAAGAATGATTTTGGCAAGCACTGCTTATATAAATCTGTATATTCTTCTTTATGGGTGCGTTTGGATAGGTGTGGGAAGAAGGGAAGAAGGGAAGAAGTGGGAAGAAGTATTGGGAAGTGTGTAACTTTGTGAAGAGTTTGGATTGTTTATAATTTTTTTTCTTCCCATCTTCCTTCTTCCTCTTTTTCTTCTCTCATCCAAACGCACCCTATACAGACTGAGTTTAATATCTCCTTCTATTCAGTAGCAATCCTCATGAGTTGAAATCTTTTCGTGTTGGAATGATTTTGGCAAAAAATTCAATCATTGCAGCATACTTTTAACTAATTTGTTATTTGGAATTTTAAATAAATTATTGAAGAAAAAAAATAAAAAAGAATGTAGGACGACAAATGATGTGGACATTTGATCTCTTCCCTCCTAACATATCATGTAATCTATTATTTTAAACTGGAAAGAAATTTAGAATAATGCGGAACCGATCCGAAGAAAAAGATCCATGTTTCCTATTGTAGTTGGGGAGGGTCCAAATGGCAGCAAAGATGGCAAAAAAAATTCTGAAAATCATGGTATTTTCTTAGTTAACAATCCAAAGCAACACAGCAAACTATAGCCGTCAAGTTCGCTACACCATCAAGGATGTCACCTCAGGTCCCTACCGGCCAGGGGCGGATCTACCACCGGGACGGGTGGGGCTAGAGCCCCACCTCACGCCGTCGAGCCTTTGGAGCCCCCCTTTAGCCCCAGCTAATTTTTTCTGCCATTGGAGCACTCGAAAGTGGGACTGAAGACTTAAACAGAGGTTGTCAGACCCACCTAGATATTTTTTCTAGATCCGCCACTGCTACCGGCTAAGCATTATAATTCATAGTCATTAATTAGACATTAGTAGTATATAACAGACAACATCATCATCCAGATGTCTGTATAACTGTTGCAATTAAGTAGGATAAACCTCATAATATCACTTAAAATGATTTCTTTGTTGGGTCCCTCTTTTAATTTAATAAATAGAATGCTAAACCTCATAATATCACGTACAATGATTTCTTTATAACAAGTAAAAAATGTTACCTTAATTAAATAGACAAAAATTAAAATCTAGGCGCCTTGCTCGTTTAGGTAGTGTGAACTATGAGGATTAGTTCCAATATTGCTTTCAATTCGGTTTAATTAAATAATGCAAAATTTTCATTTTCAATCGTTTCGCAGTATATTGCAGATCTAAATGATGATAGAAATTACGATGCAGTTAAATTTTTGGATGATGAATAGATACTATAAAATAACCACAATCTTTCCAACAGGATAAAAGTTTGCTATTTATTTAACCGGGTCAATCTCTCAATCATACATATATATCCACCAAATGTGTCAGATAATAAATTATTTATATAAGTTCAAAGTGTCAGATTATAACTCTGTATAAATGTATCAGATAAAAGAAATATCCACTGGTAAATATCTCTTTATTTATCTATACAACTAAATCTTAATTAAAAATTAATTTGGTGAAATAATTCGTATCTATTGTTAAATTTCAAAGTAAATTCATTACAATTTAAAGGGTCGATTCACTCATTTAGTCCGCAGATATGATTGGCACCCAACTAATTAGGAAATAACAAATAGTCAAATACATACAAAATTGAAACATATAGGGTCGACCTGTCATTAAGCATTACATGTTGGATTTTGTTAATATAAGAATAACAACCCATTCAAGTATAATAACACAGGTGACCCTGGACTCTGCTTACTTTTGGTTGATGTTGGATTTGGTTAATTTTCACCTTTATTGGACCAAAAATTCACTTTAAGATAATGTCTGACTTTATTAGTGCCTAACTTTATTGATGTTCGACTAAAGTTTATCTATCAGTTAATTTATGTTCCACCTTTGCAACTCTGTTTTTGATAGATACAGCAGACATATATATATTTCTTCGGCACAATTATAGCAAGGTCCATTAATTGAGCGGGTTTCTAGCAAAGGTAGCAATTAATCTTCTCCAACAAAAAACTGAAAAAAGAAGAAACTGTATTTGGACTTCCCTCCGCAATGATTTGCCTCGTTGCTCTTTTGTCAGTGCAAATGATCATAAAATCTTCCAACTATTATTGTTATGCACGCGGATACTAAGCTAGTCCTCTATGAAATTATGGCATGAACTAATACATGCTTAGATTTCATAATTTCCGTACTATTTGTCTCGCTATTTCTTAACCGTTCCTGCAGGATGCCGCCTTTTTCAGTTATTTTTTGCAGACCGGAAAATTTATACGATACGCTATATAAAAAAAAATAGTAATAATAATAATAATAATGGTTGAGGAAAAAAAACAAAACAAGATGGATTTGATACGATAAACCCTCCTTGCCTCCATTCTAAGTTGCTCCCAACAAAACCTAATCTCTGGATGCATGTATGATTATCTAAGTTAAATGCCAAAAAATCTAACCATATATTCCAAAAAAAAAATCCCAAAATACCTCTGATAATATTTCACAAACAAAAACTCGGACCATAAAATCCCAATATATCTAGAATGAATCAATTTTCATTTACCCCAAATATTTAAAAATCACAACCATATATTCCGTCCCCATGCCCCCCTACAATTATGACCTGCGACACACTTGGTAAGTTTATAGCATAACACATTTCAAATCAAAGCAAATCCATAATAATTTTGGGAAAATGAGAAAGCACAGCATGGGAAGGATAAAGCACTGAAACTGCTTACCAACTTCGAACAAACAAAAAGACAAAAGAATGACTTCGAAGTACATCCATGACATATTCTAAATTGCATGCCATTTCCATGAGTTGACGATGTATTTTTGTCCTTAGTTTTTGTTCAAATCATTGTACAATTGTAGTTTGGAATTGTTAAAGGAAAAAAGAATAATTGGATAAGTTTATTAATTAAATTGGACTACTTTCTAGTTTTAGGGTTGACTTGAAAAAAAACAAAAGTAGGGGTTAATTCTGCCTGTAAGAACGAAGAGCCATATTAATTAGTTTGTTCCATTTAGCATTTGCACTCATTTTTGTCTATATATGTTTATTGGGGAGTCACAAACACTAATCAAATATCTACTGATTAATAACAATAATGTTAGAGTCAAATATTTTTTACATTAAATTCGATTTGAGTATCAACTATTAAAATTTTGAATGATTGATTCGAACAGGTAGCTCAATATGATTTCCATATTAAATAAATTGGAGAGTCTATTAATAATTAGATTGAGGATTTAATTATAAAAATTGGAGGGTCTATTAACAATTAGATTGAGAATTTTTAAAAAATTAAACATATATTATTTAGTCTCCAAAGATATTATTATGGAGAAAAATTAAATGGTTCAAATTGTTCGTTGTAATCTCAAAAATTGAGATTCAATAGAGTTTCACGAGCATACAGTCAAGCATGTTTGATTCTAGCATTACTAGGCCTGTCAAACGTTTCAAAATATCACGTTACCATCCATAACGTTTGTTGTTTCGTTAAGAAAACAGTTTCAACATTCATTTTGTTAATCCGTTTCGTTTACGAAACGACACAGAATTATGTTCCGTTATTCGTTCCATTTAAGAAATTACACATGAAACGGTTTGAAATGAGGCGAAACGGTTAGAAACGTCACTATTCTCGTTCCGTTTGCCGTTTAAACGAAATAAAATTGACGCCGTTATTCGATCCGTTTCGTATAAATGAAATGGAATCATGTGTATTTTTATGCCGTTGACAGGCCTAAGCATTACTCAATCAATAATACCTAATATTTCTAATGAATACATTAAAGGCAGTGATAATGATCATCCCCTGAAAAAAATATGTTTTTTTCTTTTCTATTTTCGGAATGTGATTAATTAAGCGCTAACTACATTTTTATTTTTATCGCCCATTCCTTCATCTTCTGGATTTATCATCCAGCACGTACTCCCCCCTCCCTTTCTAGCACCTATGTTTTCCTCCCTCTCCCTACCTCATTTTCTCATGAAAAATTAATTTTTTTTTTCAGAACAATTAGTAATATTTTTTAGTACAATTAGATTTTTTTCTAAGACAATTAATATTTTCCCTCCAAAACAACTAAATTTTATTTTCCAAGATAATTAACTTTTTTACTAAGATAGTTAGTGACATTTTTTATGACAATTAATTTTTTGTCTATGACAAATTTTTTTCCCTGAAATCAAACATTTTTTTCAGAATAATTAATATTTTCAAGGACAATTAGTATCTTAAATTGGGACCATTCATATTATTTTATAGGGTAACTAGATTTATGCCACTGTGAAAATTTGAAATTAGTAAAATATCATCACTAAATGATAAATTAGTTTTATGCCACTGTGAGAAAGTAAAAATTAGATTTTTGCCACCGAAAAATTGATTTGCTAATTTTACCCTTTTAAATATGCCACTACAAAAATTTTAAATTAAAAAAATATCATCACTAAAATAAATTATTAACTGACATAAGCAAATAATATAATCATTTCATGTAAGTGACCTTTTGCAATCGTGACATAAAACTAAAGTAAATAAAAATAAATAAGAACTAGAAGTACTTTGAGTTAATGAAATTATTAATCGTGATATAAGCAAATAATAAATTATTGATTTGACTTACCGTTATCATTCAACAAGTGAATGAAATGAAATTTTTAGTGGTAGCGTTTGCAAAAGTTTTAGTGTCTATTTTTCACCGTAACTTTTAGGGTTTATCAAAAGGATAATTTGGACATTTTTAAAAATAATGAGAGATTTCCGCATTTTTAGTATTTAATCATTTGAGGAATAAGATAATGGCATATATCTAATTTACACAATTTGATAATAGCATAAATCTAATTAGCAATTTAACAGTGGCATGTCTCTAATTAACTATTTTTCACAGTGGCATATAAAACCAATTAATCCTATTTTTTATATGATAGTTAGGATATTTATCATAATATAGGACAACTAGAGCGGAAGGGATGAGTAAGCACTGGATGGGGTGAGTAAACGCTGGATGGGAGGTACTGGATGGGGATTAGAGACAAAAAGATATGAATGATGAGGATGTTGGACAAGTACTTTGAAAATGCAAAAAAAAAAAAAACGCATCACTCAGAAAATGACGAGATGACGCTGAGACGACAATGGTCCTAAGTAATTCCGATACACTAATTGTGTTATCTTGGGTGGAAGGCGAAGTAATAACGGCTTTGACCTTCTCATATATGATATTGATATTAAAATAGGTGATTCTGAAAATCAAATACTCAATCAAAGTATCAAACTTAATCTCTACTCTTATAAACGCACGGATTCAAAAATATTCCGCCTTTGATCTAGCGTGTATCCATATTTTTTTGTCGTTCGATCGATTTGATCTGCGGTTGGATATCAAACATTAGATGAAGCAGCAATATATATATTTTCATTTTTTTCTCTAATATAAAAATAAATTGAACAACATATCTATATGTATGACTGATATAGATTATGCATCATATTTTAATTTTTTTAACATTAAACAAACGGTGAATCCCATTGAATTATTCAGTAAAGTGTCGGTTATATTCATTATATAAAAAATTTAATTGAATAATCACGTGCTAGCAAATTCTTACAAAGAAGAATAACTGACCGACAATTCTTTTCGGCTCGGTTAAGCAAATGAAGAAAGCGAAAAGAGGAAAATAATGCTATTATAGGAATGTCGATTTTGAAGTTTACCAAAAAAATAATAATAATAATAAATAGCTTCTCCGTTCGTTGTCGATCAAGAGATTATAAATTGTGCAGTAAGTATCGTCACGCTGGTATACACATATCTTATTAAATTTGAAATTTAGGTGAACTTGATGAATTCGTTGATGATTCACAGATTACGTAAAAACAAATTTCGAATTTAATAAATATGAAGAGGTATATATGATAACCGTGACAAGTGACAGAATGATTATGAGAAATGCTAGAGTCCAATATATAGGATGGATGAGTGCCGTCCAATACGATCGTTTTCACGTTTTTAAATATCAAATAACCGATCCAAATCGTTCAATATGTTCTTCATATTTTGAAAACTTATAAGAAACAAATTTTTACATTTTTCGAAATTTTTTACTATTTTTTTGGTATTTTAGAAAATCGTTGTTATTGGACGATCCATAATTTTTATATCATGAATTTTAAAAAATACCAAAAAAATCATAAAGAAATTCGAAAAAATGAAAAAAAAAATTGGTTTCTTGTAAGTTTTCAATATGGAGAACATATTGAACGGTTCGGATCGGTCATTTGAAATTTAAAAACGTGAAAAACGATCGTATTGGACGGACCTATCTGTTGGAGTTATGTCCTAGAAGCCAATCAGTTTGTGACTATTATATTAGTTTATGTTATTGATGATACTTGATCATTTGTTCCTAGAGATTATTATCAACAGATCATTCAGGTTGAGGATCAGAATTGTAGATCTCTGTGGATCATTCGTCAGAATGACAATAATATCTCTAAAGAGTCCATAATCTTGATAATTAACAAGAAACATTAATTATCATATAAGATTAGTATGCAAGTTAAGTGATGATTAAGTTCTACAATCAAAGGTAAGGAGTTACCGACTTAATTGCATATGTGTATGTTACTGGAACATAGCACAGGATATGACCCAATTAAATAAATATATGGATTGTGTTTTGTGTCATTATTTATTTCATACGTATTTGATTCTGAGTTTGAGATGGTTCAGTTTCTCCACATGAGGATAGGTTCTATAAATATCGTCTAATGTTGATTCCTTAATAACGGCTGCTATACGGACTTTATTTATGTTTTCTAGAATTGTGCGGGGAGAAACTAGTCATCAAGACAACCGTATGTCCCTCATTGGTTCACCTAGTGAGCGATGATATCTACTGGGCCCCTTGATGGAGTTGGATCGTATGCACGCAATTAGGCGATTAACTCTAGATCAAGAAACGTATACTCTGCAAGAATGACACATTCCTATCTTGGATTATACACGGATGTCATGTGACATAGGAATCAAAACAATAAGATATTTTTTACTTATGCAGGATTGAAGTACTATATTAGTACAGTATTTATTTATGTGAATTGGAAATCATAACGTGTTGCTAGATACCGCTTATGATTATTGAAATTAAATAACAATTTAATTTCCATGGCCAACATAACATAAATCCTCGAGGGTCACACAAATAAAAGCTCTTAACCAATAGTGCATTATAATTAGTTTATTTGCATTGGAGAATGCAAAATATGATAAGTTGATTAAGTAATTAATTATATACCGTTGTGAACCGTTATAATTAATTATTTCAAAAGTATCACATGAAACTAATTAATGCAAAGTCTAATCGTATAATAATTATCAATAGTTGATAATTAATTTTGCTCAACACATTTAATATAATTATATAAATTATATTAAATAATGGGCTACTTTTAAATAGCTGATTTGAACACGATACAAATGCATTTACTATGGCCCATTAATTAAAGTAATTAACTGGGAATTAAACATAACTCAATATGGACTTCTTAGTCTATGTTGAGGTCGGTCAAGTGGAGAAAGAGTGGTCCTCATTGAATTAGGTTAAGTTAATTATATAATGACCATTTTGGAAAGAAGAAAAGAAGAAGTTTTTTTTTTTCTCTCCTCTCATTTTTTGAGCCGTCATTTTTTTCTCCTCCATAGAGTAAATTTGTTGTTGTCATTTTGGGGGATTTGATTGCATTTAATTGGTGCTCGTGTGTTGAGCTTTAGCTACCTCTCCTAAATATCGATTTAGAAGAGAATGGGAAAGCTTTGGATTAGACGATTTCACTTGTTTCGCTAGAACGAAATCTAGTGAAGTTGGTTAATCTTTTGTGGACCTAAGAAAGGAGACGAAGGAGATGAGACGAGCACGCCGCCGCCTCCTATGCCGTGGTCGAGCCTTACAAATACGATTTTGGAAGAGGTAACCTTCTACACTTCTCGTTTAAAGTGTTAATCTCTTGAATAACTAGTTTCGGTTTTTTCGTGCGTGTTTAATTGCTTGTTAAACGTTAATAAAAATTAAAATTGCACATGGACTTGAGTTTCTAACACCATCTGTCCAATATATAGGACACTAGCATTTCTTAATGATTATAAAAATTTTGAATTAAAGATGTATTGTATATAAATTTGAGAATCATTTGGCCATCGACCAAAATTATAACAACTGAAGTATTATATTATTAAAGGCTCCGTTTGGATGGGTGCAGGAATAAGGGAATAGCTTCTTCCTACTCTCAAATTTATTATAAACAATCCAAACTCTTCACAAAGTTACACACTTCTTAATATTTCTTCCCTTATTCCTCTTATTCCCACATCATTCAAAAGGAGCCAAAATGTTTGAGTTGTGGCCAATTAATTTTTAAATTTTCTTCAATTTAACTTACAATCTATAGGTAATCTATAAAACAAAGTTACCTATAGTTTTACAATGTTAATTCTGATGACCATTTTATCGTTTTTTGCAGTTGTCAAATAAGATTGTTTTTAATGTACATTTATCCCAAAAAAAACATTTACAATCTCAGCTACATGGCTTGCTGTCCATTTCGAAATTGTAAATTGGTTCTGATGTGCATATATATAAATATATAATTAAAGCTGGAAGGGCAAGCAAATTTCTGTTCGTTATTTCAAATCAATCTATTGGTGCATGACAAGTACATCGTAACCAGTAGAACTGGCGTCTAAGTATATTACAAAATTTGAGCCTAACTTGATTGAGAAAGTTCATCTGATGCTTATACTAGTGCTTGTTACTTATATTATATTGTTTATTAAGTGGGCTCAACGAGGTGTACTGGGTCAAGTATACTCGTAAATTACTCGCTATCTTCATCACAAAAAAAAATTTATCCGTTGTCAATTTTTTAAAAATAAATAAATAAATAAATAAAGAAGAAGGAGAAGTACTACTCGCTATATTCCCAGCTAATGGCAAGTTGGCAACCTGTCAGTTTCACACTTAATCCTTGTTTTATCCTTTCTAAAAAATCTAGGGAAAATTTTCTCTGTACCCCTCAAAATCGAGGAAATACAAGATTTGCCCCCCAAAAGTCAAAACTCCTGATTTTACCCTTCTGAATTTGAGACGCCTTCTGTATTTGCCCCTCTGACATATTTTCTAATATAAATAAAATAAAAATAATAAAACTAAAAGTTTCAGACCCTTTTACCCTTGGTCGAATCTAAACCCAGTCGATCCAGACTAAACCCGTTCGCTCTTTCACGCGCCAGAACCCTAGTTCTTCTTTTTCTCCTCTCCTCTCGATCAAACCATCAGGAGAAAATTTCAATCAAACTAAACCCTCCTTCTTGTCGATCAAAACACAATCCTTCCTCTCCTCTCATCTCCCTAAATCGTGCACAAATTTCCGCCAGTCTGGCACGAATCGCTGGTTTTCCTCTCTCGCACGAATTGGTACTCTTCCTCACATGGAATCCGTCTCCGTTGCACAAACCAGGTTCGCCTTTGTTCAATTTCTTTATTTTTATTTTGTTTTGTTTTGTTTTCTTTAAGGTGTCGTTGGCACTTTCTTGTCCTGTCTTTGTTAGTGGATTTAATACACCATGTTTTCAATTTGCTAGCTTTTTCATGCAATTTGCACGATTGTTCTGGTCTTCAGGATAAAATTTGTCCTTTTCTTTCAGGATTTATTTAGCCAAACTGATGAGTCAACCATTTCACACAACCCCCCAAGTGACCGGAAAGAATGAAAAGAAATGGAATCCATGGCTACATTACCAATAAATTTTATCCATTGAAATAATAATATAAACATTTCCTGATAAAGGGCTGTTACAGCTGAACCTAAAAGAGTTTAAGGCCTATGTGATTGTTTTTATTATATTTGGTACCATAATGCTTGCCAACTGACCAAGATATTATAATTACCTGGATGATGTGCCACAGCTGCCATTTTTTTCCCGTTTATTGCTTTTGTGTTAATATTTCACTTGATATATAGGAACCGACATGGTTTGTATATCCTGAAGGTAATATTCCTGTGTTAATATTGTTGAAGTGAGTGTTTAGAGTAGTCAAAGTTTTAGTTTGGGAATACCTATTTCACCTATTTATAAAAGGGAAAAATTTGCTTACTGTGTTGTAAAATTTCAATCAAACTAAACCCCCCGCCATGAGGTGCCTCCTGCTGAGCTAGCAGATCAAAATACATATGAGCGAGCTTTTAAAACGGCAGAAAATTTTGAACTCATATTGGTATGTCTGTTTTTTCTTTAATTAGAATTTTTGGTAATGTTATAGGTAGATAAGTACATAACTATATCAATGCTAACTGGTAGAACCTGAAACTAGCATGATCCAGTAATTAAAAAGAAGAGGGATTTAAGAGGTACTATGCTGTTATGGACGGTTCTGTTAGCTGGTTACAAAGCTAGTTAAATTCAGTTCAAATATCAGTTGTTGGGGATTTAAGAGCTTAGCTTCACACAGATTTGTAACTGAAATTGAGCAGATTACTAGCTGATTTGAGATCTATATGAGCCTTGACGTGATTTTATGGCTATTGTAAGCATCAACAAAATTAAATTCATGCTTGACTTTAACAGAATGTGTTATATCTGTGTTATTTAGGCAACCATCATCTGTTTCAAAATGTGTACTTGTAATACCAAGTGTACTAGACGCTTCAACAGGAGCTTTAACATGTATCAAATACCTTGTACCGATAACATGTACCAGTCTTTAGCCTTTTTCTAACTAGCTTTGTAACCAGCTAACATGTACCAGTCACTGAATTGCAGACAAACTACAACGTCCTCTTCACCATGCTTCACCTTCTAGTGAGCACTCCAATATGCATTTCCTACAGCTAGTGGCTAACTCATATGTATCAGTAAAGCCTCAAAAATTGTAGACAAACTAACATTCAAGACCTGAAAAGCAAACAAAACTACAGCTCGTGCTATGGATTCCACACACAATAGAAGATCTGATACATTACTGTGCTGACAAGTTGTAGCATGGAGCAACTCTATAGTTTTCCAGTTCGGATTCGATGGGTGTGGCCTTGAAGATACAAGAACGAATAGTGTAATTTTAACATAAATGTTTCAGTACGAGTTACATGAAGTAGGATTCTATGTTAGGATTTAGGTAGTAGGTTAATTAGGGATGAATGTATGGACGTACTATTCAGTTTGTTTGTATGGATGCCATCTCTTTGTATCCCTTTATGTATGTCTAAGTTGTATGGACGTATGATTTGATATTATGCTATCGCTTTTAATGCTATCTATCTGTAATTCGGATTCGGGAAAACTTGGCTCTCTCTTACAATTACTGTATGAACTATTGAAATTGATTATGGTTTTAATGAAGCAGTAAGGGGTTTTGTTTGCTTTGCAAAGCTATGATGTAAACATTTCATCGCTAATATGTTGGGTTCAATCAGGTCCATGATGTAATATTTCATCTCTAATAAGTACGTATTTTTTTCTTTCTTTCTTGCAAAGCCATATGCATTACATATAAATGGTTCTTAATTTCTCCTGGAACAATTCTATGACGATTTCTTACCTTCTGCTTTGTACACAAATTTGACAGTAAATAACATATAAATGGTACGGTTCTTAATTTAACAAGATTAAGCTGAAACAGCCATGGTATCATACAAGTATAACAAGAGAATTACATGCACTTTCATTGAACTTTTGCATTCTCAGTTTCTCACCCATACAACCAATTACAAAACACTCAAAATTGTAGTTTTGAGGGCAGTATGAATGAACATAATTCTCCCATCTGACATTCCTTATCAAGGTTATGCACATAGCAGCATGTATACAAGAAATACGTCTAACTTGCCATGCTCTACAACTACATGTCTGCTTATCAAAATTAATTGTCCATGTCAATCCATTCTTTTATACTTCGGCACAAGAATCTACACTTATATGCACTTCATATTGATTCACACTCTACAAAACAGCACATGACAGAAAACAAAAGGTTGGATTAGTAAAGATAGGCGCTGGTTCTTTATTTGCCAGTGAACAACAAATTAGTTTGTTATGACAGTAAAAAACTTGGACATGAAAGCTCTCTAATGGACTTTTTTAATTAGTTTGCCACGTTGCTATGACAGTAAATACAAGTCAATAACCAAGGATTTGCATCTACAATCCCTTAAAAAGCTCTTTAATAAGTCTATGTCATTTTTTTCTCAAATTTACCATCGCAAGTACCAGTCCATGGCATAAAAAAAAGGAGCGGAAACAAAATTGCTCAAAAGCAAAACAAATTGATTAATAAAAAAACGCAGTGGAAAGAAAATACCAACCAGAAGGAGAGAACCAGCGATCATGCGAGAGAGAAGAATTAGGCGGAGACAACCACCGATCGTGTGAGAGAGAAGAAACCCATTGACAAAACAAATGCGACGAAAAGAAAAAAATTTCCAGAAAAAACTGGTTCGTGCGAGGGAGAGAAGCTTCGTGTAGAGTATTACTCAAGCTCAAGCTCTCATGGCCATGGCAGCGACTTTATCCATTTGTGCGAGAGAGAGAGGAGACGATCGTGTGGGGAAGAGGAGAAATCCTTCGATCTAGGGTTTAGTAGAGGAGGTGGACGGAGGTACTAGAAAGGCTGCTCGGCGTGAGATGGAGAGATCGACATTTTTCGATCTTTGATCTAGGTTCCTTCTATGTGCGAGAGGAGAGGAGAGATGGGTCTGGATCGAGTTCCTTCGTGTGTCTGAATCGACTTGTTCAGCGAATGGGTTCGGATTTGACCGAGGGTAAAAGGGTCCGAAATTTTCAGTTTTATTATTTTAATTTTATTTATATTATAAAATATGACGAAGGGGCAAATACAGAAGGCGTCCCAAATTCAGGGGGGTAAAATCAGGAGTTTTGATTTTCGGGGGGCAAATCCTGTATTTCCTCAGTTTTGAGGGATACAGAAAAAATTTTCCCAAAAATCTAATGAATATTCTCAATTACATATATGAGAATAAATTTGTATTGACAAATATTAATTCTTGCCAAATTGACTTACACAAAAATATTCTGAAAAGACTGACAATATTAATGCATTTACTTATGTAGTGGGATATCTCATTAGTACTTATAGGACGAATTGATTAATGCGAACCTTTGATACAGAATTGACAGATACAGTGGTGCTGTTGCAGGTAGATGCACTTTTCAAATAGTCCTTGGAAAAAGACAAGCTAACAAGAATCCAATACTGCGTATTGGACGAGTTAATTTAGATCGTAAAAGTACCCCCAAAAAAATCTTATTCAGGATAATAAGCAAGGATTATCTAAAAAAGAATGCAAGTTAAATAACTAACAAGAGTTAATTTTATTATATTCATAATATTATTTGATTATATAATATATATATAATTTGATATAATGCAACTTCAAAATGTGCTAAATTAATTTACAATTAGCAATTTTAATAACACTAACTTAATGTAATTTTGAAAAAAAACAAACCAAAAAATTATTTAAAAAAAAAACTATATTACTATATCTGATTTGTGTTATCTTTAAATTTTGCATGATTTTATTACAAACTATCGAAATCAGGCCTTTTATTTTAAAGAAAAATGAAATTATTATTAAAATCTCTTGTTGCTTTTGAATCCACAATATCCACTTAAATCGTGTTACTCTTAACTTGAGCCTACACTGAGCTCGCAATATTACAAATTGAACCGTCGGAAAGAATTCAGAAATCATAATCACCATAACTGACAACTGACGGATCTAACAATCACCATCAGACCGGATAAATGATACTAGCTCAATCTTCAAATTTTCAAATTAGAAATAGCAAGTGAAATCATCATCACACCCCTCGTCCACCAGCACTCGATGGGCCCAATCTTTTCACCTTCAAACCGCCCAAACGTTACCCAGTTCATCTTTAGGCTTTACAGCAAAAAGTTACGGCCTCCTCTCCAGTTCTAAAACTGGAGAGGACGTCATTTATTTGATTTTCCTTTGAAATGAATCCGGGAGCAAGCTAGGATAATTCAATTTCGATTTAACTTTATTCTTTGAGATAATGTTAAATTCCTTTTGTTATTAAATATGCTAGCCAAAGTTGATGCAGTTAGATTTTAATTGAAAAGATTTGTAATTTTAAGTTTTTATCTAATTTTCTACTTTTGGTGGAGGTTAATTTTACTGAAAATTAGGAAAATCTATACCGAAAGTGGGTACTAACGAGCTGCACTTATTTAATAATTAAGAAAAATTGGAAATAGAAAATGAATTAAAAGTGAGTTTTACCGATATTTATTTATAATCCCAACAAAATTGGAGAAAAGAAAATATACAGAAAATGAGTTTTGAGCTGTATTTATAATTTTCTAGCCTATAGTTATAGCAAACACTTGAAATGAGACAACATTATAAAAACTTGAAAATATCCTTCATTTTGAAGGGAAGCACTTCGGAACTATCATGATTTCAACAGCAAAGAAAGTTTATAAAAATTGGTGTATTATATTTTGGAAGATACCGGAGTCTCTATGGGGACCGTGTTATGGAGATGACCCAAAAAACACTACAATGATGAGGGTAAGTAAAAAGAACAAGCGAAGATGGGGTAAATAATAACCCAATTGCACCCCCTGCAAACAATTTACTATGCAATGCAATTATTTTTAATTTTATATTAAATTATATTATTGTTTTTTAATTAATCCATCAGCATCTCTTTTTTTTCTTTCCGAGTGTGTTCAAATTGTTTGAGAAAATTAGAATAAGCTATTAAAAATAATAATATTTAAAAAGATTATTCACATATAGTTAAAAATATATATGCTAGTTTGGATGAGAGACTTATTTTTAAGTGGTTTTGAACTGTGATTTGTGAAGAAACTTTGAACCGAATTATCTAGATTATTTTTTAAATCTTAGTTAAAAGAATAATTAATTATTCTGTAAACTTTAAAGAATGAGGCATGCTGTATGTAGTCCTACAGCACCTTGAAGAGGCAAAACTATTTCATATTATTCAGTAAATATCTTACATTTCATAAATTCATATATCTTACTGAAATTCGAATCACAAAAATAAGTGAAATAAACCAGACAGCTCAAGATCCCTCTCGACACTTAGAAGAATAATAAACAACAGTTGTTCCCCCAGTTTCCATTTCGAAAAATAATTTTTACTATAATTTTTTCTTAGAGTTGAGATGATTTATTTTAACCAGAAAATTTGAAACACAAATAAGTATATTTTTTGAAGACAAAAGGTTCATATAATTGTCAATTAATACGATAAGTGCGTTGTAATTAATGCAGAAAATACAATAAAATTTGTATTTTATTAAGAATTTAGAATGATATTATCAAAAACAATTTTCTTTCAACTAGGAGAGAGAAACTTGATATGAGCAAATTAATATTCATAAAAGGAAAAAATAGCTAAAATTCTAAAAAATGATGCAAGTCTTAATATTTTATATTTTTATTATATCCTGTATCAATGTTTCATTTATGACTTTCAATTTGACACTAAATTATGCATTTAATGTTGGTTGTTTCTCGGCGTACGAGTCAGTCTCATGTCTCCATACTGATACTTCACCTGTCCTGCATTTTCATCAAGACATCAACAATAAAAAGAAAAAAAACTTATTAATGATTTCAAGTTTGTACACAAATACAGAAATTGAATGGGGTATATCGAAAAAATCCCTAATCTAAGTCAAAGAACCAATTAAAGCTAACAATAAAAGATCTTAAAAGGAATTAACTATAAAACTAAAGAACTGAGTTATTATAAATATCACCAAGCTTTTGTGATCGTTATCACCGTGTTGCTTCTATCTTTATGAAAGAATAAAAACATGTGAAACTATTAAGTACTATTTCATTTAAAATATACACTATAGCTTTCAAAAATAATTTTGACATGATTTTATTTGATTAGAATTGATTTTTAACGATTTCGTTGGAAATAATAACGTGGAAATTCTAATCAAATGAAATCAGATATATTTATTTTGATAAAAAATTTAATAATTTTACGGAATTCTATGGGAATTTTCAAGAAAATATTAAATATATCATTTTAATCAGGACATACATCTAAAAGGAGAGTCAAATCCATAAGTTACAAGTTATTGGTAGTAATCCTAATTTATGAACTTGTATTTTAAGTTTTAAGAATTATACATTCAAGTTTTTTTAAAAAAAAAAATTTGCTATGTTTGAAACAATATATGCTAAAGTTTACAAAACTTTTCAAAATGTACAAGATATACCTTCTAAATTTTTTGGATTTACTTCAATTAAAAGAAGAAAGCATTCAGATTTCTAGTTGAATATATTAGTGCTTAGTAAAAAAAAAAAGAAAAAACTTAGGCCCTAATCGGAACCAGAGATGAACGAGAAAGAAAAAGATAAGAAAAAATTCTCGTCAAATTTCTTAACTTTGGACAGGAATTTACAGGGCCAAAATCTATCGTTAATTTTCGCCGGAAGAGAATTCTCCCCCCTCCATTATTGGTTTCGATCAGCAAATATTGGAAAAAAGTGAATTCTATTTTCATTTCTCATGTTAAATTTGTTGTTTCGATCAGAGCATTAGTGTGTTTTCTGATGTTGAAAAATTAAATCGTGTTGGAGATAATTCAAGTCCCCTTTCAGGACGACAGTTATCAAGACTCCAAAATGAAAATGACAACATAATAACGCCCGGATTCAACTCCCAAGCAGCAGAATAAAAATAAACTTCCTCCCTCTTCTTCTCTCTTCACCTCAAGAGACCAACTAAGACCCCGCCAAACAACAAAAAACCAAACCAACCAAAGTACCAAACCAAGCTCCCTCTCTCGCCGCCGGTCCGGTTCATGGCGACCGGATGGGTCCGATCTCTCCAGTGCAAATCCAACGTTCTTGACGACGTCGCCTCCACCCGTAAGAAAATCCAATCTCGTGTTTCTCTATCCTGCACCACCATCTCTAAAGAATCCATCTTCATTGTACCTAAACACCCAACAAACAACCCAAAATCTCAATCAAGTACTCACAAGCCCCGGCGCAAGAGAAAGCCGGTACCCGTGCCGTTTCCTCCCTCCCCATTGGCTCCGTCCCGACACTCGTCCAGTTCCTTTTTGTCTCTCACTGAGCTGCCTGCAGGTCATTCGTCGAGACAGGTCGTGGAGATTATTTTTAATTCTAGTTGGTCTTCTGGCATGACTGGAGATACCCAGTTTGCAGGGAAAATCGAGATGATGTTTCGTGTGCACAACCCGGCTCGAACCGTCGCACGGTTTGAGGAGTGTCGTAATGCAGTGAGGGCCCGGGCGCATTTTTCTAAGTCTACCGACTCCCGTTGTGCAGCCGATGGAAATGAAATGATGCGGTTTCACTGCCGTACCGGTACCTGCTCCGGAAGCGGTACTGATTCTGAACCAGTGTATGATGCTGGCGTTGCAATGTGTGCAGTTGCGTCAGCCGGTAGGATTCTGCATGGTGTACGAACGTACACAAAGAGCAGGGAGGCACATGAAAGTGCGGGTGGAGGGTCAGGCCGGTGGGCTATGTTGGTTTGCCGGGTCATAGCAGGCCGGGTAGGATCGGTATCTGAACCAATTGGTCATTGTGACTCAGTTTCTATAGGAAAAGGTGAGCTAGTTGTGTTTGATCAACGAGCTGTGCTGCCTTGCTTTCTAATTATTTACAAGGTTTGAGTAATTTTCTTTCTGGCAGTCAACTTGATGCCAATATTATTATTATTTTTGTGGATTAGCTGCTGAAATGCTAATGCTAACGCCTAACTGCTGTGTTAAAACTGTGTGTAAAAATTTCATTTCTTTATAAGGGTACAGAATTTTAAATTTGTTTCGATATTTTCTTTATTGGAATGCATGCTTTTAGATGATCTGTAAATTACAGAAATCCATTTGCTAATTCTAGTTATTTCCATCTTTTAGTTGATTTGTAAATTACAGAAATCCCTTAGCTAATACTTGCAGTTTGAAGGACATTGGAATATTAGGAACAGAGATTTGATTGCAAATGGATCTCTCTTTATGGAATATTTATATCGAGAAACTCCGTGATAATAAATTAATAACTATTAGTTGTTCCAGAATCAGAATATAAGCATTAAGAATCAGAGATTTGATTTTGATCTTTAGGATTAATATCAATTCCATTTTTATTTGAGTATTATTTATGGATAAATGACATCATATTGTTGGTCAGCGAGAAGTTAGTCTAATTCAAAATTTCAATTTATGGTGACCCATATTTTAATTGTTCAACCGGAACATGTGGCACAACTTGCAATGCTGGCACAATAGATGTTAGATGGTGGCAGCGAGAGTAACAAGTGATAAATTTATGATCTAATTAAAGAAGCATTCATGGTTCCGAGAGTAAACTCGATTTTTTTAATGTTTTAATTTCTATGTTTGGATTAGATTTCAGTTCTCCCATCTTCAGTTTCAAAAGAGCCTGAGATAAATTTCAGCTTCGTATCAAAAATATTGAGAGTTATTTTCTTTACGGAATTAGTTCTCAATTGTACTTTTAAACCATTTCGTTTCTTCTCTGTTACATCCCACATGTTACCTTGTTGGAGGCATTAATGGTAACAATGAGATATATTATAGAGGCGAGTAAAGGAGAGGCTGAAAATTAATGGAGATAAAATTCTTCATCTTGGTTGAAAACAATTCATGCGCTTATATGATGGCAAGAACACCGAATTGAACAAACCATTGACTTGCCATATTGCCACTTGAGAAAAAGTTTTTTTTTTTAGTTACCTTTTTCCTGCAAATCAGACTTTCTATCTTTCTTTCTTTGATGGACATGCATATTTATTAGAAAACTTGCAAAAATAATGTTTAGTAACGGTTTGAGTATGTTCTATTTAGATGTTAAACTTTTAAAAAAACAATTACCGCTTTTTTTTTAGCAATAGCTACTTTTAACAGAAAAAAAAAAACAAAGCAAATCTGACTGCGTCTTGAGAAAAAAAAATGGACAACTTTTAGAAAATTAAATAATATTGCATACATTTGTGAAATAGCCTCAACCCTCAATAGATGCGATTTGAAGTGGTTCCAAAAGTAGTAATTTTGCAGCCAAGTAATTTCTCACAAGGACCTACCATTGGTACATTCTTTTATTCTTGTTTAGTTGAATTTTTTTAAGACTAATTTAACTCTATTATGTACATTCTTCAAACAAAAACAGATTTATTTGTTTCATGTTTCTGTGTATGCTCAACAAAGCATTTAGTCATATACATTTCGATAAATTATAATAAGATAATTTAGCAGAATTTATTCTTTTGGGGGGGGGGGGGGGGATGACATATGGTATCTATAATGTCAGCCACCTTTTCCTGCCCATTATGAACTGCAACAAATGTAAGTGACGTTTGAATTTATGATAAACAGATACTTCCAGGCTTCTTTTTTTTTTCCCTGAGGGTTTTAAAGCCGAATACCTGTTCATAACATGGCGTTTGAATAGTAAGCTAAATTGACTACAGACTACAGTCAGAAGAGGTAAAAAATGTAATAAATGAATGAGGTCCCTATAACATGGGAATTGGGATGGACCCTCATGGGCCATAATTGGGCTGCGTACCCTCTCAATTGACAACATTTAACCCTTTAAAAAATGGAAAAAAGAAAATAAAAGGTTCAAAAGGAAGAGATTTTCGGCCTTATTTTTCTAACCAACATTGAGATGTAGTCATGTAGAGAACTATAAATTTATTATTGGAGAAAAATATATATCAAACATTCCAAATTTAAATATTTACAAAAAAAATTCAACAATATTCTGTGAGATTGTACGAAACTAATTAAGACATTAAAATTGCTAACGTGTAGAAAATATTTTTCTATTGTAAGAATGAAAATGTTCTAAAAATTAAACGCACCACCCTTTGCAAAATAAAGAAAAGAAGTTCAACGTGTCATCAGACCATCAATACAAATTTTGAGATGACAAAATTGAGCAGTTTCCCAAAAGGATATTAGTCTCCGACTCTCCGTCAAGGCGTCAATGACTAGCAGCACGTTGGAATCAGTGACTAGAAGAACCAGAGAAATTCTGAATTCATATCCTTTTCAACTCTTTTGCTTATGACAACATCAAAATGGGAATTGCTTCCTACACTCCTTTTTCTTTGAAAATGACATAAATATCCTTGGTAGAAATACAGTGCAAAAAAAATAAAAAAGAGTAAAGGGTATTTTAGTCTAAATAGGAGTGGATCAATAAGTTTGGACGTGAGGAAAGCAATTCCCCGTCAAAATACATCATGTCTGAACAAAATTATATAATTTCTGTAAAATATCCTTCTTTAATTGTTCATCTAGTCTTAAAAAATCCTGCATTTAACATTTATATTTAATTAAATTGATTTCAAATAATATCCTGAATATACTGACTATAGCTTTAAAAGAGCTCTACTTAGGCTCTGTTTGAATAAGATGTGGGAAGAAGGGAAGAAGTGGAAAAAAAGTATTGGGAAGTGTGTAACTTTGTGAAGAGATTGGATTGTTTATAATAAATTTATTCCTTATTCCCTTCTTACCTTCTTCCCAAATGGAATCCAAATGGAGCCTTAGATTCTATGATTATATAAAAAAATAAAGAAAAAATATCAATCTATTTTTTTTATAAAAATTATTTCCATAATAAAACCGAACACTTCGTTGTCTACATTCCTACATAATTTTCCCTGAAACTTTTCGAAAATTAACTTATTAATTGGACTTTCAGATTCATGATTTCGTCCTTTCCAGTAAAATTTTATGACTATAAACACATCCTCTAAACGTGCAAGGGCGAACGCCAGTTGGAACACAATCGGTGTTTTGGTCCTTTTGAGATATAATTGGGTTTAGGTCATTCTTCAGTATAGATGTTTTTGGTCCCGAACCATGGGAGAAAGATGAAAATTTTAAGACTGTGTTTGGATGAGTCTAGAAATAAGGAAACAATTTATTTTTATTTTCAAATTTATTATAAACAATTCAAACTCTTCACAAAGTTACACGTTTTTCAATACTTCTTTCTTTATTTTTCTTATTCTCACACCATCCAAACGGAGTCTAAGACAAGACTATAAAACATTGCGACTTTGCTTTTTTGTATCGTGGAAAGTTTTAGAAGAGAGAACGATGAAAAGATACGCGCAATTATGGATCGTTTGTAACATGAATAACTCTTGATACAACCGCCTGAACATTATTTTACTGCAAGGCTTCCCGGCTAGAATAGAGGGGTAAAAAAAAAAAGGGCAAGGTGAGCAGTTTGTTAATTTAATGAGTGTTATAATCCTTGATTTTGCTAAACCACACCATGATTGGAAATTTGAAACGTGCTGGCAACGCTAATATTAAAGATAACAAAACTAATTGGAAAAACAAATAAGAAAAAGAACTACTAAATATCCCGCATAGTAATTTTAAATTTAATATTTTGAATACGATTTAAAAAAACAAATATAGAGGTGTTTTGTCTTGAGACTTGAAACGGTCTTAAAAGTCTTGAAATCAAGCACGGAGAAAAACCGATCAATGCCGAGAACACAAAAAATGAGGAACCGAGGTCAACTAATCTCTCATAATTGGGTGTGTTTGGATGAGCCATGAATAAAGAATAAGAATAAAAAATTTCGGTATGCGTGCTTATTCAAATTCATTATTCTTATACCATGGTTTTGTTAGTATAAGAATAAAGGCCCAAATTCCTTATTCGTGTGTTGTTTGGGTTGCATAAGAATAAGCACGCATATCGAAATTTCTTATTCTTATTCCTTATTCTAAGCTTATCCAAACACACCACCGGATATTTAAATTATTGAAGGAGATAATTCTCGATTACATGGTTTTCTATAAGTAAAATTGGAGCATCTATTTCTTGTAAGTTACTTTAATTCATTTTTAAAAATGTTTTCCGCCATCTCTACTGTGCCCCAAAAGAAAATTCGCATTTAATTTTGAGAAAAACGAAAGTTTTAGAGCAAAATGTTCTACAACAACATTCCGCAATACTATAATATGAATGTAAAAAAGTTACTGAAGCCGGAAAAAAAAAAATCTTGAATAAAATTACAACATTTAATGCACATCTGGTTCTGCCCGCTCAATTACTTTTTTTAAAAAAAAAAGAATTATTTAATTTTCACCGTCGACTATTTACTTACTATCGGCTCCGTTTGGATGGTGTGGGAATAAGGAATAAGAGAAGAAGTATTGGGAAGTGTGTAACTTTGTGAAGAGTTTAGATTGTTTATAATAAATTTACTCCCTTATTTCCTTATTCTCTAATTTCTAGGGCTCATCCAAACGGAGCCATCATGAATATCATCAACGATTTATATTGTAGAATAATAAAATAATATGGAATTACGTACGGTCATCCCTTCACCAGATCGAGCGCATAAATATTTAGTACCGTTTGTATAAATGTTCAATTTATGAAAATATATATGTTCAGTTTATTTAGTATTAATTGTCAATTTATTAAATACAAATGTTCTGTTTATTAAGTATATATGTTTAGTTTATTAAGCACAAATGTTCAGTTTATTTAGTATAAATGAGACAGAGGAAAGGAGGGAAATGGAAACAAAAGATAGAGGGAGGGATGTGCTAAAATGGAAATGACGCTGGAGTTTCTTTTTATTTTTTTTTTGCAGTTTAGTAAATGTAAATGTTCAATTTATTAAGTATAAATGAGACAAAGAAGAATAAAGATAGGAAAATGAAGTTAGAGAAAGAGATGTGCTAAAATAAAAAGGATGTTGTTGGAATGTCTTTTCATTTTTCACTTGGGATGATATGGATGTACATATTTTCACTTATCACTCCCGAATAAAATATATTGCCATAATTTATTACCCAATAAGTTGATTTGTACTTGGTGTTTGGCACTTCGTGAAATAAAGCTTCATAATTGCAGTAAGCTTATCTTACCCTGCATTGAAACATAAAGACAACTCTAATCTGGTAACTTCTTAGTTCCTAACGAAAAGCGTGCTAAAAAAATCTTTTGCAATTGACATAACTGAAACAAATTTATCACTCACAAAAATCAACAATAATAACTGTCCTATGGTCCAGCGGCTACGGATGATGTTTCATAATTGAAAAACATGGCTTTGAAATTCTACCAAAAACTTTACTATGGATAGCCAAAAGTTGGAGAGCTTGATCTTCATCTTTATATGAGAAAAAAAAATCAAAATTCAAATTTCAAAGCATAAATTATTATAATATAAAAAAAATATGCATGCAGTTAAGCAGATATAAGGCTTCCTACTATATTATTTTTTAAAAAAAATTTTCTCACATAGTTTTTAGATAAAGAGGAAAGCGAAACATTGTAATATTAAGTATTCTGAAAAATTCCTCAATCAAATTCCGAATACGTGATTTCCTTTTAAGAAACGTTGTATTTAAATAGTCACCGTACTAAACTAAAGTATCTCTTATAGTTTTAATACTAATGAATGATACTCTTTCTAAATATATAATTTTGTTCTTTAGCTGCATCTCATGAGATATTTATATTTACCAGGATACAACTCGTTGAAAGAATTTTTGTATCACAATTTCGTCGTTATCATTTCAAATGGCATATCTATATCTACTACCTAAGATACAACCTATTTTAAATGATTTCTTTTGTGACAATCTCTCCCTTATTATTTAAATAACTCATATAAATTGTCCAGCCACGGGCTTATCCTTTCATCGGGTGCGTTTGGATGAGAGAAGAAGAAGAAGAAGAAGGAAGATGGGAAGAAAAAAAATTATAAACAATCCAAACTCTTCACAAAGTTACACACTTCCCAATACTTCTTCCCACTTCTTCCCTTCTTCCCTTCTTCCCACACCTATCCAAACGCACCCATCAATAACAATAACAACAACAGATAACTCATGAAATAAGAAATATAAGTAAAAAATATATATATATATATTTGGCCTTTGGCCTTTGAAGGACAAGTCAGCAAATTTACATGTTGGGTGTTGTTTTTACAAATAGTCAAAAGACTTGTTTTTTGTTTTTTTTTTTTCATTTTACTAAGATCTATCCAACTATCCATCTTATTAATGCAGAGTTAAAATCTGCACTGAAGGTCATTGGTGGGTCGGCGGCCAGTACAGTTGTATGCATTAATGTTACGAGATCAGTGATTTTCTGCGGTACATGCAGAACAGCAGAAAGTGCTGTATGTGGTTTTCAACTCTTCACAAAGTTACGCACTTCACAAAGGGGGAATTATTTTCTGGAGGCGAAATTATTTTACTTACCGCTTACTAACACAAAGGGGGCCGTTTGGATAGCTTAGGAATAAGAAGAATAGTCTATTCTTAGGCTGAAAATATTGGAAAGTGTGTAACTTTTTTTTTATTGAAGGGAAGTGTGTAACTTTGTGAAGAGTTTGGATGGTTAGGAATAAATTTTCGTCTAGAAAAAAGTTATTCCTCTTATTACTAAGCGATCCAAACGGCTCCAAAGAAGAAAGTTGTTTATCTGAACATTTTTTTTTCCTGGAGGCGGAATTATTTCTCTTCAATCATGCCATGCTTGTTTATTGTTTTCCCTTATGCTCCGTTTGGATAGATGTGGGAAGAAGGGAAGTGGGAAGAAGTATTGGGAAGTGTGTAACTTTGTGAAGAGTTTGGATTGTTTATAATTTTTTTTTGCCTTCTTTCTTCTTCCTTCTTCCTTCTTCCTTCTTCCAACCCCATCCAAACAAGGCCATAGGAAAGAGACACTGCTCAAGATCCATCTTACCGAAATTATTTAATATAAAAATTCATACGCAAAAAAATTTAATAGAAAGAATTATTTATTTTTTTTAATAAGAAGAAAGTTCCAACGCGTTTATAAACCGCGCCTCTCTCTCTCCTCTCGTACGCGTTTTATAAACGCGTTACAAGCCTTAAAACACGTTTATAAAACGCGCTGGAAGGCTGGAATATTGGAATAGTTAAAACGCAATTAACGCGTTTATAAAACGGATAAGAAGGCTTCTTACCCGTTTATAAAACGCGTTGGGAGGAACTTCTGTCACTTCGATCAAACTTTAGTCATTTCGATCGAACTTTAGTCATTTCTGTCTATAAGTTTGTGAATTTATAACCGCGTTATTTGAAGTTATATAAGACTATACATTCTCGCAGAATTGAAATCGTCCACAACATATTATCTCTTCCAATTTAAAAACCTATCAATCAAATCCAAAAATGTCTACAATTACAATATATGTCAACCAATGTCCAACTTTTGGTGCTTCTTACTTCCACATCGGTTGTAGTATGCATACCACATTTGTTGATATTCGAAATGAATTATACAGCAGTCTACAGATTTTAGAAACCCAGTACACTTTGAATATCCATGGTCGTTACAACGATATTGTAAATGGGAGATATGAATCGCTATTTCTTCCTGTAAATTCTGAAGATCAATGGCGCCTTTTTTACCACGAGACATTCGAGACGAGAGGGTTACCGATTATTGAGTTGCATGTTGATTTCATCCCCGTATATGGCACGGGACCAGATCTGAACCTAACACCCCTTGACGAGCCCGGTAGCAGTGAGCCAAACACTTCCTTAAACCTTATGTGTGGCCAGCAATCCACCCCTTACCAATATACTGGCGAACAGTCCGTTCCTACGCAAGACAATAACACATCAGGAGATGAAGTCGAGGTTGCCGATGGTGATGAAAATGAGGGTCCGGCGACTTACTCCGACCTTCCTACCGGAGAAGAATATACCGATGTGGAGGACTTCTCCGAGAGAGAAGTGCCTTTTTATGCAAACTGCGACCAACCGTACGTTTCAGGAAGGACGGACTTGCACCATCCTGTAAGTGAATTGTGTGATATTTCCATGTTTGAGTATGCTGGTATGCCGGAGCGTAGTTTAAGGCCACAAGGCGAACTTGCTGCTGGTAAACGATTCGGTTCCAAAAAACAACTAATTCTAGCTGTCTGTGATGTTTCATGCAAAACAAATCGAGAAGTTCGAATGGAAACTAGCAATAAACAAAAAATTGTAATGGTTTGCATGCAAAAACCGAATTGTAAGTGACGATTGTATGGTAGACGTGAGAGTTATAATACAAATTGGAAGATCTCTACCAATCCAAATGAGCATATTTGTTCGAGACCACCGGGCCAAAAAGGTCACGCAAACCTTACAGCTAGTCTCATTGCCGAACACGTTAGGGATGAATTGAAAAAAAAATTAGGAAAAAATGTCCAGGACATAGGAAGCCTCATAAGGGCTAGATATCCACGTATTGAACCGACTTATAATAAACTATGGCGTGGGAGGGAGTGAGCATTGGAGCAATTGTTTGGGTCTTGGGAAGGGGCCTACAATAAACTTGCACGCCTTCTGGAGGCAATGAAGGCGACGACCCCAGGGACGAAATACACAATAGTTTCTTGGCCTACAGACGATCCTAACGTTGGCGTCTTCAAGATGGCAGCCTGGGCTTTTGGTCCGTGCATAGAAGCGATGAAATATGCCAGACCTGTTATCTCAATTGATGCTAGTTTTTTATCGGGCCGATACAAAGGTAGATTGTTCTCAGTGTGTGGTTATGATCCAGAAAATCGATTAATTCCGGTTGCATTCGGATTGGGCGAGAAAGAAGATAAGGATACTTGGGGATGGTTTATGTCTTGGGTTAGATGGGAAGTTTTAGGGCGGAACAATAGATACTGTGTCATATCTGACCGTCATAAGGCAATAAAAGCGGTATTTGCATCCGTAGATTACGGTTGGAAGGCACAAGGGGCGCATGCAGTAGCGATTCATCGGTTCTGCATGCAGCATGTTGCGGAAAACTTATGGAAGGAGGCTGGCGGGTCACAAGATGGTGATTTGAAAAACTTTTTCAAGTGTAGACTTGCTAACAAGAAAAACCCTAGACGTTTTAGGGAGAATTGGGGAGTGTTGAAGGAAAACAACCTGAGGGCTTATCAGTACCTAAGAAATTGTGGTAAAATTAATGAAAATGACAACAACGAGCGGCCAAAACTATATAAATGGGCTCAGAGTTTTAACAAGGGGCATCGGTGGGGTATAATGACAAGTAATGGATCGGAGAGTCTGAATAATGTGTTTAGAATAGAGAGAAGATTACCAGTGACAGCACTTATAGAAGGCACGTGGTATAAATGTGCCAACTGGATGAACAAGCGAACACAAGAAGCACTTCAAAGGTTGAGTTTAGGAGAAAGATGGCCGGAAGGAGTAAAGAATAAATTGATCAAGCATGATGGAAAATCACGTAAGTACTTGAAAAAAAAGAATTCAATTCATTCATTCATTTTAATCCATTTTGAACTAACTTCATCTTTTTGTTGCAATCTCAGAGGAGTTTATGAGCACATTCGTGTTAAGATTGGACCTTGGAGAATTTCACGTGAAAGTTCGCGAGGAGTACCGTGATGGTGTAGGCTACGATTATTCCCATTACACAGTTCAAATTCCACCCGACATGGAGCAAACCGATGTGCAATTGCCCTTCACTCGAACCACATGTGAGTGCCAAAAACCACAATTGACAGGTATCTCTTGCGCACATGTCATTGCTGTTTGCAGGGAGACAAATTACAATGTAGATCAATTTGTGGATGGTCACTATAGCATGCAAAACCAGCACATGATTTGGTCAGCAGGTCGGTTTCATTGTTACAAAGATGAGGAAGAGTGGCCAGTTTATACAGGTCCGATAATTGTCCCCGACAAGAGTTTGGTCAATCGAGGAATGCGCAAAATCATTCGTGCAGAGATGTGGATGGATAGGATGGAAGGAAGGAAAGGTGGAGGTTCCACAAGAAAAACAAAAAAGAAAAATCAAGGTGAAGCTTCAACCAGTCAACCGCGACAAGCAGCACCCCAACCGCCATATTCGATGGACGCATTGCAATCCGGTCGATACACCAGTAGACCATCAACAAGGGCCAACAGTCCAAGAAGGGCAGCGAGTACTGAACGTACGGTTCGGACTCGTCAAACACCCATTCAACCAGGACGGATGTCATTGCATGTTGATCCAAGAAGCAACAATAATCGGGAGGACCAAGGATCTGTACAACCACAGAGAAATTCTATAAGCATTGATTCACGGGTAAGAGATGTCGCATCTGGAAATATGAGAAGTGAGTCGGCTAGATTTCCAACCAGCTCAACAGATCAAGGCAATACATCAGGGGATAGAGGACGAAAAGGATTGTTTGGGGGAAAATTTCGCAATGTACTGTCTTTCGGTAGGAAGAAAAAATGAAAAAATTGAAGATTAAGTGTTGTAGTAATTTTATATATTGTAATGGAATGTATTGTAAGAGAATATACTATTATTGTATGTATTGGCATTTTTAGTTTGAATTTCGAAATTATGTATTATAATTTTTATGCATTCTAATTTTAGTTTTAATTTAGTATTATTTTATGTATTATTATTTTATGTATTATTATTTTATGTATTATTATTTTATTTTATGTATTCTAAATGTTGAAAGGTTTAGTGTTAGCTTGAGGGATTTTATTGTGCCGAAGGAAACCCTTCGATCTGTCAAGAAGAGCATTGACAGACAGGCATTCTTGTTATCTACAAAAAGCCCTAATCCTAAAAGACTTTGTACTCATTAGTTCATCCGACCTTCATGCAAAGACTGAGGCACTTGAACTGTTTAGCGTTGAGAAGCAATTAATTAACTCGTATAATGGGACCCTCATGATTCAAGTGGCACATGATACACTCCTCGGCTTAAAGTTCCTCCTGAAGCACTTCCTCTTGAGCAAGCCCATGGTTTAAACGCGCTAAAAGGCGTTGTACCC
Organism: Rhynchospora pubera; assembly: GCA_028095005.1. NCBI lineage: Eukaryota > Viridiplantae > Streptophyta > Magnoliopsida > Poales > Cyperaceae > Rhynchospora > Rhynchospora pubera. The sequence goes on along the minus strand of CM051461.1, from coordinate 162,178,609 downwards.
TTTTATAAAACGCGCTAAAAGGCTTTCTACCCTTTTATAAAACGCGTTAAAAGACTTTACCCTTTTATAAAACGCGTTAAAAGGCTTTGTACTCGTTTTAAGAACGGGTTCAAGCCCTACTTTCTTGTCTTTTTCTTTCATCATATCAATTTATAAACCGAACCCAAGCCGCAAATTTCATCTCACATCTCTCATTCTCACCTCTGAATGTCATTCTTATCTCTCATTCTCACCTCTCTCATTCTCACCTCTCAATGTTAATAAGTGCAAAATTATAATAAGAGATTTTCCTGTGGAATCTGTTATTATGTACGAAGGTCGGCCCAGATGGACAGCTCGTTAACTTCATCATCATCTGAGGTAGACCAACAGTCTGCTGCCTACGATCATGGATAATGGGCGGTAGAGTTCTGCCGACCCAATTAGGGAAGAACTCGACGACTGTCGAAGGATCTCGCAGAATTGGGCAACTGTCCATGAGTCTACGCAAATCCTTATTTTCATATTAATGAGAATTATTGTAATGAAAATTGTTATTAATTTAAATCGTTGTTTTCATATTAATGAGAGTTATTGTAATGGAAATTATTATTATTTTTTATATTAATGGGTTCTGAATATTGTAATGGAAATTTTTATTAATTTTTATTAATGAGTTATGAATATTAAAACATAGATAAAACATAAATTCATACAATAACATAAATTCTAGATATGAAGTTCAAATTACAAATTAAAGTTCATAGAAAATAAAATAGATAAATTCCATTCTTCTAGCACAATTAAACTCTAATTTTTCTCCACTTCCTTAACCTCTTTATTCTTCTCCTCCTCCTTATTCTCACTAGAAGTCTCATTTATTTTAACCCCCATACTAAAATCAGGACTCCTGCCACAGCCTGGAGGGAGACGACGTACAGCCGAGACGGCCCTTCTCTTCGGAGGTCCGTATAATGGGATCCTTTTTGCTACCACATTAGGTGTTCCCTCCCCAACCTTGGATGTTTCATCCCCCATCTTATTATTTGTGTTTTCTAAAGTTGTTGGATAAAGACTACGTGTCTTTTGTTTGTGATTTTGTGATACGAAATAGGAGAACAAATTGAGATATATATAGGCAATTATTTAGCCGTTTATAAAACGCGCTAGAATAGGGGTCTGCCGAAATTTACTGTGTTTCACGCTGCTCAAACAGAGTATCACGCTGCTCAAAAATGGACTCCACCTTCGTACGCGTTTATAAAACGCGTTGGAAGCCTTGGAACGCGTTTTATAAACGCGTACGAAGGTGGAGTCCAGGTAAAACAGTAAAACAGACTGACAGCCTGCGAAAGTATTGAATTCCATTAACTTAGCCCTTCTTACGCGTTTATAAAACGCGCTCCAACCCTTATTACGCGTTTTATAAACGGATAATAAGGGTTGAGTTTATTTATAGTCCCCCTTCTCCGCAAATTCACGTCGAAAATTCAGAAATCAAAAACCAAAACTTTAGAGAAGTTACGCAGAGAAGAGAAACCGAGAAAACATAATGTCAACTAAACCACGTCATGTTTGTACCGGTGTGCTTCTCCAAGGAGATGGACAAATAAGTAAACGAGATATTCTTCGGCACGTCTACTTGCACTATCCTTCCGACAAATTTTACGTGAAGGTTTTTCAACGCGACGTTTTTGAAGTGAGAGGGCCGAAATATTGGACTGATGTAGTTAAGAGGGATGGAGGATACCATGTCCGACGTGGAGATGGAATCGTTTGGTTGCGTTTGCAACAGGCATGTCCTCCTGGATTTGAAAATCATCCGTTAAATGAAAATGACATATATCATTTGGACTGATTATTATGTTTTCTATAATTAGATGTTTTTATTATTGTGTGTTCTATTATTATCCGTTTTCTTTTATGTTTTAGTATATGTATTAATTCGTGTAGTATATGTATTAATTCGTGTAGTATTCGTGTATTATTATCTATTTTTGTTTTTTTTGTGAAATTCGAAATATTAATATTAAGAGATTTAATATTTATTTAAATTATATTACACATTACAACTCAATGAACATTATAATAAAAAACACAATTCAAATTAAAAATTACACTTTATTAAAATTTTGAACCACACAATACACAACAAAAAAATTACAAAATACATGATATTAAAATTTTGAACCACATAAAAAAAATTGTAGAAGATCCATTGCTAAGGGTGGGTCGAGATAACAGCACCGCAACTAATAGACAAGAGTCGGGCGACTGATTGTCATACTGACTCCCTCTTTTTCTGAGACTTGGATGAAGATGACTGCATGTATGCAGATTCTCATCCAAGGATGTCGGCTGCGGTGTTATGGCTCGTAGACCCAGCCCAACAAACCGCCCTCTACACGTAATAACAGATTCCACGGGAAAGTTTTTATTTTAAAGTTGGTGGAATATTAATAGCCATAAGGATTGTGTGCGACTCTGTATCAGTGAATAAGTGTGCCGCATACAACCCTTATGGCTATTAGTTTCGCACCAACTAATATTATTTTGCATTCCACCATCTAACTCTTCTTTTCCTCTCATTTTTCTCTTATTTTCAGATCTTTTTCCTTTTTTTTTTAATTTTGGACGACAGAAGGTTGGGGTATTTATATGGAAATTAGATCCTCTCGAACGCGTTTTATAAAAGGGTAAGAATGCTTCTTACGCGTTTTATAAACGCGTAAAATCAGAAAAATAACGCGCAAAGTCAGAAACTTTCGCCGCAATCACTGCAGCCTTCCAGCGCGTTTTATAAACACGTTTTAAGGCTTGTAACGCGTTTATAAAACGCGTACGAGAGGAGAGAGAGAGGCGCGGTTTATAAACGCGTTGGAACTTTCTTCTTATTAAAAAAAAAAATAATTCTTTCTATTAAATTTTTTTGTGTATGAATTTTTATATTAAATAATTTCGGTCCATCTTACTTTCCATGCATATCGCTGGACCTGCCTACCATTTAGCATCGGATTAATTATATTCTTTTAGGAGAATTGTTTAACTAATCCTCTATCAATCTAGTCAATCTTCTTAGAGAATTTTTTATTTTGTCCGTAGTTTGTAATACAAACAATCAAATTTGATGTATAAATTTACTTTCCATCTAGCTTGTGCTAAGATCAATTATAAGCCATGATTTTGTAAAGAAATTTGGACATGGATAAGTATAACAAGAATTTAATATCTCAATTCTTAGGATTAGCAAAAACGAATTATATAGCAAAACGCATATAAGTTAGACGTAAAGTTTAAACTTTTTTATTTTTATAGAAATTTAAGTTCATCCTACTTAAAATGCCAAACCGTCAAATTATATCTGTCTGCGTCGTTATACTATATTTTCTTGTTAAAGTTCATGAAATGACTCCACAAGTAGTTATAGTTTAGTCAACCTTGATATACAAGGGACTTTGCATCTTTTTTTATCCAAAGCGTTTTTTGAAGCTTTTTTTTTTTTGTAACATTTTGACTGATGAAAAGGAGACGTATAAATAGTTGACATATAATTCATGAAAAATTGAAAACAACTACTAGATAACAAAAGAAGGACAATGAAGAATTAGCCTTTGATCTTAGTAGCTAAGAACAACACTCTTCGAGGAGATATTGTGGGTTCATTATTCGAATTAATGGAAATATATTTAAGGATATTTAAAGTTAAAATATTTTAAATTTAAAACTTATTATTATTTTCATAATAATTATAATAATAATAATTATTATTATTACTATTACTTTATTATTAATATTACTACTACTACTACTTTTATTCTTAATATTATTATTATTATTATTACTGCTACTGCCGCTACTATTACTACTACTATGTGCGTTTGATCTAAATAATCACGAGTCAAATTTTAAATTTAATAATAAAGGACAAACATAAATTTGACTTGGAAACATAATTGTATAAAGAAATGGCGAATTGTATTACTTAATAGTTAATACTCATACAGATCATTCAGTGATCAAGATCCACAAAGTTAGCCACCTACCACCCTATCTAGGTCGTCTATTGATTTTTAATCATTTAACGACACTGTGCACTATTGAAAAAAAAAAAAAGAGCATTGCGCATTTTTCTGATTTTAATGCATGTGACATGTGCGACTGATCCTGCTCACAAGATTTCTTAATTCCTGGGAAAAAATGTTTCTAGTCGTGATTTTTTGTATGGAATGGCAATCCCTATTCAGGAGAATTTAATTACTTAATTTTTATTTAAGCCTTCCAGCTAAGATCTCTCTGAGAGAATTGCAGACAAGTTGAATAATTTATCTGGATGCAACCTACATGTGCGTAATGACTGGGGCCACCCAAATAGTACCCAGCCACACTTGTATGAAACACAATAATAAATTGCTTCTGTTCTGGACAGATTGTTCTAGCTGCAACTGTTCTACCAATCAAAATTAGCAACTGTTCTTGTTTAAGGAGATTTTGAAAACCATGGTACAACCAGAATCTTTTAAAATAAATGGTTCAATACGACAAATGCAAACTGACAATAAACCTTCCTAACAACGAAATAAGTACCTTGCCTCATCCACTAACGCACACTGTACAGCATTCTCCGCGCCATTGAATTTACTGTTTAATAGTGGCATTTTGTGCAACAACCTGTATGAATTTCATGAAAGAAGGAATCGTCGGAACTGCATTGAGTAATTGTGTCAGCCCGGCGATGGGTGAGAATTAATTTTGCAATAGACCAATTTAGAAACATATATATGACATTTTCGTATGTTTTCTTTTCTAATGCAGTATATTGCATTTTCTTTTGCTATCCATTGATTAGTAATTAAAACCATTTATGGGCACATTGCAGTTACTGGATTCCTGCCGATGAAATTTAATAGAGTATTTCATGAATATATTAATGGCCGGCAGACCTGTAACTGTGCATGAACGTACGGCTACATGATTATGCAGAAAGAAATATAGGTATCTATTGCAAAATTTGATATATTATTATTTTTTAAAATTATACGAAGTTCATAATTTTACAAGCATGTTTTTATCAAACCGCTACGCTATAGAAAAACAGACAGTATGAGCAATTAATATTGCACACCTTTTCATTGCAGTACAAACACTGCCTTCATCAAGTCAGTAACCGAACAGACATATTTTCTGCACGTAGACCAAGCGGTCTGTTCGAATATCCACTAAATCCAACATATAAACGACTATCAGAGGAGATGTGTTTATTTTGGCTGTGGCAATGTTACCACTAAAACGGAATAAAAGAATAGATTTGTGCTTCTATCATTGTACATTTTCTTTTATTTTTCCAGCATGAACAACCAATGTGGGAGGTGGTTGATTTTAAAATGCTCAATACTTGTAAATTCTCTTCTTTCTTTTTATTTTTTCCTTTCTTAAACTTATTTTACTTGTACCATATTTTATTGGTTCAATGAAATTGTAGGAAGACTATCGTCTACCTTACCTTCAAAAAAAAAAAAATGCTCAATACTGGACTGAGCCCATTTTGTCCTTAACGTGAGGAGGCAATATCAGGCCAGATGGGACCTGGCATGTCGCCTTTATTTCAGGTCCAGTTTACTCACTTTGGGCTAATCATAGTCACCAACTCAAGTCAAAAGTTAGGATCCTCCACTTTAATGTTTAATCCCAAGCAAAGAAAAGAAGTGCTGATAACTGTTAGCAGATCAAATGTTGGTCCCATACTCCCGTTACTACCACAAATTTGCCAGAAACATGACAAGAAAAGAAAGTGAACTTCGTCAGAAACTAACAAACACTTTGTTCTTTATGCAACACGCACTATAGTTATATTTATACAGCGGGAAAAAGCAATGACATATAATTTGCTAACAAGGATCTCCTCCTTTGCAAAATTGGCAATTTGTTGTATAGGTTACTAAAGAATACGAGCACTTTCTGTCCTAAAGTAAACACTTTGTTTGAGTTAAAAAATGCAATCCAACAAAAAATATGGAAAAAGATAAAAAGGTGGGACCACAATTTAAAGTTCCTTATTTTTTTGGTTTTTTTCCCCTTCTGAGTTCTGACTAATCAATCAATATTACGGTCTTAGAAAGATGAATTCGTGCCATGACAATGGACTGACAATTTTCCGGTCAAAATAATGTCTAAAAAGAAGATCATTTGGATACAAGATGTGATGATGTTGCGCAATGCTAGTCATATTTAATTGCTTCAGCATTGAAGGATTTATAGGGAAAATACCACTCTTGGTGAGCATGTTATCAGGAACCAGTGTTTGATCCAAACAAAACGAAAAGATAATTTCGTATATTGCCAAAATATCGAAGCTCGTGTTCAGTTGTACAACATAGCAATCTAAAGACTAGTCAGGTAGAAAGAGAGGAATAATTCACACAACAAAAACATGGATATTTCTGGACTTAAATTCTATTAGTTTCGGACATGCACCAGCTCAAAATATCCGATTAAACTATGAAGAAGACCAAAAAGAAGATCCACATTAAATTATTATTAGTGATCCTGTTAATTATCTCTATCAAAGCTTAACTACCCAATTAATATTATATTTACAAAAAATCTAGCATTATTAATTGCCTCTTGCACTCAACTTATCTACCTCTTGCACCGCGGCGTCGACTCTTTCTAGTGCCTTCTCTGACAGGTGGGGTCCAGTCATCTTGGTCAAAATTCCTCCTTGACCTGCCCTTTCTCACCTCATACCCAATTAAATGTAAATCTTCACATATTTCGTGTCTTGAGAGGGAAACCATTCCTGGTAAAACATCCCGTTGAAAATCTCTCAACCCTCTTCCTCTCCTCAGGTTAATTGTACGTGTATTCTTAGCATTACTCTCTATATTGAGTTTGTTAGGAGGAATCCATGTGGCATCATCAGCTGTCTCTTCTTGTAGACTCAATGTAGCTAATACAAATGAATCATCTTCAGAAGTGCACTCTTCAGAGAAGCCAGCTGTTTCTCCAATTGAAAATGATTCAAATTTTTGTTCCTGGAAAGATAGCAGCGTGTCAGCCGCAACAGCTATGTTACTATCCATCTCCTGTCCCGAATCTGCAGTAGTCAGTACTATATCGCTGTTAGTGGTTAGGACATGGCTCGAAACAGTGTCATCCTCACTTCCGGTTACATCAGGTTCGAGCAAAAGATCTTTGACGCAGTCAGGAGGTGAGGTTGTGTGTAGGTCCGTACTCCCAACCGATGTATTTAAGTTAATAACAATTTCCCCTTTTACAACTTTCAGGTCCTTCTCTTGCCTCCCCTCTTCTTTGCAATTCTCTGTGGCAGAAACAGCGGTGAAATTCGCAAGGACAGTAATGGAGGAGCCTTTGGAAGACCCATTAAGAGACTCAGATTGTTTTTGAGAAAGGTTTCTGGCATCAAGCAGACATGAGTTAGTAACATCATGTTGGATTTCTTCATCTTGAGCAATATTGAGGTCTATTTGAAATGGCTTGTCAGAAGTCATCTCCTCTTTGTCGGGAGGCAGCTTCATAGGAGTGTTATTCTCCTGAGCACTTGACTCTGAAAGGGGAAACGTAAAAAAAATTAGAATAAAATCAAAGAAACATGCAGAAGTTTCAGAATTCTTTAATATAGACAGAAAAAACATTACTTTGACTATTATAAAATAAATTGTTAGATGTGATCTAGCTAGATTAGTTCCACTACGTGCATATATTATGTACATAACCGCTACACTCCAACACTGACTTAACATGCTTCAAGATCTGAAACAATTGACATGGACTGTCCAAATCAATCAATCCTATAAAGAAAATAAATAACCGCGAACATATGTATGTATCTAGTGCTAAGACTTACAGTGTCTAGTTGATGTATCACCCAAAATTTTTAATTTAAATTTGAAGTCATGTAGGGTGCACAATAAATGGGTGTATTGGCTATATTTCATATAATAAATACATCATTTAATTGATAGAAATGGATGGTGTATGATTGTCTGATTGCGGGTACAAGGGAGCTTTATTTCCAGTGCATGTATACAGAAATATCCCTACGGGACCAGTTCACAGGACCCTGACCTGTACAAGTGAACCACAATGATAATATTTGCCTCCAGCGCTACCTAATCCATGTTAAAGGAGGGTTTCAATGTGTGTGGGTAATGCAGCAATACCATAAAATCATATAAACCTTAGTGCTTGATTTAAAATAATACAATTTCTGAGGAATTACTTGATTACAATAAAATTTATTCTTCATATCAATTTAGAGAACTATGATCACAGAAATATACAGGATAATGCATAGCTTGACCCAAGAATAAATGCACAGGGGTAATAATATTTCCATAACTATCATTGCATCTGTTTAGACAGCAAGTATTCTAATGAGTACTAGTTGGTCTAGTTTAATTCTAATACAATTGCCCAATGTGATTAATTGAGGCCAATTGGGAGCACCATTCATGCTCACACCAAGACACTGCCAAATAACTACTATACCATAATAAAAAATAATACTGTACATATGCAGTTCCAAATTTCCACTCGATCTCATAATTATGTTCCTGGATTGATCTCAATTTCACATAATTTTTTAGCCATTGTAAGTTATTATAGGAGAATTGAGAACCAATTATAGAGTTTCACAACTCCAGAGGTCTAATACCACTAGGAACTGTAATCCAACAAACAAGTGTCCTTATTAAATTGTCTTTATTATTATTGCTTTGTTGTGTAGAAAATATAGAGAGAAAGCACATACCAAGACCAAATTGCACACTGGCCCTCGAGTTTAAGTCATCATGCAGAGAAGTATCACTGGAATCAACCCAAAATCTCCCAACTTTATCTTTGCCTTTATTTGTCAGGGCCTGACAGTCGGAGAGGCAAATAACCTCTTCTTCTTCATCAGATTCCAAATTGATTGGCTTCTCCAAATCAATAACCACATTTCTTACTGTTTTACCCTTCCCACTGCCTTCCCCGATGTCAAATTGACACCTGCTGAAATAATTCTTCATTTCGAAATCAGAACTGAAATTCCATTGTAGCTCTCTCTCCTGGAACAATGGATTTCTTCAAATTTAGATTAACAGTTTTTAGAAGTGAGAAAAAATGTATTGCAAGAACACATCCTTTGATTACCGATAAGGATCTTTGGTGGGGATATGATAGATTGGATTCTCTCCAAAAAAGCTCATGCATCATATTTTTCTGGGTCCAGTAGAGCCTATGCAGTTCCCTAACCTGAGAATTGCAACAAATTAAATAATAATAATAATAAAACTACTTTCATAAATAAGTACTGAAAAACAAGAGAATAGGAAGCTCTCAAATTGAAAAGAAAAACAAAGTACCTGTTCTCTGAAAAGAATTTCATGGTGTATAATTGCTTGCCTAATCTCATCTTTAATTGAAACATCACTAGAGCACGGCGAACAATCGAGATTCAAGTCAATTCCTCTATCCATCACAGTCACCATCTCTTGATTACTCCATCACTCTCTTGGATTGCTTCAAACAAGAAACGATCCTTCCAGAATTCGGACAGACCAAAAGAAGCTAATTATAAATAACATAAATTAATTCTATATGTGTAATACTTTGATCTTACGACGGCAGGAGAGGAATCCAAGGGACCAAAAAAGTATAGCTTTTTGAGGGGTACAAATAATTGTGTATACAGAAAGAAAGAAACGAGCTTTTTCGCCTTATCTTTTTTTTCTCTTTTTGATCTGCTACTGTCCTCTCTAAGCGTCACTTGTGTGTTTAATTTTTTTTTATTAATACAAAAAAAAAGATAACCAGGGTGGAGAAAATAATACATAGAAATGGGATTGGGATGGATACCTTCTGTTTGTTTTGAGTCGGCGTGTGATCTGAAGCTTTGGAGTGTATGGAGAAAACGAGAGAGAAATGTGGAGGCCGTTTTCTTTTCAGTAATAAAGGAGAAGAGGATACAGGAGATTAGTACTGGGAAAGCTGTCATGCGAGAATAACTATCAGAGAGGAGAGTATCTTTGTGTTTCCCAAAATGACCCTATCACCTGTCCCACCCGTCCATCCCGGAGTAGAACAGAACAACTAATTGCGCCTCCCAATATTTCCTCTCGAGTTCGAGATCCCCACATGAGATAGTATATAATAATAATAATAAACGTAATTCTATGATGAGAATTAATTTTTTAAATTTGATCGTAATTGTTCATGAATACTAATGAATTAATTTTATTTAGAAATGAGCGGTTAAGATTAAAATCTGATTCAAAAATTGTACTCGTAGAATTTTTCAATAATATGATATTATTGTAGTTGAGTATATAGAATAGGGCCAAGATAGTGGGTTTCCTTTTTTTTGTTGGGTGTTCCAAAATTGGTTAATATATTATATATCGATTCTTCTCATTTATTTTTCAAAATAGAGTAGTATGTTTTAATATATGTTCCTTTTTTTCAAAGATTAATTAGTCTTTGTTTTTTACAATACTAGACCATCTATATTTGTAATCTTATCTTTATTTTTGCTTGCTTACTGTTGTTTTGATACTTGTGTTTTATGTTAGTTCATAAATACTGTTCTGTCACATTGCTCGCCAAAAGCACAAAACCAATGGTTAACATTTTTAATGATTAGTTTAGTTTCATGTATAATTCATATTTAACACAAAAAATAATAGTAAATGTTAGAAATAAGTCAATAACCAGTCATTAGCGTTACTAGCTAGTCATTGGTGATGACAATTGGTAAATAAAATTCCTTTACCAAACGGAAGCCAGGCATACGCTCGTTTACCAATAAATAGATGGAACAGTTTGTCATACTTTACATTTAATCCTTGAATGTATATAAATCACTAAATTACTCGGTCTTGAATTAGTAATGAAAATGGTATCATATTCCAAGATAGTTGCACTTTACTTTTAAAGTTTATAATTATTCCAAAATCTAGCCAATGAAGCATTGATGATGATTTAGCCTTTAACCAAAAGACGATGATAGTTTAGAAAAATATCTTTCTACAAAAAGAAAGGTTTGATTAGTTCCTTGTTAAAGAATCAAGGGTACATCGGTCATAGCACTCAACACGTGGGGCCTCAAATCCTTGTCCTGCAATGTCCTCGCTCATTTAACAACTTTTATTTTAACAATAAGCCATGTAGCTATTAAATAATGACAGTTGGGTCGGGTATCTGTATGTGTACGTCATACTCGTAAAGTAAGATAAGAGACAAGGAAATGCAAATGGAGAGGATTGAGATCCCGTGGAGATAAATGAGATAATTAATTCACCAACATCATACAGATCTACATTAGATACCTTGTATTTGCCCATTATTTAGCTACTTGTCGATAGTTATAGAAGAACTACCATTATGATTTAAAAATAATTATAGCATACGTACTTCCAATTTTTATGGTATGATATGTGATATTTAAAATTTTAAATATGTTATTCGAATTAAAATGTATTAACAGTACGTTTATTCTTCGTAATTCAAGTCCCTACGTAATTTTATTGTTCACCTATCGAAACTCATGATTGAAAGTTTAAAACTTAATCGTAAAAAATTAAACTGTCTAATAAATTTTTAAATTGAATCAAAATTGATAGATATCATATTTAGGTATAAAAATATAACTACAATTTTAACTTTTTTTTGTCAATGATTGTAAAGATATTGAATGAATGTCTCATGAAAGATGGGGACAGCCGGACGGGGGGCTGAACTAATTCAATTAAATGCCATCTGAGAATTGAAATATATGAACTATCATCATATTGTTTAAATAAACACAAACATTGGTAACAGAAAATAATTAATTTTAGCAACGTTTTTCCTTTCTCAGATAGGAACGAAATTCTATCGCAATTAATTTTAATGAGGATATGTTAGGTCAGATGTCAAAAACATGCAATTATTGTGAATACCCAAAAACCAGGATTTACTTGTATTTATAAAAGGACCATAATTTTAATTCTAAACCACAACAAATGAGGAAAATAAAGTTGGTTGTGTTTCGGTTAGATAAAAAATCAACTCATATCACACGTAAATAGGAATGTGCTTAAAAATGAAGTGAAGGATTTAACTTAGTTTAGCTTGATTTATGTATCTAAATCAAATAATTCCGTATATATCATTTCAAGCTGCAAAACAAGTTGTTGCGAGAATTTAGTTAATTCAAAATATTTTTTTTTTTAAGAAAAAGTGGAGGTCAAGCCTTCCAACTTATTTTTTGAAATAAATGCCACTAGTTAGTTCAAAATTAAACTTTAATATAATCAAACTTCCGGTTACCGAAGCGTACAAGAACCAAATGTGTAACAAAATTGGCATCTTTGCACTTTTTGGTACGCAAAATATTCGCCTAAATCAGCAGACATGTTTTAATTGAAATATAAGACTGGAAAAGCTTCCATGGAAGCTCAGATTAGTCAGTTTTCATTTTGCGAAAAGTTTGTGCTTTCATTAATTCGGCATGTACAATTAATTCAAGGTCTAAAATATGGGAGTGGCTAGTGTCAAACATATAGGACACGTACACTTGTCCAGCGCGATAAAATTTAAATTTTTAAGATTGGAATGACCGATCCAAACCGCTCAAATTAATCTATATTTTAAATTCTTCATGGAGACCAAATTTTATATTTTTTCAAATTTTTTTACTATTTTTTTGGAATTTTTCAATATGCTCAATCTAAAAAGTTCTGAACCCTTCAATTTTGAAAATTTGAAAAAAAAATAGTTAGAAAATATGAAAAAATATAAAATTTGATCATCAAGGATATTTTAATATAGAGATCGTATTGAGCGGTTTGGATCGACCGTTTGAAATTTTAATATGCGACGTTTGGATCGTGTTTGACGTCCTATATATTTGATTCTAGCATTACTCCTAAAATATTTAGGGTATATTATATTTTAACCACAAATGATAAATATATAGTTCGTTATATATTCTTAAACGTGGTAATATACATATCATGATACTGATTTGCTGATATTTTTAAAAAGGAAGCCCAATATTTTTTAAAATTGTAACTATACTATAAAGTATAATTCATGAATTATTCATTAAATTAGCAACATTCAGGAGTAAAATTTGACTAATTTGAAAAATAAATCCTTCTTCATTTGTCAGCTTGTATAATAATAAAAAAGATGAAGAAAGAATAAATAACTTGCAAATTATATATTTCCGAACTCTTTTGTTGTTATTGTATGAGCTGGCGTTGAATGGATTGAATTTTGATTTACGGAGCGGGGGTGATAAGGATCATTTTCGATATTCACCATCCCTATCATCCCATCAGTTATTAAACGCGTTTTCTATTTTTGGCTATCATCCTCCGTTTCGCTCTCCTTTTCCGCTTTTCTACTTCCCTCCCTCTCGCGTACGCGTACGCTGTCTCCCCCATCCTTTCCCCTCCCCCTCTCCATCCTACGTACGATGTCTCACCCACCTCTCCCCCTCCCCCTCACCCTCCCTCACACTTCATAACCGTTGAAATTATTATGCATAAATGTTGAAGTTAATATCGTAATTGTTGAACTTAAATATATAACTGTTGAAGTCAATATATACAGTTCTTGAAATTATTATCGTAACTCACAGTGAGGCGTCAAGAGCCCTGAGACCTATTTTGAAAAAAGACAAAGCTGATAAAGTTTAGTTTGAATATAATATCAACCAATACTGACTTGTACATTCAGCAAAACAAATAGAAGAAAGAGAGAATCAGATCAAGCCAGATCCGTTCAACATATGGGGTTTAATTGGGAAGTCTCCATTGGAAACTGTGATCGAGACAATTCACGAGGAAGAGATGAAGCAATCGAACAAAATAAAGAAGGTGAATCTGACATATGGGCCAGCATTTACAAAAGTAATTCCTTCACTTCAACGGTTATATATATTAATTTCAACAGTTACAATAATAATTTCAACAATTGTATATATTAATTTCAACATTTATATATAAATATTAATTATTGAAGTTAATATCATAACTGTTGAAGTTAATATATACAATAGTTACATATTAACTTCAACATTTTGAATTTGACTGGCACATCACTTGTACTGGTTTTGATGATTGAAACCCCATCTAATATACTTGCCAACTCATGCTTGCCAGTTCCAACATGTTTGCCAACTCTTCCTGGTTTTCACTTATTCTAAGCATCCCTGCAATTGCATATATTTGATTACATTCAGCAATTGCCTCCAAGCACCTTTATTCTGTAATTGCATGATTTTCTGATTTCATTCAGCAATTCCCTCCAAGCACCCCTGCGATTGCCTACAAACACTTCTGCAACCACATATCTTGTTTTTATTTCTTTTTTACATTGCATCTTTCTTAGTAGATATGTATTTCTAGTGCCAATTTGTAGGTAGCTTAGAGAGATTGCTACCATCCTTCTCCTCTGACTTCGGCTCTTTCAGGTATTACCATTCTATATAACTATAACAATTATAATTAGTAACTTCAACATTTACGATATTATCTTTAACATTTAAATATATTAACTTCAACAGTTATTAAGTGTGTGGGAGGGGAAGGAGTGGAGGGGACAACGTACGTGGGAGGGAGGAGGGGAGAGGGGGGGAGGGGTGGAGGGGACATCATATGCAGGAAGGAGGAGGGGGGGATGGGGGAGGGGTGGAGGGAACGTACTGTTCCAAACAGTGTACGCGGGAGGGAGGAAGGAGGAGGGGTTAGTTACAGCGTACACTAAGATGAGTTAATTGCAGCGTACGCTGAATAAGGCGGGAATGATGAAGATGATAAAATCTTAGGAATGATCTTAAGCAATTCCGTTTACGGAGGGACCAATTAGAGCCGCTTTATGAATTTAAAGAATTCTCATATGCATACCAATTACCATACACACAACTATTTTCTACATTAACATTAGTTTTATGCCATACAGCCTTAGGCGGTTAGGCCTTGTCAAGTTTCCAAGATATATATTACGGACAGTGTGAACAACATAAATATCTTGCATCTCACAAGCGCCACAAAAATTCATCAAAATTTTGAAGTTAATTTATGATATGTAGTTCTGCGATACAATTTGTGGGATATTTTGATCACGGAAATGAACAGGAAAACAAAAAAGGATGCATGAGACATTTGATAGAATACGTTAGATTTCAAAATTTTAACCATTATAATTTAATGTGGGGAAATATATTATTTCACAATTAATCATAACTATGTCACAATAATATTTAGCCAAAGCAATGACTTATACAATACTAGCTAATTCATCAATCTCTTCCGTTTTCTAAACATATTTCCATAAAAAAAAATAGCTTCAAAATATAAATATGCGATTCACATAATAAGAATGATTGCATATTTTGTTGACTTAGGAAGGATATTTAACAAATTATTTAAAGAGGGATACGAGCAGTGGGAAGAGTAGGTTCACAAACCTATTGCGGAAAAAAAAAATTAGCTCTGACCTTATTTTCATAAACTTATGTGTTTGACATTTTTTTTTTTACATATTCGTGCTAAATATTTCATTCAAAAAAAAAAAAAAACTTGCAGCTGGATACCTATATGGTGAACCGAACTAGTCGTTGGCAAATTCAACCGGCCACCAATTCCGGATTAAGTTATTTATTTATTAACTTTTTTTTTTGAAGATAAATTGGAGGTCTAAGCCACCCAACTTATTTTTAAATTAAATGTCTATGAAAGATCCGGTCGGATTTCGAACATGCGACCTATTTATTTATTAACTTATTTTCTAATAAATATTTTTTATTTGAAAAGGTTTTGATTTATCTCTTTTTCTTAATACATACCGAAATCATCCGATTAGATTTAGCCCGCATCTTTCAGAAGAATAATATTTTTCAGCAAGTTAATTAAGTTAACATGATTATCAAATTTCTTACAAATTGCAATAAATTGTTCCAAATATATTTGATTAGTTTAAGTTTTTTCCTCCAGATATATCATATTCATATTTGACAAATATGAGAAAGTGCAGTTCGTTCACTCAAGCACCTTCGACAGTTCGACCAATTATACAATGACACGACAATTACTACAAATTCATATATAATGAAGTAAGGAGTAGAATAAAAAAATAAAACAGGTGTCTAATCAGGGTTTCAACTTTCCAGAGGTGGGATGTAAGGAGATTTATCATTAGTGGCAAACTTTTTCCTCTGGTCAATATTCCTTTTCTTGGACAAGGTTTGCTTTTGGTCAAGTTTTCCTCATGCAAGGCCACTTCCAAGTTTTTTTTGGATTCTTTTCTAACGCTAATGTATATATATTATTTTTTACGATTTCACCATTTATTTAGGAATAAAAGTTTAGTTTGTTAAGGCTCCGTTTGAATTTCATTTGGAAAGAAGGAAATTAATTTATTATAAACAATTCAAACTCTTTACAAAGGTATACACTTCACAATACTTCTTCCCATTTTTTTCCTTCTTTCCTTTTTTTCACACCTTATCCAAACGGAGCCTAAGATAAGAAGGATGTCCATTTTCAAAAAAAAATAATAATAATAAGAAGGATGTGCCAGTACTATTAGCTGAGCATCTGCTGCTCTAAAAGTGCCAGATGCCGAGTTAGCATCCACTGCCATAAAAGCAGTCGCACAAAATTAACTATCATGTAGATAATTGATGTGAACCATTCATTTAAAATCAAATGCTTCAGATTGACTTTTGACTTATTAAAAAGGTTTTAGATCTAATTTCATAATTTGATCCTACGATTCACGTACAGAGTATGACATTTTTATACTGTAATTTTATAATTTTATTAGCAATGGACATGGAGTCGTCTTATGCCAGCGAAATTTTAGTGAATTATTTGTTTTAGCAAAAAAAGAAATTTATGTTTGTAATGAGTTGACAGCCGTGCTATTAGCATGTTATATCATATTTAAAAAATATATTGAACCTTTTGACAACCCACGAGAAGGAATGTAAAACATTAATTAATCCAATCAACAGAATATAGAAAAAAAAGGTTATATATAGCTGTGTGGTTCATGTACTGCCGTCTGCCGTACTACAAAATAATATAAACAAAATCGAAAACACGATGGCATGCTAAACACTAATTATTGCCGGGTCTATAGAGTATGATGATTTCATTCCAGTAGTGATATCACTACAACAAAAAAGATTATTAGTACCGGCTCATTAGTACCGGTTTTTAAGAAAACCGGTACTAATAATAAATCATGGCATTTTCGTAATTGTCAGATATATTATTTAGTACCGGTTTTTTTAAAAAACCGGTACTAAAAATCGTCTAAAAAATAAAAAAAAACGTTTTTATTTTAGTACCGGTTTTCTATAAAAAACCGGTACTAAAAATCAATTAATTAGTACCGGTTTTTTATAAAAAACCGGTACTAAAGGTTTGAATTTATTAAAAAAAACCGTTATATTTTTAGTACCGGTTTTTTATAAAAAACCGGTACTAAAAATCAATTAATTAGTACCGGTTTTTTATAAAAAACCGGTACTAAAGGTTTGAATTTATTAAAAAAAACCGTTATATTTCTAGTACCGGTTTTTTATAAAAAACCGGTACTAAAAATATAACGGTTTAAATAAATGTTGTTTCATATAATTAATGTTGTTAATTAATTTAAAAATTGTTTAAATAAATATTTCATATAATTAATGTGATTAATTAATTTAAAAAATATTTAAATAATTATTTAAAAAAATAGTATTTAATTTAGAGAAAAAATAATAATTTCGAAAATGGTTTAGTACCGGTTTTTAAGAAAAAACCGGTACTAAATTAAAAAAAAACCAAATTGACTGCAGACCGGTTTTTTATAATGAAATGGGACATCAAAGTGAAAATTTCGAAAATTATGCAAACAAACCACATTGACTGCAGACCCTTTCCTGGACAGACACAGACGCACATACACACACACACTAACTCGCCAGCAAAGAGCCTCCTCCCCTTCCCCTTTTTCTTTCCCCATCCCATCCCAAATCAATCCAATTCATTCAAGCCCTAGCTCTACGCCTCACCCCCTCCCAAACCCCTCTACAAAATTCCATTCGTCGGCGGTAGATCTCGCCGCTCCGACCCCTCAATCCGACAATCCAAACCCCGTCCCATCTCTCCCTCCCCTCCGATGAGAACCGATCTCTTGATTTAATCTCGTTTCTCCTCCCCTTCCTCCTCCCATCTCCGGCGCCCCCTCTGGGCGAGGGAGGCGAGCTTCCCTCTTCCTTGTATGGAAACGCGAAGCCGCAAGCGGGCGGAGGCGTCCTCTTCTCAAGAACCCACCACCCGCTCCACTAAGCGCCCCCGCTCCTCTTTCTCTACCTCATCTGCTCCTTCTATCCCACCTAACCCTCCTATCATCACCCGTTCCCGCCGCGCTGCTAATTCTTCTCTCCCTCCCCCTTCAGCCAACATGGATACACCCGCTGAGTCTTCGTCTGGCCGGCGCCGTGGGTCTGGGTCGGGCTCTGGCAAGGGAAAAGAACAGGAGCCGCCTGAGCCGCTCTCGTCTCGGGCTCGTGAACGAGAAAGAGAGGCTGAGAGGTTACTCGGATTGAGTTTCGAAGCCGCTGCTGGTGCTGGTGGAGGCAGTGGATCAGCCGATGAGGATGACAGTGAAGGTGGTTCTGGTCTACTGCACCAGAATTTCACAACTGCCAGCAGTGCTTTGCAAGGGCTTCTTCGTAAGCTTGGAGCTGGCCTTGATGATCTCCTTCCTTCATCAGCTTTATCTGCTGGTGCAGCATCATCATCTCAGCAGGTGATGTTAACAGACACAATATTGATTGAAAAGTGCATCTGTTTATAGTATTTTTGATACCTCAAATCATTGCACAGTTGTTGATTCGGTTTAGTGGACGAATCAAGTCTGCAGTCAATGTGGTTTGTTTGCATAATTTTCGAAATTTTCACTTTGATGTCCCATTTCATTATAAAAAACCGGTACTGAATATTGATGTATGGCTTAATAATAATTTCAATGTGGTTTAGCATTAGACTCTAAAATTGATGTATGGCTTAATTATTTTTGTTTTGGTAATGGTACTGAATATTGAATTATTGATGTATGTCAAGTTGTCAACTGTCAAGTTAACTGAGATATATTTAGGTCCAATCCTTCTTGTATGAACTGAGACAATTAAGTGCAGAATCATTATGTTGTATGAACTGAGATAATTAGTTTTATAGCACAATTGAATAATGTTGCAGTTATAGAGATGCGCAATGTTCAAAATAATATGAATAGAGAAATTGAGGCACAAACAAGGCACATTTAAAATTAATCTAATTTAATTTTTTTTTAAATTAATTTAATTTAGTACCGGTTTTTTATAAAAAACCGGTACTAAATGAATTTAATTTTCGGTTTTTTTTTTTAATTTAATTAATTAAATAATTAATAAATAATTAATTAATTTAAATTAATTTAATTTAGTACCGGTTTTTTATAAAAAACCGGTACTAAATGAATATAATTTTCGGTTTTTTTTTAAATTTAATTAATTAAATAATTAATTAAATGATTAATTAATTTAAATTAATCTAATTTAGTACCGGTTTTTTATAAAAAACCGGTACTAAATGAATTAAAATTTTCGGTTTTTTCTTAAATTAATTAAATGATTTTTCGGTTTTTTAAATTAGTACCGGTTTTTTATAAAAAACCGGTACTAAATCAATTAATTTTAGTACCGGTTTTTTATAAAAAACCGGTACTAATATGGTTTATTTCCTCTTTTACTACCGGCTCATTAGTACCGGTTTTTTGTTGCTGTTAGTACCCCCTATTATTAGTACCGCTGAAAAACCGGTACTAATGATAGGAAAAAAACCGGTACTAATAATTTTATTTGGCGTAGTGGATCGATCTTACATGTGACGAACTTGTGGACAGATCCAGCATATGAAATACTAAATTATTGGCTATTAATTCTACTAGACTAAATTAATTAACTTTTACAGAATTACTAAACAAGTAAGATTAAATCTAAGAATATAAAATACTAAATCATGACCTATTATATAATATACTGGACTAAGTTTTGAGAGTAACTAGATTTTCAGTTAATATATATATATGGCACTAACGTATTATGTATATATAGGATAGTACAGTTATACTATTACCTAATAGTGAAAAACGAAAAGCGATTAAAATAGAAAGTCAGTCGACATGGCATTGATAATTGGATCTTGTTATTTTTTTTTTACATTAAAATTTTTTCTCTTTAGGAAAGATTGTCCTTTGCTTCGTCAACATGCAATACTATTTAATTTAGCGTCCATTTGCATCAGCACGATGCTTTGTCTCTGCAAAAGTTACAATAGTTGACACTTGACAGACTTGGCGAAGTCTTTACTGTAATTAATTACTCAGGCGCTCTCGCTGTTAAAAAAAAAATTAATACGCATCTCCTGATAATATTCAAGCCTTAAAAAGTAGGAACTTCAATTAGAAAAAGGTAGGATCAATCATGCTATCCTAAATTCCTATTCCACATTTGTTTATACTACTAGGATAATAAGCAATATAAAATTAGTTATATTTCGTGTTATCTCTAGTTTTCTCACCAATAAAGAAGCGCCACGTCACTTGGAAGTGATAGTTGTGATTTTGCTAAATAGGGCGGTGTAAACTGTAAAGTAAAAACTTTAAACTTTGCTTATATTTTTGTTTCTCCACAATAGATTTGGCATTTGCAGACAACATGGCACGAGTAAAGAGTCTAAAGACCACGGATCATCTTTTTGTTCAGTGTTTTTTTTTTTAAAAGTTTTGTGCGACATTTTTAATAGTACTAATGATAGGGCTATTTTTCTGCTCTCCAAGAACTTATCCAAATACTCTAGCAGTTAGTTTAAGTAAAATCCAAATATTTTAATTATATATTTGTTTATTCATTATAATTTCTAATGGATTTTAATTATTCTTCAAATATTTTCGTTCCTGTAAACTAGTGTAGTACCTTCCAGATCTCTTTTTCTTGCATGACGATGAAGCTGCTTTTGATTTCATTATTGGAATGCACCCAACTTAAAAAAGCAACTAGCATAGCTGTCCGGTCCGGGGCTTACCTCCCATTCCCATTCCATTACCAGGTAACAATTTTACATTTTTACTCATTTTATTTCCTTTCACACGAGGACAGTCACAACTTTGTAACATACTAACATCCAAATCATATTTCTTGCATGGTTTGACGGTTGTGTTATTTGCTCTCTGTATTTTTTTTTTACCCAAAACAAAATTTACTTGACCAACAACACCTCTTTTATAGTTAGGTAACACCAGTCACTTTCCATCAAATAAGAAATAACTTCAATCACTGTATGAGTACTGCAATTGACACAGAAACATACCTCTTTTTTTTTCTGATAAAAGATGAGGTTGATAGCATGCAATGATACCAATAATTATTCTATTACAAGTTTTTACAACCAACAGAGAAACATCAACATTAATTCAGTGTATCTTTTATAACAACAATTAGTAGCTCTGTATTGGAAATATCTTTCAACATAACAAGATTTCCCTGTATTTGAAAATGAGTGTTTCCTGCTCTAAAAATATTGTTCCAAAGTACATAACAAGATTTCCCTGTATTTGAAAATGAGTGTTTCCTGCTCTAAAAATATTGTTCCAAAGTACAAACAATGCTAACTTCTTTTCTTCATAGCTACTGTCAAGTTTTTTTTTTAAAAAAAAAGGGGGGGAGGCAAATCTGCTTATTTTCCTCTCCATTTTTATCATATACTAGCTTAAGATGCCCTCATATGTGAGCAAATAAAGAAAAAAATAATTATAATAACAATATATTGTTTGATTTAATATCGATACAAATAGATATGTTATTTAAATTTATTCCTTTATTAGATAGAAAATCAAAATATATTGTTACTTCGTATGGCGATTAATATCCGATCACATAAATCAATCGAACGACATAAACGCCTGTTACATGATAGACCTAGTGTGTAATACCTTTATGGTCCGTGCGTTTATAAGTAGTAGAAATAAGGGGAGTCAGCATTGTTTAAATCAGCGTTAACTTACCTATATAACAAGAAGAAAAATGACAAGAACATAAATTCACTGTAAAAACATAAACAATTTCTTCGACCAACACCGCAAGAAGAATAGCGTAGAAGACGCATAATAAAAATAAAGAAACGAAAAGGACCAATGAAGGGAGGGTCATTATGGAAAAAGACACTAAGAGGGGTACCGTCTAACATAACGTGGGACAACCAGTCGTGATCCATAATCTGTGGGTCCCACAGGCAGCAGGACCACGACAATGCCACACGAGAAGTATAATTTATTATTGGGTCCTACTTCTACTTCTCTCTTTCACTCTCTCCCTTTGTAGGGGATCTCTGTCCGTTAAATAAAATTTTGTTTGTTGCGTAACTTGTGTTACCTTTTATTTCCTCTTTTATTCCCAGGGATCCGGTCCAGCCCACAAGTGGACCGAATGTGGGAGCCCATTTCTTTATGATCAGCTGCGTGGCCAATCAGGTTATAGCCGTACAACAATTAACATTAATCAGAAACGGACTGAACCCCTCCAGTACAGAAAATAATGGAGGGTTTTCTTATTTTCTGAAACAGCAAACCGAATGATAAATAGTGTAATTTTTTTGTATTACACTATGACGAATAATATAACAGCTGAAATAGGTTCTCAAAATATTGTTTGATTATCATTTTTTGTTCAAAATATAATTTTCTCCCTCGAGCCCCCTTAAATTTCCTCAATTGTGCTTTCCCTGCTTGTTCTGAGAAAGCAATATGCATATCATTATTATTACTTTTTGTTTGTGTTATTAATAATAGTAACAGTATTTATTGTTATTTTAACTATAACGATGATTATAATTATGATGAAGGAGTTTATTATTATTATTATTATTATTATTATTATTATTATTAGAGATGGGCTAAAATTAGCCACGACTGACGGATGCAACCGCCAGCTACGATCAAATTTCAATTTTCGAGATTCTAACAGTCGATCCGAACCATTCAATGTGTTCTCCATATTGAAATCTCATTGGAGACCAAATTTTACATTTTTCTAACATTTTTTAGTGTTTTTTTGTTATTTCACAAAATTCTTAATCTAAATAATTCTGGACTCTTCAATAACTATGATTTTTAAAAATCTCAAAAAAATAGTAAATAAAATAAAATAATATAAAATTTGGTCTCCAATGAGATTTCAATATGGAGAACACATTAAACGGTTCGGATCGACTGTTAGAATCTTGAAAATTGAAATTTGATCGTAGCTGACGGTTGCATCAGTCAGTCGTGGTTGATTTTAGCCCATCTCTTATTATTATTATTATTATTATTATTATTATTATTATTATTATTATTATTATTATTATTATTATTATTATTATTATTATTATTATTACTACTACTACTATTACTATTACTATTATTTCAATGTCTTTTAATTTTTGACACTATTTATTTTTTCATTCTTCATGTTTATTATAGTTATGCTTGTAATTATTATATGTAATATTGTGGTTGTGATCGTAAGTAATTTTATTATGAGTAAGGTTTCGGTGCTACATTTTTTTGGTGCCACAAATGCCACACTTTACTTTTTTATTTTAAATTTTAAAATTTAAAATATAATCGTCCGATCCAAACCGTTGATTTTGTTCATTCTAATGACGGATGCATTGTCATAAAATTTTATAATTTTTTAAGTTTATTTGATTCTTGATCAAAAGATAAAAATGAACGGATCAAAATAACTAAAATAGATTAATTCTAATATGTCCATTTTTCAACCTCTTGATCAAGTATCAAATAAACTTTAAAAATTATGAAATTTTAGGACAATACATCCGTCGTTAAAATGAACAATATCGACGGTTTGGATCGGACGATTATATTTTAAAATTTTATAATTTAAAATAAAAATGTAAATTATGACATTTGCGGCACCAAAAAAATGTAGCACCGGAACCTTGTTCTTTTATTATTTTGTTTATACTTTGTTCTTGTCATTATCCTTATCATTGAATGATTGAACCAATAAAAAACTTTTTGAATGTTTAAACCTTACATGGCAAGAATGCCAATTTAGAGGTCTGGAAAAACTTTTGATTGACATGCCCGAAGTGTGACAACTTATTTGTTACGATTTAAAATCAAGTAAATCCAACTTCAGTCTATGTTGATATTTAAGCTGAACTCCCCTGCCCGGCTGCCCCAAGGGAAAAAAACGGAGTCTCCCGTTATTCGAAACCGGAGAGGAGAGAAGGGGACCAGGGGTCCAGGAAGATAGTGCTTGTTAGGTGCATAAAGTGTGCTCGGTCACCTTGGTGTGTTTCTACAAAAGAATCAATTAGAAAGGAGCTTTTTATGGGGGAACCACACGGAGACACACAGCGTTGACTGAACGGGAATAGCAGTGGAATAAAGAATTGGGATGACTAGAGTCTGTTACAATATAGTTTTCCAGAATTAAAAATATGAAATGTTCACATTAACTATTGGCAATTATAGACTACTTAAAATAATAGGCGTCTTCAGTAATTTTTTATTTATAAATATGCTTTTTTTTTATCAGCAGTCTACTAGCAATATATCTATATAGTGGATGACATGATACCTAAGCTACTCACTTGAGTAATATTTTTATTTTTTTTAATATTCTATGTTTTTATATCAGAAGTCTACCAGAACGTAGTAACATATTAATTTAGTGGATGATGCCAAAGCTACTCATGGAAAAGAATAATAATAATAATAATAATAATAATAATAATAAACCAAAGATCAATGCAGGAGCATATACCTTTAGTTCGAATATAAAATTTCAAGGAATAATAGTAGACTAAAGTTCGTTAAGAATATGTTATATATTCTTTTTCTTTCGATATAATATAATTTATACAAAGAATTGGTTCTGTGAGCATTTTTACTTTTTGCGATAACTAGAAGTAACAAAAGTACAAGATATTTGTGTAATATGCTTTACATAAAGTTTTCACTGGAAATATACATATTGTGAAATTCTCCACCGTCAATGCTTTGTCAGTTATTCACTTGAACAGGATATGGTTAGTGGTTGGCTTAATAGAATAATGTTTTTACATGATAACATCATGCTTCTACCCAAGGATTTTCTTTTACATTTTTCTATTTGACTTGAAAGACCGTGTACTTTAACTTGAAAGACCGTATTACCGTATACTTCTCTTTGGCTCCGTTTGGATAGGTGTGGGAAGAAGGGAAGAAGTGGGAAGAAATATTGGGAAGTGTGTAACTTTGTGAAGAAGTTGGATTGTTTATAATTTTTTTTCTTTCGTTCTTCCTTCTTCCTCCTTCTTCTTCTTGCATCCAAACGGAGTCTTTGAGTTTGCAAAACACTCCATTTAATACCAAACTACCCTTTATTTCAGATAAAAATACGATTGTAATCCATAAATAGCTGAGATCATTTAAGTCTTTTCACTGAAAAAAGTGAGAGCGTTTTGCAACCCAAATAACACAAGAATAAGAAATTTGGATATGCATGCTTATTCTGGAAGAAGCACGCATACCGAAATTTTTTATTCTTATTCCTTATTCATGGCTAATCCAAATACACCCATAGTGTCCTGAGCAATTCCCCTTCTCCAAGTCTTTTGCATTTCATCTGTTCCTGAATGATACCGCCACTAACAAAACATTTTTACCTTTATGCGAGCGCATTCTAAGTCGAAGAATTTGGATCCAAGATCAAATTAGAAGTCATTTTTGCGTATGCTTTGTGCAATTGTGCTTCCAGATATTATGGCCCGGGAATTTAATAGATGATGGGCTTAAATTTTCCAAACTTTTTGAACTTTTTTTAAGTGTCAAAGGGCCCTGAAGGCCTAGTTAATTGAGCCCAAAGATTAAAAAATAATATTAAATTAATATAATATATTAAAAATCATATCCATATAATAATATTTTTTTAAATAGTATCACAAGATCGGAATCCCAGATTCTGACCGCAGGATCGGAATACGGGACGACACCCGGGACGCAGATCAAATGATTGTTTAAAAATTTATAATTTTAATGTAAATTAATTTAAAATTTATACTTAATTATTTATTTTTTAATTAAATAAATAAATTAAATATTATATTTAATTAAAATTTTATATTTTAATTATTGTCGTATTATATATTATTTGATTATATATAGAGGTTAACATATAATATTATTTAATTATTAAGGTAAAGTAAGAACAACAATATTTTACATAATTGGAAAAAAATAAAATAAAGCCATTCATATTAAATTAATATAACAATTTTAATATTAAACTAATATTTATAATATAGAATTATATTAAAATCAGTCAAATCGTCAAAAATCCAGTTCTGGACATGTTAGGAATCCCGGATTCCGGGATTGAATCCGGTCGAAATCCGGAATTCCGATCTTGCTGTCGGAATTCGGGATTCCGATCTTGTGATACTATTTAAAAAAATATTTTTTTTAATATATTATATTAATTTAATATTATTTTTTTATTTTTCGGTTAATTGAGCCACCAAACATTATAGCCTAGTGTTCCCTAGATTTTGTGACCTGCGGCCCAAAGTTCCCTAAGTCATTTTTATGAATAATTCTTTTTAGAATAAGCAAGAAGCTGTGATATGTTAAGAGTAATGCTGAAAATTGATTAGTGACATCGTACTAATTATCATTGCGCTTTTTGTGCAGCGATAGCTTCTCAGTGATGGTCTATCACCCAGCACACTTCCGTCAATTTTAAATGTTTAGTTTAAAAAGTACAAATATTTTGTTATTTAAGTATAAATGTTCTGTTAGTTGCAAAAAGTATATATAAATGTTATAAGAAAAATAGTTATTTTATTAAGTATAAATGTTTAGTTTAGTAAGTATAAATGTTGAGTTGGGTAAATACAAATATTCTATTAATTAATTGAGTATAAATGTTCAGTAGTTGCAATAAAAAATATAAATGTTATAGGAAAAAATGTTATTACTAAACCAAGCGAAGGGTCACGAACTAGACAAAAAACACATGAAAAAATTAGAATGTGTCATGAATCGATTTGGTTCAAATTAATTTTTTTTTCCACTCTAGCCTAGTGTGCCTCGACTAACGCGTGATTTTATATTAAACCATTAATTGATGCATTTAACTGAACACTTGTAATTATTAAAGTGAACACATTTCGTTATTAAACTGAATTTTTGTAACAGACACTACTAGTCACGTGAGGCTCACGCGCGCGCCATTTGTTCAGCAATGGCGCGCAATGATAATTTCTGGTAATGCTAAAGTCAAACGTGACATCAAATATGATTTGAGATTAGCAATTAAAATTTTTAACAATCCATCCGAATCGATCAATATGAGCTTCATCTTGAAATTTTCTTGAACGCATACGTTTTTGGTAGAAAAAGCGAGACGCTGCGACATATTAATTCAAACTTTAGATAAGAATGTTTTAAGCAAATGGGACCGTTTGGATGGTATGGGAACGAGGAAGGAATGAGGATTTTAGGAAGAAAATATTAGAAAGAGTGTTATTCCAAAAATAAGAAATGTTGTTTGGATGGTGAGTTAGGAATAAGCAAATTAATATTAATT
Source organism: Rhynchospora pubera (assembly GCA_028095005.1). Lineage (NCBI taxonomy): Eukaryota > Viridiplantae > Streptophyta > Magnoliopsida > Poales > Cyperaceae > Rhynchospora > Rhynchospora pubera. The sequence goes on along the minus strand of CM051461.1, from coordinate 162,150,969 downwards.
TAAATAAATTATTTAAAAATTATTATTTTAATATTAAATAAAGTATTAATTAAAGAGCACACAAAATTTTATTTGGCTATTAGTATTCAGCTAATTTTGTTGAAATTATGTATATATAATTGCTGGAAGAAGCTATTCCTAGAAAGAAACTATTTTTCTCTTTATTCCTAACTTGTTTAGATGCTTAGGAAGAAGTTATTCCTATCTGTTTGGATGAAATGTGGAAATAAGAGAATAAGAAAATAAATTTATTATAAACAATCCAAACTCTTCACAAAGTTACACAATTCCCAATACTTCTTCCCACTTATTCCCTTATTCCTCTTATTCCCACACCATCCAAACAGAACTAAGAAGAAGTAATTCTTCCTTATTCTCATACCTTCCAAACGGCCCCATTAAGAACATTAAATCCCTTGAAGCAAAAGAGAATTGAGATTACAGATCCCAACTAATAATATTAAAACGAAGAAGTTCAATACAAGAAAGTTGAAGTCTAAAAGCTCAGACAGAGCTATAAGCTATTAGCTAACCAAGCTAAACCAAATAAACTGGACCCACGAATCCACGATCTATGAGAGATCTGGATCATTTAAAATCCCTTGAAGCAAAAGAAAGTAAGAAACCCAAGTCTGAGTAACCAAGCAGCCAACACAATATAGGCTCCGTTTGGATGGGTACAAAAATAAGGGAATAACTTCTTTTTACTCTCAAATTTATTATAAACAATTCAAACTCTTCATAAAATATAGGCTCCGTTTGGATGGGTGCAAGAATAAGGGAATAATTTATTTCTACTCTCAAATTTATTATAAACAATTCAAACTCTTCATAAAGTTACACATTTCCCAATACTTCTTTCCTTATTCCTCTTATTCTCACGCCATCCAAACGAAGCCTAAGAAAACAAAGTTGAGTAGTACAGTAAACTAGTAAAGGGACAACTCAGATAGTTTTGTAGTCAAAAGAAAACATGAAGCTCTGAGTAGGAATATAAGCTGAAACGGCGAAACATCTTCTATAGGGATTGAAATCCTCTACTGCCGTTATATTTTTTATCAATATACAACGACAGTCGAGAGCTGTCCGTTGACCGTTCATATTTTTTTTATCAATATTTAAAAATAAAAAAAATTTAAACACTCAATCTAAATTGTTGATTTTGTTTAGCTTAACGACCGATACATTTTTTATATAAGTTTTTATAAATTTTGGAGTTATTTTGATACTAGATCGAGTGGTCAACAAATGAACGAATCTGGTTAATTATCTCTAATTAATTCTAATACGTTCATAGTTTGGTCACTTAATCTAATATCGAATCGACTCCAAATTTTATAAAACTTATATAAAAACGCATCGTCCATAAAATTGAAAAAGATCAAACGGTTTGAATTAAGTATTCTAATTTTAAAATATTTAAATATTAATTCAATCCTCTTCTATAATGTGTTCATCCCTTTGCACGGTTGCCAGATCCTTGATAACTTAAACATAGAACATTAATTATAAATTAACTTGAATAAATTTTGACCTTTGCTATAATGCTATCTCTCATAGTTTGCGTATTCGAAACTTATTTTGGACCGACCAATAAAATTACTTTCATATTCGAAACTTCCTCGTTGTTTTGGAGTCTTTACCTTCCAGAAAAATTAACTTTCAGATAAATCGACAATAGGAAAAAAAGGCTATAAAATATAAACTTTCGATAAGAACAATAAAAAAGAGTAGTGCACCAGCCGGGAATCGAACCCGGGTCTGTAACGTGGCAGGGTACTATTCTACCACTAGACAGTGCTTTGTTGATGTAGTTACATCAAAACTAAGTAAAACAAAGTAGTACAATAGGCCACGAGGACCATTGAAAAACTACATATATATCATCTCTACTTATAAACGCACGAACCATAAAAGTATTACATGCTATGTCTAGCATGTAAACAGATTATGACGTTCGATCAATTTGATCTGTGGTTGGATATCAATCGCCAGATAAACAACAGTATATTTTGATTTTTCTTCTAATAAAGAAACAAATTAAATAATATATCTATTTATATCACTGGTAGATTAAGCTAAAATATTAGCTAATATTATTTTGTTTCTTTATTTGCCCGCATATGAGGGCATCTTATGCTAGTAATAATTTAAAGAGGTAGACTAAAATCAGCCACGACTGACGGATGGACCCATCAGTTGCGATTATATATCAACTTTTGAGGTTCTAATGGCTAATCCGAACCGTTCAATGTGTTCTCCATATTGAAATTTCATTGGGGACCAAATTTTATATTTTTATGACTTTTGTACTATGTTTTTGAGATTTTTAAAAAAAATTGTTATTGAAGGATCCAGAATTATTTAGATTAAAAGTTTTGTAAAATACCAAAAAAATACTAACAAATTTCATAAAAATATAAAATTTAGTTTCTAATGAGATTTCAATACGAAGAACAAATTGAATAATTCAGATCGACTATTATAATCTCGAAAATTGAAAAATCATCGTAGCGGTCTCGTTCGTGAATCACGCCTGATTTTAATCAACCTCAAATTTAAATTACTACAAATAATATAAGAAGATCTTTTTTATTTTTGAGAGAGTGATATAAGAAGAGTTTTTTTTTTTTTTTTGAATACATAAGAGTTTATAAGCCGGTATACGTTCTGATGTTGTTGATTGATTGATATAATGCTGATGACAGAAGAATACCAATGAGAACATTCAGATTTGACGATACAATTCTACCGCGCAGTCTGTAAAATAACACTGTTAACTATTTGTTACGAGGCCAACTAGGTGAGAATAGCTTAATTATTAAATTATTAAATGTATACACAGACGAAAAGAGCTAGAAATCTAATACACCGAGCCTATGTTACTCAGATACGGCATTTTGACAGCGTATCCCGTATCGGACGCGTATCCGACGCGGATACATGTGCGATTCGCGTGCAATACGCACCGGGTGCATCAGCTGGCGAATCTGAATATTTTACTTTATTTGACCACAAGATACGATCAAAGATACGCGTACCCAGGACGAAATGCGCGGGTCCCAGGAATATTTATGGAATGCGTCATCTACACCCACGGGAAACCTCACCTTTGCGCACATGCATCATAGCACAACTCTTGCCCTATATATACTATCTATGTATTAGTTCCATTTCCATTGTGGGACTTAAATTATACTTCAAAACCGGACAAATAGGAATACTTATTGGGCCTAGGTAGTGAGGTGGGCCTTGGGTGCTTCAGCAGTTCGGCTTCTCAAAGTTTTTTTTTACTGTTAACTTATTTTCGTTTTTTTTTTGTCCTTTTATTTTTCATAGTTGAATAATTGTTAACTTTCTCAACATAAATTAAAATATATAAATTATTTTTTTAATTACAAAATATATTATTATTATTATTTTATATATACTACCGTATTCTAGTTTTTAAAAAAAATGACGTATCCCCGCATCGTATCCGATACGATACCCGCATCCGCACTCGAGTAACATACCGAGCAATAGCTTATATTCGAAGATCTTTGCATTATGATCTTCACATAAATTAAATCAACGAAAAAGAATCACAATTGAACGATTAGGGAACATTAAAAAAAGAAATGACCCAAGATGAGCGTTTATTTATATTTTTTCCCTTCTGACAAGTTAGCCACTGTAAAATTCAATATTTTTTTTCCAAGGTGCAGATAGGTTGATTTAAAAGTGAGCACGGTCCGGAAGAACCGGCATTCATCCAGTAACATGCTGCCACGTGTAGCAGCAGCCCACCTAAGGATAGTGTGATTCCAAGGATAGTAGCCATTGGAAATGAAATGCTATGATTAATTCGCTTTCCGAGAACAAAATAATTATCTTTTCGTTGAATCATATACCGGTGCGGTGGCGTTAATAACCTTTCGTCAGCCAGTACGGCTCCACTGCGGGTTTTTTCGATTTGTTACATAATAAATATAAATTTGAAATTATTTTTTTCGAAAAATATATATTGAGAACAAAGACGGCTAATATAATTATCAAAATAATAATAAATATAACGTTAATTGTTTATTTTTTAAAGTAGATTGTATATCGAATCATGTATTTATTTAGATTAAATAATAAAAAGTAGAATTCTAGTGTAATTTGTGGTTCTTTTTTTTTTTTTTTTTGAGGGTCAGGTCGTAATTTGTGGTTCTTATTCAATACTTTATTTTTTGGAAATTAAAACGGTTGTTTATATTATCCGATAAATACTTCATAGTTGGAGTTCAATGGTGGATTGCATGAGGATTTATAAATAAAGTTCGAGGATACACTTTTTTTGTGTGTGGTGTTTATAGCCCTAAGACCTTGCTCCGGAAAGAGGTAACCCGAGTTATCTGTCTGATTGCTTGAAATATCAATAAACATACATTATAACTTGTTAATGATGCTAACCTCCTCTCTAATATATATAAAAAAAATTGTCCTTTCATTTTCATTAGAAGGGAAACAATAAATTTATAGACAAAAAGGTATTATTATAAAGTATTTTGGTTCCCTTAGCTTTTTAATTAATTTCGCTGCACCAGATTTTGGAGGTGACCGGCATTCCCTTTTTAAATTTGATTTTAAGTTATGTTTGCTTCCTACCATTTCCACCAATCCACCAAGAAGACCTGAAGCAAGGAACATCAGTTCTTATTTCTTTCCTCATCTCCCGTTACCTCTTCTGGAGCAATGGGAGTATTTTTAAGTTCCTAATTAATGTTATATAATATAATGTTATCAGGGCATGCTGTGGATTAATAATTCTAGATTATGAGGTCTTTTATAGAAATTTAATTTAAAAATAAGTTGGGGAGGCTCGCCTCCTAATTTATCTTAAAAAAAATAATTCTAAATTATGCGGTAAATATTTTAGTTGTTATAACTCATATTTTGAATATTAGCGAAAATACGTTTGATTTGACAAATAAAAATGTAGTTTTTGTATGTTCAAACTGAAGATATGGTACGAGGCTACAAGCTACAATGGGATGATCAAACAAAGTGATTAGAATGATGAATCGAGATGTCCACTTGATTTCGATTTCGATTACAAAGGACCGTGGGTTCGCTTAAAGTGTCTTGTGCGTGATGAATCAAGCTGTCCCCTTTATTTTTTATTTTTTATTTTTCCTTTTTCGTTGTGTTTTTGTAGTGGGCAACTGCTGCTAACATTTCTAAAAAAACACTTTGCGATTATCATCTTGAAATTTTACACGCAAGATATGTATTTCACTGATTGCAGCAAGACAATATATAGTGGGGAATTATAGGATCCAAACTGAAATTGTAACTAGTGGGGACGTCGCGCGTTGCGCGACCTATCTTTCATAATATAATATTTATTACCAAATGATTAATATATATACAGTACATTCACAAAACACAAAAATACAGAAATAAATAAATTAACAGTCTTAAATTATCACCAAGGGCGCAACGCAAACTATAGGTGTGCTGTATGTATGAACGAAAGATCAAAGTGCATGCTATAATTATATTCTGTTGAAAGAACTTATGGTTCATTTCACAGTAATCGAGTTCTCTCTATTCTCTTATCAAACATCCAACTTATATCTATTCTAACAGAAAGCATATATTTTCAAACAGAAAGCATATATTTTCAATATTAAATGCACATCTCTAAACTAAAAGAGTACACACAGTATATATATGCACACACACATACACACACACACAGTAATCCAAAATAAAATAGTGCCATGGATTTGTAAAATATAAAGGAGTCTTTATTCTTCTTGGATTGTTCTCACTATAACACAAAAAAGCACAACAAACCAAAGTTCAATTTGACAGTATTTGTAATAGGCAGACATGAATCAGAAGATGAAAATGAGTACATTGAAATTGAGAAAATTATATCAAATTACAGATTGGCCTACATAAATAAGAACTTGTATGATTTGTATACTCCCATTAAAGAAGAAACAGACTTCATTTTTGTGTTCACTCTTATTAATATGTCAGAAAATGAGCACCGAGATGTAACAAATTTTATGTTTAAATTGTATAAAAACAGAGTCTTTGTGAAATGATTCACCTAGTCACCTAGCGACCATATTATGTAGGGTTGAAAAACTTTGTAATGAGAAAAACCTTGCTCTTTTCAGAACTCAAGTGTGCAGCACTCCCCATCTCCTTCACTCAGTTTCTGAAAGGTGGTCCAGCAACAAATACAACAAACATGGGTAAGCAAAATATGTGAATAATATTTTTTTTGTTTTTTTAACTTAAGGTGACTACCTATAAGTACACATGACAAAATCTAATAGCGTATAAACAAATGCATTCATGAATATTCTGCCATAAATTAAAATGGTCAGAAAAAATTAGAGAAAAGATAGAATCATAAAATTTATATGAAATATTATATTATTCAAGAGAAGAAAAATAGTAAATCAACCTTATCTTCATTATAGTATTCAAGAAAAGGAACATTGTAATACCTAAAATTATTTTATTATTAAAATATAAAATAATGAAACTGTAAATCAACTTTGCAAAGTCAAAGAGAAAAATAATTAGGCTTATAAATTTGATCTGTCATTTCATTTATAAGCAACAACTACTGAATTTATTGAATGTTTTAATTGCATTTTCTGACCCCAGTACCAAATCATACCTCACCCAGAAAAATATAAAGTTGAAGGCAAATTTGCAAAACTAACCTACTAAGAAGGCCCAAATGTGATCCCTATCAAGTTGGCCTTATGAGGTCTTGGTCAATTCTGCAATAGCTCATCTTGTTTCATCTCTATTAAATTTGGTGGCATTTCATTCGTGTTTCTTTCAGACATTTCCCGGCACAAATGACCCTTCACTATTTATCCATATCTAAAAGAAAAGTATATTATTCAACCAGAATCATGAATTTAGGAGACTAAATAGAATAACTATGAAATTAGGAGATTAAAACAGAATAAATGCTGAAACCAAATAAATACATTAGTGTAAGCATTGTTAAATACAGCTATGTTTGTAGCCATGAATTATAATTCAACCAAGGGAAGTTTCCTCCATTTTCTGACACTTTTTTATTTTGTAATTAGTAGCCTTCAGACTATACTTAAAACTATATTTATTCTTTTTCATTTTTTCACTTAGACTTAGCTTGTATATCCAGCTTTCGTATTTCTAGCAACTAACTTCGAATTTAAATCCTCAATTAGTTTCCAAATACCTCTTTTGTGTAGTTGTATCCCAAACTTAAGACTTTGACTCCGAATCACAAAAATAAATTGCCTATTGGCTATCGATAAATCTGTTCTCTATTTTTCGTAATCATTTTAACTTATGACCATGCAAGGCGAACTGAACAAAACAAAAAATGATAATTTGTGTAACAGAAATAAATCACCCATCCGTAAATTAGTACTCTTTTTTTAGACAAATTACCTGACAGGCAAAGGTCCGATGACCAGAGCAGAGAGTAGCCACCAGAAGGGACAATGCTACCAGATGAGGCACCCAAAGGTATGAAACCCAAATGGTTGAAATTTCTGGCCAACCAAGTTACTATATAAATGAATTAAGTCAGTAGATAATTAGGGAAGAAAAAAAAAACTGGCCATCTCCAACATAAATGTTAAAAATTTGTTATCAATGGATAAATAGAAGGAAATATCAATACGCACCTCATAAAATTCTTGAGACCAACAAACATAAGCCCCCTAAGCATCCAATGTTAACAAATAACCATATTGCACCAATCTCATTGTATGTTATTTGAGGAACAACGTTTACAATTAATGTGACACACTGACACATCTGTTCTGAGATACCACTCTTTTTAAATTAAAAAGAATATGACCATTCAACAAACAAACAATGAGATATATTCATCTGAATGACTATTAATGTTTATGGTCAACAGCAAGCAAAAGCTGAATCTTTAAATCAAAGTATATTTGTTGTACTATGTGTAGTACTGGTAAGCTTGTTGAATGGTCACCTTTAAATCAACTCTTTAAATCTTTAAATCAAACTACCTGCAGAGGGATATATATTAAATCAACTCTCAGGTGGCAGCAAATATTAAAGTTCAAGGTCACCTTTAAACAGAATTAATTAGGCACACAGTGCTATGACATGTAAAGATCTATAAATTGGCAAAAAATAATTTAGAGTTTACCTAGGTAGAGACATGGAGCTGCTCATCAATATTGGCCTCTAATGTTTCTGATCCAAACCAAACGTAAGGCGTAAAGCCTCTAAGCAACAAAATTTCTAGAATTGCAGCTGAAAAAAAAAAACAATATGATCATCAGACATAATTCGAGAGCTTCCAAGATAAAAAAAAAAACTCGGTAGATTGCAAAAAAATAAAGTTACAAATTAAAACCTGCAAGCTTTATAAACGGGAAGATAAATTGAAGAAAAGAAGCGAAAATAGATGCCTAAACTCACCTAATCGGGACATACTTCAATTGACAGGCCAGAACCACCAACTGAACAAAGCATACAAAAATAACAACCACAAAGTAGAAGAGAGGAGAAGAAGGAAAGCAGCGATCTACTCGTCAGCCTGAGCGAAGGCTTTAAATTTGCGCCGAAAGGAAGAAAGCAAGTCCCTGAGCCACCGAGATAGAGAGGAGAAGAATCAAGAGAGCTGAGATAGGAGAGAGGAGAGGAGAGGAGAGGAGAAGGCTTTGTAGAGGAAGAGAGAGCGCATGAGAGGAGAAAAATGGAGAGAGCCGTGGTTTGCTCTGCGCAAAGAGGGGCTCGGAAGAGAAAAGGGTGAGAGAAGAGGGGGCGAGAGAGAGAGAGAGAGAGAGGCCTTATCAAAAAAAAAAAAAAAACAGAGAGAGAGAGAGAGAGAGGTGTTTGGCTCTTCACGCGTCAAAAAGACGCCTGTAGAAAAATCGAAGAGGCGCGTCAGATGGACGGATAGATCGAACTCGATCAGACAAACATGATTGATTCGGAAAAAAAACGAACGGTCAAGATTGAATTACTGTGCGAACAACTATTTACCCACAGTTGTTTCGGATCGGATCTATATCTGCCGATTAATATATGTTTTGATGGGAAGTTGCATCTTGCATGTAACACCACTGCAATGGAGGTTCATGGGTTGTCAGAACTTTTTTCCCCCCTTAATTAAAACTTTAAAAGTTCAAACATACATCTTGCTGAACTCTAACATGCTCCGAACCGTGACCGCCGATATTATTCTAAAACAATTAAAAATTTTTAAAATTTTTTCTTACAAAAATTTAATATGGAGATCTTATCAAGCAAATCAAATCAGTCGTTCCAACTTTCAATTGAGATTCTGACGCATTCAGATGCAACCATACATTTTAGTCTTTTTAATCATGTACTTTTATTTACACTTTGTTCAAAACATGAATTTAATATGACTTGTTTATATACGCATTAAAAAAAAATTAGGGGCTGTTTGGATGGGTAAGGAATAAACAAGAATAGTAAATTCCGAATGAAAATTTATTCCTAACCATCTAAATTCTTCACAAAATTACACACTTCCTAATGTTTTCTACCTAGGAATAGGTTATTCCTAAGCGATCCAAACGGCCCAGAGTTACTAAAATCCGAAAACGAAAATAGTACTGTTGTTTATCGTTCCATTTTTTTTATCTGAATTATTTTATTGTTGTGAGCAATTCTTTCTTCTTTTTCGTTGTTCTTTTTTCCTTAGTTTGACAGCTTCTGTCAACACTTTCTAAAAGAACAATATTTATATTATACAATTATTTTAAAATGCAACTACAGCTTTAAAATTTTTCCCAAAAATTACTAGAAAATGTGTTCATATAATATTTGGATTGGAGTGGCACGCCTTACTGTAACATGAATTTCTTATAAATTTTAAGCTCATTCTTTGACTTCTTAATCCAAGTTGTTGGAGAACGAATCAAAATTGACATATATTCTGTCTTGTGCTCCGTGCTTCGTCATCTAGTGTTATTGGTTTTTGTAATTTGTATGCACATTTCACTGTATATACAGTGCGGTGCATGTTCTGTATATCGTAAAAATGCACTGCATGCGCGCCAATTTTATAAAAGTCAAAGCCGAAGGATTTGACGGTTCAGGTAGTAATGTAGTATCAAGTTTGTCTTAAAGCTTAAAAATGATTACAACAATGGCGTTTAAGTCTAGATACGCGTACAGTTGGAATGATTTTGCTGTCACTTCGATGCAACATTATGTCTAGAAAAGCTATATAATTTATTGATAACAGATTATCAATGCGAGCATCACATTCGCAAATCTCTGCGCCGCGCCGCCTGTAATTGACAAGTTTTAGGGATGTTTGTTTCATGTATAAGAGTTTGCATAATTAAGGCTCTCGTTTGGATGAGAAATAAATTTATTATAAATTCTTTATAAAGTTACACATTTTTCAATACTTCTTCTTACATTTTCTCACTTCTTCCCTTATTCCCACACTATCCAAACGGAGCCAGAAGTTATGCAACGCTCATGCAATCAAACATCTTTTACGTAAAATTATATAAGAGTGCATAACTTATTCATCCAAAAATGTTGCATAATTTATGCATCTATTTTTTTTCATCTCATTTGATATTTGTACCCTTCAATTAATTCTCACCGGCTTAGAGACTGCTCAACATATTGTTTTTAGTGATTGTAACTTTGCCAAGGAAACGTAGGTATTGCTAGGCTTAAATTCTATACAGCATTTGGGAAATTTAGTTCGAGAGGAATAGAAGAATTTTTAGAAAGACCACAAGTGGATTCTACAAGAGGCCACACTTTTCAGGAGATTTTGTTAATTTTATCTCTCTTTAGTACTTTTATTAGTTTTCTTTCTTTTTTTTTTTTTTTTGCTAACTAGGTAGCATCTATCTAGTGTCACTCTACAAAAAAAACTTTAGTATCGCTACATTAATATCTGTTTTTAAGGAAATCGGTATAAAAAAATAGTCGGTGGCAATTTCATAATTGTCAAGTTTTATTTTTAGTACCGGATTTTTAGAAAAATCAGTGCTAAAATATTGGCCGAAAAAATAAAAAAATGATTTATGTTTAGTACCGTATTTTTTTTAAAATCGGTACTAAAGATACTATTTTTAGTATCGATTTTTAATAAAAAACCGGACTAAAAAGTTGTCAAAAAAATCAAAATTCTGTCTATCTTTACCGATTTTTTCTAAAAAACTAGTACTAAAGATAGTTTTTTAGTACTGGTTTTTAATAAAAAACTAGTACTAGAAATATGATTTTTAGTAGCGGTTTTTCTAAAAACCGGCACTAAAGATCAATTTATTTTTTTAAAAACAAGATGCCGCCAAAATTAATTAAGTTGTCTCTCTCTCCGTGAGAATTTTTCTAAGTCCAAAATTTAGTTGTTGCCTCCTTTCTCTCTCTCTACTCTCTTCTTCTCCACATGCCTCTCCGGTCCCTCTCGATCCACTGCCTCTCCCTCCCTCTCCACCGTCTCTCTCTCTTACTCGACTCGACTGTGCCATTCTCTCACTGCTCTCTCTCTCTCTCGACGTGACTGTGCCACCTCTACGACGAGTAAGGTACACCATTTTCTCACTGCTAATAGATTTTGGTGAAATTTTTGTGTTAAATGGTTAAATCGAGTAAATTAAGGTTAATTTTTGTTAATGGATTTTGGAATTGAGTTTAAACCCGAAATTTTTATAATTGAAAAATTATTGAATTTTTTTAAAATCATGTTAATTATTATTTAAATTATTGTGTATGAATTATTATTTATTTCATTGTGTATAAATTTGTTATGAATTTGTATAAGTAAATTATTTGTATAATATATAAATTTTGAAATGTGATATACCGGTACATCGGTATTAATTGATGGCTAGCAAAAAAAGACGCTAGCCTCAGAAATAATTTTTTTTATGATGATCAATAGTACCGGCTATTAGCCTAAAAATCAGTACTAAAGATAGTAAATAAAAAAAAGCGATGATCTTTAGTACCGGTAAAAACTTAGGTGGTATGAAATGAGGGTGAGAGTGGCAAGCGTAGGTGGCAGGGAAAAAAAAGAGGCTGGGTACGCAAAGGAATGAACAAACAGGAGATCAGCGATAAAAATAAAAATACTATCAACGGACTATCACATTTAAAAAATAAAAGCTTATTAACCGGCGACGATGAGAATGAGAAATCCTTATCATACGTGATTTTAACACAGCCAACTCCAATTATTGGTCTGTTCTCACTAGTCTCCTTTTCACTGGTGTCGCGGAGAAACTTCCCCTTTCAGTGGTCTCATCTCATCGCCTCGAGTCAACTTCAGCCACATGCTCCATACACATATCAGCCATTGATCGAATTCAAGCTAAATTTCCATTCTGATTTAGATCAAGCAATCTAAGTAAAGCCTAATCATATAAATGCTCTAATTTCCTGTTTTAGAATTTAGCAAACTGGTCAATATGAACAAGCAGATTGGACTTTAGATATGTCTAATTGATACTTGGCGATAAGAGCAGCAAAGTAGCACATGGATGATATTGATATATCATCATAAATATCGTCCATAATTAAAATGACAAAATAGCCTATACGGCGATTGCATTTTTATTTGATTTATTATTTCCTTTTATTTTTTCTTGTCAGTGTATAAAATATAAAATTCAAATGCATGGCAAGAGTGTTGTGGGAAAGTGGGAGCACCATTACCCAAACGGGGGCAATTTGCCGTCGTTTCCATCTCTGTTTCTTGGTTTTCTGTGAAATCCTCTCTGCTTATTGTTTTATAGCGAGTCAGATGCTCCTCTACAAAATATAAAAACGACATAATAAAAAGATATTTATTATTAAATAATTATTCAATAAGATTTTAAAGGCCTTTATATTGACATAATTTGTAAATAATATATTGAAATACTGATATTTTTGCCAAAAAAGTTGTAACCTTGACAAACATAATTTTAAATTAAAAAGGTGTATGCTTAATATTATTTATGAAATTCAGAAGAAATTTAGAAAAGTGCTGGAAAAGAATAGTGCAAGATATTTTCTTGGATTTATTTATTTTTATTTAGAAACTGATTAGCGGGAGCTGCCAATCCGAATTTTTGGGATCTTGTTACTATACTAGTCTGTCGCCTCAGTATTTACTATAAAAAGCCTTAAAATTTGACGCCACAGGAAATCAAAACCTTCCTCTGGGAGAAAAGTCGCCGTTTTTGGTCTTGTCATTTTGCGACTAACCCCCTGAATCCCCTCACCTTTTATATATTTTTTTGTAGGGTTTTAGTCTTGTGCTAGCTTAGCTCAGCTAATAGTCTAGTACCTCTACTAGGGTTCTTTTTTAATACACTAAACCAATCACTCTTTTAATACATGGGTATTCTCACTCATGCATGAAATTGAATACCTCCACTCTCTAGTAAGTACTAACTAAACTCGCGCTCACCTCACTAGCTAGCCAGAGATAATACACCAGGAGGTCGATTTTGGTTGGTAGAAAATGGAATACTCATTAATTGGCCGCGCAAGAATTTGAATGAAATAAAAGAAAATTGGGTTTTTATTTGTTATGTAAACGAGGCATTCTCTCCTCGCTCTGTTTCTCTTAAATACATTCTCTCTACGTTCCTTCCTCACCAAGGAGCCAAATTCGGGTTTAATTCAACACAACCGTTTCATCTCTCGCGTCAAGAAAGATCATGGTTAGTATCATTTCTCTCAATTGGCGCATAGATTTCTCGATTGCTAGTACAGGGAAAAATTGACAGTGTTTGCGTTTTTCTGTGTTTTTTTAAGGTGGGTTTCTCCAGTTACGTGCCCAATTGGCTTGAAGCAATTTTAGGAGAGAAGGATTTTTTCTCTCCATGTACAGTTCATGAATCAAGCAAGAGAAATGAGAAGAACATATTTTGTCTCGACTGCTGCCTCTGCATCTGTCCCCAGTGCGCGTACCATCACCGCCGCCACCGGTTTCTTCAGGTACATATGTTCATGCAAATCTATGCTTTCTTTGTATTCATGTGCTTGATTTTGAGTAATTGAACTGAATTGTATACCTTATTTTGAAAGATTCGAAGGTACATGTATCATGATGTTGTTAGAGTCGAAGAATTCGAGAAGCTTATAAATTGCTCTGCTGTCCAGGTCAGGGGCAAGATTCGATTATTTTCTGCTAGTTGTTTTCTTATAATTTTGAAACAACCGCAAAGATGCAATCAGTTCTGACGAATTTGTTTTATATATTTCAGTCTTATACAACAAATAGTCATAAGGTTGTATTCTTGAATGAGCGGCCGCAAACTAGCAACTATCGTACTCCCAACTTGTGCCGATACTGTGATCGGTCTTTACCCGAGCAATACATCTACTGTTGCATCTCATGCAAGGTACCAAGTTTGTTCAATTTTGCTACTTATTAATTTTCCTGTAATTACTTTAGATTTTTTGTTTACCTCCTAATTGTGGATGTTTTAAATTAAGGTTAAAGAGTTGTTGAGGCGTGGTGTTGGGATTGCAAGAGAATTAAGAGAATGTGATATCATGCCAATTGATGAAGGACAATTCACATCGGATTCCATTTTGGAATCACCTGACCTCTCTTCTGGTAGTTCGGGCGGGGGCAATGCTGTAAATTTGCACGATAAGGCGGTACTGGTACCGATTGGTATGGAGGTGTCAAGCCGAAGAAAGAAAGGGGTTCCGGTACGGGCTCCTCTATTCTGATTAACTGGGTCTGAGTCTGAACAGAGAACATTGACATTTTGGAGGGAATTGACAGGGTTCAAGAAGAACCCAAATTAAACATTATGCATTTTTTGGAGGGTCTTTGGTTGTTTTGCATATAGACCCTTAAAATATTGTATTTCTATTTAGTTCCCCATGTTATTATTACTATTTTAAAACCATCAGGTCCGAATTTGACTAGCAATTATCAAACAGTTTGCTTGTATCTTGTTTTAGAAGATGTCTATGAAGTACAGTTCTTTCTTATTGCGTATATGGTGTGGTCCTTATTAGTCTCTGATATGCTGCAGTTGGGTTGACTTAATTTACTGTATGCACAATTAGATATATTTTTTACATTAAAAAATGGAGGTTTTATTTATTATTATAGATGTACTTTATTGATCAAATGTGCACGACTGCATGCAAGCGCAGTGAAAAGAAAATATCAAAATGGATCTTGAATACTTTATATTTTATGTGGTTTCTATGTAAGATTTCAACACTAGAACCGTTTGCTAAGGATTTAAATTTGTATAAAATTTATACATGTAATCAAAGAATTCACATCTGTATGAATTGATTGATTATTTACCGGTTCAGACTCTATATGGGAAACAGACTCCATCTTGAATAAGTGCAGTTACTATATTGCGTATATTGAACAACAACCGTTGTTTTATCTTCTCTCTTTTTTTTTACTGTAATTACTGCGGAATTTAATTTATACGGATTTTGAGCATTAATTTTCACCTTCCCTCGTTTATGTAAGTTCATATTTACGGGGAGGGATTTCATGGTTCCAAGTAGAACGCCTTTTAATTGTTTTACAGCTGTTTGCCACAAAACCAGATTTTTCTTTATTTTTTTCCCCTTTTACCTTTTTTGTTATTTGTTTATTTATGACCAGAATGCTTAGCCTCCTGTAGCCACGCCGGGTTCAAACAAGAGCACCATGCCAGAAAGGCCTCTGCTCCTTTGCATTAATTGTTACTAGTGTCAGAAATACTTTCTCCATCTTTTGCAAGAGAAATAAGTGAGTTAAAGTAAATGGCAAAGAAAATGAGGAAAAGAACAGGTTGTATTTGAAACTTTTTGGTACTTGACAAAATTGACTCAAAGAACATGGCAACTTCAAAATTGACTCAAAAGAACATGGCAACATTTAAAAATGGGCAAAATACCCAAGTTTGTAGTGTTTTTTTTTTTTTTAAGTAATGTTTCAATTGCAGCCATTTGCAGGCTTGCAGCACATAAATAAGCGGGGGATCCATTTATAATTTTTTTTATATAATACTTTTAAGAAGTATTAATTTTAAAGTACTACACATGAAATATAATTAACATTTTATGCATATCATACGGATAAATAAAACAAAATTTGTTGCACATTTCCACATTATCGACCGACTTGAAATTTACAGTTATTCGTAGTTTGCAAATTGGTTAAAAATGTATCCATGAAGACAAAACGCGATTAACAAAATAAAATATTTAAAATATTTTTTACTTGATTAACAAAACGCGATTAAAATTGACAAAGTTAAATGTCTCAGTCTATACTAACTCAAAATAAAATAAAATGCATATTTATTAGATCTTGAGATCATTATTCTGGAGCTCGGTAAAATGATCCAGGGCGCTCGCTAACATTTGTGATTAATTTGAAGGAACAAATAAATTTGAGATTCGTGATGAATAGTTTAGATTCAGAACTCGGTACATACTACTAGAGTATTGTATAAGAAAGTCTAAAACTTGTCATTACCAAATCCTTTGAGATATAATTTCTTGAATGGTTGAATACATTTCATCATAAAACCAATTTTTCTACTTGTTTGAAATCTCTAGTCACTCTGCATATCTTACTCGAGTAATTTTTCTTATTTGGTATAATTATGACATCTTTTTTTAGATCTCTAGTCACTCTTACGTATCTTATCCGAGTCATTTCTTAATTAACAATTAGTTATTACATTTTTTCTTAAAAGATTTGCAAAGTTATCTCCTTTTTATATTTTCTAATTTTATCTTCTTCGCATTAATTTAGTTTGACTAAAAAAATAATATTAATTTATTGAAAAGAATTTTGTATTAGTGTTATTTCCATTCTAACATTCAATCTAAGCGAAGAGCTTAATCTTTTCATTCTAAAATTAAATCTATACCCTTGCTCAAATTAGATTATAATAATTAATAAACTATATTATTTGTAACCAAGGATTGAATACACCATTATTTATAATCTACTCCTTTGTCAACATTTCAGTTCCATTCACATGTCTATCTTAAGAGTTTGCACAAGAACACGAGTTTGGAGGGAGAGAAAGGGAAGACGACGAAACGATTGAACGAGTTTACTCTGTCCGGCTGCTTACTCGCTCTAGATCCGAAAAACAAGGAAGGAGAGAAAAAAAAGAGGAGATTTTAGATAGAGTGATTTCCTTTCAAAAAGGATTTACTCTACTGTTTTTATACCCCCATTTGGAAGATAATAAGACCGGACAACCTTCTTCTTCTCTACTCTCCGTTCTTTTAATGGTGTTGTCGTGGACCACAGCTTAACGGTATTTTCTTGTGATCTCGTAGCACGAAAAAAAAAAAAAAAGGCTTGTGATCAGTGATTAGAATGGACTGGACTAGAACAACAACTTATGCTGAGCCTAATTAGGCCTGCATGGTCACAACTCACAAACATGATGATATCGAATCATCCTGTGATAACAAATGATTAATATAAAAAATTTATGCATAATGAGATATGATATTAAAGCTAATATTTTAGTTATTTTTTAATTTATATTAATTCGTTAATTTATAGATATTCATTTTAATATTCAAAATATCGTATCTGACTCTATCTAATTCATATTCATATCCGCTTAATATTCAAATTGTGTTCGTATGCGAAAAATATATGGATAACAATAAGATTGGACTAGTATTCAATTCGTATCCGTTCTGTTTTTATCCAGGTCTCTATTTCTCCCCTCTTAAAAACATGCCACGCATTCTATTTTAGTAAGGGCTTGACGTAAAGTTTTTTTAATTATATTATTTAATTCCAGTCCCTTTACGCTTACGTTTGAGGGTCATTTAACATGCAAATGTCCGCCTACTATGCGAATTTTATACCAGGGTTTAAAATGGTTAATGTGAAATTGAAGTTAAACGACATTAAAATAGTGATGTTTGAGTAAAGGTGAATAAAAGAAATCAAGTTGTCATTTTATACTATGTTAGCAAGTATAGTACTAAGAATAAAATACATTTAATTATTTTTGTTCCTTTTATTTTTAAAGTATCAATAAGCTGGTAAAACTTGACAGCTCTCCAAATTAACATGCCCAACTCACTGTACAATTTTTCTTTTTCTTTTTTATTTCTTGTAAGGCTCACTGTATAGTTGCTGATGGCTTGATGCAGTTTTTTAACGAGAGAGAAGTTCGGTCTTACAGATAATTTTGCAAAATAAAACTGATGACCAAATTGTTAATCACCGAAATCAGAAGAGTGGAAATGCGATGCTCAGAATTTGGAGTAATTTATGGAGTGAAATGCTTAGTCCATATTTTTCGAATAGTTCAATAATATTCATCATCAGTAGATTGATAAAAAAAAAAAAGACAATATCGAAATGCATGACGAAAAGAAGAGAATTTTTACCAATTTGGTGAAGTCCAATACCCTATGTGATATGTCTGAATGCCACCATATAAATGTTTGTTCTTACATTTGCAGATTGCTTCGTTTTTACCCTCTGTTGAATGGGCTCCAACGACAAATGGCGAAAAATAACTTGTAGCAAAGAGAAGTAGCTAGCGCCATTGACTGAAAACGGCTTCTTCAAAGTTGAATTTGCAACCAATTCATTGAGTTTAGAAGGTAAAACAGCATCAAAACAGACTGAATTTTGTCCAACTCATAGCAGCAAAAGGGTTTGTATAAAAGAGGTTAGACCTGTGAACATGAATTTCTATTAGGATCTATTGTCTATTCCTATCAGTGTTGTTCTCCGGCTATTTTTAACAAAACCAAACCTGTGAACATTGAATACTTGAACAGTTTTATACTGCTAAGGAAGCAACTGGGATATCTGGTAATTTAAATTTCTATTTAAAAGTGCAAATTTCCATTAATGCAGCATATGCATTCCTCCCTGCAGATTGTGACCCTCCACAAATTACAAAAAGGTGGAATCATAAATAATATCATTGGACCATTAGAAAAGATCATATTAACAAGCTGTAATGTTTGAAATCGAGTCGTATGGCGATTGATCTGATGCACTGTGACTAAACAATAGAAAAGGTCATACTAACAAGGTGTAATGTTTGAAATCGAGTCATACGGTTGCCGATCTGATACACTGTGACTAAATCTGGTACTTCAAAACCAAAAATGAAGAAAATGGAAAATAAATATCTGCTTCGCAAATGGTATCACCCTGAACAAAAGAGTAAAACGGAAAATGATGTAAAAACAGTCCGGATTGAAATTGGTACCATTTTCATGCTGAATTTACCAGTGGCATGAATGCATACCAGTTTACTATAAACAATACCCAGATCTGATAGAAAAGTTATTGGTTGATTTATCTTAAAAGAAAGGCTGAAGGAGTAAAAATGAAAAAAAAAAGAAATACCTTTATTTGAGTTGCAACCACATTGCATCCAAAAGCTGATAGAAGTCCAACTCTTCAATAAACTGTAGATTACACTTAAAATTTCTCTCTTCCCTCCAGCCACCTTCTATAACACACTGTTCATATACTCTAGATAAAATTCCCAACCTTCTATAATGCACTCTTTATAAACTCTACATAACAGTAAAAGAAATGATATTCCGCAAGGAAGTTAGTAAATGAAGTAATAATGTTCTATCCAATCTTCTGATCAGCTGCCCATTAAACCACCTATTTGGCATACCTAATCACAATAAATCAACAAATTGAAAGTAAAAACACAAGAATCTCAAAACCCAAATGCACTCTGCACCTCTCCCACTTCATCATCAATGAAATATATTTGATTTGAGTCTCCTTTCTCGAGCACCTGAACCCGTCGCTGGATCTGCCTAAGTGCCCCATCAATAGCCAAATCGAATGCATCCTTCACACCTTTGAAATCGTCCCCACTTCTGTGGTCAATGTACATAACTCTTGGCGCCAACTCCAGTACTTTATCCCTCATCCTCCTGACCTTCTCCTCAGGAATTGCCTCGAGCACATCAGCGATGCGTACCCCACCAAACACGACATCCTCTTTTGATATGTAGACGGAGAACTCGTCATACCTACCAAGGAGAGTTGAACAATTTAATTGTACTAATCAATTCATTTTATGTTTTACATAGAGCTCAATAACAACAATACCTTGATTTTGGCAGGTGCCAACCATATTGCTTCTTTGCTGAGGTCGATTCAAAGAACACGGGTATGCAACCAGTGATAATGGAGCTGAATGTAGACCGACGGGTTGGGGTGTCGCCTGGAGGCTGCAGGCAAAACTTTGATTTCAACATAGGAATTATATAGAGGATGGGGTCACGAGTACACACACCCGCAGAGCAATCGACCAGAGTGCACATATTAGTGCGATTAGCGCATTGAGAGATGATGGTGGATCGAATATTGGGTCGGGAAGTAGGGGACGCAGCAGCTTTTACACTGGCGCCACCTCCAGCAAAGAGCATTAGAGTAGTACGTGTAGACCTGGCGGCACGAGAGAGCCAGTCATTAAGCCGAGGCAACGAAGAAGGATGAAAGGATGTCATATATGGTATAGCATGTTCTTGCCAAGGCCATGGGCGTGACTCGAGAGTTAAAATGGTGAAATTGACAAACTCAGGCAGTTGCAAGAAGGAAGTGCCCCACAAAACCGGATCAGCATTCGGCTTCTGATTATAATCCCACGCGACACCCGAAAGAATGAGAAAAAGATCATACCCATGACGGCGAGAGAGAAGCCCGGGATGGTCCGAGCGGAGGTACTGGTGCAGAGAGAGACCATGGCTGGGGGAAGAGTTGAAGAGAGGAGGAGAGAAGAGGAAAGGGAGAGCGTCGAGGGAGGCATAGTAAGGGAGGAAGACAGCGTCGGCTTGGGAAGCGGAGGGGGTGAGACAAGGGTAGGAGGATTGGAGGCGGTGGTGGAAGAGGGGTTCGAGGAGGCGAGGGTCGGAGCGGAATAGACAAGGAGAGCGGTCTTGGATGCGGGGTCCGAGGAATTGGTTTTCGAAGGAGTCGCAGAAGGGAGGAGAGTCGGAGAGGGCCAGGAACGAGGCGTTGCATAAGGAGAGGAGGTCGGAGTTGAAGCGCGGAGGGAGAGGGAGAATGTGGATCCGACGACCGGCGCAGGGATCGGAGAGAGAGGTGGTGAAGAGAAGGGAGGAGAGGAGCAGGAGGAGGTGAGTGGGAATGGAGGTGGGGTCCGCCATGGCGAGGAGTTGGATTGGTTGGAGATGCTGGTTTTGAGGGAATCGCGATTCGCGTTGTCTAAAACGACAGCGCCGTGCTCTCGTTAAATCCTCTCCGTTCGTTCGCGATCGAATGGTTCGACCTTGATAATGCTCAACTGGAATGCAAGCTACTTCTCTTCTCAAGTGGAAGTTCCTACTTGACTTTGTTTGGAGCATTTCCAAATCCAAATCATGTGGCGCGCTGCATAGCGTGTAGCGCGTCACAGGATGTCCGATCAGATCTCAATGGATGAGGAAGCTCCGTGCATGTAACAGATTGCAAGGTCCGAAAAAATTTAACCCGTCCAGATCTGATCGGACGGTCTATTGTGTAGCGCATTACAGGATTCGGATTGAGCATTTCCTATTCCAGTTCAGTGTTGCCAAAATGGCAATACATGAGAATTTTTCAATCCAATTAAATACAGAATTTAGCCTTGATAAATGATAATGCTCAAATGGAGAAATTGGCCCTTGTATTAATAATGAATATCAAACAAACATCAATTTTGTGAGACTTTTGTGAGACTGTGTTGGTTGGTCAGTGGGAAATGAAATCCCGTCCCGTGCGGGACTGTCCAGAGCACCACTGTGAGCCGTGTGATTTAATCTCAATGACAAAAGGAGCCCCGTGCATGTAACCTGATTGGTAGGTCCGAACCGTCCAGATCAGATCGGACGGTTCGTAGGCTGCGCTGGACGGTCTCGCGCGGGAGCAGATAAGAATTCTGGTCAGTGGTATTACTTCTGCTGCTGGTTCTGGATATGATGCAATTTTTTACTCATCTCTTGTTCTCTTTGTTGTTTGGTTTCTTAAACTGTATTGGCATGTACTGGTATTGGCCAGTCAGAATTGGTACTGAAATCAGTTATGGGGACATAAATCTGGTTTGCTTGGAAATTCAAAAAATAGTCAGATGTGGTACTAAAGTGGATTGACTGTTAATTACTGTATCAATCAATTGGAATATTGAAGGTTAATTAATTGTAAATTAGTTTAAACATAATTGAAATGTAATAGACTAACAGAGTGAAAATGTGATACAGGTTTGAGAGATCATCGAGCACAACAAATCTAGTTCCAAAGTCGATCTCTGCTCGGTTAATCGGTTTGGTCGATAGATAGATAGTACTTGAATTGAATTTAATGTTGTTTTTGTAATATTCATATGTATTGAGATTATTATACGTTTTGTCAGCTGACAGTAGTTTCTACTCTAATACGAATTAGTAGTAAAAGAATTATGTAAAAGAATAAAAGTTGAAAATCATGCTTACATAAAACATCAGTAAAGGAGATAGACTAAAATCAGTCAGGATTGACGATACAACGGACGGGTTTGTAATTTTTTATCAATATTTTAATCCAACTCAATTATACTGGTGAAAAAATTTATTTAGTTGACCCCACCTGAAGAGTGGAAGAGTCTCCGTCTGGCTAGTCAAAATAACGAGATCTAGGCCAGTCTCCCTACAAGATAATGGTTTCTGCCGCCGGGCTTTTTGGTCCAACCCATATAAATTTTTATCTACGGATTTATGGATTAAACGGGTTATGATTTTATAGATAAATATTTTTTAATTTATATAACATATAAACAATTGAAAATTAAAAATCATTTGCCTTATGATTTTGTAGGCCCGTTTCTATATTTTTTTGAGGATCAATCCCGTAGACAAATATATTAAATTAAAATCTATATCAAGTCTTACAATAATCACACTACATATAAAGAAATTTGTGCATTTATGTTGGCAGCTTAGGCACGTTCATGTAATTTCAATTCCCAAGACACTATATATATTAAATAAATGCAATTTGCGCCTCGTCTCCTGTAATCTCAAGGCACCCTATAGATTATGTAAATGCAATTTACTTTCTCTACATAAATGCACTATATAGATTATTTTTTTTTTGGAAATGATAAATGCACTATATTGATTAATATGTTTATGATAAGGTACATATCAAATCATATATATGGATAAAAATGAATACGGGTCGGGTTTGCGCCGGATTATCGAAAGAAAATATATAACCCGACCCAGTTATACCGGGTTAGTAAAATTGAAATCCAAACCAACCCGAATCATACTTGAACCCGTCAGTAGTGATTATATCTCAACTTATATGTTCTAATGGCTAATCTGAACCGTTCAATGTGTTCTTCATATTGAAATCTCATTGGAGACTAAATTTTACATTTTTTTGAATTTTTTTACTATTTTTTTGAGATTTTTAAAAATCATTGTTTTTGAAGGGTCCAAAATAATTTAGATTAAGAATTTTGTAAAATACCAAAAAAAATACTAAGAAATTTCATAAAAATATAAAATTTGGTCTCTAACGAAATTTTAATATAGATAACACATTGAACGGTTTAGACCAACTGTTAGAATCTCGAAAACCTCAACCGTCAATCGCGATCGATTTTAGTCTGCCTCTTAGTAAAGTGTCCATTGTTGTAATTGTGGGCTATGGTAATATTTTCATCTATGTTCATGTACATGCTCTTGCACAAGCACGAGTAATGGAGTGGCAGTGCCATATGGCATACGTATCCTCAAATTTAAGATTTGTTAGTTACCAAACAAAAAAGAAAAAAAAAATTTTGGTCGATTGAACATATGACCTATAATTTTATCTAAGGTTCCGTTTGGATAGATGTGGGAAGAAGGAAAGAAGGAAAAAATTGGGAAGAAATATTGGGAAGTGTGTAAATTTGTGAAGAATTTGAATTATTTATAATTTTTTTTTCTTCTTTCTTCTTCTTTTTCTTCCAACGATCCAAACGCACCCCAAAGTAATTAACAATAAGAACTCTCATTTACCTTCACCGTCATAATAACAATATCCCACAGTAAAAGAAAAATGAAATACCAGGTCTATATACTGTAACGTTTATAATTAGTCAAATTTAAAAAACCAGGTGGGGTGGCATCAATCTCCGATTCGAGTTTCAAATGCTCCATAGTGTTGCCATTCTTGGTTGACAACACAAA
Organism: Rhynchospora pubera; assembly: GCA_028095005.1. Lineage (NCBI taxonomy): Eukaryota > Viridiplantae > Streptophyta > Magnoliopsida > Poales > Cyperaceae > Rhynchospora > Rhynchospora pubera. The sequence goes on along the minus strand of CM051461.1, from coordinate 162,126,801 downwards.
CCCTGGTGGCTCGACATGTTCATTTTCTTCACAATGTAATATCTTTCCAGGGGTAGAAGTGAACGCATGCTTCTTTCTTTCAGGATGAAGAATTCTGTTGTACACTGAATCAATGACTTTTTCCATTTCTTATTCACTTGAATTTATGGTGTTTTAGACCTCGTCAGAGATTTTTTCCATTATTTTACTCCTGCAGGTGATATAAATTATACATACTATATATATATATATATATATATATATATATATATAGGATTGCTAAAATGCTATGCATAGTACGGATGACCTTCGTGTTACGGATTTATTTTTGAATTTCATGCTTCAAACAACCGATTCAAATCGTTCATTATCTTCTTCATATTGAAATCTCATTAGAAACCAAATTTTATTTTTTTTTTAATTTTTTTACTAATTTTCTCAGATTTTTTAAAATACTTAATCTAATAAATTCTAGATCCTTTGATTTTTAAAAATTTGAAAAAAAATAGTAAAAAAATAAAAAAAATGTAAAATTTAGTTTCTAATGAGATTTCAATATGTAGAAAATAATGAACGGTTTGTATCGGTTGTTTGAAACATGAAATGTAAGAACGAATCCGTAGCACGAAGATCATCCATACTATGCATAGCATTTTAACAATCTTATATATATATATATATATATATATATATATATGTGGCGAGACTTGCACGTGAGCCCCTCTCGCTACTGTAGATGTTCCTGCCCGTTCATTTGCACCTCTTCATCTTGCCCATTCGATCCGTACTGGCGAGGGTTTTTTCCTTTTTCCCTGTCGCCGTGCGCTCCGTCAGTACAACCGCCCATTCCTCCGCTTTAGCTCACCTGCTCTTCCGCTTTTCTCTTTGTGCGTTGTCAATCGGTGAATGGTTCGCTGTGCTCGCCACGACGTCCTTGCGCACGTATGCTCCGGCTCCATGCTCTCTCTGGTCTCCGCATTGTGCTCCTCAGGTATTATTTTCCTTTAGCTGTGTGTTTGGTCTTTTGATCCCGTGTTTTTTGGGATTCATTGTTGCCTTTTGGTTGGTGTGGGATTACCCCTATTACGCGTGCCTCCTACTGCACATCACTCCCTTCTACTCACTGTCTCATCTGTTGTTTTTTCCCCTTCTCCTTACTGCTTACTGTACTGCAATGTTGTTTTTCCTCTCTTGCTTCGATTTTGTTTTCAATGTTTCATCCTTTTCAGTTCTACGAGTGGTTCCTGCTTCTTTCCTGTCAGTTCTATTTTTTTTTTTGTGACTGGGTGGGCTGGCATACTTGGAGTGTCATGCTGATGATTCAAATTGGGTACTTTGAAGTGTTCCTGCTGTTTAGTTTGAAGTGTTCTTTGGTTCAGTGAAGTAATTGTTCAGCTTAACCAAAGCAGTTGTTGAACACTCTCAATACTCTGTCCTAATTTAAGATTTTAAAAAAATCTCAATTTTTAAATTTCATTTTTGGAATTTAGTATTTCATCGTTTCTTCAGTTCAGTAGCTGCTGTTAAGTCTCATCAAATATGGTTTGCTTCATGTCTTCGTATTACTAATTCAGTTGTTAAAATTTCACTTTTACTTATTTAGTTTCTGATTTGTGAATACTCCAAAAATAAGCTTTTTGCTAATTGAAAGGGACTATTCATGCTTGCAGTTGAGTGTTCTATAATGTCAGCGTAGTCTAATTGAAGGCATTTTTTTGGTTCAGTGTTTTATACTGTCATGTTGATCGAAATTTTCTTTGTGTTTGCTATTATTTGTTAAGGTGAGCGGTTTCCTGCAGGCATCAAGGAGGGAGCGTTGGTATTGTTCTATTGCCTTTGCGACAGGTGAGGATCACTTTCTTATGACTTTTAATGGCTGCTTGATTTTTAGATTACTGCTTCGTTTTTTGTGGGGTCGCATCATTACACATGTCTACACATGTCTATACTTTGTTCAATTTTCTTTTCCTGTCGTTGATTTTTTTTTAACCTTATTATGCAGGCTCAACTATTGCATGGAAATGGAGACTGGAAAACCACAAATAAGGATGTAATTAACTTCTTTTTCAATTACATCTACTTTTTTCGAACTATTACATGACTTGGATATTTTCATCGTTAGGATACAGTTTAATCCTTTGGATCATAAGGAGTTCAATGGCACATGTTTTTAAAATATTTAATAATTGTATTACTACATTTTGATAATGCCCTTGAGGCCTTGAGGGAGATTTGACTTTTGTGGATAAAATAATATGGTAGGTCGTCATGTTGCCGTTCAGATTCCATGAAATTATATTTCCATCATGTGGATAAAACAATATAGTTTCATGTCTCCTTTGTAGCTTTCAGATTCCATTTTGATAATGCCCTTTAGATTTCATTTTTACCTTATTTTTCAGATTTCATTGTACTTGACTGTCTCAATAAAATGGTATGGTAGGTCAATTTGACTTTTGTGGATGCTTATTGAAAACGTAGATCTGTATTTTGCCATACATAGACCTGACATTTTGTTGCTTTTCCTTTGTTGTATTGGCCCAAAATAAAAGAGTACTCTATTCTTTGCCTGCAATTGTGATATCATCCTTTGCAAGATTTGAGGTATTTTTCTGGAATTTAAAAATATATATTTGAAGTTGGTGATGTGATGACTCTAGATGAGACCCGAGATGTTGGTGCTGCAAATAATCGACGACTTGGGGTGTTATACTGCAGTGGCTCTTCAGGATTTGAGGTACCAAATGCATTTGACCAAGGATTGGCAGTGAATGTCATGACTGATAAATCAGAATAGGCTAAGAAATTATGTTGATCAGATCAGACAATAGAAAGGTCAAATAAAGAGGAAAATAAAATAACAAAATTAAATATTGATTACTTTGGATTCTCATACTAGCTAATACAGCACGAATGTTTGAGACTATTGTTGTCTGCTACAAGAAATCTCTGTTGTAGATGATCATTGAGTGCATTTGTTGGACTTTTGTAGAAAATTTTGGGTTGTCAGCTACAAGAAAGCTTTTTTTCCTGTCCTATGAACTTTCGGGTTTGCAGAAACTACAATGAGCTGGAGTAATTGCATTGTCAGAGTTGAAGCCATTTTCGAAACATCAGGTACCAAAAAAAAAATACAGACCTAAACCATGATTCGTATTCTGTTGTTGGTTTTTATTATGGTAAAAGATAAAAATTTGAACTCTGTGGTTATATTATGGAGATTATGTTATCGCTTTCTTTTGTACAGTTTTCACTGAGTACATGCATTTTTTAAAACACCAGAATTAGGTACTTGGATTTTTTTTTAACTTATTTTAAGACTTCCCAAAATTTCTTTTGTAGGTTTCAAGGAACATGAGTCAGAAAATTGACCATGTCATTTGGTTTGTTTAGTTAAAAAATATCAGTCTATTTGCATTTGTAATGACTTCACTGCTGGTTACATCAATTAAGTAGGAAATTCTTGGTGTGGGTCACCATCAACTCAACTAAAATCCTCTTTAATTAAAAGGGGAAATAATCATAACAAAAATAAAACAAAAAGATGGAAGATCAATAAATATAATTAATAGTATTTGGGTTATATATAGGTATTTACTACGTACTGAGTAGCTGACTACAGACTTCGTAAATGACTGTAATGAGGGCTACGTGGTATACCAGTTCATGTGATTGAATAAATTATCAATATAAAACAAACTTGGGAACGCTGTAAGTTTTCATTTCGTTCTTCTTTGTGCAAATTTTTGCAGCTCTCATTCATTTTTTGTACTTTCATTTAGAAATTTTTTGGGCTGTTCACTTTATTTCACTTAAATTTTGCATTCTGGCATACAGTCATGGTGCCTTCCTCTCTTGCACTCTGGAGTTGCCTATTTTCAAGGCAGTTGTTCCTCTCTCAAGGTGAATAATTATGTTCTGTTTGGTGTAATTTGAGTTCATCCAGTTATTTGTGTTCTGTTCATGCCTGTACTATAAACCATATATGTTGCTTACAGTGTTGGCATTTGGTCCAGGTTTGGGAGTTGTGTTTTCTTTGTTGTATTCATTTCACGTTAAATGCTTGCTTTGAACCTAAGTGGAGGATTAACACATATGGATTTCCAGGTGCACTCTTTTAAAATTTACCCTTTTTTGTTCTCATTTGGTTGTGTTGTTTTGTTTTGCTGTTAGGACCCTTGATTATACAAAAATTAATATGTCTCTCAAGGATGTTTATTAAAGTTATGATAGAAATCAATTTATGGTAACAATACGATACATCGACTAAAGGTATAATGTTCAATTTATTCGTTTTATTGCTTGGTTAAACTACTAATTACATTAATAATTGAAATAAAAACTATTGGAGTTTCGAGATATATACCATTATCAATCAATATTTGATTTTTTTTTCACTGCAATTGTTTGAGGATTACTTACATCAATGATACTTTTGTGCAATTTTGTCGTTCAAACTGTTAATAATAGGCCATTGTATACGTGTCTCAAGCAGGCGAGTTGATAGTATACCACTGTATTTATGAGCAACTTTTATGCAGCTATATTTATGCCACTGTATTTATGTCATTAATAGCATATCCACACTCATCAACAAATCGTTTCATTGCATGTTTGCATAGGAATGAATCGCGCAACGCGAGAATAGAACTAGTAGGCAATCAGTTTTGCATGTTTAAACTCACAAAATCTTGAACTGTACCCTTATCTGGTAAGGTTTTTCATTGTTTGATTAAACAAAAAAACTTCCTATTACACATGTAGTAGCATATGCCATAAAGCTTAACCAAGCAAATTACATGACATTATGCAGTCTAGTTCATAAATAATTTAACCCAGAAGTAGAATTCCTGTACTGCATTTACCATTTCTTGACAGATGCTTAGATACAAATTGGAAATAAAAATAGCCCCCTGACCAATTTAGGTGCCGGACTCTTATTGCACATTCAAAATAGGTTGTCTAAATCATTTATTTTTCTTCTATACTTTTCCACATACTTGCCTGAAACATTTTTGTAAACATTTTCTCCTGAAACATTACGCAGTCTGCTCCACTACATGCTTCATCCTTGTCCTATCTCCGCTTCGGTCAGTGCTTACCCCTAAACCCTACCGTCGCCTGTTGGAATTGCTGCGATGGAGGCTAAATCAACAATTTACTCATAAATAAAAATAATGAACAAAAACCTTGTAGCAAATATACAGTGTAGCCATGTGCTAATAAACAAGTCTTGTACCCTTGATCAGGAAAATAAAAGATGGTTATTTACAAGATTGAGATTGAGATATAATCTTGTTTCTCTGAATTATATCTTACAATTTTCACCAGTGTTTCAGTTGGGCCAGTACAGGTTGCCCCTAATTATTTTCTCTTCTCGTTGCTTTTTTACTTATATTTTTCTGTCATTTTCTTCAGCTTATTTGTTTGCAACACTTGATTACATAATAGAACAAATTAACCCATGAGATCTAATCGGGGAAGAATCGTAGACAAGAAGAGAATATTAGGTGTATGAAAGAAAATAAAATTACTGACATTTTCAGATCTCCCAGAAAGAGCTAATTGATGTAGGAAAGATGAAAGAAAATAAAATGACATTAAATTAAATTATCTAATCTTTCAGATAAATCCATCACAGAAAAAAAAAATGAAAGGTAAAAAATAAACTGATCACCTCCATTGACGTAATGAACGATCACTTGCTGCTGCTCAGTTGAGTAAACAATTAGAAAAATATGTTTTGAGAGGGAATTTAAATCCTGAAGTTGATCGGAGATAGAGAAAGGCTAAATGGTTGTTGGGCTGATGCCTGATGGGGTAGTTTTGAAGATTGGTTTTGGGAATTTATTGGAAGTGGGCCTGATTAAAGAACTTAGGTATTTGTTTTGGGCTGTGTCCAGTGGTCATATGTAATGTCATCCACGACAAATCGGCGTTCTTGCCGGAAGAAACGTCAAAAAATCAAAATTTGTTAGTAAGCTTAAGTTGGCTGACAATAAAATTTGAATCAATTTGACATTGTTGATCACCGAGCGAAAAGTAATTAATTTGAAACGTACTTCTTTAAGAGGACGTTTGGATCGGCTGAGAGTAAATAAAGATTAGTTATTGTGAGTAAAAAATATTATTTTTGAATGATCAAGAATAAAAATTTTAGAGATCTAGAATGTTATTTCTAAGTGGTCAAAAAACAAAAAAAAAATCTAGAATATTTGGATTTATCTTTTTAATCCGTATTAAAATGCGATTTCAATAAATTCTTAATCTTCGTCTAAAAGATGATCCAAATACATTAGGAATAAAATTTATTCAAATATTAAATCACTTAAATATAGCACTTTAGATTATCAAAAACCTTATCATTTATCATTAAGGAATAATAATTTTTACTCCTAATAACTAATCCTAATTTTATTTTTAATCGATCTAAAGGCACCCTAAGTTGTTCATTCGGCTTTTCGATTTCACTAATTTTTTTTATACTTCCTATTTAAAACTGTAAAAAAAAACAATTTAACAAATGCCATATTTTTAATAATTGCCATCGTCAATACCATCGTCATCATCATTATTATTGCCAATACCATCAAATCAAATCAAATCAAAACATATATTATTAATATATTAATTAATATATTAATGCACAGAATAAGATCCGGATCCGAAAGTACCGTGCGCAAATAGTTCTTGGAACAGTATGACTGGCTGGTGGTCGCGTTTGCAGAATAGGATCCGATATTGTGCAAACACCCGTTTCTAGAGAGTTTCGGCCCCTCTTTCTTCTCTGATAAAACCTTTTTCCTTTCAGTCTTTCTTTCTCCCATTGACTCAGAAAAATGGTTCTGGAGCCTTCATTGCATCTCTCTTTTGTTCCTCTCTCTCTCATTCCATCTCTACCTCGGTCTTTTGTGTTCTGGGTTCACCGCTGTGCTCGCGTGACTGTTTTGTTGCTGCTCCTTTGCGGAACTGCCGACTGTGCTTTCATACCGCCTTTTATAGTTCATCACCGTTCTTCTTTTCCACCTGGTTCCTTTCTACTGCTCTCTTCGTTTTTTGCAACAGGTTTCCTTTCGTCTTCTCTAATTTTCTTTCCGAGTATTTCCTTTTTCTTCTTCCGCTGTAGTTTTTTTTTAATTGCCAGAGCTAAAATGACGAAGACATGACTCGCAACACACTAGAGAAGAAGAAAAAAATTACAGAAGACGAAAGAACAGGAAGCACTGCCGCCCTTCCTTCTTGGATCCTTGCAGCCTCTCTTGGCTCTCAGCCTAGGTTCTGCCAATGGCCCGATCGACTCTTCTTCTTTCCGGTAAGTGTCGTTTCTGATATAGTTCTCTTTTTTTTCTTAGTGATGATGATGCTCAAGTCTTTGATTTTGTATTCAGATTTTTTATTTTGGCCTTACCTTTTTTATCATTTTTCTTTTTTCTTTTGAATGGCGGGAGATCAGAGAAAGAGAGAGAGAGAGAGCAGGTAAATGAAAAGGTTTCGAGTGTCGTTTTCTGCGATGGTTCCCTTCTCCGTGAGGTTTGGCCGCCTTCTTTTTTTTTTGGTTCCTATTTCAGCTTTTTTATTCTTCTATATGTCTGATCTTCTCACTTTCATTTTAGAAGACATGGAGAAGAGAGGTTTAAGGTAAGAATGAAAAAAAATAGAAATTATACAGAGTGGCAATTGTTCTAACGCACGTTGTTTGTTTATTGATAGGATTTTCATCGAGGCAAAAATAAGAAAAGCCTTCATGAAATAGTTTCGACTAAACTACAAATAATCTGATCACTCTTAAGTTTAGACTAAAACTATTTACTGTAACTTGAACTCTATGAATAATGAATTTTTACTAAAAAAATCGAGTCAATTTACAATTTTGATCAATCGTTTACATGTTGTTTGGTTATTTTGAGAGTCTGTTGATTCGTGGTGGTCAACTAGAAACGAATGCAGTGCCAATTCTATATTATATTTGTTGGCTACAACTTTTTACCAGTAATAGATAGTATTCCCTGGTGGATTTTATTTTTTAAAAAAATTGAATTATTCTTCATTAATAATTGTGTCAAATATTACGTACAGTATTGAAGGATTCAAATTGTTCCACATATCCTCATAATAGTAGTAATCTATTAAAAAAACATGTTCTTTAGTTTTTCCATCACATTGTCAAGGAAACATCTAATCTAAAATTGGAGCTGCAAAATCTAGGCCTATTCATTTCTTCTCCATCTCATGCATTTTCATCTTTTATTTTTAATTTTTAGTTTTTTGGGGAATCTAGATGGATGTGGTAAGCTCCTTTGCTGGACAACAATAAATTAAGACTTTGTTATTCATTTTTGTTTGGCGTAATTTTTTTGTTTTTTGCCAGCAATTTAATTTAACTCCTATTTCTTAATGAGTTTCACCTTAGTGTTCCCTAAATAGGTGTTGTTGTAAATGAAGGTTATTAACAAACTTTGGTGCAAGCATATTGCATGACCAAGAAAAGGTATTATGTTGTTTGATTCTAATTTTAAGTGAAAATGTTGGTTATGTCGAGAGGCTTTGATGTGATGGTCATTATTGTAAATATAATGATTTTATCGAATTTTGTATTTATGAATGATGAACACCATGGTATGGCATTAGACCATTAATGCATTGATGAGATAAAAGAGGCTATAAAACAATTTACCAAAAATTGGTACAGCAGTGAAGACCTTCCACCTTTGTGACACAAAAGTTTTTTTTTTCCCAAAAGCTATTGTAATGCATAAAAGTTTTAAGCCTCTCTTATTTGATTTTATCAATATCATCTGTACCCATATAGTGCTTATATAAATTCCTTCATTATTGTACAGTTACTAAGATCCAATTGTAACTCTTGACTCATCCATTGGTTTGACCGATTAAGCTACCTGCCTGACAACACTAAGTAATAGCGAGCAACCATTAGTGTTACGATCATATGATCTCAGACTTCTTGCAAAAGTGGTATGTGACTCACTACTTAATCTCCGTTACCTCCTTTTTTCTTTTAAATTCATTTTTCTTATGGAGTTGCTTGCTTTTATTTGTTTTATATATGATCTCAAATAAATATGTTTGCAGTTATTTGATAGCAGCTCCTTTTGGTACAACATGGAAGCATGACCATAGGCTAGAAGTTAAGCAAATCGGATTAAGGTCTTGTACCTTCTTCACTGCTTTCATTTTTCGTATTTCAAAGAATTATATTAGAAAAAGTAGCTATTATAAAGAGGAAGTGATTGGATTTTCTTTTACAGTTTCTCTATAATTGTTATTAACTTTCTCTGTTGCTTTTTTCAAATTTTATTTTTTTGTTATCTGCAACTTTTGGTTTCCTTAAAATCTTGCTCAACGCCTTAATTTTCAGGCTTATGATTTACTCTTTAGAGCCAAAGATATCTATGGAGATGGTGAATTTAGTAGAAATAAAGGATATTTGCTTTATCCAATGGTAAATGGATATTTGAAATTATGTTATTTTATTTTCAGGAGCTGGTCGGAAAGTACCAAACCTCAATTAGATTAAAAAGTAGTTTACAAAATACTAAATATCAAAGTATAACTGTTTTCTGAAAAAACAGATGAGAAGCTAAATTTGATGATTCACCTTATCCTCTATATGATCTATTGAAGGATGGAAATTATCTTATAAATTAGCAGTATTTTTAATCCCTCCCTCTCCACTAATATTAATGTTGACAAGGGATTTAAGAAGGGTATGGGTTCATCAACTCACATCTGCTTCAGATAAAAAAAGACCTGACACACGCTCCTATTATACATGTGTGGGATGCATTTTCTTTTGTTTTTTATTGTTATGACTTTTGTTTCTCATGAATTGAGAACTACATGTCAGCAATAGCAACGTATCACTGGACTGTTTCTCACGAATTGTGACTATATATGTGACTTTTTGTTATTTTAGGATAAACATGGGTTGACTACTCTAATTGACTTTTGTTTCTCATAAAATTTGGGTTTTGTTTCTCAAGAATTGTGAACATATGCTCCTATTATAGGTACAATTTTGACATTCCATTTTTCTAGCTGTATATTAAATACATACTTTCGTTGAATGCATGGTTTACTATTGTGTTTAGTTTAATTAATTATACTGTGTTTGATTCAATTAATTATAGAGAAGATGAAATTGGCATAGAACAAACAAAAAAAGAAATTCTTCATATTACAATACATGGACATGATGAAACAGACCAAAACAGTTTACCAAAAGCTGATAAAGAGCAATCAAAAAATTATGAACAACATTGCTGGACATGAAGACATAAAAGGTTTAAATCTAATCTTATTCAATTTATCAATATCAATTGCACAAAAAGATTTTGTTAACTAACTTTAATTTGTAATTCTGATCCATTTTACTTTTATCTTATTTAGGGATGTATAGTTAGGTTCTTTTGTCATGCAATATTGAATGCATGAACGGCTAAAGAGAAAATATTCGATATTCTGTGTATATTAAAAAATTCATAGATCATAGATATGAGTTGACAACTTTCAGATTGTTAGCATTTCATTTCAATTACAATAACAAACTATTTTCGTACATGTTTTATTTCATGGACTTTTGTATCAAAAATTTGAGAAAGTGTGTAACTTTTTTTTTTGCGGTATTATTGGTTCAGTAGTGAAGCATCTGCTTGAATTAGTCTTTTAATCTAAATCATCATTCATATATTAGCACTATAATACTAAATTTAATAAAAATTATATAAAACATAGATCACGCAACGCGCGAGATGTCCACTAGTATTTTTAAAAAAACTCTGTTCTTTTTAAACATGAAAATAGCAGTGCTGAGCAACTGAGCCCCATTATTAATGGAAACTTGAAACTATATATCTTGATAACTTTTTCATTAAGTACTGTTTTTTAACCTTTACTTTGTCATGTGAAACGGTACCTTTTGTACGCTCAAGAAAAACATTCATGCCGAATTTGATGGCATTTCGGGACGTCTTGTTTAGAAAATATTTTATTTGTTAATATTATGGAACATCTAATTCTCGTGTGATCGAGTCATTAATTGGCGGAATTGCTTAAGACCATCCTCTAGATTCCATCATCCCCCATCTGTTAGTTGAGTGCATAATTTTCATTTTATGATTAAATACTACTAATTATCCATAAACAATCATGCACAAACACGGATCTTGCACTAAGCCATTCACACAAGAGAGAAAGGTTCAAGGTATACCTCTCTTGATGTAGTAATCAAGAGGCTCGAACCGGCTAGGTTGTAGGTGGTTGTGCTCGCGTCTAGCTCCCGCCTCCTTGTCGAATCACCTCGAGTCCACTTGGTATTAACCAAATCCTCTACAAGTTATGCTAGTAACTTGGAGGAAATGCCTAATCCCTAGCTTTCCCAATCTTCTAGCAAATGAACTAATTGATTTGAGGAAGAGAGGGGGCTCAACACATGAGCTAATGGAGAGGGAGAGAAGGGAGGCGCCGGCCACAAGAGAGGGGGGGGGCGGCTAGGGTTTGTGGGGAGAGAAGGGAGAGGGATTTGCTACCATATACCTCTTTATATAGAGCATAAACCCTACCTACCTCACACCATCAAATTACAACTTTGCCACCCACCTACCACCTATCATGGCCGGCCACATTATGGGCCCTTTATGGGCTATGTGCTTTGCCTCTTGGGTCCACTTAATCAACTATTAAATGGCCCTTCTTATTGCTCCCAATTTGACTCCCTATTGGGCCTTTAATTAACTATTTAATTAAAGCCCTATTAAATGCATATGTGTTGAAATAAATAATTATTAACTTAATAATAATTATTTAGGGATTAGATAATGCATTAATTTATTTCTATATGATCCCTTTGATTTAATTAATTATAACGGTCTACAACGCTATTTAATTAATTAATCAACTCATCATATTTTGCAATACCAATTATTGCAAATAAATAAATAATGCAAGCATGGTTAAAACACCAATTCTGTGTGACCCTTTGAGGATTTATGCTACGTTGGACATGGAGTTAAATCGCTATTTAATTCCAATAATCATAAGCGGTATCTAGCAACACGTTATGATTCCCAATTCGCATAAATAGTGTACAGCTACAATATTTCAATCCTGCATAAGAGAATAAAAATATATCTCTATTTTGATTCCTATGCCTCACGATATCATCGTATAATCCAAGATAGGAATGTGTCATTCTTGCAGATTATACGTTTCTTGATCTAGAGATAATTGTATCAGTTGCTAGCAAACAATCTATCTCCATCAAGGGGCCCAAACAGATATCGTCACTCACTAAGTGAATTAATGAGGGACATACGGTTTTCTTGACTATTTAACTTTTCCCCGCACAATTCAAGAGAACATAAATAACGTCCGTATAGCAGCCCTTATCGGGAATCAGCGGTAGACGATATTTATTGAACCTATCCTCATGTGGAAAAGATAAATATCTCAAACTTAGAATCAAAATCATAACGAAATAAATAATGACACCAAAACACAATCCATATATTTATTTCGTTGGGTCATGTCCTGTACTATGTTCAATTAACATAAACATATGCAATTAAGTTGGTTACTCTTAACCTGTGATTTATAGAACTTAATCAACACTTAACTTGCATACTAATCTTATTGATAATTAATGTTCCTTGTTAATTATCAAGATTATGGACGCTTTAGATTTATTGTTGTCATTTACTACTAAATGAATCACAGTGATCTATAATTCAGATCCTCAACCTGAATGAACTGTCAACACATAAATCAAGGAACAAATGATATAAAATCATCCATAACATAAAACCATAGAAGTAGCCAAATATGATTGGCTTCTAGGACATATCTCTAACAATCTCCCACTTGGCCTAGAGTCAATCAATAGTGACTTCTAGCCAGTGTATAGTACTCAATGTAATATCCAAATATACATGTCTCATACTAACGCCTAAATAAAAGATACAACTCAAAGCCAATCAGGCATACGCCTAATCCCCATGGATGCAACATGCAACTCATGCGCGGCTCGAGACAAAGGCTTTGTCAGAGGGTCTGCTGTGTTCGCAGCACCGTCCACCTTCTTGACCTTGACCCATCCGTCATTGACCAACTGACGGATGAGATGGAATCGTCGTAGAATGTGCCTAGTCTTCTGGTGAGACCTAGGCTCCTTGGACTGAGCTATGGCTCCCGTATTGTCGCAGTAGATATCCACTGGACCCGAGATGCTTGGAACCACCTCTAGCTCGGTCAAGAACTCCTTGATCCATACGGCCTCTTTTGCTGCTTCGCCAGCCGCTAAGTATTCCGCTTCGGTGACGGAATCGGCCGTAGTATCTTGCTTGGAACTCTTCCAACTTACGGCACCACCATTAAGCAGAAATACAAAGCCGGACTGTGATTTGGAGTCATCTCGATCGGTTTGGAAACTAGCATCGGTGTAACCAGTTACAACGAGCTCTTGGTCTCCACCGTAAACGAGAATGCTCTCCTTGGTTCTCTTGAGATACTTGAGGATATTCTTGACTGCGGTCCAATGTGCCATGCCCGGGTTGGCTTGGTATCGACTAGTCACGCTAATCGGATGTGCCACATCGGGGCGAGTGCATAGCATGGCATAAATAATCGATCCGACTACAGATGGATACTTGAATCGCTTCATGTACTCCCGATCTGTCTCCGTTGTCGGACCTTGAGTCTTGCTCAAGTAAATGCCATGTGACATAGGCAAGAATCCCTTCTTGGAATTCGCCATGTTGTGTTTTTGCAACACCTTGTCAATATATGCATCTTGGCTCAAACCTAACATCCTCTTTGATCTATCTCTATAGATCTTGATTCCTAGGATGTAGGCGGCCTCGCCCAAGTCTTTCATTGAGAACACTTTCTTCAATGAATCCTTGACTGCATTCAATTCGGGAATATCATTCCCGATCAAGAGTATATCGTCAACATATAGAACAAGAAACACAACCACGCTCCCACTAAAACTCTTGTAGACACAAGGTTCCTTTTCACTTTGAGAGAAGTTCAATTTCTTGACTTCCTCATCAAAGCGCTTGTTCCAACTCCGTGATGCTTGCTTCAATCCATAAATGGATCGTTGAAGCTTGCATACTTTGTTAGCATTCTTTGGATCCACAAAACACTCGGGTTGTGTCATATACACATCCTCTTCCAAATTTCCATTTAGGAAGGCGGTTTTGACATCCATTTGCCAAATCTCATAATCATAGAATGCGGCAATTGCTAACATGATCCGAATTGACTTGAACATGACGACGGGCGAGAAGGTTTCTTCATAGTCAATACCATGAATTTGCTTGTAACCTTTCGCTACAAGTCGTGCTTTGTAAATGGTCAAGTTGCCATCCATGTCGACCTTTCTCTTAAAGATCCACTTGTTCTCAACGGGTTTTACTCCGTTGGGAAGGTCAACCAAGGTCCATACCTTGTTGTCATACATGGAATGCATTTCGGATTCCATGGCTTTTAGCCATTCCTTGGAGTCGGGTTTCTTTCTCATGTCATCAACGGTCAAAGGCTCATCGTTCTCCATAACGAGAACGTCGTGCAAACCTAAATATCTTATAGGTGGACGACTTGGCCTTGCCGATCTTCGTAGGGTAGAAGTTTGAGGTTCTTGAACTTGTTCCACAACGGTTTGTGGACTTTGTTCTTGAACTTCAAGTGAAGGTGCTTCCTCAACATCATCGACTCGCGATATGTTTGAGTTTTCATTTGAGGGAGCTTGTTCGTGAACCTCTTCTTCCACAACAACTTGTGGAACGGGTTCGGCTACAATCTCATTCGGTGCATCCACATTTTGTGCAACCTCATTTGGCACCATATTGGGAACAACTACATTGCCTACTTGAGGCATGCTTTGTTGTTGCGGTTCTTGAATTTCTTCAATCACCACGTTGCTCCCACTACTTCTTCTTGAGAGAAATTCTTTCTCCAAGAACACACCATAACGAGCAACAACTATCTTGTTCTCGTTGCGGTTATAGAAGTAGTAACCCTTCGTTTCCTTAGGGTATCCTACGAAATGACATTTGTCCGATTTGGGTCCAAGCTTATCGCTCACTAGCCTTTTCACATAAGCTTCACAACCCCAAATCTTGAGAAACGACATGCTTGGTTTCTTCTTAAACCAAAGCTCATAGGGCGTCTTCTCAACGGACTTTGATGGAACACGGTTTAGTGTAAAAGTTGCGGTTTCAAGGGCGTATCCCCAAAAGGACATAGGCAAATCGGCTTGGCTCATCATTGATCGAACCATGTCAAGCAAAGTTCGATTCCTTCTCTCGGACACACCATTCCATTGTGGTGTTCCGGGTGGAGTGAGTTGTGGAACGATTCCACACTCCTTTAGATAGTTGCCAAACTCATGGCTCAAGTACTCACCACCTCGATCGGATCGTAAGACCTTGATCTTTCGACCAAGTTGGTTCTCAACTTCATTCTTAAATTCTTTGAACTTGTCAAAGGATTCGGATTTGTGACGCATCAAGTAGATATACCCGTATCTACTATGATCATCGGTGAATGTGATGAAGTATGAATAACCACCACGCGCACAAATGCTCATAGGTCCGCATACATCGGTATGTACAAGGTCTAATAAGTCATTTGCCCTTGTTCCTTTGTGAGGAAAAGGCGCTTTGGTCATCTTTCCCATCAAACAAGATTCGCATGTGTCAATTGGCTCGAAAGCGAATTGATCCAAGAGACCAACGGTTTGTAATCTCTTGATGCGTTTCTCATTGATATGACCTAAGCGGCAATGCCACATCAAAGTTGCATTCTCATGTGAAATCTTACGTTTCCTATTGTCATTCTCAACACTCAAGATAAGTCCGCTAGAATCAAGCACATAAAGACCATTCAATAAATGCGCATCACAAAAACGAACTTCATTTCGAAACAAGGTCAACAACTTGTTCTTTATTACAACATCAAAATCATCCATGTCCAAACAAGAGATAGAGATAATGTTTCGAGTGATAGAGGGAACCAAAAATACATCTTTTAGTTCCAACACAAAACCGGAAGGTAAAGTTAAATCCACGCTCCCAATGGCCATAGCGGAGATGCACGTGCCATTCCCGACGCGGAGTTGAACTTCACCTTTCTCGAGCCGCCTCCTACTCTTTAGAACCTGCACATTTCGACAAATGTGAGCACACGAACCGGTATCGAATACCCAATCGGTGTTAGAGTTAGCGAGAAGGGTTTCGATGACAAATATACCTGAAGAAGAAGGTTGGACGGTTCCCGCCTTCTTGTCGGCAAGGTACTTGGGGCAGTTTCTCCTCCAATGACCCTTGTTGCTACAATAGTAGCAAACGGTCTCGGGAGTGGCCGGGTTCTTCTTCTTCTTGGAACCCACGGGAGCACCCTTGGCCGAACCTTGGGGCGTCACCGGGCCTTTGCCCTTCTTGGCTTTACGGCCTCGCTTCTTGATCTTCTTGCTCTTGTCACTCACGGCAAGAACATCCTTGGGGCCCTTCTCCTTCTTGAGACTATCCTCCGTCTCAACGAGCATGTTTTGGAGATCATCCATGCTCTTGTCCATGCCATTCATCCGGTAGTTCACAACAAAACCGGTGAAGCTTGGAGGGAGGGAGTTGAGAATGAAATCTTGAATCGCACCCGTAGGAAAGGGCGTATCAAGCTTTTCAAGCTGCCGAAACAACCCCGCCATCTTCATGACGTGTGGCCCGACTTCATGACCCTCCGCCAAGCGAGTGTTGGCGACGGCCTTGATGAGACGGGCCCTTTCGGTGCGGGCCTTGGTTTGGAACATGTTCTTGAGACGAGTGATCATTTCAAACACTCCATAACCACTATCAATGAACTCCTTTTGGAGTTCCGATTCCATGACCGCAACCATCAAGACCGACATCTCCATGTCGTCATTGACGTGCTTCTCATATTCCTCTTGCTTATCCTTTGGATCGGTGTCCTTAGGAGCAGAGGGAATCGGAGTGGAGAGGAGGTACTCCCTTTTTTCAAACCTAAAGGCAAGCCTTAGGTTGCGGTGCCAATCCAAGAAATTAGCACCGTTAAAGGCGAGTTTCTCTTTCTCAAGAAGAGAACGAAGCGTTAAAGAGGAGGAAGACATCTACAACAATTATCGAATTAAAGGTCAATTAGTTTTATGTTTTTAGTTTTAACAAAAGTAAAACTTTCACTACACTCTTAAAAGTCCCTAAGTATAGTGATTTCCAAGACCCATATTTTCATCAAAATGGACCTGCTATGGCACGTCATCCAAAATGATTAGATAAGGTAGGTTCTCCAACCAATCATCTTACCATGACTCTTGGTTCGCATGAGCGAACTTTGCCCCGATGTCCAAACTCTAGTTGGGTCCATCGAAAAGTCACTTCTCACTATTTGCTCCTTGCAAATCTTAGCTATTTGCACCCCGACTACCGAATTGGCAATCATGACGTCCGCTTGGGCGGACCGCGCCATGAGTGACAATCGGCGTGAAGGGGATAGAGAGAAGGAGGGCGATTTAACTTATTCGATTTAGTTTGGGACAAACAATTCATATGACACTTTGTTTGGTGGTCGTGTAAGCATACACCCATACCTAACCTAACAAAATAATCATATAAGCATCTCATAGTTGTGGGTTTGTATGGCTCCCGCTTGCATTAGTTTCGCCACATCGTCCATGGAGCAAAACTAATCTAATTCTTGCCCTCCCACTAAATTCTATAAGGATCTAAATCCTATATAAAATAAAGGTGCAAAATACATGTGAAAAACATCCTATTCCCATCCTAACCTTAGGGGCATGCAAGCCTCACAAGTTACATCAAAAATTAATCAACAAATTAATTAATTAATGGCACCAAATGCCGCATTACAAACATTCACACATGCATTCATTACAACCACAAGGCATTGAGTCTTGAGCCATACTAAACCCACTATCCACCTACAAAACAAAGTTAGCACATACAAGAACTTTGTTTCCAATTAACGATTTTCAAGCATCTTTGCGTATCGTTTGCCATAAGTAAATTCCGTGTACAAATCCTCAATTTTAAACAACCAAACTTGTTTAAATTCATTTAGAAAGTTCTTTCAACATCCCATAACAGAAAGGAGATCAAACAAGGAGTTTTCTAATTAATTTCAACTAGTTTGAATATTTAGAAAAACAGTAATTTATTAAAAACGTAACTAATGGAATCCAATAAAAGCAAAGGTTTTAGGTCTCCAAAAATTCTCAAATAAATTACTTAAGCTCCTTATCATAGTTGTGATTACCAGTAAAAATTTCAAGAAGAGATCTTACACCATCTGGGAGAATAAAAAATGACAAATCTCTTACAAGTGCACGAAACACCGTTATGAGATTTTCAGATTATCCTCTCAACCATTTGGTCTGTAAGACCACCTTCTAAACAGTTTTTATATATACAATATACATAGAAAAACTAGTTTAGTCTATAGTCTAACTATTCATGAAAAGAAAACCACCAAGTTTAGTTCAAAAAGTTCGAGTTACTAACTAAACAATCAACAAATTCTGTACTGGAACAGACTGTCGATCGAAATGTTCTAACCTAGTTGAAGGTCCAAATTTCCACGAAAAATTATGAAATTAATTTTCCTGGAATCCTAACTCAAAATAGAACAACTCCATTTAAACAGAATTTTTAAAGGAGTTCTCAGTTGGTACAGTTTATTAGAACAATCGATTTGCTCAACAAACTGGATCTGACAAGTTCTTCCTTTTCATACTTGAAAACCCACAAATTGATCTGAGCCATGCAACAAATTTTACATGCTCAGAAAGAGCTTCAAGTCCTCTTTAAATCTAGCCATAGAACACTGGTACTTATATTCAAAATATAAATCTTTCAAGCCATTCAAACAGGACAGTGCGAGCAGAAACTGGTTCTGCGCACTGTCGCCATTTTATTCACAGTAAATCCATACTAATTCAGAAAAATGTGAATCTAACGCCAAAAGAATCACAATCCACAGATCTACAACTTTCATGTAGATGGAAAAAACTTCCAGAGAACTTATCAAAGCGAAAAACGCGAAACAACACAGAAAATACCATTTCCAGACAGCAAACAAACGCATCATCTCTACTAATCCGTTAATTAGCCAATTTCTCTTAATTAAGTGTCAAAATAGCTTAAGTACGACCATGTGCTCTGATACCACTGTTAGTTGAGTGTATAATTTTCATTTTATGATTAAATACTACTAATTATCCATAAACAATCATGCACAAACACGGATCTTGCACTAAGCCATTCACACAAGAGAGAAAGGTTCAAGGTATACCTCTCTTGATGTAGTAATCAAGAGGCTCGAACCGGCTAGGTTGTAGGTGGTTGTGCTCGCGTCTAGCTCCCGCCTCCTTGTCGAATCACCTCGAGTCCACTTGGTATTAACCAAATCCTCTACAAGTTATGCTAGTAACTTGGAGGAAATGCCTAATCCCTAGCTTTCCCAATCTTCTAGCAAATGAACTAATTGATTTGAGGAAGAGAGGGGGCTCAACACATGAGCTAATGGAGAGGGAGAGAAGGGAGGCGCCGGCCACAAGAGAGGGGGGGGGCGGCTAGGGTTTGTGGGGAGAGAAGGGAGAGGGATTTGCTACCATATACCCCTTTATATAGAGCATAAACCCTACCTACCTCACACCATCAAATTACAACTTTGCCACCCACCTACCACCTATCATGGCCGGCCACATTATGGGCCCTTTATGGGCTATGTGCTTTGCCTCTTGGGTCCACTTAATCAACTATTAAATGGCCCTTCTTATTGCTCCCAATTTGACTCCCTATTGGGCCTTTAATTAACTATTTAATTAAAGCCCTATTAAATGCATATGTGTTGAAATAAATAATTATTAACTTAATAATAATTATTTAGGGATTAGATAATGCATTAATTTATTTCTATATGATCCCTTTGATTTAATTAATTATAACGGTCTACAACGCTATTTAATTAATTAATCAACTCATCATATTTTGCAATACCAATTATTGCAAATAAATAAATAATGCAAGCATGGTTAAAACACCAATTCTGTGTGACCCTTTGAGGATTTATGCTACGTTGGACATGGAGTTAAATCGCTATTTAATTCCAATAATCATAAGCGGTATCTAGCAACACGTTATGATTCCCAATTCGCATAAATAGTGTACAGCTACAATATTTCAATCCTGCATAAGAGAATAAAAATATATCTCTATTTTGATTCCTATGCCTCACGATATCATCGTATAATCCAAGATAGGAATGTGTCATTCTTGCAGATTATACGTTTCTTGATCTAGAGATAATTGTATCAGTTGCTAGCAAACAATCTATCTCCATCAAGGGGCCCAAACAGATATCGTCACTCACTAAGTGAATTAATGAGGGACATACGGTTTTCTTGACTATTTAACTTTTCCCCGCACAATTCAAGAGAACATAAATAACGTCCGTATAGCAGCCCTTATCGGGAATCAGCGGTAGACGATATTTATTGAACCTATCCTCATGTGGAAAAGATAAATATCTCAAACTTAGAATCAAAATCATAACGAAATAAATAATGACACCAAAACACAATCCATATATTTATTTCGTTGGGTCATGTCCTGTACTATGTTCAATTAACATAAACATATGCAATTAAGTTGGTTACTCTTAACCTGTGATTTATAGAACTTAATCAACACTTAACTTGCATACTAATCTTATTGATAATTAATGTTCCTTGTTAATTATCAAGATTATGGACGCTTTAGATTTATTGTTGTCATTTACTACTAAATGAATCACAGTGATCTATAATTCAGATCCTCAACCTGAATGAACTGTCAACACATAAATCAAGGAGTAAATGATATAAAATCATCCATAACATAAAACCATAGAAGTAGCCAAATATGATTGGCTTCAAGGACATATCTCTAACACCATCATCCTCCATCATCTCCAGTGTGAACACACATTTTTTGTCCCCACTATTTTGGTAAATTTATTCGAAATTGTTATCCCTCCCATCCTTTCTATTTTTGGTCCCCATTGTTTCTCTTCTTCTCATCTTTTCCTATTTTGGTCCCCATTATTTCTCTCTCTCTCATTTTTTCTATTTTTGGTCCCATTGTTTTTCTTAATAGTTTATATATATAACTGTTGAAGTTATATATGTAACTGTTGAAGTTATATATGTACTGTTGAAATTATATATGTAACAGTTTAGGTTAATATGTTATATATGTAACTGTTGAAGTTAATATATATAACTGTTGAAGTTATATATGTAACTATTGAAGTTATATATGTAATTATTGAAGTTAATATGTTATATATGTAACCGTTGAAGTTAATATATATAACTGTTGAAGTTATTTATGTAGCTGTTGTAGTTAATATAAGTAATTGTTGTCCCAAATATATTGGAGATTGACTTGTGTTCCCACTGGAATAGGAGGGAGAAAATTAGTGGGGACAAAAAATATTCTAAAAATAGAAAAAACTAAAATGTGTTCCCACTGGAGATGATGGGGATGATGGATCTTGGGGATGATCCTTATCACCCCTGATTAATTGGGGGCGTTTGGATGGGGTTGGAATAAGAGGGAATTGCAAATTTCCGGAATTTCATATGCCAAATTTATTATAAACAATCCAAACTCTTCACAAAGTTACACACTTCCCAATAAATTTATGTCTAAAATTGCAAATTTCCCAAATTCCTATAACATCCAAACGGCCCCAATAATTTTCCCTTAATTTATAATGGTCACACTTGAAAGAAGGTTCTTTTGAAATTTTTAGTGTTGCAAATGACAACGCAACAAGTTTAGTAAAGTTTTGGATTGTTCTCCAAGCCATAACTTCATTTTGCAATGTTCCAGCAAAACTAGTTTAGTTTTTTCTTTCTTATATATTAATAAATAAACTTGCGATGACGATGCCATTGTTTCATCAGAAAAATTTATTCGTGAAAGAGAAATCTTGGATTCACGTTTTCAATTAGTTGTCGGTGGCAACTCTTCGTTGAAGGAAGAGGACAACACCGCGAGTACTTCCCCGTGCAAACAATTGTTAATTATGTTAAACGGGAAAATATAAACAAAGACTAAATTAAGCAGTAATGATATTTCTATGGCAAATCACATTCACGCCTAGATACGACCACGTCAGCTCTAACAAATTTGGTAAATGTTTTTTTTTTTGGAAAATCTGCGGCTGCCAAGGAAAAAGAATAATTTGGAAAATATTTGTCATCGCCACGTCAGCTAGCTATAAAGCGATTTGGATGGAATTTTCGTTTTGTAAGTGATGGCAATAATTTAGTGTGTGACAGCAAGATAAAAGTGTATTTAGGTTTCTCACTCGTTTGTGCCAGTAAAATTTTTATACGAGTGTACTGAATCAATTTTTTCAGTCCGACTTAAGTTTTGTTTCGTGCTGAAATCAATCACAGATGTTTATTTGAGGAAATTATATATATATATATACATATATATATATATATAGAGAGAGAGAGCCTTCAATCAAAGCGTTTTGACCGGAATTTCGGTTAAACCTTGTAAGTTCTCAATTTTGAAAGTTTAAATGACGATCCAAACCATCAAATATGATCTCCATATTGAAATCTCCTTGCCGACCAAAATTTTCATTTTTTTTGAAATTTTTAGTATTTTTTTCGGATTTTCAAAAACATCAATTTTGTAGGATTCAGAACAAATTAGATTAACGATTTTTTAAAATCCGAAAAAAATACTTAAAAATTTTAAAAAAATGAAAATTTTGGTCGGCAAGGAGATTTCAATATGGAGATCATATTTGACGGTTTGGATCACACATTTAAACTTTCAAAATTGAAATCTGACGGAGTTTAACTGGAACTTCGGTCAAAGCGCTTTGATTGAACTCTCTCTCTCTTTGTTATATATATATATAGAGAGAGAGAGAGAGAGAGTGGCTATAGACTATAGTACTATTCATATGTAAACTGGCTTTGTAGGCTAGATTTCTAGACCGTTGGATTTTTGTAAGATCCGTATAAAGATCTGAGGGAACGGTTCTGATCCAGGCGCTTAGTCTTCCTTCAGTTTATTTTTTTCCGTTTCAATCTCTGTTGTCTCCCGTCTCTCTTCACAAAATCTCCCGTCTCTCTGCGCCAAGTCCTCTTATTCCACACGATCCTTACAAAAAAAAAAAAAAAAGAAGAAAGCACACAATCGCCTGATCCCAGAAAAGAGAAGCACTGGTCTGGTCCTGGTCGGCCTCGTGGAGTCTTCTCCGTCTCTGGTCCCTTTTTCGCTTCGCCTCAATCAGCACTTCCGCTCCTCTTCTCACGAGCATATCCGCGACACCTATCGGACGGAAGGAGTAGTAAAATCTGTACTTCTCTCTGATGCAAATGAAAATCTGTACTTTCGCTGTGCTCTTGCCAGATCGGCACTTTTTTTTTGCCTCTCTTTCTACAAAAAAGTAGGTGACACCTTCTCTCTGGCTCACCTTTGATTTTCATTTAGTTCAAATTGCAAAATCTGTACTTCTCTCTGCCTCTCATTCAGTATATCAATACATTCTCACACTTTTACGATTAGTTGAAATTTTTCGTTTCTTTTATTTGTGCTCTTCCTGATAGATGCCCGAAACAAATTTTAGATAATTTAAACCTAAATTGTGCAGCAAACGTGGAAATTTGATTTAATTTGAAAATTCTAGATGCAGTGGCAATGTTGCATCAAAATGGTACAAATCTACCTCTCTAAAGCTTTCTTTCTCCATATACAGAGTCTTTCTTTCCTTAATTGATGATTCTTGAGGTTTCTATATTGCTGATTCATTTTTTCTTCACATCATGTAGGTTATTAAATGGGCTGCAGGTTGAGAACTCTGTACAAGAAGCCGACGATAGAGAAGCCAAAGGATAGAATTAATTTTTTTTAAGTAGGAGCAATTTCACTGTAGGAGTTTAATCACTGTGTGAAATGAGGTGCTAATTAACTTGGTAGGTGCTACTCAATGAATGTCACTTTTATGAATTAACATTTTGCTACTTCTGTGTCATATATTAATGATGGTCAGTGAGAATCACCATATCAGATATGGATGACCTTTTTATCTATCATGTTCAAAAAGCTAGACAGCTGAACCTCCTATTAGTTGTATTTGTTAGTTAGGAAAAAAAAAGATAAAAAAGGAGATAATTCAAAGGCTGAAACCTTCTCTTGGGTTTCGAAGAGAGAAAGTCGCCCTTTCTCTTTCTCTATGTGCAAAATTATAGTATGCAACTTCCTCTGTGCTTGCCTAAGACTAGTAATTTCAGACCAAAATCAATTCAAAATTAGACCAAAAATCAGTTCAAAATCATACCAAAATCAGTTCATGCAAACCGAAATAAGTTCAAAATAGGCCAAATTAGGTCCATGTTGTCCCCAAAATAGTTCAAAATGAGATCTGGTTATATTACAAGGAAGAATTACATATACGTTGCCACAGAAGATCCTAGCCAAAAAGCTCAGCTCTCGACATAACAGAATTCAGTTCTCAGGAGAATTAGTGATTAGCATTAAATTGTAGTTAGTTAGTTCTTAAATACAACTTGTCTTTAGCTTCTATATATACATACAGATGTAAACGATGTAAACAGATCTGAGATAATACAAAAACTTCAGATTCACATTTTCTCTCTTCTCTCCTCTTTCTTCTCAAATTTTCAATCTCTACATGGTATCAGAAGCCTAGAATAGCCATTAATGGCATAAACAACAGACCTAGATCCGCTCAATCCTCTCTCTTCCCCTTCTTCAGATTCAACCACGATTCATTCATCCAATACCTCAATTATACCTCTCACCATCCCAATTGCAACAAAATTGAACAACAACAACTATCTCACCTGGAAATCCCAGATTTTACCACTTCTCCATGGATATAACTTGATGAAATTCGTTGAAAACTCACCCCCAAATCCTACAATTTCAACAACTGCTGGTCACATTGTGAATCCAGAGTACATCAATTGGCATCGCCAGGACCAACTCCTTCTAGGATGGCTTCGATCCTCTCTCTCTGAGTCCATTCAAGCTCAAAGTGTGTCATGCTCTACATCTATGGAGATCTGGTCATCTCTTCAAACAGTTTTCTCTGCTACATCTCGAGCTCGAGTCACAAATCTGAAGAAACAAGTTCAGATTGCATCCAAAGGCTCTCTCTCTTGCTCTGATTACTTGCAACATATGAGGCATCTAGCCGATGAGTTGGCATTTGCTGGAACGCCTTTGACGGATGATGAACTAGTCTCAGCCACTCTCACTGGTCTTGGATCTGACTATCTTCACTTTGTTACAGCTGTCAACACCTCCTTCCGCCATGATCGCCTTTCCTTTTCTGAACTCCATGGTATGCTTCTCACACATGAATCTGTACTTCAACAGCATGACATGAACTCAGTCACAGCAAATCCTTCAGCTTTCCAAACGGGTAGGGTCACATTCTCTAATACCAAAACCAGATCCAATACCACCAATCCAAATCCGTTTATCTCTTCTCAGGGATTTGACACTAACAGGCCTTATGTCAATAAGCCCAATAACAACCCATCTAACCTCAAAGCTACAAATCAAAACAACTCTGGCGCCAAATCACTTTGTCAGATTTGTGCCAAACCCAGTCACACTGCCAAACTTTGTTACTTTCGTTATGAGCCAGATCCAGCTTGGAAGCCAAGACCACCTCGTCAGGCATTCAATGCACAACTTCAACTACCTCCTCAGGACACATCTGATTGGATCATTGACTCTGGTGCCACAAATCATGTCACCAATGACATAAACAATCTGTCATCCTTCTTTGCCTATAAGGGGTCTGATGCTCTTCAAATTGGTAATGGCTCTGGCCTCACTATTTTAAATATTGGTTCCACCAAATTATGCCTCCCCAATTTGTCAATCAAATTAACTGATGTATTACATGTGCCATCCTTCTCAAAAAACCTTATCAGTTTATCAAAATTGATACTTGATAATCCATCACTCACTGTTATTTTTTCTAATGGTGTATGTGAAATTAAGGAGCACCACACCAAGACAATCATACCCCTACTTAGCAGACATGGTCTCTTCTTTCTACATGCCACATCACCTCAAGCCTTTCTTGGTGTGCGTGCTTCTGCAAATGTTTGGCATGATAGACTGGGACACCCTTCAAATGCAATCACAATGCAGATTCTCAATTCTTTTTCTTTACCTTGTAGTTCAAATAAATTGGCTGTATGTCATGACTGTAGCTTGGCAAAATCTCATGTCTTACCTTTTCAAAGTTCTTCTCATACTGCTACTGCTCCTCTTGAAATCTTGTACTCTGATGTATGGGGCCCATCACCTCTTGTGTCAAATAATGGAAACAGATTTTATCTGATCTTTGTTGATGATTTCTCACGCTTTACTTGGATATTCTTTCTGAAGCAAAAAAGTGATGTTGTACATGTGTTCTCCAAGTTTAAAGCACAGACTGAAAACCTGCTTGGCAAAACCATCAAAATACTGAGGACAGACAATGGCACAGAATATAAACCAATATCAAAACTCTTTCCTCAAATCACACATCAATCAACTTGCCCACATACTCCACAGCAAAATGGCATCTCTGAAAGAAAACATAGACATATTGTTGAACTGGCCCTGTCTACAATGTCTAGAGCTGCCATACCATTACAACTTTGGGATGAGATATTCTCTAGCATTGTTTATCTCATTAACAGGCTGCCTTCCTCTTCTACATCCTCCATACCTTATACTGTGCTTTTCAATAAGAACCCTGACTACTCATTTCTCAAAACAATTGGCTGCATGTGTTTTCCTCACACAAGACCATACAACTCAAATAAACTAGAACTCAGAGCCTTGCCATGTGTATTCATTGGGTATGCAACAACACAAAAAGGGTACAGATGCTTTCATCAACAAACTGGCAAAATTTTAATTTCCAGAAATGTGCAATTTGATGAAGATGTGTTTCCCTTCAAATCAAACACTGAGTCACATCAACATACCTCTCCCTCATGTGCTGCTGGGCCTTCATCCTTGGGTTTATTGCAAACAATGCTACCTGCTTCTTCTATCCCAACTTCAGCTCCTAATTCTGACCATTCTGCCCCTACATCAAATCAAGCTGCAACCAATGGTGCTCAACTTTCTGCTCAACCAGATGTAGCTCCACAACTGGTTTCAGACACTCCAATTGCTGCTTCACCTACCTTTACTGATGCTGAGCAACTACCTTCAAGCAGTTCTCTTCACATTGATAATTCAATCTCTATCACTGATCCACCATCTACACCTTCCATTCCCAACATCTCTCCCTCTTCTGCTCAACCTCATATCATGGTTACCAGAACCAAAGATAACACAAGGAAACAAAAATCATACACTGATTTTGTAGCTTATTCTGCTACAATAACCTCTGAGCCAACTTGCTTCACACAAGCCAGCAAAATCAAGGAATGGAGAGATGCCATGTCAATGGAAATAAATGCCTTAGCTACAAACAACACTTGGAAATTGGTACCTGCTCCATCAGATCACAAAATAATTGGATGCAAATGGGTGTACAGAATTAAACAAAAACCTGATGGCTCTATTGAAAGGTTTAAAGCAAGATTAGTGGCCAAAGGTTTTAATCAAGAGGAGGGAGTTGATTTTTTTTATACCTTTAGTCCTGTGGTACGGCCTACAACAATCAGATTGATCTTATCCTTGGCAATATCCTCCAATTGGTGCATTAAACAACTTGATGTCCACAATGCTTTCTTACATGGTGATCTGCAAGAGAAAGTATACATGTCTCAACCTCCAGGATTTGTTGATACTGCATATCCCAATCATGTATGTCTTCTTACCAAATCTCTCTATGGCTTAAAGCAAGCACCTCGTGCTTGGTTTCAAAAATTGAGTTCAGCTCTTCTTGATGTTGGGTTTGTTGCTTCCAATTATGATCCATCCTTGTTTATTGCTCATCATCACAATCATACACTTTTCATCTTGGTGTATGTTGATGATATTTTAGTCACTGGAAGTGACTCTCAGATGATTGCCACTTGTATTCAACAACTGCAGAATAAATTTGCTGTTAAAGACTTGGGTGAATTGAGTTTCTTTTTGGGTATAGAAGTTGTCAAACAGTCAGGGGGCATGCTCCTTACTCAAACCAAATATGTCACTGATTTACTCAACAGAACAAAAATGCTCCATGCCAAACCTGTCACCACTCCCATGGCTACATACATCACATTATCCAAGGACATTGGTGATCCCTTTAATGATCCTCAATTATACAGAAGTGTAGTAGGGGCTCTTCAATATGCTACTCTCACTCGACCTGACATATCCTTTGCTGTGAACAAGTTGTCACAATTCATGCATAACCCTCTTGACAATCACTGGATTGTTGTCAAACGTGTTCTGAGATACTTGTGTGGCACTTTAAACCATGGTTTATTCATTCACTCCTCCTCTCCAAAAACGATAAATGCTTACAGTGACTCTGACTGGGCTGGCTGTCCTGATGACAGACGCTCAACTTCTGGATATTGTATCTACTTTGGAAGAAATTTAATATCATGGAGTGCAAAGAAACAAGTCACTGTTTCTAGGTCCAGTACTGAAGCAGAATACAGAGGTCTAGCTCTGACATGTGCAGAAATTTTCTGGCTTCAATTCTTGTTAAAAGAGTTACACATCCGATTAGATCATCCACCTGTGCTTTGGTGTGACAATATTGGGGCTACTTTCTTAGCCTCAAATCCCATGTTCCATGCTAGAACAAAACATATTGAAATTGACCATCACTTTGTCAGAGAGCGTGTGGTTTCCAAACAGCTCAGTGTGAAATTCATTTGCTCAAAGGATCAGCTTGGTGATGTCATGACCAAACCATTATCTACAGCTCGGTTCAATTTTTTGAAAGACAAACTCAATGTGTTGCAATCTACATTGGTTTGAGAGGGGTGTATTACAAGGAAGAATTACATATACGTTGCCACAGAAGATCCTAGCCAAAAAGCTCAGCTCTCGACATAACAGAATTCAGTTCTCAGGAGAATTAGTGATTAGCATTAAATTGTAGTTAGTTAGTTCTTAAATACAACTTGTCTTTAGCTTCTATATATACATACAGATGTAAACGATGTAAACAGATCTGAGATAATACAAAAACTTCAGATTCACATTTTCTCTCTTCTCTCCTCTTTCTTCTCAAATTTTCAATCTCTACAGGTTACCTTTAATTTTTCGTAGAAGAAGAAAAAAAAAAAGCCTGCTAGGAGAGGGAAGGAGCTCTAGTTACCTTCTGTCCGAGAGGCGAGAGATAGCTCAAGGTGCTGATCACGGCGCTGATTTACTTGCTCTAAGAGAAGCGGAGGCAGAGGCGGAGAGAAAGCGAGTCTAGGGTTTAGAGGTAAATCCGACGAGGGAGCTCGGTAAGAGAAAACGGCGAAAATAAATCGATCCGCCAGTGGAGAAGAAGAGAGACAGAGAGTTTAACAGGAAGAGAACGGAAAAAATTAAATTAAAAGAGGGAGCAGCGCTTCTATCTGAACCGTTCCGTCAGATCTTTACACGGATCTTGCAAAAATCCAACAGTCTAAAAATTCAGCCTACAGAGCCAATTTACATATGAATAGTACTATAGCCATTCTTATATATACAAGTATACTCCAGCATACAGATAATCCGTATGCTGGAGTCGTTTCTCACAATCTAAAATGCATACAGTCGATCCGAATCTTTCAAATTGTTCTCCATATTGAAATCTCCTAGGAAACTAAAATTTATATTTTTTCAAATTTTTTTACTATATATTATGCTATTTTAAAAAAACATTGTAAAGGAGTTGTAAAGGAGTATTTCTGACCATTCAATTTTAAAATAGCATAATATATAGCAAAAAAATTCGAGAAAATATAAATTTTGGTCTTGAAAGATATTTTTATATGGAGAACAACTTGAACGGTTTGGATCGACTGTTTGAATTTTAGATTTTGAGAAACGACTCCAGCATACGGGTTTAATCCGTATGCTGGAGTATACTTTAGCCAATCTCTATATATATATATATATATATATATATATGGAGAGAGAGAGAGAAAATTTATTGTGAACCACGATGTATAGAGTGCAAATAATCCAATTCTGAGCATCATTTGAGAATTTCAATCGTTTCTGAAATCATTCTAAATTATTTCATCACAATAATTAAATTTAAACTCTTTATACTATCTAAAATTTGATTCATATGTTATTTATTCAAATAAATTAGATTATACATGGCAATTACACACGTAAAGGGCAAATAATTCAATTATGAATAACATTTGAGCATTTCATTTGTTTCTGAAAACAGTCTAAGTTATTTCATCACAATAATCCACATTTTAAATCTTTATAATGTCTAAAATATGATTCATATGACATTTATTATGAAAAGAATAGATTATACATGGTAATTATGCATATAAAGTAAAAAATAATGCAATTCTGAGAATTATGTGAGAATTTCAATTGTTTCTGGATTCATTCTAAATAATATCATAGCTATAATCTATATTTAAACTCTTTATGCTGTCTATAATATGATTCATATGTTATTTGTTCAAAAAGATTGGATTATACAAGGTAATTACGCATATTAATTGCAAATAATGTAATTCTGAGCATCATTTGAGCATTTCAATCGTTTCTGGATTCATTCTAAGTCATCTGATCAAAATAATCTTTCTTTAAACTCATTATACTATTTATAATATGATTCTTATGATATTTATTCAAAAAGTTTGCATTATACATGGTAGTTACTCATTTAAAGTGCAAATAATGCAATTCTGGCATCATTTGAGCATTTCAATCATTTTTGGATACATTCTAAGTAGTTTCATCACAATAATCTATATTTAAACTCTTTATGTTGTCTTAAATGTGATTCATATATTATTTATTATGAAAAGAAGGGAGTGACTACTGTCAAACATATAGGACACAAGCACTTGTCCGACATGATAAAATTTAAATTTTTAAGAATAGAATGACCGATCAAAATTGCTCAAATTGTTGTATGTTATAAAATCTTTGTGGAGGCCGAATTTTATATATTTTCTTAAATTTGTTTACTATATTTTTTTGGAATATGTTTATATGCTTAATCTAAAAATTCTCAACCCTCCAATTTTAAAAATTTGAAAAAAACAGTTAGAAAATTCGAAAAAATATATATTTTGATTTGGATCGGTTGTTTGAAATTTTAATAATCGACGTTTTGATCGTGTTTGATGACTGATATGTTTGATTCTAGCATTACTATGAAAAGAATGGATTATACGTGGTAATTATAAATATAAATTGCAAATAAGGCAATTCATAGCAATATTTGAGCATTTCAATCGTTTCTGGATTCATTCTAAATGTTTTCATCACGATAATCTATATTTAAACTCTTTATGCTATCTAGAATTTGATTCCAATATTATTTATTCAAAAATATTGGATTATACAAGCTAATTACCCATACAAAGTGTAAATAATACAATTCTGAACAATATTTGAGCATTTCAAAAGTTTTTGGAATCATTCTAAGTCTTTTCATCATAATAATCTACATTTCAACTCTTTATACTGTCGACAATATCATTCGTAGGTTATTTATTATCAAAATATTGGATTATATATTGTAATTATGCATAAAAAGTGCAAATAATGCAATTTTGAGCATCATTTGAGCATTTCAATTATTTCTAAATTCATTCTAAGTAATTTAATCAAAATAATCTACATTTAGGCTCTTTATAGTTTCTGGAATATGATTCATATGTAATTTGTCCAAAAAGATTGGATTATACAAGGTAATTACGCATATTAATTGCAAATAAAACAATTCTGAGCATCATTTGAGCAATCCAATCGTTTCTGGATTCATTCTAAGTCATTTTATCACAATAATCTACACACAACTCTTTATACTGTCTAAAATATAATTCATATATTATTCAAAAAAATTGGATTATAAATAGTAATTACGCATATTAATTGTAAATAAAGCAATTCTGAGCATCATTTGAACATTTTCATCTTTTCCGGATAAATTCTAAGTCATTTCATCACAATAATCTACATTTAAATTGTTTATACTGTCTAAATAATTTGATTCATATGTTATTATTCAAAAAGATTGTATTATACATTCTAATTACACATATAAAATGCAAACAATGCAATTTTAAGTAAAATTTGAGCATTTCAATCGTTTTTGGATTCATTCTTAGTCATTTCATCACAATAATTTATATTTAAACTCAATATATCGTCTGGAATAAGATTCATATGTTATTTATTAAAAAAGATTGCAATATAGATGGTATTTCACAAATAAAGTGCAAATAATGCAGTTCTGAGCATCATTTCAGCATTTCAATCGTTTCTGGGTTCATACTAAGTCATTTCATCAAAATAATCTAGATTTAAGCTCTTTATACTCTCTAGATTATGATTCATATGTTATTTATTCAAATATATTGTATTATACATGGTAATTATGCATATAAAGTGCAAATAATGCAATTTTGAACATCATTTGAGCATTTCAATCGTTTCTGGATTCATTCTAAGTAATTTAATCACAATAATCTACATTTAAACTCTCTATACTGTCTAGAATTTGATTAATATGTCATTTATTGAAAAAGATTGGATTAAATATGGTAATTACGTATAAAAAATGCAATCCTGAGCATCATTTGAGCATTTTATTCATTTCAGTGTCCATTCTAAGTCATTTAATCACAATAATCTTCATTTAAACTCTTTATGTTGTCTAAAATGTGATTTATATGTTATTTATTAAGAAAACATTGGATTATACATGGTAATTACGCATTTAAAGTTTAAATAATGCAATTCTGAGCATCATTTGAGCATTTCAAATGTTTCTAGATTCATTCTAAGTCATTTCATCACAATAATCTACATTTAAACCTTTTATGCTGTCTAGAATATGATTCATATGTTATTATTATTAAAATATTAGATTATACTTGGTAATTACACATATTATGTGCAAATAATGCAATTCTGAGCATCGTTTGAGCATTTCAATCTTTTATGGATTCATTTTAAGCCATTTCATCACAATAATCTTCATTCAAACTCTTTATACCGTCTATAATATGATTCAAATGTTATTTATTAAGAGAAGATTGAATTATACAAGGTAATTGCACATATAAAGTGCAAATAAACCAATTCTGAGCATCATTTGAACATTTCAATCGTTTCTAGATTCATTCTAAGTCATTTCATCACGATAGTCTACATTTAAATAATTTATACAGTCTAGAATATGATTCATATGTTATTTACTAAGAAAAGATTTTGGTTTAAAGAAGGTAATTACACATATAAAGTGCAAATAATGCAATTCTGAGCATCATTTGAGCATTCTATATTAATTCTAAGTCATTTCATCCTAATAATCTACATTTAAACTCTTTATACTGTCTTAAATATCATTGATATGTTATTTATTATGAAAATATTTGATTATACATGTTAATTACGCATATAAAGTGCAAATAAATCAATTCTTAGCATCATTTCAGCATTTCAATCGTTTTTTCATTCATTCTAAACCATTTCATCACCATAATCTAAATTTAAACTCTTTATACTATCTAGAATATGATTCATATGTTATTTATTAAATAAAGATTGGATTATACATGGTAATTACGCATATAAAGTGCAAATAATGCAATTCTGAGAATCATTTCCACATTTCAATCGTTTTTGCATTTATTTTAAGCCGTTTTATCACAATAATCTACATTTAAACTCTTTGTACTGTCTACAATATGATTCATATGTTACTTATTATCAAAATATTGGATTAGACATTGTAATTGCGCATAGAAAGTTCAAATAATGCGATTCTGAGCATTTCAATTATATTTTGATTTATTCTAAGTCATTTAATCACAATAATATACATTTAAAATCTTTATACTGTCTATAATATGATTCATATGTTATTTATTAAGAAAAGATTGGATTATGCATGGTAATTTCACATATAAAGTGCAAATAATACAATTCTGAGAATCATTTGAGCATTTCAATCGTTTCTTGATTCATTCGAAGTCATATCATTAGGATAATCTACATTTAACCTCTTTATAATGTATAGAATGTGAACCATATGTTATTTATAAAAAAAAGATTGTTATACATGATAATTGCACATATGAAGAGCAAAATATGCAATTCTGAGTATCATTTGAGCATTTCAAACGTTTCTGGATTAATTCTAAGTCATTTCATCACAATAATCTACACTTAAACTATTTATATTATGTAGAATATGATTCATATGTTATTTACTAAGAAAAGATTGGATTATACATGGTAATTACACATATAATGTGCAAATAATGCAATTATGCGCTTCATTTGAGCATTTCAATAATTTCTGGATTCATTCTAAGTCATTTGATAACAAAATCTACTTTTATACTGTTTATACTATCTAGAATATGATTAATATGTTACTTTTTAAGAAAAGATTGGATTATACATGGTAATTACTCATACAAAGTGCAAATAATGTAATTCAAAGTATCATTTGAGCATTTCAATCATTTCTAGGTTTATTCCAAGTCATTTCATCGCAATAATCTATATTCAAATTCTTTATACTATCTAAATGTGATTCATATATTATTTATTTTTAAAAGGTTTGATTATACATTGTAATTACGCATATAAAGTGCAAATAAAGTAATTTTGAGCATCATTTGACCATTTTATTCGTTTCTGGATTCACTCTAAGTCATTTATTGACGATAATCTACATTTAAACTCTTTATACTGTCTAGAATGTGGTTCATATGATATTTATTAAAAAAGATTAGATTATACATGGTAATTATGCATATAAATAGCACATAATGCAATTCTGATCATTATTTAAGCATTTCAACCGTTTCTCAATTCATTCTACGTCATTTTATCACAATAATCTACATTTCTACTGTTTACACTGTTTATATTTTGATTCATATCTTATTTATTCAAAAAATTTTTATTATACATGATAATTACGTATATAAAAGGTAAATAATGCAATTATGAGCATCATTTGAGCATTTCAATCGTTTCTGGATTCATTCTAAGTCATTTCATTATGATAATCTACATTTAAGCTCTACATACTCTCTAAAATATGATTCATATGTTATTTATTCAAAAATATTGAATTATACATGATAATTATGCATATAAAGAGCGAATAGTGCAATTCTGAGCATCATTTGAGAATTTCAATCATTTCTTGATTCATTCTAAGTCATTTCATCAGAATAATCTTCATTTGAAATTTTCAACTGTTTATAATGTCCTTAATATGATTCATATCTTATTTATTCAAAACTATTTGATTATAAATGATAATTACGAATATAAAGTGCAAACAATATAATTCAAAGCATCATTTGAGCATTTTAATCGTCTCTGGGTTTATTCAAAGTCATACAATGGAGCCAATCATCCACTTTGATATTTCGTTGAAATAAAATGGGAATATTCTTTCTTCATTAATCCATAATTTGGATCCTTGGGAAGTATTATTATCGTCCAATCTGTGAGAAGTATTATGATCGTTCAATAAGAAGGGTTTCAATTTCTTCAAAAGAATGATTTGAAGACGTAGTGGTTCAAATGACTTCTCCGGGATCGGATCTTTCAATTCATAAATGTACATCTCAGAACTACAAATTGCGATATTCCCAATATGTACAGAGAATCGGGGATTTCATCGCAATAATCTACATTTGAACATTTATCATTTGAGCATTTCAATAATTTCTGGATTCATTCTAAGTCATTTAATCACAATAATCTACATTTAAGCTCTTTATACTGTCTAGAATATGATTCATATGTCATTTATTCAAAAAGATTGGATTATACATTGTAATTACGCATATAAAGAGCAAATAATGCAATTTTGAGCATCGTTTGAACATTTCAACCGTTTCTCGATTCATTTTGTGTCATTGCATCACAATAAACTATATTTAAACTTTTAATACTGTTTATATTACGATTCATATCTTATTCAAAAATATTTGATTATACATGGTAATCACGCATATAAAGTACAAATAATACAATTCTGAGCATCATATCAGCATTTCAATCGTTTCTTGATTCATTCTAAGTCATTTCATCACAATAATCTACATTTAAACTCTTTATATTGTCTAGAATATGATTCATAAGTTATTTATTTAGAAAAGATTGGATTATAAGCATATAAAGTTCAAATAATGTAATTCTGAGCATATTTTGAGCATTTCAACCGTTTCTCGATTCATTTTACGTCATTGCATCACAATTATCTACATTTAAACTGTTAATATTAAGATTCATATCTTATTTATTCAAAAAGATTTGATTATACATGGTAATTATGCATATAAAGTGCAAATAATGCAATTTTGAGCTTCATATGAGCGTTTCAATCATTTCTTGAAAAATTCTAAGTCATTTCATCAAAATAATATACATTTAAACTCTTTATATTGTATAGTATATGATACATAAGTTATTTATTAAGAAAATATTGGATTATACATGGTAAGTACGCATATAAAGTTCTAATAATGTAATTCTGAGCATCATTTGAGCATTTCAACCGTTTCTCGATTCATTCTACATCATTGCATCACAATAATCTACATTTAAACTGTAAATACTGTTTATATTACGATACATATCTTATTTATTCAAAATATTTGATTATACTTGGTAATTACGCATATAAAATACAAATAATGCAATTCTGAGTTTCATATGAGCGTTTCAATCATTTCTTTATTCATTATTCATTCAAA
The DNA here is from genome assembly GCA_028095005.1 of Rhynchospora pubera. Taxonomy (NCBI): domain Eukaryota; kingdom Viridiplantae; phylum Streptophyta; class Magnoliopsida; order Poales; family Cyperaceae; genus Rhynchospora; species Rhynchospora pubera. The sequence continues at coordinate 162,089,858 of CM051461.1, read as the reverse complement.
GTCATTTCATTACAATAATCTACATTTAAACTCTTTATAATATCTAGAATATGATTCATAAGTTATTTATTAAGAAAAGATTGGATTCTAAAAGGTAAGTACGCATATAAAGTTCAATTAATGTAATTCTGAGCATCTTCTGAGCATTTCAATCGTTTCCATGTTCATTCTATGTCTTTTCATCACAATAATCTACATTTAAACTCTTTATGCTGTCTAAAATGTGATTCATATGTTATTTATTCTGAAAAGATTTGATTATACATGGTAATTACGCATATAAAGTGCAAATAATGCAATTCTAAGCATCATTTGAGAATTCAGTCGTTTCTGGATTCATTCTAATTAATTTAATCACAATAATATACATTTAAACTCTTTATACTATCTATATTATCATTCATATCCTATTTATTAAAAAATAATTGATTATACATGGTAATTACGCATATAAATTGCAAATAACGCAATTTGAGCATCTTTTTACTATTTCAATCGTTTCTGGATTCATTCTAAGTCTTTTCATAATGATAATATGCATTTAAACTCCTTACGCTGTCTAGAATATGATTCATATGTTATTTATTCAAAAAGATTGGATTATAAATGGTAATTACGCATAAAAAGTGCAAATGATGCAATTATGAGCATCATTTGAGCATTTCAATCGTTTCTTGATTCATTCTAAGTCATTTGATCATTACAATCTATATTTCAACTCTTTTATACTGTTTGAAATATTATTCATATTATTCATATTATTCATATGGTAATTACTCATATAAAGTGCAAATAATGCCATTCTAAGCAGCATTTGAGCATTTCATTAGTTACTGGATTCATTCTAGATAATTTCATTACGATAATCTACATTTTAACTCTTTATGATATCTAGAATATGTTTCACATGTTATTTATTCAAACGGATTGGATTATATATAGTAATTAAGCAAACAAAGAGCAAATCATGCAATTCTGTGCATCATTTGAGTATTTTCAATCGTTTCTGGATTCTGTCTTAGTCATTTCACCATGATAATCTACATTTAAACTTTTTATACTATCTAGAATATGATTCATATGTTATTTATTAAAAAAATTGGATTATACGTGGTAATTACGCTTATAAAGAGCAAATAATGCAATTTTTCGCATTGTTTCAGCATTTCAAACGTTTCTGGATTTATTCTATGTCATTTCATCACAATAATCTATATTTAAACTCTTTATACTGTCTAGAATATGTTTTTTATATAAAATTTATTAAGAAAAGATTTCATTATACATGGCGATTACACATATAATGCGCAAGTAATGCAATTCTAACCATCTTTGAGAATTTCAATTGTTTCTGTATTCGTTCTTAGTAATTTCAACACAATAATTTACATTTAAACTCTTTATTCTGTCTAGATTATGATTCATATGTTATTTATTGAAAAAAATTAGATTATACTTGGTAACTACGCATATAAAGAGCAAATAATGCAATTCTGAGCATCATTTAAGCATTTCAAACGTTTCTGGATTCATTCTAAGTCATTTTCATCACAATAATCTACATTAAACTCTTTATGCTGTCTAAAATGTGATTAATATGTTATTTATTTTGAAAAGATGGTAATTAAGCATATAAAATGCAAATAATGAAATTCTAAGCATCATTTGAGAATTCAATTCTTTCTGGATTCATTCTAATTAATTTAATCACAATAATCTACATTTAAAATCTTTATGCTGTCTATATTATGATTCATATCTTATTTATTCAAAAAGATTTGATTACACATGGTAATTACACATATAAAGTGCAAATAGTGCAATTCTGAGCATCTTATGAGTGTTTCAATAATTTTCTTGATTCATTCTAAGTCATTTTCATCATAATAATCTATATTTAAACTCTTTATATTGTCTATAATATGATTCATAAGTCGTTTCTTGACGATAATCTACATTTAAAATTTTAAACTCTTTATACTGTCTAGAATATAATTCATATGTTATTTATTTTGAAATGATTGGATTATACAAGGTAAGTACGCATATAAAGTTCAAATAATGTAGTTCTGAGCATCTTTTGAGCATTTCAATCATTTCTAGGTTCATTCTATGTCATTTCATCACAATAATCTTCATTTAAATTCTTTATGCTGTCTAAAATGTGATTCCTATGTTATTTATTCTAAAAAAGATTCAATTATATATGGTAATTACGCATATAAAGTGCAAATAATGCAATTCTAAGCATCATTTGAGAATTCAATAGTTACTGGATTCATTCTAAGTAATTTCATCACAATAATCTAAATTTAAACTTTTTATACTGTCTATATTATGATTCGTATCTTTTTTATTCAAATTTTTTTATACATGGTAATTACGCATATAAATTGCAAATAATGCAAATCTAAGCATCATTTTATCATTTCAATCGTTTCTGGATTCATTCTAAGTCTTTTAATCATGATAATATGCATTCAAACTCTTTACACTATCTAGAATATGATTCATATGTTATTTATTCAAAAAGATTGGATTATAAATGGTAATTACGCATATAAATTGCAAATTATGCAATTATAAGCATCATTTGAGCATTTTAATCGTTTCTTAATTCATTCTAAGTCATTTGATCATCATAATCTATATTTCAACTCTTTATACTATCTAGAATATGATTCATATGTTATTTATTTAGTAAAGATAGGATTATACATGGTAATTACTCATATAAAGTGTAAATAATGTAATTCTAAGCATCATTTGAGCATTTCATTCGTTTCTGCTTTCATTCTAAGTAATTTCATTGCGATAATCTACATTTTAACTCTTTATGCTGTCTAGAATATGTTTCACATGTTATTTATTCAATAAGATTGGATTATACATGGTAATTACTCATATAAAGAGTAAATAATTCAATTATGTGAACCATTTGAGTATTTCAATCATTTCTGGATTCATTCTTAGTCATTTCATCCTGATAATCTACATTTAAACTCTTTATACTGTCTAGAATATGATTCGTATGTTATTTATTCAAAAAATTGGATTATACATGGTAATTACTCATATAAAGAGCAAATAATGCAATTCTGAGCATCATTTGAGCATTTCTACTGTTTCTTGATTCATTCTACGTCATTGCATCAAAATAATCTACATTTATCTATTAATACTGTTTATATTATAATTCATAACTTATTTATTAAAAAAATTGATTATACATGGTAATTACGCATATAAAGTGTAAATAATGCAATTCTGAGCATCATAATCTACATTTCAATTCTTTATATTGTCTAGAATATGATTAATATGTTATTTCTGTTGAAAAGATATGTTTATACAATGTAATTACATATATAATGTGCAAATAATTCAATTCAAAGCATCTTTGAGCATTTCAATCGTTTTGTATTCATTCTAAGTCATTTCAACACAATAATCTACATATAAACTCTTTGTACTCTATAGAATATGTTTAATATGTTATTTATTAAGAAAAAAAAATGGATTATACATGGTAATTAAGTACATAAAGTGCAAATAATGTAATTCAAAGCACCATTTGAGCATTTTAATCGTCTCTGGGTTTATTCTAAGTCATTTCATCGTAATAATCTACATTTGAACTCTTTATACTGTCTAAAATGCGATTCATATGATATTTATTTTGAAAATATTTGACTATATATGGTAATTACGCATACAAAGTGCAAATAAATCTTTTCTAAGCATCATTTGAGTATTTTCAATCGTTTTTGGATTCATTCTAAGTCATATCATTGCAATAATTTACATTTAAACTCTTTTGACTATCTAAAATGTCATTCATATGTTATTTATTTTGAAAAGATTGGATTATACATGGTAATTACGCATATAAAGTGCAAATAAATTAATTTTGAGCATCATTTGAGCATTTCAATCGTTTCTGGATTCATTTTAAGTCATTTCTCGACGATAATCTACATTTAATCTCTTTATACTGTTTACAATATGATTCATATGTTATTTATTTTGAAAAGGTTGGATTATTCATGGTAATTATGCATATAAAGTTTAAATAAAGTAATTTTGAGCATTATTTGAGCTTTGCAATCGTTTCTGGATTATTCTAAGTCATTTCCTGACAATAATCTACATTTAAACTCTTTATACTGTCTAGAATATGATTCTTATACTATTTATTCAAAAAGATTGGATTGTACACGGTAATTACGCATATAAAGAGCAAATAATGCAATTCTGAGCATCATTTGAGCATTTCAACCGTTTCTCGATTCATTCTACGTCATTTCATCACAATAAATTACAATTAAACTCTTTATACTGTGTAGAATAAGATTCATATGTTATTTATTAAGAAAAGATTGGATTATATATGGTAGATACACATATAATTTGCAAATAATGCATTTCTGAGCATCAATTGAGCATTTCAATTGTTTCTGGATTCATTCTAAGTCATTTCATCTTAATAATCTACATTTAAACTCTTTATACTGTCAATAATATGATTCATGTGTTATTTATTGAGAAAAGATTGGATTATACATGGTAATTACAAATAAAATGTGCAAATAATGCAATTCTGAGCATTATTTGAGCATTTCAATTATTTGTAGAATCATTATAAGCCATTTAATTAAAAAAATCTATATTTAAACTCTTTATACAGTCTAGAATATGATTCATATATAATTTATTAAGAAAAGATTGAATTATACATGGTAATTTCGCATATAAAGTGCAAATAATACAATTCTCAGAATCATTTGAGCATTTCAATCGTTTATGTATTCATTCAAAGTCATTTCATTAAAATAATCTAAATTTAAACTCTTTATACTGTCTAGAATATGATTAATATGTTATTTATTCATAAAGATTGGATTATATATGGTAATTACGCATATAAAGAGCAAATAATGCAATTCTAAGCATCATTTGAGCATTTCAAACATTTCTGGATTCATTTTAACTCATTTCATCACAAAAATCTGCATGTAAACTCTTTACACTGTTTAGAACAAGATTCATATGTTATTTATTAAGAAAAGATTGGATTATACATGGTGATTACACATATAATGTGCACATAATGCAATTATGAGTATCATTTGAGCATTTCAATCGTTTCTTGATTTATTATAAGTCATTAGATCATCATAATCTACATTTCTACTCTTTATACTGTCTAGAATATGATTCATATGTTATTTATTTAGATAAGATAGGATTATAAATGGTAATTACTCATATAAAGTGCAAATAATGCAATTCTAAGCATTATTTGAGCGTTTCAATCATTTCTGGATTCATTCTAAGTAACTTCATTACGATAATCTACATTTTAACTCTTTATGCTGTCTAGAATATGTTTCGCATGTTATTTATTCAAAAAGATTGGATTATACATGATAATTATGCGTATAAAGAGAAAATAATGCAATTCTGAGCATCATTTAAGCATTTCTACCGTTTCTCGATTCATTCTATATCATTTCATCACAATAATCTATATTTAAACAGTTAATATTACGATTCGTATCTTATTCATTCAAAAAGATTTTATTATACGTGGTAATTACGCATATAAATTGCAAATAATGCAATTCTGAGCATCATACGAGTGTTTCAATCGTTTCTTGATTCTTTCTTAACTTATTTTTGTAACAATAATCTATATTTAAACTCTTTATATTGTCTAGAATATGATTGATAAGTTATTTATTAAGAAAAGATTGTATTATACATGGTAAGTACGCATATAAAGTTCAAATAATGTAATTCTGAGCATCTTTTGTGCATTTCAATCGTTTCTAGGTTCATTCTGTGTTCTGGGTTCTTTTTATATCATTTCATCACAATAATCTACATTTAAATTCTTTATGCTGTTTAATATGTGATTCATATATTATTTATTCTGAAAAGAATGGATTATACATGGTATTTACGCATATAAAGTGCAAATAATGCAATTTTGAGCATCTTTTGAGCATTTCAAATGTTTATGGATTCATTCTAAGTCATTTTGTCACAATAATATTCATTTAAACTCTTTATACTGTTTAGAATATGATTCATATGTTATTTATTATGAAAAGATTGGAGTATACATGGTAATTACACATTTAATTTTCAAATAATGTAATTCTGAGCATCATTTGTGCATTTCAATCGTTTCTGAATTTATTCTTAGTCATTTCATCACTATAATCTACATTTAAACTCTTTATACTGTCTTGAATATGATTCATCTGTTATTTATTAAGAAAAGATTGGATTATACATGGTAATTACGCATATAAATTGCAAATAATGTAATTCAAATTAAAATTTGAGCATTTTCATCGTTTCTAGGTTTATTCTTTGTCATTTCATCACAACAATATATATTTAAACTCTTTATGCAGTTTAAAATGTGATTCATATATTATTTATTCTGAAAAGAATGGATTATACATTGTAATTACTCATATAAAGTGCAAATAATGCAATTCTAAGCATCATTTGAGAATTCAATCATTTCTGGATTCTTTCTAAGTAATTTCATCAGAATAATCTACATTTTAACTCTTTATGCTGTCTATAATATGTTTCACATGTTATTTATTAAAAAATATTGGATTATACATAGTAATTCATATAAAGAGTAAATAATGCAATTATGTGAATCTTTTGAGTGTTTCAATCGTTTCTGAATTCATTCTTAGTCATTTATTCACGATAATCTGCATTTAAACTCTTTATACTGTCTAGAATATGATTCATATGTTATTTATGCAAAAAATTAGATTATACACGGTAATTAAGTACATAAAGTGCAAATAATGTAATTCAAACCATCATTTGAGCATTTTAATCGTCTCTGGGTTTATTCTAAGTCATTTTATCACAATAATCTGCATTAAACTATATATACTGTCTATAATATGATTCGTATATTATTCATTAAGAAAAGATTTGATTATACATGGTAATTACACATATATATTGTGCAAATAATGCAATTCTGAGCATCTTTGAGCATTTCAACCGTTTCTGTATTCATTCTAAGTCATTTCAACACAATAATCTACACTTCAACTCTTTGTACTCTCTAGAATATGATTCATATGTTATTTATTAAAAAAAATTGGATTATACATTGTAGTTAAGTATATAAAGTGCAAATAATGTAATTCAAAGCATCATTTGAGCATTTTAATCGTCTCTGGGTTAATTCTAAGTCATTTCATCGCAATAATCTACATTTGAACTCTTTATACTGTCTAAAATGTGATTCATATGTTATTTATTCTGAAAAGATTGGATTATACATGGTAGTTACGCATATAAAGTGCAAATAATGCAATTCTAAGCATAATTTGAGAATTAGTCGTTTCTGGATTCATTCTAAGTAATTTGATTAAAATAATCTACATTTAAACTCTTTATACTGTTTATATTGTGATTCATATATCTTATTTATTCAAAAATATTTGATTAGACATGGTAATTACGCATATAAAGTGCAAGTAATTCAATTCTGAGCAACTTTTTACCATGTCAATCATTTATGGATTCATTCTAAGTCTTTTCATCATGATAATATGCATTTAAACTCTTTACACTATCTAGAATATGATTCATATATTAATTATTCGAAAAGATTGGATTATAAATGGTAATTACACATATAAAGTGCAAATGATGCAATTATGAGCATCTTTTAAGCAATTCAATCATTTTTGTATTCATTCTAAGTCATTTCGACACAATAATCTGCATTTTCAACTCTTTGTACTGTTTAGAATATGATTCATATGACATTTATTAAGAAAATATTGGATTATACATGGTAATTACGCCTATAAAGAGAAAATAATGTAATTCAAAACATTATTTGAGCATTTTAATCATCTCTGGGTTTATTCTAAGTCATTTCATCGCAATAATCTACATTTTAATTCTTTATACTGTATAAAATGTGATTCATATGTTATTTATTTTGAAAATATTGGACTATATATTGTAATTACGCATATAAAGTGCAAATAAATCTTTTCTAAGCATCATTTGAGTATTTCAATTGTTTCTGAATTCATTCTAAGTCATTTCATCGCAATAATCTACATTGAAACTATTTATATTATTTAGAATATGATTCATATGATTCATATGTTATTCATTCTAAGTTATTTTATCACAATAATCTACATTTAAACTCTTTTGATTATCTAAATTGTGATTCATATGTTATTTATTTTGAAAAGATTGGATAATACATGGTAATTACGCATATAAAGTGCAAATAAAGCAATTTTGAGCATCATTTGAGCATTTGAATAGTTTCTGGATTCATTTTAAGTCATTTCTCGATGATAATCTACATTTAAACTCTTTATACTGCCTAGAATATGTTTCACATGTTATTTATTCAAAAAGATTGGATTATACTTGGTAATTATGCATATAAAAAGTAAATAATGCAATTCTGAGCATCATTTGAGCATTTCAACTGTTTCTCGATTTATTCTACGTCATTTAATCACAATAAATTACAATTAAACTATTTATACTGTGTAGAATAAGATCCTTATGTTATTTACTTAGAAAAGATTTGATTATACATGGTAATTACACATATGATGTGCAAATAATGCAATTGTGATCATTTTTGAGAATTTTAATTGTTTCTGTATTCATTCTAAGTCATTTCAACACAATAATCTACATTTAAACTCTTTGAGAATTTCGATTATGAGCATTTCAATAGTTTCTTGATTCATTCTAAGTCATTTGATCATCACAATCAACATTTCAACTCTTTATACTGTCTGGAATATTATTTATATGTTATTTATTTAGAAAAGATAGGATTATACCTGGTAATTACTCATATAAAGTGCAAATAATGCCATTCTAAGCAGCATTTGAGCATTTCATTAGTTACTGGATTCATTCTAGGTAATTTCATTACGATAATTTACATTTTAACTCTCTATGATGTCTAGAATATGTTTCACATGTTATTTATTCAAACAGATTGGATTATACATGGTAATTACGCATATAAAGAGCAAATAATGCAATTCTGTGTATCATTTGAGTATTTCAATCATTTCTGGATTCATTTTTAGTCATTTCATCATGAGAATCTACATTTAAACTCTTTATACTGTCTAAAATATGATTCATATTTTATTTATTCAAAAAGATTGGATTATACATGAAAATTACACATATAAAGAGCAAATAATGCAATTCCGACCATCTTTTGAGCATTTCTACCGTTTCTCGATTCATTCTACGTCATTGTATCATAATTATCTACATTTAAACTATTAATACTGTTTATATTACGTTTCATATCTTATCTTATTTATTAAAAAAATTTTGATTATACATGGTAATTACACATATAAATTGCAAATAGTGCAATTTTGAGCATCGTATGAGCGTTTCAATCGTTTCTTGATTTATTCTAAGTCATTTTCATCACAATAATCTACATTTAAACTCTTTATATTGTCTAGAATATGATTCGTAAGTTATTTATTAAGAAAAGATTGGATTATACATGGTAAGTACGCATATAAAGTTCCAATAATATAGTTCCGAGCATCCTTTGAGCATTTCAATCGTTTCTAGGTTCATATCTATGCCATTTCATTACAATTATCTTCATTTAAACTCTTTATGCTATCTAAAATGTGATTCATATATTATTTATTCTGAGAAGATTTGATTATACATGGTAATTAAGCATATGTAGTGCAAATATTGCAATTCTAAGCATCATTTAAGAATTCAATCGTTTTTGGATTCATTTTAAGTAATTTCATCACAAGAATCTATATTTAAACTTTTTATACAGTCTATATTATTTTTCATATCGTATTTATTCAAAAAGATTTTATTATACATGGTAATTACGCAATAAATTGCAAATAATGCAATTCTAAGCAACATTTTACCATTTCAATCATTTCTGGATTCATTCTAAGTCTTTTCATCATGATAATATGCATTTAAACTCTTTACACTGTCTAGAATATGATTCATATGTTATTTATTCGAAAAGATTGGATTATATATGAAAATTACGCATATAAATTGCAAATAATGCAATTATGAGTATCATTTGAGCATTTCAATCGTTTCTTGATTTATTCTAAGTCATTAGATCATCATAATCTACATTCCTACTATTTGTACTGTCTAGAATATGATTCATATGTTATTTATTTAGATAAGATAGGATTATAAATGGTAAACTAATTACTCATATAAAGTGCAAATAATGCAATTCTAAGCATTATTTAAGCGTTTCAATCGTTTCTGGATTCATTCTAAGTAATTTCATTGCGATAATCTATATTTTAACTCTTTATGCTGTCTAGAATATGTTTCGCATGTTATTTATTCAAAAAGATTGAATTATACATGATAATTACACATATAAAGAGTAAATAATGCAATTATGTGCATTATTTGAGTATTTCAAACGTTTTTGGATTCATTCTTAGTCATTTCATCACGATAATCTACATTTAAACTCTTTATACTGTCTAGAATTTGATTTATATGTTATTTATTAAAAAAATTGGATTATACATGGTAATTACGCGTATAAAGAGCAAATAATGGAATTATGAGTATCATTTGAGCATTTCAATCGTTTCTTGATTCATTCTAAGTCATGTCATCACAATAATCTACATTTAAATTGTTTATACTGTATCTATTATGATTTATATCTTATTTGTTAAAAAAGATTTGATTATACATGGTGATTACGCATATAAAGTGAAAATAATACAATTTTGAGGATCATTTGAGCATTTCTATATATTGTTTCTGGATTCATTCTAGGTCATTTAAACCGATGATTAATTGTTTGTCAAGCCGATTATGGGGTGATCAATTAATCTAATATATTGGACTATTGATGCTGTGTTCATCTATTTTCATACAGCTTTTGATTATTTCCCGATTTTGTTTGGTTTGAAATGGGAAAAAAAAACAGAAGATTCCTAAAGCATTTATTTTTTTTTCACTAATTAGATGATGATAATTATATCTAGGCTTGATTTTCTTTTAGATTTAATTTATAACTTGTTTTTAAACATGGATGTGAGGTTGTCCAAGGGATTTTTTTATTATTTAAACTATTAATTATTCCACACTACAAATGCATCCCAAAAGTAGAATAAAATGAGCAGTCCATTTGTAATTTTTTATTCACTTCAAGTCAAATAATGAATAACCAAGTTTGTCTTAATTGTTCATCCAAAAAAGAAAAAAAAAAATCAACAACATATTCTATTCTCAAGGTGCCTAATGATTTGTTAGTTGAGACCTGTATTTTTTTTGTTCGTCTTAGAAAAATAGTACATATTCTATTCATAAGTAAATATACATTTTTATTTGAATTATGAACATTTGTACATTTATTAACCTAAGCGTCAAAATTATCTGTAAAGAACCTATCAATCGGGTGCGTATTGATTTATCCATTGTAGGTGCTTGTTCTTCTGCCAACCACATATTTGTTTTGTTTTTTTGACACACTAACTTAAATGTTGGGTTAATTGGCTCAATACTTCATCGTCGTTTTATGATTCAAAATCATCTTTTGAAAAATGTCGTGCCATCGTCGTTAGGTGCAAATTTACTAAATTTTACAAAGTGAAAAGCGTTGAAATAACAAAGAAACTGCTGGGCATGTATTTATAATTGTACTAGTTTAATGAATAAAATCGGATTTTATTCATCTAAAAGTTGTTTTTTTTTTCATTTCATCAATTAAAATAGATCGAAGTTTCTAAGAAACATCACGTTATCAATTAATATCATGCGTTGATTTTGACATTTGTAACATGTATTAGATGTCAGCGTCATTACCCAAAATTATCGGGTCAATGGCTCAACGCTTCAACGTCATTTAATGTATATACAATATCAAAAGTTCAACGTTTCAATATCAAAGTGTTAATTATTAAAAAATAAAATAACCCCATGCAATAATTTAAAATGTTGATTGTAGTATTGAACCCAAAAAGGAAAAAACAAAGAAAAATACTGAGCTTATATTTAAAATTTAAAATTTAAATTTAGTGTAATAAACAAAAATTAGACTTTTCATCCAAATTGTTCTGATTTATCTTAGGAGAATCCTCGACTAAACGCCGAGTCATGAATTCGATTTCACGCACTAACGATTGGATATTGCTCCTTTTTTGTATCCAACTATCGATAATCCGCATTAAATATATTTTCGCATCACTTGTTTAGTAATTTTTGTGCGTGTTCCACGTAATTCATACGTCAAAAGAAAACCTTTAATAATTCAATACTCCCAAGTCCTAAACCAAGCTAGTCGGCGACAGCTTGGCGAGATTTAATATTTTGTCTTTTTTGTTTTTCGGTTTTTGACTCGGGAGATTGAATTTGTTGGCAACAACAGAACAACTCAACATTTAAGCGAATTAGCGTACAATAAAACAAGCCAACGTGCGGAATAACCTAAAAATTTCAAATCACACCTAACCAGACCATACTTTCCTGGAGGTTTGTGGTCCCTTGCAAGTCTTCTCCAAATTAGGAAGATGCAAGTATATTTTAGTTTAAATACATTTTTAGGAAGGTAACTCTCGAGTTCCATGCCGGATTTGTCTCGTTCATTTTAAATTATTGGGTCCTTAACCTTAATTTCATTCGGTCGTATATGAGGCAGGTTGATCCCTTAAATTATTTAACATAAAAATAAAAGAAGACAAACAACTGTCAATCTCCAATTGTCAAATTAGAAAGACAACCGGCCGCCAACTAAGCGACTACAAGATATTTTATGTTGATTAACATCCTATAAATTGGTCACATAATTAATTTTATGTTTAATTTCTAGAAGAAAGACTAAGTACTTCTCCGATCCTCCAAAAGTACCTCTCATCCTAAATTAAATTTTTTAGCTAATTTTTAAAGAAGAAAATCAAATTCCTGGTTTATTTTGGTATCCGGCTTTGATGGCAATTTGAAATAATTCACGTCTTCATTGAGAAGTAAAGCGTATTTACTTTTGTAAGAAAAAATAATTCATCATTCGCTCTTTATTTTCTTTTCCTTTTTCGAAACTCTAAATAGCGGCAGACAAGTTTTAAATCAAAGCGACTACATTGAAGCTTTCCTCTTGAAAAAAAAAACAATGAATTAGTTTTTAGGAGCTTTCTTTGTCGTGTTTTCATTTTAAAAGTAATTAGAAACATGCAGTTTTTTTTTTTTTTTTTTTGCTCGCTCAATGTGTTACGAACAGCTGCTTCTAATCTCTTGCTTCTAGAATGCCCACGTCACCTTTCTTACGAAAATATTCTTAACGAACTACATTATTTGCCAACGGGCCACATTAAAAAAAAAGAGTGCTGCATTGTTTAGGTGTCTAAATTTACTATAATTACATAGAAAAATCTGACAAGATAACCAACGCGCCACGCACACTGAATTGAGAATTTGAGATTCCAGTTTGTAATGGTATCCGAACTTCATGCTCCAATTAATACAAAAATCATAAAGGAAGAAGCTTCTGTAAATTATGCTTTTCTAATTGGTTGGCATCAATAAAAATTTGAAGGAGAAAAATGAGATCCTCCATTCTCCAATACGTTATTCTTCGAATGAAGCAAGTAGCCAAGCCTAAGTACAGTCGTACACTGGTTGCGATCAGTTTCTTTCTTGTCAAAAGCATCTTTTCTATGCGTCTAATTGATAAAACTGCTGACATTTCTGTTTTTTCCTCTCTTTTTTTTTTCAAATATTTGAGAAGCCAAAGGAAAATTTGCCTATTTACTAGATGGTCCAGAACATTTCATGTTTCCGATAAACACGGTAGACTTGAAGTTTTAGGGTGTGTTTGGATGCAACGGAATAAGTCGGGAATAGAGAATAGGAATAAGAAATTTCGGTTTGTGTGCTTATCTTTATTCCTTATTCTTATACCATGGTTTTGTTAGTATAGGAATAAAGGCTCTTATTCCTTATTCTTGAGTTGTTTGGGTTGCACAAAAATAAGAATAAGCACGCAAACCGAAATTTCTTATTCCTATTCTCTATTCCCAGTCTATCCAAACACACCCTTATTAAATTAGGTAAAACCATTAATATCTTATGGGCTTATGGCTCATAACTTTTTCCCACAAATATATCTAAGAAAGTTCATCTATAGCAGCACACCCTCATTAACAAAAGAGAAACAAATTCATGGTTGATTTTAAAATTGGAACCTGTTATCAAGAAAATAAATTCTCAAATTAAAATCGTTATACGACAATATTTCCGAAACAATTTGGCATTATATAAAAGGATATAAAAGGTTATCATGTCTAAATTATTGTAAAAATTTTCAAGAAATAATGATCAGGAGGGTTTCTAGGTAAAACCATAATATATTTGTTGATTCAAGATTTGCAAGTTTCCCAAGGATACCGAGGATCTAAATGAGAGGCCATTGTTATTTTATTATTCAATCTGAACCGTCTGATTATTATGAGTAAAGGGTTCAAATAAAATTTTACATTATGAAAATTTCTAACAACCTTAGAGACTAATCTAATTAGACGGCTCATTAACATAACCATACAAAAGTATTGGGTCACTTACTTTCAACAGAAAAATAATGTTTTTTTTTTGGCAACAATACGCGGTTGTCAAACTGATGGTGTTGGTGTATCTAGTAGGCCCCTCTGTTTCTAAATTTTTCTATATTTTATTTTGATGGTCACTTTCTCTTTAAGATGGTATCGTGGATCCGAGGTGGATCCCTATTTAATATTTCCAGACGTTGAACCCTTCAGTAGTAATAAATTGTGACTATAAAATGGGAAAATTTGTTAATAATTGTTTGACTGTAACTCTGTAAAGTTGGTAGGGGAGAGAGCGGCAGCTGGGTATAGACCGCACCAGCATCCTCAGCAGTAAAAAAAAAGACTGCTCCAAGCAGTCCTTTTTAATTTTTTTAATTTTTTTTAATTTTAAAATTTAAATGGAGAATCCAAACCGTTGATCTTGTTAAGTTTTATCGGCGATGCATTTTCATATAAGTTTTATAAAATTTGAAGTTGATTTGATACTTGATTAAGTGACCAAATTATGAACGTATTAGAATTAATCAAACCAGGTTCGTTCATTTGTTGACCACTTAATCAAGTATCAAATCAACTTCAAATTTTATAAAACTTATATGAAAATGCATCGCCGATAAAACTTAACAAGATCAACGGTTTGGATTCTCCATTTGAGTTTTAAAATTTTAAAAAAATAAGAAAAATAAAAAGGACTGCTTGGAGCAGTCCATTTTTTGACTGCTGAGGATGCGGACGCGGTATAGACCTGTCAAACGTTAGAGGTGGAAACGGAACAACCATTTCCGTTTCCGTTCCGTTTCGGTAACGGAACGAAATGGCTGTTTCATTTCCGTTCCGTTTCGGCAAACGTAACAAATTTCTGTTCCGTTTAACGTTTCGCCTCACATTTCCTATTGATTTCAACTCATTTCCGTGTTCCGTTTCATTTACGTTAACAAATTTTGATTCAGTTTCCGTTCCGTTTCTGAAAACGGAACCCATTTCAGCTTTCATTTAACGTTCCGTTTCGGCGGAACAGAAACGAAAACGTTAAAACGTTTCATATTTGACAGGTCTAGCTGGGTAGTGGGTGTTTGTACAGCTTCCATTTCTTTGATTTTATAATGCGCACATATGAAAAATGCTCCTTTCAAATTTAACTTATACTATCTAATATTGCGAAACTTATCAAATTTACCCTCAGAAAAATTAAATTGTCATGAACGTTCGAAGCTGGGTTATCAAGTTTTACTTACAAAAGTTGAAAGTGTGATACACCGTAATTTTTTTTTAAAGATAAATTGGAGGTTTAAGTCATTCAACTTATTTTTAAATTAAATGTCTATGAAAGACCTCCCAGTCGGGTTTCGAACCTGCGACCTTTTACTCGAGGAGTCAAGATGCATTGCTCTTGACCATTAGACCAAGAGCTGGTTCTCTATACACCGTAAATTTTTTATTGGAATATGATGCCGCAGAAGATCGTACCCGGGATCGGATGCATGACATGAACTTACACGGGTGACGTCGCAGAAGATCGTGACTTGGATCTAATATGACACTTGGCTTGGTAAGGAAGAAATGTCAGACCTGGAGCACAAGAAACGCTTGACTTGCTGTCAAAGAAAAATCTTTTCTATTTATTGGTTTTCTTCCATTGTATTGTATCAACTCAGATTATTCAAAAAATAATAAAAATAGTGTGCGTGTGTGTGGAGGACGTAGGCACCAAGTTGGTGCTGAACCTCATTAAATCTTGTGTCTATGTCTATGTCTATGTCTATGTCTATGTCTATTTTTATTTATGTGCTTGATTGATTTCTGAGTTCACTCTATCAAGATTCTAAGAGGCGCGGTTCATGTGCAGATGGCACTCGGACTGTGCCTCCCTCGACCGACCTTACGATGAAATAATTCCGCTACGACGACCGACGATATTTTAACATTTTTTTCCCTCGTTGGTATGGAAATGTTCTTTCTTCTAGTCTCTCTCCATTTTTGCTTTTAATTTATGTCCTAGACTCCTAGTAGATCTTTACTTCAATTATAAATCGGAAATAGCTTTGTTGCAGCACATGAAGAATAACTTTTAGATTTAATAGATTGTATATGATATGATTAAAATACATTGTCCAAAATGCTAAAATCAGAGCTGGTCTCTTGAGCTCTCACCTTTGAACCACGTTTCAAATGAGAATAAAAATCTATAGCACTTTACACTATATTCATTTATTTACGATTTATCGTTGCACTCGTAATATTAATTCGTTGTCAAATAGAAAACTTTTGAACTCTAATTCGTCTCCAAGTTCCCTTCTATATTTTGTATGAATTTTTTTCTAAAAAAAAAAAGAACAACGTTTCTAAAATATAAAGAGGAAAAAGTGGGTGTGTCGTCACTCTTATGACAGCACTATTAGGGGGTTATTTTCTTTTTTTTTTAAAACTGGCTTTTGCCAGTTATTTTGTTTTCAAATAATTTATTCTAGTAATTAAGCCGTTTGTTCCACTGTCTCCATTATCTGCATAATATCAGCTTTTGCAAGGGTACTCGGGAAAAAGTGCCCTTAATATTTGTATAGCCTTACATGGTAGCACGAGAATTTGTGGGCGGTGCATGTCACGATCGTATAGGCGACGTAGAACGTACAGCAGGTATAATTGGACTTTTTGGGCGATGTATCGAATTAATTTTTGTGTAACGTGTTGTTAATTGTTGCTTATTGGCTAAGCACTCTTTTTAATTGAGTACATTTGTTATTCCTTTCTTTGTATTTGTTGGAAATCTTGCCTCTAAGTGAGTAGACTAAGGACACAAATTACTAATAAAAAAAAGTTAGGAGGAAGAATACACCCTCTACTTAAAGTTATTTTTGGAAATAATTGGCAGTGGCTGTCGATTGAAATAAAGGAATCTCCAAGTTCTAAATTTTCCCCACAACCTTCAATTATTTATAATTAATTTTGTTTTTTTTTAAGAAACATCAAATGCATGTGTTTATTTTATAATAGTGTATTATGAAATAAGTAATCTGCATTTTGCAGTAGCCGAAGGTACACTCTAGTGCGTGTTCTGAAAGAAATGGACGATAAATTGGGAAGTTTAAATAGTTATTATAAATCACTAGAAAATATACCCATTCAACGAGTGGGAAAAAAATTAAAATTATTTATACTTTAATAAAAATTAAAATCAACGTATCAACATGAATACACATAATTTATTTAATAAAAAATTTATTTATTTCTTATTTTCTTTATAACAAAAATATTTGAAAAAATATAGATGATAAAAGTTTTCCATATGCTCTATTTCCAAAATGAAAGAACAATTATTGTTCTAATCAATGTTCTTTTTATTATATATAAATGTGTAAAATCAGAACTTCATATCATTTTGACTACTCATTGATATCCAACTACACATCAAATCAATCAATGACGTAGGATGTGAGTGCATGTTAGAACTAGAAATGATATACTCTAAATCCGTGTACTAATAAGGAATAATCATGGACTGTTAGCATAGATATAAGAATTCTATTACCTAAAAAAAGAACGTTTCACTGATAAATAAAATTGGAGGCATTTTTAAACAGTTTTGTCCCAAGGGAAAAAATGTTAAATTGAAATGGTTGAGAGCGCATTTAAAAAATATGTGGATAAATTCATTTAGAGATGGGCTAAAATCAGCCACGACTGACAGATGCAATCGTCAGCTACGATCAAATCTCAATTTTCGAGATTCTAACATTCGATCCGAACCGTTCATTGTGTTCTCCATATTGAAATCTTATTGGAGACCAAATTTTACATTTTTCTGATTTTATTTACTATTTTTTTGAGATTTTTAAAAATCATAGTTATTGAAGGGTCCAGAATTGTTTAGATTAAAAATTTTGTAAAATATCAAACAAATACTAAAAAATTTCAGAAAAATATAAAATTTGGTCTCCAATGAGATTTCAATGTGGAGAACACATTGAACGGTTCGGATCGACTGTTAGAATCTCAAAATTGAGATTTGATCGTAGCTGACGGTTGCATCCGTCAGTCGTGACTGATTTTAGCCCATCTCTGACAATAATGTGACGTGGAGACCTTGGGTTTGTTTGTTTCTTATTCTATGCAGTAATTCGTGCGTTCAATTTATGTAATCTCCAATTTTTTTTTGTTCCCCTGCAATTCTGCAAATAGCATTAACATTGCAGGTGGAAAAATTTAGCACAAAGTCTATCGTCTTACTCAGGTCTAATGTGTCAAATTTGTTGTGAATTTTTAGATAGAATTTTGAGATTTGAGCCATATCTGAATAAAATAGCTCAAATCATTGCTGGCGGGGATGTAAAGAAATATCATGATAAAAGTATACTGATTTTTCAGATCACTATTTTCAAGCCAAACCCTACACACCTAGTTCGATGAATTTTAACACAAAATATTAACAAATATTGATGTTTGAGTTCTTAACGTATAATTAATTTATTAGATCTATATTTATTTGAAAAATCACATTGTTTGTATATACGAATGATTGTTACAAAATTTTTCATTCAAATTCTTCATGTAAAATTGTATGTATTTTTGTTTACAAACAATAGCATACAAATTATTCCAACTAAAATCACTCAATATAAAATGCTTATTAAACTAATCTACATACTAAAAAACATGAAATTTATCTGAATATTACAGTAACACCTAAAATAATAATACTGTTAATTTCAGACAGTAATTTATTCAAGATTAAAATACGAAAAAGGATCAAAGCAAATAAGTTATAGTTAAACACAAAAGACCACACAAGCAAGGTTACAACGCGAAAAAAGTCCAACCAAAAAACCCAAAAATATTGGGTTTTTCTGTTTCACATTACAATAATCAGATTCTAGAATAAATTACGGTTACAACCTCCACGCGCGATTTCCGACTTCCAGCGCGAAATTACGAAATTCCACGCTGGTATAATTAAATCCGGCACCAACTAATCTTCCTTCCTCTCTCTCTCTCTTCGGTTTCCCAAATTGACTGGTCCGCTGCTTGACGCGCACGTCTAATCGCGGGCCCCACTGCTCAGTCTCTCTCCCCACCTCCTCTCCTCTCGCTATTAATAGCTCGCCTCTCCTTCCTCTCTTCTCTTCTTCTCTCCTCCATTTTTTCCCAAACCCTATTTACTTTTAAAAAACCTCTTGTTTTCCCCAAATAGTTGCTCTTTGATTCGTGGACTCCGAATCTTCCTCAATCTTCGCGCCGACTGATAGTTGACCTCGGAGTGCATTTGATCGGATCAAGGTATTATCTCTCGTAGTTGCTTTTCAATCCAATTTTTTGTTTCTGAATTTGTGCATTTACTGAATCCTTTGATTTTTGTTGCATTATCCTAGATACACGATTCCTTAATAGCGTATAAACATATTGTCGATGTATTAATTCGAGGGGATGAATCTTGCGTCGTCGATTTCTTTCTCGATTTCGCATCGCCCTGGTGTTTGTCGAATGAAATCGATTTTATTTTCAATTTTAGAAAAAAAGTAGCATTTAATGCACTGCTGTCGCATTTCCGTACACGACCTTATTTTCTCTTTTGCAACCCTCTTATTATTAGTTATTTCCTCGAATTTGCTTTAATTTGGGTTCCTCATTTCTTTTGGATTGAATTTGTTTTGATGCATTTGTCGGTGTGGTTTCCTCGTCTCCTTCTCAGATTTGGAAAGTTTCAAGCCTTCCGAGTTTGTCAAAATCAAAGTCCCTTTCAGAACTATATAATAATAAATAAATAATTTCCTAGATATCAACTTGTCGTACCTGTGAACCTTGTGCTTCTTTTTTATGGGTTCTTTTTACAAGTTACGAGTTGGTTGTCTATTTTAATATATGATATTGTATATATTAACAATGAATAGATTAATTAATAAAAATAACTCAAAAGATTTGTTCTTTTCTGTCGCCTCTCATTCAATTGTTAGGTTTGTTGTTTGCTGTGACGTGGCCGTGTGTCTGAATCTTGTGGTATTTGTGGTATATGTATCTATGTACCAAGTTATTGTATCAGAAACAAATGACCCATTACACATAGATGTATAATGGATGTCAGATTGTTCTGGATTTACTTTTGGTGTCACTGTCTCTTCCGTGTTCTTAATGACCTATGATATTTGGTAGACATGGTCCACAAGTTAATGCATGTATTATTTTCTGTGGCTACAACAGTGCAGACTTTTTCTAATTATGTCACATCCCAAGTTAATTGCACGCCAGAAATTTGTCACTTTATGATTAGGTCACACAAAATCCTATGTGGTGGCATGTCTAGTTGACATGCGCAGATTCAGTGTTGGGCCTTCCTTTTTGTTGTTATTTACTTTTTTTTCTTTTTTCCTCTTTTGTGGTTATGGGCCCGTGGATATGTTGTTATTTTTATTATTACCCAGTTCCCACTACACGTGAGAAAATTAACTTGCACTTAACAAACTTGTGCTCAATTTGAGCTAAGATAAAAATTAGCTCACCATTACATTTTCTTCTACGCTATGCATATTTTACCTTTGGTTAAAAGCAACCCTTGTTTTGACTTTCACAAGAAGCTGCTTTCTATTCCAAACTCTTTCTTTTAATCTGTTGGGCCTTAAATAATTATATGTTGTTGACAACATTATTAGCATGTGGCTTTTTTTATTTAAGTTTTTAAGTTGTACCATTTGGTTTCCAGAAGTCGTCCTTTCACAACTTGTATAGTTTCTATCATGTGTTTAGGTTTCCATTTTAATCATGCGAAATGCACCTTGATTTGTTTATTTGTTGTTGTTAGGTGTTCTGTGTAATATTTTAAGCTCCTTCTTTAGCTACCTAACGAGTACATAAACTGATCTACCCTGTTTCTTTATGCAGTTAATAGAGACAATTCAAACTTGTAATGATATTTCTGGTCTTCCCTACCGCCCCAATGATCAGGTAGAAAACCACAAACAAAACATTCCAATTCTAATTACAAAAAAATTTATTTCTTCAAACACTTTATGCTAAGGCCTTTCTTTCTTATATCAGGTTTGAGCCTATCTCTGCTTGATGGGCTGCCTTCACTGCTTCACTGACAAGAAAACATTAAAAAAGTGGTTTTTCATTGACAAAAGAGTCGGTTAAGCCAGATAAAAAGTTCATTCCAAATCTAACTCAGAATTAGCCTTATTGCCCATTTTCTTTTGGTGACATCAAATGGATTTGAAGCCTAATCACAACTCTCCAGTAATAACTGATCCTGTTCCTGTAAAATCGCGACTTGGGCTTCCATCAACCCTCATGTCGTACCCACCTTCCTCGAATGGATTGAACTCCCCAACAAGTATATTGTTGAATAACATGCAAAGAAGAAAGAACGTACCTAGCAAGCTTGATGAGCTTTGTACTGGTGGCTGGTTGGAGGCGATGATCGCATGCTCACCTCCACGCAAGAAGCAAACCAAGGATTCGGATGAGAATATCGAGCAATATCATAAATGGATGGTATGTTAAAGAGTTTTAGTTGTTTATATATTTCATTATAATTGAAATAAAATAAAAAGGTTGCGGTCCTATATACCAGAAAATATTCTTATTCTTGGACCACTTGAATTTGATTACTCATTAGGGATGAAACTGAAAATGCTCTTCTGTTTTTTTTTCTTTATGTGTTTTCTTTTAATTATGCTCATAATATTTTTGAACGCTTGGCAAAGGTTGGATGCATCAATTTTTTTAATTCAAAGATTTAAAGATTATGTTATTTTATTTTTATAGATGAAGTACCCATCTGCTCTAACTTCATTCGAGCAAATCACAACTTATGCAAGCGGAAAAAGGATTGCATTGTTCTTGGATTATGATGGCACTCTATCACCTATAGTTGACAACCCTGAAAATGCCATCATGTCTGATGAGGTAAAACAATATATCAGTTTTTGATTTCATTATTTCGGTTTTTAATTTAATAATGATAATATTGACTTGATTATTTACTCGCAGATGCGTATTTCAGTGAAAAATGTGGCGAAGTACTTCCCTACTGCTATCATCAGTGGAAGGTCCCGTGATAAGGTAATTTAAGAATTTTTTTCTTCAGAGTTTAATCAATAAAAATTTCTTTTGTTATGTTTTTTGATTAATTCATTCAAATTAAAATTTTGTTATGCCATCTGTAGGTTTTTGAGTTTGTAAAGCTAACAGAACTCTATTACGCTGGGAGCCATGGGATGGATATTATGGGCCCTGTCAGAAATAACGATACACAGGGGTCCCATCCTAACTCCATTAGGACTACTGACTCACAGGTTAGTCAAAATCATAATTTTTTAGTGTGTTGTATTAACGGTTAATGATGTCAATAGCACGGAATTAGTTTTCTTTTTTACAATCAAGCAAACATAAATCCCAATACATTTGTAATTGCTTTAAGGGGCTTACATTAGCTCTTTATTTTTTGTGCATCTGAGGAAATTTTGAATCAATTTATGGTTTTGGTTTCATTGTTTTAACCCCATTAAATTTATACATATCAAAGTCAATGTTCTTAATTCTTTTTCACCTAATGCAGGGTAAGGAGGTTAATCTCTTCCAGCCAGCAAGTGAGTTTTTACCTATGATCGCTGAGGTAATTATCATTGTGAACTGTGGTCAATATTTGCTTATACCAAAAGCCTCAGAAAAACTTAAAAAGAAATCTACAATGCAGGTTTTTAGAACCCTCATTGAGAAAACGAAAGACATTAAAGGATCATCTGTAGAGAACAACAAGTTCTGTGTCTCTGTACACTACCGTAATGTGGCCATGGAGGTAATTCTGAACTCCAACATTAATCTCTATTCTTATAACTTCATAAAAAAGCTATATAGTCAAATATTAGTTTTCTTAATAATTTTTTTTCCTGGTACTTTATTAGGATTATGGCCGAGTTGACCAATGTGTAAAGGAGGTTATTGCGAACTACCCTCGTTTGCGACTAACCAGTGGGCGAAAGGTGAGAATGAATAGAATGTTTGCTTTAACATGCACAAAATTCATGTTTCGAAAAAAGTAGAGGTTTGTCGTCCAAATGAGATATTCTTCTGAAATACAAATAAAAATGTTTAGTAACTTTTGAATTTGACAGAGATTTTGTTATAACTGTACACAGTTTTCAAGTGTGTTCAGCCTTAATAATTTTGCAAATATCGTAATCTAGGTTTTTGAAGTCCGCCCACGAATAGACTGGAACAAGGGTAAGGCTGTTGAGTTTCTTCTTGAATCACTTGGTTTAAGTGATTGCAATGATGTGCTTCCAATATATGTTGGAGATGACCGAACTGATGAAGATGCATTCAAGGTAATTTGATTATTTTTTGTTTGTTTTTTAAATAATTCAATCAACTGCTAGAACGTGCTTTAATTTTGATAAATGATGTGCAGGTTCTAAGAGAGCGCAACTGTGGCTATGGTATTCTTGTTTCGTCAGTACCTAAAGACACTGATGCCTTTTACTCATTGAAAGATCCATCAGAGGTAATTGCAAATTTGAGAAAGAATTGCTGTTGCTAGTTCATTTTACCAACTGTTTTGGAGGGATGAAGTTCTTATTATATCTTTTATTTTTGGCTTTGCTTTTTTCTTAGGTCATGGAGTTTCTCAAGTCCCTTGTAAAGTGGAAGGAAAATTGCAATTTAGAGTTGAAAAATATCCGTTAGTGTTTCTTTCATATACATACCAGTCGTGAAGATACAGTTATATATACAGAAAGAAATTTCTGACTAATAACTGACCCTGGTTCGAGGACGCACGGAGCGCCAGGATGTGTTAGTTTGACATGCATTTATTTATTTTCTTTGTTTCATTTTTAAAGTGCAATATATTTTTGCCCAGTGTAACATCCGTTTGTTTTTTGGTTTTCCATCTTCTTTGTATTTTATCCTCAAGTAAATGCATTACATATGATTAGAGAAATGTTGATTTACTGTAAAGCTCGAATGCTGAAATTTTGTTAGTGTGCAGTATTTCTCCTCAAGTAATGAGCAGTCTTTTTCCCCCCCTCTTTTTCTTTTTATACACAAATCTCTGGAGATTGACTATGTTAGGCCGTGGTTGCCGAATAAATTTCCATGTTAGGTTTTGCACCGCGTTACAATTTTTTTTCTTGAAGTCACCAATTGAATTTGTTCGGACAGGATTAAGAAAAAAGAATAACCAATTGATTTAGTTTCGCACAAATTACTTAATATATGGAGAAGTATAATTAAGTTGGTATAATTACGTGTGCTTGATATGGTGCAAAAGTATTTCAATCTAAAAGTGTAACTTTGAATACCTACATAATAAATCTTTCATGCTTAAACAGATACTTTTAAGTTTTGCCAGCTCGTGTAAATTCTAAGATTTTTTATTCAAAAAAGTACTAATATTCATAATTGCAACAGTTAGTAATTATTTTGGGGCGGATCCAGATATTTTTTTAGCCTAGGCATATAATTATTCTATTTTCACCAAAAGCACATAATTATTAGTATTAAAAAAATATTGTGTTTGAGTAAAACCTTAAGCACCGGAAGAGTAAAAAATATTATGTTAGATCAAACCTTAAGCACATAATTATTTCATTTTCATCAAAAGCCCACTGATCTTTTTTTAGTCTAGGCACAACCCAAATTTACATATATGGACCTTCCAACCTCTTAATATTTGATGTTGTCGCAATCAATACATACAAAGAATTCCAACCTCTTGTTCATCTTCTTATTTTCTTAAAAAAAATACAATCAATTGCACAAAGATCCATCATAGTTTTATCTTCCTCTTTTCCTTATTCTTGTTCATTGAAATGCCATACAGCTTTCTTCGATCATTAATTTATATTGTTTCAAATAATGAGACTTACAACTACATAATTTTTTTATGATATTGCGTACAGTAGTTAATGATATTTATTTCTTTTTGCTTTCTTAGGACTAGATTAATAGCATTTTATTCAATAATTATCCGGCTCTTATTTGTTAACTTCAACAAAAATGATAGAATGCCGATAAAACTACATTTGGATTTTTAGATGAATAAATCTAATTCGGGTACATAAAAAAAATACTCTTCCCATACGTAAAGCTATTTATGACAGGCCAGGAACGTGTTTTCCTTAGGGTGCGTTTGGATCGTTGGAAGAAAGAAGAAGAAGAAGGAAGAAGAAGAAAAAAAATTATAAACAATTTAAACTCTTCACAAAGTTACACACTTCCCAATACTTTTTCCCACTTCTTCTTCCCTTCTTCCCACACCTATCCAAACGCACCCTTACATAAGTCTCCTCTGTCTTTTACCTTTGTCTCTACACGTCTTCTTCCTTCCACTTTGCGCAGCAAATTTAACTGAAAATTATGCGGACTATTAATAAATTAAGAAATTCAATGGAACTATTTTAGTATTTTGAAATGTTCTGCTAGCAAAATGTATCCTTTCACTGTGACATCTTTTTCATTCTAAAATCTAAAATAATTCAACTTGAACTTAACTTCTGCATAATTTATCCTCGTTCAATTGAATTGCAGTAGCTTATCTCCAGATAGTCAGATTGCAAGTAAGAATAACGATGAGAAAACAATCTTACGACAGGTAAAAACATTAGTCTGTTCAGACTTCCGACAACCAAAGCACAATGCTTACATGTAAAAAAAATAAAATCAATGATAAAATTCTATATTAATACATTGCAATGATAGTCACTTCTGTGAAATCAAATTCACTTCTTGAATGAATGCCCAAGTATACTGAAAAATATAGCACGTACAACAACAGGAACTCACATCTCTACTGTTCACCGGTTTACCAAAAAATTTGATAACTCAATCTGAAAAACAAAAAGAAGTTCAAAAGTGCACTATAACAATACATGGATATAGATTAGAGGAACTAGTGAAGGAACTAATTAACGGTCGCCGCCTTTCTGTTTGAGAGTGATTTTGTCTCCTAAGCTAAGAGCAATGCCTTGAGTCTTGCTTCTGATCCTGATGTAACCACTCAGTTTGCCATCAGCTTGTTTCTCAACACTGATATTTACCAATGCATCCTCACCAAAAACACTTTTTGCATACAGGTTTGCAGCCAAGAAGCCACAATCTCCTTCAAGCGCCGACCTGAAATTGAAAAGGAACATTATGGGTTGTAACTCCCCATTTCTGCAAACTCAAGCCTTATTATGGAAAGCTTCACCATTTTTTCTAAAGTATTATATTGGGAATTTTTGCATATTCCCTATTATTCTTCTTTTCTATTTGGTGTGCCCCTTATTCAATTGCTTTGAAATAACTGAGGTAAAATATCGGATCAAACCAAAAGCTATTGGCCATTGTACTGCCAGAATTTAGTGCACCATCTAAAGCTGTAGCTAGCAGTTTGGACCTATGGGTCCCTACACAGTATGATTGCATTTGGTTTTAAGAGCATTAAACTGTCTATACCATGAACTACAGGATGGGCTCCTCCTGCTGCAAGTCATTATAACATGCAATTAATTGCGGACTTAATGCATAATAAATTGAGAGCTTACGGTGGGGTCAGGCATTTCATATTTGTAGATTTTATAATGTGCTCCAAGAACTCTTTTTCGTCCTGAATTACCGTGCTTATCGCCACCTGAATACGAACATATATAATAAGAAAAGGAAAATCTGAATAGAAGTATATCTCACTATATAACAAATTAGCAACTCCTAGAAACCCAAGTTTGCAAAGAGAATGCAATTTGAGCTAACTCTGAACAAGGTGCTACAGCATATGTTCTTTTATCTTATGGAATGAATATTGCACACAAAAAAAAAGATACCTTGTTTTCCCACTCGAACTCAGCCCACATGTTCCTAAAAGTGACATCGGCACAAGTAGCTGGTGAAATATAATCCATAATATCAATATGAATATCATTCAGCACCACCACGTTCCTCTCCATAACATTAGAGGTCTCATATACGATATTTCCAAAAATAACCCCAGTCTCAGTTGATGACACCTTAATATTTGCCTTGATCTGCCGACTTGATTCGGGGGCAAGTGTGTAGTTCTGTGGCCGATCAACTAGCTTGAGGTCCCCCATGGTGGCAAGCTCAAGGCATAGGTTTTGGAGTGTCTCCTTGGTGCGATTTATGATGGTGACATCAAGCACAATGTCATAGTGGTGCACTGTCACATATGCCTCAGCATACACTGGGTCACTAAATCCGGTAAGCTGCAGGATCCTATTCAGCCGGGAAGCATCATCAGCGTCCTTGGTAAACTCACCAGTTGCACGCTTCAGGTCGTCATGAACTTCATCTTCAAGTTCCAGCTGGCTCATGCCCTGAAACAAGAATACAGATGAGCAGGAGAGGTGTAAAGAGGGGTTTAGGATTAATAAAAGTTTTGAGAATAAAGCCTTACAATTAAAAATAATTTCCCTGATACCAATCTTAGACTTTAAAATGAATTCATCATCCAACAATATAACACCATAAAGAAACCAACTGAAGCCTTATGATACACTCTGAACTGGATAATAAGCCCTTGAGAATTGAAAAATTGTCACGTTAGGGGCAATTGGATAGAGGTAACTGGGATTAACCTCACTGAAGTTTCTAACAAAAAATTAATACTGAAGTTAATCACTATTCCATGTTCTTTCAAATAAAACAAGAACAAAATGCTTATTACTAACCTTGCGGCTCTTTAAGTGGTAAAAATCAATAAGGTCATCAGGCTGAGCATGGGAAATCTGGGCTTTAGCTCGAAGCTCCTCGGTCTCTCTAAACTGCTTCTCAGCAAGCATTTTTGCAAAGCTCTGACGACATGATTCCAACCACACTTTTCTGACTTCATCCCCAGTGTTGCAAAGCAACCTCACACATAGCACAATTCTGTCATACGAGTCATCGTCAATTGGGTGTGGAGCAAAACCTGATTGGCCAAACTGTAACATGGAAACCATGACCAGCAATGCAGCAGAGCAAGCCTTGTTTGTCTCAGCTTGGGCAGGTTGCACCTCTTCAAGCCGCAAGACCAACTTGGTCAAGGTTGACGCCACCACAGCTGCTAGAAAGAAATCACCAGAGAGAATCAGAGACCTCAGGTTTGGGATGCTGGAGAGTGAACCTGGTAGAACTGAAGGGGCAACACCAGCAGCCTCTGAGGCAGCACTTTGGGTCGCATATGTCCCATCAGCCAAAACTACTGGTCTGCGGGAAGAGGTCGTCACACTTGAATTGACAGCATGAGGCTGTTTTGTGGATTCGGCAGTGGGTTCCACATCTTCTGTCGCTGAGTAGAAAGGAAGCTCACCTACGCATTGTTTGATGGTTGAAATTGCAGCTTCAACCTCAGAAAGGGAGAGAGAATACTCTCCCAATATCCATAAAGCACATGAACAGACCCGAGCAGCGCGAATTTGATAAAAGGTGTCAATTAGTCGCTGAATCATGGAGACCCTCAGCTTCGGGTTGGTCTCTATGATCTCACGCACAAATATCACAACATCAATGGCTGAAGCCACATTTGAGTCACCAAGGAAATCCATGAGCACATGCACGACTGACCCAGCAACTTCTGGAAATTTGATGGTACATGCATGAATGGCTTGCACCAGCATCTGCCGGTACTCACCACCCGCATCCTTGTCAGACTCACCGGCTGCCTGAGTCTTGACCACCTCTTTCTTGAGGAACAACACAACCTCATCCACATTTTTGGTAGACACCAAGTCAAGTACTATATCAAGCACCTTGCGGTGCACGTCAGGGTTGGGGCTGGAGAGAGCTCGAAGAACATCCATCACAACCTCAGACATGACCTCACGGTGGGACTTGCGAAGCTCATTCAACCGATCAAGAATAATAAGACGCACATTGTTGTCACTTTGAGAGGACAACAATTGACAGTAGGTGTTTGCCGCAGCCCGCACTGCAGTGGGGGCCGAGGACAAAGAGACAAGTGCTCCAGCACATTCATACACAACAGCTGTACTGGGTGAGTTGAGAAGAGAGATAATTATTTTAATGTGCCTACCCTTATCTGGACGGTTTGCACGGCAGACCTTGCGGATCAGATCCACCACGGCCATCTGGAGCAAGTCAGGCCATTCTGGCACCCGATCAGCATTGGACAAAAGATATGCAACGGCACGATCCTGTGAGCAATTGCAGAGCATGAGGAATGCATTGCGCCTTGCAGATGCATCTTGCTCAGAGCTCAAGGCTTTCTCGACCAACTCAGGCGCATCAGGTAAGAGCTGCTCCCCATTGGGCAGGCGGTAGATTGACGAGATGGCGAGGAGTGCATTGCGGCGGATAAAAGGGTGGCGGTGCTCGAGATTGGTGAGCACCGAGGGGATCAATGGCTCTAAGATCTCAGGCTCGGAAATCCTGCAGAGGAATCGAAGAGTGACACCACGGATGTACTCGTTGGCATGTTGCAGATTGTTGAGCAAATTCTGACAGATCAAGATCATCTCAGGAAGAACGCGACCCCTTGCATCGGTCTTGTCGATGATCTCGAGGTAGAAGAGGAGGAGCTTCTGGACCGTGTGATCCTCCGACGGAAGCACGTAACGGACGATGGTGATGAAGAGCTGGGGTAAAGTTTCTCCGTTGAGAAGAAGCATGATGGCGCGCTTCATGGCGTCGACCTTGGCGGCGACGTCGCTGCCTTCAAGCGCCTCCTTGATTTCGTTGGCCATGGCGGGCGTGCCCTTGTCGAAGTGGACCAATAGCGTGCAAGGTTTCTCCATGGTTGGATCTGGGTCTGGATCTGCGCTTGATCCAGGGATAGGAAAATGGAGAGAGGAAGAGAAATGAGAGAGAGAGATCTGGGAGAAGAAGAGAAGAGAAGAAGAAGAGAGATTCAGATCCGAGACTACGAGCGTTGCGGATGAATCTGATTATTTGGGGGAAAGAAAGAAAGAAAGAGGTGTCGACTGTCGAGGCACGTTCTGCGTGCGTGCGTGCACCCGAAACAAAGTCAAGTCTCAAGTGTTAATAAAGAAATGTTTATTGGGCCGGAAGCCCATATTTATACAAAATGGGCGTATTTTTTTATTGGGCTAGAATTTTTATTATTCTAAACCCGCATTTTAACAGTCTTCTCGACTTCTTCTCCGTTCAAGCGTTACGAGTTACGAAACAAAACCCTACAAAAAAGCAGCCCCTGTCAGTGGTCACTTCTTTCCCAACGCTTGCGTCTTTCTTCGTCTCTCCTCTTCTCGCTTTTTAGTAGTTGAGATTGAGATGGGTGGATTGAAGGCCATGGCTTTTGTAGCACGACGCTCTCGTTCTTCCATTAGATCTCTCAGTGCCCAGAGATCTCTCTCCACCAGCTTCTCTAAGCCTGCCACAGAGGATCAACTTCAGAATGAAGTAGTTTCCTTTCTCCTTTCTCCGTCTTTATCTTTCTCCAGTGCATTGATTTGTAGTTACGATTTGATATAGGGGTTCCAATCTTTCAGGTCCTTGTTGAAGGCAAGGCGACCGCACGAGCTGCAGTCCTTAATCGACCCTCTTTTCTGAATGCTCTCACTACAAACATGGTACTTCTTTGTTCTCTCTTAGCCTGACTCGTGATTTTTTTTTATTTTTTTAATGGAAAGGGGAATGCAGCTTGATGGTTTCATTTCATGGTTAGTGCTGTTGAGGTGTTTGATGAAATGTGTGAGTGATTGTAATGCAGGGAGTTCGGCTGAAAAAACTGTATGAATCTTGGGAGGATAACTCTGATATTGGGTTTGTCATGATGAAGGTAGTATTGTTCAGTGTTTGTTTCAATCAAATGTTATAATCAGGAACTTTTTTCTTTTTCTTTTTTTTTTGTAATAAATATGATCAAACTGTTTAACTGTCACTTAATTGTGTAAAGGGCAGTGGCAGAGCATTCTGTGCAGGGGGCGATATAGTCACACTATATAATCAGATCAACCAAGGTATGCTTATTGTTTTTTTCCTTTTGCGGGTTAGTTCAGTGATAATATATTACCAAATTTTTAAGGCCAATGAATAATAGTTTTTTCCCCTTGTTAATTGGTCTAGGCATATGCTGTATATTGATGACAAATTTTTCTCCTTTTGTAATAATATGGAAGGTTTTCTTGTCCTTGAGCACAATATGGCCTGGTATGTAAAAATGGGAGTTATATGCTCATGTTTTCAGCCAATAACAAGTGGATACTATTGCAAGCCCAAAATATGCTTGGCTGCCAAATATGATATTGCGAATGTTATAATACTATGTAAATATCCTCCCTATTTTCTTAGTCCACCTTCAAAAGACCCTTCAACTAAAGCATCTAATTTTTTAATGAATTATCAGTGGATTTTTTTTCCGATAGTAAAACTTGTATTTTCTGATTCATATGCTTGTATTGGAAAGCATATCCAAATATTTTCAAATGAATTATGTCGTGTGCATAATTGTATCAGTGATATATGCTAAACAAATGCAGGGAAGATTGAAGAGTGCAAGGATTTCTTCAGAAACTTGTATATGTTCATTTATGTGCTGGGCACATACTTAAAACCCCATGTATGTGTCCTTTTGGTGTTTTATTATGAATACATGCAAGACCCTTATGAACTTCTTTGTTAGATGAGCAATATTTTTATTAACCTAGGTGGCTATTCTGAATGGTATAACAATGGGTGGCGGAGGTGGTGTTTCTATTCCTGGTACATTTCGTGTTGCAACTGATAAAACTGTAAGAGTTGCCAAATCTCTCATTATAATTACAAGTTTACAACCACATGCTATATTTGTTGGTCTTTCTGCCTGCCTGAAAACCTCACCCGTCCCTCACAAAAAGGACAAATAAATCCTATAAACCCTGAGCTTATTTCTCAGAGATAAGCCGGTGTAGTGTAAGGAGTTAATGTTCTCGCATTCCCCTGTAGTTTGCAAACCATTTGACCTGGAAATTCCTTTCCGTTTCATAAATTTTACAACTCTCTAGTTAGCTAATGGCTTGCATTCTCCCTGATATTTTTCTCCAAGATTTTAAGAGTATATTTCTGCATTTTGTTCCAGATATTTGCTACTCCAGAAGTTCATATTGGCTTCCACCCTGATGCTGGAGCATCCTTCTATCTATCACATTTGCCAGGTCATATAGGTAAGCCATGCAACTAAGCAGCTTACATTTGTTGCCAGGTCATTTGTGTATCTTTCACGTCTTTTGTAGCGTTGACAAATTTATGAGCCTTGAAGGGTCAAGCACACCTTATTAAAACTCTGTTCTTAGATATTAGAGTGATATAATTTTTGCCAATTTACATTTTAGGAGAGTACTTGGCTTTGACGGGTGAGCGAATTAATGGTGTGGATATGATTGCTGTTGGTCTAGCCACGCACTATGCAATGAGTGAGGTTAGCTGCCCCACTCCCCTGTAGAAATAAAAAATAGAAAAATGAAAAAAAAGGGGAAACTACAAATACTGCTTGTGCCTTCATATTTTAATATTTGGTTTCTATTTAAACAGTCCGAATGTATTCTCTATGAAGGTAATTAATACATAGTTACGTACCATGCCCATAATGTATTTGAACAATGGAAATTACGTTTTGTTAAGATATGCAATTATGATTACATGGGTGTGTAATATACGTATCTTGGTCAACTGTTTGAAATAAAACCTGTCTTTGCTTCTTTTTAAATATTTCATTTGAACAGCGTCTAGGCTTGATGGATGAGAGGCTTGCAAAGCTTGTGACTGACGATCCTTCGGTTATAGACAGCTCTCTTTCACAATACGGTGACCTTGTTTACCCTGATAAAAAGAGCATATTCCATAGGTTCGCTTTCTGTGTTGGTTCTCTATCATATAATTACATCTCTCATTGTATCAGTGCATAGTCTTTACTACTATGTACCTACAGAATTTTCATTAGTGGGATAATATTGGATGATCAGCATAAAACTTGTAGGTGATAAATTATAAGTTAATGCATGGATAGTTCATTGCTTTCATAACTAAACTTAGGTTTTATAATGGAATGATTATGGGAACTACCATAATAGTGACCTGTTTTTGGAGCAGTTTTCTTTATTACTTTCTCTAGTACTATAATTAATTTTGTTTATTTTAATATTTTCAGATTAGAGGAGATAGATCGATGCTTCAATCGTGATACTGTTGAGGAGATAATTGATGCTTTGGTTAGCTTCTTATTGCTGTAAATTTGTTTGTGATAATGTGAGCAGGGCCAAAGCGAGCTCAAGTTATGTCCAATTGTGGATTTATGCCATAATCACCTATTAATTATGCCTACCAACTATCATATTATCTGTTTTTTTTTCCATTAACCTTGCCACAACTGAACCTGTACTTGAATAACCATTAACTATGCAATTAAACATAATATTGACTGCATGCAGTCTGCTCCTGTACTGGTCAGTCTGGAAATTGATACCAGATCTGGAACCTTATCCCCATCGCTTCATTAAATGCTCCAAGTCTTCATATATTGTTATGATAGGAAGGTGAGGTATCGAGAACAAATCAGGATTGGTGCACTTCTGCGCTTAAGAAGATGAAGGAAGCCTCTCCACTGAGCCTGAAGGTTGCCTTGAAATCGGTATGCATCTGTATTTATTGTCTAATTAAAACTTGTGACTGGAATACCCAAAAATTTGCAGCTCTAAAACTTAAAAGCTCGATTAACCGTTAAATTAACCCTTAAATGAAGAACCAAATCTGAACTAAGCCCTTTTTCAGTTTTATGTAATATTTATTGTATTGGGAAGTGTAAAGGATACCTGTGCCTGGATTTAAGACCGCCAAAACTTTAGTGACTCTCATTCATTCAATGCATCTTCAGTTTGTACATTTTATTTTTGGCTATGCTGCTGTGTCTTAGCTGTTGCAGCAGTATGCAATCGAACCCAGAATTTGTATGTTCAAGGCAGAAAGTGTGGTTTCTTTTTCCATTATTTCAAGAGTGGCCTTAACTTACAGTTAATTAGTTAAACAAAACGCAAGTCAACTGAAATTGAGTGGACATTGAGTCAGGCAGTATGTATTCCTCTTTTACCATCACCAGTTCCTCTTTATCTAAATGGACAGATACGTGAAGGTAGATTTCAGACTTTAGATGAATGCCTTGTTCGAGAGTATCGCATGTCCCTCCATGGCATCTCGAAACCTCTTTCTCATGATTTCGTCGAGGTAACAATTCGTCCTTTTGTTAGGTCTTGATGTGGCGATAGCTGGAAGATATTTGTCTATATCTTGATGTTTGGGCGTCAATTTCACAATCAAGTAGCTTTGTTTAAGTTTGGTAGTATTAAAACCAGCCAACAATTAAACTGTATTTACCACGCATGACTGAAATTTTAGCTGGTGCAATGCTAGTACTGGATTCTGGTGCTGATTGCCTCGTCTGCCAAAACGATGTAGATAACAGTCCTTATTTCTTTATTGAAATAAAAGGTTATATTGTTTAGTGCTCAATCATTACACAGGGTACATGAGTGATTTTTTCTCTTCTTCTTTTTAGTAATCATATTATTTTGGTTCCACCAGGGCGTGAGAGCAAAATTAGTTGCTAAGGACTCTGCACCAAAGGTAATTTGTTTCATTTAGCATATGCTATTTTTTTATTTGTTCAAAATAATATTATTGCTCTGCCTTTACAGAGCCTTTGTATTTATTACCCCCACAAAGCTAGAAATACCTCATATGCCCTTACAGCTCCTCTCTTTTTTTTTCACCTAAGCAATCGCCAAGTGTATCATTTTCTTTTTCTAAGGATAAATTGGAAATTTTGGAACATAAAACGGGTAGTTTTGTGTATATATGGGATCCATTAATGAATGAAATTAAAGAAGTCAAAGGTAGCTAGTATGAATGTAAGGTTCACATGCTTGCTGCGACTCTCACTTGGGTGTTACTTCCCAACTAAACAATCCTAAACGGGTAGTTTTGTCCTGTTAACCTCTAGTACAAAGTGAACATAATTTTTTATTTTTCATATTCTGTATCATTGATGTCATAGAATATGCACAACAATTTGGATTTCATTAAATATTACTGAGACCATAGATGCCATAGGAACCTTGGGTTGGTGCTAGCTGAATTCAGAGAGACCAGTGCTTATTTTTTGACAATGCTAAAAACATTTTTAATTATAATTGAATGCAGTGGTACCCACCTACTCTAAAAGATATTCCTGATGACATGGTTCAGCAATACTTCTCGCCTCTCGATGAATTGGAAGAATTGAAGCTGCCTACACAGCAACGAGAAGCTTTTATTTAGTTGCATTTTTTTTTTTTTTTTTGCAAAGCCTCTATTTTTATCCATATCTTCTCTGGCTTTTAGGTGGATTCATGCACATAAAATTTTGTCGCTGTTTATGCTGATGACTCGTGCTGCTGCGTAAATTGGCCTCGTTCATTACGCTTGAAGTGCCATCACATTTTTGTAGTGTAATGACTAGACTGCATAGTCACTATACGTTCTCAAACTCTTAAAATGAAGGGGGTTGAAGAAAAACTGAAACCAGAATAAAGCAAATAAATTATTTTTCCGAACTGTAGTTGAGAGGCAAAGAATATCCTCTTTTTTCATCTTATATAAGCAAGAAAAGCACAAGCACTGCGAAATATTGCAACTGATTTGCAAATAAAATCGCATTTGATGCTGTAGCTTACCCCTTTAATTAAAGGAGTTAGGTTTCATTGACAGTGTGTCATCTTGATAATGATGTTGACTATCTGTTTTAAATTATGACAATTTTTAAAAAGGTTTATGGATTGGATATATATCAAAATTTTATATAATTTAACTGATATTTGACTTTCCATAAATTTGTGTTTATGATAATTTAGTGTAGATTATACTTCGAGTGTTGGAACTGAAAATTACAAATTATTTGTAATAGTTGTCAAAGTTATCAAAGTGATTTGTTTATTTTACTTGGAATCGAAAGATATAGTATATTCGTACAATTATCGGCTAGCTATGTTGCATAGGTACGGGTACGAGTACCGTACCCGGTATGATTCGGGTACGACGGTATGAAAATTTTCAAAAATTTTCGGTACATGTACGGCGATATATATATATTATAATCATTTTTATAATATATATAAAATGATTATTATAATAATTATATTTTATTGTATAGTATTATATTAATATTATTATTTTATTATTCAATTACAATCTCATAATCCCTATATTAATTTATTATTCAATTTATTAATTTTTATCTCAATTATTATATTGTATTTTCTAATGTCATACTATAT
The DNA here is from genome assembly GCA_028095005.1 of Rhynchospora pubera. Lineage (NCBI taxonomy): Eukaryota > Viridiplantae > Streptophyta > Magnoliopsida > Poales > Cyperaceae > Rhynchospora > Rhynchospora pubera. The sequence continues at coordinate 162,052,999 of CM051461.1, read as the reverse complement.
AATATACATACAAATTATAGTTAGCATAATCATTTTTAATTGTTAATGTATATTTTGTAACATTACTACTGTATGATATGTATAATTAATTAATATAATCATTATTATAAAATGTAAGTTGTTGGCATACTATCGTTTAATACTCTCTGGCCGACTAGATATAAATGATGAAAAAAAAGACAAAAGCCTAAAAAAGATAAAAGTCCATTTTAACCCATTTGTTATATCTCATTTATGATGGTCCCACATGTCGTATTCTTCCCATCCGATTCTGATTTTCCATCTCTCGCGCACGAAGAGCAAACGACTATGTTCAGTCGTACCCAACCTTAAATCTAGCCGTACCCATAGCATATCCAGCCGTACCCAGTTGTACCGGAGATCGTACCGGACTGGTCAAACTAATAAAAATATTCGATACGCCACGTGGAGTACCCGGTTCGTACCAGCACCGTACCGGAGGCGTACCCGTACCGGTTCGTACCTGGTACCGGTACTCCTGCATATATGGAGTACCGGGGTAACATAGTCAGCTAGACTAGAACATTTTTTAATTCCATATTTGATCAAATATCCTTCTACACAAGATAAAAGGAAAAAATAAGCAAAGGAGCTGTTTGGATGTTGTAGGAATTTGAGAAATTTGCAATTCCTAGACATAAATTTATTGGGAAGTGTGTAACTTTGTGAAGAGTTTAGATTGTTTATAATAAATTTGGCATATAAAATTTTCGAAATTTATAATTCCGGCCCATCCAAACAGCCCCAAAAGCGACTTTTTATGGATGTCCGTAAGGATTTGGAAAATGAATCGGAAGATGAGGCCTCCATGGATCCACATCCTCAGCAGCTAAGGATTCTGTTGTTCCAAACAGTCGAACTCCTTTTCTTTTTTTTAAATATTCTAATTTCTAACAATTTAAAATTCAAATGTTGAATCCAAACCGTCGATCTTGTTCTATTTTTATGGACGATGCATTTTCATATAAGTTTTATGAAATTTGGAGTTGATTTGATATTAGGTCAAGTGGTCAACAAATAAACGAATCGGGTTAACTATCACTGATTAATTCTAATACGTTCATTTGTTGACCATTTGATATAGTATCAAATTAAATCCAAATTTTATAAAACTTATATAAAAATGCATCGCCCATAAAATAAAACAAGATCAACGGTTTGGATTCAACATTTATATTTTAAAATGTTAAAATATTAAGAAAAAAAGAGTTTGCCTATTTGGAACAACCAAATCCTTGACTGCTGAGGATGTGGATTCAGACCTCTGTGAACCAGGTCTCATCTCAGACTGAAATTAAATTAACTATTTATCGTAGTAATTATAATATTAATGATAATTATAATTATAATAATAAATTAATAACATTTTATTATATTCAATTAATATATTTTATTTGAATATTATAGCAATTAGTAATATTATTATCATTAATAATCCAAATTAATTATGATTATTTGAAAATCGAGACTAATCCGCAAAGGGATCCATCGTGGAAGAAATTATTTTACCAATTTTGGTGGTATAAATTCTTCTTCCTTAAAGAAACTTATTCCTCTCTTGTTTGTTAAGCTATTTCTCTTTAAAGAAGCTTAAAAAAACTTAAAAAAACTTATTTCTCCTTACCAACCATTTCCTTTACAGTAGGGTCCTCTACCAACGTTTGATCCGGTCCGTATCCTCTACCATTCTCTATCAATCTGGTTACATGCACGGAGCTTTTTTAACCGTTGAAATTAGATCTAACGGCTCAGATCAGAGGTCGGCGGATGTGATTCCTTTACAGTATGGTACACTCACTAAACCCGCCGAAAAAATGCGATTCCTTTTACTCCATTAATCCGTACCTAAACCTAGACCGACCTAAAGATCGGTCGAGAGTTGTGACTCCATTAATGGCGAATCCCTTGTCGCCAGCAACGGTGAGTTCTTCTAGTTCATCCTCATCAATGCCTAGTGTCAACTCTGTACAGAGTAGAAACGAATCGCTCTCAACAAGTGTCAAGTGGTTGTTATTTCATTTTTCTACAGAAATAGTTGATTTCATTGTCCGCGCTACATGAATTTGTCTTCCCCATTCGTAATTACATGTTAACCCGTGCCAACATTGACTTTTTGATGTGTATTACTTCGACATTGACATTAATTTTTATAAATAGAGCGAACTTAAAGATGTGAGAACCTTGGTATTCTTGGGAATTGCTCTAGTACTAGCAGCATCATGTCTTCAAATCATGGAACCAGGAAACTTCCGTCCTTCCCACTTGAAAACAATTGGAGCTAACTATGGTGGTTTCCAAACCCCCAAACAACCAAACCATGGTACAGTTGATCCACACATAACCTTGCCACAGGTAATTCATGTTATTAATTATTTGAGAATTTATTTGCATTCTAATATATGTGAAAATGGCACCTATCAATCTGTAAACCAATGGTATCAATTGATGCAGATATACCTTTGCCAAATGTAATTGATTTTAAAAATACCTATCATAGGTTATGTAATATTGCTGTGTATGTGGATTTAAGTATCTAAACACTGGTACAATTGATCGCAGAAAAAGTACTAACATTAGTCTTTGTATCACCTTTGTCAACCTTGTACCAGTTTGAAAAAACTTCCCAATATATTCATTAATTCTTATGCCCCATTTCATACAGTTTCCAGTCCACCTGTTAGAGGACCTTATTCAAATTCTTGAAGAGAAAGACAGAGCCATAATGAAAGAGCTGGCAAATCAAAAGCTGAAAGAAAACAAAATGGTTGAAAGAGCTAGAGCTTTCCAAGCCGTAAATACAGAACATAAATCTAGCACCAAAATCGTTCGAAACGTATTGATAAGTAACTTTTTCATTTTAAATACCACCATTAGCATAAAATCATATATATTCAATTGTTTTTTTCCAATACTGTTTTTTTAGGAATTGTTCAAGCATATTTTTGATACCGGCAGATTCATCAAAGAGTTTGGAGAATTAAGGTCTTATGCTTTTGTACTAAACGAAGAGAGAGAAATTATTCAGCAAGCACTGGTAGAAACAAGGAAGAACTTGCAAGGATATACCAGCAACATGAAGGTGATGTACCTACACTAAATTTTTAGAATATTAGGGTTAATAGCCACAAATATTACATGTTGATTTGTTTTTCAAAATCTAACACGTGACAATATTTTCAAAGGACCAACATTCACACGGCCAAAAACTGCTCGAATCAGAGGCAAACTTGGATGACAGCCCTGAATTCAAAACTGGAGAAGATATTGAAGAATACTCTAAACAGCTAGCCGTAGTAATTTGGGTTTCTTCAACCATTATTTTTAGTGGCGTCTTTCTATTCAGCGAAACCAAAAAACCTATATTGCGGGACTTCTGTTATTACCTAGCAATATATACTATCGTAGGGGTATTAGGCACGCTAGTGTGGCATTAGGTGGTACTATATGCAATAAAATGGTCTGTGAAAACTATTTTGCCGAACTGTAGTTCAGAAGCTAAGAATATCCTCTTTTTTTTCATCTTATATAAGCAAGAAAAACCACAAGCATTGCCACAAATTGAAGTGTAAGTTGTCTTCAAACCAAACAGTACTGAATATACTTATACCTGTTTGGTTTGTTCAAAAAAGAAGGAACTCCATGGATGTAACGAAAATTGCTTTCATAATTGAAATTGGGCCGAAAATTGCTAGTCCTGATATTTCTTCCTTCAAAACTGAAACACAGTGAGGTCCATTGTCTTGAAGATAAATTGGGGTAAGTCTCCTGACTTACTTTTAAATTAAATGTTTATGAAAGATTCATAATCAGGTTTCGAACCTGTGAAGTGAAATCCAACAAAATTTTGATATCACAGACATGTCAAATACCGATTGAAGTGTAAGTTGTCTTCAACTAAGAACTTTCTCTTATCAGTGAGCTGTGAGCAGTTTGAAATACCAAATTTCATGAAGATTTAAGGAATACGAGCAGCATTTGTATTGAATTGAAAATTGGACCCATCTAGAGGCCCAGATATGTTAACGTTTTTCTATTCTTAGACTTTCTTTTGATTTTCGTGTAAATCATATCCAGGCCCTCAGCCCAAGTCCTATTAACTGAAAATCCAGTAAAACTGAAAGAAAAAAGGAAGAAGAAAAATTAAGACGTACTGACCCGAGAAATAGCTCATACCTGGTAAAAAAAACATATAAGATCGGATTGAACATTGACCACAACTAGAGGGACGTGTACTGTGTACAGAATTGATTCCGCTTCTATTTTTCTTATTAAAAACAATATTTTTCATGGAGTTGCTTCTTTTAGAAAAAAAGTAAAATAAAATCTGACCTTAAACATCTTTTATTTTTGAAGTGTGTAATTTTTTTTAACTTCTTTTTCCCTTTTTTTAGCTGCTTGCTAAATTTGTATATACATCATCATCAGTATTATAAAGAAAAAGTCGCGGGAGTCCGCGTACTAATTTTTTTAGAGGACTCGACACGACAGGTAACAGATGGACATTGTTAATCAATTAATATATCTTGATACATAAACTATGTAATAGAGTGTGTTGCTGACAATAAAAGAGTATAAAGTGACCCGTCACAGCAAGGTACATTCAATGCTTAAAATGAGTTCAATCAGTCAAGGAACCAAATAATTTTTTAAGAACATAGACCGCTCAACAATATGCGCCGCTCACCCTCTCTGCCTCTCATCTCTCTCTCTCTATCTCTGCCCTTTCTCCTCTGTCACCTCTCTCATCAAAGTGACCCGTGAGATCAGGAAGTACAAAAAACACACCTCCTCTCTCCGGTCATCCTCTTCTCCGACTGATGGGTTGTAGCACGGAAACCCTAGATCGATTCATGAAAGTTCATCTAAGAATTTCTTTATTATGGAAGGGTGTGTCAAAGAGGATTACAACGCTATTAAAAAGGTGGTCAAGGCATGAGCTAACGTGTCTGAGGTTGGCCAATTTTGATATGTAGGTTACATTTAGCCCCGTGATTTATCATTTTGTCAGTCCCCCAGTTTGGAGTATATACAGGGGTTTGTGGTAATTTCTTATGTTTGTACTTTGTACTTTCTCATCTTTGTAATTTTATTTTGAACGAATCCATTGCTCAGTCTATCTCAATACATAATTGTGTCATTTTGCTGTCTAATACATGCCAATTTTGTATTGTGGGATCTTAACACTGGAATTTCTTCCTACTCAACGATCATGCTGGTCCTGATGCAATGAATGTGGTGATGATCAAATTATAAATTCTATTTTCTTATTTTAGGGTTTAGCTAATCTTCCTCCTAAATACTTGATTAGATTGTAGTTTTTAAGCAGATTGAATGTTTGGTCTGCCGCCATAATTAAAATGAGGCCTACCTTCTCATTTTATTCAAAATTCTATATATGGGACGTTTGGATCGCTTATGAAATTCTCCAAATTCCTTGGGAAATCCAAACAGCCCCTATATGTTGTTCAGTGCAAATTTATTCTTTATTTTTGACACTCGACCAATTATGCTTTAGTTAGTTGAATTTACATACATGACCATGGCTGGCTAGATGATTTTTTTTTTTTTTTTTTGACAACAAGCCCGTAGGGCCGTAGGCAACTGGCTAGATGATTTAAGTTGCAAATTTATCCCTATTCTGTCATTAGTTGAATTTACTCATAGCTTAAACATGAACATAGATCTGATCCTCAAGTTACACATGTAGAGTTATTAGCAATGAACAAAACTTTTTTCTGTTGATTAATCAACAAAAGAAGAGACTTGAATCTGAAAACTTTAGTACTAATCAATCTCGTGACATTCCATGTAACTAAATCCTGATGATTGCAAGAGAAATTTATTTTATTATTTTTTTAAATTTTGGTCCAGTGTAGAAGAAGTTGGTATTGATGGCCATTACAAGATGGTGGATGGATATTATATTTTGTATTTAGTTGTTAATGTGCATACTGGCCAAAGCATCAGTAATTAATTGTTAATAGCTTTATATAAATAAATGGTTGATCTTAATTTATCAAGATCTATCTTAATTGAAATTATAGCTTTTATTTTAATTAATTCTTCATATATGATATTTTTCCTTTTCGATGATGATCATGTTACATTACCTTACATTTACATAACTCCATAATAATAACTAATTATAATTGCGTTAAAATTCAATATCTTTCGTGTGGCATTTTTTAGAACGTACTGACCGTTTCCTTTCATTTTTTTATTAATTACGTTTACGTACGCCAGCTATACGTGAGCAATACGTTTGAGCAATACTATACATCAATACTGTGTAATTACGTACGGTTATTAACTCCAATATTTTCTTTTGGCGAAATTTGAACTCTTATTTATATATATCTCTCATTTTACAGGCCAACCATCCATTTTGGAATATATTTGTATATCCAGTGTTGCATACATAATCCTCATCCTACAAATTCTTTTTACATTCACTATATTTGTTTGCATATATGTTGATCTTATCATTTTAATTGAGCTATTGCGTTTACAATCTATTTTTTATTTTCTTCCAAGTTAATTATGTTTCCTTCTTATTAGCCATGTTACTTTTTCTTCAGTTCCTCTTATCTTTTTCTATTCACCATATTTGCGGACGTTATAATCTTTCACTTTTTCCTTCATCTAACAACATTTCAATGATTACACCCGGCGTAGATATCGAAGACGACGGCTATTTTGGGAATGACGATGACAACTTCTTTGACGATGCTGCGTCCATACATAGCTTTGAAGACTTACAAATATAATTTTTTTTAAAAATTTCTTGCCTAATAATATTCCCATTATCTTATTCTCTACTATTTTCTAATTCTGTTTGTTTTACTGTCCTTTTTACTAATGTTCAATTTAGTTGTTCGTTTTCCCTTTATTTTCCCCCTTTTTAATTTTTTCAATTTAGCCGTTCACCTTTTTTTCCCAAAATTTTTTTGTTTTTCGTAATAAGACCTGCTCGGCTGCTCTTATGTAATTATATTATTACGTATATTAACAAAATAACGGATTTTTTCGTCCTCTTCATTGGTAATCTGTACCGCATATATCGAATGAAGCTCGATTTTCCCACCTAGTTTTTTAATTAATGAATGATGTGGGCTTGATCCTCATTTTTATTAAAAATAAAAATCTGACCTTAAATATAGAGGGTGAACTACGCAATGAACTTTCAATCATTCAAAATCATGTGTTACGACACTGAATCTCTGTTTGGGACTTTGGGGACAAGTTATTTTAATTTTTTTCGAAATACTTGATAGCAACTATTATGGATGCAAGATATATTAAAGGTGTCAATTAGCAGATAACTTTCCAGCCGTTCAACTGACAATAGAGAAGACCCGTCTAAAAGTTTCGTTTACTGTCGAGGTCTTAAAGGTGGCAAAATTTTGGATCAGATCCTAATGGTGCGGCTGTACCTAATGGATTTACTTTTTGTTTCTAACTTTCTACTAAATAAGTGTCTGCTCTGTTCTGCTGACTGTGCAAATGAATTTGTGAATTATGAATGCTAAAATTATTCTTCGAATTGTGTAAATAGTTTGTAACGCTAGTTACTATTCTCTTCTCTTGCCTTTTTTTCCCCTTCTCCCGCCGCACCTCTATGCAGATGTACTTCCGACCTATTTGTTTCTACTTCAATTTGTAATATCCGTGCAATCTGCAGAGTCCAAATTTATGAATAAATATATTAAAAAGAGAATAAATTTATGAGCAGTCAAAAAGTTGTATTCTTCTAAGTTTGTACTGTACCCTGCCTTTTTCTCTTCCGACTAATGAATTTGATAGTTGCCTGCTAGTTCCAAGAAAACGAAATGGTCTGAAATAATTAAGTATTTGGTGTTTTGTTTCAAGAAATGCCTCACATGGGCTTAGATTTGATAATCTATCCTTTCTCGATCATTGAGATAATAATCGTTTAGAAAAATTTAATATCGCATTCGTCGGATGTCCACAGGAAATGTTGTACTATATTACCTTCTAAAATATAAAATGAGTATAAATTTTAAATTTATGTAAACCTCATGTCGACTAACAAAATTACTCCCATAAATATTGTTGGTCATGAAACAGAACGCACTTTTAGGGTAATTTATCCCTAGAAAATATGAAGCCGGTATTTATGTTAAAATAACACACACAAACACACGATACTCGTATTGCTTTTGCTTCAATTAGATACTGTTATTTTTTTTTATTTCTATTTTGTATAAAGCTAGTGCATAAGTTCGAAATCGAGCTAGAAGTCTTTTGTAATATTTAATTTCAAAATAAATTGATCCAAGCTTATCTTTGAAAAAAAATAAAACTGGTGCAAAAAAACAGCCATGTGCTCCTCCTCTCCTTGTTAATGATTTAATCAGCTAAAAACCTTTCGTTTTTATACAATCATCCACAACAAAATGCACTACACAAGTAGATTCTTCCTACCGAAATGGATGGAGATATGCAACCAACCAATAGTGTGAATACGAAGAAAAAGTTTTTTCTTTAAAAAAAAGGGCAGGTTATCCATTTTTGTTTAAACAATGTGGACTAATGACAACCTTTAATGGCAAATTAAATTCAATTATAATCTTGAAACCAACAGCCACATGCGTGTGCCCCACAGATTTCGAGTGCACTTTTGACTCTTTAGTGCAAAACACCCCGACGATGTCGCAACTACCTTAACAGATGTCAATTATAAAGATTTTATATTATTTAAAAAATTGTATTATTATTTTGATTTGTAAAAATTTGGCAACATTGCATTTAATTATGCTTTTCATGTTCAACCGGTTTTACTCTAAAATAATTGAACGAACCATATCTACGTTATGTGAAACTTGAAACTCTTGTAAGGTACCACTAAAATGTGAAACTATGAATTCAACTCATGTTCCATCAAAAATAAAAGGTGATGGAAGTTGCATTTTACAAAAATTAAAATCAAGAGTAGTGTATGTTTGATTTGTCTATTCATATTGGAAGGGTAGGCAAGAGTATCCATACCTGCATAACGATATTTTATTAAAAATAATTTACTATTCACTTGGAATATTCGTTTTAGAGTTGATGAAGCAATGCTGACGTTAAGTTCCTTAAAAAAATTTTAATTAATTAATTAAATTAAAATAATTTCCCCGGGACAAAATACACCACGCACATCGTTGTTCAAATGAATCAAATCCAGTATGCAGCACTGTAGCTACATATAAAATTTGGTAAGCGCCAAAATGCACAAACCATACTACATATAATACAAAGAAAAGACTAGTGTAGGGATGCCTCTTTGCCACCTTATCACTTTTAGTTATTGTTGAATACAGAACATAAATGCTGGTCGTTAATGCATTGCTTCTTCTCGGCCTAAAAACGAGATACCGTGGCAACTAGCAATGCCACTTTTTCATGGACCCCCCTCCCAATTTGCAATCTCTACATCCTGCACCGACAACCCATAAAATGTGCCGAGTCATTAACAAATCAAAATAAAATTTAGAAAGAATATTTGAAAATAAGGAAACAATTTAATGGTGGGTGCTTAAAAAAGACTACATATATACTTCTTGTACCTGCCTCTGAGATTTGGATTTTGGTGCTCAGTTTGTTGCAAAAACTATGCCAAATTTTTGGGCATTGAATGATACAATCCTGCTCTTATGAGGGGTACCACTTGTTCAATAAGGTGCTTTACAATGTCTTTCATTGTTCTTTTGAGTTTTTGTTCAATAGGTGTAATTATTGGTCGCACAATAGTTAGAATGATTGTTGGAAAAACAGTACTGATGCATAAAATAATGCAGGAGCTGATTAAGGTACAGTAATATGCCTACAGCTGATGATCTGTTGGAAGAGTTTGGCGGTATATAGGGGCCGTTTGGATGTGGCCGGAATTGCAAATTCCGGACATTTTATATGCCAAATTTATTATAAACAATCTAAACTCTTCATAAAGTTACATACTTCTCAATAAATTTATGTCTAGGAATTACAAATTTTCCAAATTCTTACAACATCCAAACGGCCCCATAAATATTAAGCGCATCTAATTCCTTTTATGATTTTTTGTTTATCTTGTATGATACGATATGTGGAGATTTTGTGCAAAAACAGAGGAATAGCTGGTGTCCACTGTTATGATTTTGTTCTCTACAATGAATTACTTTGTATCTTTTAATTAATCAAAATATTTCCCTAAAAGTGTACTTAATTAGAGGACGCACTTTTTAAATTAGCCATGGGTCCATTTTAAAAGTTAATAGAAAACATGCATGTTAGAGAAAACATGTATCTATCCACTTCCGGAATCACCCTGTAGTGATTGGTGCTTGTGCCATATCATATCAACTGTGACATGGCGCTTTCAATTGTGTGCGTGGTCCTATTTGTGCTGAGTCTGCTGACGCTGATACCAATACAATACCATGTGTTAAGGACTTAAGGTTGTGTTAGCGTACCTAGATAGGCATAAATTGAGATCAGCTGCCGCGCGACACAGCGTGTCGCGCGGTATGCTGGCCGTTTGATTAAAATCCAATGGATAAGGGAGCCCCGTGCATGTAACCTAGATTGGTAGGCCCGTAAAAAGTGAACCGTCCGATCAAGATCAGACGGCTCGTAGTGCGCGACACGCGGTGTAGCGCAACAGCGAATCCGGATTGGATAGGCATGTCCTTATCATAACATGCAATGTTTGTTTAATTGGTTCTTGACTTTTTGATTTCTCATAAATAGGAAATAGGTTTGTGCGGCGGTTTTTTTTTTTGGGATGAAAAGGCAACTAGCTTTTAATTAATAGGAATGTAAAGTACAAAAGTTTGAAGTACCAAATTTTAGCAAGCCGCTAAAATAAGAATTTACTTGAAAACTAAAACTCAAAGAGATAAAGCAACTATTGAATTCAAAACAAAAAACCAAAAGAAAATCGTCACGTAAATCAAGCTCAGAAGAGTTGATGGATAAAACGGTGCCAGAGTCTTATTGTTCTCAAAATGTTTGTGCGGCGTTTTTTAATTTATCCATCTAATTCTGAATCACAATCACAATAGTTATGCATTGATTTAGCAGCATTCACTAAAGTAGTTTATAACCTAAATTTAAACAAATAATCGACTTCATTAAATACTGATATATACCAGCCCGCTGTAGTATGGCCAGGGATACCAACATACGATTCATACCAACTCATGGGTACGAGTACTGCTTTTTTTTTTTTTTGGTTTGGTCTGCTCCGGAATTCTAAAGAAACAATATTTGGTTTTCAAAAAAATGACTAGACTGTTCAGAGTATAGAAAATGTTTCTAATTAGTGTCAGATAGAGGAAACAGAACTGCACATATACATCTAAATATTCTAAGTTGTACGTTTAAACATAGATGAATCCACTAATTTAGGCCTGGTACATACATTTATCATTTTTAAGTCGTACTAAAACTCAAGTTCATATTTAAACATGATGTTACCAGATTTTTAGAATTTATAATAATGATAATTATACGATTTTTTTCCGTAACAAATATAAAATCTGTAAGTACTATAGCATCAAAGTTCATACCAACATTATATTTAAACGTGTCAAGCATTTGCATCGAGAACACTCAATTTCTCTTCAAAAAAATGAAATTAATAAAATAAAAGTTATCTATATTGTAAAAAAATAAACAAATTTTATTCTCAGTATCAGTTAGAAACTTCACCTCTAATCCATCAGACATGACAAAATACCATCCGGAAATGATGCCGAAATGGGTGTTACCATAACATCCAAAGTATGGTACAATCCAAAAATCAACAACAACTTAAATCATTTCTGCAAATTAGGACAATTGCCTAAAATTTCTTTATTCACAAAAAACCAGCTCTATCCATGGTTGTCATCAAAGAGGTGGGTGAGTACTGAGTCGGAGACACTCAACATATCTCCTTCCCCTCATCCCCGGCATTATTTAAAATTCAGATCTGCTGCCGCGCGACACAGCGTGTCGCGCGGTACGCTGGCCGTCTGATTAAGATCCAATGGACAAGGGAGCCCCGTGCATGTAACCTAGATTGATAGGCCCGTAAAAAGTGAACCGTCCGATCAAGATCAGACGGCTCGTAGTGCGCTACACGCTGTGTCGCGCAACAGCAGAGTCGGATTGCATTATTTACGCCGATCTCTCGCATCAAAAGTCGCGCAATGCTACTACAATGCCTATTACCTATTCACACCCATAACTAGAAAAACTGTCGCAGTCTAATATCCGTCCCCACCTCCTTTTGAAATCGAAACGAGAAAGAAATTAATCAAATTATCCCTCCTCATGATATAACACTTGTAACAGGGCAACCTCACATGCTGGTCCAGTAGCATGTGGCTTCTGTCAGGCCTCCTTTGCTAAAAAACGTGGATTGGTTGCTTGAGAGATGGTTGCCATTTAAACGGCTGCATGTGAAATAACAGTCTTGTGGACCCCTAGAAGTTGATATTTTAGGAAAGAGGCACTGGGTCCAACACTTTGACTTCAAAAGGCGCTAGTGGGGTCTTCAAAGATCGAGTAATGTGCATGTATACAAATTGTTGCGTATTTGCTTTTTCCTGTCTATTTTAGTCTGCACATAGGGGGCGTTTGTTTGTGACTTAAAGGGTGCATAACTTAAATTATGTATCCTTAAGTCACCAAACACCTCTTACATAAGATGCCTTAAGGGTACATAAGTTATGCAACCGAAATAGGTTGCATAAGTTATGCACCGGTCCCCTTTAATTTTTTTTCCAACAATACCCTTTAGAAATAATTAATAATAATATTTAATAATCTATAATAATTAATAATAATTAATAAATAATAATATTTAATAAGTAACAATAACTATTAAAAAATCATAATTAGTAATAAATATTAATTATTATAATTAATAAATAATAATATATAACAAGAATAATAATAATTAATAAACAATATTGATTTATTATTAAATAATTAATAATATTTATAATATATAATTAAAAATAATTAATAATATTTCATAATAATAAAATGATTTCTTATTATCATTAATAATTATTTTTTATAATAATTAAAAATAAAAAATTAATTAATATTAATTAATAAATAATAATACTTAATAAGTAACAATAATTATTAAAAAAATCATAATTAATAACAAAGATGAATTATTATAATTAATAATATTTAACAAGTAATATTAATTATTAATAATAATGATTTAAGAATAATAATTAATTGAAGATAATTAATCAATAATAATTTTTATCATAAAATAAATAATAATATTTATAATATTTAATTAAAAGTAATTATTAATATTTCATAATAGTTAAAATGTTTTATTATTATCATTAATAATTAATTTTTATAATAATTAATAATTAACAATAATTAGGTCACAACATATAATACATAATACTAATTCAAATTTAAGGGCATTTTAGTCTTTTGACATGAATATATGCATGCATTAAGTTAGTCATCCTTACTACACAACCAAACATCTATTACATAACACTACATAAACATTTAGGCATCCTTAAGTTATGCAACTCCTTACTACACAAACAAACGCCCCCATAGCAAGTTATTGTTGCCTAAATTGAAAGAACAAATTAAAGAGTTTTGAGTATTATTAGGCTAAGTAGGTCTGGTTCAAGAGACAGGAGCTGGTTGGGTTTAGGCTGACAGGATGACAAATATAATGAATGGTTTAGCTAGGTGTCAAGTTGAGATGGTCCATTACAAGGAAAATACAAATATTGTCAATGTACATAATTTTATTATAGACATATGCACTTGCTGATGACTATGCTAATAATTTTGTTTTGCTGTCATTTTTTGGACAGTGTCCCTAAACTTTTTGTAGTTTCCAACAATTTGTCTGACTACTACCGTATATTTTGGTCACGAAACCCACATGACCGCAATTCATTTTTTTTTTTTATGACCATGTCTTTTTTTCCCCCCATTTTTCCTTGATGTCGATGACAGTTTCACTAACGTTCTGTCTAATATATTACTGGTACAATCAATAGGCATAGTCGCACAGAAATCAGTGCTGTTATATCAAATTGCAACGGTTATAGTACAGCAGTTTAAATTTTCTATAATAGTTAATATTTTGGCTTCAAATTATATATTACATGACTTGTCAGTTGTCAGTGGAAGCATCATGAATAAGTCAACAACAACAGAGGATCGAAGAGAATTCTACATGATTAGTCCAATTAAAATTCCTTCTCTTAGGACAATAATGAGAACATTAAAAGTGAAGAACCATGCATATAATAACAAAGTAATTCCATTAATTTTAGTGCGTTTTATCAAATAGAGTGGTATGAGTTAGACTATGTATATATAAATATGTAATAATGTAATTCCGTTAATTTTAGTGAGTTTTATAAGATAGAGTGGTATGGTTAGGACTTAGGACTGAAACAAACAATAGCTTCAATTCCAGCAAAGGCTGATGCGGTTTTAGGATACTTGAAAGGCCTTTGTCGGTATTTTGAAATGTTTGAGGTCTCAAAAGTATAAGGGGATGTGGGGAATCGGCCTATGAATCGGGGTGCCAGTTTAGAGCTGTTTGGATGACAAAATAGATAGGGAAAAAAAAGGATGGTTTTAGTGCCGAACAGTAGGTACCATGCATGCTGAGCAAAGAGTAATTCATACTTTTGGTATAAGAGAGGTAATAAATGTAAAGGCAAATAACAGGAGAAATAATTACATCCGATTTACCATTTCATAGCTTGTCTCGTGATAATGATATTGCGTGACTCGAAATAAATTAGAAATTAGAATAGGTCATAACAAATCACAAATGAGGTGCGACAAGTAATATTATTTCTAAATTAAGCAACCTGCGAAGGAAGGCAAGAAACGAGGGAAGGATTGTTAGCGTAGTAGGTGTATGCCCTTTATTCAGAGTAAAGGTGAATGTTGCAATAATAAAATTTCATGTATATAATATATATCAAAGTAACTTTTTTCATTCAATATTTAAATTGGAGGGAATGTTACTAAAATTATATCATTACAGCTCGATTTATCCTTATGGGTAGGTAGCTCAAACTGGCTGATATAGCTCTGTTATTTTCTTTTTAACATAAACGCCACAGAATAGAAGAATATATTATGGAAATGCAGCTATCGCCAAAATATCTGATAGCAAAAGCCACTATTTTTCTGATATCTGCTATAGTTATTTTGTTGTCCGCTTCCGCTATACTACATTAATTTTTTTTTTTTAAAAAGAAGAAGAAGAATCTAAGGGATGACCCGTTGCGTTTTGTCCTCCATTCTTCAATGCGTTTAATAATTTTATTTTATTTGAATTTGATTTATCTCTTAACCATGATTATTAAATTTCTTATATTTTCTACAACGGTACAATATATACTCTGTTACACCTAGCATAACTCATAAAGTCATAACTTCGTTATTTTTCAAATATAGTAATCAATCAAACATTTTTACTACTTGAGAGAAGTAAGATCACATTTTTACTTCGTTATTTTTCAAATATAGTTAATGTTACAATATTTTTTATCTCAAAGTGCAGGATCAATGTGATGTGTTAGGAAAATGCTATATATATTTTCCAAAACTTTTTGTACGCTAAAAGGCCCAAATTATGTCTGTAATCACATATTCTAGGGCATTTTCTCTGTTCATAGGGAAAATTTGTGCAACGAAAGGCCCAAACTGAGAAAAATTTACAATATGTCTATACCACTTACCTTTTATGTTAGTAATTCTAGTAAAAGTGTAAAACAAATAACATCACCTCCATGAAGCGCTGAACTTAGTTTGCTAGATAGTAGCTCACACTTCGGACGAGGCCATGAAATTCCAATTAATATTTACTTCACTCTTTTTTTTTTGTTTAATTTAATTCCTGTGTCTGACAAGACGAAATACACAGTTGAGCAATGAAGAAATTGAGGCAAGGTTTAGGAGAGAACTCAGAACTCAGAAGTTAGAAAAAAAAATTCCCTCCAAATTGTTTGATGATAATTTGATGAGACTTGAGTAATGTGCGGAAACGAAATGTAATGGAGCCAATAGCTGCAATAAATGTTAACCCAAAAATTCCATGAGGCGACGCATTGCTCTTCCCGGACAATCAATCAATCAAGAAAGTTATTAAAAAAATAAATCAAAGAAGAAAAATATGTATATATCTTCATTTATGAAGACAACTTGTCAGGGATTCGTCAGTTGATTACTCAATTCACTAATAAATATTCCTTAAATTTAGCAATTCTTAATCAGCGAGTTAGTTGAAATACAGAAAAAAGTCAAATATTTAATCCTCATAAACAATTTAATTTACTGACTAGCGACTAAATTACAAATTTACAATCAATTCAAGAGAAAGAAAGGGGAATAAATGAAGATTAAATAGACGAATCAAGAGCTCTAGCAGACCTGACACGTCTCATTAATTGAACCTTTCAACTCAGTTGCATTTTGCGCTGGGCTCATCAGTACCAAGTACCAACCAATACTTAGCTTTATATTATTCGGTGATTAGGCCTGTATCTCTTTATTCCTTCCTAATACCAAAACAGATCAATTATTTCTCACTTCCCATGTGACCCCCAACAGCCCATGTCGTTTTTTTAGACTAAATCTTTACATCCTCCTTTTGATACCTATAAATACACTGCTTTAAATCTCATATCAATCAGACCCAAAATCAAAACCAACCTTCTTTTACCACTTTTACCCCTTTCCCACTTATCACTCATTAATGGCTTCTTCTTCTTCCCTCCTTGGCTTGGCAGCCTCTCTTGCCTTGCTCTCACTCTTCACCCCTTCTTCTTGCTTCGATCCTACTGCCATCAGCTACAATGACTCTAAAGTTGCATTGAGCTGGCAATCAGGAAGCGCCACTTGGTACGGTGCTCCAACCGGTGCCGGCCCCGACGATAACGGTACTTGTCCACCCACATTGTCTCTTAATTAATTACAAGTAATGTAACTGATAATCACAGCATCTTGTATATATTGGAACAACTGGATTGGCCGTTAAATAGTAGCGTTTCTTTTTATAGAAAGGGTGCATCAATGTATTGATTAGTTTCTTTATTGAAACAAACTTAGATTGAGTTTTGTAACTAAAACTTGTGTTTGCACAGGGGGTGGATGTGGGTTCAAAAATGTAAATTTGCCTCCTTTCTCTGCCATGACATCATGTGGGAACCACAATCTGTTCAAGGGAGGAAAAGGATGTGGCTCATGCTACTACGTAATGCCACTTCTCTGTTTTTCCTCTATTCCTCTCCAAAATTACTCCACTATAATGTGTCCTAGTTAGGAAAATTGTCTAATTTTGGCCTTTCTGTAATTTATTTTTAGATTAAATGCCTTGGCCACCCTGCATGCTCTGGCAAGCCATCTCACATCACCATCACTGACTTGTGCGATGGTGGCATCTGCCTTGATGCGCCGTTCCATTTTGACATGAGCGGTATCGCATTTGGATCGATGTCCTATCCTGGCAGATCCAATGAACTCCGACATGCCGGCAGACTCGCCGTTGAGTTTGCACGGTAAGTTCAATTTAATTACATGACCTCTGGTTCATTGGTTTTAGAAATGACCATTAAGAGATTTAACCTCAAAATTGTGTAACTATAAAAAAAATTTGGATACATTTATTTTCATCTAGATACGTTTTATAATTTTTTGAGAAGTTTTGAGAAAATATGGTTGTTCATGTTTATGTACAAGCTCATTCCGGTGGCATACGTACAGTGTACATTTGATTTTAACAAATTGGTAGCAGAATATCTTACGAAAAACAAAATATTGACTGTACTTTCATTTATACTAGAAAGGCAAATTTCTACAACATGTGCTGTCCCTGATGATACTACTTGGACATATCATGTGGTGTCTCTGAAAGAGGACAGCACAAAATTTTAACTTTTCAAGGCTTTTCATTAAAAATAGAAAATACTGTAACAAAGTGGTAACCTGTTACACAGTACAAGTTCTTTGGGAACATTTGTCAGCTTTGTTAAAGAATCTTTTAATTAATCTTATAATAAAGCATTATTCTGTCTCCCCATACAGTGTACCGTGCCAGTACCCTGGAAGGACAATCTCATTCCACGTTGAGCAAGGCTCAAACCCGAACTACTTTGCGGTGTTGATCGAGTATGAGGACGGCGAAGGCGACCTCAACCAAGTTGAAATCATGGAAAGCCGCTCCCGCAATTGGGTTACTATGCGCGAATCATGGGGTGCTATCTACAGGTTGGACACATCCCGCCCCCTCAATGCCCCGTTCTCAATCCGTCTCACCGATGACAAGAACAGGAAACTGGTGGCGAGGAATGTGATCCCTGCAAACTGGAGGCCAAACACTGTCTATAGATCTGTTGTTCAATACAGTTAAATTGTCAAGTTTTAAGTATTAATCACAAGTATTTTGCACTTATTTGGTACGTGTTGTGACTGAAACACGGTCATAATATGGTACACTAGAAAGAGTCAGGATTATTTTTGAATTCTGGTCGTGATGGGGGGTTATCATGTTATTATGAAGGTTGGGTACGTAAGGTTAATTAAATGTTATTGTTACCTTATAATTATATATACTCGAGTGTGAACAATTTATTTAAAAAAAATTTATGAAGTTCGCATTTAAAGACAGGGAAGGTAGAGGAGAGGAGGGCACACTTTCTCTCCCACTTCACTGTATCTTTCATTGGTGATAAACTTTCTTTGCTTCTTACATGTTTCTCTTTTCACATTTAATCCTCTTCTCATTTGATGATCAGCCAGAACTTAGTCATTTTCATTTTATTTACCTTCGACATGGATTTTACAAGCATTGCGAAAAATAACACACTATAACGATAAATCCAAATCCTGTGACGCGCGACACAGCGTGCAGCGCACCACAGGCCGTCCGATCAAATCTCAATGGATGAGGGAGCCCCGTGCATGTAACAGATTGTAAGGTCCGAAAAAATGTAACCCGTCCAGATTTGATCGGACGGTCCGTGTGGCGCGCTGCACGCTGTGTCGCGCGCCACAGGATTCGGATTGCTATAACGATTATTCAGAAATGTTAGTTCCCCTGAGGCCGTGACAGAAAAATATATTCCGTAGGCATCTATGTTGCAACTTCACATTAATCAGTCTAAAATGTAATTTGTCATTTTTCAAAGGTTGATTGATTTGTGTTATTGTGTAAGATAATAATATTTAATTTGTAAAGTACTATATTAGGTAAATAATTGAGTGCCGCGATAAAATTGTTCACACTGCTAAATGTATTTTTGCATTATTATATTCGGTTTGTAGAAAAATTTATAATATATATGTTTCTGACAAAATATGTGTGATCTTAGTGAATATTTACTACAAAACACATAATTATTTATTTGTAAAATTTCGCCTAGTAACCCCATAATAATTAATTTACTTGACAACATTCTATCCTCTGTTTTCAAAATACTGTTAAGATACTGGCAGTATTGTAGAAGTAATAAATTCTTACGTACTGTCCTTATTGGCATCATGTCGGTCTCCGATGATGTCAAGAGTCAAAGAATCGGACTGAACTTTATCTCAATTTCACTTTTGATCATTTCATCATGCATTAAAGTTCGCGTTGGACCCCTCCAGTCCGTAAAAGTTCCTGTTCTTGTGAAAGGAAATATTGAGACGATTCTATTAAAATATATTGGATGTGTTTGGATGAGTTTTCAATAAGAAATAAGAATAAAAAATTTTGGTATGGGTGTTTGTCTAAATTTCTTATTTTTATATTATGATTTTGTTAGTATGGATGTGTTTGAATGAGCATGGAATAAGGAATAAGAATAAGAAATTTCGGTATGCGTGCTTATCCAAATTCCTTATTCTTATACCATGGTTTTGTTAATATAGTAATAAGGGATCAAATTCCTTATTCTTGTGTTGTTTGGGTTGCACAAGAATAAGAATAAGCACGCATACCGAAATTTCTTATTCTTATTCCTTATTCCATGCTCATCCAAATACACCCTGTAAGAATTGTACAAAAATAAAAATAAACACACATATTGAAATTCTTTATTCAAGGCTAATCCAAATACACCCCTTATTTTATGCTTTCAGCAATTTTTCCGAAACAATAATAAAAGGCCGGTGCTGTCATTCAAATCCCGGTGCAAAGAACCAGTTGAAATGAGAATTGCTTCATTCGAGCCTTAAATTTGGAGGTCCACTCCTTCGCGGACGAAAATACTCCTTGCGTTTCTTTAATTTACGTCTCTCAATTCACAATTCAATTTGTAGCACAAGGGACATTTTCGTTAGAAAAGTGTGGATCTCCAAACTCGGAGAGTGCATGAAGCAATTCCTGGTTGAAATTGATAATAATGGCTCCGTTTTGGATTGCTTAGGAATAAGAGAAATAGCTTATTTCTAGGCGGGAAGTATTGAAAAGTGTGTAATTTTATGAAGAGTTTGGATTGTTTAGAATTAGGTGAATTTTAAATCAGTAATTTGGATATAATATGAAAATAATTTCTTTTTTTTTATAAAAAATGTCACTTTCAAATATAAAATATATATATATATTCATCGCAAAATTTGAAAGTTTTGTAAAAAGTTTAGAATAAAAAGAAAAAAAAACCTTGATGGGAGAAAGTAAGTAATGTCCTTAAACAAAAGAAGAAGAAAAACAAACTGTAGAAATCTCAGATGAAACAAGTTCATTTTTGTTTTATTTTTCTTAGCAATAGCAAAACCCAAAATTCAACCGGCATTATTGAAACATAGAAAAACATAAGATTAAACAAAGAAAAAGTCTTTTACTCCGTATTTTTAATGATGCACTATTAAATTTTGGGAGAACATTTTTTGTTCAATTACTTTACACTTTGTTTTTTATTAAAAATTTATCTACCAACATTCTCTCAAAAAAAAAAAAAAAGGAAAGAAAAGAAATAGTAACGTTGTGTTTGCCTCCGGGCCTTCACAGTTTTAATTTATTTATTCAATTTTATGGAGAAAAAGATTCATTTTTTTTTATCCCTGCAGGTTTGACCCTTCACGAGAAATGCGTTTGTGACCCATCATTAGCATTTAAATTAGAGTAAATTTTTTTAGAGTTCACTAATTAAAGTTTATATATGTTATATTTTTGTACTTAATATATAATAAATAAATAAAATTCTGAAATTTGCATATGGTTGTACAAAAATTAAGCACCACAACTGTAGTAAAATGACTAACCCACGTGATCCAATTATCATGGTTATAGTAAATTTGATAAATTGTATTTTTTATTTGTGTCCGTACTTAAGATCTGTCTCTGCTCTACACACTAAATTGCCATAAGAAATCAGAATTTTGCTATTTTGACTCTTTGATTTTTTTTATTATTTTCTTTTTTTGGGAGGGAATTCTTTCGAATTTTGTTGTTGTCCGAGATATTCATTTATTTGTAGTGTAAAATTGTCCTTGACAATGTTACACACGATTTAAACTGCTCAATTATAGCTTTATTACTCTAAGTGCCTTTAGCTGGATCCATTCCTTCACACATTAATAATAATAATAATAAAGATTTGCTAAATAATATCTGGATTTACCCACAATTTACGTGGATCCATTAATTAAATTTACTCCAAAAGCGGTTAGCTCCTGCCGAAACGTGCGGTCCGTCCGCTCACGCCTCTTTTCTCCGCCTATAAACACAACCCAACCAAACCCCATTTCAATCCAAAACAAAATAAAAATTTATCATTTATCATTCCCCTTCAATTATAACAATGGCTTCCCGCCTTTTTGCCTTTGCTGCCTCTCTTGCTTTGCTCTCTCTTCTTATCCCTTCTGCTTATGGTACCCAATTTCACAATTTTTCATTTTAACCTACATTATCCTAAAATGGGAACTTATTATTTAATAGAACTCATTTATACTTTGGTTTAGCTTGTACCAAATTAACAATATATCAAGAGAACTGTACACACTGTACAGCCTCTCAGAAATGTATTGAGAATGTCATCACTCAAAAAGAAAACCAGAATGGTCACTCATGCTTCATTGTTTGTAATTTAAAAAAAAAATAGGTTTGTGCATATTAGCAATCTATCAATTATTTTACAAGTGCTGAAATCCAAAACCACCCGTGCAGGTAAACCCGCCTCATTCACAGTCATGAAAGGCTCAAACAACATTTTCTTCTCCGTCGATATTAAGTACGATGGTGAAATTACTGCTGTTTCGCTGATGCAAACCGACTCGCCTTTCGCAAGCGGACATGGCTGGCAGCCCCTCACGCACAACTTTGGAACCGTCTGGAACTATGACCCTAAAGACCCTACTCTGCCACCATTCTCGATCCAAATTACCGACAAGCAGGGCAGCAAGCTTGTGGCCAAGGATGTCATCCCCCCCAACTGGAAAATCGACGCCGTCTACCATGGAAATCTGGCCTAAGTCAAGAAGATATGGATCGTCTTGCACACTATTAACGAATCCATTATAATTTTGAATTTTAGTTATGCATGCGCTTGTATGAATTGTCATGGGTATTATACACATGGACATGTTAGATGTATCCATCATCAAATGTTATATATGGATATCCATGAAATTAATTTAAAGTATTTAACAAGAAATAAGAGTTCATCGCCTGGGCAATATATGTAGAGACAGTCATAATAACCTCTCTCCTCTTCCCTTGCCTTTGTGTTAAATTTTGTGTTTATTTTTTTTATTATTATTATTTTTTGTTTCCTTTGATGAAATATGACCGGTAATTAATATGGCTTGTTTTTATTCGACTATATATTGCCATGATAATTTTCTAGTCATCTTCTAACCAATCCATGCGTTTGCTCTCAAACTGTGGATGCCGTTAAATTATGTCCTGTCTAATAATTTTTTCTGATCGTGTACAAGACTGTTGATCGAGATACTTGCATTGCGTTAGAATTGCTTCAGTTTTTTTAAAAAAAAAACTGAATTGCTTCAGAGTTAATGTTCTTGTTAAAAGTTTTCTGTGGAAACGACTTATCGATTATCGAGATGCAATTTTCTATTTAAGGGATATGGGAAATTGGTGCACAGAACGACTTAATATTTTATTAATTATGTACTTCTCAATAAACAAATTTTCTATACCTAGAATGTGTGCAATAAGGCGGCAAGGAACAATTTATTTACATCGTTATTATTTTATAGGCAAATAAAGGATTCTAACGTCCATTAGATGCAAAGAAAAGAATAATTCATTTTAGTTGCAATTGGCTCACAAAAAGCAAATAAAAGGACATAAGTGTTCGTTTCAAAAAAAAAAAAAAAAGGACATAAGTGAGGTATAGCCGCCGGAGAGTCGGAGACTCGTGTCGTGGTCATATCTTCTTTTCAAGCAGTTGATATTAAAAGGATAAAATAAAGCGCCATGATTTATTCAATCTCTACAGCAGAAAACAAAGTAACTAAATGATGACTCTATGCAAGGAGCAAAGAAAGTTAGTCCGAAATTTATTTTTAATGATAATTAATAATACCTAGATAGCTTTCTAGTATCTCTAAAAAAATGAAATAATAATAATAATTAATAATACTAAATTAATGGTTCTAGTAAATCGAGAAAGAAAATCCTATCAATAATAAAACTGGGGCGCCATGAAGCCAGGATCACCACTGACATTGGTGATCCTTTGCCGAAACTAGGATCGTCGATTGCTTTGGTGATCATAGTTCCTATTCTCGTCGTCATCTATTATTCCCGTTGAGATTTGACGGCAGATATTAAAGATGTATATCAATTAAAAATAGATATAATTTTGAATTTTATTTCATTTAAGTTGACATTACTGTTTTATTCCCATCGATATAAACACAACAATTTTTTATTTTATAAGTCCTCAAAAAATATTTTGTCCTAAAACCTACTCGAAAAAAAGCAATACTAGAAAAAAAAGTATTTGCCATCTTATTAAGTCTCATAAATGCCGAATATTTTAGTACATGAAAAACATTTGGATTTCTTTATAGGAAAATAATTACATGAAAAATATTCGTATTTCTTTATAAGAAAACAATTACAGGAAAAATTTTATATATTTTTTCTTTCGAGTTCCGAGGGATCGAGTGAGTGGGCTGAGCAAAAGTTGAAAATAGTAATTGAATGTTGGAAAAAACATTCTTTGCCATCTAAAACTTATGAAATTCTAGATTAGCCACCTAAAACTAACATTTTCTGTTTTCGCCACCCTAAAATTTTAATTTTTTCTCTAAATACTACTTTCTTCTTTGTACAGACTGAAGAGATCGGAGACGGAGGCCGTGCGAGACAACAACTGTCGTTGAGGCTGAATGGATCTAAGACGGAGAAAGAGTCTGTATGAGAGTAGTTGGCGACATAGTTCTAACAGCACCGATCTATCTATGGGGCGAAGATGGAGAGAAAGAGAATTAGCGATCGATCTATATAGAGGGTTTTTCCTCAAAGAAGAGACGAAGAGAACGAGACCGACTGGGTTCAATTTAGTTTCTAATCGACTGAGGGTGTAATGGTCAGAAAGTTATATGTTTATTATTTAACTATTGTTTATATTATTAAAAAAAGATAAAGTGGCAATTAGAGAAAAGCTTTAAATTTTAGGATGGAAAAACAAAAGATATTAGTTTTTTATGGTAAATTCTCAATTTCTGTAGTTTTAAGTGGCAAGAAAAAAAAATTCTCTTGAATGTTTTATTATCGCACTACAAGAATTTGGTGCAGCGGAAAAATGAAAAAAAATTAAGTTTATTATCAACCTTCAAAAGCATTCTACTGTGAATGTTTTTTTTTTATACAATGGTAGTTTCCTAAGTCGCAGTTTTTTAACGACGGGCTTGTTTGGATGAGGTCTAGGAATAAGAAAATAAGAGAGTAAATTTATTATAAACAATCCAAATTCTTCACAAAGTTACACACTTCCCAATACTTCTTCCCTTATTCCACTTATACCCACACCATCCAAACTGAGTCGACATAATTAAACATCAATGTCAACAAAAATGAAATTTTGATTGAAATAATAAATTACGAGAAACCATCAACGGAGACAGGATCTACCATTACGGGTGTCAAACGTGTACAACGGAATAGTACATACCAATTTCGTTTTCATTCCGTTTCAGTTAACGAAACAGAAATATCGTTCCGGTTCTGTTTAGTTCCATTAAACAGGACGGAAATTCCGTTCCATTTCATTTCCGCCTTGATTTTTCACTGAAATTTCTCAACTTTTCCTTCCGTCTTCCTGAAACAGATTTCCGTTTCTATTCCGTTTATGAAAACGAAACTAATAGATCGTTTCGTTTATGTTCCACTTTGGACGGAACCGAACGAAAACGTGTGAAACTATATTATATTGACACCTCTGTATACAATCATGTCGCTGGGATCTTAACCTCTATGCCACCCAATATTACGATTGATATTAATTTTTTTCTATATTTACTACAACCATCAATTAATTATTGTTGAAATAAATTTCGGAAAGTTAGTAGTGTAAGACGAGCCATGTGAAGGTGGTCCCTTGTTCTCAAATCTCAATCGAATAAAAATAACACAAATTATCCTATGGGAAGGACATTGTTTTTTAGCTTAAAAGCTAAATTCCTAACGGCTAGAGCGTGATTAACGGCTCTGATCTCTCCTAACTTGTAATCGGAGTTATTTTCTTTGATTTGATATGTTTCTCTTTCGGATTTTTCTTTGGAAATTGTTATCAATTAATCTGAAAGAACGCTGTACAGCTTTGGTTTGGAAAATGATTTCCCAAAAAAGAAACATTGCTTGTGGACTAAAATTGTTTACCAATCAGTATGCAAATAATAACATGATAAAGTTACGGTCGTTTTCAAACAATAGTCCTGAGAAGCAACCGTATAGTTGATTTTATGCTTACATTTTTACCCCTCTAAAACGTTCGCACCCAAAAGATGAAAAAAAAATATATATTAACATTTTCAACTAACAAGATTATTTATGTGATTTTTCTTTAATTTTTTTCATGTAACAAGTCCATTTTTAAGAGAGACATAGTTCATTGGGTGATATAATTTCTCTCTCTTCGGTGCACAATGAGAATCGCACCTGTTGGGTACGTTTGGATAGGTGTGGGAAGAAGGGAAGAAGGGAAGAAGTGGAAAAAAGTATTGGGGAGTGTGTAACTTTGTGAAGAGTTTAGATTGTTTATAATTTTTTTTCTTCTTCTTCCTTCTTTCTTCCAACGATCCAAACGCACCCGTTGAGTGTTTTTTTTTTCTTTTTTTTTTTGAAAAAAAGCCGAGCAAAATAAGGTGGCCTGAACCTGTTGAGTGTTGTTGATAATAACAGAAACCCTGGCCATCTATCTTGATTGGACTTTTACGTTCATTTTGTAATTGTTATTTTCTTTTGAAGTCGAATTGATTCTGTTACACAACACGGCATTTTTTTTGTTTCCCTTTGTGTTTATAATCCTTATTTTGTTTAACTAAAAACTCAGAACTGAATTTACATCACAAGAACTTAACAGAGATTAATTTCGATATATAGACAGAACGCAATTTTGAATCAAATTCGTCCCTTATCAATTTCTCGGCTGATAAAATAATTGTATATTTGCAAGAATGGGAGCTTTAAATTAAATCCCGTCCTACAATAAGTCGGAATTCCTTTATCAATTTTTATAATCGGAATTTTAATCTTCGATAAGGCCGGTGGAGCCATTACGGGCTAATAATTTAATTTTCCACAAAAAAAAAGAAAAAAAAATCAAAGCGCTGTTATAGCAATAAGCAATCTAAGGTCCCGTCTTGGGTAGCATATTGAACTTCCTGCTTTTTTTAAGAATTTTTTAACGAAGTAACAGACAAAAAATAATTTTGGTCAGAATTTAAAATTCGGATCTTTTAAATTGCAAAATTTTTTTGTCAGTTTTGCATTCTTAGAGTCGTCCTAATCATGTAATTAAATACTGGCGAAACTTCTGGTCCATCCGTTCACGCACGCCTCATTTCTCTGCCTATAAATACAACCAACCAAACTAAACCCCATTTCAATCCAAACCAAAATAAAAGTTCATCTTCCCCCTTCAATTATATTTATAACAATGGCTTCTCGCCTCTTTGCCTTGTCTGCCTCTCTTGCTTTGCTCTCTCTTCTTATCCCTTCTGCTTATGGTACCTAATTTCACAATTTTCATTTTAACCTACATATCCTAAAATGGGAACTTATTATTGAATAGAACCCATTTTTAGTCCTTTGGTTGTGCTTAACTTGTACCAAATTACCAATATATCAAGAGAACTGTACCCACTGTTCAGCCTGCCAGAAATTGAGAATGTCATCACTCAAAAAGAAAACGAGAATGGTCACTCAAGCTTCATTAATTGTTTGTAATTTAAAAAACATAGGTTTGTGCATATTATATATATATATAAGCAATTAATCTATGAAATTTACTAATTAATACTGAAATCCAAAACCACCTGCAGGTAAACCCGCCTCATTCCACGTCGAGGAAGGCTCAAACAACATTTACTTCGCCGTCACTATTATGTACGATGGTGTCATTTCTGCTGTTTCGCTGATGCAAACTGACTCGCCTTACTCCCGCGAAAATGGCTGGCAGCCCCTCACGCGCAACTTTGAAGCCTGGAGGTTCGACCCACAAGACCCTACCATGCCACCATTCTCGATCCAAATTACCGACAACCAGAACAACAAGTTTGTGGCCAAAGATGTCATCCCCCCGAACTGGAAACCCAACACCGTCTACACCGCAAATCTCGTTCAGGCCTAAGTTGCGAAGATATGGATATCGTATCGCAAATTATAACTAATCCATTATAATTTTTAATTTTAATTAGTTACAAATGCGCTTGTGTTAATATTGCCATGGGTACATGTTAGATGTATCTATCAAATTAATGTTGTATATGGATGTCATGAACTTAATTTTACATTGTCCTTGTGCTGAATTGTGCGTTTATTGTTTTCATTTTTTGTTTTCTTTGATGAAATATGACCGGTAATATGGTTTCTTTTTGTTGGACTATATATTAATTGCCATAACAACTTCCTACCCACTTATAACCAATCCCATGTGTTTGCTTTCAGACTATATATGCTGTTAATTTTTGTCCTGTATAGTTACAGCTAGATTCTTTTCTGGTCGTGTACAAGACTGTGTTGAGGAACTCGTGTTGCGTTAGGATTGCTTCAGAGTTCAGAAAATTTATGTTGTTCTATTAAAAATTTACTGAAACGACTCATCAATTATCAAGATGCATTTTTCTATTTATGGGATATATATGTGCAATTGGTGCAAAGAATAACTTTTATTTTATATTTTTATTAATGTACTTGGGAAACATTCTCAGTTTACATTGTTATTAATTTTATAAAGGATTCGAATACATCGAAAGTCATTGAGTTGCAATTGGCTCACGAAAAGCACATAGAGGACATAAATGAGGTATAACCGGAGGCCCGGAGACTTGTGTCGTGGTCATTTCAAGCAGTTGATATTAAAACGATAGATAGAATAAAGCGCCATGCATAATGCATTGAGCCAATCTCTACAGTTGAAAACAAAAGTAACTAACCTAATAATGACTCCATGCGAGGAGCCAAGAAAGCTAGTAATGTAAGACAAGTCATGTGAAGGTGGACCCTTGTTCAGAAATCTCAATCAAATAAAAATAACGTAAATTATCCTATGGAAAGGACACTGTTATCTAGCTCCAATTTATATTCCTATTCTGGGCTCCGTTGTGTGGGAAGAAGAGAAGAAGGAAAGAAGTGGGAAGAAGTATTTGGAAGTGTGTAACTTTGTGAAGAGTTTGGATTGTTTATAATTTTTTTCTTCCTTCTTTCTTCTTTTTTTTTCCTTCTTTCTATATCCAAACACACCCCTGGATTGTTATCTTGGATTCATTTTGGGTGCGTTTGGATAGATGTGGGAAGAAGGGAAGAAGTGGGAAGAAGTATTGAGAAGTGTGTAACTTTGTGAAGAGTTTGAATTGTTTATAATTTTTTTTCTTCTTCTTCCTTCTTCTTCTTCTTTCTTCCAACGATCCAAACGCACACTTTGTGACTTTGTGTTGGTCCTGATTATACCAGTTGGTGACTCTGTTGTGTTATTTTCTAAGATATGGTTTGTTTATCTTTCGGATCTTTCGTCATTGTTAACAATTAATTTAAAAGAACGTTATACCACTTTGGTTTGGAAAGATTGAACAAAGAAAAAAAAAACATTGCTTGTGTGGACTACAATTGTTTACTAATCACTTAATCAGCATTCAAGTAACATGATCAAATTGTAGTTGTTTTCAAATAACTCATGAGAAGCAATCGTAATTTCGATTACGACATATAAATTTTATGCTTACATTTTTAACCCTCTAAAAGCGCTCACACTCCCGTCCCCATAATAAAAGAGGGGAAAAACACACACACACATTCATTTTTTTAAGGACCATTTATGTAATTTTTTCTTTAATTTCTGAAGGGGTGCTGCGCTCATCATCTGGCTTCTCCTCTTGAGTCGTCGAGAATTGATGCTCTTTAACAACACGGGCATAAGTTCATTGCGTAAATAAAAAATCTTAGATCTGAAGGTAAATCACAAGTAATTAACGGTTCAATTTCGTGACAGAAAGAAATATTTTGAACCCCGTCCCATATCAATTTCTCAGACGATACAAAAAAAATTATAATTGATTTCAAGTCCCATCCTACATTATATCAGAATTTAAATTTTAATTTTATAAAAGATAGGAATTTTGATTTTTGATATTTAATAACTACAAATTTTATATAAGAAGAAAAATTCAAGGCCGGTGAACCCATTCCGGGCTATTAATTTCTAATAAAAATGAAGGGGTAGAAAAATCAAAACAACTGTAGCAATCTACGGCCCATATTTTGGGTATAATATTGAACTTCCTGCCTCTTCTTTTATTTTTTTAGTAACGGATAAAAAATAATTTCGGTCAGAACTTAAAATTCTGCTATTTTAAATTATAAAATTTATTTATTTATTACATTCCCAAATTTTATTTTATAACTATTAAATAATAATATTTTGATTTAGAGTCGTCCTAAGCAAGCAAACACTATTAAATTAAGTGATTAACTAAAATTATTCATTTGTAATCTCCTCCTTTTTCTTAACTGCAAGGAACATGCATGCTTGGGTTAATTAACTACCTGACGTGTGTCGGTAACCTTTGCAAAAGGACCCACGCTCACATGGAGATGGATTATTAGATTTTTGGTCATTCCCTACAACTAGGCCGGTCAGTGTTCCGTGGTTTCGAACGTTTCCGTTCCGTTAAGTCTGAACGGAATGTTAAACGAAATCGAAAATCAGTTTCATTTTTGAAAACAGAACGGAAACGAAAATGAAGAAAACGAATTGAACGTAAACGGAACACAGAAATGGACGAAAATGGACTGAAATCAATAGAAAATAGAGGATAAAACGTTAAACGGAACAAAAATCAGTTTCATTTGAGGAAATAGAACGAAAACGAAACATCATTTTTGTTCAGTTACTGAAACAGAACGCCTCATTTCGGCTTCCACCGTTAACGTTTGACAGGTCTACTTACAACAAAGTGTACAGTTAAAATCCCTCGTAAGTCGTAACTCGTAAATGATCGATTTATTATATTATATTGTTATGGTTTGTTCACTGGTACATGGATGTGGTGAGGAATAATGCGGGAGTAGAAAAGGGAGGGGATCAGGAAAAATGTTTGTTACCGAAATTTTCGGAGAAAGGAAACTTAAAATATTTCAACAGCTCTGTACCTCTTGTTTGCCTTTATTAATTAATAAACAACAATAAACTTGCTTTGTCTAGATTTATGTGATCGCTAGTCATATATGTTGCTGTCTCAAATATGAAATATGGTCCATTAACCTGCAGGGCAGCTATAATGTACATATTTGCACCTATGAAAAATGGGCTTGATTTTTTTCTCTGTGTAGATTCGAATTAGCCGAGCTCATATGACATATGATAAAAATTTCAGGATTTAATGTCCATTTTATTTGCTGAACTCCGTGTGACTGTAAATTCGATTATTAGGGTGATTCGCTACAGACTTTCTATATGAGGTATGTAGTTTAGAGCTGTCAAACGGATGCCGTTTCAATATTTTCTGTTCCGTCCTGTCCGAAATGAAACATAAACGGAATGGTAAATGACTTACGTTTTCAGAGACGGACGGAAACAAAACTGGTATGTACCATATATTTCGTTTCTAAACGTTTGACAGCTCTAATGTAGTTACAAGTACATCTCTGATTAGGAGTAATTTCCTCTTCTAAAGGTACTTGCTCCAAAGTAGAAATTTAGAATCATTTTCATACGAGAAAAATAAGATAAAACATAACAAGTGTTGATCATAATATCAATACCAGACTTTTAAAGAATAAAATGCACAACAACTCAACAAGCCTATAAAGGTGTAGGAAAAAAAAATGATAGTGTGATGCCTGCACAACATCCAACAAGTGAAAACAAGTAACATATGATATATCACGGACTGAAATCCTTTACTGCGCAAGCCATTTTATTAATATTTAAAAAAAAATCAATTGTTGAATTCATACCGTTGATCTTGTTTAATTTTATGAATGATGCACTTTTATATAAATTTTATAAATTTTAGAGTCGATTTGATACTTGATTAATTATGAATGTATTAGAATTAATCTAACCAGATTCGTTCATTTGTTGACAACTTGATCTAGTATTAAATAAACTCTAAAATTTATATGAAAATGTATCGCTCGTAAAATTGAACAATATCAATTTTTTAGATTCAACGATTGAATTTTAAAATTTTAAAATATTAATAAAATAGTTAAGAGGCAGTAGACCTCTACTGTCAGAAACGACAGTAGAGGATTTTAGTCCGATATATCACAGACTAGCAAAGCCATTTTGACTGCAATCGATTTTATTTTTATCAAATTATTATTGTTCATTTAGTATCCGAGATGCAAAGCATAAAGTCTCATTTTAATTAAACAGTTTCTCAAAATGAATTGTGGCTTCTCGTAACTAAAGCTTAACTAGAAACACTTATAATTTATTTTTGAGAAGGCCAAATGTAAGCAATCTTCTTTCTAGCAGACACGTTTATAGAAAATCGGAATACATTAACATTCACCTAGCGCAATTTGATAGTTAAAAAGAAAATGGTTGAAGTGGTACTCAATTATTTAGAGCTTAACATATCATAGAATTAAACGAAAGCTATTAACCGGAATGAAAACGGTTGGTATAAGTATAATGTTCATGGTTGGCATTTCTTTTAATTTAGCCTATGTCGACAAAAAAATAATGTATCTACATAATAAAATCTATAAACTCCCCGCTAGGCCGCCACTCCCTCGAAGAAAACATAACAATATATGGTTAACAACTTATGTCGTGGTAAAGCCGCGACAAAAGAATCTGGTCTAATTAGAAGAATAAAACAACAGATTTAACGACTATCCTGAACAAGTAACTGTCCATCTAAATGTTAAATAATAGTTTTTTTTTTTCAAATAGTCACAAACTCAAGCTAATCAGCACTATTTTTTTCAAGATAAATTGGAGGTATAAATCCAACTTATTTTTAAATTAAATATATTCATACTATAAAGCCAAATTTTGAACATGCCACCTTTCACTCTAGGAGTCAAGATGTAATTGCTCTTTATCACTAAATCAAGAGCTGGTTCTCAATCGACACTATTTTTTGTCAATTCAAACACAATAAATAATTAATTGTTATGTTTGTTTTCTCGAGTTCAATAGGTGGATTGGTCCACATTATTGTTTACGCTGATTCGATAATTTCTCATAATTTTAATTTTCTTATCAATAAAAAAAAAAGAAATTTTGTAAACGTAGGTGGAAAATGAATTTCAATCATGAATGTTACAGTATTCATCCCATGTCCTTTTTCCGCATATACTATCAAAACAACAAGTATTACATACAGTCTACATAAGAACTTTCAAGCAGCAGAGCAGCAATGTACCTACGTATGTATACGCTACATTAGTCAATTGTGGTCCCTTGTTAAGTGTTAACTCCCCATGATCCCATCACATCACCCCATTTCTTAGCTAAGATCAGAGGCGTCCATCAGCTCACGCCTCTTTTCTCCTCCTATAAATACAACCAAACTAAACTCCATTTCAATCCAAACCAAAATAAAAGTTCATCTCCCCCCCTTCAATTATAACAATGGCTTCTCGCCTCTTTGCCTTGTTTGCCTCTCTTGCTTTACTCTCTCTTCTTATCCCTTCTGCTTATGGTACCTAGTTTCACAATTTTTCATTTTAACCTACATTATCTTAAAATCGGAACTTATTAGAACCCATTTTATGCTTTGGTTTAGCTTAACTTCTACCAAATTCCCAATTCATCAAAGAGAACTGTACCCACTCTTCTGCCAGCCAGAAATTGAGAATGCCATCACTCAAAAAGAAAACCAGAATGGTCATTCCAGCTTCATTGTTTGTAATTTAAAAATCATAGGTTTGTGCATATTAGCAATCTCTGAATTAATTTACTAATACTGAAATCCAAAACCACCCATGCAGGTAAAACCGCCTCATTCCATGTCGAGCAAGGCTCAAACAACATTTACTTCGCCGTCAATATCAAGTACGATGGTGTCATTACTGCTGTTGCACTGAAGCAAACCAACC
This sequence comes from Rhynchospora pubera, assembly GCA_028095005.1. NCBI lineage: Eukaryota > Viridiplantae > Streptophyta > Magnoliopsida > Poales > Cyperaceae > Rhynchospora > Rhynchospora pubera. The sequence goes on along the minus strand of CM051461.1, from coordinate 162,019,254 downwards.
CGCCTTACTCCCGCGAAAATGGTTGGCTGCCCTTCACTCACAACTTTGGAACCGTCTGGAGGTTCGACCCAAAAGACCCTACCATGCCACCATTCTCGATCCAAATTACCGACAGCCAGAACAACAAGTTTGTGGCCAAGGACGTCATCCCCCCGAACTGGAAACCCAACACCGTCTACACCGCAAATCTCGTTAGGGCCTAAGTCGTGAAGTTATGGATCATATTGCAAATTATCGATCCATTATAATTTTGAATTTTAGTTATGAATGCGCTTGTGTGAATTGTCAAGTGTATTATATATAATTATATATATGGGGACATGTTAGATGTATCCATTAAATTTTATATATGGATGTCCATGAAATTAATTTAAAGTATTTAACAAGAAATAAGTTCGTAGCCAGGGCAATGTACAGAGACAGTACATAGTCACCTCTGTCCTCTTCCACTGCCTTTGTGCTGAATTGTGTGTTTGTTGTTTTTATTTTTGTTTCCTTTGATGAAATATGAGTATATGACCGGTAATGCGGTTTGTTTTTATTCGACTTTATATATTGCCATAATAATTTCCTAGTCCTCTTCTAACCAATCCCATGTGTTTGCTTTCAGACTCTGCTGTTACATTATGTCCTGTATAGTTACAGTATTTTTTTTTCTGATCCTGTACAAGACTATTGAGGAACTTGCATTGCGTTAGGATTGCTTCAGAGTTCAGACTTCAGACTTCAGACAATTTATGTTCTCATAAAATTTTATTGTGGAAACGACTTATCGAGTATCGAGATGCAATTTTTTATGTGCAATTGGTGAAAAGAACAACTTATATTTTTATTAATTAAATAGGGACTAAAATTGTTTACATTACTATATACATTCGTAACAACCTCAATGTACAATTTTACTATACCTAGGATGTGTGCAATAAGGTGGCAAGGAACAATTTATTTACATTATTATTATTTTATAATGGATTTAACGTCCATTAGGTACAAAGGATAATTCATTTCAGTTGCAATCGGCTTCTTTTAAAGCAGTTGATATTAAAAGGATAATTTAGAGCGCCGTGCGCATTATTCAATCTCTATAGTTGAAAACAAAGTAACTAACCTAATAATGACTCCATGTGAGGAGCAAAGATATTATAGCGTAAGACGAGCCATGCCATGTGATGGTGGACCCTTGTTCTCAAATCTCAATCAAATAAAAATAACACAAATTATCCTATAGGAAGGACACTGTTATTTAGTTTCAAATTTATATTCCTAATTGGATTGTGATCTTGGAATTATGGGTTAAGTGTTGGTTCCGATTAAACCGATTGTAAACCTATAGTCGGTGTTATTTTCTTTGATTTGATATGTTTCTCTTTCGGCTTTTTCTTTGTAAATTGTCAACAATTAATTAATTAGAAAGAACTATGTACCACTTTGGTTTGGAAAATTATTTCCATGAAAAGAGATTGCTTGTGTGGACTAAAATTGCTTACTAAGCACTATGCAAGTAACATGATCAAGTTGCAGTTGTTTTCAAACAACTCATATGAGAAGCAACCGTAGTTGATTTAATTTTATGTTTACATTTTTAGCCCTCTAAAGCGTTCGCACCCAAAAGAAGAGATATTTTTAAAAAAATTAACATTTTCAACTTTTTACAGGATCATTTATGTAATTTCTTTAATTTTTTTAACATCTCTATTTTTGAGAAAGGCATGCATAGTTCACCGTGTGAAATATAATTTCTCTCTCTTCGGTGCACAATGAGAATTGCACCTGTTGATAGGATAACAATAGAATTGATTCTGGTAAACAACATATATGACATTTTTTTACCCTTGTGTTTACAGTTCGAATTTTGTTTTACTAATAAAAACTTAGAACTGAATTTGCATGACAATTAATTAACAGAGATAAATTACAATATATAGACAGAACGAAATTTTGAACCTTTCGCCCCATATCAATTTCCCGGATGATAAAAAAATTTGTATATATATTTGCACTAAAATGGGGAATTAAAGTCACGTCCAACATTTTGTCGGATTTTTCATTTTCAATTTTTATAATAGGAATTTTAATCTCCGATATTATTAACTACAATTTTTATATAGAAAAAAATTCAAGGCCGGCGAACCCATTCCGAGCTATTAATTTCTTTTTTGAAAAAAAAAAATCAAAGCCGCTGTAGCAATCTACGGCCCATGTTTTGGGTGGCATATTGACTTCCTGCCTCTTTTTTAAATTTTTTAAGTAACAGATAAAAAAAAATAATTTAGGTCAGAATTCAAAATTTGGTTCTTTAAATTGCAAATTTATTTGTCTATTACATTCTTAAATTTTATTTTAGTGCCTACGGGCCGTGATCAAATCTATATATATATATAGAGAGAGAGAGAGAGGCTAAATTAGACTCCAGCACATAGAGGGGCTGTGTGCTCCAATTTTTCATTCGTTTGATCTGAAATTTAATGGTCCAGATTTATGCGCTGAAGGAGTAAATTTGACCTCCGTCTCTTAGTTTTCCCTTTATTTTTCCGTTTCCTCTCTCCGTTTCTTTTATTTTGCTCCTTATCCCTTCGTTCTCGCCGAAGTGAGTCGTTGTACTCTCTCTCTAATCGGAGCCTTCGAGAACTCTGCTCCCTTGCCTCCACATGTACTCTTCTCCTCCTTGACTCTGATAACCCGATAAACTCTTGTTGTCGCTCGTATCTTCGCCAGCGACTGCCACCTCAGTAATGCATACTCCAAGACCCCTCTATTTCTCAACCCCAAAACCCTAGATTAACTATTGGAGGCTAAGTCAAGCTGTAGGCGAAGTCAGTGGTGATCACGACGAGGTGAGTACCCTTCTCCGTTGGTAATCTTTTTGCTAACCTAATTTCGTTGATTTCTTAGATTTTTGTGTGTTTGATTATGGGATTTTATATAGCTTTTTGTGTGTTCGTTTCATTGGGATCCAAAAGGATGATGGTTAGCTTTTAGATAGCTCCTTGTTAATATTGATCTTTTAAGTTGCTTTTATTGCAAAATTAAGGACACCATATACTAATTGACATGATTAGGTTTGTTTGCATTGTAACAGAGAGAGGGAGGAGGCCAATTTGTGTTTGGTTTGTCATGCGTGGCTTCAGATGGTCAGAGTAGTGGATACTGGTACGGCTTAAGGTGGTGGTCTGGTCAGATCTCTGATTTTTCCTCAACTCATGCCTCGTACGCCTCATGTCCTCTACACATGCAAATGTTAGCTTTTCTCTTCGTTATGAGTAAACACTAGCTTCTCTTTGATTAAATAGGTTTAATTTGATCCCTAATTTGGTTTATACCAATCTTGTTTAATTAGAAGGACCAATTTGAAAAAATGAACTCAAATCTTTTTTGGTTTATCCTCTCTTTAATTCTAAGTCATGTAAATGAAATTCCAAAATTTATTTGCAATTTCTTTAATCCAAGAGTGCATCACGCAATTGTTTTTGAACCAGATCACAAATAACTTTAGTTTCCTTAATTTCAAAATTCCAACACTAACCAATCCCTAAATAATCTTAGCTACAGGGAGGCCCTTTTAGTACCTTCGAATTTGTAGCAAAATTTCATAATTTTACCACATAATAGCAGTGTATTCACTATTCAGGTAAATAAAATGGTTAATTTTCACAAAGTTCAAGACCAATGCCTTCAAAGTTAGCATCACTATGTGTATCGTACTAGTAAGTCAATTAGGCACGATAATAGTATATACTGATCAAGTAGTGTAACTAATCATAAGATTAAGCTCGTGTCATTACTTGACAATGGTGGTGTGTGCTAGTTATGATTCAGTGTAGATTAACAAAAATTATCACTGACTCAACATGGATAATGCACTGAAGATTTTCCTCTCGACACAAAATTAAGTTAATACTCCTAACTAATTATGTTTTTGTTACTTTACAATAGAAATTGAAGATGCAGAAAAAAGGAGAAAAACGTAGAAGACTTGGAGCAAATCGGTGGAGAGGGAGTTAAACAGAGAAGAAGAAGATTTTGAGTCATTGAGTAGATTGAGAATGATTTGTGTTGTGTTAAATATTTTGGTGATAGTATGCCTTTTAGTACTAGATGAATAGTATGTGTTTTAGTTTGTACACTGTAGCTCTTGTTTTATAGTTTGTATTATTTGTATTATTGTGAAATTGCTAGAGTATTGGCCTTTGTTTATTGTTTGAAGAAAATTATGTAAAGCTGTTCATTTTACACCCTTGCCACGCTTGTGAATTTTGTGTGTACATCAAATTTAGTGTAAATTTCATGCGGTATGGACCTTCGGAAGATAGTACAATATCCATGGTATCACTGTACCATTAAAGAAGAAAATAGCACATACAACTAAAGAGAGACATCAATACTCATACTCATACGCAATTTAAACATTACTAAATGACTCGAAGCTTATTTAAAAAAACTGTAAGTCTGTAACCCCAAATCATTAATTGTAAGTTAGAGACAATATTTGAATAAACGTATTGCATACCAGATAGAACCTTTCTATCAGAACAACAGAAAAACAACTATTACAAATTACAATTAATTGTACCTAAAAGAAAAATAACTAACATTAGAATCCCTCCATCTATCAGAACAATTGTACCTATAACTTACCTTATATATGCTTCATTCATTCATTGACTAATCTTTGTTAATATTCTTAATTACATTCAGAAACACTAGCAATAGTTCCAGTCTCTGACAAACATAAATAAACAACTCCCCAATCTTTATGACCAACATTCTCGATTCTAGCTTTCCACGTCTGAAAAGAAAGGAAACAAAAACAATGCATAATTATTAAATTAATCCTATGCAAAGTATATGGTATCTTTATCTTAGATGCTAGTTTAGAATTTACACGATATCACATATTAGGGGTGTTTTATTTTAGCAACAGAAAAGAGATGAGAGTCCTAAACAATTCTCCAGTAATGTGATCAGTAGAAAATAGACTAATGAGTAACTTATTTACATAAATCAATTAGTTAGGCATCTTTGGTGGTTTTAAAGAGGTCGTACAAAATTTGGGTACCCAAAAAAAAAAAATTTAAGCGCACGAGACCAGGGTTTTCAAAATTAATATGAAACATGAGCAAAAAGAGCAAGAAATTGAGGAGCAAAAAAGAGTAAGGGAGAGAGAGAATTCGGTCCTAAAGCCTTCGGACAGGATCTAAATCGGAAAAAAAAATCAAGTTGTATTTTCCACTTTCCCAAATCAAAAGTTACGAGCATGCAACAATTACTGATGAAATCTCAAGAGAAAGAGAGAGTTCTAGGGTTTATTGTACCTTGGTGTGGTCTCAAATCACAAGAGGAGAAGAAAGGCCAGTTTTGTTCTCTGCTTTGCTTGAGAGAGAGTCACAGAGGCTTCGCATGAGAGACGTAGCAGGAGAGAGAGCGTTCGCCTTTTTTTTCTTTTTTCAAATCGCACATGAGATGAAACGGCGAGTAACATATGGAAGTTCAACAGACAAAATTAACGGAGAGACACATGAGTAAACGGAAATTTATCTCCCCTCGACGCTAAAATCTGGTCCATTGAATTTGAGATCAAACGGCTGAAAGACTGGAGCACACAGCCCCTCTATGTGCTGGAGTCTAATTTAGCATATATATATATATATATATATATATATATATATATATATATATATATATATATATATATATATATATATATATATATTAGAATTATGAAACATTGTCATTGTTCATTGGTTATTCCAACAGAACTAAACAAATTTTATCAACCTTGTGGTGATTATTAACAACGATTAAGTAACATGCATGCTTGGGTTAATTACCTGACGTGTGTCGGTAACCTTTGCAAACGGACCCACTCTCACATGGAGATGGATTATTAGATCTTTGGTCCTACAAGTGTGCCGTTAAAATCCCTCGTAAATGATCGATTTATTATATATTAATTGTCAGGGTTTGTTCACTGGTACATGCATGTAGTGAGGAATGATAGCGGGAGTAGAAAAGGGGGGAGATCAGGAGAGGAAAATGTTTGTTACCGAAATTTTCGGAGAAAGGAAACATAAAATATTTCAACAGCACTGTAGATTTATGTGATCGCTTATGTTGCTGTCTCAAACATGGTCCATTGATTAAACGAAACCTGCAGGGCAGGACAGCTCTAATATATATTGTCTTAAAACTTAAAAGATAAGTTCGAATCATAAGTTTGATTTACAAAACTAGCTAATTCAGATTTGCAGAATAATTGTCGATTAAATTTTTAATTAGAAGAATACAACAGCAGATTCAGTTACTATTTCGAACAACTACATATTATGTATAAATAATCGATCTAAATGATGAAATATATGGTACTTTACAACGGTCGTCACAACCTCAAGTCAGTACTTATTATTGTTAATATAAGCATCAGAAATAAAATTGTACGTTATGTTTGTTTTCTCAAGTATAATTGGTGGGTTGATTGCATGTGGCTTAGTAAATCACCTATTGTCTTCTTGACCAATCAAGTCAAGCTTTAAAAGAGCTTCTTCTCAACCAGGATACGTGGTAAGAGTACTAGGCTGGTCTTCAAGAGATCAAGAATTAAAGTTCCACATGCACTTTTAATTTCAGAAAAAATTGGATGACAAAAATCTCCCTCTTGAGAACTATCTCTTGGTCTACTGGCAAAGAGCAATGCACCTTGACTCCTTGAGTGAAAGGTCGCAGGTTCGAAACCCGGCTGGGGATTCTTTCATAGACATTTAATTTATAATAATTTAAAAATACGTTGGGTGGCTTACAGGGGCGAAGCTACGTGGTGAATGGTGGGTCTGTGGACCCACCTCAAAAAAAAATTCTTATTGTTGTATTTGTTTTGTAATTAAAAAAAAAAAGTCACAAGAAGATAGGGACCCATCTCAAAAATTTAAAAGACCTAGCTGAATATGTCGTGTTTGATTTGAATTGCATAACAATGTCTAAAAAATCGCATAAGAACCCAGGTAGTATTTGTTCATGACTAATCGTCTTCTTTCTTCCTCCTAATGAATTTTATTAAGACAAAATTTGGAATAGAATGAAATATTTGGATGAATAATTATTTGTAGCGTATATATACTAACACGAATCTCGTGCATTGCATGGTTCGTCTATATAATGTTTTGTGAACTTTATGATATTATAAACAAAAGCTACCACATAAGATAAAATATACAATTCAGATATTATATAAGAACTGTCATTAAAAATCGTAAATACTATTCCTGTCAAATAAATTCCGAGCGCCACAAAAAATAAGAAATATTGTGGTTTGAATAGTAGCCAAATTCATCTGTATGCCTCTTATCTTTGTATATCTATAATATAGAAAAAAAGTGTTCAATAAGATTTCTAATGAATCTATTATGTAAAATTATGATAACAATGAAAATTCATAGGAAATTATTGTATTTTTTTATTGTCTTGATTTTTGAATTATTATTTTGTATATTAAATATATTTTTTAGATTTTCTATTATTATTATAATATATATTTGATTTCTAATTAATTTTTTAGTCACATTATTTAGAGTTCTTTATTTAAAAATTATTATTATACTATGTCTATATTAAAAGTTATATCATACATATATTTTTAGCAAAAAAAATTTACGGACCTTGCTGACATGAAATCCTAGCTTCACCACTGGTGGCTTAGACATCCAATTTATCTTGAAAAAAAAAAACCTCCCTCTTTCTTCAAAAAATTTTTTGATGGGCTGATCACATTATTGTTTACGTTGGTTCCTTTTGTTGGAGGAATAATTCGTTGATCATTTTCTTCACGAAAAAAAATAATTTTGTAGTTTTTGAACGTAGGAGGTTAATTTTAAATTATGAATATTACATTTATTCATCCCACTTTTTCCCCTATAATATTATGAAAATAACAAGTATAGCATTCTGTCCAAACAAGAACTTTCAAGTTTCAAGCTGCAGAGCAGCAAGATACCTACGTATACGCTGCAATTAATGTGGTCCCTAATTACAACATCACATCACATCACATCATATCTAATTTTTCGATCACCTAAGCTAAGATTTGAGCCATGGGTCTGCACAGAAAACTCCCAAATTAACGTAGGAGACTTTTTGTGCGCTAGCGCCAAGCGGCTTCTCACAGTGCTCTTGTTTTACTTTACTGCAAGCTAACTAACAGCAATGAATGAAGTGCATACTGAACATAATTATATGGCGAGGTGATAGGTACTGGTGAGGCACGCAGCCGCAGGAAAGCATGTGAGCGTTAGCCGATGGCAGAGCTGATGCCACTTGCCACATGGCAGAAGTTGTTTTACGTGCTATTTTTCTGCGACAAGCCATGCTCTCATGTCCCTACCATGAGCTTGCATCGGCTAACTTTGAAATTTGGGAGCTAATTAATTGCCAACTTTACGGATTGTGTACGTAGAAGGACTAGTAATCAAAACAAATCAAGTACAGTTCAGTTTAGATCAAAGTCTAGATCAATTCTAATTATATATTTGACATCACCCATCTTATTAGTACTTTTGCAAATAATATGACAAGATATTTGATTAAAGAAAGATAGAGTTAAGGATGATTCGGGATAAATCGACAAAATAATTAATTCTTAAAACTCGTCAAAATTAGTTTAATTCCTGGATTTAATAGAAGCAGTACAACAAAAGATAAAAGTAATATAATAGGGAATAATATGGATTTTACAATCTAATAATGGCAGCATAGATCAATCCGACTCTGCTGTTGCGCGACACAGCGTGTAGCGCACTACGAGCCGTCTGATCTTGATCGGACGGTTCACTTTTTACGGGCCTATCAATCTAGGTTACATGCACGGGGCTCCCTTGTCCATTGGATCTTAATCAGACGGCCAGCGTACTGCGCGACACGCTGTGTCGCGCGGCAGCGGATCTGAATTTCAGCACAGATATGACAGACAAAGTCTGATAAATGCCATGCTTCCAGGGAGGAACTGAACCCTCAATTTATTTACAAAGTTGGTCAATGCTGCAGCGGAAATGAATCCCATGCCAGTATCGGATAGAGTGCAACAGCTGAGCAGAACACTCAGTATCCGACTGTAAAGGCTGCTCATTTTTCAGACGCTTGTACTTCTATTAGAAAGGTAGAATATAATATGTCACTAATAGTGAATTTCACTGTACAAGAAATTAGATCCAGTACAACTCAAAAAATGCTTCACAAATTATAGTTGTTTAGGATCTAATGAGATAGATGCTCAATCCACCGACAGCTTTATGCATGCATTTGATGACATGTGATGTTGTCTTTCGGACATTTTTTTTATATATATAATTTAGAATATTGTACTTATTTCTTTAGTTCACATCCTTCTTCGCCCATACCTATGACCACCTTCTAACCGTTTTATACAACTTGCATACCACAATTACATTTTGGAGCGAGTTTCGAATGTGAGTTCGAAAAATTACGACACTTATTTGACATCTTTTAAAATGTGTTTTGGCTTGATTTAAATTCAGTGACAGATCTTACCACTTACAAAGTTACAATTATACATTAGTATAATAAAAAAGTATATGCTGACACTGACAGACATAAATATGTATCAGTACAATAGATAAATCTGTATTTTCAAGGAAAATTGGGCCAACCGGTTCAACCAATTTAAACAGTAAGCAGTAGTCACCAGTCTAATTCATTTTGCCTCTAACTGGCATGTTGTTGAACCAGTGTAAATCTGGTCGCTAAACGGTTGTAATTGGGAAAAAAAAAAAACTCAGATTGGCTGGGTTTATTATTATTATTATTATTATTTGCAAATCGGCCCTGGCGGAAATTGTTCAAAAATGCTCTCAGCAGAAAGAATTCCGTGATTTTTTTTAATCGAAATATCCAAAAATTGAATTTTAATACGAAACCTTCGACCAACAATTTTGAGAAAGAAACATGTCAGGACGCACAGATGGACTGGCGCGGGCACAATTTGCAATTTTCTTTTTTTAATGTGATGGAGCCAAAGAGAGTGGCGCAGGCAAAAAAACAAATATAAGGGACTATTGGAGCCACAGTCCACAGAGATTCACGGCCACATTTTTTTAATACATTGTCATGGGTCGTTTTTTAAAAATAATACATCCCTCAAACCTTCTCTTCCCAAATCCCAACAGACCCTCCTCCCTATTCGATCTCCCTCTTTTTTCTGGTAGACAACCACCACAAGATCCGGCGATCCACCGCACGGATTTCGTTGTTCGACCTGTCAATGGAAAGCTTGAGACAAGGAGATTGCGATTAAACTAATCTCAACTGTTATTGCGTCCTCTCACAAACCTAATTTAGGAAAAGAAATCTCGGTTGGTGAAAAGAGTGATATGAAATTGATGCTATTGTGCCCGCGCCACTGCCACCGGCGCAGCTAGTGCCTGCGCCACTGCCACTGGCGCGCTTGCAGCGACGCCACGGCACCTGCGCACTGACATGTTTGTTTCTCAAAATTCAAACGTCAAAGGTTTAATATTAAATAATTAATTTTGGTTATTTCGATTAAAAAAAATCACGGGAAAGAATTAAACCGATGAACTCGGATGGTCGATACAATTTTGAAAATACCACTTTCTTAAAACAATTAGTAAAAGGACCACGAAATATAGATAAATATCAGCTTTTTGGTTCGTTAAGCGTTCCTTCAGAGCTAGATTTCTTTTATTTTATTCATGAGCAGCATGAGGATTTGACAGTCGCCTCCACTTCAATAACCGTACCGGAAAAATATTCAATTTTCTTTGAAATTACTTGGATCAGATCAGGACTGTTCTCCGCAAGAACATATCCCAGTCCGTCTCATATTCTCGATCTTATTATTAGGCCCAAAAGTTGACTAAGAAATTGGGCCATGTATGCCCAATTGGGGTGCTGGGTGGATGATATTACCTGATGACAAATAGTTCATTTTATCATATTATACTCGTTCGATACATAAGACGAGCGTGATAGAATTTACAGTATACAAACTACCCGTGAGTTCAATAATCTACCAATAATACGATCAAAAAATTAATAATCTTTATCTGTTCAAGAATAGTTTGCTTGTAAACTTAATAATAATAGCTCAGACAGTCGTTAATGAATACCCTCTCTCTCCCCGCAAGATATCAGAGTAAATCAACATTTTTATACAACATAAAAATTATTTCAAATTTGCTTTTACCTCTCAAATAAATGCTGCATAAGTATGGTTCCAGAATCTTATATTTGAGAAAATATGTATACTATTCATATAGTGCAAAAAATAGTACTTTGATACGCCCACTTACCTCAATCATCATATGAGAAAATATAACAGAGAACAATAATCGAATGTTTTACTGAGCTTAGAATAAGGATGTTGGTTGAAATAACAGAATAAAAAAATATTGTAATTCTAGAGCGAATTTGAAAATTAAAACCTTTTTTTGTTGGTTTGTAAAACGAAAACCCTACATGTTATTGATTACTTATTTTTCATATGTACCTGGGCAGTATATAGAAGCAAACTCACGAAAAATATTTGGCTTAGTTTTTTAAAATATTTGAGATTGTGCCTAGATTTTAAATTAGAAATTGTTGGCTAGATTAAATTTTTTTTCACCACTCTACTAGTTCTCTTCGTGCTTAACACAATCCCTCTACAATTTAACAAAATATGTTCGTTGCGCCTGATTTGAATTCAGACTAGATTGGAGAGTTGGAGATGGTTTGATGGGTTAAAAGTCATCTATTTAGCAAAATAGATTTTTTTCTCCACCTCAACTACATTTGTTACAATTAGATAATATTTTTTTGTGTTTTATGGTGATTGATAGAGAGGTAAAGATAAAAAAAAGAGTTGATATATGAAAAACAAATGATGTAATTGTAATAGTAAAAAATATATGTTTAAAATGGCTCTATTTTTTAAAAAATATTATTTTTTTATATTAAACTTAATTATATTATATGTGTGTCTAGGCTTAATTTTTTTTCTATATCTACCATATCATATGTACACAAATCAATTGATTTAAAGATGATTTTTACAAAATTTTATACATTTACCTTCCTCCACATTGGAAGATTTGTAATACACTTCGCTCATTGTGCAGTGTCATTATAGAGGAGGGTTTCAATACCAATATTTTGGTTGCCCCAAACTGCCAACATTCACAGTAATTAGTTACTTTTTCAAAATTTAAAATTGTAACGTCAAATTCAAACTGTTCATCTTATTTAATCTAAAGACCGATGCATTTTCATAGAAGTTTTGTAAATTTTAGAGTTTATTTGATACTCCATCAAACGCTAAAACATTAACGTATTAGAATGAATCTATCATTAATTAAAAAGATCCGTTTAATTTTCTACTTCTTGATGGAGTGTCAAATATAACTTTAAAATTTACAAAACTTAAATGAAAACGCATCGGTCATTAGAATAAATAAGATAAACGGTTTGGATTTGAAGTTACAATTTTAAATTTTGAAAAAGTAACTAATTAATGAAATGTTCGTATTTTGGGACAACCAAAAAGTTGGCATTGGAACCCTTCTCGTTGTGATATTATGTGACATCCCTGAATTTTAGGTCCTATTTGCAATACTTCAAATTCTAAGGTCCTATTTGAAAAATGTTCATATTTATCCACTTTGAAAATATCTATTTGATCTTATCCACATTTTTAATAGCTAAGTAATCAATATTTATATAAATAATTTTTAATAATTAATATCTTTATAAATAGGCTCTATTATCTTTATAAATAGTATTAATACTTTCAGAAACAATAGCTAAGTAATTCCTTTTTACTTATTTAGCTATTAAGTAATCTAGAATATTTACCATTTTAGCCAGACCTCCACTATAAATAGACCCCAGCCTCATTTCATTTTATTTCGTATATCATTTCTATTTCTCTCTCTCCCTAGCAAGTTTTGAATAGTCGGCCATTTGGAATTCGAGTTCTACGTCGCAGTTATAGTCATCCCGATTTGCTTGTGCTATGGATCGCTCAGTCAGGTAACCGGACTTCTCTATATTTAGTTTCGTATTGCTTGATTTGATTATCGCTTGGCTTTGATTGCATGTGTATGCCCGTATGTAGTATGTGTTTGCGGGATGTTGGGTTTATAATCCTGGATCTCTAAATTTGTTTATGCATGCACCCTGATCCCCGTGCTAGGGGAGGAGTTTGGTTCTGATCCCCGATACAGGGGAGGAACTTTATGTCCTGATTTAGTTCTGATCCCCGATACAGGGGAGGAACTTTATGATTGGTTCTAATCCCTGTGACTAGGGAGGAACTTTTTGTCCTAATTATGACTTGATATGACTGATCTAGGTCCGATTATCTCCGTGAAATGTATGTTTTGTTATGAGGATTAATCCCATCATGTTTAATTTGTTTTATCAACTAATATAGAGAAGCTGCGTTGTTAAATAACCGGTTACTGAGCTTTGTAGCTGACATCCGTTTTGTTCTTTTTCTGCTTGCGACATAAGTTGACGGGTCGTCGGATGGATGTAGAAGATACCGTCCCACCGTCGTACCCCGTGTGTCGGTATGTCGGCGCGGGGTGTGACATATTATGGACGACGTGGAAATGCCGGAATGCAATTTGTTTTGATATCTCAAATATACAATCTACCCGGGGCGAAGCCATGTATGGTTTGGTGGGTCCATGGACCCACCTAAAAAAAAGATTTACTTGATACTTTTAAAAAAAAATCATATGAGGTTAGGGACCCATCTCAAAAATTTTAAGGACCCAGCTGAACATATCATGTTTGATTTGAATTGTATAACGACGCCTAAAAAATCGCATAGGAACTCAGATAGTATTTGTTCCTGACTAATCATCTTTTTTCTTTTTCTCCAATAAATCTTATTAAACAAAACTTAGAATAAAATATAATATTTAAATGAATAATTATTTGTAGGATCTATATACTAGCGCGGATCTTGCGCATTACGTGATTCGCTTATATAATATTTTGTGAACTTTAGAACATTATAAACAAAAGATACCACAAAAGATCAAAAATACAATTCGGATATTATATAAAATCTGTCACTAAAAATTCTAAATACCATTCCTGTCGAAAAATGTCAAATGCCACAAAAGATCAAAAATATTGTGGTTTGAACAGTGGCCAAACTTCTCCATATGCCTCCCATCTTTTTTATATTTATAATATAAAAAATAAATATTCAATAAGATTTTTAATGAACCTATTATGCAAAATTATGGGAAAAAGCAAAATTCAGAGTACTTTTTATTGTCTTGATTTTTAAATTATTATTTTGTATATTAAATATATTATTTTAGATTTTTTATTGCTATTATAATATATATTTGATTTTTCATGAATTTTATGTTTTAGAGTTGTTTATTTAAAAATTATAATTATACTATATCTATATTAGACGTTATATCGTACATATATTTTCAAAAAAAAATTGTGGACCTTGTTGATACGAAATTCTAACTTCGCCACTGCAATCTATACATAGTTTGTTTAGATATCAAGAGTGAGACACGCTACTAGGCAAGTATGTGGTAGAAGGAAATGAGATTCAAGGTGACGGAGATGCTACGATCGAGCTTTGCATCAAGTCTTGCTGTCACTGTTAGAAGTAGGAGTCGGAGAGTAACGAGTTGGCAAATATGGAGACAAGCATAGAGCTAGGGATATCCAACTGTGGTTGATGTGGTATGAGTATTTGTTTAAGGGGATAGTAAGTTATAATATGTTGTTTTACATGACTGTTTGCAGTGTTTGGGTTTTTGTTCATTTGAATTGTGTTTGATAGACGCATAAATCGTAAATAGAGTTGATAAAATAGTATCAAGATCCGAAATCAGTATTGTTTGGTTGTTAAATTTGTGATAAGATGAATAAGTGGGGCCACGGAGAGTGTATTTTTTGTTTTTGTTGATTGTTGATTTGCTAAACTTTTCTATTTAGTTGAAAAGTTGTGAGGTTATCCACTAATTTCAAAGTTAAATACAACATCAAATTTAGAATATCAAAAGAATTTAATGTTCATACTATTTTAATTATAATCTCTGATTTATCTCTATGTAGAAGAACTATTATAGAATTTTCATGGCTTTTCTTGGGAGTTCCAACAAGTAGCTTAGTGCTATACATGTAAGCATGGTGCGGTTTCAGTCAATTTCTCAATAAAATTGCTTTAAAGAACTTTTGGTAACAAATCAAATTACTCTTCTATTTCTCTTTTTTTTTTATTTGATGTCGGAATTTGAGAAGGCGAAGGAGAAGGCTCCTAACAACTTTTGGTTAGATTTCACAGTGAGCAAGGAGCGGACAAATACAAAGGGAGAAAAAATGTACATCCAAACGCCGATGGCTGAATACACGGACGAATTGCGGGAATTGCTTAAGAAAAATAGCACCTTCATAGTTCATCCCCAGCATATCCAACCAAGTAGGGATTTATACTTAAGAAATTGATACATAATCTTCTGAATCCAACATGATCTGGTCCAACATAATTGTTATAACATAATTGAAGTCAAGTAATTGCTTAACTTCTTGCATTGTTTTTTAACGAGAAAAATGAGACCGAATCAATCACGTGACCTGTCAAGTTAATTTAGAGATATTTACGATTAATGATGTGTGTACAAAGAATATAATCTCAGCAGCCTCTCACTATTTATACTTCTGCAGTTCTTATCAAGTTCTAATTTCAAAGCATCATATTAATTTGTTTTTCATATCACCACTACCAACATTTGTTAATACTTCCTTTTTTCTGTTTAATCAATTTAATGCATTCCTGCCCATCCGACTAATAACTTTGATAGGTAGAGATTCATAAATAATAATAATAAAATAA
Organism: Rhynchospora pubera; assembly: GCA_028095005.1. Classification (NCBI taxonomy): domain Eukaryota; kingdom Viridiplantae; phylum Streptophyta; class Magnoliopsida; order Poales; family Cyperaceae; genus Rhynchospora; species Rhynchospora pubera. Next base: position 162,003,374 of record CM051461.1, on the reverse strand, counting down.
ATGCGTGCTATGTATTTACTGCAAATTGATAAAATGAAAATTAGTATTTAATAAATCTAATAACCGTTCATTTCTATGATCAATCAGAATGAAAAATATTACTTTCTACATTTTCCTATAAAGTGATAAAATAAAAATTAGGACGTCGTAAATTTTCAATTGGGATTTTTTGTGAGCAGATGGAGATCCACCTCACAAAATCCTAAAGCGTTGACCACTCCATTTTCTTTCTTTCTTCCTTTTTTCAACTTTTTGGACAGATATATCACTCCATCTGGGGAAGTAAGGATGTTAGTTACTAGGACAGTTTATATATTTCCATTGTATTATGCTTTTCCAACACAGAGGCTGACGAATTATATTCCTACCATTTTTCACACAAAGAATAAGAGAATCAGATCTAACGCTATCAGTAAATTGGATTTCCGTGTTACTGGGGTGAAAGGAGTACAGAATTCCACCCCATAAATTTTGCCTTTCCAAGCCACACCCAGCTGTTGGGTGTTATGCTAAAACAATCAATAACACAAGCTTAAAATTATGCAAAAATAATAATAATAATAAAATAATAAACGATTGACAATTTAGTCCTACCCTTGTGAGATAAAAGCTACTGTTAGTAGGCCATGTTAGTTTCGAAATGCTGGTTATGTGACCATCAAAATTTTTGTTTATTAAGGCCATCTAGAGGGGATTTTATTTCTTTCGGCAAAATTGGTTCTGCACTTCTGCATGAAGTGGACCTGCAGAAAGCATACTCAAGGATCCTCTTCTCGCCTTACAGGAGTCTCAATCGCAGGTAAGTCAACTAGCATGTGAACAGGAGTGAAGTACAAATGCAGAGATATCATGCAGATTATAATGCCCAGTACAAGCTACAAGAGGAGAAAAGGAGATGATAAGAATCAAATGCTGCTTTTGCATTTAAGCCCACCTAATAGTTTAACTCAGATCAACCATCTAGTTTGGGGATTATGTTGTGACCAGGGATTGCTGTTGTGAGCTTGTAATACCAATGCATAATGATACCATGGCCAACCAATATGTAGTACTGCTAGTCATACCAAGAGCTATTCTCTGATTCGGTAACATATTAAGATGAGGTACATGTCCAGAATGTTTATAAATATAAATGAGGAAATTGAAGTACCTGAATGGTAGCCTTGACATCGAATAAGAATTGAGATAGAACAGCAGTAAGAAGCATAGCCATTGATGTGGCATATACCTACAAAAAATTAAGACATGCGGAAAAACACATAATAAATCACAACAAAATACAGCATAATATAACATAAAATCATAATCCTCTATATATACTGCAAATTCCTCTAATTCTTTCTTCTTCATACTTAAAAATTAAAGAGAAAGCATATGCACCTTTACAATATTATCAGCATATTTCATCAGCCAAGAAACAAGCAAACCAGATGAGGCCAAATTGGCAACAACAAGCCATGCTGTAAGTGTATATCCATTGAAAATGTGCTGCCACCAAAACCCCTTTTCAAACCCCGATTGAAAGTCTCCCACTATTAACCAACCCATGTTAAAAAATACGCCGCACCTAACAAAGAAAAGGATATATCAGTATTCTGGAAGTACTTTCATACTGGTTCCGGAAAAAAATTAAAATAAGCAAGAAAAGGTCAATAAGTACGTGTAAAGTTGGATGTTCTGCCAATAGAGGCTGTCATTATTCTTCTTCAAAAGATATTCGGTGTATATTCCAGCAAAAGCTGAGAGAAAAGCCGACACTACTGCAAGAATATAACCTGTTATGTGACCTGATAATAGTGACTCACACATGCTATCCCCACATCCTTTCACCTGGGAGAATCGATATTCGGAAAATGAAATAACTGTTAATTTCTTATATTGTAAAACAGAGATTTTTCATCAAATATTTGCATTTACAACAGAAAAATAGAAATAGGGACCTGGCTTGTGGTAGTCCCTATAGCCAATAACAAAATTGCCATCCATTGCAGTTTGGTCAACTTCCTTTCCAGGAAAATCCTGAAATATATATAAAATAAAACTAAACACTCTTACACAAAATGAGGGGAAATATATATGGAGAACATTAGTAGTTCAATACAGCGCATTACTGACCATACATGTATCAAAATTGTCAGTGCCAGATTGGTCTACAACAAGCAGCAACAGCTTTCTGTTTATCTGGGGTTTGTGAGTGAGACAACTTAGCCAAATGATGCAACTTAATAACAAGAAGCAATACAATACTGGTACAAACCAGTCCATACTATTATCGGTAATGCTACGAACCAGACAAACTGAAAATGTACGAGCAAATAGAATAGAAATGTACCTGAACAAAATACCAGTGGTGATGATCTTAAGATTTCCCATAATCTGGTATGTAGAGGGGCTTAAATATTTTAAAGTAAGGAATGTAATATTATTGTGAAATAGGTAAATGACAGATGGCACCAGAAACAGCCGCATACTTCTCCATTCCATTGTTAATTTAGGAGGAGTTGGGGATGTCTCTTTCTCTCTCCACAGAAAGAAACATGACACCAAAAGCTAAATTTGAAAAATGAAAGAAATTAGCAAAGTCCTATTATCAAACTTTTGAAAGAATTTCATACTGGTGACTAAGTTAGTCGCAATTCAGCTTACCAGAAAAGCTTTGCTATTTCAGATTATGGTATAGGTTCAGCACAAGCATATACCCACTCGAGTATCGAATATCAGTACGTCTTTCCCTACATTTTTTAGGTTTTTCATTTTTAATTCCTTATATTATTAGTTCTACCGAGCCAATTTCATCTTTGTATCATTTTAGCCATGAAATATATTAGGCAATATTTGCGAAATGGTTCAGTATAGGTTCTGGCAGAGGTTCGAATGATTGGTTATGTTAAATGTAAGAGAAGTGTAAGCATTCTTGAATGGGTTGAAGTATCAAAATACTAGAAGCAAAAAGTAAGGAATAGAAACATCATATTTAAGGAAATGCACCTTGAAGATTTCTCCAAGAAAAGGCACAGTAGCTGTATCATAGTCATAAGTACTATCTTTATTTTGAGAGAGTTTTGTCAGAATACCCTGAAAAAAAGTAGCAAAATAAAATAAGCACTGCAGGGACATTCACTTAGAAACCCCATAAGTTTTATTATTTCCAAAGATATAGCTGGATTGTGTCACTAGTGCCCATAGTAATAGAAGAACTTTCACTTGAATTGCGTATTACTGTGTCATATGACAACTCGACAAGACTTAACAGTCTGAATTCAGAAACCACATAACGGGTCTCCCATTATGCACTACATAACCAAAAAAAAAATCAAAATTAGAAATCTAATGAGATCTTGTAGTAACAAAGGGTATTAGACACATGCTGTGGAAGAAATCTGCCGCTCTGAGGCAGCCATGTCAGAACTGACATGGCACACCTGGTGCAGCTTGGAGGGGAGAGAGAGAGGTTAAATTGTACGAACCTGAGAGCTGGTGAGGATGGTGAGAAGAGCAGCAACAAAGTACCACTGCATTTAGATGTTTTTCTTTTCCAATTTTTCTGATCTCTTGGAAGAAGAAAAGAATAAAGAACAGTCAAATCATGGAGGGGGTCTATCCGCCTATGGAGAGAGACTGAATTTAATGCTGGGAATACGACAGCAGTGCTTTGAATTGCCAGAAGAAAGAGGTCTGGGACTCTGGGGGCTGGGGCTGGGGCTGCGACAGAGGAAGGCAGAGCAGCGCCGTATGTAATCTGTGATATGAGAAAAAATGAGACAGGGATGCTTGGATTACTTAAATAGTCAGAAATAGGTCATTAATACATAAACAAAATTTCCGACTTTAAGAATCAGAAATTAAATAAGAGTGAATTGCTTTTAAAAGGTCAATAATTATTCAGCCTGTGGCACTGGACTGTCTGCGATCTGCGATGCAAGAGGAGGATATAGTGCGATGAGGTAAAGAGACGAAACTTGAGAGATAGAGAGAGATCTGCAAGAGGAGATATGTACGAACTCTGAGAGATGGTGAGGTGAGGATGGCGAGAAGAGACGGAGACTACTGCATTTATTTTATTTTATTTTTTTTGTAATTTTTCTGATTTCTTCGGAGAAGAAAAGAATAGACAACAGTCAAAATCCCATGTAGATTGGCAGTTCCGGTCGGGATGAGAGACAATGATGATGGTCATGGATTCGTACCAAACTCAAACTGGACTGACCCGCTCTTCTTTCCCAATTTTTAGTGGGCCAGTTCTGATAACTTCCAAAATTGATCTTATAGGCCTTTTCTATTCTGGATCTGAGATAGCGCTAAGATGATTTGTTGGGTCCATGAAACAACCTGCATTTTGTCTTGTGAACCCAATGAAGGGAGAGAACAAGAGAGAGGAAAAAAAAATGAGTTTTGTGGTTGTCCTCATTTATTCCAACAGGACAATATAAGGATTCAGGCCTCCCCTTTTCAGTGCTCGAATGGGAAAGCTCATTCAATCATGGATTTGAGTTTTTTTATAGTAATTTGTTCTAGTAAGGATGGAATATTTTAAATTTCTTGGCAAACATCAATAATTTTTAGATTTAAATTCAGATATTTACATCGTATGCTACATAGATACACGTACAATGTCTTTTCTTCAATTGTGTGTTCAGAGCTAGCTAGTCATGCTCATGCTGTAAATTTATAACTTGTTGAAAATTGTAATACGTCTAAAACAAAAAGGAAAAAACAAATTCAACCAAGAACAAGGTCAGAGCATTAAAAATTGTTGTTGGTCAACCAATGCTTTCCCAATTCATTTGGAGTAAAAAAATTCATGCTTGTTCGGCTGCTCGACCAAGCTAAATAAACAACTATTTATTTATTGAGTTTCAATTCAACTAGAACTAGCTCGACCTGCATGTCACGTTAGGTCGTATAGGCGAATAGACCTTTGGACTTTGCGAGCCTGTCAAATTTATTTGTTTAAAAAGCAAAAGTGTCCTTTTGTGTTTTTATCTATTTATTTATTATTATTATTTTTCGCTCAAGGGATAAACTTGCTGGAGTGATATTTTTGGTGCTTGCAACATATAATTTATTTTTATAATAATGACGGGTTGATAAGACACAATTACGTAAGAAGGCTTCGTTATAAACCCAATCCGTTTTTTCCTTTGAAAACCGGTCCGCAGGTACTTTTGGTATCCCGATTGGCATAGATTCAATAAATTTATTTCTTTTTGAAAAATACACTTGAATAAGAAAACGTGAAATGCAGTAGGAATTGAACCTAGGAAAAGATCGGTCTTAATCAAAGAATTAGAGAATTCAGAAATACAAAACAATAAATAAACAAATTGAGATTCGCTGCCGCGCGACACACGGTGTAGCGCGGCATGCTGACCGTCTGATCAAAATCCAATGGACAAGGGAGCCCCGTGCATGTAACCTAGATTGATAGGCCCGTAAAAAGTGAACCGTCCGATCAAGATCAGATTGCTCGTAGTGCGCTACACCGCGTATCGCGCAACAGCGAATCCGGATTGTAAATAAACCTACAATCTGTCATTTGTTTGAACCTAGATTTGATGTTGCGATCAAAAGATCAATCAGGTTGCTTGACTTCGTTTTACTGAGATTCAGGAAATCTTTAAAAACATTAGAAACGCATATAAGTTAATGCTGTTTCAAAAATTTTAATCAATAAAAAACTTGAATGAACTACCTGCTTGTTTTCTTAATTTCTGATATCTCTTTTTCCACTAATAAATCAATTGCAATTTTATTTCTAAAAATTAGAATAGATCCGAAACGACGCATTTGCATGTTATGTTTGCAATTGACAATTTAATAATGTCAATTTTAAATAATCAAAACACTAATCAAAATTCATTATATGAACGAAGATGATATAAAACCGATTGAGATATAATCGCTACAAATATTGATGTAGGTCAATGGAGAAATAGGGTGCAGCATCATTACCTTCTCTTTATAGTTTATATTGATTTTTTTATTTAAAAAAAAAACTCCCGACGAAAATATAAGAGTGAGAACAAGTTCCCCGTGTAAGGGAACGAAGGATTCCGTCGCAGCCGGTCTAGATTTATAGCACCTAAATAAAAGTTTGTGTTCAAAATTTCAAATTAATTTACAAAGTACAATGCATAAGAATCTTGTCCGTTAGTTCGCCGATTGTAATCGCCGAAAAAGAGTCTTCCAAATCAGAGGGACAGAACTGATTCGGTTCATACGGTTCGGAAGGATTCCAAAATAGTTCCATTTATATTGTTTAATTTTCGTGTAAAATACATTTTGGACTATGTCATGTGTTTATTACTTTATTATATTATTGTTATTTACAATTTACTAATAATTTTCTATTTCAAGCCAATTTTATCTTTCTTTTATGTTTTTTTTTCCCTCGTCGAAGGTCTAAACTGTTTTTTTTTTTTAATTTATACTGTAATGTTCGCTTATACGGTTATACCAGAACTATCAAGCTCATCCGGGCTTAGCGCAAGGCCACTACGCATAATGACACAATGACAAAGAAATTGTTGCTCATCCTTCAGTTGAATATCGGCCGTTGAATTCGCAGAATTATTAAAAGTTAAAAAAAACGTTATTTTAGCTCCCAGCCCAATTAAACGGGAATCAATATCCTCTGCGGAACTTTTGAGGTCCTACATAGAGCAGACTTTTGATCCGAATCATCCGATCAATAATAAATATTACATGATTAATATTAAGTTCGTTGAGATTCATACAGTCCGTAATCCGAATTCGCTGTAGCGCGACACATGGTGTAGCGCACCTACGAGCCATCTGATCTTGATCGAACGGTTCATTTTTTACGGGCCTATCAATCTAGGTTACATGCACGGAACTCCCTTGTCCATTGGATCTTGATCAGACGGCCAGAGTGGCGCGCGACACGCGACACGCGCCACAGAATTCCAATTTATCGAATTAAATTGGACGGTTCAGATAAAGATTTGCCCTCTGCAGAGGCTAGAGGATGCCGGTCACAAAGCGACGTAGTCAAGCAAGCGGACAGGGGGTCCACATGTCAGTTGATTACAGCTCCAAATAATTAGACGGCATTACGGCAACATGAAGAACGGAAGAGGAAAACTGAGCAAACATTGCTGCAATGAATGCAGAGACCACTATTCCCAGACGTGTGGTGTGGAGATGATTCATTCAGCATCTGTATGCCTATGCCTATGGTTTCCCTGCCATTATACCTAAATAAAATATTTTATAATTAACGAATACTATTGAAAACTATTTATATGCATTGAACATTAATATTTAAAAATAATAAAATTTATTTCAATATATGTATATATTAGTTTATGTTTATAGCATATAAAAAGTAAAAAGTTCATCTTAAAATTTTTGGATCGGTCGTTTCGAAGCAGATCGAAAAATTTGGATAAGTATTGGATAAGTATGCACCGAATCTCCCATACATTAGTGAGAATAATTTTTCTTTTCTTTGTCAATTATTCTAAAAAAAAGTAAAAAGAATAAAAGAGTGTTTCTATAAAATAGGTAAAAAGAACTACAGGTAGAAAAAAGCAAATAAAATTTTTGATAATTTGATATCGTCTTGCTAACTAAAATTTATAGCATATGTTATTATTTTAAATTTGGTTAATTTGTATGTCTGTAATGTTTGAACAATTGAAATCAAGTTTTCATCCATATATGCATCAATTTTCTCAGATATTAGGCTAAAGTGTGCAATAATGTATTTATTGAATTGCCACAGTTATAAATCAAACAACTAAACAGACGGCAGAAAAAGGGAGGGGGGGGTCAATTATATCGATATATTACAAGGACTATACTGAATCAGGCTTAAAATGATTAATCTACTTGTATTTTTGAAGAAAACCGTCAAGGCTAACTAACAGCTAGACAGACATTACGTTGATAAGTTGCTGTTTCTATTTTATTGGATCGAGTTAATGGAAGGAAAATACACGACTTTCCACCCCAAATTCATAATCAATGCATTGAATTTTTCGCAAGTGAGCAGAGACCAATATTGATACAGTCCATTTTAGTTTTAATGTACCTTTCGTGGAGTTGAAATATTAAACAAAATAAAATAAATAGATTCATGTTTATTTTTTTTAAAAAAAAAGGCAAATATACGGATATAATAAAGCCATGCAAACAACTGGCATTAAAATAGAGACCCGGCATTTTTATCACAGTACTCCTAAATACATTTGAATCAATGCTTCCGATTTTGGTAAAAAAAAAAAATTACAATCTGTCATAGAGCCAATCTAAACTCTATTTTAGCTCAATTTGTTGAGTGAAACTGAGATCTAGCCCCTATACCCATTTCATTGCTCTGTTTTTTTTATAAACATGCAATACTCCTACAGTCCCTCAAGTTCCTCTTTTTATCAGGCAAACAAGGTTATTTTTTCTTTATCATGCCCCTCTTTTTCTTCCAAATCATACTTTCAGAATTATATTACAAAATATTTGAAGTCAACTTCATCAACGGCCTCAGATAATGTCTAAATCAATATTTCCTTGTAAAATACAATCTCAAAATATAATTTAGTACCGATGGAATGTCACTTTAGTGCAGAAAAATATGCTGTATTTTCTTTAGTTATGCATCAAATTCGTTTTAAAAGGTTATTACATGTCGTTTATGAGATAATTATGTCAGTTTTATATTTAGTAATACTAATATAGAATAGTTTTTGTTATGGCAAATGCTATCTGTACAGTCTAAATTAAGATTGTATATCGGTATCACAACAATGTGCTAACAGTTATTTAAAACACTATAAGCGATGGTTGCTATAATTTTTTTCTGAGAAAATAACACCTATCAATCAGGCGAAAACATGGCAGCGGAGGAAAGAGGGATAAAGGGCCCAGATTCTCTTATAATTAAAAAATTATATATTATATATTTCTTTTTTAAAACATAGTAATTTAAGTAAAAAATGTTTTGGACTCTCAGATTAATTGAAATATAGACTATGCTAGTTTACCCAATAGGGAATAGGAAATAGGAATAAGAAATTTCGATTTACGTGCTTATTTTTGTTTATGTGCAAAACAAACGATATAAGAATAAGAAATTTGGACCCTTATTTCTATACTAACAAAATCATAGTATAAGAATAAAAAATAAAAATAAACACGCAAACCGAAATTTTCTTATTCTTATACCATATTCGCGGCTTATTCCGTTGCATCCAAACACACCCTTATCATAATATTCTTGTTTTCAGCAAGCATAGGAGATAAAATCATACAAAGAAAATCATAAAAGTCCTGTCTTCCCATTTGGCAAGAAAATTCAAGCGGCACCAAAAGCATTTTTCGCCAAACGACAGTGCCAGCACAAACACCACCATACATACAAATTGGTGTCACGAAATCATCTTTAAAACCCCTCATGAAGCGTACCAGTTATAAAAGTCCATCACAGTTAATGTGAATTTAATACATGGTCGTGGTGCATATTTCTCCCAACGCAAGTTGGGAATGGAACTCCAAGCACGTCTCAAGCGCTCCACTTTTTGGAATATTTTAATAATATAAATCCTCACATTAATTTCTGGTTAATCTCCTGTTGTCAAAGAAAGAAATATTCCAAGCTGAATTCAATAAACCCGAAATTAGTTCTTAAAATATTTCCTAAATGACTCTTTTCCGTTTCTAATCCCACATCAAGTGCATCACCACCTCTCTCTCTCTCTCTCTCTCTCATTTCTTCTCTCTCTCTCTGCTTTGGTGCGATGGAAGGATGCTTGTCACCTACTCCTTGTTAGCGCAAGCTAGTTACTACCTTCTCTCCTTCTCATACAAACCCACCAAAATCACACAAGAAAAGTAAAGATATAGCATCTTCCCACTTCGCTCTCTTAGTTTTAGTATACCTTTCTCTGATCCTATTCCTATTCCTAACTAAAAGATCATCGCTTTCCTTCTCCGCTAATGGAGATGAAGCACACATGCAAGCTCTGCTCTCGCCACTTCTCCAACGGCCGGGCGCTTGGTGGCCACATGCGCTCCCACGTCATCTCCGCCGGAGGAGGTGTCGCCGCTTCCACCCCCTCCGTCTCCACCTCCTCCGCCGACGAACTTCAACCCCAAGAACCCAACCCTGCTTCTTATGTGCTCAGAGAGAATCCCAAGAGGAGCATCAAGCTCACTGCTCCAGAGTACTTCTCCTCTTCCTATCTGGCTCCGATGGATAATGGCGAATCATCTGTCGTGCAAGACCAAGAGAGCGACATCGAGTCGTCGCCTCGTGCTGGTCCCGGCAGTGGTTCCACTGCTCGTCGCCAACGATCAAAGCGGCGCCGCCGTGCACCACCTCCTTTGCTTGATCTCGAGCCGGTGAGCTCTGTTTCTGATGCCACAACTGAGGAGGATGTAGCGGTTTCTTTGATCATGCTTTCTCGCGACACCTGGAAACCCAAAACGGAGCCGGAACCAATTTCAAGACCTGAACCTGATAATGGATCCACCAAGACAAGAACCCGGTTTGAGTGCAATGTGTGCAAGAAGGTGTTCAGATCATTCCAGGCGCTTGGGGGCCACCGAGCCGGGTTCAAAAATGGTAAAGTGAGGTGTATCGGGTTGTCGGGCGAGAAACCGAACACGGTCCAAAATGGGTTCGAATCAGATTCTTTGATCAATGACAATGTGGATAGTTTGAAGCCGGGTTTCCACCCGTGTCCGTTCTGCCCAAAGGTGTTCAGCTCTGGCCAGGCACTAGGAGGCCATAAGAAGTCACACCTGAAGAGTTCTCATGACAATGCTAATGGTGACTCCAGTGATGCTATTGTTAACAGTAGTGTGCCGGCTTCATCTTCGTCTTCTCCAGTTGGGTTTATCGATCTTAACTTGCCGGCACCAGCTGACGATGAATTCGAGATGTCGGCGGTGTATGATGCCGAGTTCGATCAAATTAAGATGGTTTGAAGTTCAGTCAAGTGGAGGCGAATTGGGGTAAGAGTAGATAATAAGCAAAGAAAAAAGTGAATCTTAAAGAAAGAAAAAGAAAGCAAGAGGGATTCTTTTTTAGTAACATTCGGTAAAGCTTAAGCAACAATTTCTTTTTTACTTCTTTTTCTTATTTTTTTGCTTAGAGTTCTTGTAACTAAGCAGGTGATGATGTACTGACAGTAGTTGAGCAGAGCTCCTGCTTCCTCTTTTTCTTTTGTTGAACTACTGCAACTTGAGTTGCAGTTGCATGCTCCTCCAACTTCCGAGCAAGTTATAAGCTCGGTTCAGTTCAAGAATTATTGAATTGCCTTTCTTTTCTTTTTTTTTCAAAGTATATTTTAAGCTCAATTTCTGCTTTATGTTCTGTTCCAAGCTTCCAGCTGTTCACCAACTGTCTCTGCCGGACCTTGCACCAATTCCTTTTATTTCTTGACATTTATCTGTCATTATTATTGTTTACATACAAAATATTACTAACAATACGTAGGAGTTTCAATCATATGAGCTGCTCTGCTTCTCTGTTTCTAGTTCTTAGTTTTGTTTTTATTTAATAGTTAATACTCTGCTGTAATGCTGTTGGTAGTACCTTTTTTCTTGAAACTTTTGGTCTGTCAGCTTCCGGTTCCAGTAGTGGGTATCACATTCTCTCCAGTTCTGTATCCCTTAATAAGAGATCCTGTCGTATATTCTTGCTAAAAACTAAAATTAATCACCGTCCGGTTTTGTCATTACTGGAGAATATACCACACAAAATAGCAAAGCTTCGCTATCTTTGGCTGCTTTTGGAGTCTAATAGAATGAGATGCTTCCCTGTCAAGCTTCCACGTCTCAGGCGTTGCCCATCTTTTCCTTTTGCTTGTTTTGGGCAATTTCTTTTCCTCGATTAATTGCTTGTTTTAGCTAATGGTGAATTAGTGGTAACTAATGCAAATCAGCAAATGTGCGTTGATGGTTTGTTTGATTGTTTCGCTGGTTTTCTAAAATAAAACCTACCGCGTGTCTCGTCTGAGTGTAATTAGGTATCTTTTAGGCGTTGGGTCAGTGACTATAACCAAAGAAAGGTTAGTAGCTGGGTCCAGTCAAAACGTAAACTCTGCGCAAGGAGATTAATAATTTATAATTTGATTAAAACTTTAGTACTAACATGGAATTGTCTGTTCACTGCTCTCCTGGCCCCACTGCATCTGACGGATGTTTTTCCGCTGTATTTTTGGGAAATTTGGAACCTACGACTTAGATTTGTGGTTGAGACTAAACATTTGTTGACGACCCAAAATTAATCTAATCATAACAAATTATATGCAATGTATTCAGTCTATACGTTTTACAACTAGAACAAGTTGAATTTAGATGTTGGATTCCTATTATCAAGATATAAATAATAGTAAGCATGGGCATAGAGATCCCTATCAATATTTTTATCAATCCTAATTCCGGCGTTGAGTGAGCAAATTTCTATTATATGATACAAGAAATTTTTTATTTTCTTCTCGAATTTAGCATAGAACAAGAAAGTTAATCGAAGATAAAAGATTTTAATGAGACGCTTATTGAAAATTTAAAATTTTGAAAAATTTGTGGACTTTATTTTAGAAAACTCTAATGGCCTGTACAATATAAAAAAATATCACAGCAATCACATACAATTTAATTCTGTAGAATGATGAAGCAATTATATTAGTATAATAGTATTTATGTAGCATCTTAGGTGCATCGTAAAAATTATTACACTAAGGATATCAGTATAAAAATGCATGAGTCGTTTGACGGTGATTAATATAGGAAATATAGTAAAACGAATAAAAATTAACACTTTTATGTTTTAAAGTGTATAGTTATACAAGTAATGCGGAACATCGATTAGATTATTAGAGTGATAATCTAATAATACTTAAATCTGTAAAATTTGGCATAATTAATTAAAATTATATGCAATGTCCAATTCAAAATTGGTTTGGTGAAAAACGTAGGTTTAAAAGATGAATTGACGACTTTAGCCGGATATTTGAAAATTTCAATTCTCGTTTCATACTTAAAAGAAAATTAAAAAAACTTCTCTAGTACTGCATAAAATTTGTGAAAATAATCAATATAACCAACAAGTTACAAAAAATCATTATGCTAACAGCCTAACACCAGTTACCCGGTTATTCCCATACAGTATTTAAACATGAATTATAAGTGACATCGGGAAATATACCATTCCAGCTATCGTTAAATACAAAATGAACATATATAGCAAATAAAGTGAACATATTGACTATCTAAATGAACACTTACAAACAAATAAGTGTTGTCATCACTTGTTCAGAAGTTTACATACATATTCAACTTATTTTAATTGAACTTATTTGTTTGTATGTGTTCACTTAGATAGTCTATATGTTTATTTTCTTTACTGTATATGTTCACTTTATATTTAGCGACGGCAGGAATGAAAAAAATGCAGGTAATCATTTTCCGTATTTAAATACTTATTAATCAGCTGTTGGAGACCTGACAAAATTCTTCCACTTTGTCTATTGAATTTGACCCCACTGCGCTTCGGAATTGTCGTCAACTTGAGACTAAAACATTGGAGATCTCCTGTTCCAGGTACTGGAGATCAGGTTCTTGTCAGGGGCTGCGGTGGGCCCGTCACGTGATCTGACTGTCTGAGATGAAGTAGTCTCCTTCCCAGGTCGGCTGTAAAGACTAAAATGCGTCTAATTCAGACTCGCTGTGTAAATGTAATTATTATGACTAGATGATCGAGGGTGTGAACCAAGGTCAAACAAATAATCCTTGTACTCGACTAGACGTTCGTAGTAGAGTAAAGGTGTCGAACCCACAGAGATGGATATGAATATTATTCTTATTATTTCGTTAAATCTAGACAGTAAAAATTGAGAAGAGAATCGAAATCACGAGTAGAACAGATTAAATTAAAATAAAGGAATGCAATTGCAAGTAATCAAGATTATGCAAAACAATTGAAATAAATCTTTTTGGGGTTTTCTACGGATAGAGATATGATAATGAAAACGCCTTAGGGTTCGATTTCGCTTAGAACCGGCCACAGAGTCGCAAGACCTAGCACTTTCGTATTCGGCCTTGCTAATCCACTATGTAAATGCTATGGTTTACCGTTTCGTTGATTTATTCAAGCCAAGGATCCATCTAGCCAAACCTAACTCCCTAACCCTCCGCTTTCGCCTATTGGGTACGGTATTTGGAATGGGATCTAGTGTTGAATAACCCTCATCGAGTGTATTGCACCCCCAACTTTCGTTGTTCGGTGGACTTACTCAAGTTTACCAATGGTTTTCTACGAGGTATCTAGTTAGATTTTCGCCTAACTAGAAACGTTTACTTTTGGTTAATAATTGGTCGACTTTCGCCATTGACCTACCTCGAAATACTTGCACAGGACTCGATTAATATAATGTAAAGAAGTTCCCAACAAATGCGCGCGTACAAAAGTCGAGCAATACAAGTAGTAAACAGTCCAAACACAAGCAGTTTCCATTAAAATCCCAAGGGTAATTGACTTCATCCATCAACAAAACAAATAAACCAAGCAAAACCTAGATCTAAGCTACATCGTTCCCTAAAGCAATGAGTTTTTAGCCTAACATACTAAGAGTAATAATGCAAATAACAGAATATAGAACTAAGCAATCCATAAAACCAGAAAATAGAGAAATAGTGCTAGAAATACACAAATAAACCAGTCTATGAGATAAAACCACTGCCAAATGCACACTAGAAGGTCGGGAATCCGTCGGAGCAGCAAGCAACAGCTCTTACTTCGTCTATGTCCCCTGTCCCAGTCGCACAAGCCAAGGAAAGGAGCCCAAAAACCAGATCCAGATCTGCTGGGGAGGAAGGAGAGAGAGAATGGAATGAAGAATGCCCCCCTCTATACATGGAAGGCGCCTATAACACCCCCAGCAGCTGTCACATTCAATTCCCTTCATTCTGGGCGGAAATCGAGGCTTCCAAATGGAGAAAACGCCTCCAGAATGCTGCCAGAACGCTTTCCATCTATAGCAATTCGGTCCGAATTAGGAGGAATTCGGACCGAATTGATGTCGCTGGATTTCAGAAGATCAGTCTGCACAGGAATTCGGTCCGAATTCAGGGGAATTCGGTCCGAATTGCAGGGTCTGGTTCGCGAAACGCCTTGATTCGAGCGGGGCTGCTTCATTGGGCTGAGTTGGGGCTTGGTCTAGGCTAGGCATGAGTCATCTAGCACCTGAATTGCTGCTTTCCTTGCTGGTTTCCTTGGATTCCTACAAATAAGATCAAAGTGCAAAAGGCAGTGCCAAAACTGGCAAAGAAAGGCAAAAACAGCAATAAATCAAAGCTTTAGTCACGATTTCGATGCAAAGTCTGGTCAAAATAGCAATATAAATATGAGATATCAAATCCCCCCAAACTTAAAACTTGCTTGTCCTCAAGCAAATCTCTAAACTTAGAAGAAATGACAAGACTTAGGCTTACGATCGAAATTGACATTTGGAGTTTGGAAATTGATTTAGTGCACAGTTCAGTTTGATTTCGATTCATGCTTTTCGAGAAATGCTCAATTGGGGTTCTCAAACTAGGGTCAAATTGTTTTGATTCTGTTCAGGCAACTCTTGGTCCTAAGGAAACCTTCACCGAGGGCTAAGGGTCCTAGTTTCTATTCATTTAATCACAATGCAAACCCGAGCTTATTCACCCGTTCATTCCCATGACCCGAAAGGTTTTGCAAAAGAATTTTTGTTTTAATTAGAAATCTTATAGTGGCTCCCTTCTCAAAACAATTTTCGAACTTTCACCAATTTTTGATTCTGCAAGTCGAGTCGTGGGGCTTTGCACCCTAGAGGATTAAGCGCGAATCATTGACTTCGAGTGAGCTACTGGCACATGTCGCACCAGTGGGTTTGGTCTAGTTTCTTTTGCAATTTATTTGCTACGGTCCACTATGAGACTAGCAGGGACTACCCAATCGTCCTCGAGAGCTTTGAGGTATCGATTCCTGACAGCCCGCAACTAGCCCCACCCTCCAAGCTTAGCTACTGGCACATGTCGCACCAGGGAGGTCGGTCCGGTTTTTACACAATTTTTGCTACTAGCTCCGCCCCCAGAGTTTGTGGTTAAGTTGGTGTAAAGAAGTCTCAACGCTCCTCGTTTTCACAACTATTTTAAATTGTCCAATTTGAGGTTGCTTGTTGGTGATTCAAGCCTTAAAGCAATTTCATTCACGACACAGGGTTCACTTTACAATTTCTAAGGATAACAAAGTCTTTCTTCAAAAACAAGCGGTTTCACAAGTCCGTTCACTCGGCGAAACAATTCAGTTTTGACTAACTTGTGTTCAAACGACTCTTAAGCAACCAAATTTTTGGACCCAAATACCCTTAGTTTTGAAATCCCTCGGCCCATTGGTACTTGGACAAACCCAAAACGCCTCAACAACGAGAGTTTTTGAAATCCAAGTTAAGATTTGAGAAAAGAAGTCAAAAACCAAGTTTTTGCAATGAATCAACATCAAGAAGAGCTTAGCTATGCTTAAAATCAAGTTCCCAACCCTCAAAATCAGTTTAAAAACAATCGTGACTCAGTTCAGAAAAATCAGGAAAGAATTCGGACCGAATTCAGATGAATTCGGACCGAATTGGACGTTCTGTTAAAATTCAGCTTAACAATTCGGACCGAATTTATCTGAATTCGGACCGAATTCGAGGTTCTGTCCAAAAAAATTCTCAACATGCACAGGAATTCGGTCCGAATTCAGATGAATTCGGTCCGAATTAAGGGTTCTGTTTTGCGAAAATTTTTCAGAAAACAAGCAATTTGACGAATTTTTCAAGAGAATAAGGGCTTGTTTCGTTTTTCCTCCCCCCCAAACTTAAATAAGGCATTGTCCCCAATGCAACACAGAGAAAAATAAAATAGGAGGGAAAAAGGAAACCAACCGGATCAGAAGAAAGAGAAATCATGCCCGCCTGAGGTGCGCGCGGGCTCATCATCCGAGTAATGATGGGGGTTGGTGAAGATGTCGTAGGGGTTGATGTCTTGCTCTGGATAGTACGGCTGCGGGGCATTGTCTTGCCAATAGCCGTGCTCGTAGCGGAAATTCCATTCGGCTTGGTTTTGTTCGATGACATCAACACGCTCGTTGAGACGAGCGATTCCCTCTGCATTTTCTGCTGCTAGGCGTCTTGCCTCACGTGCATCCTCTCTAGTGGAGATAGAGAGGTTCATGAATTGAGAGAACCAAGCCGGTTGGTCCTGAGGCATGCCATGTGCTTGGGGCATTTGTGGCTCGGCTTGTGGTTCTTCTTCCATGTGCACGGGTCCGTGGGCTTCGACTTGAGCTGCCGGTTCTTGGTGAGGTGGGAGGAGCCAAGTATGAGGCCGGTAATCAACCGGTGCGTTGTAGGGTAAGTCAAGGTCGGGACGACCTTCCATCTGCAACTTGTACAGAATATGTCCACCTTCCCTCACAATTCTTATGAAGTGGACATCGGAGAAGTATTTCAGGTTCATGAGGCGGGGTCCAGAACACGTCTCTGTGGTATTAATCTCAATCCCCTTGTCTCTAGCAATCAAAGTAACATACGCCCCCATTGTAATGCTCCCCCCGGTCCTTCCCTTGTCCCGTACATTACCCCAATGCATAGCCATTATCATGGAGAGATAAGGCTTGACGGGTTGCAATCTCAACATATGGTCGATCAACCGACCCTCATCATTATTCAATTGATTAGAAGACTCACCGCGTGCGAAGATGGTTTGAGCTAAAACCCTTTGCATGATGCGAATGGTGGGGTGTTGAATGAATCGTGCCTTGTAACGCAGCGGTAGTTGCTGCCCAGTAATTGCCTTCCACAAGTCAAGTTTACCTTGCGGCCATTCCGCCCGGTAGAGAGGCGCTTCGTCCACGGAGTCGGCGTGAAATCCCATTATCAAGTCTAACTCATCCGAATCAATGCGGTGAGTTTCGTCGGAAAGTCGGAACTTGATGTAATTGATTTTCTCTTCATTGTTGTACTTGATCCTCAACGAGGACAAGAATTCAAGGGTCGGTAAGCGGTAAGTTTGGAAATTGTGATTCCAAAACTTGAGGCTGAAGCCGAGGGCTTCGGTGAGATGCACGAAATCATCTACGACACCTAGGGATGAAAACGGAGCGGATAAAATCCGCTCCGATCCGTATCCGAATCCGAAAAATACGCATAACATCCGATCCGTATCCGTATCCGAACATATCCGTATTCGTATTCGTATCCGCCAAAAAAATATGGATGCGGATATGGTTTTGAGTTTTTTGACAATATCCGATCCGTATTCGTATCCGACATGGATATTATCCGTATCCGATAGATATTAATCCGTTTATCCGTATTTTTAACGGCATAAGATAATTAATATAATTACTTATCTACATTAGAGAATACTTTTAATTATATAATGCTTAATTTTTATTAGATAAGTTCTCTTATAATAATATTTTTATTTGGAACATAAAATTATTTTTATTTTTTTATTATTGAGACAATTATATATGATAATAATACTAAAATTAATTTTTTTTCTCTAATCATGTTGATTACATATGATTAATATACTTTTTTAATGTATGATGACATTTAAGGTAACATGATATGATTTGACATTGAATAGTTAAATATACTGTTGGAATTCAAATTGTGGAAAGACTGAATTTATTGATCAATTCTATTAAATTTGTACTTATGTGGTGCTTGTAATTTTATTGATTAATTCATAAATTTGATAATTACGGTTATATATGTGATTTATTGAATCCAATATATTTGTTGAGAATCCAACCAATAATGTTAATAATAATTTAATTTATACATATTATATATAATATTTTGATGAAATTTTGGATTTAATTGGTTGAAAGAATAAATTTTGTACACTGCTTACCTTATTACCTTATTATCCTATAATTTATATTGTTTGAATATAACTTATTGCATGACATGAAAATTTTTTTATGCTTCAGCTACTCTCATATATAACAAACTTTTATACGCAATATGAAATTTAAAAAAGTTCTAAAGAAATGAAATAAAATAAATTGATCGTTATATGATCCGTATCCGACAAAATATATTCGTATTCGACTCCGTATCCGATAATATCCGAACCGTATCCGTATCCGTTTAATATCCGAACTGTATCCGTATCCGAACGCATCCGTATTCGTATCCGTATCCGAGAAAAAAATATGGATGCGGATATGGGAAGACCTACATCCGCTCCGTATCCGATCCGTTTTCATCCCTAACGACACCCAATGTGTCCAGGGTGTTGAGGCATACGAGCCGGGTGTTTTCAATGGCTCGGTCTAGAAGAGCTTGGAGGGAGTGGAGCATGCGGCGGGTGGGGATGGAGAAGCCAAGTTGCCGCTCGAGAGGCCGTGCCTCTGGGTCATAGTGGCTGTTCTCGTCCTCCGGGTCGGAGTCGTAGTCGACTTGGAGTGAGGGTCTCGGTTTCGGTTGCTTGGAAGGGGTGCGGCGAGAAGACTCGCCTTGGGCTTGTTTTCTCTTGCCTTTGTCTTTTCCGGAGCCAGAAGAACCTCGAGTAACTCGGCCCGACATTGTTTAGAGTAAGAAGAGAGGGGCAGACGGGTCAGGCGGGTCGGGTTTGTTTCGGCTAAGGGAGAGAGAGATAGGAGGAGTGGAGGGTACCACGAGAGAGAGATTGGAGAGGAGAGCAGTTTGGCGGTCCGATCTAGTGGAGATAGAGAGAGGAGGCGGCGGCGCTAGGGTTGTGTCGGCGCCGAGAGAGAGAGGTTTTAGGAGAGGGGTTTTGGTTTGAGTTGATTTTGGGTTCGGGTAGGGAGAAAAGGGAGAAAAGAGGGGGGGTGACGGGTCGGGTCTGGGTCGGATCCGAAATTTTTTTTTTTTTTTATCAATTGGGCCTGGGCTTGCCTTTGTTTGTTGTTGGGCCTTTGTTGGGCCCCCCCCCAAACTTGAATTTTCCATTGTCCTCAATGGTATTCTAGGGCTGTCCTCAATGGAATTGTCGAGATTTGAGATTCAAGACTTCGATTCGGACTGGATTCAATCGAATTCGGACCGAATTCACCCCCTTCTCTGAAAATCGGAAAATAAGATTGGCATTAGTTTCGGATGTCTTGGCAGGAAACCCAAGCAAAATAAGTGTACTATATTAAGCGTTAGAGCAAAAAGATAAATAAGAGATAAACGTTAGCGTTAGAGAAATCCAATAAATAATTTAAAATGCGAAGAAATTTGAAATAATGAAATTAAAATAAAGAGAGAGAAAGTGAGAGAAAATCTTGGGTTGCCTCCCAAGTAGCGCTTCTTTAAGGTCATTAGCTTGACCCTCAGTCGACTCATAATTCGGGTGGATCGAGAAGCGAAACGACTCTTGCTTCTCCTATTTCGTGATTGGCGATGTAGTGCTTCAGGCGCTGTCCGTTGACCTTGAAAGGTTCGCAATTCTTGTCGCATATGTCCACCGCTCCAAAAGGATAAACTTTCACGACTCGGAATGGTCCGGACCATCTTGATTTGAGCTTTCCCGGGAAGAGCTTGAGTCTCGAATTGAAAAGCAACACTAGATCGCCTTCTTTGAACTCCCGCCTTGAGATATTCCTATCATGCAACAACTTCGTTTTTTCTTTATACAACTTCGCATTTTCATAGGAATGGAAACGTACCTCATCTAGCTCATGTAAGTCCAGGATTCTCTTTTGACCTGCTGCGTGCAAGTCCATATTGAGGGTGCGGATCGCCCAAAGCGCTTTGTGCACGATCTCAACCGGTAAGTGGCACGGCTTGCCATACACCAATTTGAAAGGGCTCATGCCAATCGGGGTTTTGAAAGCGGTTCTGTATGCCCAAAGTGCATCGTCGAGCTTCATGGTCCAGTCTTTTCGTGTTCGCGTCACCGTCTTTTCGAGAATGCTCTTGATCTCACGGTTTGAAATTTCGACTTGACCACTCGTTTGCGGGTGGTAGGGAGTTGCCACCTTGTGCGTGACCCCGTGTCTCTTTAAGAGGTTGTCGAATTGACGGTTGATGAAGTGCTTGCCTCCATCGCTTATCACGGCCCTGGGGACACCAAAACGAGGAAAAATTATCCTTGAAAAGAGTTTGATTACCGCTTTTGAGTCGGCTGCCTTGCATGCGATCGCCTCGACCCATTTGGATACGTAGTCCACCGCCACCAAGATGTACTCATTTCCGTAGGAGGAAGGGAAGGGTCCCATAAAGTCGACGCCCCAAACATCAAAGACTTCCACCTCTTGAATTGGGTTGAGAGGCATCTCGCTCCGCTTGGATATGTTTCCCGTCCTTTGACACTGGTCACAAGACAAAACAAAAGAACGAGCATCTTTAAACAAAGTGGGCCAGTAGAGACCAGATTGCAATACCTTAGCGGCTGTCTTGGAGAAAGAGGCATGTCCGCCATAAGCTGAGGAATGGCAGTGAGCGAGAACGGGTCGGACTTCCTCATAAGGAATGCATCTGCGATAGACATCATCGATGCCCAACTTGAACAGGTAGGGCTCCTCCCAAAAATAGTACTTGGCATCCGATTTGAGCTTCTTTCTCTGTTGGTAAGTCATTTCGGGAGGCAGCGCACCGCTAGCCAAGTAATTTGCCAAGTCTGCGTACCAAGGTGCCCTGAATTCGGACCGAATTGGCTGGAATTCGGTCCGAATTCCAGGCTGGGAAATCCTGTCGGCAGCTCCAGAGGAACGAATTCGGTCCGAATTGGGTGGAATTCGGTCCGAATTCTGGCATGAGAAGATTTATGAAAATCCAGAGGTTTCAATTCGGTCCGAATTAGGGGGAATTCGGTCCGAATCACAATGAATCATCATCAGATGTTCGTCTGGGAACGATTCGTTGATCGGTAGCTCTTTTCCTTCGCTATTTTCAACACGTAATCGCGACAAATGGTCGGCCACCGAGTTTTCTGAGCCCTTTTTGTCCCTTATCTCGAGGTCGAATTCTTGGAGGAGTAGAATCCACCTTATTAGTCTCGGTTTCGCATCCTTTTTGCCCAAAAGATAACGGATTGCAGCATGGTCTGTGAACACTATCACTTTCGACCCCACAAGATAGGATCGGAATTTGTCGAGGGCAAAGACGATAGCAAGCAACTCCTTTTCCGTGGTGGTATAGTTCAGTTGAGCTGGGTCGAGCACCTTGCTCGCGTAGTAAATAGCCACGGGTTTCTTGTCTCGCCTTTGACCGAGAACGGCTCCTATCGCATAGTCACTGGCGTCACACATGAGCTCAAAAGGCATGGACCAGTCCGGAGGTTGCAATATTGGTGCAGTGATAAGAGCTTTCTTTAGTTCCTGAAAAGCATGGAGACAATCATCATTGACAACAAAATCGATATCTTTTATCAATAGATTAGTGAGAGGTTTAGCAATTTTTGAGAAATCTTTGATAAAGCGACGGTAGAAGCCGGCATGTCCCAAGAAACTTCGCACGTCCTTTACGTTGGATGGCATTCCGAGCTTCTCGATCACTTGAACTTTCGCTTTGTCGACCTCGATTCCGTTTGCCGTGACCACGTGTCCCAACACGACTCCCGTCTGTACCATGAAATGGCATTTTTCCCAATTCAAGACAAGATTGACTTCTTCACAACGCTGCAAAACTTTAGAGAGGTTAGTCAAACAAACGTCAAACGAAGTACCATAGACGGAAAAATCGTCCATGAATACCTCCATAACATTCTCAATCAAATCAGAGAATATGGCCATCATAGCACGTTGGAAAGTTGCTGGTGCATTGCACAGCCCAAATGGCATTCTCCTATAAGCAAATGTACCGTATGGACAAGTGAATGTGGTCTTTTCTTGGTCATCAGGGTGGATGGGTATTTGGAAGAAACCAGAATAACCATCTAGGTAACAAAAATAAGAGTGAGAAGCAAGTCTTTCGAGGAGTTGGTCGATGAATGGCAAGGGAAAATGATCCTTGCGAGTGGCAGCATTGAGTTTACGGTAGTCGATGCACATGCGCCATCCTGTCACCACTCGGGTTTGAATCAGCTCGTTTTTCTCATTTTTCACCACGGTTGTCCCGCCCTTCTTTGGAACGACATGGATTGGGCTGACCCACTTGCTGTCCGAGATCGGGTAGATAACTCCAGCATCGAGGAGCTTGAGAATCTCTTTTTTAACAACCTCTTTCAGGTTAGGGTTAAGCCTCCTTTGAGCCTCGATGGTCGGTTTGTGGTCATCTTCCATCAGGATGCGATGTGTGCAGAAGGATGGATGGATGCCTTTCAAGTCCCCAATCGAATACCCGATCGCTTTTCGATGTGCTTTTAGTTCCTCCAAAAGCTTCCCTGTTTGCTCATCATCCAAAGCAGCGTTAATAATAACAGGGTAGGTTTGATTTGGTCCAAGAAACTCATACCTTAAAGTGTCGGGTAGGGGCTTTAATTCGACTTGAGGTGGCTGACCAGGGGCTGGAATTCGGTCCGAATCAGGAGGAATTCGGTCCGAATTCCCACATGAGAAAATTGCAGAAATTCCAGAGCCATCAATTCGGTCCGAATTGGTAGGAATTCGGTCCGAATTGATGGTGCTTTGTGGTTCTGGCTCTTCTGTCGCCTCTCCTGTCGATTCCTCCACCGCTATTACTTCTTGTATTTCGCTGAGGAACTCGTGGTAAGTCGTGAGAGCATCAAGGTACCGGTCTTCGAGTCGCTTTTCGACCGGAATCTCCTCCACGTCGATTTGGTAGCAAGACTCGAGCTGGTTTGAGCATTTCATAGCTTGGTCGATGGAGTATTCCCATTGCTCACCGCCGACTCTCACCAGAATGGTCCCGTCTCTTATGTCCATCAAGATACCTGCAGTTCTAAGGAAGGGGCGTCCCAAAATGATGGGAACATCCTCGTCTTCCTCCATGTCCATTATCACAAAATCACCAGGTACAAAGAATTTACCGAGCTTGACTGGGATGTCCTCGATCTCACCAATGGGCAGTCGGATCGACGAATCTGCGAGTTTGAGAGTGGTGTTCGAAGGTTTCAATCTCCCAATGCCGATCCGGTCGAACACGGATTTGGGCATCAAACTCACGCTTGCTCCATTGTCGCATAGGGCCCTTTTTATCTGAGCTCCACCTATAGTGCACGGTATGGTGAATCTACCCGGATCGTCCATCTTAACGGGCATCTTCTTTTGAATCACCATGTTGCAATGCTCTGTAATCCCTGCACTTTTGAACTCTTCTAAAAGAAATTTGTGAGTAATCAGATCTTTTAAGAATTTGGCATAAGAGGGAATCTGAGTAATTGCATCAGTGAAAGGAATGGTGATTCTCAAACCCCTAATTACCTCTAAGAACCTTTTGAACTGCTCGTTTACCTTTGCTTTGGCCAATCTTTGAGGAAATGGGGCCCTTATGCGTTGATCGGGAGCTTTCAGCAGTGGATTTGGGGCAGATGTACGTTTGGCCCCTTCGAATTCGGTCCGAATTGGCCCCGATTCGGTCCGAATTAGAGGTTCTGGAATTCGTTGCGAAGCAATTCGGTCCGAATTAGGTGGAATTCGGTCCGAATTCGCTTCAGGTCCAGCTGCAGGTGCGACTTTCGGCTGGACTTCTTTGGGCATAGGCGGGTCCTTGTATTGGGTGCCGCTCCTGAGTGTGTGCACCGCGTTGATCTCCGCGCGAGGGTTTGGCTCGGGTTGACTTGGGAGCTTCCCTTGTTCGCGAGTGTTTTGAGATGCAAAGAACCCCTCGATCATCTTTTCCACTCGCGAGGCGGCTCCGGCTTCTTTTTGGAGTTTGGCCATTCCATCAAGGAGCTTCTCATTTAAGGCATTTTGAGTCTCAACAAAGTGTTCGAGCTCAGGTGTAACGTAAGGTTTTCTTTGAAAATTCTGCCCTCGATCGTTGTTGGGCATGGGGCCTCAATTTTGATTCGGTTGAGGTGGGTTTCCAGGACGGTTGTTGTATATCCTCCTCGGGAAAAACCCGCGGTTTTGAAAGTTGCCTTGGTTACCCCCTGTCTCATTATTCCCATTAACTCCTTGGTACCAGTTACGGACGTCCTCAAAGGAATTGACTTCCTCTGGTGCGGGATCTCCATACTGGAGAGGGCAATCTGGAGATTTGTGCCCTTCCTCCCCACACACTCCGCACTCTTTCGAGAGCAAGTGAGTGCCACTAATCGATTGCATCTTAGCAAACTCGGCCTCGAGATAGGCGATCCTGTCGCGAGTGTCTTGGACTTCCTTAACCTCGTGTCGAATTGGGTTGCCTCTTGACGGGTTAGGCGCCGGCCAATTGTAGTGCAGCGCACATCTCTCAATGGCTGCACGTGCTTGCTCCGCATCGAGCTGCGTGAAACTTCCACCTGACAGAGCATCAACATTCACTTTAATACCATCATAAAGACCGTTATAAAATGAATGGATGGTTAACCAATCCTGAATTCCATGGTTAGGACAAGAATTCTCTAGGTCTCTAAACCGTTCCCAAGCTTCTCTATAAGATTCATCACCCCTTTGTTTGAAATTTGTGATTTCCCTCCTAATTTCAAAGGCTCTTTTTGCTGGAAAATACCGTTCAAAGAAAATACTAGCCATGGCTTCCCAACTATCTATTGACCCTCTTTTCAGTGTATTGTACCATTTTTTGGCCTTATCCCTAAGAGAAAAATGAAACAAGAGAAGTCTAATAGAATCCGGGGAAACCCCGTTGAATTTCAACAATTTGGTGCAATCAAGAAAAGCTTGTAAGTGTGCATGTGGGTCCTCTTGGTCAGCCCCATAGAATTGGTTTTGTTGCACGAGCGCGACATGCGCGGGATTGATTTGCATGTTGTTTGCGGCGATTCCTCTAATCACAATCGGTCCATCCACGTCTTGAACTCGAGGGGCAGAGTGTTCGCGGAGAGTTTTGTGTGGCCCCGGAGCTTCGTCGGGATTAACCGGTACTCCATGGATGCTACCGCCGTCATTGAAGTTTCCATTGCGCTCTTCCTCGAAGACGAGTCGCTCTTGCTCGAGGGCGAGTCGTTCTTGGAGAATCCTTTGCTGTGTGGCCTCTAACTCAAGGCGTAGAGCCTCAAGTTGCCTAGCTTCATCAGTTCGATCGGCCATTGGAATGCTTGTTCCTTCGCCCGTCTGCAGATTCCGCAGGAATTCGGACCGAATTGGATCCTCTGGAATTTGCTGAGTCTCGATTCGGACCGGATTGGGCGGGATTCGGTCCGGATTCGGTACTGGTTGTTGTTGTTTCTTCCCCTTGCGAGCAGCGGCTTGTGTTGTGCTCGAGCTAGAAGCTTCGTGAGGGTTGTCTCCCTTACCCCTTAGGTTGTATTCGTGTGGAATTTGGGGTTGGGTGTTTCTTGATCCTCTAGCCAGCGTTACCCTACACACAAGAGATTCAACAACAAAAGTTCCGAATGAGTAAAAGGAATAAAAGAATGAGTCTAGTCTCTAATTACTTTAATAAGAAATAATATCATAACGCCATCCCCGGCAACGGCGCCATTTTGATCGAGGGTGTGAACCAAGGTCAAACAAATAATCCTTGTACTCGACTAGACGTTCGTAGTAGAGTAAAGGTGTCGAACCCACAGAGATGGATATGAATATTATTCTTATTATTTCGTTAAATCTAGACAGTAAAAATTGAGAAGAGAATCGAAATCACGAGTAGAACAGATTAAATTAAAATAAAGGAATGCAATTGCAAGTAATCAAGATTATGCAAAACAATTGAAATAAATCTTTTTGGGGTTTTCTACGGATAGAGATATGATAATGAAAACGCCTTAGGGTTCGATTTCGCTTAGAACCGGCCACAGAGTCGCAAGACCTAGCACTTTCGTATTCGGCCTTGCTAATCCACTATGTAAATGCTATGGTTTACCGTTTCGTTGATTTATTCAAGCCAAGGATCCATCTAGCCAAACCTAACTCCCTAACCCTCCGCTTTCGCCTATTGGGTATGATGTACGGTTTTCGTACTTGATTTTCAGCCAGAATAAGCCCCTAAATTCGTTCAAATTACTTGTGTTTTTACTCATTTTCCTTTAAATTGTGCTAATATTAGATGTAGGAAAGTTCAGCCGTAGCCGGCAAGTTTTTTATACAGGTTCATCACACTTTGGCGCGAAAAAAGGAGAAAATCGACTAAGTTGCACAAATCCAGCAATATGGAACGGGCCGCCCCAATCATAGGACGGGTCGTCCCACCTCAGTGCAAACGCAGGCAGAGGGAATTCAGACGACGCATTCAGCCCATGCTGGGACGGGCCGCCCCATGTTTAGACCAGGCCGTCCCAGTCCACGACCAGGCCAGAGAGTTATTTCGAGAATGCCAAATATAGAGTGCCTGATTTGGTGAGGCGGTTTCTTCAGTTTCCACCGCCTTTCTGGGCCACTATGCCACGTTTTGGAGCTTCCCAAGAGGCCTATATAAGCTCTGTCCTGGCTCCAAGTCAGGAGAGTCGAAATCTGCTAAGTTTGGAGAGCCAGAAAGGAGCAAGGCAACCCCCCTGTCGAGACGGCCATCCACCAGCCTGAGACGCACCGCCCCAGGATCAGGACGGCCCGCCCCAGACAGGACAGAGCTTAGGAGATAGACGATTTTCAAGCACATCTTGTTGTAACCTGATTTTTCTTTCTTTTTCTTTGTGTTTTTGTATGATGAAACCTGCTTTTTCTTGCATGGAGTAGTTTAGTTTAGGGGCTATGGTTCGATAACTTTTCTTTTAGTTGTTTGTTTTGTTTGAATTCTTGATTAGTTGCTAAGTTAAGTTGCGTTTTGATTTCTGAAATTTAATTCTATCTTTTTGTTGCAAATTGTTAATGTTAGATTTGGCTATTGCATTAAACAAAGGCCTAGTTTAATTGTCAAAACAAAGTCTATCGGCAATAACAAGCAAACACTTAGATCAATTAGGTAGGCGATATCCGAAAGGATTTAACCAAACTTCAAGTAATTAGAAGTTTTACTCAACAAACCGAGAGGTTGAGAGTTTACCAAGACCCATAAATCAATAAGAAACACCTAAACCAAGAAACGAGAGTTGAAATTTAGGAGTTTTTAGGATATATTAAACAGAACCCCACAACTTGACCTGAACGAGAGTTAGAGCGCAAGTCTGTAGGTTAGGTTTGATCTAATCCACGCAAAAACACTCAGCAAATAACTAAGTTGGATGACAAAACAAACATCAGATGATTGGAACGGCCCGTTCCAAGACCAGGACGGACCGCCCGAGAGGGGGCGTCCTGGCCTAGAACGGACAGTTTCAGCCATCTGACAGGGTCAGGACGGCCCGTTCCAGAGATGGAACGGTCCGTCCCAACCTTGACAGACAGGAAAAGTTAGACAACCCGAACCCCTAATCATTTGTTAATTGTTTAAACTTTCAATTGGCTAAGTCTTTTTCTAGGAAATTATAATTTTAAATTCTGTATCTGCAACTCACCTTCAGTTTGATCTATTTGAAATTTGAATTGTTTATTTAATCAAAAGAATTTAAATTAATACGAATTGTTTAAACTTAGGAAAGGAATAGTCCGTCCCCGTGATTCGACCCTTAAACTACACTGCAAACGAATTAGTATCGGTTTTTAAGGAATTAATTTGACCAGTACCCTCAGCACCGATCAAATTTTGGCGCCGTTGCCGGGGACGGTGCCTTTTTCTAAGTTGTACTTTCTGTTTTAACTTAAATTCTTTCAATCTCTTTTCACCTTTTCTTTTGTTTTTGAAATTTTGCAGTCGCATACGCTGGCTAACAAGGAGAAAGAACTAGGCAGCGCACGCGATACAAGTTTTCGTCAACAAGGAGGAGGGGAACAGAATCAACAACCGAGCCCATCTTCATCTGGAACGGCCCGTCCCATTTTAGGACGCACCGCCCCAGGTTTAGCTGAACTCACAGAGGAGGAAGGCTCTCTGATTCAGCCGTTTCGCCAGTTTTACCAGCGCAACCGCAGAAATCCAGAGAGAACTCAACCACCTTTAACACCACCTGAAGAAGACATGGCAGACCACTTGAATGGCAATGGGGGAAGACCTGAGGAGACTCCCGTCCAGAGAGCCCTCAGAGAAGCCCTCGAAGCAGCAAGGGAGGCCGAGGCCAATCGACCTCTCCGAGAGATCAGTGCACCAACAGCGACTAACGTCCGACTTGGAGTTAGACCACCAAAGGCTGAGCGAACCCGTGACTTTTACTACAACCCAAGCTTGATCGCTCTGATCAAGGACTCAGCTTTCGGTGGGGCCCCCAACGAAGATGCCAATCGCCATTTGCAAAGCTTCCTGCGCAACTGCACAACCCTTGTCCCTGAAGACGTGGATCCTGAAATAATCCGCTTAACTCTCTTTCCTTTCTCTCTTAGGGGCAAAGCTGAGGATTGGCTTAACAGTTTCAATGATGCACCATTTGATTCTTGGGAAAACTTGACCAAAGCTTTTTTAGATAGGTTTTATCCTAGGGTAAAAACAACTAAATTGGTTAGGGAACTGTTAACCTTTCAACAAGAACCAGATGAAAACCTTTTTGAGGCATGGGAAAGATTCAAAGACCTGCAGAGAATGTGTCCACACCATGATGTACCTGAAAATAGGCTTATTGTCAGTTTCTATGATGGTTTGGATGATATGACTCGTCAGAATATTAATTCAACTGCAGGTGGATCATTCCTGGAGATGGGTTGCAGAGAAGCGAAGGCTTTACTTGAGAACATGGCCAGGTCTCAAACCAACTGGTCAGTTAGAGCTCAGAAGAAAGGAGGACTTCTGGAAGTGGACAAGGATACCCACATGCAATCGCAGCTGGACTCTTTAACCGTCATGATCAAAAATCTCAACAAGAAACCGGCTGAGGCGGTGGCTAAATGTCAGTTTTGCGAGGAAGAAGGGCATACGGCCAAGGCGTGCCACTTGGTTGAGAGAGAAGAGAAGACAGAAGAGGTGAATGCACTCATGAATCCGCCTTCCTTCTTCCCGCCAACCAACAACTATGCTTATCGCGACAAGAGAAACCATCCAGGCCTCTCTTACTCAAATCCAAATGGAGCTGCTAACCCCAGCCAAGCCGGACCACCAAGGAACCAACAACGCCCTCAAGAGACACTCACGCAGCCCATGGTTGAGAAATTCATGCAGAGTCAAGGAATCTTCAATCATGCTGTCCATCGGGAGTTGGAGAAGATCAGGGAAGACATGGGGGCTTTTCTTCAAAGATTCGACGAAAGGCTGTCTCAATCTAGCGTCGGAGCTCTCACCAAACCAGGTATGTTCCCCAGCCAACCTGAACCAAACCCTAGGGAGGATGTGAAGAGCGTCTCGCATCAATTGAGGAGTGGAACAAGGTATGACGGGCCTGAAATGCCCTCAGACTCTCCTCCAGGACTATCTGGAACGGACCGTCCCAATCTGGAACGGCCCGCCCCACCTCAGGACGGGGCAGAAGCTGATCAGGCGGACCAGCCCAGCGCTGCGGCAGATATTGGAACGAGCCCACCAGCAGCAGAACGAGATGATGGAACGGACCGCCCCAACCCAGGACGGACCGTCCCAAACACCTCAACTGCCACAAACAGCCAACTCCCGAGGGACGTCTCTCCTTTTAACAGAGCTATTGAGGTCCCATATCCGCAGAGACTCGCCAAGGCCAGGAAAGATAGGGCATACGAGAAGTTCCTGGACATTCTACGGCAGATCAAGATCTCAATTCCCTTCACCGACCTCCTAACCAGAATGCCATCTTATGCTAAATTCTTGAAGGACCTCCTTTCCAACAAGAAAAACCTGGAGGAGTGCGGGACCATGGCCTTAACCGGAGAATGCAGCGCTCTGATCACAAAGAAGATGCCAGTGAAAATGAAGGATCCAGGCAAGTTCACGATCCCATGTAAGATCGGGAATGCAGAAGAGAAGAAAGCTTTGCTGGATCTCGGAGCAAGCGTTAGTCTCATCCCCGAGACAGTCTACAACCAGATAGGAATGGGGGAGCTGAGCCCGACCCGCATGACTTTAAAGCTTGCTGACGGATCAATTAGACTGCCATTGGGAATAGCAATCGACGTGCCAGTCCAAGTTGGAGATTTGGTTGTACCTTGCGACTTTGTGGTTGTAGATATGGAAGAAGATCTAGATGTTCCAGTCATCCTTGGTCGCCCCTTCCTCACCACCGCCGGAGTTTTTATCAACTGCAAGACCGGCAAGATGATTCTAGAGGTTGGAGATGAAAAAGTGGAGTTTGATGTAGAGAAAGCCATGAAGATGCCAGATCATGTTGACTCAATCTTTATGGTGGAATCATTGGAAGCCATTGTTGAAGAATCCTTCAACACACGTGTTGTTCAGGCATACCATTCCTTCTCGGCCAGACCTGAAGAGGAGGAGGCAGACCTAATATTCAACGAAATTCTCCAAATGGTTGAATACTTGGCTGCCAGAGAGGAACAGAACAGGCCACCCCAGATCAAGGCGGATCAAGCCATCATGCAGCTGCGATCTCCAGCTGAAATCCAACAAATTCTCGGCCTGGACACCCACCAGGACGGACCGCCCCAAATTGGAACGGCCCGCCCCGATTCAGTTGATGTGAAATCCAGACCAGAACTGAAGGCCCTGCCAGACAATCTCAGGTATGAATTCTTGGGCCCAGATCAGACCTTTCCTGTTATTGTTAATGCCGATCTTGATGCAGATCAAACAGCGAAGTTACTAAAGGAACTAAGAGTTCATCAGAAAGCAATCGGATACTCGATTGAGGATCTAAAGGGTATCGATCCCTCGATTTGCACCCATCGGATCCTACTTGAAGAGGACTCCAAGCCAACTGTGGAGCACCAAAGGAGACTCAATCCGAACATGAGTGAAGTTGTGAGGAAAGAAATTCATAAACTTCTAGAGGCAAGGATCATTTACCCCATCTCAGACAGCAAATGGGTTAGTCCCATTCATGTTGTCCCAAAGAAGGGAGGCACAACCGTGATAAAGAATGACGAAGGCCAGCTGATCCAAACAAGGATCGTCACAGGATGGAGGATGTGCGTGGACTATCGCAAGCTGAATGCAGCTACCCGAAAGGACCACTTTCCTTTGCCATTCGTTGACCAGCTACTCGAACGCCTGGCTAAGCATTCTTTCTTTTGCTATCTAGATGGTTATTCTGGTTTCTTTCAAATTCCAATTCACCCCCTAGACCAGGAAAAAACGACCTTTACATGCCCATATGGGACCTATGCATACCGTAGGATGCCATTTGGTTTGTGTAATGCACCAGCAACATTTCAAAGAGCCATGATGGCTATATTTTCTGATTTTATAGAAAAAGACATGGAGGTTTTCATGGATGATTTTTCTGTCTATGGTACAACTTTCGATCACTGTCTAGCTAACTTGAAAAAGGTATTGCAGAGATGTGAAGAAGTTAACCTAGTCTTGAATTGGGAGAAGTGCCATTTCATGATGCAAGAAGGAGTCGTTTTGGGCCACATAATCTCAGAACAAGGAATTAAAGTTGATCAGGCCAAGGTGGAAGTGATTGAGAAGCTCACGGAGCCAACTTGTGTAAAGGATGTTCGGAGTTTCCTTGGTCATGCCGGTTTCTACAGGCGTTTCATCAAGGATTTCTCTAAAATTGCTAAGCCTTTAACAAACTTGACTATGAAGGATGCAGAATTTATCTTTGATAAAAGTTGTGTTGATGCATTTGACAGATTGAAGAAAGCACTCGTGACAGCCCCGATCTTGCAACCTCCAAATTGGGATGAACCGTTTGAATTGATGTGTGATGCAAGTGATTATGCAGTTGGAGCAGTACTCGGACAGCGAAAGGATAAGAAGCCCTATGCCATCTACTATGCAAGTAAGGTGTTAGATGAAGCCCAAGTCAACTACACCACAACAGAAAAGGAGCTTCTTGCAGTAGTCTTTGCCTTAGATAAGTTCAGGTCCTACCTGATCGGTTCAAAGGTTATAGTCTACACCGATCATTCTGCGCTCAAGTACTTACTCTCGAAGAAAGACGCCAAGCCAAGACTCATCCGATGGGTTCTCTTGCTTCAGGAGTTCGATCTTGAGATCCGTGACAAGAAAGGTACTGAGAACAGTGTTGCTGACCATTTATCAAGGATCAAAGCAGAAGGCATCAAATCCGAGACACTGCCAATCAACGATTCATTTCCAGACGAACATTTGTACTCAATCCAGGTTGGAACGGACCGCCCTAGCATGGAACGGCCCGCCCCAGCCACATCAAAGGATGTCAGGACAACCGTTCCAGCCAGAACGGCCCAGTCTGAGCCAGGCGATCCAGTTGGAACGGCCCGCCCCAATCTGGAACGGACCGTCCTAACTAAGGCGACTCCATGGTATGCTGACTTTGCAAACTATCTAGCGAGCGGAGTTATACCCTATCAGATGTCCTTCCAGCAGAAGAAGAGATTCATAGCCGATGCTAAATACTACTTCTGGGAGGACCCTTTCCTGTGGAAATTTGGAGTTGATGGAATGTTCAGAAGGTGTGTACCGGAGAGTGAAATTGAGCAAATCCTGCACAATTGCCACGCTTCAGCTTACGGAGGACATGCCTCAGTGTCTAAGACCGCTGCCAAAGTTCTGCAATCCGGATTCTTCTGGCCCACGCTATTCAAGGACGCAAGAAAATTTATCTCTTCTTGCGATCAATGTCAAAGGACAGGCAACATTTCGAGACGCCAAGAGATGCCTCAGAATCCTATTCTAGAGGTTGAGATCTTCGATGTTTGGGGGATTGATTTTATGGGACCGTTCCCATCTTCATGTGGCTATGAGTACATTCTTGTGGCAGTTGATTACGTGTCCAAATGGGTGGAAGCTGTACCGAGTAAGCATGCAGATTCAGCAACAGTCAAAAAGCTTTTTACCAAGATCATATTCCCACGGTTTGGAATTCCAAGGACAGTCATTAGTGACGGGGGCAAACACTTCATTAACAAACAGTTTGAGAACCTTTTAAAGAAGTATGGAGTGAGACACAAGGTGGCAACCCCTTACCATCCGCAAACTAGTGGCCAAGTTGAGATATCAAACCGAGAAATAAAGAATATCCTGCAGAAAACGGTGAGCAGTACAAGAAAAGATTGGGCATTAAAATTGGATGACGCCTTATGGGCATATAGGACAGCTTTCAAGACTCCCATAGGCATGAGCCCATTCAAGCTGATTTATGGAAAAGCGTGCCATTTGCCAGTAGAATTGGAACACAAGGCATACTGGGCAGTTAGAGCACTCAACATGGAATATAAATCAGCTGGAGAAAAGAGGATTCTAGACTTGCACGAGTTGGAGGAAATAAGGCTAAATGCATATGACAATGCTAGGATCTACAAGGAGAGAACGAAGCTCTGGCATGACAAGCATATTCAGAGGAGATCTTTCGAAGCAGGGGATTTGGTGCTTCTGTTCAATTCCAGATTGAGGCTATTTCCTGGCAAACTCCGGTCTAGGTGGACAGGCCCCTACGTTGTGAAGAAAGTATATCCATTTGGAGCTGTTGACATCTACAAGGAAGGAGATGAGGTTTTCAAGGTGAATGGACAAAGGCTCAAATTCTACATTGATCCAAATGCTAGCACAGAAGGAGGGGAAGTGCACTTTTTGACCAACCCCTCACCCGCAGAGACGTAGACATCAGGGGTCGAGCTTGAGACCTTAAACAAGCGCTTCTTGGGAGGCAACCCAAGGATGGAGTTTTTTAAAATTTAAGTTTATCCGATTTCCTTTGTGTCAAAAAGTCAAAAACAAAATAAAAATTTGAAAAAACAACAAAAGAATAAAAAAATTAGGAGTAGGCTAAATAACCAGAATACTTGGCTTAAATTGTGATGTGGTTTATTACTTTCAGGAAGAAATCGCGAAGAAATTAATGAGGTACCGAGAAAGACAAGCTTGGGGGAGAAAAATCTGATTGGAACGGCCCGTCCCAATAAGTGGAACGGCCAGGTTTGGACCAGGACGGAGTGCAACTGAGCATGTGGACTTACCCAATGGAACGGTCCGCCCCAATCATAGGACGGACCGTCCCATTTCGAAAAATAACAGTTACGCGTGGTTTTCGCGAATAACTACCCACTAACCCAAACCCATTAACTACCCATTAACCCACGACCCCACCTTTCCCTCTCTCTTTCTCTCTATTTCAAAACCCAGAAAACCCTTTCTTTCCTCCCTCACCGACCCCTCCTCTCTCTCACCCGATCCCTCTCTGCCCTCGCGAAATCCGACGAGACGCCGCCGCCGACGCCTCGCCGGAGCCCTCGCCGACCTCTCCTCTCCCGCACTCATTCTCTCCCTCTCGCTCCAATCCGCCGCTGCAACCCACCCGCTGCCGCACCTCCGCCAGATCCGCCGTCGCCGCCGCCTCCATCGTCGAATCCGCCGCACACCACTCACCTCTCTTCTCCACTTCGCCTCCTTCCTCTCCTCTTCGCCTGCATTCTCTCGATTTCGCCGGAATCCGCCACCGCTGCCTCCGCCGCCATTTCCTCTGGACTTTCCGGTAAAAATCAAACTCCTTCTTCTCTCATTCCATTACCTAAGCCAATTCATTTGAGTTTGCACCAAAAACCAATTGCAAAACCAATCGAAAAACCATCGGAAAAAGACCCCTGGTACTTGACCTTTTTCTGCCCAAAACTTAATTGGAACGGACCGTCCCACGTTTGGAACGGCCCGTCCCAATCACCAACCCTGCCATAAACCCTTCGTCCCAATACCAGACCACCCCGTCCCAGATCAAGAACCCCTATCCATCCAGTCCAGAACGGTCCGTCCTACTGTCCGGACGGTCCGCCCCAAACCCAAAAAACATCAAAAAAACAATTCATTCCAGGACAGACCGGACCGCCCCATTTCTGGACCGACCCGTTCCATGCAGAGGAGGAGTTCAGGGAGACTTTCAGACAAAATCTCAAAATATTTGTTTCGAGATCTCCCTCGAAAGCCTGGAAAGAGGAGAATTCTTGTGCCCAGATCATTTACCAGGGGCATCGGTGGGTGGTCAACGAAGGACGACAGCCCTATCCCACCACTTGACAAATACCCGCTCGATCCGCGGGAGTTCATGGTGAACCCGCCTCCATCATCTCAGTCCCAGTACACCGTAGAGGATCCGGATCAGATCATTCCATTCGCGGGTTGGACCAGGCGCAGGCAGCCATCACCTTACGTGTACTACTGGTCCGAGCTTGAGTCTATCTCAGGCATGGCAGATGATCAGACCGAGCCTACTGACACCGCTCAGTCCCACCAGCCTGAAGCTCAACATGATCCTGAGCCTGCTGCCACAGATGCAGAGATAAATGCAGCAGCGGAGGCAGAAGAAGAGGCCGAAGAAGAAGAGGTGGAGGATCTCGTCCCTGAGACGCAAACCTACCCCTCACAGCCCGCAGAAATTGAGCTTGCCGATGTGCACATCCGCCTCAAGGGCTCAGATGCCAAGCAGAGGTTCAAAAACCTCCGAAACAAACACTTCCAAAGCACCAAGGCGATTGACTTGCGGGTGCTAGATCAGCTTGGCATCCGCGAGGACTTCTTCCGTCTCACCAGATCTGTCGGGTTTCGCCCGAGATTCTGGAAGATTAGAGCGCCAGCCTATACGGCCCTCACTATGGAGTTTCTCTGCACCCTTGACCTCTTCTTCAAGGATGATCTCTGGCAGATGACATTCCGTGCAAACGGAAAGAAGATGATCTGCAACGAGAATGACTTCGCCCGGTTCTTTGGGCTGGAAAATGGGGAGATCACGGATGAGTTCTTTGAGGACAACCTTTGGGAGGAGCTATCTTTGGAGCACAGACAGCCAGTCAATACCCGCCGCTCCTCCCACATCCAGCACCCGACTATCCGTTTCATACAGCGGATGCTCTCTCTCACCATCTTTGCCAAAGGTGAGTCGGGTGTCAAGTTGACCCGTGGTGAGCAAGCAATCCTCAACCAGATCTTCTATCCCAAGGGCGAGGCAAAGCTCAATCTGGCCTACTTTATGATGAAGCATTTCGAGAAACAGGCCAATAATCTCAGGGCAGGCACGGGTCAGATCACAGTGGGCGGGTACGTGACTCATTTGATCCGCCAGTATGATGTCACAGTGCCCTGGGATGAGTTGAGGCGAAGCGGAGGACCAAACCGGCTAGGCATGAAGCAGCTGGTTGAGATGGGGATGGTGGCCCAGGTTGGATCAGAGTATCAGTTTTGTTATGGCCGCCATCGGTTCCCGCTTCCATTCACCAGGTCCATAGATCTCCAAAACAAAAGGACCTAGCTTCTGGTTGATAGAGATGGGCATTTGATCAACCATGAAGAAGAAGAGATGCAGCGCCGTTTGGCTGAGATGGAGGCCGCTGCTAGGGCAGCAGGCGCCGGTACATCGGCAGAGGCGGAGGCAGCAGGTGCTTCCAGCCACCCATCTCAGCATCCCTCCCATTTCCCCTCGATGCCCCACATTGAGCCCTTCGATGATGTTCAGGGCGAGCACTTCACATGGGGTGGGATCCGCATGGTGGACATACGTCCATCCCCTTCTCCGCCACGCCCACATGGAGGGTTTGAGCCACAGTGGCAGCCGGGATACGGCAGGGGATCGGACCAGCGATACTTTGACATGCTGCATGACATCCACACCGCTCAGTGGAACTTGCAGGCATCGTTTGATGAGGAGCGGGAGGAGAACAGGAGATGGAGGCAGCAGCAAGATGAGCGCAATGCAAGGAATGATGATCTGCTCAGCCGCCTCGCAAGTCACATCTTTGGCCCTGGACCATCAGCTCCACCGCCACCTGACCCACCACAGTTCTGAGCCAGTTTCAGGTACGTTTTTCTATTTTTCTCTCCTTTATTTTCTTTCTTGCATCTACTAGGACTAGGGACAGTCCAGTAGATAAGCTTGGGGGGGGTTAAAGGATCGAAAAATCGAAAAAACGGATAACTTAGAGCATCTGCATAGCATATTGCCAGTTTCAGACAGTATTGGAACGGACCGTCCCACCAATGGAACGACCCGTCCCAACAGGGCGTCCCAGTCTAGAACAGCCCGTTCCAACACTGTCTGAGCATTGAAACTAGTCAAGTATTGTGTCTGGGACGGTCCGTCCCACCATCAGGACGGTCCGCCCCAATGGGTCGTTCCACACTAGAACAGGCCGTTCCAGACACAATGCATTGGCAGTTTTTGTATATACATGTAGGATTTGCATAATTAAATCATTCTAAGTTGCATTTAGGATAGTTCTAAGGATCATTTAGCTAATCTTGATGTTTGTGACTTGAGAAATTTGGGCAGATTCTGAGAAAAACTAAAAACTTTGCTGAAAACTTTGTATGCAATGCAGACCTTTTTAAACTAAAAGTTCGAAATTCCTATATTAACTAAAAATAAACTATTACAAGTACACATCAATCTAGACTCACTTGGGTAGTTAGATGTTAATCTAGGCTCAATGAGTTGTCAATCTAAAAATAAACAAGATGAATAAAATGTTTCCTCAACGACGAAATGGACCCTACTTAGCACACGTGTCAAATTGTCAATTAATTAGTGTTGTTGGTCGACTCTTCTAGTCAATGTGCCCAAGCGGATACAAACGCGGATACAAACTTCTTCCAAATAAAATAGTAAAAATAAAAAAGGAAAGCAACGAATCTGTTAATTTTTTTTCCTCTTGCTTTCTTTCTCTTTTATAAAGAAAAACAAGAGAAAAAAAAAATCTGAACCGTCAGTAGACAAGAGAACAAAAATTGATAAGCAGTAGCTGAAAGCTGGATTTAAACCAGACGACTTGATGCCTTCGCTACTGCTGTTATGCAGTGAGAGGCTTCTTGTTTTCTTATTTGAACAATATAGTTTAAAATTAATTTATAATAATTGAAAATTCTGAACCGTCAGTAGACACATCATTAGAAGGAAATCGAATGTCGTTATCATGTAATGTTAGAATCAAACATATAGGACGTCAAACACGATCCAAACGTCAAATATTAAAACTTCAAACGGTCGATCCAATCCGCTCAATATGATCTCTATATTAAAATATCCTTGAAAATAAAATTTATATTTTTCATATTTTCTAACTATTTTTTCGAATTTTCAAAATTGGAGGATTCAGAACTTTTTAGATTGAGCATATTGAAAAATTTCAAAAAAATAGTAAAAAAAATTTGAAAAAATATTAAATTTGGTCTCCATGAAGATTTTATAACATAGAATAATTTAAACGGTTTGGATCGGCTATTCCAATTTTTAAAATTAAAATTTTATCGCGTTGGAGAAGTGTGTGTGTCCTATATGTTTGATACTAACCACTCCCTATAAACATTGTAATATATTAAAATTTTAATAATTTTGACATAATTATCAATAAATGTTTAATTTGACTTTATTAGCGTCAAACTCAATAAAGAGGATCTCAATTTTGCCTGTCATTCTCTAATTCCGCCCTTCAAACTGTTAGATGTAGTGACTGGAATATCCATATCTGAAATTAAAGCGATCTTATTATCTTAGTTTGACGCAAAGTATGTAGGATCAAATTTCAAAAATTCTCGGTAATTGCACAGTATCTACAAAGTCAATCCCATTAAGCAATTTGCATTTTTCCAGTTGCATTAATGATTTGGTTAGTGAAATAAAATTTCTACGTATGGCAGGAAATAAGCAAAGGTGGACAATTTTTCGGAATGTAAATTGGTGTGTGGTCTCCAATTATGTGTCTCAATCCTCTGTAGCTGACAGAGAACCAAGTCCGGTGTGGCATGTTACTGACAACCAAGATCCTGATAGAAATCAATTTCTTTTCCCTCTCACGGACCTCCAAAATTGCTATTATATTCTTGCGATTTTTTTTTACTAGTTACTCGCCATATGATCATTGGGACTAGGTTGAACAAATAAAATGCTAATTAACCTCTTGTTCTTTTATTTCATCATATTTCATCATAAATTAACATCTCCGTTTATTTCTTTTTATATTATATAGTTATTTGCCTTAAAAAATTTCAAATATATTTGACGCACGTCAAAATATAAAAATGATTTCATTATTGATCTCATAGAGACGATTTATATTCCAGATTGAGCCAAAAATAGGAATAATAATAGTTGGAGTAATTCTGTTGAGTATTATTATTTTTTTTTTACATGGGCTCAAATCTAAACTCTTCATACAAGTCTTAATCAATCACAAGCATTTATCTTTCTAAATGAATAGTTTAAATTTAGTCCAATGTAAAAAAGACTAATAGTTGATACATTGGTAAATATTATTAAAATGTTCATAGCTCAGCCTATGCAAATGGTGGTTGCGATTAAATTGACAAAATCAAATTAATGTTGGAATTAAGCCAAGAGGATCCGTTATGCGAATAATTTTAGCGGGGCCTCTATCAGTGCTTGCCATTGATTGGTGGACTGTACTTTTCTAAAATGAAGTTTCCGTTAGGCAAAGATCTCGTGCAACAATTATGACGTGTATATGCATGGCTGATATTTAAGGAGAAAAGGTCTTTTTTCAAGTGTATGGTCTCAGATCGTGGACCTAATTTATGAGATGACTATGTTACCAAAAAAAATGCATAACGGATTATAATAACATTCAAAGTTCGAAAAATAATTTGTTGATTCCTAAAATCATGATTCATATATGAGAAAACCAGAATTAAAAACAATTGTTTTAAAAATCCAAATAATACATATATGTAGGGCAAATTAACTATTTTTAGAAAGAAAATTTTCCTTAATTTAAAGAATAATGTGGATATAATCATGCAATATTCTTAAATGTGCAAATTTGTAAAGTATTAGTCAATTTATTTAAATAGTTTTTTGAATTTTCATTCATTCGAAGATGTATTAAAAAATAATATAAATTTATAATGCAAATATCATTTGAAAAACCTCACTACTACTATATAATACATGACAATTGTACTTTTTTCTTTCTACCAATATCTAGTTCTCTTTTGTATTGCCAAAAAAAAAATTATCTAATTCTCTTTTCAACTGGGTTTTTAAAAGTGGAATAAGCCCCACAGAAGGGAATGCATGACGGATGACACTTGGGGATGAAAACGGATCAGATACGGAGCGGGTGTTGGTTTTTTCATATCTGCATTCATATTTTTTTCCGGATACGGATACGAATACGAATGCGTTCGAATACGGATACGGTTCGGATATTAAACGGATACGGATACGGTTCGGATATTTTCGGATACGGAGTCAAATATGAATATATTTTGTCGGATACGGATAACATTTTAATCTTTTTTATTTATTTACAATAGCATTTTGTCTAAATATAATATTATTCAATATACTCAGTGTCTATATTAGTACTTCGTCAAGATCAGTAGTAGTACATGTGAATATCTACTATTTTTCATAGTTTGAGCCAAATGAGCATTTCTTTAAAATATGAAAGTTAATTTTAATAACATTGCCTTCAATTACAATGTACAACTTTAGAAGTATACTTCTTTAAAATCAAAATAAGAAAAATTATTTGTTGGGTTTCAACTTTGATCAACACATAAATAAAAGGCTAAAAGTGAATGCAAATAAGAGACATTCTAAAATTGCAAGTACCACATAAGTACAAATCTAATAGGATTGATTAATAAATTCAGTCTTTCCACAATTTGAATTCCAACAGTATATTTAACTATTCAATGTCAAATCATATCATGTTACCTTAATTGTCATCATATATTAAAATAATATATTAATCATATGTAATCATCATGATTAGAGAAAAAAATTAATTTTAGTGTTGTT
Organism: Rhynchospora pubera; assembly: GCA_028095005.1. Lineage (NCBI taxonomy): Eukaryota > Viridiplantae > Streptophyta > Magnoliopsida > Poales > Cyperaceae > Rhynchospora > Rhynchospora pubera. The sequence goes on along the minus strand of CM051461.1, from coordinate 161,961,599 downwards.
ATCATATGTAATCGTCTCAATAATAGAAAATAAAAATAATTTTATGTTACTAATCCAAATGAAAATATTATTGTAAGAGAATTTATCTAATAAAAAATTAAGTATTATCTAAATAAAAGTATTCTCTAATGTAGATAAGTAGTTATATTAATCATCTTATGCCGTTAAAGATACGGATAAACGGATTAATATCTATCGGATACGGATAATATCCATGTCGGATACGAATACGGATTGGATATTGTCAAAAAACTCAAAACCATATCCGCATCCATATTTTTTTAGCGGATACGAATACGAATACGGATATATTCGGATACGGATACGGATCGGATATTACGCGCATTTTTTTAATTCGGATACGGATCGGAGTGGATAAAATCCGCTCCGTTTTCATCCCTACATTGACACCCCATTAGCATCGGGATTGGTTGTGCATGTTCTCAGTGGCAAGTTATGTAACAAGTTACTGATGTATTCCATTCCTTGAACTAGTAAGGGACGTATGCAGCCTCTCTTATCACGATGGACGGGATATGATACTAGTAAGGGACAATCACGTATGCAACCTCTCTCATCACGCATTCACGCTGGACGTGATAGATACAGGTTATGAGAGAATAGATTCAATCAAATTCATTTGACTGGAATTCTGATTAAATTCTTTGAGATCTCAATTTTGAAAATTGAAATGATCAATCAAAACATTCAATATGATCTCCATATAATTTTTTTTTTGCAGACCAAATTTTCATTTTTAATTTTTTTAACTATTTTTTCGTAATTTAAAAAATTGTCCATTTTAGAGCATCTAGAACGGATTAGATTGAAGGTTTCTAAAATTTAAAAATAATATATATATAATAGTTTGAATCGACCATTTGAACTTTCAAAATTAAGATATAACGGAATTTAATGGGAAGTCAGGGTAAATGATTTGATTGAATCTATTCTCTATTAATGACAGTTATTTTCATTATGCACCATGAATATGTACATTATCTGGAAAACAATATAACTTTATTTGTGACTAAATGAATTTATTTTTGTCTTATTTTAATTAGCTTGACACTAACATAGTAAAAAAAATAAGCATATTGTCTATTAGATCAGTTTGATTCCTATTTTGTATATAATGCAAAACCAAATTATGTTTATAAGGCGGCACATTTTACAATAAATCATACAGTATTCAACTAATATTGAAAAATCCATTATTTTTTCAAGTGCATAATAAATAATTTTGAAATAGCTCTAAAAACATCAATGACTATTTTTGTAATGGTCCAATTTATTATTTAATTACGATACACCTCAAATTGTACAAAATGGTTGAAATTTCATATATTAAAGTACATTTAAGGGGCCTATCTCATCAAACTTAAAAACATTAACGCCAAACTATTAAATTTCATATGCGGATGATCCGATTGGTAAAGCATTGTTGATCGCTTAATACTACGAAAACAGATGAATCTAATTTAACTTTCAATGCAAATTAATGATTTATTTAGAACTATAATTCTTCCAGAGTTCAATACTTTTGTTTTACATGTTTGGGGTTCTACATAACTGTGAAAATTATAAAAATTGATATTGCTAAGGTTGCAACAATTATGTAGCAAAATTGTGGGTGAAATGTGCGAAAGCTCCTTTTGGAAAACATAATACTGTTTATTCACGACATGCGGTGCTCAGTCAAATAAATTCACAACACATGTTTTTATATCCCACAACAACAAGAAGCCATCACGGTCTGAGTGCTGAGGCCCACCAGGCCACCACCGTCCTCTCAAATATTCCATGCATCTTCTTCCATTTACAAGAAAAGAAAACACCCATGTATTATTACCATACCGGCCTACCATTAAAAGCTTGGACCGAGAATATCTCGTTATTAAAAATGGGTCCCACCATCTAAAGGTAGTTAAAATTTGCGGTGGTCGGTTGCAAAATGAGCTCCTCTAGCAGGCATTCAGTCCCCATCCGTCAGTGAAAGTAGCAACTAGCAATGCACCGGTGTAAACTCTCTCCAGCCAGACCAGTGTTTGATTATGGATTGATGACCTAATTCCATAACCGTTTATTAAAGGTAGTTAGGCGCGGTTGGAAATTTGGAATGTTTATATTTCTTATTTATCAATTTTCTTTTTTAAATATAAAAGTTGACGGAATTGCGTTTGGTTTGACGATGCTATATAGTTTTATATTTATCGCTTAGCAGAGAAAAAATAAACTCATTTACTGAGGCGACGTGGGGACGTTACTTTACGACTATATTACTTCTATTTCTTTAATTTTATCTTTTTTTCTCCATGATAACAAATCTAACGGTCGTGATTTTTTTTCTTCCCCAATTACCTCTTCCTCCGACAACAACCAAAGTATTCCCATGGCAACGACTAGATACTGCATGTGGGGGCCACTGCTCAATATTGAGTCTTCCCAAAGGCAACGAGGAGTTCAATTTTTCATTTTTTTTAAATTTTTGAATGGTGATTTTAGTTTTTGAATTTTTAGCATAGCTGTTAATTATAGCTGGTTGTTTGAGAAATAAGCGACCGTGAATGAACATTTATTATGAGAATCTTGTGGTGCTTTTCAGTTTGTGTGGTTGATTTAAAAGTTCAAACCCTCTTTTGTTTTCGGCCACAATTACCATTGAATCATTGATCAAGGCACATTCAAACTCGTGAGTCGTGACATTTTCAAGCACCATACTGAAATCATTTTATAAAAATTAACGCTTTAGATTATTTTATCATCTCATTTTCTAAGATCAGAATTCTATAGAAGAGGATTGAAATTGAAATGCATACTTTCTAAATATGCTACACAATATTTTATACTACTTGCTTACAAAAAATTAGCCGCAACCAGTAGGCTTACAAAATTGCAAAATCAAAATGTATTTTCCAATATCATGTGTTTGGTCTTTGTTTATAGACAACATTGGTATTATTTCTGTATCATCGAGCTTTTATTATTTGATGCATGATAAACTTTGAGCTGCAAATTCATAAGATTTGCAGCTTTCACATTCTTGAACAAGAATAGGAAAGTTCTTTTGTAAGAAATCAATATGCTTGTATTGTTTTTTTTTTATTAAATTAATATTATTTTTTTCAACCGGTGTGAAGTATGTCAATCTTGAAAATTATATTTTAAGAATTTCTATGCATTTTTATGATTTTTTAGAAGTTATGTATGAATTTATAAAGTTTTTTTAATTATAAGATAACATAGAAAGAATACAATACCGTGGAATCCATCAGTATATATTTATTATAAATGCTTCTTTTTATAATAATGTGTTAGGTGCTTGTTTTCCAGTGTATTGCTAATTTATTCATTTATTATTATGAATTGCGAGAAGAAAACAGAGATGAAATTGGAACTCTGTGCTTTTATAATGGAAACCATTGGTATTGCTTACTACGGAAACCTTACTAAGGAATTTGATGGTATGGCTAATTTTGTAATGAATCACACCATACTTTCATTTTTTTTTTTTTTGACAGGAGTAAATCTAAGATATATATTAATTCCCGTGTCCACATTGCATTTGTTCCAAAATAGTCGTATCAATCATTATTTAATCTAAGAATTAAATATATTTGTAAATATAATTAGATAGCTCATGTCTAATCTAGAGTATTAATTAAAAATCGTGGTATGTATTACCTCGCTTACAACATGCAATCTAAACCCACTTGATTTTTGCTTATTGATGGATTTGAATTTATGCCAGAAATTTATCCTTCTTAGAAGTTACTTTTGCAAATATTTTTTGGACATGAAATTTATGCAAAGTTTATATGGCAAAAATTATTAATTTTGAACTAATAAATTTTTATTAAAAAAATTTGATAAATTTATTATGGTAGATTTTTTTTATATTTTACATCAAAAATTTTGACAAATTAGATAAAATAAATTAAATTATTTTTAATTTTAAAAAACATAACGCATCTAAACTATAATGTCATGTCTAGTGATATCTCATATTTATATTGCTATTTTGACCAGACTTTGCATCGAAATCATGACTAAAGCTTTGATTTATTGCTGTTTTTGCCTTTCTTTGCCAGTTTTGGCACTGCCTTTTGCACTTTGATCTTATTTGTAGGAATCCAAGGAAACCAGCAAGGAAAGCAGCAATTCAGGTGCTAGATGACTCATGCCTAGCCTAGACCAAGCCCCAACTCAGCCCAATGAAGCAGCCCCGCTCGAATCAAGGCGTTTCGCGAACCAGACCCTGCAATTCGGACCGAATTCCCCTGAATTCGGACCGAATTCCTGTGCAGACTGATCTTCTGAAATCCAGCGACATCAATTCGGTCCGAATTCCTCCTAATTCGGACCGAATTGCTATAGATGGAAAGCGTTCTGGCAGCATTCTGGAGGCGTTTTCTCCATTTGGAAGCCTCGATTTCCGCCCAGAATGAAGGGAATTGAATGTGACAGCTGCTGGGGGTGTTATAGGCGCCTTCCATGTATAGAGGGGGGCATTCTTCATTCCATTCTCTCTCTCCTTCCTCCCCAGCAGATCTGGATCTGGTTTTTGGGCTCCTTTCCTTGGCTTGTGCGACTGGGACAGGGGACATAGACGAAGTAAGAGCTGTTGCTTGCTGCTCCGACGGATTCCCGACCTTCTAGTGTGCATTTGGCAGTGGTTTTATCTCATAGACTGGTTTATTTGTGTATTTCTAGCACTATTTCTCTATTTTCTGGTTTTATGGATTGCTTAGTTCTATATTCTGTTATTTGCATTATTACTCTTAGTATGTTAGGCTAAAAACTCATTGCTTTAGGGAACGATGTAGCTTAGATCTAGGTTTTGCTTGGTTTATTTGTTTTGTTGATGGATGAAGTCAATTACCCTTGGGATTTTAATGGAAACTGCTTGTGTTTGGACTGTTTACTACTTGTATTGCTCGACTTTTGTACGCGCGCATTTGTTGGGAACTTCTTTACATTATATTAATCGAGTCCTGTGCAAGTATTTCGAGGTAGGTCAATGGCGAAAGTCGACCAATTATTAACCAAAAGTAAACGTTTCTAGTTAGGCGAAAATCTAACTAGATACCTCGTAGAAAACCATTGGTAAACTTGAGTAAGTCCACCGAACAACGAAAGTTGGGGGTGCAATACACTCGATGAGGGTTATTCAACACTAGATCCCATTCCAAATACCGTACCCTGATCGGTGCTGAGGGTACTGGTCAAATTAATTCCTTAAAAACCGATACTAATTCGTTTGCAGTGTAGTTTAAGGGTCGAATCACGGGGACGGACTATTCCTTTCCTAAGTTTAAACAATTCGTATTAATTTAAATTCTTTTGATTAAATAAACAATTCAAATTTCAAATAGATCAAACTGAAGGTGAGTTGCAGTTACAGAATTTAAAATTATAATTTCCTAGAAAAAGACTTAGCCAATTGAAAGTTTAAACAATTAACAAATGATTAGGGGTTCGGGTTGTCTAACTTTTCCTGTCTGTCAAGGTTGGGACGGACCGTTCCATCTCTGGAACGGGCCGTCCTGACCCTGTCAGATGGCTGAAACTGTCCGTTCTAGGCCAGGACGCCCCCTCTCGGGCGGTCCGTCCTGGTCTTGGAACGGGCCGTTCCAATCATCTGATGTTTGTTTTGTCATCCAACTTAGTTATTTGCTGAGTGTTTTTGCGTGGATTAGATCAAACCTAACCTACAGACTTGCGCTCTAACTCTCGTTCAGGTCAAGTTGTGGGGTTCTGTTTAATATATCCTAAAAACTCCTAAATTTCAACTCTCGTTTCTTGGTTTAGGTGTTTCTTATTGATTTCTGGGTCTTGGTAAACTCTCAACCTCTCGGTTTGTTGAGTAAAACTTCTAATTACTTGAAGTTTGGTTAAATCCTTTCGGATATCGCCTACCTAATTGATCTAAGTGTTTGCTTGTTATTGCCGATAGACTTTGTTTTGACAATTAAACTAGGCCTTTGTTTAATGCAATAGCCAAATCTAACATTAACAATTTGCAACAAAAAGATAGAATTAAATTTCAGAAATCAAAACGCAACTTAACTTAGCAACTAATCAAGAATTCAAACAAAACAAACAACTAAAAGAAAAGTTATCGAACCATAGCCCCTAAACTAAACTACTCCATGCAAGAAAAAGCAGGTTTCATCATACAAAAACACAAAGAAAAAGAAAGAAAAACCAGGTTACAACAAGATGTGCTTGAAAATCGTCTATCTCCTAAGCTCTGTCCTGTCTGGGGCGGGCCGTCCTGATCCTGGGACGGTGCGTCTCAGGCTGGTGGATGGCCGTCTCGACAGGGGGGTTGCCTTGCTCCTTTCTGGCTCTCCAAACTTAGCAGATTTCGACTCTCCTGACTTGGAGCCAGGACAGAGCTTATATAGGCCTCTTGGGAAGCTCCAAAACGTGGCATAGTGGCCCAGAAAGGCGGTGGAAACTGAAGAAACCGCCTCACCAAATCAGGCACTCTATATTTGGCATTCTCGAAATAACTCTCTGGCCTGGTCGTGGACTGGGACGGCCTGGTCTAAACATGGGGCGGCCCGTCCCAGCATGGGCTGAATGCGTCGTCTGAATTCCCTCTGCCTGCGTTTGCACTGAGGTGGGACGACCCGTCCTATGATTGGGGCGGCCCGTTCCATATTGCTGGATTTGTGCAACTTAGTCGATTTTCTCCTTTTTTCGCGCCCTAATTTGAGGCAAGCTAAGGATAGTAACTTTCATTTGACTTGGGAGTAATTTTGCTAAGCATTGGATGGTTAATTTCAAAAGCAATTATACGGTTGTATTGAATAGAGCCGGCAAAGGGCTTGATTTAGTTCGCCTAAGATCATTTGAGTAACTCAAAAATAAGGATAACTGTAAGATGGTTTGCACAGATTTTCAGAAACTAAAAACCTTCGCAATTTTCTTTTCAAAATCAAAATAAAAAAAAAAAAAATGAAAAAACCAAAACAAAATAAAAAGGGGAACTAAAAAGTGGTGCAGTGCCATGGACACTGTAGGAGGCTATAGGTACTTGCGGATTAAAAGAATTCCATAAACCATGGGTAAGAAACAGAAAGAGATTCATGGTATAAAAAAAAAAAATAATAATAAAGAGGAAAAATCCTCTAAAAATCCGCTCTTATCTGGCCGACTTCTCCGCCTCGGGAAAAACCTCCTCGCCCCAGGAGAATTGTATCTTGTAAATAATTCTTCTTTTAAGTTATTTAATTTTCTGGTTTGAAGTATCGTAAGTCTGTGCAAAACAACTTGGAGTTATTCTGAATTATTTGAGTTGAGCAGGTTCGATCCCGTTTCTACTTGATTTCTAACTGAATAAAAACTTTGAAGAATTAACTGATTTAATGCTTAGTGAAATAAAACAGAGTCAAAGTGATGTGAGGATCTTTGGTTTGATTTCAGAAAAAGTTAAGTCACTCGGAAAAAATAAAATATTTTGGTCTTAATAGAAAAACTTTTTGATGAAAATGCCCTTGTAACTTAAAGTCACAATCACTTAAGTTTAAACTAAAAGGATTCTTTGAACTAGTTAGTACACAGGTATTTGAACTCAATTAGGGTCTAATTCAGGTCTAAGTCTAGAGTTTTGCTTGGGGACAAGCAATGTTCAAGCTTGGGGGATTTTGATGTACGGTTTTCGTACTTGATTTTCAGCCAGAATAAGCCCCTAAATTCGTTCAAATTACTTGTGTTTTTACTCATTTTCCTTTAAATTGTGCTAATATTAGATGTAGGAAAGTTCAGCCGTAGCCGGCAAGTTTTTTATACAGGTTCATCACACTTTGGCGCGAAAAAAGGAGAAAATCGACTAAGTTGCACAAATCCAGCAATATGGAACGGGCCGCCCCAATCATAGGACGGGTCGTCCCACCTCAGTGCAAACGCAGGCAGAGGGAATTCAGACGACGCATTCAGCCCATGCTGGGACGGGCCGCCCCATGTTTAGACCAGGCCGTCCCAGTCCACGACCAGGCCAGAGAGTTATTTCGAGAATGCCAAATATAGAGTGCCTGATTTGGTGAGGCGGTTTCTTCAGTTTCCACCGCCTTTCTGGGCCACTATGCCACGTTTTGGAGCTTCCCAAGAGGCCTATATAAGCTCTGTCCTGGCTCCAAGTCAGGAGAGTCGAAATCTGCTAAGTTTGGAGAGCCAGAAAGGAGCAAGGCAACCCCCCTGTCGAGACGGCCATCCACCAGCCTGAGACGCACCGTCCCAGGATCAGGACGGCCCGCCCCAGACAGGACAGAGCTTAGGAGATAGACGATTTTCAAGCACATCTTGTTGTAACCTGGTTTTTCTTTCTTTTTCTTTGTGTTTTTGTATGATGAAACCTGCTTTTTCTTGCATGGAGTAGTTTAGTTTAGGGGCTATGGTTCGATAACTTTTCTTTTAGTTGTTTGTTTTGTTTGAATTCTTGATTAGTTGCTAAGTTAAGTTGCGTTTTGATTTCTGAAATTTAATTCTATCTTTTTGTTGCAAATTGTTAATGTTAGATTTGGCTATTGCATTAAACAAAGGCCTAGTTTAATTGTCAAAACAAAGTCTATCGGCAATAACAAGCAAACACTTAGATCAATTAGGTAGGCGATATCCGAAAGGATTTAACCAAACTTCAAGTAATTAGAAGTTTTACTCAACAAACCGAGAGGTTGAGAGTTTACCAAGACCCAGAAATCAATAAGAAACACCTAAACCAAGAAACGAGAGTTGAAATTTAGGAGTTTTTAGGATATATTAAACAGAACCCCACAACTTGACCTGAACGAGAGTTAGAGCGCAAGTCTGTAGGTTAGGTTTGATCTAATCCACGCAAAAACACTCAGCAAATAACTAAGTTGGATGACAAAACAAACATCAGATGATTGGAACGGCCCGTTCCAAGACCAGGACGGACCGCCCGAGAGGGGGCGTCCTGGCCTAGAACGGACAGTTTCAGCCATCTGACAGGGTCAGGACGGCCCGTTCCAGAGATGGAACGGTCCGTCCCAACCTTGACAGACAGGAAAAGTTAGACAACCCGAACCCCTAATCATTTGTTAATTGTTTAAACTTTCAATTGGCTAAGTCTTTTTCTAGGAAATTATAATTTTAAATTCTGTAACTGCAACTCACCTTCAGTTTGATCTATTTGAAATTTGAATTGTTTATTTAATCAAAAGAATTTAAATTAATACGAATTGTTTAAACTTAGGAAAGGAATAGTCCGTCCCCGTGATTCGACCCTTAAACTACACTGCAAACGAATTAGTATCGGTTTTTAAGGAATTAATTTGACCAGTACCCTCAGCACCGATCAGGGTACGGTATTTGGAATGGGATCTAGTGTTGAATAACCCTCATCGAGTGTATTGCACCCCCAACTTTCGTTGTTCGGTGGACTTACTCAAGTTTACCAATGGTTTTCTACGAGGTATCTAGTTAGATTTTCGCCTAACTATAAACGTTTACTTTTGGTTAATAATTGGTCGACTTTCGCCATTGACCTACCTCGAAATACTTGCACAGGACTCGATTAATATAATGTAAAGAAGTTCCCAACAAATGCGCGCGTACAAAAGTCGAGCAATACAAGTAGTAAACAGTCCAAACACAAGCAGTTTCCATTAAAATCCCAAGGGTAATTGACTTCATCCATCAACAAAACAAATAAACCAAGCAAAACCTAGATCTAAGCTACATCGTTCCCTAAAGCAATGAGTTTTTAGCCTAACATACTAAGAGTAATAATGCAAATAACAGAATATAGAACTAAGCAATCCATAAAACCAGAAAATAGAGAAATAGTGCTAGAAATACACAAATAAACCAGTCTATGAGATAAAACCACTGCCAAATGCACACTAGAAGGTCGGGAATCCGTCGGAGCAGCAAGCAACAGCTCTTACTTCGTCTATGTCCCCTGTCCCAGTCGCACAAGCCAAGGAAAGGAGCCCAAAAACCAGATCCAGATCTGCTGGGGAGGAAGGAGAGAGAGAATGGAATGAAGAATGCCCCCCTCTATACATGGAAGGCGCCTATAACACCCCCAGCAGCTGTCACATTCAATTCCCTTCATTCTGGGCGGAAATCGAGGCTTCCAAATGGAGAAAACGCCTCCAGAATGCTGCCAGAACGCTTTCCATCTATAGCAATTCGGTCCGAATTAGGAGGAATTCGGACCGAATTGATGTCGCTGGATTTCAGAAGATCAGTCTGCACAGGAATTCGGTCCGAATTCAGGGGAATTCGGTCCGAATTGCAGGGTCTGGTTCGCGAAACGCCTTGATTCGAGCGGGGCTGCTTCATTGGGCTGAGTTGGGGCTTGGTCTAGGCTAGGCATGAGTCATCTAGCACCTGAATTGCTGCTTTCCTTGCTGGTTTCCTTGGATTCCTACAAATAAGATCAAAGTGCAAAAGGCAGTGCCAAAACTGGCAAAGAAAGGCAAAAACAGCAATAAATCAAAGCTTTAGTCATGATTTCGATGCAAAGTCTGGTCAAAATAGCAATATAAATATGAGATATCACTAGACATGACATTATAGTTTAGATGCGTTATGTTTTTTAAAATTAAAAATAATTTAATTTATTTTATCTAATTTGTCAAAATTTTTGATGTAAAATATAAAAAAAATCTACCATAATAAATTTATCAAATTTTTTTAATAAAAATTTATTAGTTCAAAATTAATAATTTTTGCCATATAAACTTTGCATAAATTTCATGTCCAAAAAATATTTGCAAAAGTAACTTCTAAGAAGGATAAATTTCTGGCATAAATTCAAATCCATCAATAAGCAAAAATCAAGTGGGTTTAGATTGCATGTTGTAAGCGAGGTAATACATACCACGATTTTTAATTAATACTCTAGATTAGACATGAGCTATCTAATTATATTTACAAATATATTTAATTCTTAGATTAAATAATGATTGATACGACTATTTTGGAACAAATGCAATGTGGACACGGGAATTAATATATATCTTAGATTTACTCCTGTCAAAAAAAAAAAAAAAATGAAAGTATGGTGTGATTCATTACAAAATTAGCCATACCATCAAATTCCTTAGTAAGGTTTCCGTAGTAAGCAATACCAATGGTTTCCATTATAAAAGCACAGAGTTCCAATTTCATCTCTGTTTTCTTCTCGCAATTCATAATAATAAATGAATAAATTAGCAATACACTGGAAAACAAGCACCTAACACATTATTATAAAAAGAAGCATTTATAATAAATATATACTGATGGATTCCACGGTATTGTATTCTTTCTATGTTATCTTATAATTAAAAAAACTTTATAAATTCATACATAACTTCTAAAAAATCATAAAAATGCATAGAAATTCTTAAAATATAATTTTTAAGATTGACATACTTCACACCGGTTGAAAAAAATAATATTAATTTAATAAAAAAAAAACAATACAAGCATATTGATTTCTTACAAAAGAACTTTCCTATTCTTGTTCAAGAATGTGAAAGCTGCAAATCTTATGAATTTGCAGCTCAAAGTTTATCATGCATCAAATAATAAAAGCTCGATGATACAGAAATAATACCAATGTTGTCTATAAACAAAGACCAAACACATGATATTGGAAAATACATTTTGATTTTGCAATTTTGTAAGCCTACTGGTTGCGGCTAATTTTTTGTAAGCAAGTAGTATAAAATATTGTGTAGCATATTTAGAAAGTATGCATTTCAATTTCAATCCTCTTCTATAGAATTCTGATCTTAGAAAATGAGATGATAAAATAATCTAAAGCGTTAATTTTTATAAAATGATTTCAGTATGGTGCTTGAAAATGTCACGACTCACGAGTTTGAATGTGCCTTGATCAATGATTCAATGGTAATTGTGGCCGAAAACAAAAGAGGGTTTGAACTTTTAAATCAACCACACAAACTGAAAAGCACCACAAGATTCTCATAATAAATGTTCATTCACGGTCGCTTATTTCTCAAACAACCAGCTATAATTAACAGCTATGCTAAAAATTCAAAAACTAAAATCACCATTCAAAAATTTAAAAAAAATGAAAAATTGAACTCCTCGTTGCCTTTGGGAAGACTCAATATTGAGCAGTGGCCCCCACATGCAGTATCTAGTCGTTGCCATGGGAATACTTTGGTTGTTGTCGGAGGAAGAGGTAATTGGGGAAGAAAAAAAATCACGACCGTTAGATTTGTTATCATGGAGAAAAAAAGATAAAATTAAAGAAATAGAAGTAATATAGTCGTAAAGTAACGTCCCCACGTCGCCTCAGTAAATGAGTTTATTTTTTCTCTGCTAAGCGATAAATATAAAACTATATAGCATCGTCAAACCAAACGCAATTCCGTCAACTTTTATATTTAAAAAAGAAAATTGATAAATAAGAAATATAAACATTCCAAATTTCCAACCGCGCCTAACTACCTTTAATAAACGGTTATGGAATTAGGTCATCAATCCATAATCAAACACTGGTCTGGCTGGAGAGAGTTTACACCGGTGCATTGCTAGTTGCTACTTTCACTGACGGATGGGGACTGAATGCCTGCTAGAGGAGCTCATTTTGCAACCGACCACCGCAAATTTTAACTACCTTTAGATGGTGGGACCCATTTTTAATAACGAGATATTCTCGGTCCAAGCTTTTAATGGTAGGCCGGTATGGTAATAATACATGGGTGTTTTCTTTTCTTGTAAATGGAAGAAGATGCATGGAATATTTGAGAGGACGGTGGTGGCCTGGTGGGCCTCAGCACTCAGACCGTGATGGCTTCTTGTTGTTGTGGGATATAAAAACATGTGTTGTGAATTTATTTGACTGAGCACCGCATGTCGTGAATAAACAGTATTATGTTTTCCAAAAGGAGCTTTCGCACATTTCACCCACAATTTTGCTACATAATTGTTGCAACCTTAGCAATATCAATTTTTATAATTTTCACAGTTATGTAGAACCCCAAACATGTAAAACAAAAGTATTGAACTCTGGAAGAATTATAGTTCTAAATAAATCATTAATTTGCATTGAAAGTTAAATTAGATTCATCTGTTTTCGTAGTATTAAGCGATCAACAATGCTTTACCAATCGGATCATCCGCATATGAAATTTAATAGTTTGGCGTTAATGTTTTTAAGTTTGATGAGATAGGCCCCTTAAATGTACTTTAATATATGAAATTTCAACCATTTTGTACAATTTGAGGTGTATCGTAATTAAATAATAAATTGGACCATTACAAAAATAGTCATTGATGTTTTTAGAGCTATTTCAAAATTATTTATTATGCACTTGAAAAAATAATGGATTTTTCAATATTAGTTGAATACTGTATGATTTATTGTAAAATGTGCCGCCTTATAAACATAATTTGGTTTTGCATTATATACAAAATAGGAATCAAACTGATCTAATAGACAATATGCTTATTTTTTTTACTATGTTAGTGTCAAGCTAATTAAAATAAGACAAAAATAAATTCATTTAGTCACAAATAAAGTTATATTGTTTTCCAGATAATGTACATATTCATGGTGCATAATGAAAATAACTGTCATTAATAGAGAATAGATTCAATCAAATCATTTACCCTGACTTCCCATTAAATTCCGTTATATCTTAATTTTGAAAGTTCAAATGGTCGATTCAAACTATTATATATATATTATTTTTAAATTTTAGAAACCTTCAATCTAATCCGTTCTAGATGCTCTAAAATGGACAATTTTTTAAATTACGAAAAAATAGTTAAAAAAATTAAAAATGAAAATTTGGTCTGCAAAAAAAAAATTATATGGAGATCATATTGAATGTTTTGATTGATCATTTCAATTTTCAAAATTGAGATCTCAAAGAATTTAATCAGAATTCCAGTCAAATGAATTTGATTGAATCTATTCTCTCATAACCTGTATCTATCACGTCCAGCGTGAATGCGTGATGAGAGAGGTTGCATACGTGATTGTCCCTTACTAGTATCATATCCCGTCCATCGTGATAAGAGAGGCTGCATACGTCCCTTACTAGTTCAAGGAATGGAATACATCAGTAACTTGTTACATAACTTGCCACTGAGAACATGCACAACCAATCCCGATGCTAATGGGGTGTCAATGTAGGGATGAAAACGGAGCGGATTTTATCCACTCCGATCCGTATCCGAATTAAAAAAATGCGCGTAATATCCGATCCGTATCCGTATCCGAATATATCCGTATTCGTATTCGTATCCGCTAAAAAAATATGGATGCGGATATGGTTTTGAGTTTTTTGACAATATCCAATCCGTATTCGTATCCGACATGGATATTATCCGTATCCGATAGATATTAATCCGTTTATCCGTATCTTTAACGGCATAAGATGATTAATATAACTACTTATCTACATTAGAGAATACTTTTATTTAGATAATACTTAATTTTTTATTAGATAAATTCTCTTACAATAATATTTTCATTTGGATTAGTAACATAAAATTATTTTTATTTTCTATTATTGAGACGATTACATATGATAACAACACTAAAATTAATTTTTTTCTCTAATCATGATGATTACATATGATTAATATATTATTTTAATATATGATGACAATTAAGGTAACATGATATGATTTGACATTGAATAGTTAAATATACTGTTGGAATTCAAATTGTGGAAAGACTGAATTTATTAATCAATCCTATTAGATTTGTACTTATGTGGTACTTGCAATTTTAGAATGTCTCTTATTTGCATTCACTTTTAGCCTTTTATTTATGTGTTGATCAAAGTTGAAACCCAACAAATAATTTTTCTTATTTTGATTTTAAAGAAGTATACTTCTAAAGTTGTACATTGTAATTGAAGGCAATGTTATTAAAATTAACTTTCATATTTTAAAGAAATGCTCATTTGGCTCAAACTATGAAAAATAGTAGATATTCACATGTACTACTACTGATCTTGACGAAGTACTAATATAGACACTGAGTATATTGAATAATATTATATTTAGACAAAATGCTATTGTAAATAAATAAAAAAGATTAAAATGTTATCCGTATCCGACAAAATATATTCATATTTGACTCCGTATCCGAAAATATCCGAACCGTATCCGTATCCGTTTAATATCCGAACCGTATCCGTATTCGAACGCATTCGTATTCGTATCCGTATCCGGAAAAAAATATGAATGCAGATATGAAAAAACCAACACCCGCTCCGTATCTGATCCGTTTTCATCTCCAAGTGTCATCCGTCATGCATTCCCTTCTGTGGGGCTTATTCCACTTTTAAAAACCCAGTTGAAAAGAGAATTAGATAATTTTTTTTTGGCAATACAAAAGAGAACTAGATATTGGTAGAAAGAAAAAAGTACAATTGTCATGTATTATATAGTAGTAGTGAGGTTTTTCAAATGATATTTGCATTATAAATTTATATTATTTTTTAATACATCTTCGAATGAATGAAAATTCAAAAAACTATTTAAATAAATTGACTAATACTTTACAAATTTGCACATTTAAGAATATTGCATGATTATATCCACATTATTCTTTAAATTAAGGAAAATTTTCTTTCTAAAAATAGTTAATTTGCCCTACATATATGTATTATTTGGATTTTTAAAACAATTGTTTTTAATTCTGGTTTTCTCATATATGAATCATGATTTTAGGAATCAACAAATTATTTTTCGAACTTTGAATGTTATTATAATCCGTTATGCATTTTTTTTGGTAACATAGTCATCTCATAAATTAGGTCCACGATCTGAGACCATACACTTGAAAAAAGACCTTTTCTCCTTAAATATCAGCCATGCATATACACGTCATAATTGTTGCACGAGATCTTTGCCTAACGGAAACTTCATTTTAGAAAAGTACAGTCCACCAATCAATGGCAAGCACTGATAGAGGCCCCGCTAAAATTATTCGCATAACGGATCCTCTTGGCTTAATTCCAACATTAATTTGATTTTGTCAATTTAATCGCAACCACCATTTGCATAGGCTGAGCTATGAACATTTTAATAATATTTACCAATGTATCAACTATTAGTCTTTTTTACATTGGACTAAATTTAAACTATTCATTTAGAAAGATAAATGCTTGTGATTGATTAAGACTTGTATGAAGAGTTTAGATTTGAGCCCATGTAAAAAAAAAATAATAATACTCAACAGAATTACTCCAACTATTATTATTCCTATTTTTGGCTCAATCTGGAATATAAATCGTCTCTATGAGATCAATAATGAAATCATTTTTATATTTTGACGTGCGTCAAATATATTTGAAATTTTTTAAGGCAAATAACTATATAATATAAAAAGAAATAAACGGAGATGTTAATTTATGATGAAATATGATGAAATAAAAGAACAAGAGGTTAATTAGCATTTTATTTGTTCAACCTAGTCCCAATGATCATATGGCGAGTAACTAGTAAAAAAAAATCGCAAGAATATAATAGCAATTTTGGAGGTCCGTGAGAGGGAAAAGAAATTGATTTCTATCAGGATCTTGGTTGTCAGTAACATGCCACACCGGACTTGGTTCTCTGTCAGCTACAGAGGATTGAGACACATAATTGGAGACCACACACCAATTTACATTCCGAAAAATTGTCCACCTTTGCTTATTTCCTGCCATACGTAGAAATTTTATTTCACTAACCAAATCATTAATGCAACTGGAAAAATGCAAATTGCTTAATGGGATTGACTTTGTAGATACTGTGCAATTACCGAGAATTTTTGAAATTTGATCCTACATACTTTGCGTCAAACTAAGATAATAAGATCGCTTTAATTTCAGATATGGATATTCCAGTCACTACATCTAACAGTTTGAAGGGCGGAATTAGAGAATGACAGGCAAAATTGAGATCCTCTTTATTGAGTTTGACGCTAATAAAGTCAAATTAAACATTTATTGATAATTATGTCAAAATTATTAAAATTTTAATATATTACAATGTTTATAGGGAGTGGTTAGTATCAAACATATAGGACACACACACTTCTCCAACGCGATAAAATTTTAATTTTAAAAATTGGAATAGCCGATCCAAACCGTTTAAATTATTCTATGTTATAAAATCTTCATGGAGACCAAATTTAATATTTTTTCAAATTTTTTTTACTATTTTTTTGAAATTTTTCAATATGCTCAATCTAAAAAGTTCTGAATCCTCCAATTTTGAAAATTCGAAAAAATAGTTAGAAAATATGAAAAATATAAATTTTATTTTCAAGGATATTTTAATATAGAGATCATATTGAGCGGATTGGATCGACCGTTTGAAGTTTTAATATTTGACGTTTGGATCGTGTTTGACGTCCTATATGTTTGATTCTAACATTACATGATAACGACATTCGATTTCCTTCTAATGATGTGTCTACTGACGGTTCAGAATTTTCAATTATTATAAATTAATTTTAAACTATATTGTTCAAATAAGAAAACAAGAAGCCTCTCACTGCATAACAGCAGTAGCGAAGGCATCAAGTCGTCTGGTTTAAATCCAGCTTTCAGCTACTGCTTATCAATTTTTGTTCTCTTGTCTACTGACGGTTCAGATTTTTTTTTTCTCTTGTTTTTCTTTATAAAAGAGAAAGAAAGCAAGAGGAAAAAAAATTAACAGATTCGTTGCTTTCCTTTTTTATTTTTACTATTTTATTTGGAAGAAGTTTGTATCCGCGTTTGTATCCGCTTGGGCACATTGACTAGAAGAGTCGACCAACAACACTAATTAATTGACAATTTGACACGTGTGCTAAGTAGGGTCCATTTCGTCGTTGAGGAAACATTTTATTCATCTTGTTTATTTTTAGATTGACAACTCATTGAGCCTAGATTAACATCTAACTACCCAAGTGAGTCTAGATTGATGTGTACTTGTAATAGTTTATTTTTAGTTAATATAGGAATTTCGAACTTTTAGTTTAAAAAGGTCTGCATTGCATATACGCCCTTGTACTAAAAGATGTCTCCATTGCCACATATTCCAGTTCCCCTCTATTCTACATCTCAGTGTTGCATTTCTATTTCCACCATATGCATCCACCCTGTGGAAATGCGGTCTTCCATTTACTGCGAAAGTCTGGATATTTGCACTTATGAGAGTGTTAGGGAAGATAAGGGTAGGACGCTTGCGCAGAAAAAGAAAGCGGAATGAGAGTTCCAGGGAGAAGGGGAGGGAAAGGGAAGAGGAGGGCTAAGACGAGCGTGCCTTCTATTTTTAGTGATGTCCAAAGAATTATTTCCAAAATTAGTAATTTGATTGTTTGATTGTAGTTATCCGCCAATTAGAATAACACTATAGAAACCATGCACATGGTTTTAATTGGTCCAAAGTTTACATAACAAAATTGCCAGAATAATAATTATTGTAAGTAACACTTTGGCAACATTTATACATGGCAAAATACCAATTAGTTATACCCATATGAAAGGTACTCGGCGTAAACCAACCTTAATCCTGTTTTGACATGTATTAGGCAACTACTACGTTATTGCACTACATAAAATAAAGAGATGAAATATAAACCAGTTGTGGTTGACAACAAACAAAAGCATAATAAACAACCTTTTTATATTCTTCTGTCGGTTACATTAAGTCGTCCTTGAAATTTTTCATTGTTATACATGTACTTATTACTCTGGGCCGTTTGGATCGCTTAGGAATATGAGCAATAGCCTATTTTTAGACAGAAAATATTAGAAAGTGTATAACTTTGTGAAGAGTTTGAATGGTTAGGAATAAATTTACGTCTAGAAAGAGGCTATTCCTATTATTCTTAAGCGATCCAAACGGCCCCCAAATACAACCTAGTCTTGCTTTCCGGATGTACATCATATTTTATGAACAAAACAAAATGTCATGGAACAATAAAGTAGGTTTCTAGTGGATTGTGAAGAAGAGAGCATTTTACTTCATCAATTTTTTAGCAGCATTAAAACTTGTACATTTCTTGTCCGATGCAAAGTGAAGGAGAGACTTTTGTTGTTAAATGAGGCTTTTTATGATAATTTATACGGCAGGCTCGAAAAGTTACCCTCGAGTGGTTGAAATTAATGGGTTTGTTGCCAACCTATTTCTCTCGCCTGTGGAAAAAGACCGCATGTTTTTCTGGTTTTATTTATTAATTAATTTCTTTTTTTCTAAGAAAGCCCTTACAATTTCTTTTTAGTATGTCAAAAGTGTGTATAAGTATGAACTTATTTTTACTTCAAACTAAATATAGATTATGCACAATTAATATCAAAAGAAAAAACAAATATGAACCTATGTACAATATATTAGTATAAATTTTGATCCATGACATGTTTAAAGTATTTGTAAAAATTAAATATTAATGTATGAAAATTCACATAGGCAACGCATTAAAAACCGAGACAGCATCAGTGTTAATTTTACCGCCAGTTACAGTTAGCAGTAGCACACCTCGTGTACCTCATCATATCATCAAAGTTGATTGTTTGGGCCTTTAATTTGAGCAATTAAGAAAGGGAACTTGTGATAAATTGATTTACTGTTTATTCTTTATTCATCACAAGTACTTTCCAAACAAAAGGACAAACAATTATTCCGCATTTTATTTCATGCAAGGGACATGAGAAATTGACTTGCAAAAGAAACCCCAATTAGTCATGGCATGCCATTTCATCTAGATTCGGCCACTTCCACCTTTTTCATTTCTCACGCTTTTGTGCCCAGATAGATTCTTGCCTTGTACACTTCGTTTACAAAATGCAACCTGTCTGATAATGCTATTTGGTGTGTTGGCACTCGGCGCATGCAAAGCATGCATCACTCTGGCGGTGGTTGGATTATGGTTCTTTGTTTTATATAATTGAGCTTTTAAGAGATTTGATTTGCTCTTTTTCGTTGTTAGCTTGGTAGGAATTCGGGACCATGAGTGAAAAAGAAGTGCAGTTAGTTGGCATTAGTCCTTTTCTTTACACTTGCTTTGCTCTCCCTTCACACACCCTTTCAGGTCTTGACTTGAACAACTTTAGCATGAATTTGGTCTTAAAAGTGGAATTTAGTTTTTACTTTTTAGGCATATTAATCTTGAGAGTTTTTTATTTTATTTTATAATTGATGACATAACATATTTTATATTGACCGATTTTAGGCCCATAACATAATTTAATTAATTACATATAGGCTTATATTCTGCCTTATCACTAGGGCTGCAAAATGGTCGAATCGAAACTAGGGTGTTTCGTTGATGAAACTGACTATCAATTTCATTAATCATTTTGTTTTAGATGAAATGATCGAAATCGATGAAATTTTTGTGATTTACACATGGACGAAATCGTTTCATTGTTTCGTTAACCGTTTCATTTTGAAACGCAACTATATTCCTTAGCTGTTTCGTTTTATTTTTGACGAAACGAAACGAAATGGCTTCCGTTTTCAGCCCTAGTTATCACAATCACATAACGTAGTTCCAATTAATACAAGTAACTGAATGCAACAAGTTAAGGCCTATATCAGCCCATTTCTCTCTCTCAATGTACCAATTGGGCCAATTTCTACGTGGGTCTTGACTCTTAACGTTCGATATCTAATATTTTGACATCCGAACCCGTTAATTTCTTCCCCCGATATCAATTTCTTTCTCCTCTCCGGTCCGGACCAGGAGCCGATCAGAGTCTCACCTCATAAAACAAAAATCGCAAAACCCTACGCGAGAAAAGCGATCAATTCAATTCACCACCAATTCTTCCAATTTCTCTCATCGCCATGGACGTGCATCATCATCAGAACCCGTACGGCCTATCCGACGGCCATGCGCAGGCCTACGCACCTTCCCATTCGTACGACACCTACTACGCCGCCTACTCCCATGCGCCGTACGAAGCCTCCTCCTCCGCCTCCGCCTACTCCCACCTCTACTACGACTACTCCGCCTCCTACCAGCAGCCGCCGCCTCCTCCCGGCGTCGATCCCTCTCAGCACCATTACGCCGCGGCGCCCACCGACCGGATGGAGCCCGCTGCCTACTCCTCCCATTCGTCGGAGTATGCTGTGCCGATTGACGCGGCTCAGGTTTATTTTTGCCCCTTTTTTGTTGTTTAATTGGTACCCGTGTTGTTGTTTGACTTGTTTCATGTCTAGTTTTCTCTCTTATCTGGAGCGATTGAAGACCATTAATTCAGGAAATTGAGGTTACACAATTTGTAGTTACCTTTTCTTTAAAATGTTTCTGTACAAACCGAGAGAGCTTACAAAAGACCTAAGCATCAATAGCAAACCTAACCTTGGTGCAGATATGATAACGGCCATCTGCATTTTTGCCATATAGACGATCAAAGTGGACACTTACGAACAAATAAGTGTTGTCATCTCTTGTTTAGATTTTTATATGCATATTCAATTTATTTTTATTGATCTTATTTGTTTGTATGTGTTCACCTTGTCTATTTTATGTGTTCACTTTATGTTTAGCGATGGCAAAACTGCAGATGGAAGTAATCAATTTCCACCTTGGTGTATACTTAGTTTCATCAGATAATGCAGAAACATCACTGAAATCTCTTATTTTAAGCTACACAAGGACTGTACCAGCAGAGTGGTGTTCACCAAAAAGATAGAAACATTAGTAGAATAGTAGTATACCTTTTGCATCATCAACATCTTATGTACTTACCGCTTACAGAACAACAAAACTAAGACCAGCTTAACTGGTGTTGAACCCTGGTCCAAATATGATCATTGTTACGTCTAAACTTTTTATTTTATGATTGGATTCAACAAAATGTTGCAATTATTGTTAGATGTCATATCTTTAATTTTTTTGTTGGGTCGATATATAGTTTTAACATATTTTCTCTTAGGATTATTAGTATTACTTTCTACCATTGTGGAACCTTCTAGGTCCAAATTAAAATTGTGTGAAACAAAATTAATATAATCATCATCAAATTTGTAAAGGACACAATCCCAGTTGGATGATCGGTATAGTATATTGTCCTTTCCAATGTATAATAACTAATAAATGTTTTATTACGTTTATAAGAAATCTTAAATCATAAGCAGTTATTGCTGCATTCTTTGTTCATCTCCTTTGGTACTGAAAGGCTTATGAATTATTTAGGTTATATCAACTAGGATTTATTATGAGAGGATCAAGCAAACCTGCTCATTTCTCATGAGGAGACTGATCGGTCACAATTATTTAATCCCTTCTATTCCATATCACATTCTGGTCGATCTTTCCTGGGGTTGTTATTTCTTGATGATTCAATTAGTGTTGTTTTTGTCCTCATCAAGTTTCCTACAATTGTTGATGTAGAATGTATTTAAATTACCAGTAAGCTAAAAAAATAGAAAATATATGCATGCAAGTATTTGTTTAGTTATCTAGCTTGACAGGTTAGGAACTCAAGAATTCATGGTGTATGGGCTTCACTGTTTGTAAACTAGAGCTTCTTTGATTTCTTTCTTCATGTGGTTCTTACATGGCTTCATGTTGAGGTAAGTTGGCAATCTCCTAAGGGATTATTTGGCAAGTGGTGGTGATGGACAGAGAAGGAGAGGGAACCCTTACATGTAACATATGTGGTGATAAATTTGAGGTCTTGGAGGTAAAACATTTTTCCTCCAACAGTGCATTGTTTCCCCTTCCTTCACTCTCCTCAACCTGCAAATGAATGGAATAATAAGGTTGTTGATTCAGTTGGTTAACCAGCTTGAACCAATTAACCTTTTGTAACCAAACAACTGATTTAATCATCAGTGCAACTAATTTTCTGTTATCGTTATACTTGATCTAATCTAACAATCTAGTTATGCGAGGTAACCTGCTTCTTTCTTTGGATTCACAAGAACAAAATTTTGTATCCATGTCATCATAGATTGCCTTGTGGACCTCCTGCTAGATTGTTGTGATTTTGCTTGCTATCGTCTAATTTCTCAAATCAATGATGACAGCTTATTGCTGGAATCTGTTCGCTTTTAGTTTAAACAAGATAATTTATCAGGGTGTTGCCAAGTGTGTTTTTGATCAAGTAAAAGCGCCTACTATTCAGTCTTCAGGGAGTACTGATGGGAACACCTAGTGGCAACTTACCCTATCTCAAGACAAATCTTGTTGTCACCTTGACTAAAAGTTGATGTCTAGATCTTGATTTGAGAAAGTATAATGATTTGTGCAGCAACAGGGATAGTAGTAGCAGTGAAATTAGAGATCTAAACATAGAAGTTGACTCTTGCTATTTCTTTTCTCTCTTGTAGATTCATGATTTGGTTTTGTGTGTGCGACTTTGGTTATAAGGTCCTGCATTTCACCTAAGAATGGTGGTTTTTATGGCTCTTTATTTTTCTTATTTTTTTAGTGTTTAATGATTTGATACTGTGACTTAGTTCTCCTAGTCGCTTTCATGGTTAGGAGAAAAGAACAGAAATAGGGAAACGCTGGCTGTTGGCCTCTTTTCCTAGGAAAAAAACAACTGTGTTTTCTATCAGAATGTGTCATATCTTACTTATACACATTATGGAAAAGAAAGATATCTCTATAAATTTATTTGAGCTAGCAATCTGTTTAATCAAATTGCAGATCTCTGGTCCTGCATCAGTGCTGAAAGCACTAACCACACTTCTTTTCCAAGACCAGAGATTCTTTCAGCTTCAATATGCCCCAAAAGAAAGTTTACTGTTCGATAATTTGAGCAGAACTTTCTAAATTATTTAATATTTGCAGGGCGGCGGCGGGGGCAGCAGCAGCAGGGGTCAATTCAGAGGCCGAGGTGGCAGGAGGGGTGGCAGGGGAGGCTTTGGCAGAGGCAAATTTAGAGGACGTGGCCGTGGCAGGGGTGGTGGCAGGGGGCAAGAGCCAGCACAACCGCCAGCACCTAAACCAGCACGCCAACCTAAGCCCCATGCTTGGTGTGACATTTGCCGTGTCGACTGCAACAGCCTTGAGATCCTGGAGCAGCACAAATCGGGGAAGCGACATAAGCGCACTGTTCAACGGATCCAAGAGTATGAGGCCCAACAAAAACAATTGGCTGGTTATCAATCAACAGTTGTGGTTTCTTCCACTAACAGTGAAACGGCTCCATCTGTTGCTGACAGTGTGCCTCAAACTTTACCTGCGCCTTGTGCAGTATCGGTTACTGCAGTAGCTAATGGGGCAAGTACAAGTAACCCTCCTACTAAGATGAAGATTTCTGAGGAACACAACAAGGAAACAGGAGCGCTAAACCAGCCCATCACTGAGGGACAATCAGAGGCTGTGAAAACCGAATCGAGTGGGACACAAGCACCTCCTCCTTCAGAGACTAACCTGGCAGAAGCTGCACCTTCTGGTAAACAACCGTTTCCAAAGAGGCCCAGGCCTGATGGATATGGCCTTGGGTTCATGTATGGCTTTGGTGGTGACAGGTTTGATCGAGGAGGTAGAAGGGGCAGATGGGTTGACCGTGGGGGGAAGCGGCCCAGACGGTTTGGAGAGTTCCAGACATGGCCTCCTATGCCTATGCCAATGCCAATGATGCGTCCTTATCCAATGATGCCACCTGTGTCATCACCGGGGCCAGCTTCACATGTTCCAAGGGTACGACCCATTGTGTGCACATTGTGCAATGTTACCTGCGACACACCTGCAGTGTTTGAGACTCACGTCTCTGGCAAGAAGCACCGGAACAACATCAGCAAATTCCAGAGCCCCAACACTGTCTTTGGGCCAATTACGGTTTATATCCCACCAGGACAGCCAACACCATATCCCCTAAATGGACCAGAGCCTGTCTTTTATGGTCTGACAACACCTGAACTGATTCAGCAGCATGAGATGTTAATGCGGGATATGGAAGACGATGACGAAGAGGAGGTGGATGCAGATGATGATGGTCAGAATGAAGGAAATCCAGAAGATGGAGCTGAAGATGATGGTCAGGATGAAGAAACAACAGACAATGGAACTAATGGTGTATCCAATGCTGCAGAAAGTATAGAGCAGAATGAATCCGTGATGGAACTTACTTCTGGTTCTACTGGTCATGCTGTGCCAGGATTACAGACCAATGCAGAAGCGTCTGTGGAAGCTGTGATGGGGGAGAAGTGATCGGTTAAGCTGTCATATGTTACTCAGTTTGTGCGGCATCTGTTCTTCAGATGTCAGTTGTCTGATTGGCGCTCTGTATGAGCTTGACGTGTTTCTATAAGTGGTAGTATTTTAATTTTAGTTTATGCCATAATCTAGTTGTTGAGTCTGATACTAGTGGTTGGTTTCATAAGAGTTGAGAACTCAATTTGCAGCTCGTTGATTTGTTGGTATGTTCAAAACTACTTTTACTTGAGCAGTAGAACACTGCAATTTGAGTTCTTAGACATCTTTTTGAACGTTTAAAAATGCTGCTAGTGTACTTGCTGCATTTTTCTCTCAACCAGATTTTGTTGAATTGTGGAATATTTAGAAATTAAACATGCGTCATGCGTAAACTGCTGCTACTATACTTGCTGCATTTTTCTCTCAGCCAGATTTTGTTGAAATGTCGAATATTTAGAAGTTAAACATGCATTCTAGACCATCGCACTAGGTCTCTCTTTTGATCTCCTTCCCTTCGACCTTCTCTCTCCTTTCCTTCCATCTCCTTCCCTCTGTCTACATGTGAATTCACATAAAATGAATAGATTAAACAAACAAAGTGAACACTTAATAAAAGAGTAAACTCACTTGACAAACAAAGTGATTTAAAAAATAAAGTTGAACAATAAATATAGAAATAAAACGGATAGTTTAAACAAAATAAAGTAAACACTTATAATAACTAAATTGAACATATATAATATCATAAACTGATATAAAAATTAAAATGAAAATTTGTAACAACAAAATTAAACATTTACAATAAACAAAGTGAACATAGGTAACATCATAAAATGAACTGATATAACAAATAAAATGAACACTTATAATAACAAAATTGAACATATACAAGAAACAAACTGAACTTATAACATCATAAAATGAACTGATACAACATGAAAGGTAAATAGTACCCAGATAAAATAAAGTGAACAATTATAATAAAAAGGTGAACTTTATAGCAAATACAATGAACACTTTGTAACAACAGAGTCGACACTAACAACAGTCGAGGAAAAAGACAAATAGAAAGGAAACATATTGGATCGCAAAGGAGAAAAAAAAAGCGAGAGGAAATAAGGGGAACACAGAGGAGAGGAAAGAGAGGAGGAAGAGCGCTCATCGTTCAAGTACTAGAGGAAAGTGAAAGGGAGTCCGGAAGGTCAAACGAAGGAGGGGAGCACTGAGAGAAGGGACCCATTCGGACAGAGAGCGCCGGAGGGAGCGATGGCAACAATGGTAAAATGAGAGGCGACAGTAATCAATTTTTAATATAAAGTAAACCTATTAAGAGGCCATTATATTAATATTTAAAGAGTAAATGTTAAATAAGACAAAATCAATGTGCACCCTCATTAAAAATTTCCCTGTTGTCATATATATAGAGTTTAGCTATGGTGAGATGCATCTAGAGATGAAAACGGACCGAATTTTATCCGCTTCGATCCATATCCGAATCCCAAAAATGCGCTTAACATTTGATCCGTATCCGAATCCGAACATATCCGTATTCGTATTCATATCCGCCAAAAAAAATATGGATGCAGATATGGTTTTAAGTTTTTTGATAATATTCGATCCGTATTCTTATCCGACATGGATATTATCCGTGTACGATAGATATTAATCCATTTATCCGTATCTTTAACGGTATAAGATGATTAATATAATTACTTATCTACATTAGAGAATACTTTTAATTAAATAATACTTTATTTTATTAGATAAATTTTCTTACAATAATATTTTCATTTGGACTAGTAACATAAATTATTTTTATTTTTCTATTATTTGACGATTATATATGATAACAACACTAAAATTAATTTTTTCTCTAACCATGATGATTACATATGATTATATATATTATTTTAATGTATGATAACATTTAAGGTAACATGATATGATTTGACATTGAATAGTTAAATATACTATTGGAATTCAAAATGTGGAAATACTGAATTTATTGATCAATCATATTAGATTTGTACTTATGTGGTGCTTGTAATTTTAGAAGGTCTATTATTTACTTTCACTTTTAGCTTTTTTATTTATGTGTTGAAAGTTGGAATCCAACAAATAAATTTGCTTACTTTGATTTTAAAGAAGTTCACTTCTAAAGTTGCACATTGTAATCCAAGTCAATGTTATTAAAATTAACTTTCATATTTTAAAGATTTGCTCATTTGGCTCAAACTATGAAAAATAATAGATATTCATTCACGTGTACTACTAATGATCTTGACGAAGTACTAATATAAACACTGAGTATATTGAATAATGAGATAGGCTAAAATCAACCACGACTGACGGATGGACCCGTCAGCTACGATTATATTTCAATTTTCGAGATTCTAATGACTAATCTAAACCGTTCAATATTTACTCCATATTGAAATCTCATTGGAGACCAAATTTTATATTTTTATGATTTTATTTACTATTTTCTTGAGATTTTTAAAAATCATAGTTATTGAAGGGTCAATAATTGTTTAGATTAAGAATTTTGTAAAATACCAAATAAATACTAAAAAATTTTAGAAAAACATAAAATTTTGTCTCCAATGAGATTTCAATATGGAGAACACATTGAACGGTTCGGATCAACTGCTAGAATTTCAAAATTTGAGATTTGATCCTAGTTGACGATCTTATTCGTCAGTCGCGACTGATTTTAGCCTATCTCTTGAATAACATTATATTTACATAAACTACTATTGTAAATAAATAAAAAAGATTAAAATGTTATCTGTATCCGACAAAATATATTCGTATTCGACTCCGTATCCGAAAAAATCTGAATCGTATCTGTATCGGTTTAATATCCGAACCGTATCCGTATCCGAACGCATTCGTATCAAAAAAAATATGAATGCGGATATGGGAAGACCAACATTCGCTCCGTATCCTATCCGTTTTCATCCCTAGATGCATCACAAAAACCTTCCGTGAGCTGCGATCAAAACTCATGAATCTTGTTCAAAATGACCGATCCAAACCGTCTAATATGATCTCTCTATCGAAATGTCCGTGCAAACTAAATTTTACATTTTTTTCAAAATTTTTAAGTTTTTTTTTTTAATTTTAGAAAATCGTTAATCTAATTAGTCATGTACCGTTCAAAAGTGTCATTTTTAAAAATCTGGAAAAAATTCTTAAAAAATGTAAAATTTGGTCTGCAAGAAGATTTCAATAGCGAGATCATATTACATGGTTTAGATTGATCATTTTGAAGTAGATTCATGAGTTTTTATCGCATCTCACAGAATGTTTTTTATGCATCTCACCATAGCTAAACTCTCTCTATATATATATAGGAATGCTGAAATACTATGCATAAAACAGATGGTCTTCATGCTACAGATTCGTTCTTAAATATAATGTTTCAAACAATCGATCCAAACCGTTTATTATCTTCCTCATATTGAAATCTCATTAGAAATAAAATTTTAATTTTTTTTTACTATTTTTTTTCAAATTTTTTAAAATCGCTGTTATTGAAGGGTTCAAAATTTATTAGATTAAGGATTTTAAAAAAATGATAAACATAGTAAAAAAATTTAAAAAAAATGTAAAATTTGGTTTCTAATGAGATTTCAATATAAGAAAGATAATGAACGGGTTGGATCGATAGTTTGAAGCATGAAATTCAAAAATAAATCCGTAGCACGAAGGTCATCTGTGCTATGGCATAACATTTTAGCAATCCTATATATAGAGAGAGTTTAACTATAGTGAGATGCATCACAAAAAATCTTCCGTGAGATGCGATCAAAACTCATGAATCTGGTTCAAAATGATCGATCCAAACGGTACAATATGATCTCGCTATTGAAATCTTCTTGCATACCAAATTTTATATTTTTTTCAGAATTTTTAAGTATTTTTTCGGATTTTTAAAAATGACAGTTTTTGAACGGTACAAAACTAATTAGATTAACGATTTTCTAAAAGTTCAAAAAAATACTTAAAAATTTTGAAAAAATGTAAAATTTAGTCTACATGGAGATTTCAATAGAGAGATCATATTAGACGATTTGGATCGGTCATTTTGAACTAAATTCACGAGTTTTGATCGCATCTCACTGTATATATACATTTTTTGTGATGCATCTCACTGTATATATACATTTTTTGTAATTAAAAGATGAAGTGTTTAGTTACCAGGCCAAGACCAACGCGTTAGTTTCATGGGCCAAGTGCCGATCCAGTACAACCGTATCTTTTGCGCATCTCCTCTCTGGCTCTCTCGCTCTCTTTCTTACAAAACAAAGACCTTCACTCATTCTCATTCTTGTATCGAAGGAAATCAGGGGGGCGTGGGGATTGGGAGTGATAGACACAATCGACGAGACAACAGCTAGCGATGGAGTTTCTAGTACGGACAGTCCCTGCCACACCTTCTCCTTTTCACCTCAGGGGAACGCGAACTCTAACGCGAAGGAGTTTCATTTGTCGTTCGCAGTCTCGACCTCCGCCGTCTCGAGGGAAGAAGCGGCTGGAGCCAGAGCTGCTGCCTAATGCTCGCCGCCTGAAGCACGACCCCGACTGGACCGGCGGCGGCTTCAGCCTCGGCGTCGATTTCGGAAATGTCAAAACTGGCCTTGCTGTTGGCATGAGCCTTGCTCTCCCTCGACCTCTCACTGTACTCTACTCTCCCTTCCTTCTGCTTTTGTTTGTTTTTCTATTTTTATTATTTGGTATCTTTGAGACTGGAGATTGATTTTGGATTAGGTACTGAGGATGTCGGGTAAGGAGCTTGAGGTTAGACTTATTGAGCTTGCGCAGAAAGAGGTTAGTTGTTAGTTCACTAAATTTGATTAACTTTCTTTTATTTGCTATTAGGAGGATTGCTAAAATGCTATGCATAGTACGGATGTCTTTCGTACTACGGATTCGTGCTTGAATTTCATGTTTCAAACAACCGATCCAAACCGTTTATTATCTTCTTCATATTGAAATCTCATTGGAGACCAAATTTTACATTTTTTTAATTTTTTACTATTTTTCTCAGATTTTTTAAAATACTTAATCTAATAAATTCTGGACCCTTCAATAACAGTGATTTTCAAAAATCTGAGAAAATATTAAAAAAATAAAAAAAATATAAAATTTGGTTTCTAATAAGATTTCAATATGTAGAAGATAATGAACGGTTTGGATCGATTGTTTGAAGCATGAAATGCAAGAATGAATCCATAGCACGAAGACCATCTGTGCTATGCATAGCATTTTAGCAATCCTCTTGCTATTAGTACAATCCTGCTGGTATCTGTTATAGTGGATTTTTTAATCTATTGTAGGATGCTGATGAGCTGATAGTTGGCCTTCCACAATCATTTGATCTTACAGAAACATATCAGTCTCACAAGGTCCGTGCCTTTGTCAGAAAACTAGCAGTACGAGCTGCTGACACGTAAGTGTTCTGTTCTTTTATGTTATGCACAAGGTCTACGTTTGTTTTGGGTGGATTATGAAACATGCAAAACCTTGAACAATATATACGATTATTTTGAGTTATAATTATGTATCATTATTTGTATCCATGGATTGGTAAAGGCAATCTTTGTGAAAGTTCCTTCCTAGTATTATTTTTTTTTTTTAAAGGAGAGATCACCTGACAATTTTTGTTTTGCCAATCGTAAAAAACAATGTTTAATTTTAAAATTCAACATCATGGGCATTATTTTTATGGTTCGCATAGGATGTCTATGAGAAATGACGAGATTTGGTAAATCTACTTTTCATTTGCTTTTAAATGAACTGAGAAGATTGTAAGCTATATTCAAATGATCATCCCAGTTTATTGAAATTCTTCCATGATAAACAAAGATTACTGATAGCATCAATTTAAAACAGAACAGTGGCTTGAGGGTTTACCTGCAAGACGAGCACGGGACATCAAAAGATGCCCTGAACTACATGATTGATATGTAAGTACCTGCTGTGATACTTCTCTTTTTCAATTTTTCAAGCATGTTCTTTTTTTTTTTTCCTTTGGATATCATGGTCCTGATTTTCTTCCTATTACTGTTTCTAAGAAACTGAATTTTTATTGCAGTGGAGTGAAAAAATCGGCTAGGAAAGCTCAGTCTGATGCTTATTCGGCAGTCGTAAGTATTACAATGCTCTTTAATAGTCTTGGCCCATACTTGAACTTTAACTGGTACGAGTGCATAGGCTATGCTAAATTCCGGATCGTGCAATCTAGTCCTGAATTCACCAAACCTATTTTTTAATTTACCTCATTTTTTACCAAATTGTTTTCACTTAAGTGTAATTGTAATTTTTGGATTCTAATATTGAACGACAACAAAAATATAAGCAAACAAGCAAGGGGGAGTCCTTTTCCTTCAAACATGCAGTTTCAACTGTTGGTACCAAATGAGTGGCAGACAGTACAGAATCCGTGATTGTAGTTCCTTGGTACACTCGCTTCTAAACAATTAAAATTGACATCTTTTGAATAGATGGTACTGGAGAGGTACTTCGAGATGCGGGGTTTGGGAGTGGAGCTTGTTCTGCCCGATCAACTTGAATTACGCCAGAAGTTAAAGGCTGGAGTGCAGTCTAAAAGGGTGGATGACTTCTGGAAGGATGATGAGAAGTCAGGGGGGAATTTCTTTGGTTTTTTTTGAGTATTATTATTATATTTTGTGTAAGATAATGTCTTTTTTGTAGATAGTAACCACCTGAGTCACCTGCCAATTATACCGGTTATTGGTTGAATTTTGGCATTCTTTAGAGGATGAACTTTGAAAGCAACCTTTATTTCTGTATTCTCTACACTGTAAATTGATGAGGCCAATGTTATCGTTTTTTTTTTTTTTTTGTTCTTTCTGTACGTACGCTGGAAGTTGAAGGAATGGTTGTACTCCACTGGAGCTTTCAAGTGTTATTATTCTCGCACTAGCACTATATCAGACGCCTTAGCTTTCAAGTGTAATATTCTCGCACTAGCACTCTAGCAGATGCCTTATAAGTTATAAATTAACTCGGGTTTTTGATAGGGCCAGCCTGATAAAAGCTCGGCCCCAAATAAAAGAATAGGGAACCAAGCCCAAAAGAGGCCCACATCGGGAGTAAAGAAGCGGGAAAAGATAAAATCAAATAGCGCGTCCAGATAAAGTCGGAAAAACACGCCCCAACAGATTCACGTGTAGCCCCATACCGAACATGACTCGGGGGAATCTGGAAGCACAAGTGGGCTAACGGTTGTCGGGTGACGTCAGCATTCTGTTATAAGAAATAGGTCTATATATAGAGGGGGTAGATGATTGTAAGGGGGGTTGGCATTTTTGTAGACGAAAGAGCTTGTTGAATACAGATTGTAATCCTCAAATAATCAATAAAATACATTTTCCACTCATTCTCATCTCTAAACTCTCTCACGTTGTTAATCTCTACTAAAACTGAGCTTATCAGTTTTAATTGGGATGTAGGTTCAATCTCTAGCTCGATGCTACCAAATTATTTGCAAAAAGTATCTAATTTGGGATTAGTAAGTACAAATGACAAACTCTATCAATATAGAAACAACGCAAAAGATGTAATGAATTGTGACAAATAAGTGAATAACTGATATTTCCAAATTCCACCTTCTACATCCCTAAAAGTGTCCCGCAATCTCCTGTTGTGGCCCAACTGTTCTATACAACTGCTATTAAATGTACAGGTCTCACAACAAATAATTCCACCCAAACAATACAAGGTGAAACCACCGAAAATCTTTGGGAAAGAATCAATCAAAGCCAACCTAAAAAGCGCATCAGTACAGCTTACTGAACTCTGTACCTTGTGCGACCTCCCCCAATCTAGGGAAGAAAGGTTCTCTTTCGAGATGTGTCTGCAACGAGTCCATGATCTTAACCATTGAGGCCCAGACAAATGGCGCGGCACAAAACGCATAACCAAACAACGTCAAGGCCCTGACAATTCCATTCGAGTACCACGGGTAAGCCATAACAAAAAGAGAACCAGCCAACCCTATCCAAGTTGTCAAAACTGCTAGCGACGGAAGCACAAAGAAACTCGCAACGACAATGGCAAGAGATAAAGTGCCCAAAAGATAAAGGGGCCAACCCATGAGGGGGTGCACTGTGCGTGGAATGAGGAAAAAAGGAACTGTGTATGTGGCTAACATAGACCACAAAACCAGCACCTTGAGCATTCCTTGCATGAAAGCTGACCATTTCTCGGGACGCCGGTTATAGCATAACTTTGAGCATGCCGGCTTGACCAATTTTGTTACAATGATAATGCTGATGTATAGAGCAGCCTCAATTAATACCAGCGGCAGCTCTGATGCATAGCTGTTCAGAGTGAAATTAAAAGCATATTAGAATGTGGAGTTGGAGATGGAAAAAGATTTGCTTTCTAGAATTTTACTAACCCAAGATTATTGCGGCGTTGCTCGTGCCATGAGAGGCCAAGTGGTAGCACTGGCCAAGACCACCAGTACCATGGTTTAAACCATGGTGCACTCGGGAATGTGACAACACTGTTTGGTCCACAAGGAACATTCCAGCGAAGCTTTAGATCTGCAAGATATTGAAATTGACCATAATTTAGCAGACAGATAAAACAAAATGAAAAAAAGAAGGGGTTAGTACAGTGGGAGAAGATGTACTCACAATAGTAGGAAGCATCCATTTGATAACCAAGAGGCAGTCGATATGTGCCATTCACCTTGGTGCCATTAGCTGGGGGATAAAACATCGGCCGGTCAAGCAGATCAGGGAAGTAACTAACAAGGAAACCTTGATCAGCACCATCTGGATTACTACGGCCGATTTCTAGCTCATGAAGCATATTATCAAACACGTCCTTTGAAGGCTGTAACATTAGGGTACCCCAAAAATCATTATCAATTTCATGAGAAAGATGTTTCCAATCGAACCAATATCATGTAAACAGAGACCTGTCATTGGCATGAATTTTCATATCAAACCAGTGATCAGTACGAACTTGTATCATACTTCTACTGTAGGATATCCCTTTTTATAGTTTAGCTCCTTTTTTCATGCTAATTAGTTAACCGATATTTTAATAAAAAAATGTCAAAGTTATATAAGTTTCGGCAACAATTCACAATCAGCCCAAGATATTAATACTGGCATTTAGTAATAACTGCCAATTGAGAAAATGGTGAAGACCTTTTCCTACTCTGTGTAAAACCCATTAGTATGTAAAAAAACCAGAACTCAAGCAAAATATGCACCAAGGTTCTAAAATTTAAAACAGTGCATAATGAAGACTGAATTTACCCTCAATTATACAGTACAGGCCAACAGAACCTAAATGTACAAAATGCTATTGAAATCGGTAAATGTATGGTTGAAGACCTCGATATTACCTGAAGGACAAAGAGGCCGGTATGGAAGATGCATGGGTTTATGAAAACAGCGCAAAATTGGCCACACTGGAATAGCTCATCGGTGTTTTGCAAGAAAAGGTTGTCTGAATCAAGCATGACAACCCGATCATAATCCAACAGGTTCCAGGCATAGAGCTTGTTCATGGTTAGCTTAAAGCGTGGGTTGAAACCGCCTTGGAACTCATATGGGTTCTTCAAGTTTTGCACCGTCACTACCTTCAAACCATCCTCCTTTTCCCTGTTTTCATGGACCGAACTCATAGATTAATACAATTTGTCTTTACTTCCTTTTCTCCTTTTGCAAAAGAGGAAAATAAAAAGTCTGATTTGTTGACCAGTTTTTTTAAAGTTCAAGCTGATAAAAAGAAATTTTATTTTTTATATTCCCAAATTTTCTTAGTATATTGGATTTGTTCTAAACCACTCGAGTACAAGAATATAAGCAGGATAATGTCAATATTTTATTATCTCAATAATTAGTCAATAAATCAGAGTAAAATTGCTAAATGATGATTATCAATCAGATTTAAACTGAATTTATCATCTTTGTAAGTGCACTAGTAAAACATGCCAATTTTTTTTAGAAGATTTAACGAGCACCGGCTGCAAAACCTCGTAATGATTTTAATTTAAAAAATAATTTATTCAAACATGATGTTGAACTCGGTACACGCAAAGAAAATATTTGCTACAATAAAAAATTTTAAAAAATGATCTAGTTGACTTGAAACAAAAATATCTCAGCAACCACGTTCCAGCGAAGCAAACGCACCAAGTCAATAAGACCAAGTACGGTCTTTGGCGGAGAAAAAAAATACTAGCCGGTACATACAAATCCAAATCTTGTGGCGCGCGACACAGCGTGCAGCGCACCACAGGCCGTCCGATCAAATCTCAATGGATGAGGGAGCCCCGTGCATGTAACAGATTGTAAGGCCCGAAAAAATGTAACCCGTCCAGATTTGATCGGACGGTCCGTGTGGCGCGATTCGGATTGCGGTACATACTACAGCTAATAGCCTATTAGTTATGGTAGATTCCGTAATTTGAGCTAAAATCAAGGGCCATTTCTGGAGAAATAATTTTTCAAAAAGTTGTCTAACCGCGTCTCTTTAATTTCCCAAGAGCTAAACCCAGGTCAGACTGTCAGAGAAGAGAGGAAAATTTGTAAACTAAGGAAGAGAAGTCAAAGATTTTACACTTATTTCGTCTGTTTTTATACTTGAAAGTAGTCAAATTTAACAAAATAACACTGTTAGTGGCTTCGATTTTACAAGTGTACGATTGATGAAATAGCCGAAATAAAATTATCAGCTCTTTATACTAAATTAAAACTGATTTACTAAAAGATCGAAAAACAGGAAAAAAAAAAAGAGAAAAGAAAGCGTGTTCTTTTAGTCACAAGAGCCATGACAACATGGTAACGACTTCTATGCTAAATAGAGAGTTTTTTCAAAGTTATAAGAAACAACAAATAGGAACGTCCATGCAACAGTGTGTAGCGGGTCAACATGCCCAAGCCAGGCTTGCAGAGATTCTTAGCTTGATTAAGTCGCTACACGGGTCACTAGACAACTATGAATACAGAGGATCTAAAATCTGATGATCTATTTTAGTTCCTCCACAAACTAAAAGGGGAACAAATATTTACTCAAAAGAACAAATTCAATCAATCAAAAAATTAAAATTCACGGAGAATCAGTAGCTAAATTGGAAGTAATTAACATAATATTGGTAAATAGAATAGAAGGAGCAACATACATTGCCTGGACCCACTGGGCAGGGACATCGGAGGAGGCGATGACGACGCGATCGGCCTGGATTTGGAACTTAACAAGCGACCGCATCATGACCCTCAATGCGACATAGAACTCGTAATCTCTCGGTGTGCCCATGTACATCATCGCCGCGTACGCATGCCGGTGCTTCGTACCGTGCCTCTTCTCTTCCACCTCTTGTCTTCCCAATACATCTGTTGCCAAGAGGGAGATTGCAAGCACCAGCACCAAGCACTTGATTGTGCCTCCAGCCATTGAAATTTCAATTTGTTTCCTTTTCCTCTGGGCAGGAGATTGTGAGAAAAGAAAAGAGAACTATTCTATTCTCTCTCCTTTTCTCTTACCACCAGGACGTGAAGAAATTAAAGCTTTGTGCTTCCTTTGCCTCTCCTTTTAAATGAATTGAAAGAAGGAAGACTAGATAGAGGTATTAATATAGGTGCTTCGCTTCTCTTCTCTTCTCTCGCTTCCCAGGAAGGAAGCAGAGGGGGAAAGGAGGAGGATCTGGAAGGAAGTGCTATTGGATATTTTGGTGAATTTGAGGAAAGAGGAGGGGAGATGTGATATTTGTAATGATACAAGAGGAGCTATACTGGGAAGGGAAGTACCCAACAGGTTTATAGATTTGTTTTAACTGTTATTATATTATTATTATTATTATAATGAATTGAGTTGAGGTAGTGATGGTTCCTAAAGTGGGATCATATAAAACTGACTTGATTTATTAAACAACCTTTATTCATATCCGGTGTTTATTTGGCAAATGGCAACGGGCAATAATACCTAATTTTTTAATGTATGTACCAGGCTCATCTTATAAATGGGTACTCTGGATATAAATATCGTGTATAATTTGGAAGTCATCGAAATAAAATATTATTTGTGGTGTTTTTTTCCCCAACTAAATCGATTGTGTATAAATTTGACTTAGTTTTTTTCCATCAAAATCCACTGAAATTTAAATGACATCTACGGGGCGTTTGGATCGCTTAGGAATTTGGAGAATTTCCAATTCTTAGGTATAAATTTATTGGGAAGTGTATAATTTTGTGAATAGTTTGAATTGTTTATAATAAAATTTATGTCTAGAAATAGAAAATTTCCCAAATTTCCAATTCAATCCAAACGGCCCCCTAGCTATTTAATGTTTGTAGCGGGCTTATCTGAATAGATATTATGTCTCTTTACAATTGGGAGGTCATCAAATTAAAGACTTTAAATTATGATTTTTTTTTTTGCGCCGACGAAATCAATTGTATTAAACTTGAACATGACATAACTTGCAACTAAATCAACATCTATCTAATCTAAATCCTCTAAAACTGTCGTTTACATTTTTTTATTTTAGTGCAAATTATTAGTCTATCAAACATAAGTCAGGAATAGTTCATATATATTATGGTACTATCCTTTTCTGAAAGACAAAAAATAACGCGGGATTTTTGTTTCTTGCTTTCAATAGGGAGGTGCCACAGTGCACCTGGACCAGGCTTTGCTAAGTCAGCGGGGCGCTTTCTGCTGGGTAGCTGAGGTGCATGAGCTTATCTAATTCTGGCTTTTGATCGATGAATTTAAAATTTAAAAGTGAAAATGGGAACGGGGAAAGACAAGATTTTGGGGGATATAACGTATTAATGTCCGTCGCAGTTTGTTTCTTACAGAATACTCCAATGCAATACTTTAACGTATAAATACAGTTGAAATCTGAAAATGCATATGAAATCTACATTAGATATTTTTTATTTTCTTCGAAGTATAAAAAAAAAGGTGAATTTTTTAGTGCAACTGCAAGTGTACAGATTATCAATGATTAAAAAATGATAACGATGACTGCTATTAGAATGTTATTATCTTTTTTTTTTAAAGATAATGCCAATAAATTTGCAAAAGGACGCAAGACTTGTGAGGAAAAAAAAAACACTGCGTATATGTTTCATCCTATTCCTATGTAGTGCGGACAAATTTAGAATCGGACTATCTGTGTCTTTGAAGCCAACATGTGTGTTTCAACCAAAATTGAATATAAATTAATGTTTTGTATGATTGTATCGTGTCATGATATGTTATATCGGACCTTAACGACCGTGTCTTTGCTATGTAAGGGAACCATCCAATAATTATAACCCCTCAAACTGAAATCTTAAATAAGTTTTATTTAATGTCGCCAAACTTTTAGTTGGATATCTTGTTTGATCTTTTACTTTTTAAAAATCATTGAAATCTTTTTGTCACATGTAAATGCGAAAATTTTATTCTGTAACTACTTGATGATAGCACAAGATCTGTTGATGTCTTTTTTTTTTTTTTTTTTTACGTCTCTCTTGAGAGACCCTTGAAGGATGTTTGTGAAAATACGGATTTATGTAGGTAGGGTTTGAAGATGAAAAATTCGGTACAGCAAACTAGACAAAACTTTATTCCCTGATTGAAATATTCTTTTTCGCGGGATTTTATTTATTTCATTTCAATTCAATTAATTTTACAGGATTTCGTTAGATCTAATTATATGAGAACTCTAATTAAATGGCACCAAATTTGTTCATTTTGATCAAGAATTTTCTAACAAAATGAAATCTCATGTTAAAAAGATAAGATTTTGATCAGGGCCTAACTCATATATCCTTTCAAATTATGATTCAAAACAATATGTGTCGTGAGAACACACAAAAAAAAAATGCATTTCTAGTTGTTTAAAAATATATAAAAAGATGTCAAATAATTGCAGTTAATAACCTATGCCAGGACTTAAATTTTAAATCAACAAAATAGAGAATACTCTGCAACATATTTTGTCAAAATAAAACTTTAATCTCCTTTACTTTTAATAATTTAATTACCATCGTTTAATTCCGTGAAAAACAAACAAAATACTTTGCACAGTAAGTATTTTTAATATTTAAATTTGCCACATTTAGAATATTTTATAAATTTAAGATATAAAAGGTTATATTTTACGAAAACTTAAGTATAATTATATTATCGAAATGAGTTAGATAACTCCCTTTAGAAACTCATAGTTCGATTACTCTCTCGTTTTTTCCGCATCTTATAGAAATGCTTCATCTATGTTTTGTTCTTTAAAGTCTGTTTAGCGAGAAAAGTTAATTAATCAAATAAAAAGATCACAAGAAAAAAATTTCAAAATTTGAGATTATAAAAGGACAAAAAAAGTGAAAAGCAAAATGAAACTGTATATTGATATACGCACTAATTCTGTGATTTATAATTAGAGAAATGTGGATCATATATAACAGGAAATTATGTGGACTTCGGGGTAAATGGAATTATAAAGATTAAAAAACCCTTATAATATTTTTCTTATTTTTACTAAATATATGTAAAATTTACAAGATTATTCTTAAGCTACATTATCTACTATTTTCCGAGTCATATACATTTTAAAAAGATCTCTTCAACCTTGCTTCTCAGAAACTCAACTCCAAAATCCAGATTCGATATCCGCACTAAAAGGCTCCAAAAAGGGGGAAAAAAAAAACATTGATTCTTTTTGGCATAACAAAAGAAATTTATTCTGGTTTATCTTTTCGGCGTCTTCGGCGCGTTGAAGCCACTAGTACATGATTTGCTACATGAATAATTTTGAGTGATGTGACGCTAAGCCTTTTTTAATAAGCTTTGCTAGTCTACTTTTACAAAAATTGTACGGGTTGCAAATTGCAGGATACCAAATGAGTGAAATGACAGAAAAAGCTTGAGTTTGGCACCCTGCAATCAAAGTTAATTAGATGATGCATATCCCCTGTTAATAGAGGTATATCTTTTTGTGACAAAGCATATTGCTATTAGATTCCTTTAATAGCGTCTAGTTCACGAACTGAATGCTTATAGCCTTAATTTGAAGAAGACACGGCACATCCTTGCTTGGATGGTGCTGATTGTGTTGACTTTATTAGCCTTCATATAAAGTTTAAAGCTAAGATATTTTTGCGACGACTTTGGACTTCAAGTTAATATCATGTTATGTCATGACTAGGGAGATATAATTGCAATTCCTATCCGTAAATTACATTTCGAAGGGAAAATATGTATATTTTAGGTTGTGCTTATCCTATCGTGATTTTTTTTTAAAAAAAATTTGTTATGCGTTTTCCATTTATTTACTTAAAAAATAATCTCTCTATTTCACTCAGTCATCTAATTGCATAGTTTCAATATAAAATTTGCATGTTGACCGCACCAAGATTTTGATTAGTCCCCCTTCAGTTTTATGAAATCTTGGAGTCTATATGATTTGATAGAAGAAGATACTTTAGGGTATAAGTCGTCAAAATTAGGTCAAACTCTTTCCTAATTAAAAATGCATTTTATCCCAACCGGCCTTCCTGATTTTAAAATTGATGATTAGATATTAAAATCTAATACCGTACGCTGGTTGTTATAAACTAGCATAGGTACAGTTCCAATGATTTTTTCTTGAAATTAGAAGAAACTGAAGTTTAAGTCTCTCATTAAATTTTTGTTAAATTACAAATGTCTAGAACGATTTAATAGACATCTCGCTGATCATGTTTGTTAATAAAAGTGTGTGGAGCCGTTCTCCAAGTGACCCCTTAAGTCGTTCAGTAAACTCTAATCAAATCACAATCATTCATCATTCTGAATGAATGGTTTAAATTTCAGAATCTATGACAGAATTATCTTTTATTTTTTTTATTGAAGCTTAAAAATAATGATTGGATTTAAGATTATGTCCCACTTCTACCATATTGTTAGAATTAGAATAAGGAGTTGAATAAAGCTTATTCCGGACGCGTTTGGTTTTATCCCGAATAAGCCTTATTCGAAATAAGACGTATTCATCAATGATACCAAACACACCCGTACAAATTAAAATTGGATAGAGAAGACAAGTTGGAAATTTTATTTTCTTACTGACAACTTAAATTAAGTCTAACACTTAATTTACTCTTGACATTAAAAAAAATAAAAAGGAAACATGTGTGAACAATGATTAAATTGAATGTGGAGTATTACAAGTTGGGTTATTCAGTCTAGTAGTTTGGTTGTATTCCATCAATTAAATAATAAAATAATTTAGACCAACCTTCAAAAAATATGTGGAGTTTATTAGCACAAACATTAGAGATTTCGCTATTATTTTAGTTGGAACAAGTTCCTAATTCCTATACCACTAATATCGGGAAAAAAAAAAGTATGCCAATATTAAAATAAGTTTCTATAGATAACAAATGACTTTTAAGTTAGGACTACAACTAGATTTGATCAAAATTGTATAATTGAAGAGTCTCTCGGATGCTTCCCCGAGTGAAAGGTCTAGTAAGTCGGAAGCTATGACCGTGTGAGATGCATATTGACCAAGATGGAGATTGGTTGGTGCATTGGTGGTCTCGGACGCGGTCAGTACACACACGGAGACCAAGTCGTACGAAATTCTCAATTTAATATGTTTTTTTTTTTGTTGGTAATAGGAGTCATAGGTGAAATTTCGTTAAACAGTTCTAGATGAGGTACTTGAAATTTGAATACATGAGCCAGAACAAAGGCAAAAGAGTCGCAAAAGGTGCGTTGGTCAGCCTCTGTTGACTAATATTGAGTTCTGTTGGAATTGTTCCTAATCCTACTCCTGAGCTGTTACTTGTGTGCGTGTGTTGACTGTTGATCTTTGACTTATTTTTCAATTTTGGAAATGCTGTTGATTTGTTATTACTGTGTGTAGGGATATTTCGGGCCGTTTGGATCCCATGGGGATTTTGAGGAATTTCATCTTCCTACCATAAATTTATTATAAAAAATCCAAACTCTTCACAAAATTACACACTTCTCAATAAATTTATTCCTAGGAATTGCAACTTTCCCAAATTCTCCAACTTCCTAAGCGATCCAAACGGCCCCGATATTGTCAAATTTTGTACGGATTTGACAAAAATTGAATTGAATATTCTGTTCAATATGTTGTTAGAATATATCCAAGATTCAATAAAACATGGTAGAAATACAAGTGTATTCTGAAAAAAAATCATGAGATTCATAAAACTACTATATTGACTGGTTCTAATTTTACTGGCATAAGCAAATTAATGTTTGGCGGTTATGTTTTAAACTTTTATAATTGACAAGGAATAGCACTAATTCGAATAATTCATCATTTTATGTTTGAATGGTGGGTGGGTAGTTATTTTAAAAAGTCACTAAACACGCTGTTCTGCTAATTTCACCAAATTGATTGGTGATTATAATAAAATCTGAAACAATGTACTAAATTCGCTCTTCCCATTCTTCAACTAAATATACCTTATTTAATATATCAATTATACATGTACACGTCGATAAACATATAGTTTGGTTATTTTTTATTGCATAAAAGAATTAGTTTCGGTTGATCTTGTACAGCCCAATATTAGTACATTAAAAAAAAAACATCATTCTTGTTACAAATTTTATGCAACTGTGAATGTTACAACAGTTATACAAGATCCCCCCCCCCCCCCCCTCATCGATATTAATATATAATTCATAAATAATATAATATGAAACTCTCGTTTGATTTTACAATCTGGCTCGTTTGTAAGTTATGAAGTTTTAGCTGAATTTTGTATTTGACGAATGAATCTAAACGGTCATCATCATTTGATTGAGGGGCTAGATTGAGAAGTGTTTTTTAAAAGTTTTGCTTCCTACCATAATTGTTGGCTATCTCGCGCAAAATATTATAGATGCGATATATTTACAATTTTACATTGATACGACATTACATATTGACTTTTCATGGAAA
The DNA here is from genome assembly GCA_028095005.1 of Rhynchospora pubera. Classification (NCBI taxonomy): domain Eukaryota; kingdom Viridiplantae; phylum Streptophyta; class Magnoliopsida; order Poales; family Cyperaceae; genus Rhynchospora; species Rhynchospora pubera. The sequence goes on along the minus strand of CM051461.1, from coordinate 161,918,568 downwards.
TTTTATTTAAGAAGCACTAATTGGTGTGGGAGTTAATTATAATGCCTTTCTGACAAAACATTTTTTAAAAAAGTCATATTTACGAAAGCATGTTCCTACTCATCACCGCAATCTCCTACGGAAAAGAAAAAGGGCAAAGATATAAACCAGAGCCTTTTTTTTTTAAAGGAAAAAAAAAACAGAACAATTTTCAAACCACCACAAAATTGAACCGAATTATTATGCAGCATTATTTCTTGACAGCATTTTCAGAAAAAAGAAAAAGAAAAGAAGAACATAAATCTAATATCGTCTTTCATTCCAAACAGGGTTCCATGCGTTGCAATCGTTTGTAATGTTGTTACTCTGATATATTAATTAGAAAAGGTTAATGTATTAAAACGGACGACGATTTTTTAAAGATCATTTGGATTCTTATTTTCTTGTGTATAAGTTGCAAGCTTCGGATAGCACAGTACAATATATATATTTTTTTAACACGGAAATTGAGGTTATACTCTTCTTTTGACTGTAGTAAAAAACGCCTAAAGTTGTGTTCTACTGCTTTGTATTTTACATTGTCATCTAGTCCAAGATGCGTTGAAAATAATTGTCGACAAAAATATCTTTTTTTTTATTTTATACCTGGATAGTCAAGTTATATACTAAGAAAAAAACTGTAGATTGAAGCAAATTAAGACGGTAGATTAGAATATTAAGAGCTCCTCTTAATTATTTGGTTAAATAAACTACGAGTTCACCATTATTAAAGTAAAGGATCAAAAAGGATAAATATGGCTATCCATAACTTGAAACTACTATTTATTTATTTATTTATTTATTCATTTACTTATTAATTCATTCTTAGAAAATTTTAGGATGACGTGGAGACTGACATCGAAACTTAAATTAGGAAGGTCAGAAGACTTAAGACAAACTATACATGACCAACGTAACTTTTTATCTTATTCTTCTTCAAAAAAAAAAAGGAACTTTTTGTCTTTCAATTAAAAGAGATGGGCTAAAATCAGCCATGACTGACGGATACAACCGTAAGCTACGATCAAATTTCAATTTTTGTGATTCTAACAGTCGATTTGAACCGTTCAATGTGTTCTCCATATTGAAATCTCGTTGGAGACAAAATTTTATATTTTTCTGAAATTTTTTAGTATTTGTTTAATATTTTACAAAATTCTTAATCTAAACAATTATAAACCCTTCAGTAACTATGATTTTTAAAAATAAAAAAAAATAGTAAATAAAATCAGAAAAATATAAAATTTGGTCTCCAATGAGATTTCAATATGGAGAACACATTGAACGGTTCGGTTCTACTATTAGAATTTCGAAAATTAAGATTTGATCGTAGTTGACGGTGACATCCGTCAGTCATGATTTATTTTAGCCCATCTCCAAATAAAATGTCTACAAAGCACATAAACATAAATATTCCACAATACGCTAAATGCCATTAATCGGTGAATGGTGAATTATTGTGTCTTGATTTTGACTTGTAATTCACTGCCATCCCACAAAAATATATGAAACCGATAGCCGTTGATACCCTGGCCCACATTATTTTAGATCAAATGCTATTGAGGCAACAACTAGCATAGTAGCATGGCATCTTCGAAGGTTATTCTATGCGGATTCTCTGGAATTTTCACGTTACTGTAATTAGTTGAGAGTTGATATTATATTTATTTATGGGTAATCACAAGTAGGCAAGTAGCCATCTTTAGATTCATCTAGCCAGGCTGCTTATGAGTCGTAAGATTGGGTGTTGTTGATTTACATTTCAGATTTTTGTGCCTTGCGTGTAGCGAGGAGTCATAATGGCAGAAATATTATTCGTTATATGGTATACTACAAAGTTTAGACCACAAAATATCCTACAGATAATATTAACTTGAACTGTCAGATCTTTTGTGATATGCAGCTGACATGTGACGGGCCATTATAGGTCGATTTTTGCTTAATATCTACTTGCTACATGGGAATATACATGCTCGGAGGGATAATTTCCCTAGTAATGACAAATTCGCAAGGTTTTCCTACATTATCTAGAAATTACAAAGCCCCTTCTCTAAAAAATGTTACAATAAGAGCTGCTCTTACTTTTTTGTAATAGCACCTTATAAGGCGCCTGCATCCAATTTAAGCATGCAAACAAAGTCATTACAGTATATAAGTCACACAGATAGTGATTTGAACAAAAAAATTACTCCTACTCTAAAGTTTCATCCAATATACACCCAACGCAACAGACCAAAACAGAAATCAAAGTCAAACATATAGAGCAAACTAAAACCATAAGCTTGATAAAAATCACACTCAATCCAGCCGGTCTTCATCTGCCTCATCATCACCCTGCTCCTTCCTATCTTGAGTGAAGTTATGCTCCATATCTGTCTTATGGCCTGTCCAAATGTAGTATAGACTTAATATAGCAATATAAATGCTTGTTAATAAATTTTAATGTGTCTGATATTTCACATTAATAAACAAACAAATAAATAAATAAAAAGTTATGAATACCTAAAGATGACATCTCATCAAAATTCATATCTTTTAAATATGTATCATAAAAAAATAAAAAGAATTTACATGCCAAGATTATTAAGGTAAAGATCTTGAAAATTACCTAAAGATGTACTAAAGAAAATTTAATTACTCTGCTTCTGAATTTTTTTTTTTTTGGATTGAACTCTGCTTCTGAATTGGGATTAGCTTTTATATTGTTTAAAATAAATACTCACCAGCCATTAGCTTTTCACGGAATCTACTCAGCTAGCAATTGTAAACTTTCAATGGAGGATAATGCACCGATTAAAACTTAAAAGTGACATGTTCCTTTCATATCCTTAACAAGAAGCGACATAATTCTCGAAAAAAAAAGGAAAAAAAAAAAAGAAAAAGCGACATCCAAACTAGCATCATTTGAACAATGTGAAACCGAAGTGATATGAACATTAATTCATTAAATGATACGAATAAAGAAAGACTCGAAAAAAAAAACCAGATCATGCCCAGAACTTATCCTGATAATGATTTGAAAGCCAAATGATTTTCATCTAGATCTAATCAATTGTAGAATGACCATATGAATTGAAGAAGGTAAATAACCAAAGTGACTTGTTATCCAAACCAACCCCTTTCAAATCCGGTTGATGATGGAGGTACATTTAATATCAACTTAATAATAATTATTTCCGTTAACTCATTTGATAGAATGAGACCGATTTATACATTCTTTGAACCCACTGTTTATGGGATAATTGGTACTGTTAGCATGATATATATAATAATCAATTCCATCATACCTCTTCGTACATAATTTACTTATTTTAAGAGTCCTTACTCGTAAATACGTTGAAATTAGAATTTAGAAACACCGGTCTAGTTGTACCTTATCAGTTATCACCCCCTCCCTCCCTCCTAATTAATTATTATTTATTAGTTAATTAATTTATTTCCTCCGTTTGGTTAGCTGTCTGTCCAGATACCAGTTCTTATGTACATGATGATATCAATTTTTTCCTGCGTACAATTCGGGTTTGTAATTCGCCAGATAACCAATATAATGATTTTTAATTGAATAATTAAAGATTGTACTCGTAGATCATTGTCCAGCAAAGATATAATACAATATTATTTTTCATATTCACATGTTGAGGACATCAGAAAAAATATTGCTGTTTGGACATATTCGCACAGTAGTTACGTTTATTCATAATTAATTATAAATGGTTATATCTTTAAGTAATTTAATTACCTCCTCATTTATGTTAGTATATCTAAGAAATAGTATAATTCTAAATTATTGTGTTCAATTTAATAAATTATTGCATGGTTAATGAATTATTTGTAACTAGAATATTAAAAAAAAATATTTATTTGTATCTGAATTTGCTAGATATAAAATTATATCGATGTTCTTCCATTTAAATGATTTAAATTGCTCAGTTGCATGTTTTTTTTAATTAAAATGCAAGTATTACCGGATTCTATATGAATATAAAATACTTTTGTCCAACACTTTGCCAGTAGGACATGTTTATATTTCTTTATTATAGCTGTGCTTCCTAGGAAAGGTATCTCCAATGGTTTCAAGAAAATCAATACTAATAGTACAACTAATGGAAAGATACAATAATGAGATGATTCATAAGTAACTAAAATATAGAAACAAAGATTATAAACATGGCACAGGGGTAACTTTTTGTATAATAATACAATTAATGGTTAGACATGATGATTATTCGGATCTCATCTTTCTGTGAACCCCATAAAATCGCTGTTATAAACATGACTAATTGAAAGTTACAAAGAGGCAAAGAAAGGATCAGAAACCGCTCCGGGCTTACGAAATAATTATTCTGTTCTAAGTCTCCAAATTCCTTTAAAATATTTTATAAAATTCTGATGCCTTTAGTATGAATAATTCTTAAGGTAATTTATATTTATTTTCTTTCTTTAAATGAATTATGATAATGTGATGTAAATTGCATTATTTATAATCATGAATGACTATATTATTTGTATCGAAAATCCGTTAGATATAAAATCTTATAGAAATTATCTCATTTAAAAAAGTTTAAATTTATTAATATTTTTTTAGACAAAATGTAACCATTATATTCAATGCGAATATAAAAATATTTACTCTGACGTGTTGCCCTTCATATATGTCGATATTTTTCTATTAAAATATTTATGCTTCGTAGGAACGTCATCTCCATGATTTGTAGAAATAATAATAGTATAACAAGCACAAGATGAATACTGTATATAACTGTGAGTCTGTGACTATTGTATAAAATAAAGTCAAAGCTTAGAAATATTGAGAGATTATTTTGACCTTGTCTATGCGATAATGCGACCCGCCGACCCCTATAAATTCTGACCTCTTCTGAATGGGACCCCAATCCCCCATGTACAACACCGCTTTAAATTAAGTGGCAAGCGAGGAATACATCCGGTCTTTTCAATTAAATTATTATCACTTACTCATGAGGATCGATTGTTTTATGTCAGGTATACAAATTCGTTGTTTATATGGTTGGGAAGATTTTAATAAGGATAATTATTGTGTGAATTGAACTTTTGAACTCTTGTAAATTATTTATTTGATAGTTAAAAATATATTTTTGAAACAAATAGTTAAAATTCTGAATGTTTTTTTCCGCCATTTACATGTGGTCTATATGTCAAATCAACTTGAAATATGATTGATTATTGTCCATTAAAAACTAAAAAGTCGTATACTCAGTCTCTAAAAATCTTATATCATTTGATGAAAAAGCTACATGACTTTATTATTATTATTATTATTATTATTATTATTATTATTATTATTATTATTATTATTATTATTATTATTATTATTATTATTATTATTATTATTATTATTATTATTATTTGGAGACAGTACTCCTTGTTGAAATAATGCAAAATACAGTTACACTTCTAGTGTGTTTGGATGGAGGCCGGATAAAAATAGAATAAGAAAATTTTAAAATTTCGTGCCAATTCTTATTCTTATCTAAATTCTATAGTTTTGTTAGTATAAGAACAAAAATCCAAATTATTTATTCTTGTGTTGTTTGAGTTGTACAAAAATAAAAAATTTGAAGCTTATTCTTATCCAAACCTTATTCTAAGGCATTCTTATAGTTTAGACAATGATTCTGAATATATCAATTAAATCTACCGTAAATAGTGGATATATACTCGAACCAACCTTTTAATACAATACAGTACGGACATGCTCAGAAATTAAGTTATTTAACTAAATTATATATTCTCCAATCAACTAGTCGACACAAAAGAGTACTTGACTACTTGCATATCTGATCAGACTTGTTCTTACAACTAATAAATTGATTTAATTTTGACAATGAACTAATTTATTTATTTTCTTTTTCTAAAAATACACAACTGGCACATCTTTCTCTTTCTTGGTCAAGCACACGTTTCTTTTCTTGTAATTATCTTCGTCCGGATATATGTAAACAGCAACTTGTGGCGTTCTGTTGATTTTTCTTTCTTTTTTTTCCAGTACAGTCTTTATCACCTCTCCTTAAAGAAAGAACCATCCTTCAATCAAGATAAAATCAAACCTTCTAGTCAATTGCCTTTTAAAACTCAAAGCACGTCAAATTGTGGCTCAACACGAAACGTCCGCAATGAAAGAGAGTGCTCATCACTAGCAAAATCATCTTGTTTGTGGATGTACCGTGCATAATTAACCTGGATATTTCTATGTATATATACCTCAATAGAGTATTTAATTAACTATTTATATATGGCACATCATTTTCATTTACATTATGGGGTCCAATTTTGTTCCCGCAATTTTTTGCTCCTCTTTTTGGATACACTAGATAGCGGTTATATATAGGAGAAAAAAAGGAAAAAAAAAATAGAAACATTAACTATTTTTTTAATCATTTATTCAATCGGAGCTGATAAAGATCATCTCCAATATTCATCATCTCTATCATTCCAGCAGTTAGATTAATTGCATTCCAAAAATGAAAAGAGAGGAGTGAGAATGAGGAGATGATTAACGCGTTTTTCTTATTTGGATGAGGGGATGGAGGGAGCGACACAGAGCGACATTAACTTCAACAAATACATATTAACTTCAATGGTTAATATATATAACTAGAATAGTTATGATATTAACTTCAGCAATTATAAATATTAACTTCAACAGTTACGATATTAACCTTAACAGTTATATATATTAATATTTAATATATATAAATAGAACAATTATATATATTAACTTCAACAGTTAATAGAGGGACAAGATAATTAATGATACTTAATATGTAACGGTTGAAGTTGATATGTAATTGTTGAAGTTAATATGTAATTGTTGAAGTTACATATTAAGGAGGAGCGAAGCACAAGGATGGGGAAGGGGAGCGAAGCACAAGGAATAACGCGTGGATGATTCTTGCCAAAAATAGCAAACGCGTTATCCCTTGGATTCTATCATCCCTTGGAATCCTCATTAATTAACTAGTGTCCTCATTAACATAAGGCTGGGGATGACGGAGATGATAAAATCTTAGAGATGTTCTTAAGCAATTCCCTTTACTCAATCGGTCAATTGATGAATTAAATAGATTCGGAGAGAAGACTATAATTTCTTAAGTAGATATTATTATGTTTGGAAGTCTATGGAATAAGAACAAGAGAATAACAACAAACTATTTCTTATTTGGCACTCTTTAGAACAAGAATAATAAAAACAAAATGAACCTTGTTCTTGTTCCAACAAAAATATGGAACTAAAATAAGAACAAGAACAAGCTTGTTCTTATTTTTATTTTTATTCCACACCACTTCCAAACATACCAATACGGTCTTGTTTCTCTGCCAACTATTTTTTTTGTTATTTATTTATTTTTGCATCCCTGATAGCTTAAATCCGTTCACTATGAGAAAAAAAAAGTAGAGTCCATTAACTAATTTTGTTGAACTCGATGGTCAGTAGACAGTATAAATTAAAAGCTTGAAATTTAAAAATTTTGCATCGAGAAATTAGTAAGAACAACTGTGTTTTTAAAGAAAAAATATATAAATAGAATAAATGAATGTTGTAAGAACTAAAAAATATTCCGGACGTCACGACGTACAAATCAAGTTTAGTAAAGTCGTCGTTGGCTTCTTGTATCTGAACTCTTTTTTGGACTCATTCGGAGATGAGTTTATCACTCTTTTTTAGTTCAATACTTTTACATTACTTGTATTGAAAGTTTGAAACCTCTTCAGAAAAGATCTTAATTTAAGAATGTATTTATTTAGTTTGAAATTAAATTTTGATTGATATAAGAATCCTCTCAAATTTGATTGTTATAGCCGTTGCATGGGACGGATTTTTGGCATACAAAAATTCCCTTCGTATTATATAAATAATAATCCATGATGATCTCCGGTGTATACAGTGGCGGATCTAGCAAAAATATTTAGGTGGGGCTGCGTGCTCTAATGAATCATTTGATCGAACGGTTTCTCTTCTTCTATTCTTCAGCTCCACCTTTGAGTGCTTCAATGACTGAAAAAATTCATTGGGCTAAAGAGGAGTTTCAGGGCTCGACGGCGGTAGGTGGGGCTCTAGCCCCACCCGCCCCACCACTGGATCCGCTCCTGAGTGTATATACAACTTGGGATGAGTTTGAGATTGAAAAGCAAAAAGGCTCCGTTTGGATAAGATGTGGAAAGAATAGAAGAAATAAAAAAATATTGAGAAGTGTGTAACTTTGCGAAAAATTTAGATTGTTTATAATAAATTTATTTTCTTAATTTTTTTTTTACTTCTTTCCAAATGGAATCCGAACGGAGCTAAAGAAAAGAGGAATCCACAAATTCAAAAAGGAAATCTACTACCAAATGGCAAGTTGCTTGAGTGGAAGAAAACAAATAAACAAATGGACAACGATAGGAAGAACGAGGTTGGATCTTGAGATGTGGGATTTCTGATTAGAGAATGTGCGCGGATCTGGCATAACAGAAGAGAAACAAACATAAAACAACACTGAATTAACACATGGCATGGTCGTCGCCGACCACGAGCAACTCTCCATGTGATTAGCCTAGTTGTCGATCCATCCACTTATGACTAAACACAAAATTATTACTCCTCGTTGGTACCGTGCTTGACGGGAGTTGACTCGTCTTGTGGTATGGGTTAATGGGTTCCCTTATAATTGCATGTTGTCTTGCATCAATGAAGGACAGCCGTCTGATTAGCCCGAAGATTTTTTACATAGGATCAAGAATTCAAGATTACTAGATTAGCATCCATAGTTACAAACAAAGACCACTCGTTAAAAATGCAGATATGATCTCCGCAATTTTATTGCAAATTGCTACTTCATTTCCCGAATTTGTTAAGTCAAATAATTCGTTGTGACTTAAACACACATTATCTGGCGGGTTATGGAGGTTGTGATCTTCCATTGGAATTATTATTAATTTTTCTGTGGACACAATGTCACTTTTTAAGAAGATTTTTTTTCCCAATTTTATTTGTTAAACGACCGCACAGTCAATTAAGAATATGTACGATCTATATTTAGAAGATAAAAATTGCATAGTAAATACTTACAGACATAATACATTAGATGGTTTTAAGTTGGGCCCATTCACTCGAGCCCACTTCTGAGTAGCCCTTTCTTCTCCTCGTTTCTTCAAACACCGGGAATTTCTCCAAACACACTGGGAACTGCGAAGTGAAAAGTGGAAATTGTTCCTGTTCCGTTCGACTGACATAACGACTATTTTTAATTAAAATTTAAGAACCGTACGGTTGATAAGGTCGTTGTATGTTAGTCGAACGGTAACAGAAATATTTCTATATAATTAATTTAGCACGCATACTCATAATATGTTATTATTTATTATTCAAGATTCTATCAGGTTTTTTCATACCTAATTTGGCGATAATTTGTGTATGAACAGGGAGTAGATAAATTAATTTTTACTTATGTTTTAAGTACAATTTTCCGAAAGATCAATGCAAATTCCATTTGAACTGAATTGAGCTTATTGCAATTAATGTAGTTTATTTCTTGAATTCAACGTATCTACTTTCAATTTCAATTCGAAATTTTTTTTTTCGGAGACTTGACAGCAAATGTCAAGAGAAAAACAAAAAAAGAGCTAATAATTACTACAAACTACAGACTACAGCACTACATCAACTTAGGCTAACAATTTTTTGAAAAAAAGAGGTCCGTCTTCTAGTACACTCCTTACCAGGACCTATACGGCTATACCGATTTAGCTTCATCTCGGGATCTTCTGGGGCCGAAACCGGCTAAGAAAAATGGGCAGACCATAGTTTGAAATACTGACCTAAGTTGGATTATGTTAAGTTTAAGTCTATTAATTTTTCTTTCTTAATTGGTCTAGCATCCAATATAGTCCAGTTTTTTTCTTTTCATTTTCATACTGGCTCCATTTGGATTTCATTTGGGAAGAAGGGAAAAAAGGAATAAATTTATTATAAACAATCTAAACTTTTTACAAAGTTACACACTTTCCAATACTTCTTCCTACTTCTTTCTTTTTCTACTTAAAACGAAAATTTACATTCCCCCCAACGTAGTGCTTCTTCATCCTACCTCTCGTCCTACCTGCTTTTTATACCTATCTTTTCAAAGGAAAGCCAGCGCGATGTGGAGGGGCGAGAAGAATGAAAGTACGATCTCAGAAGAAAAGGATGTGATATTGGCTTGTTGGTTCCCTAGTTTGAACTAGAGAGAAAGCAGATTGCAAGTAAGGAGTCATAATAGTAGTATTGCTTTGGTGTGGGCAGCAATTCTAGTTAAGCTTGCTTAGTCCCATGGTATTAGGCAGGTAGGATAGAAGGTTAAAAGACAGCTAGCAGAATACAAGATTGACTCGTAGCTTCGTACGTGGTTGAAAGCGAATAAGTTGTTTCTACTGCTTTAGCCGTGATTGAGTAGTCGGTTCCTACATAATATTAGCTCACATAAGAATAAGAAGAAGAAGTGACAGCCGATTAGGCGGTTCCATCCCTTCTTCTCATATCTTATTCAAACGGAGCCACTAAAAAAATGATAGAGTTGAGCAGACCTTTAGGTTGTGCTCCAGAGACTCTAAGGCTCCGTTTGGATAGGTGTGGGAAGAAGAGAAGAACGGAAGAAGTGGGAAGAAGTGGAAAGAAGTATTGGAAAGTGTGTAACTTTGTGAAGAATTTGGATTGTTTATAATTTTTTTTCTTCTTCTTCCTTCTTCTTCTTCTTTCTTCCAACGATCCAAATGCACCCTAAGGGAAGGAACGAGAAGTAAAGAAAGGAGGAACTACCCGAGTAGTTTACTCGCTCCACAATGAACAGGACGAAAAGGAGAATACAGGTGAGATATAGACATATTTAATGAAGAGTTTACTTTCTAACTTTATCTTCCGATTTGAGAGTAAACAAATTGGGACAATCTTTCCTCTCCCATACTTTCCTTTCCTCTAATAAGGCTGTCCTAGAGCACAACCTTAGGCGCTGAGCAGTACATGCGGACAAATATACCCTTCCTTCTTATGGTTCTGTTTGGATGAGCTCTAGAAATAAGAAAATAAGAGAATAAGGGAGTAAGTTTATTATAAACAATCCAAATTTTTCATAAAATTATACATTTTCCAATACTTTTTCCCTTATTCCTCTTATTCCTACACCATTCAAACGGAACCAGGCATAATACACGCTGGCTGACAGTGGTATGTTTGTAATTAAATGGTTTACTAGGGGCAAAGTGAGAGCCCTTAAACGGACATGTCCACTCATAACTCAACTCCCATCGATGTAAATGTTTCAATGTTTCACATAAATTTAAGCTTTAATGTTTAAAACCAGGCTTAAGCCTGTTTTGAGCCCACGAAACAGATTGTTAATTAAATTGGACCGTATTCAATTAAAAAAATATGCTTTCCTCGATATTAAGATTTCACTTGAACTTATGCTTAAGCCTGTTTTGAGCCCAGAAAAGTGATTGTTAATTAAATTTGGACCGTATTTTATACATGTTAAAAATGTGCTATCCTCAAGTTTATTAAAATTCAAAAGAAAGTGTGAATGCTGGAATTTGAGTGACAAACGGAGGTTGTGCAATGTTAATTCAATCAATAGACTTATCTGTCGGCAGTTTATAAATATATGAACGGAAAAATATTCATTATTTGTAAAAGTCGACAACAAAAAATATATATCACGGGCAATCTAGTATAGTTCCATTTATTATAAAAGAAATGATGATGAAACTACCTAACAACAAGCGCTTCTTTTAGGGTGCGTTTGGATAGGTGTGCGAAGAAAGGAAGAAGGGAAAAAGTGAGAAGAAATATTGGGAAGTGTGTAACTTTGTGAAGAGTTTGGATTGTTTATAATTTTTTTTTTTTGCCTTCTTCCTTCTTCCTTCTTCCTTCTTCCAACTCCATCCAAACAAAGGCTTAGAAGTTTTAAGATTTACAGTTTGATTCTTGGAAATGTTTTAGTACATAAGTGCCGGTTCATTCGTTGGTACTTTTCAAGTAGTCTTTATTAATGATAAGATGCCGATTTTAACATAAGATCAGCCGATCAGGTACCTAAGGCTCCGTTTGGATGGCTTCTTTCCGGAATAAGGAATAAGGAATAACTATTTTTTACCAATAAACTTATTTCTAACCATTCAAACTCTTCACAAAAATTACACACTTCCCAATAAATTTACCCCTTCCCAATAAATTTCTTCCTTTCTTCCTTCTTCCTATCTTATTCTCAACGCATCCAAACGGAGCCTAATATTTTTTTTGAAGATAAATTAGACGTCAAGTCTCGCAACAGGTATCTAATATTTATGTGTACTTTAATTTAATTTATCATTCATATGCAATACCTGGAAGAATTTTGATAACTTCCCAATTAAAAGATAGCTTAAAAGCAAAATAAATTAAGGAAATTACAGCTGTAGTGCTGAAATCAATTGGGTATGGTCGTATGGAACCCGATTGACAGTTACTTCTATCAATTGATATAGGTAAAGGGATTAATATCTCTTGAGAAATTTCGGGAAAAAAAAAATCTCCCACAAATAGCTACCAGGTTCTTAGAAATATAAAATATTTTATAGGCTTTGTGAAATAATCATGGTATCATTCTCTGAGGACTGAGGGTCCTGGAAAGGAACACAGTTTCTTCCCAAGTGGCAACCGAAAGAATAGAATGACCTAGTGTAATGTTGACATCTCTCTTTTAAAAGATTTTACAATGACGTGCGCTCTGCTTCTAATTTGATTGACCTCAACTTAATTAGGTCGTGTGTGCATTTTATTCTGTAAACTGGTTTGCATCTCTTTCGCCCAACTAACAACTCAGGCGTGCTTCCCTCTTCGTTTATCGAACATGTTTCATTGGTTTCTTTCCCAATCGAAACATTTTTTTTTTAAATAAAAACAAGGGTCAAGCCCTTGTTTCTTTCCTAATTGAAACATATTTACCAAAATTACTTATTACATCTTCATGAGATGTTTGTTTGGACATGTACAGTATAAAGTATTAATGCAACGCTGAGTTCACTGGGGAGCAAACAAATTTGTGTACCATCAAGGTCCATCCCATGTTACAATTCACTCGTAAATATTATAAGATCAGGTCGAATTTCCCTGATATTTTTAATACAATCTACACTTAAGAATTGGTTATTCAGTTAAGCAAACTCTGATCCATACTCGATTATATATAAGATCTAAACATTGAGCCAATAACATTGCATTAGTCAAATTGATCGGATTACTCCTATCTTAATTAGAACTCCAAAAGGCAAAACTTGATTAATGACTGTAGACACAAATTCAACTTAATTGCTGAAAGTTTTCGCATTGGCAGTTCTGCTAATTTGTCGACAAAAATTCCTTCGAAATTTTCTTTTACAAGATATAGTTAGGTCAGTAATATAGTTCTGGCATATTTATAATGCGGGTCTCTAAATTTATAAACTTCACATCATAGGAACGAAATGTCGATTGTTGTTTAATTTATTTTATTAAATCTAAAAATAAGAAATACAGGTAGACTGTCAGCGTAGGGTCTCCTCTGCAACATTCAAATGTCGTTGTATTCATAACTCTAAAGATAATGGCCTTCAAACAAATTTCTCGCATGAAAAAAAACCATGTCTCAAGGCGGAGGGAGTTAGTTGAATTACTATTATACCTTTATCCACATAAAAAGAAAGAAAGTGCTAAACTATTATGGTTTTTGGAAACAATTACCCCGAGATTTTCGGTATTTGCGTAAACTCCAAAAAAAACACATTGTTTGTATAAGAAGATAAAAACACATATAATCTAAACTTTTTTCTTAATATCAAGTTAAATCAAATAAATTCATGAGGAGGATTCTAATGTCACAAATGCCACAATTTCTCTAATTTACTGTTATTTTAAATTTTGAAATTCAATTTTTGAATTTAAATCGTTGATTTTGTTCAATTTTCACGAGTAATGCACTTCTCTATAACTTTTGTAAATTTAAAAGTTTATTTAATACTCGACTAGAGGCAAAAGGATGAACAAATATTGTTAATTGTAACATATTAATTCTAATTTATTCATTTTTAACCTCTTGATCGAGTATCAATTGATCAAACTTCAAAATTGATAGGGAAAAAAATATTTTCAAATTTTTCTAAATTTAATATACGATCTATTTATTAATAAAAACACGTATAAAAGTTTATTTTAGATTCTTGGCATCGATTGTCTAATGAAATTGATTATCAATATAATTCTTCTTTCTATTTTAATAAATTATCTTTACATCTTTGTCATTTTTGTCCGCAGAGTCGTTGAGTATTTATTTGAGACCTCTTTTCTACATTTTAAATTAAATACACCTTCCCCGTGCAGTTCAGAAAAGATAGCTTAACAACGACGGTACACTTCTAATACCAGAAAAAAAAAAAGACAGTTTCATGCTTCTGTTGCGCGCTATTACAACAACAATCAATTTTAGGGGGAAATAAATCAATTCTAAATTTTAATTCTTGGTGTCTAGTTTCTTTCTTAACTAATAAAAATGTTATACCGAATTAAAAAAAAATGTCAGAATGTACTCAGTACTCACCGTATCTATTCGTCAACAACAAACATATTAATTTTGTAATCATAAATCGTTATGTGCATTGTTCAAAGTGTTCCTCTCATAAATGCAACATTGAAATAACAAACTTTATTCTTAAACCCAGGGGGCAGGGGCCATTTCCCAATGCAATATTGCTTGAACAATACAACAACAGAACCAATTCCTAGAAAATCAAAGGTAGAAAACACACCTAGATTATCTTGTTACTCGTGCTATTAGTCAGGTATCATTTAACCTTGTCTTGAATTAAATTTTCTCGGTAGGTCTTTTGTCCCTAGACACCTCTCCTCTCTCTGATATTCCTGTTTCATATTAATTATATAATGAGTTACTCTTTTGATTTATAAAGAGGGTTGTGATGAACATTGTCAAAGTGACTCATTATAAAAATGTCTTGGAGAGTGGCAACAGATAAATTATATTTGATTATTTGGAGAAAGAGATGTCAACTGTCTTCATCTTTAGTTATCAAACAGAGCATTCTCACCTTTCTTATTTTATTATCTCCCGCGCTTAATCAACCCAAATTGTTCCAAAGTTTATAAAATAGTAACCAAAGACTCCTTCCCGATTCCTCAATCCCTCTTGCAAGAACTTAGACACAGAACCAAACCAAAACTTCAATTCAATCTACGACTAGAATGTATACAATGGAGTTCAGCCCTAGAACCTCATCAGAGAAAAGGAAGAAGAAACAACAAGAAAACAGCCGGCACTCCTTCTCCTCACCTATCACCCGCTCCTTCCAAAGAGCCAACGCCTCTCCTTTAAAGGACTCCTCTTATTCTTCACCTCGGCCTTCGTTTTGCACCGAGACAGCATGCCGAAAGCCGAGCCCAAGACGGGGCGCCTCAGCATGGGCGCTCTCTCCGGGCCGGTCATTGGACATGACAGAGACGCCAGTGCCGAGGAGGAAAAGCGTCGATTGTGGCAGAGTTGGAGGCGGCATGGGAAGCGTCATGGGGTTGTTTGCGAGGAGGAAGAAAGTGGATCCTGCGGAGGAGGAGACGGTGCATCAGTTGAGAATTACACTCGTGCAGCTGATGCAGTGGCGGTTCGTCAATGCGCGTGCCGGCGCGGCGATGGACCGCCAGAGATTTGTGTCTGAGGTATGATGCATAATTGTTTTCCAATTTACATTATTTAGGATTCTTCTTTTTTTTTATTTATGCATAAGTTTTATATTTGCTATCCATTGACTTGCATTAAAAGTTGTTGTATTACAAGTGCACGGGAGATTTTGCTTCCAGTTGAATTATTATCTGAACTTTCGGTATATTGAGAGAGACACAAAGTCGAGTTTTTTTTTTTTTTTTTGAACTTCAAGTCGAGTTTTGTTTAATTGGGAGACGGATGCAACTAATTTTTGTTTATTTATTGATAATATCGATTGACGTTGCTTTTGATGGTTAATGGGTTACATTACATATATGATGATTTAATTTTTCACGAGAATTCGGAAGTCCCTATGGAACTATGGAAGATTCGGTGTTTTGGACTGTAGCGCTTGGATCCCCAGTATGTGCGCGCCTCGTTTCGTTTATTGAATTTGTCTAGACATGAATGTGGCATATGTTATGCGACAAATCGTATAAGAAATCACTACTAAAGATTAAATGATTCGCCATATACATATTTGCGAATAAAATCAGCGTAAGCCTCAGTTGTCGGTTGCACCCGGAGTACAAAATGTCAAAAACCATTTAGCTCAGTTGAGCAAATTGTTTTTTTTTTTTTGGTGCCATTTCTTTTATTTGTTACGGTCATTCCTGTGAAGCAGAGACTGTAGCAGAGGTAAAGTTTACCCGTGTTACAGTCTCTGGTAAACTCTAGCAGAGGTAAAGTTCAATTAAATTATTTTATTAATTTTTTCCGTTATAAGGCTTTGACCCCTAATTTTCTTAAAAAAAAAAAGCTGTAGTTGACTTGAGTAGTTCCATTAAAAAAATTTCGCTCTCTGTTTGACTGTGTCTGGCAATATTGCAATAACCATAGTTATTGGGTACTGCTGGGCCTTTTTAGTGGGTTAAACTGAACAATGTGGAACCAGGAGCCTGTTTATATCAAAACGGAGGCCTATTTTTTAGTGACTAAATGTACAAATTGGGGAGTTTGGGCATATTTCAAATTTTTGGGCCTAGTTCATTTACTAGACACCACTAAAAATTTGGAAAAAAACTTAATTCGCATGTGTATTAGACTTAAGGAACTTCATAAAATAAATAGTAAAATCAAAGGTTCAGACAATGCAAGTCCTAGATTCCTATCGTAGTCACATTTTCTTTTCCTTTCTTTTCTATTTTTCTCATCTCATGTTTTAATTTAAGTGTTGAAGTTTGACCAAATTGATGCTTATATGGACAGAGGAAACTGTTCTATGTTTGGCTGAGGCTTGCAGAAATGAGGAATGTTGTGACAGCAAAGCAGGTTCTTTTGCATAGAGGCAGGATAAAGGTGAAACTGCAGTCATTGCTGGTACCACAGGTGAAATTGCTTATGAAATGGGAACAAGTGGCACGACCTCATGTCGATGCTGTGGCGGTTCTAGGCAAAGTCTTAGGTGCCACCTGTCTTTCGGTTCCCTTGGTAGAGGGAGCACAGGTAAGTGCAGAAAAAAAAAAGTTTTTGTTCTTTTATTGCAAAATATGCGGGGCAAAAAATAAAATAAATTTACTATATATCTATTTGTTATTTGTTTTCTATGATTGACATGATGTAAATATATTTGCAGGCAAATATTGTATCCCTGCATAGATGCTTGCGTGTAACTATGGATGTAATGAAAGATATTGAAGCTAAAGCAAGGACATTCTATTCTAATGTTTGTACATTGTTATTTTCACATTTTGCCTTTTATTTTTATTAAAATTTGAATTCTTAATTGCATGTCATAGAAATATTGACATAAATTTTTCGTTTATCTAAAATTGTAGGCAGAAACTGTCAGATTACTGTTTGTTGAGTTGACCAAGACAATCTTATCCGAGATAGAAGGTTTACAAGAGCTAATAAATCTATCTCAGAAGATCTTGCTGCTACAGGTAAACTTTTGAGTTTTCCTCTAAACTTCTGTTGGAAAGAGCTTTTTTTTTTTTCATTGCAAAACAGAAAAAAATCTTTTGTTGGAAGAAAATGAGTTGCTTTCTCATATTTAAAATAAATTTATTTCCATTGAAGTTGCATATATAATATCTGAAATAAAATGGTTCTTGACAATTTTCTTTATTTAATACAGTTCTCTTACCATGATGTCAAATTTCTAGAACTAACCATGATTGGATATTTCTGGAGCTTTTCAGAGTTTCTTTAAAGCAGTTGCCCTTTTTAAATTCAACTCCATCATTATATTTAAAATTAATATTATTCTCAAATCATTAACTAAAAAATCATATAGCGGATAATGGTATGCTTTTATTCCAGTTAGGCGAAACAAGGGTTAATACTTCTGAAATTAAAACCTCACAAATTAAGATTCAATTATTTTTCCCACTTACAGATGGAGGAAGTAAGCTTAAGAACAAACTTGATTCAAGCAACAAAAGAAGAGGATAACAAGCTTGCTTTGTCTAAGCCATTGGCAGTGCACCGGTATATGACATTGAGGCCAGTGCCAGCATCTATTATGATCGATTTCTAACTTATCTAGCATATATATTCATGTTAATTACCACAGTAGATTTGGTCAAAAAAATTCACAAAAGGAAAAACAATGACATATTTATTTGGATAATTTGGACTAGTGATTATTTTAAAGTATAGGTACAACAGTCAATAGCCAGAGCCCAAAGGCAACAGCCTTGTACATGAACTAGACTCCTAAATGTATCCTCTTTACTCCACATTTTCTATATTTCTTCTTGTAAGCCAGTAGGCATTTTGACAACACATATGCACCTAATTTTAAAGTATCAGGCACACTTTGCTCCACCAATTGTTTTGTTGGTCAATTTGTTCATTATAAGCATGCATAATAGGTATTTCTATTATCTTTGTTGTGGTTTCAGAAGTCTGCATCTGTTTGTACCTTTCTTGAGTTTGAGTTGTCTTATTCGATCTGATTGATAATTGATCCAACACACAAATTTGACGATAGTGAAGTAATTTCTTTTATCTGATCCCAGTAGTCTGATTTTGATCAGATGCTTGAATTCAAAAATAACAGAACTATACCATCAGATTGAATGCATCTGACTTTGTTGCATTCATTCAAAATATTTAGTTCAAATAGCTAAAAAGGTGTCTAATGAGCCTAACAAACAAAGATACTAACTAATCTAAAGGATGCAAAACTATCTGGCAATCTAAACTAAAGCAAACAAAATCCAAAGTAAATTGTCTCTTGTCATTTCCAGTTCTTACCCAATCAAGCACATACAACAACAAAAAATAATAATAATAAAGATAGACCATAAGAAGCACAGAGAGAGGATAAAAGTAACAACACACAAGACACCCAAAAACACTAATCTGGCCAAGAAGATAACTTGAAAGTTCTGAGGAGATCCTCTAGTTGAGATCTTCATCATCTGTGGTTTGTTTCCATCTCTATCTTCCATGTTTCTCAATAAAGTATCCAGATTTCTAAAGCTGGCCTCCATCTCAGTGCTGAACCGTGTCCAGAAATGAAATCAACAGACAATTAAAAATGGTGTGAGAATTAGATCCTTTCATGTTAGAAAATTCTTCTATTTTTCTCCATCCATTATGTCTAACAAAATTAAGCTAACAGCAAGCATTAGCATCCTGCATCTTCACTTCTTCTCTAGAAATATCAAATATGGGCTATGAAAGCCCATATTTGATAAAGAGAGGCTTTTTCCAAGAATGAACGTCTTAAATTTTGACACTTCCCATCCAACCTTGGTGTACAGTTAACATATGAAATCTCCTCTTCAGGCCCAACACAAGTGCGGCTCTCTACGGAAGTATTAAGATTTTTCCCACATGCGATGAACTCTCACCACTCATATCTTCTCATTTTTATTCAATGCTTGGCAGATGGCACATTCAATTTTCTAAGAATGTAATCTATCTACAAATGTAAATAGTATGCTACATTATGACAACTACTACATTCTGTGCAAATACATGGTGAACTAAAAATTCACCGACTAGTTTGTCATAACTCATAAATGGTGACAGAGGTAAGAGAAGAGATGGCGTACTTATCACCGTCCTATGAAGACCATTCCAAGGAGAAAAGTCTCTTGGCAATATAATATAAAAATATCATGAAAAGTTTTCAATCTTAATTCCTACACTTTAAATTATAAATATAACATTTTGACTTACATATTATGGACAAATATGGCATCATAATTAAACCCAAAGAAACCCATTTATATAATATAACTGTGGTTTTAGGAAAGTTTCAATTTGCACCAATGGCGTCGAATCAATTTTTTTTTAAATGCCAAGTTACCGTACTGAATTTTGTCCCTGCATGAGAAGAACAGAACAGAACACAACACAACAAAAGCAGTGTGTGGCAGCCGCAGAGTTGGCTACAAAAGAGCGGACACAGCAGGTTCAGATTCGATTCTTTTCCTCATCTATCGTCATCAGCGGGCCTATCACGTGACCAGAATTTTTATTTCGCCTTTTTCCCTGACAAAGGCTCCAGTCCCCCACTGGAGCAAGTCACGTGATCACGTGCCTTCCCACTCCCCATCCCCCACCACACCCGTTCCTTTCTCTCTCTCCTCTTCTCCATTATTGAACTCAACTCCCACCTTTTCTCCCATCAAAAGTTAAAAATTTAAAACAAAAATAATAATCCTTCGGAAAGCAACCTCCCTTAGTTTTACGTCAAATCAGTTTACTTACTGTACGTATAACACACATCATAACGTCATAAGTAACTAGCATTTATGAAAAAATGTGCCAAATTACGCGAAAAAAATCTCATTCGTCGGATTATTACAATTTACGTTCAAGACAACCCCCCAAGAAATATTTGTGAATTTTACGACTGAACATGAGAATTCCATCCGAATGTAGAAAAAAGAGAGAACAATTAACAAGATGGAAATAAAAAAAAAGGAACAAAAAAATTGAAAAAAAGAACTCAATTCTAAGCGAGAGAAGGATCCAAGGGACTTTGTGGGACCCACTAACATACACCGTAGTCGTGGTACATCAGTTCAGGCCTTCCTACAGCAGCATTCGCCGCAGCGGCTGCTGCTGCAGATGGATTGTCGCGGTGACGGAGCATCATGAGCTCTTTCTGCCGCCTTAGCTCCATCACCTTGCGGTGCGAATTGGAGTGCTGAGTCAGCACAAATGTCGGGCTCGCCGCTGGTCGATACTCGGGCATTAGCCTTCCGGACTTATACCTGACACCACAAGCATTGCAAAGAGTCTTTGGCCCGAGGGGACCGGTTCGCCATTGAGGTGTTTTCTCTGACGCACAGTGTGTGCACCGCCTAACGCCTCCTTCGAGGCCAACCTCAGGGCTGCCAGTAACGCTACCAATGCCGGTCTTTTTGCCTCGGTTTGCAGAGCCTCCCTTGGAAGGTTTGCTGGGGAAATCAGAAGAAGAGGAAGAGGATGAAGGGGATGACTGCGGTGGTGGAATTAGCGAGTGCCATGCGGCTGCTACTGCAGATGCCGCCCGGTTACGCTTGCTGCGGGCCCCACGACCTGCTGAACCAGATGAATTATCTGCACCGAGTTGGTTCCCCTCGTTCGTTGCATTCATGAAATTGCCCATGTTGGCAGCCATTGGGGATGGCATGTCGGAGTACGAATCATCGACGAATTTTGATAACCACTCCAGCTCTGCTGCCTCTTCACTCTGCAAATTTAATTGACAAAATATTTGAACTGTTAGAACTAAGAAGTACAAATTAAAAATCTGTTACTAGTCATGTTACATTTTTTTCCATAACAATAACAATACTTACAGGTACGTAAAATTCGTTGGCAAAGGAGTCATAGGAGGAGACTGAGTTTCTGGCGCTGGCGGTTTGAGACTGATCGCCCTGCCCGGCGATTAGATGGTTGTTGTCTGCCAAAGCAGAGGCCGATGCAGTGGGGAATAGCTCCTGAGCATTGGACAAATCAAGCATGTCGTCGACACGAACAGAGTTGTTATTTGATGGCACACCGTAATAGTAAGCCGGATTAACGTTAGAGGCGCTATTCATCTGTGCAGCACTGATATTTGAGTAATTTGAGTAGGAGCCTCCTACCATGCCCATGCCATAGTGATCAATTGTCATTGGCATTTCCCATTGATGGGCCATTGTTCCAAGCTATGGATGTGCTTTTCTTTTTTGTTCTTCTTCCTTAGTGGAAGTGAGAGTGGGGGGTGAGGAGAAATAGTGAGAGAGGCTTTGGGGGGTTTTAATCACAGCTTAAATTGAGCTGGCTAGCAAAAAAAATAATGGTGGATAAATTTTAAGAGAGAGAAAAGAAGGCAGGGGGGGGGGGGGGGGTTAAAGGATGAGGTAATAATGGAGGAAAAGAAGCTGCAACCCAGGATGAGAACACGGACAACGTGACTCAGGCATTGTATCCATACCAAGTCCCATTCTCTCTCTCAACTCCTCCTAATCCAAGGCTTTAAATTGGAGTTACTTTCACCGCTTCTATTCTCTCTCTTTCATAAATTTATCTCTCTGTGCATGTGACTGCATGACTTGAGGTTAATTTATTGTATAACGCGCTTTTTTCCCTTTAAAGAATTTAGCTTGATAGCTTCATAGGGGCGGCTTCTCTTAGGAAGCTGAGACTGCGAAACTGTAGTACTACTGTATACTCTAACTGCTATAAGTACGTTACAATGCACGACCCTTCACATTTATTTTTACTAGCCTTAGCAGGCAAAGTTAATTCCCTATTACAATGCACAACCCTCCATTTATTTTTACTACCCTTAGCAGGCAAATTTAATTCCCTGTTGGAAGTAGCTCAGTAAGGACATATTTGGTTCGCTCCAAAATCATGAGAATGGTGACAAACTTTGTTGGGTGAGGTAAAATTTTCCAATGATGTCCGTTAGTTTCTCTTTAAAGGAAAAAATATATAATTTACCAAGGGTAATACGTAAGCACCAACTGCACGCAAATATCATAGCAAGTAATTTATTTATATTATATGACTAAAGGACATATTTGACAATCCTCATCCGCAGACAACAAATCTCATAATAGTATAATACAATTTATAAATCAGCGCTTGTAGCTTTAATGATCTCAAGGAAAAAAAAAATTACACCCAAATGAATTTTATCCATTGGAATAAAATATTTTGTTAAGATTGGTGGAAGCAAAGGAAAATATAACCCCTTATTTTGCAACTTCTTTGCTCTCCTTTCTTCCATATCCTACTGTCTTTGAATAGTGAGTATATTGTTATATAAGGACTCACCGCCTTTCAAATTCCACACTATCTTTAATTTGTAGGGTCTGTTATTATTTAAGAAATCACTGTTAATAATGATGGATAACATAAATATATTTATCTGCCTAGCATGGCAAAAGTACTTCTCAAATAAATCTTGCCTTTTAGAAATTGGTGAAACTATTCAGTATTCACACTGAAATAGTTTCAGAAATAAAACATTACCCAAATTGCATTGAGAAATATAACAAGATTTATTTATTTATTTATTTTTGCTTGGTTCATTCTCTCTCGTGGACTCAAGATAATATGAAATGTGAAATCTCGTTCACTAACAAAATTTTACTTGATAAAAACTACAGCCTCTGAAAATGCTGAAATTTCATCTCAATTTACAAAGAAATTCCGCCCTAGCCGATATACTATATTTATAATGTGATTATTTCTCTAGAAATTTGGAATGAATATACAGTACGACATGTTAAAAAATATACAATTGCATGGTATGAAATTATTCGGAAGCTCAATGATCAAATGCAAAATTATTGATCCGATAACTTTATAATTGTCAAACTGTCGATTACCCAAAAGGGCATGAATGGTATGAACATGTACATAGAGGGATATTTAGAGTTCGATATAAGGTTATGAAGCACCGGCCTTTACGTACCTTACGACCCTTCTTCGATTACTTCGGTATAAAATGAGTAACTATTGCACATGCAATGATGTGATCGATGGTAACTAACAGGACCAGCCAAGCCCAATTGCCATCAAACTCATCAAACTCTACTAATTCTGATAAATGCACCCTTCTTTTACTTACAATTGTACGCTTATCTCCTTCCTACCTAGGTTCTATTGATATCAATATATTACGGTTGTATTTCATGCAATTGAAATAATGTGATTGATGAAATGTACCTGTTTACAATTTTACTCATATATCCTCCCTATGCTGTACTAAAACAACACAAATAAGATAATTCCCTTCCCCGCTTTTCATTCAATTACAATTTTTAGATAAGTAATCGAAAATTACATACTATCTTTCAATAAAAAGTTATGAAAATCTATCTTTTTTTTTATATATAAAAAAAGGTAATTGATGTGGTCCACGTAGTCAAATACATGAATTAATAGGACTTAATACATATGCATCTTCTGTCATAAATTATGTGGCTTCAACAACAGTTGTGCTTGCAGAGTGAAATTCAAGTAACTTGAAAATTCTCCCGAGATATATTGTAGAGGAGTAAAATGCTTCATTTCAAGTTTTCAACATAACCCCTTACCGCTAGGCAAGAAGCATCAAACTAGTAAAATAATTGTAGTTTTTGAAAGAAAGGACTCGTTATCGGACGTCAAAGTCCCGACGCAGCCAACTGGCTCGAGAGGTAAAAGTTATTATTTTATTAATGATGACGGAAGTTCTCCATTGTAAATTAAAAGGATATGTTCATTTAAAAGACCCACGCGGTTAAACCACGTTCCACGGATTGTAAACAGGCGCTCATGGCTGCCTGAAATGGAGAAGAACATAATCGCTAAATCCTAACATAGCAGTGAGACCTCCACCAATGAAACGACTGTATGCTGCTCTCCTGCCTTGGGTCGATAACGTCGACATTTACAGACTACTTCTTATCCTATGTGACGGGTGCGAAGTCTACCCTTACGCAGCGAGTTACTGGCATCGAGCATTCTAGCCACAAATAATGAAAACCAGTTATGCGTGCAATACTCGGCTCTTCTAACTAACTGCTTCATATTATATGGTGTGGAATGGAAAAGGGTTGGGAATAAAATCATAACCCCATATTTGAATGACAAAATAGACAAGAATTCTATAAAAAAATATTTCTCCATTACCATCCATTCACCTTTGTTTTTACTCTATTTGTTTGAATCCGGAGCAAGTTAACTCGCTCGACAATGCTATTTCATTCCATCATCCTCTTTCTCCCCCTTCCGAGCGCAATCTAAATTTCAAATTCGAAATTAAATTTTAAGAATTACCAATTGTAAACACTGAGCTAAAATAAAGTTTTTGAAAATTTTCATAATTTTTTAGGATTATTGTCTTTTAGATCATCAAATTAATAAATTTTGCTCGTAACAAGTTGACAACTCAAAATCATCAAATTAATGACGAATATTTTGAAAATTGCCTATAAATATTGGAAGAA
The DNA here is from genome assembly GCA_028095005.1 of Rhynchospora pubera. Classification (NCBI taxonomy): domain Eukaryota; kingdom Viridiplantae; phylum Streptophyta; class Magnoliopsida; order Poales; family Cyperaceae; genus Rhynchospora; species Rhynchospora pubera. The sequence continues at coordinate 161,893,394 of CM051461.1, read as the reverse complement.
CTGATAATCACATCAATAATATATCTTTCATAATCTGTTCAAAGCATATAAAAATTATTCCAGTTATGTGAGCTTTATTACATAACATTATGCTTGAATTTAAATTCATAAACTGTACGTTAGTTAAACACTCCCTCTCCCATCAGTGTCCCCAGTTGAGATGAAAACTGTGACCACACGGAAGTTTACACTATCAAGGGCAGCAATACAAGAGAAAATTGAGCCTGTAAATGATGAAAAGCGGTACATAAAGCGCCCACTTCTGACAATGCGGGCCCCACATACTCTCACAGGTTGTTGACGCATCGGGCCGCCAGCTGTACGCTCGCCTCCACTCCATGTACGGTTTAGGACCACTTTTCCAAAAATCCTCCAACAAAACTATTATTGGTATTTTCCTCCCAAAAAAATCCAAAAACTCCGTTCTCCGTTTCAAATTTGCTTCATCTCAGCCGTTCATCTTATAAATTCGTGCTTCCAATGCAACAGCTGTTGTGAGAGACAAGTACAACTCATTGAACAAGTTTTTGTATGAATGATAGAGGTTGCTACCGACTGACATTTTTCTTTTTTGAGGACATTTTTTTGTTGAACTAACACTGTTCAAGACCTCTTTTATCTGTTAGCTTGATAATTGCCCCAATCGTTGTCACTATACCAATAATATCAAGACAAACTCTGGATGTGTCTCCCTAGTTAGATCATTTGCATTTTTTCATGGAATTTGAGTTCAATTAGTAATAATTCAATGTAGTTAAATGTTGGGTGATGTGGTCAAGTTGGCCCCAAAAAGTTCAATTATATCGGCGCATTAATATATGCAATCAATACAAAAGGGAAAAAAAAATAGAATTGTGTTGTAAATTTTTATATTTTACAACCAAAAAAAAGGGGGAAAAACGCACATTTTTAAATCCAAATATACGTGGATGTTTACACTTCTACTTTATTTTCTGAGATTATCTTGAACCTAATGCATTTGCTAGAATTTTGAAAAAAAAAACTCCAATTGTAGTCCTGTTACATAGAACGTATTAACATAAAAAGGAGTTGCCACTTTCAAAAGTTGCAAATGCAATTCGGGGAATTCAAACAAAAAATGCATTTAATTTGCTCCGATATGTGGTCAACGTAATATCAGATTTAAAAAGTCGTAATGATTAGTCCCGTTACTATTTACTAAAATATAGAATCTGCATCTTTTAATAAAATTTATGTGCAAAGCAATTAGGGCAGTAGAATTTGATCTAGATGTTAATTAAAATCCCTTAGAATTTGTTAAAACTTTTTATTTTTTTTTCAGTAATATGTATATTTACTAATTTTGAAAAAAATTAGGATGTTTGATGAGAATAATTTTATTTTTTATATGAGATAATAATAATTAAATTTCAAAATAATGCAACATTTATTTTCCCATAAGATTTCGAGATATAATCCTTTTGAGTGCTTCAAATTAACTGAGTAAATTTCAAAACTTAAAAAAGTAAAACCATATAATTACCTTGATCAATATCCTATTTTCTTAACTCAAAAAGTAACATAATTTCACTCGATATAACAGTAAGAACTTTTGACATATGGTTTAATTATAATAAATAGTTGGCACACAAATGAGTGCTACCTCAGATAGGATTTCAATCTGCAAGGAATTTAGAATTCTTCCACAGAAGCAGCTTAGTAGCTTACAACCGAGTGGGCTTGTCCACATCCTCTCCAATTACATCGACCAACGGTATTGTAAAATTTGGTAATTAATTATCTTGTCGGTTACACATTGAAAGCTTAAACACAAATTGAATTTAATTTTAAATAATTCTCCCTGATTTTTTATCTTGAAAATTAACAATTCATTTAAAATGGTATAACTCATTATGTGAAGTTGAAATTTAATCATTTACTACATTCAGTGATAAATTAACTTATCATTAAAAAACAACAAAATTACTAATCATATGTGCCGAACTTTCACGTCCACCAGACCACCATGGTAAAATTTTGAAAAAAAAAACACTGTGTGACATTCTTGATAAAATTTTGAAGTAAAAACTTATTGGATATTCATTGTTTATTATTTTCTTATCTACTGTATGAGATTCCTAGTCCCGCACCATATCCTACCAAGAAGTCGTTAATTTGAAATAGGAAAAAGAAACATTGTTTAATGGAAGAACGCACTGGATTGGTGCAATGTGAATAAAATTGCAGAGGATATCGGCTGGGGAGAGGGGCATCGAATCACGTGACTCGGGTGAGGATCCCGAGGGGTTTGGGCCCGGAATCAACGGGTCACGTGCTCTCTCGTGCGTACTGTTGCACGCACGTGACGGAACCTATCGAGTTCCTTATATAGTTCAATTATTAACCTTCAAAAAAGCCAGCTTTGTCTCCTTAATGAGACCTTTAACAAGATAAGAGCACGCGCTGCCATTGACATTGTGGGCCCCATCCCTACCTCCGCCCCGCTCATGCCCTATTAATCTCTGATATTTTTATTTAGAGCGTTTTATTTTTTAGTTAATTCGTGTTAAGCAACTTGAGATATTTTTAAGGCAACGGAGGGACGGAGGGGACCCACGTTCATCTCAAACATAATTGATTCGATGATTTTCTAGCCGTTGATTTAAGAACTACGTGTAAGCCTACATTGCTCTCGTCAGAAACGCCTATCTAAATAATTACAAGCATTTCCTTGCACTAATGCAATACAGTAAAAAGGAAAAATAATGACACTGATTTTTTTTTCACATTATCCGAACCGTAAGTCCGTAACTATAGTAATGATATAATAGTAACTGCAACAACAATTTCGAGTCCTTATGCGGTTTAGCTGCATTTTTTTAAATTTCATTATGATAGTAATAAAATTTGGTTTTCTTTGAGATTTCAATATGTAGATTAGATTGGTTAAATTAGATTTGTCAAGTTACAAAAATATTCCAAAAAAGTCCGTGGTTCACGGAGTGCCCTATGCACTATAGTGCATATTAAACTTTCTCTATTATAATTGTAAATGCCTTTTAAATTGTGTAGACATGGCAGATCTAGAAAAAAAATTTAGGCCATGCATAATTATAATATAATAAAATTTAAAAATAAATAATAAATTTAATAAATTAAGTCATTCTAAAAATATATAATTGAAATATTACAAACTATATCATCTTTTTCATAAATCTAGTCATTTTTTTTTATGATCTTTACTTCTCTATCAATCACCAAAAACATAAAAAAACACACACACATTATTTTAAGGCATGCTAATATTTCCCGGATGTGAGATACGGCTGTCTGACGGTGTCCCTATCATGTAAACACCATGCAACCAGGCCTTAGAGCGTGGGGAAAATTCAGGGGTTGGTAAATACGGTACTATGTGTTGCTCCAAATTGCATCCTGTCTATTAGGGGGGTGGTGATGATTGAGACCTTGACTGACTAGAGACCCATGTAAATATACCCCCGTCCCTGTCCAGACACTAGTGCAGTCATGTAAAGCGTGGTTAGAAACGGTATAAGTCCCGCTATGATAACGGTTGCCTTACAATCAGACTATGTGTGTATGATGCATCATGTATGCCAAACTGAAATAAATTATTGCGTGGTATAATGATATGGTATGATGACCCAAATTGTGACCAAAATGATGACCAAATTATGCTGTAACGCATGACGGTTACAGCCGGTCTGAGTGTGTGGTTGTTAACGAAGCTGCCCAGTCACGAAATCTGTACTTAGGCATGTATGGTTGCATGTACTGGAGGTGTCCCATGCATGTAACACTGGAATTGTCCAGTGGTGCCCTTTGGAGCTGACCAAAGGACAGTCCAACTTGATTGACCAGCCCCAACAGATTAGTGACACCTAGCTGCTTAGTCATTAGGCAGGGGGAGATTGGTTTGCTGACACCTAGTCCCCACTCCTTTACCTCTTTCTCTGGCCCAATTGTGTGGACAATTATGCCCTTCTTGTTGCCAAATTCGTATATGTTCTGTTCCTTACCAAAACAGGCCATTAGAGCTTAGTTTTGAGGCATTAGACAGTGGAAAGTGGTGCTTGGGACATAGCTGGATAGTTGGGAAGGTAAAGAATAAGGTTGGATGCATGATTTTGGCCCTGGTTTACCCAAAACAGGTTGGAAAATTCATGATGGTGCATGAGTTGTGTATAGCGGCTGGTTTCCATGACTCAAACAGACCTTTGGGATGATGATTGTGATGCATTACATAGTATTGTTGGTGCACCCTAACTGACCATGTGCTAATGAGCACCATAGGTCTGGCATTGGTTGGTAGACAAACCATGAAGCGGCGTGGCGAACACCCGCAAACCAGTCACGCAACAGTGTTTGGCTTGGCGCCTTTACCACGTAGTTGCATGAGTTATAGGCTGTTCTTGTGCATGACTGTGACATAGGTTTTGTTCAATTGAACCAGACCCTGAGCAAAGTGAATCGGTGGACTTGAGCGGTGAAGCGGGCGCTTCGCAGCAGTGAACGACGGGTAAAGCGGTATAAGGTTTGAGGTGCGGAATTCACCTGGACCCTGACTCTTGTTGCTGTGCTAATCTTAAAGTATATTATACATGTTGCTTGTTGCCTTTGCATGACTTAGCATGTAGCTGCATGTATGAATTGCTATATTATATATATACATATGCTACATGACTGTGCATAGGATGGATTGTTATCTCATGACATGCATATTGAATGGTTTATAATATTGTGGCTGAATTGTGATATATGGTATGGCTGTGCTAATTGTGTGATGAATGACATTTACATCTTTGGAAAGCAGCGTCATGAACCGTTGTTCCAAGGGCCGTGAGATAAGCGCTTATGTTCCGGGACTCATGACTATGAGGGGGTAAATGTTCTCAGCAATTGAGTACTATTTGATTGTATTGATGGAAAGGCAATGATATGGCTGATTGGTAACCAGCCTAGTATTGTGCATGGATAGGTGTCCAACAAGTGCCGACTTTTGTATAAATTGAATGACAGATTTCTTATGTTCTTTACTAGTCGGCCTTGCATTGCATAGCATGAATTGTTAACTGTTTCATGATTAAGCTTTGTGTACAATGCAAATTATGTTCTTATATATAAAACAGTGTGTATTTAGTTCCGTAACATGAGACTTCGGGTTTATGCGTGGCTGGAACTAAATACCGCACTGAGAAATAGTTTCCTTTCTCACCGTACCATATTTTCATGGGTTCCAGGTTTTGACGGCGTGGGCTGAAGAGTTGGAGAAGTAAGCCATGCACATTATGTAATGCTATGTTTTGTGTACTTGTGTGCTGTTGGTTGTTGATGGTGTAATTGTATGCTTGTGTGTGTGTAAACTCCAGTTGATAAGTTTACTTGACTGTTACTTTTGGGGAATTGGGTTGGGGAAAAGTCTATAAACTGTGTGATTGATTGCCTTGATGGCTGGATACTCATACATACAAGAGAAACTCTGTCAAAATTTTGTTTTGCACAAGTACAAGCATAACCTCAGCTTAGTTTTTGAATTGTTTGCTTGCCAACTGTTGGGTACCTAGTATGATAAAACATGGCATGGTAACCTGTGGGCCAGCAGTAAGCCTTGCGGGCGTGCGAAGCACGTGTCTGCGGCAGGAATCTGTCACGCCGCCGTTGCGGGGTGTGACACCGGACACTTATCAAATCATACTATCTAAGTCCTTAATTTTTCAAAAACGACCCTAGGCAAGTGACTAGGGTCCATTCTATTTGGATTTACCACCGTGTGTAGATACTTATATTACATATTAACCATACACGAAATATTATTTTCTCTTTTTAATTATTTATTATTTATATTTTAACAGAATTATTTTTTTATTAATTATAAGAATGGAACTATTTTTTTCATGTCAAATATAGTAATCGTAGAAGTCGGTAAATTTTAGTAAATTAAATGTAATTATAAGTTTTCAGGTATTAACTTTTATGAATTCATGTCTTTTAGATAATAACGATCATAAATCAAAATGTTCAAGAAAGTATTTTGGAAATTTAATCTTTAGTAGGTCAACTTAATATAAATTTTTAAAATTAGAATATTCATCGTTCCATCCCTATATTTATATAAAATATGATAAAACAATTATGCAATCATGCGAATATATATGCGATGATGTGACTCATTTCATTTCCATTTCATTGTCATAGTGTTGTGAAGTGTGAACCATTGAATCCGCTGCCGATAGTACTGTTGGACGTGGAGTCATAAATTATTGAACGTCCTGTTATTGGTTCAAACTGCAACAGTGAATTAGAAGCGATATGGAAATGCGAAGGTGTCGGTTGGAAACTTCGTAGGGTGCTTTTTATTGGGATTGCAATGGGCCCTTCTCCAGCTTCGCCTTCTGACATGGGTGCAGAAAAGCATGTGGCAGAGCATTTCATGCCGCTTTCCTATTTCTCCATAAATATCACTGCCACGTGTCGGTCAGAAGACTGGCATCACCGTTAACAGATTGCCGTATTTCCCAAAAAAATAAAAAATTGTTACTTTTTTTTTTTTTTGAACTTGTTACTCTTGTTGACGGTAGAAACTGTTAGCCAATAGCCAACCATTGTACTTTTCACGTTTCATGATGGGATGGAGCTGATAGGTGCCACGTGTCATGACATTTGAGGTTTTGCTGAAAGCTGTATTTTTCTTTTCACAGTGTTATTGTTTGATTTAGAAACTTATATTTTCTTTAGGGGTGCCGACGGAGCCACGTGTTTCCGTGTCAGTTCCGTCCTAACAAAACAAAATAACGAAACAGATTTAATCATACATTTCCGGAACAGAATAGATTTCGATGTATGTTTGTGTGAAATACTGATGTATGTTTGTGTGAAATACTGTGTAAATTGAGTCGTTCCGTCACGTTCCGTCCAAACAGAACAGTTAACGAATCGTTCTAGTATATACCGTTATTAGAACGAAACGAAAAACGAAAAGTTTCATTCCATTGCAATTGCCAACGTTCGACACTCCTAATTTACCTTATCAGTTTATCTCCATTCAAGAGCGAAATATTAAAAACAAAATGAATTATATTTTTCCGAGATAAGATGCAATGTACTTTTGTTTTAACATCGCGGGTTACGAATTGGCCAAGAAGAACCGAGTCAAAAAGTTGGGAGACAACTTGAAAAATAAGTTGTGGAGAAAAAAATTTTATCAGGCCTTCAAAACTTGATCGATGTCTTAGGAGATAAGATTACTACTGTACGTCAATCATAATTTAGTTAGACAATTTTGATTAATTACCCAACAAATTACGAACATTTATTCTTCTGGCATCGTCGCATGCATGGTCGTCTCGAACTGAGAAATTATACAAATTATAAATTATCTTATGAAATATTTATTTTTCCCCATACATATTGAGCTTTATAATTTCCATATTTGTATATATTCTCACCATTTACTGAATCGAATGTTGTAGATTTATGAAAAAATAAATAATTGTTCAAAATTGACTCGCTAGCTATATTAGACTCGCGTACGTATTACAGCTAACCCAATGGATTCCATTCTGTCACTATACCTTATTAATTATCATATTCTTCTTTGGTTTATTTTTTTTATAGTTAATTTGACAGTGCCATAAGGGATGTCAAGTGGTATCTAATTTAAGTCAAAGGTAACACGATCAGGGACTCCTGATCGGAGCCAGAAAAATTTGAAGGGGTTCAGCTAAGATCCGGATCCTGTGCCGCGCGGTACGATACAGCGTATCCATCCCAACCGTCTGATCTGATATCGTCGGTTAAAATTTTTCGGACCTATCAATCTGATATCATTCATGGAGCATCCGTCATAGATCGGACGGTTGGAATGGTTGCGCTGCACTGTGCCGTGCGGTACCAGATTTCAATTCGTTCATCAAGGAAAAAGTTAGAAAAATTTGAAAAGAGGTTAAATAAATTAATAATATTTAAATAAAAATATTTTAATTTTTTATATAAAGTTTTTTTTGTTTTCGACATTTGTCATCATATGAAAGAATATGATGCAAGCTAGAAATTGGATATGTTTCAGACTTATTTCAAACTCAAATTTTACTCAATTAGAATTTTAATATGTCATAAACTAAAAAAACAAAAGAATTGATTTGATAAATAAAAGGATAAATTTTGAGCAGCAGTACCTTTTATTTATTTATTAGTATTAGTATTTTGTAGTACTATTTTATTTATATAAATTTTTCTTCGCCTTTTTTTTCAAATTTTTCTTATTTGTTTTTTATTAATTCCATCGTCGTTGTTCGGCTGGACTGTTATGAGGTTATCCATCATAGTTTATGTCCGACCTATATTTTAGACCTATTTAATTAATTGAAAGGCCCACAAAGAAGAACTAAAAAAAATTGACTATATTTCTTTTTTGTTTATAAAATTGATTTTTTTGTATGACAATAATGCTTTACAAATAGAAAATGTAAATCGATACAAAAAGACCTCACAAAGAAAATACTACAAAAAATTATATGGGGTTCACCAATGAAAAATCATATAAATATTTATGGGGTTCAAATATAGAGTTTATATATCAAATTTACATTTTATAACAATAAATATTCATATTTTGTAATGTATTTTTAAAAAATAGGGATGACATTGACACCCCTTTGTTACACATAAAACCGTCTCTGAACACGATGATACCATATAGATACATCATAATTGGTTTTCATGCACCGCTTATTCGATGTATTCTTTTGTTACCTTAATTCGTCATCAACAAAGAGATTTGGAGTGTTCACAAGTCAATTTAGTTCAGCACTACAGTTACTGTGCAATAATGTAAACTAAATTGACCAAATAATTCTAGCAAACAAACCGATAGAAAATTTAACCGACTGGATAAATTTTTATTTGTTGAATCTGGTCTGACTAATATCAACTTTTTGTTACCTTACATATTTTTATAGTGAATAATATTAATTATGCTTTTATGCTTGATTTTTTGGTCACTAGAAAAACCCGATTAACAAATAATTTGGTTCTTCTCATTATTTTTCAAGTAGAAGAGAGCAGCACCACAAATACACAATTATTTACGTCAATGTGATTCTGTATTTTTCTTTTAACGGTCGAAGATCATGCTACATGTCTAGTAATTTTCTAACCTAAACCATGTCTTTACTTTTACGTTGAAATAAAATATATATATATATCCTCTCAAGATAAAACGACTCCTGTTTATGTCTCGGTTAGCCCAAAAGGCCCCTAGTTAGTTCTGGGCCTACGTGTAAGAATTAGCCTTACTCCACGTCGCGTGGGGGACGTGTACATGGACCACGGACTGTATTGTAGCTTTCAGGGAAAATTATGTTTCACGTTTACTGAAAAACCTAGAAAATTATTTTTTTATGGGACATGAGAAAACTAACAGTAGAGCCACCGGTGACCAAAAGGTCATTTATCCTTTTTTACTTTGAGGTGTTCCATTTGTTTGTTCTGTTTGGTCTAGTATGGATTCGACATTTTCAAAATTGAAAATAAAATAGATAAATTTGTGTACTTTATTTCATTTATAATCGATCCGGACGAAATATTTCTATCTTCCTATCTATTTCTAAGATTATTTACGGGTTGATTTGAATCTAACGACGGCATTCATAAAATTGACAATAAAATTATAAAAATACTTTATTTCACTTATATTGAATAGACCCAATTAAATCCGGATGAAATATTTCTTCTATCTATCGATTCTTCAAAATAGATAGATATGAATTTCCAAGTTATATTTTATAAAAAGGGTTAATTAGGTTTATGCCATTTTAAAAATTAGAAATTAGAGAAATGTCATCATTAAATGACAAATTATTTCTATGTCATCACTAAATGATAAAATTAGATTTATACCACCAGATAATTAATTTGACCACTATATCCTTTTAAATATGCTATTATAAAATAATAAAATTAGAAATATTAAAACATTAATATTACAAACATGTCATCGTAAAGTAAATAAGTTATTTTACTCCATCAACAAAAAAAATAAAATTTCAAATTTCAAATTTAAAATTTGAAAATTTTAAATCTCAAAACTTGAAATTAAAAAAAATTTAATATTTTAATTTTGAAATTTAAAATTTTGAACATTTCGAAAATTTTGAATAAGAATGTCCGAAAATTTTTAACTTTTAAAATCCAAAATTCGAAAATTTGTAAATCTGAAATTTTAATTTTTGAAATTTAAAATTTAATTCATGTCAATAAATTTCTTTGTCATTTCTTAATGAGAGGGTATTTTGGACATTTTTTAAAAGTTAGAGTGTCATTTTTCTAATATAACCGAAAATAATGACATAAAACTAATTTTAACCATTTTATGGTGGCATAAAACTAATTTACAATTTAAGAGTTGTATATCTCTACTTATCAATTTTTTTTTATAGTGGCATATATCTAATTATTCCTACAAAAAGTAAATTCGTTTAGAGTTCACTAAATTTTGTCGTTAATTTAATTTCAGTTACTAAGTTCAATTTATCCTTCTAGAGTCACAAAATTTACAAATTATCCAAATTTGATCATTGTGACTACATTTCGTTTAATTAACCATCAAATTAGACGATTAATTACCACCTTTGCTCAACTTGGGACAAAAATTCTAATACATAAGCTCTGGATATTTAAAAGTTCTTTATTTCGTTCAAATTAATCATTTAAATCGAATAAATCTTCACAAAGTGATCTAATTTGGATAGCTTGAAAGTTTGGCGACTGTAAAAATATAAACCGAAATTTAGGATTGTACTAAAATGGAAAAAATTATTAACATGACATAATTATTGAAAATGTTAGATTTCTAATTTTTAGATTTTGCAATTTCGGATTGTAAAATCTTAAAATTTTAAATTTTCAAATAAAAAAAATCAAAATTCGAAATTTATTTTTTTAAATTTTAAATTCTTCAATTTTAAAATTAAAATTTTTATTTCTTTTGTTGATGACATAAAATCAGCTATTTACTTTACAATGACATATTTCTTGTTTTAATATTTTTCAATGACATAATTTAAATTTTACAGTTTTATAGTGGAATATTTAATAAAGAAATGATGTTCAAATTTATTACCTGATGGTATGAATTTAATTTTGTTATCGAATGATGGTATAAAAATAATTTTTTATTTAGTGATGATATTTTTTAGTTTTTTATTTTTATAATGGCATTAGCCCAATTAATTAACCTTATTTTGTTTATATTAATGCATTTTCATCAAAGTTTAAATTTACTCATAAATTTGTGCATGTATTTCGAAAGGAAACATGTATCCCTATGTATTAAATATAAATTCTTGCGTGAATTTGGTAGGGAAGCTGCCGGGGGTGACTTCCCCCAAGTACTCCAACAGTGTCCGCGTCATTGGCAGTGGCTGTCAGTGCCCGTGCAAAATATATGCATCATTACATATTTGTTTTTAAAATTTCGAAAGTCAAATGTTTGGTATTAAGATTTTATTTCTGATTATTTATGTTTTAAAAAAATACGGATCTATTTTTCATTCCCTTTTACTCTCGCTCAGCATCTGTCTCACCTATGATTGCTGGATTTATATTCTTAATATTTGATTCTATAAATATTAAATCGGAATTGCTTTTTGTCATTCTTTTTTTTTCTATCACCTCCATCATCCTGTGGCAGTTATTAACGTGTTTTTCTTTTTTGAATGAGGGAATGAGAGGGAGGATGAGCGAATTTCTTTTTTTGGATGAGGGGATGAAGGGGGAGGGATGAGCGAAACAGATAGGAGGGAGGGACGGGCGACACGGAGCGGAGGGAGGGGGCGACACAAAGGAATGACAACTGTTCTATTTAAATATATAACGGTTCTGGTTAAATATATAACGGTTTTGGTTAAATATATAGTAGTTCTGGTTAAATATATAATGGTTATGGTTAAATATATAATAGTTCTGATTAAATATATAACAATTCTGGTTAAATATATAACTATTCTGGTTATATATATAATTATTTTGATTAAATATACATGTGTTCTTGATAAAATATATAACCGTTCTGGTTATATATATGACTGTTCTGGTTATAAATCATTACATGAGCTCTGGACAGTAGCGAATCGGGAGATGAGGGAAAATTAACGAAATAAAGAGGGAAAGAGAGGATGATTTCAGGAGATGATGGATACGCGTTTTCTAAAAATGAAAAACGCGTTTTGAGGATGATGGAAATGATAGGAATCGGGAATGATTGTTATCAGCCCCGATATTAAACTGCAACTTGCCGAGAAAAGAATCTAGGAGGTACATAAATTAATTAGTACTAAAATCATGTAATTTTTTCTCCAACGAGTAAGAAAAAGAAGATGATGGTGCAAATAGAAATTAAGTTACATTAAAATAAATAAGAAAAGACCAAAATTCCTTCTATTCGAACACACATTCAAAATCAGGAATTGCGACTTAATTAGTTCGCACAAATTCCTTCTACGATAGTTGCACATTTTAATTAGGTCGCCCCTACTATCAACCCATAGAGGTCCTTAAATGTTCAATAATTGTTTTTTTTCCTGTTAGTTTTTTACTTGAAAATAATCTTCTGACGTTTTTATTTCGTCTTGTATATTTATAAAATTAACGTTAAATTAGAAATAGTTAGATCTACATCACACATTTTAGTTCGCTTATCAGCCCTAAGTGGTCCTTAATTTAACATTACATAAGTTTTTAATGTCAATCAATTAAAGTTTGGTTCATGTAACATGTTAAATTTATCACCGTAAAAGTTCTAGTGCAGATCCAAAGTAAAAAATTAAACTCTTTAAAAATCACGTTGAATAATAATTCATGTCATTAAAATCTGTCCCAAAAAAGAAAAAGGTGGGAGAATGCGTTGCAACTTATCCGACACTATTAAATATAAAAATTTGTGAGCACAAATAATCTCTTAGAAATATAATTTTTAAAGAAAAGTGACTAATTAATGTTTTTTTTAAGATAAAGATAGACCAATTTTTTCAATTAATTAGTTCAATTAATTCGCGAGAAACATCTAATTTTTTTAAATTCGTAATGTCCACTTTAAATATGTTCTCTAGTTACTAAATCAAATATCGGTTGTCATGACATAATCCATGTCACTTCCTCAGAGCGTATTTTAACTTCGTCAAGATCTAACATGACTAATTTACGGTTACCAAGCCCAACAGCGATCCACGTACCTCTTATAAATTAACAACGCATCGGTGGTTCAATAATAAATCTTAGAAGAAATCATAATGCGCTGCTCTTTTGGCGTTTTGCCAAAAAAGGGTACTAATGGGTGCGTTTGGATAGGTGTGGGAAGAAGGGAAGAAGGGAAGAAGTGGGAAGAAGTATTGGGAAGTGTGTAATTTTGTGAAGAGTTTGGATTGTTTATAATTTTTTTTCTTCCTATCTTCCTTCTTCCTCTTCTTCTTCTCTCATCCAAACGCACCCAATGTGATTAACTTCCCCAACAAAGTTTTGTGAATAGATTTCCCCAGAACAATTAGTTAGGTTAATTGGTTTATCAAATCAATATGATGGTTTGATCTCATTAAATTGTCCTGTAGATATTTTAAAATCCGACATATTGGACGGCGCCTGTTTCAATCATATCTAATCTTGTACATTCTACCAAGATACGAAATAGCAAAATTTTATATGTATCTAATTAATTACGTACAACTAGACTGCCATCATCACAATTTTTGAAGAAAAAAAAAATTATGTATAACTAGAGAAAATCCATGCCCTTTTATCGGTATGTTACATGCACACAATTTCTTTTTTCACCATAAAGGATCGATGTCATATTCTATTAATTAAACAGTTATATATATAATTGATATTCTCACATCGGTATTGCGAAAATTCGAAAAAAAAATTCAGCATTTTCAGCTTCATTTGTAGGAAGTTCTACTTCTATTTGTAAATATAATATTATATAGGTGATTCTGATACTCTTACATCGGTAGTGAGAAAAAAAAAATTAAAACTTCAGCGTTTCTAGTTGCATATAATAAAAAATAAGCTTTTAACTTGTAAATGTAATATTATAATTATAGTAGGTGCTATTAAGCCGACTGTTTTAGAAACAATATATTATCTAATAATATATATGATTATATCGTATGTATGCCATATGAATATGCATCGGATATTTTGTAAAAATAAAAAAAGCAGTGAAAGAGCATTTAACATTTTGAAAGAAATAAAATAAAATGGATTGGCGTCTGACCTGGTCATGCTCAAGTGATCTTATGCGCATGGAAAAATCATGGGGGTGTAGCATCTGCGGCTCTTTGTATCTATCCGAACAGAGGGAAGTGATCCGGACAACATCCAAAATGGTCCGTACAACATTATTTTTTTAAAATGACGATACTACCCCTTATATACTGGACAACTTCGTCCTCGTACTCATCTCCCGAATTTCCACTTCCTACGCGTACGCGGCTCCACAAATTCAGATCCGCTGTCGCGCGACACATGGTGTAGCGCGGCATGTTGGCCGTCTGATTAAGATCCAATTGACAAGGGAGTCCCGTGCATGTAACCTAAATTGATAGGTCCGTAAAAAATTAACCGTCCGATCAAGATCAGACGGCTCATACGTGCGCTACACTATTTGTCGCGCAACAGCAAATTCGGATTGCGGCTCCACCACAAGTCCATCAATTTCAGGCTCAGAGCCTCATTGTAGGATTCGTATCCTCTGGACATCTTATTAAGATGTCCAGAGTGCCCATCTCTCAATATGATCCGTCCGATCAAAATGGACGGTTCGATAATAATTGTCCCGTTCTTTGTATAATTTTGGCGTTAGTTTCTCTTCTCCGTCTCCTCTTCCTTCTCTCTGGCTTTCCCCATCGTTAGAGAATTTAGAGCTCTTCTCTCTCATCAGGCTCTTTCTTCCATCACTTCACCTCACCTCTCCTCTCCTCTCGTTACTAGCTACTCTTCAACTTTGTCCCTCCTAGTCGCTCGAGCTTTTCTCCGTCTTGCGATTCAAAACCTACATCCCGCCTCAACCGTCGACACACGCATAGACCTTGCTCCCTCGACCTCACTCTCTCCGCCTCCCCTTCTCGCAAGTATCTACTCTTCTCCTTCTCGCTGCTCTCTCGGCCTACCTTTCTCGTGACTCACTCCTTAACTGCCTCGGCACCTTTTTCTCCGCCTCCCTTTTTCGTGAAAAAAAGCCCTAGCTCGTCAATTGTCCAAATCATCGATGGTGACAGGTACTTTAGGCCCTTCATCTCCCCTCACTATAGTCAGTTTTCTCATTTGCTCTTTCCACTGGTATGAACTAACAATTAGCAATTAATTTGAATAAACTAATACTAATATGAACAGTGAACCTCTTACTTTACTGGTACCGACTTTCAATACTGATGAGAACTATGCTCTGAGTTTTTCTTTCAAATGTCAGGTCATATGCTAATTACATTGTGACATCACTAGATTATATGTTACTAGTCATGTCAGAACAGTGCCATTATAATCCTATTATTATTGATTGTCAACAAGCTAATTTATCTCTCAAAACAATGTTATTATTGACAAGCATGTCTGAATAGTGCATCTGATTTGGTGCACCATACTTACAATTGTTAAATTAAACTAAACCCACTGAGATGTTGTAATTTTGATTTTTATACAAATTAACTAAATGTTGTCCTAACACTAACCATTCATTTTCTTTTGACTTGCATTAGAAAATGAAGATGAAGGAAATAGAAGAAAGAAGAATGCATGGAGCAAACTGATTAGTACTGTTTAGTGATACTTTGTACGTGTAGAATGACTTTTGATTGTAATATATGTTTTGACATTGTAGTTTGGTATGCACTGTAATGTTTTATAAGTTCCACATATACATACTAGAATGTCTCCTTTTTTCCCTTTTCAAAATATCAAATATATATATATATATATATATATTGAAACAAGTAGGATCAATGTCCTGCCACTTCATTTATCGGAAGCAAACGAGTTTTACAACATAACAAACTACCACATGTCACTGGTACCCACACACCGGTACCAGTATATAAATGCTATCTGAATCTAAAAGAATGCGTCCATAATAACAACCAAAACCAGCTGCTATATCTACTACATAACCTCCCCACCCATTTATAAAACCTCCTCTGCTGAACAAAACAGTAAGCATTACAAATAGACTTCAACAGAAACTCTTTATTACAAGCACTAATCAGCAATACAACTAATAATTTGTCACACATTATACCCTGCAATGCACCCTCCTGACTCCATACGTGCCTCTCCATCTGTTAACCTCATCCTCTGTAAGGCCTCGGCCATTGCCTCACCCGTCTCTCTTCCCTCCGGCTGCATTGGCAAATCTTCCATGGATGGGGTGAGCTTCTTCACTGCCTCTTTGAGTTGTTGTGGCCACATGTCTGTCCAGTATGCTATCATGGCCTGCATCTCACTGCTTCATTCCTCAAAGTTGGATACACTGTCAAATGAAAGATAGTAGCATTTGTAATCTTCCACGTAATCCAAAATATCAAAAATGATACAGAAGTCATGCAAATTAGCAATTTTAATTCTAGCTTTGATGTATCTTTTCTTGAAGCTTACATTTTCAAAATATTTTTATGTTATTTTTCTTTTTTTAGAACAGTGAGTTAATGTACAGCTTCAAACTGAATGAAATAAGTTATCAAATACGCGAAGTAGTTTTATCAAACTGAATTAAATTCGATAATACAAAGCAAAGCAAAATAATAAAAAAAAGGATAAACTAATTAAATTATAAATATAAATGATTCAATTATAAACTAATTATCTGATAGTATAGACTTAGACTCAAGAGGCCTCTATCTCTTGATAACCGTTGAGATTAAATCAGACGGTCCGGACCAAAAAACGGCCAGTCGTTTATAAAAAACGACCAAGAGGATCCGGACCCCTTCAAAAGAGGAGGAAATGAGAGTCTAGTTTCACTTTTCTGGGCAAAGGAGTGTCTTATATATCTAATCGTACCTGTTCGATTTTCTTTTCTGAGGGTTTTTTTCTGGCGCATGAAGAGAGAGAAATCCAACCAATTGGAAAGCTACGATAAGTAAAATTCAAAACTTTGTTTCGATTGACACAAAAAAGATCAAATAAAACACCCAAGCAACCTTAATTTGTGCAAAGTAACCAAATCATGGCCTTTTGCAATATCAATATCACACATTCAACAATAATTCAAAAGAATTGGAGATAAGTAACAAAGTTTAAGCAACCTGGAGCTTTCTCAGGCATACTAGTACCAGAATCCATGGATGAGACCGATTTCTCGTCCTTTATTTCCTCCAATTTCAATTTCTCACTGTTGACCTCTCTAGTTCGCACCGTTCTTCTCGCTTCCTTTCTCGCCGATTTCGGGGGCATCACGAGTTGTGTGGACAATGGTAGAGAAGCGCGAGAGGAGAAAATAGGCTATGTTTCGCCCGACTTCAATTTTCTCGCCGATTTGCTTTTCGATTTTTCATTTTCTGGAGTGAAAGAGAGACGATAGCGGAAGGTGTCCGTGGATCTGTCTCCTCTGAGAGCGTAGCTCTAACGACGGGGAGAGCCAGAGAGAAGGAAGAGGAGACGGAGAGGTGAAACTAACGCTAAAATTAAACAAAGAAGGAGACAATTCTCATCGAACCTTTCATTTTGATCGGACGGATCATATTGAGAGATGGGCACTCTGGACATCTTAATGAGATGTCCAGAGGATACGGATCCCATTGTAACCTCCTCCTAGCTAATATGTTCCTTCCCTCTGGCTAACACTTTTCTCTCACTTGTTTCGTTCAAGCTTCTTGTCTCCAACCAATCTTTCGTTCGCACCACAAGTTGTCTCTAATTTCTCCCAAGATGCTGAATGTTGAGGTCAAGTTAGACTCGTTGCTATCGGCTTGAAATCCACCTTTGAAGTGGGGCAAATAAGACTCAAGTGTCTTCAATAAAATTAATCTAATTTGAGTTTGTAAATTCTACAATCAGAATTTGCAATTACTTATAGGGCTGTTTGGATGGATAAGGAATAAGCGAGAATAGCAAATTTCGGGCGAAAATTTATTTCTAACCATTCAAATTCTTAACAAAATTACACACTTCCTAATATTTTTCACCTAAAAATAAACTAAAAGTACACATAGACCGATACATAAATTAAAAAAATTCCTCGAAGACATAGACCGATACATAAATTAAAAAAATTCCTCGAAGACATAAATATTTATTAAGTTTTTCTTATCATTCCTAGAATTTCCGGTATCTTACTTTTATCAATTACTCCAAAAGAAAACTCGAAGTACCACTACGTTCAGACATAAGACCAAATTTTCTTTCAGTTTAAGTGTTTAACATTAATCAAATAAACAGCAATGTGGATTTTAGGAGAATATGGCTGTGACACGTGAAATATAGAAGAATGATTAAGGAAAGAATAATTAAAGAAATCATTGGAGTGATTTAGGTAATAAAGTAAAGTAAATTCTTAATTGATATGAGGGCGTTCCTGTCACTAGAATTTATAAATGTTGTTCGGATCATTTTTAATGTTGACCGGATCAGCTTCCCCGAACAGATGTCACGACCCATTTGCTTCGCATGGGCATTTGGGATGTGATTGTACAATTAATTGCGAAGATATAGACGTGGGAAATTCAAAACCGTGGGAAATTCAAAACCGCGGTACAGCCTACAGGCAATTTGTCTAATTTGTTGTTATATCGGAATAGCTCAAGTTGATGATATGCTGCCAATTTTACAAATATGTATGGAGAACGCAAAAGTATAAGCTTGCATAAATACTACGAAGTATTTGGTACTCGTCGATTTTTTTTCTAGTTAAGTTGATTTTCTCATCTAAACATTAAAATTACAAAGCTTTTCCATAAAAAAGTTTGCTATTTGTTGACATTAATTCTAATTTTAGTGGCTAAAAACAATATACCTAAAGTTAAAGATCGCAGGTTCGAAATCCGATTAGGAGGTCTTTTATAGACATTTAATTTAAAAATAAGTTTGATAGTTTGACCTCCAATTTATTTTAAAAAAAATTAGTTAAGAATGTCAAAACTATAATTATAACATGGTCCGTCAAATAACGAAAATTTCCATGAACGAGTTTAGAAATTTCTGAACACAACTTTAGTTCATATATACAAGTGAGATGAATAGAGATTTTTGAACACTAAAAAAAGAAAGAATATAATTTTTGGGAAGATCTATTTCTATATAAGACCAACAATCGCCGTCCATACAAGTTAAAATTCAGCTCGAAAAAAAAAAGAAGTGTGAAAGCAGGAACATGGGCAACGTGGTAGGCGAAGTTGCTTATACTCCCAAAGCTGAAAATCTCACAGTGCGCATATTTTTCAAAGACAAGATACTTAAACCTAACTGTAACAGTCCAATTACCAAATGACGCTACATTTTTTTATTGTTGTCATGGGATTAACAGTCTTAACATGCAAGCTAGCTAGCATTGACTATGAATTGTAATTGTAGGATTAACAGCTAAGCTAATAAATGGTGATAATCAACGTCACATTGTCACGTGGGAGAATGCGATACCGCATGCTTGGATTTTCGAATTTCTTTTCATTCTAATGAAAAGTAGAAATCAAAATAATGTACTCCGCCTTAATCGTCGATCGTGTATCCAGTTCAATAAAGCATTCATCTTTTCCCTGTGTTTTATTCTTTCTTTAATTAATGCTGAATAGTGAGTTGTACCGAGCTACTGATATGTGTTAAATTCGTCGTACCATGCCTAGCTAGAAAAGGAATTGAAAGAGCGTAATCATTTAAATAATTAATTAGCATAATAATTTTGGACAAATATAGTACGGAAAGAATGTTGGTGTACCTTCATATATCTTACTAACTTTTTATATTCTTATCGGGAGTATCTCGAAGAAAATTAGATTGTCGGTACAAAAAAAGAAATATATTTAGAATTTGGTAATATTTTTATAAAGTTTGTTCCAATAACATTAGGTTGGTAAATTTATATTCAAAAGAAGTAATTGGTTAATATCATAGACATTTTTTACCATGTAGAAAAAAAATCATATCCAACTTAAATGCCACCGTGGAATTTTTTTTTCTAAAATAAATTTCATTTTTTTCTTTTTTTTGTAAGTTTGGAAAACCGGCAATTTTGAATAATAAGAAGAAAAAATATTACAAGATAAATGATGTACGGTTTTTGTACTTAATTTCCAACCAGAATAAGCCGCAAAATTTAACCAATTACTTGTGTTTTTATTCTAATTCAGCTAGTTTAGTGTGTAGGAAAGTTCAGCCATAGTCCGACAAGTTTTTTTTACAAGTTCATCACTTTTTGGCACAGAAGACGGAGGAAAATCAACATAAAACGAAGGTTTTAGGCAGTTGGAACCGACCGCCCCACCGGCAGGGTGGCCCGTCCTAACCAGAGAAGAAAATAACCAAGCGAACTAGTGCAGACTTAACTAGAACGGTCCGTCCCAACCTCAGAATGGGCCGTTCCAGCCAAATCCAGACTTCTAAAAATAGAGCGCCAGATTTGCTGTGACGGTTTCTTCTATTTTCACTGCCTTCTGGGACGAACCTGTCATAATTGGAACTGTCTTTTGAACTCTATTTAAACTCTACGTTGTCCCCAAGTCAAGACTAAGCACGAAACCCTAATTCTCTAGCTAGAAACCAACTAACAGAGGAGATAGCTTGCAGAGACGGTCGACCACGACCCTGAGACACACCGTCCCAGGATCAGGACGGGTCGCCCCAGACAGGATAGAGTACAGAATCGTGGAGTTTTCGAGCACAATTTGTTGTAACTTGATTTTTCTCTTTTCTATGTATCTGTTTTTGATGAAACCTGCTTTTTGTTCAATGGATTTGTTAAAGTAGAGTAGTTTAGGGGCTATGGTTCCATAACTTTTCTTTTAGTTATTTGTTTTGTTTGAATACTTGTTTGCTAGTTGAGTTAAGTTATGTTTATGCTTTCTGTGATATGATATTGTTAATTTCTTGTTAATATCTGCTATTGCTTAATCTGATTATTGCGTTAAACAAAGACCTAGTTTAATTGTCAGACTGAAATTAAATTGCAATAATAAGTTAACATCCAGACTCGTTTGGCAGGCGATATCCGAAAGAATTCAACCATACTTTAAGAAATTAGAGTTTTACCCAATAAGTCGAAAGATCGAGGGTTTACCAAGACCCGGAAAGCAATCTAGAGCACCTAAACCAAGAAACGGAAGTTGAAATTTAGGAGTTTTAGGAATTGTCAAACAAAACCCTTCAACTTGACCTGAACGGAAGTTAGAGCGCAAGTCTGTAGGTTTGGTTTGGTTTAACTCACTTAAAAACACTCAACAAATAACTAAGTATGATAACTAAACAGGCATTAGATGATTGGAACGGACTGTTCCAGACTCAGGACGGACTGTCCGAAAGGGGGCGCCTGAGTCAGAACAGCCTGTTCCAACCATCTGACAGGACTTGAGACGGTCTGTTCCATCCTTAGGACGGTCCGTCCCAATCCTGACAGATGAGGAAAGTTGGACAACCTAAACCCCTAATTGTTTATCAATCGATCTATCCCCTTAAGCAGTTTAGATTTTGGTTAATTAGGATTTCTATTCTGCAATTTACTTACTGTTTAAACTTGTTCGAACCTTGAATTGTTTATTTAACCATAGAATTTAGTCTAATCTGAATTGTTTAACTTTGAAAAAGAATAGTCTTTTCCCAAGATTCGACCCTTAAACTATACTGCAAACGAATTAGTATCGAGATTTAAGAAATTAATTTGACCAGTACCTTCAACACCGATCAATAAACAAAACAATTTATGCATATTGCATACCGATATCAATCAACACGCCCCACGCCCCACACAAAAAAGGAAAAAAACAATATTCTTTATGTTGCTTTATGCACAATAATTTATTTTTTAAAAGTCAATGATTAATTTGGGACAATTGTTTTCAACCTAGGATAAAAAAAATCGCTCTGCAAATTAAGTTCCTACAACATTTTTTTTTTACTAGACAGGTAGACTATTTTGAATGCTGAAAACCTTTTGTTTTATAGCAGCCGTATTTTTATTTTATACGCCATACGATAAGAATTTTGATTAACAAATAAAAATAAAAAACAAAGTCATTTGCACCATGTTGACATGCATGATGTTGTGTGCTAATTTAATGTACAATATATGAGCTATCAATGACAATGCCAAACTTTTAAATAAAAACACGCATAACGAGAATCATATATACATCATACGGATTTGACAAACTCGCTCCAACTATCTGAAAATGAATGATCATCTTTAATGAACTCCCTAGCTAGAAGTAGAAGCTACATAGACTAGTTAAATTGTAAAAATAACAAGAGCCTATTATAACAAGGCGAGCTTGCCTAGTCTAAATTAGCTCCTTCAATCATGGAACAACCCACCGCCACCTTAATTAAGAGTTCAAGACTTGCGTATCTCGTCGGAATAGAAATATCCCCACCACAGAATCCGATGAAATTCTGTGTCCAAAGTCAAGTTATAAACCTAAGCTTGATATACACGAGAGAGATTTTTTAAGAGGAAGACTCGGGTGTGAAGTTGAAGCTCTCTCTGACCTCTGACCTTCTCAACTCCAATGCTTTTATTCTTTTCTTTTATGTTAATAAGGCCCATGGGCTGCATTTCCAATGCATTTCATCTGGTACCGTTGACATGCTTTGCTTCTACCTCTCTATTGGTAGGGTTGCGGAGCTGATATGGGACATCACTCAGAAATGACATCCCTGACATCCCACACGAGTCGCTGGCCCAAATCTGGCCCAAAGAGAAGCGCGTTGCAATTTCGGCAGAATTTCGACGTATTACGCTGACTGTCACTTAAAAACTGGGAGTACTTAAATTAGTGTAAAGGAGTATATAAATGTTTTTCTAATAAAATAAAAAATTTAATAATATTATTAATAAATCAAATTCTGCCATTTGAAGCTATCAGTTAGAAATACAAGGAAGTATATAATTGTATACAAAGCATTTAATTATTCACGATAATACACTACTTATTTTTTCAACATTTAGTATCCAAAAAGTGCTAAAAAGATTATTACATGATAAATATTTTAACTAAGAATTGAAAATATTAAGGAAGTTAATATTTCTCCTTAAGGGAGTATATACTTCTACATATGAAATACAAAATTAGCATTTAACAAGCAGATAAAAAATTGTACAAATAATAATTCAATATAATAAGAATTGAAAATATTAAGGAAGTATATACTTCTTCATAAAGAAGTACATACGTATCCAAACGGGAGTATATACTTTTTCGTAAAAATGTTCAAATAATCATTCAAAATAGGAATTTCAAATAAGAATAATCAGATAAGAATTGAAAATATTATGGAAGTAAATACATCTCCGTAAGGGAGTATATACTTCTACATACGGAATACAAAACTAGCATTTAACAAACAGACAAAAAATTGTACAAATAAGAATTCAATATAATAAGAAAGTATATAAATCTTAAAAAGGAAGTATAAACTTCTTCATAAGGAGTTCAAATAAGCATCTAATACTAAAATTTCATCCAACCTTGTTCAAATAAAATACCAACATTACTTTTCACTAAACGAAATTCACTAAACAAAAAACCAACAGTAGCAACAAGTTACGCTCAACCACCAAGTTGCAATCTTCTCAGTCAAACACCAAGTTCAATCTTTTTCCTCAAGATCAAGGAGAACACATTCACTCGCATTTCTGAATTTAGGCTTCACTTCATTAATAGGATCTAATAACAGCCGATAAGAAACGACACGTTTATCATCAGTAACATCAATCTGCAAAATATAGAATTGTCTAATTTTAGAATATATACTCCTCTTAATGAATGTATCCATCACCTAATATTTAACTGTACAATAACTAAAACAAATACCTAATTCAATACATTTTATATTTTACTCCCTAATTGTATAGTACTTACAGTACCAAATGCAATGTTACAAAAATTTTATACACAGTTACTATATACTCACTTCTAAATTTTATTTTCCTTCTAAATACAATGTTACCAAATACTCCATTCTAAAATATAATATACTCACTTGTTACGAATTACTTACTGTACTAACTACACAATTACAACAATTAATAGTCACTATTCAATATTATATACTCATTTCCAAAATATAATTTACTCCCTTGTTGTGAAGTACTTATAGTGCTAACTACACATTTACAAAAATCAATAGCCATTATTCAATATTATATACTCCTTTCCAAACTATAATTTACTCTCTTGTTGTGAAATACTTACACTGCTAACTACGTAGTTACAAAAATCAGTAACCATTATTCAATATTATATACTCCTCTAGTATTATTTATATACTCTCTAAGAGTTATTTACTTACATCCAAAGAATGATATGAAAGCAATAAGACAGTTGTATCTGGTATTATTTTCATATACCAATTATAATTTATATGTACTCCCTATGACTTATTTATTTACTCCTTCAGGGTTATTCTCTTGTTGTGAAATACTTACAGTGCTAACTGCACATTTACAAAAATCAATAGCCATTATTCAATATTATATACTCCTTTCGAAACTATAATTTACTCTTTTGTTGTGAAGTACTTACACTGCTAACAACGTAGTTACAAAAATCAGTAACCATTATTCA
The DNA here is from genome assembly GCA_028095005.1 of Rhynchospora pubera. Lineage (NCBI taxonomy): Eukaryota > Viridiplantae > Streptophyta > Magnoliopsida > Poales > Cyperaceae > Rhynchospora > Rhynchospora pubera. The sequence continues at coordinate 161,868,657 of CM051461.1, read as the reverse complement.
ATATTATATACTCCTCTAGTATTATTTATATACTCTCTAAGAGTGATTACTTACATCCAAAGAATGATATGAAAGCAATAAGACAGTTGTATATGGTATTATTTCCATATACCAATTATAATTTATATGTACTCCCTCTGACTTATTTATTTACTCCTTCAGGATTATTTTTTGTACACAAATGAGATAACTAAATGTCAGACATCAGAATAGACATTTAAATATTTCCTTATATGTAAATAAATGAACACATATATGAATGAAAATACTCCCTTATATGTGAATAAAAGATCAAAATTAACCTGATAATGCCATATCAACAAAAGAATGCAATACAACTGCAAGATTATATACTCCTTTCCAAAATATAATTTACTCTCTTGTTGTGAAATACTTACGGTGCTAACTACGCATTTACAAAAATCAATAGCCATTATTCAATATTATATACTCATTTCCAAACTATAATTTACTCTCTTGTTGTGAAGTACTTACACTACTAACAACGTAGTTACAAAAATCAGTAACCATTATTCAATATTATATACTCCTCTAGTATTATTTATATACTCTAAGAGTTATTTACTTATATCCAAAGAATGATATGAAAGCAATAAGACAGTTGTATCTGGTATTATTTCCATATACCAATTATAATTTATATGTACTCCCTCTGACTTATTTATTTACTCCTTCAGGATTATTTATGTACACAAATGAGACAACTAAATGTCAGATTACCATCCATGCCCTATAGTTAAACATTTCATGCTTTAATATATACTCCCTTATGTAAAAGTATATACTCATTCATGGTAAATATATATTCCTATGTGTTTCTTTATATACTCCCTTATAGTTCTAAATATACTCCTTATAGTTAAACTATATAATCCCTTCTTTTAAATATATACTCTTTTATAGTTAATTTTTTCATGCTTTAATAGATACTCCTTTATATAAAAATACATACATCCTTATATAAAAGTATATGCTCAGGTAGATGGTCTAGACCTACCAAATTCAGAGGTTACCATCCATCCCCTATAATTAAACAATTTATGCTTTAATATATACTCCCTTATGTAAAAGTATATACTCATTCGTGGTAAATATATATTCCTATGTGTTTCAATATATACTCCCTTATAGTTCTAAATATACTACTTATAGTTAAACTATGTAATTCCTTCTTTTAAATATATACTCTCTTATAGTTAATTTTTTCATGCTTTAATAGATACTCCTTTATATAAAAATACATACATCTTTATATAAAAGTATATGCTCAGATAGATGGTCTAGACCAACCAAATTCAGAGGTTACCATCCATCCCCTATAGTTAAAACATTTCATGCTTTAATATATAGATACTCTCTCATGCTTATTTATTTACTCCCTTAAATTAATTAGATACACACAGTTAAAGATACTGATTATGTATATATTTTTTAAAAGAAAAAAAAATAAAATGCTACCCTGAAATATTTTTTAAAAGAAAAAATAAAAAAACAAAATACTCCCTTAATAAAATTAACTGAGACGTGTTCATTATTCACCATACATAGATATATACTCCTTAATCAATATATTTAATCTCTCACAATGATGAATATACTCCCTTAATAAAATTAGCTGACAGATGTTGCTTATTCAGTATACTTAGATATATACTCCCTTAATCAATATATTTAAACCCCAACCTTGATGAATATACTCCATTAATTAATAAGATTAGCTACACATATTTCTACTTCAACATGCTTAGATATACATTCCCTTAATTATTATATTTAATCCCCATATTAATGAATATACTCCTTTATACTAAAATAACTACATTAGAATATATATAGCAAAGTTACTAATAATTATTCATATTTATTAATAAAATAAGACATAAGCTTAGTATATGGTTCCTTTGAAGTTTATATTTACTCTCTTAATTCAAGTTAACTACGCTCATGTAAGATAAATTCATAACTGACTAATAATGTATCGTCTTGGTATGTACTTTCTTATAGTATATATTTACTCCCTTATTCTAAGATAATTACATTTGTAACAAATAGATACAAAACTAACAAAAAATTCATCATATTAATATATACTTCCTTACGTTATATATTAACTCCCTTATTTTAAAGTAACTATACTTGTAACAAACATTTACAAAACTAACAAATAATTCGTCATCTTAATATATACTTCCTTACATGATATATATTTACTCCTTTATTTTAAGTTAAAGGCACTTACAATACAAGTAGTAAATGCATAAAAGAAATTTTTATGATATTCAGGTGACCTGAACAACTGGTTTGACGATGCTCGGAACTGTCACTAACAGAGACAAGTACTAAATGCATAAACAATCAAAAATAGAAAAAAAAAAATGCCGATGTAAAAGAAAAGAACAAAAATAATCACCTGACAATTTTCGTCTTCAAAGACCTTTACTTCTTGAAGGCCATACATATATAACCTGACTGGTGTTGTGAATTGTAAGCTCGTAAAACTGTGTCAATTAAGTAAGCTTTGGCCTCTGCCAAACTGGTAATTTTACTAAGGGATGCTCAATTTGCCTTAAATTGCTCAACGTATGTCGCATTACCCAAAAGTTTTAGGTGTCTTACAATTTGATAGGGATTGTATTGCAAATGTTAGAAATCATGAGCGATCTAGGCTTTCATTTTATTTATCTCTGTACCTCATGGATCTAGGGGTACACTAGTATAAAGAGCTTCACAAATATTGAAATAAAACCCCTAATGCTACCAAGGGAATTCGAATATAATATCAAGAGAATTTCTGACAATATTTATGAGAATAACAGCTAACTGTTGGACAAAATTTTCAATTCCCTATTTCCAATTCCATCATTAGTACCTTATTTCAACAAAAAAAAATTGCGACACAAACAATTGAATTGATTAATTGAATAGAAATATGGGTGAACCTCATCAGCCGAGTTGTCGTATTCCTACGATTCACCTTTTCATCCGAATATAAAACCCTAAGACAAATAACGAAAGAGAACTAGCATAATCAATTAGAAAAATGAAGAACCTGTTTTAGATTTTTAATGAAAATTAATTAGATTAGAGATAAATACCTTAAAGAAGCGAGATCAGAGATGTAAACAGAAGAAAATTGATGTATATGAACTGATCATAAACGAGAGAGAGATCAAAAATAGATTTGCAAATTCAATACTCTGACGAGATCTATCTTCAACGCGAGCGAGGTCCGGCGTTGGCATCGTCGGATGTTCGGTGCTGCCATGGCAATGCCAAGAGGAGAGAGATCAGATCTCAAAGAAGAGGAGAATAGAGAGAGGTTTGGTTCGAGCAAGAAATCTGCGAAGAGATTTGAGTGAGAGTCTGAGAGAGATATTTGAGCGAGAGATATCAAATATGGGCTGGATGGGCTAGGTGCGAGAGGGCCTCCTGGGATGGCAGGATGAAACCATCGTAAGGATGGTACATAGGATATCCGGTAGGGTTGGCCTTAAAAAATTAGTCCCGGATAACAGAGACCACCTCCCAAGCCTATTAAAGCGGAGTACTAAACTTATATTAATTAAACTCTCTTATTCTCTATTCGTGAAACAACAATAACTTTGTTAGGGGTGAAAACCCTGACTCTTTCAACCTTTTTTCCGCTTCGTTTTGTTCGAAACGAAATGAAACAGTTAAAGCTTTTTGTTGCGTTTTAAAAACGAAACGGTTAACGAAAGTTTGAAACGGTTTCGTTCATGTGTATTTTCGTGATTTCAATCGTTTCATCCAAAACGAAACGGTTAACGCAAATGGTAGTCAATTTCGTGTCCAAAACGAAATGGTTAATGCAACTGATCGTTTTTGTGGTCGTTTTAGACGCTATGCACCCCTAAACTTTGTAACATATTAAGCAAAAGATTTTTTTTTTGAAGGTTAGGTGGCAAAGTACCACACCAACGATTTTATTAGAAAAGAAAATATTTACATAATGAAAAGAAAGAAAAAGCAAAAAATTAAAAATAAATAAAAGGAAAATAAAAAAACCTATACAAAGGAAACTAAAATTTTTAAAAAAAGCTATCTATGATTTCTTCACGCGTCATCCTTTACTATATCATTTATATTTATTCACTTTTTTCATTTATAAATCTTGTTTGTTTATCTATGAGTTCATTTTATTCAATTATGAGTTAGATTTTATTTTTTGTATTGTTGTTCAGATTTTTATATGCATATTTAATAAATTTTTTTGAAATCATTTGTTTGTTTGTATTCACTTTGTTTGTTTTATATGTTTACTTTGTTCAAGCGATGTCAAACGATGTCAAGCGATAATAGAACTATATATTGCAATTATCATTTCTGTAAGCAATATAGAACTCCTAATCTTATTAACAGTTTATGAGGCAGCGAAGCCGCATGATGATATTGAATTTAGATGTTTAAGTGCATTCAGGGCATACGCGCGCAGCGAATGCGCTTGAATGATTGAGAATTGAGTTCCCAATTTCTCCATGTTATGCTTCAAATAGGGAAAAAAAAAATTAAGCGGATTACCCGACATGTAAATGCTTCATGACCCGATGCGATCCGCTTATGGATCAGAATATTTCGCATCCAGTCATCCACATCCAATCCATTCACTCAAAATCGGAACGGATGGAGTGTAGTACGAATTGACTAGTTAGACCAGGTCAAGAATTGACGCTTATCACCTAATTTATGTTAGTTTAATATGATATATTAGTCAATTCTCAGGTTTAATTGAATCCGTTCCATCAGTATGGAATTCTCAAAAATTTATATGGCTGTAAGAGCCATAAAATGGAGATCAAATTCTTAGTGTGACAATTTGAATCAGAAATGATAATTACAATATGCAATTCTGTTATCGCTTGAATAAAGTGAACATATAAAATAGAGAAAATGAACATTTAAATAATTAAACTGAACACATACAAATAAATAAGTTCATTAAAAATAAGTTGAATATGCATATAAAAATTTGAACAATAATACAAAAAATAAAATCTAATGCATAATTGAATAAAGTGAACACAAAAATAACAAACTGGACATATCAACGAATAAAAATGAAAAAAAAACAAACGTGATGGTACGAGTGACTCGTGAAGAGATGGTAGATAGTAATCTCCAATAAAAATTGGTACTTAATTTGCCGTTGTAGCCCATGTCATTGTTACCCTGCTATATCTTAGGGTGTGTTTGGATAGTTGGAAGAAAGAAGAAGAAGAAGGAAGAAAAAGAAAAAAAAATTATAAACAATTCAAACTCTTCACAAAGTTACACACTTCCCAATACTTCTTCCCACTTCTTCCCTTCTTCCCTTCTTCCCACACCTATCCAAACGCACCCTTAGGTAAATAAATATACATCACGATGTAACATATCATTTCTCAATATATTACTCTATGGACATAAAATAAACATGCTACTCTATAAATATTCAAGGACAAAAAAAAATGGTATTATGACTTTTGATTGGGTCAAAGTTGGGAGATATGTAAATACATATTCACATTTAATTGGACGATTCCGTGCGTTGCTCTTTCATATTGTTCGTCATTTCCAAACAAAATTAAATTGTTGCATTTTTTGTACGTGCTCGTGAGTAATATGATCTACTTATCATTTAACTAATTTGTTATATTTTAATTTTTTAATTTTCATTTTCTTTATTATGCATAAAAAATCGTTATTTTACAGCAACGAAAGTTCAAAATAATCGATAAACGCTACAATGTACATCAAAATTTATCATTTTTTAGGGGCACAATAATATACTTAGAAACTTTTGGTACTAGATTGATATATTAGCATTGCCACTGGATCTACTCATGTGAATATTGCTGGACGACAGCGCCAGAGAAAAACAATAAATGCTAAAATTATTATGTTATGATATTTATTCACCATATAGTTTTGTCACCTAACACATAAGCAGTAAATGACAAAAGTTGACGATTCTGGATAAAATGCATGATGCATTTTCAAAATCAAGGCAGCAACTCTAGCAAATGTTAGTTACCGAGACTCTACAATATTTCATTTTCTTGGTTTTTGCAACAAGAATTGTTAGTATTTAGCGTTGACCTTGAACGGTGTTATTGCAAGTCTGTATCCAACGCAACAAGTTATTATTCTCCATATTTTATATTAAAGGCACGTCATGCATTCGTCATAGATGCTAAGTTTTGGATTATTCAAGGTAAATTAATTTATAATTAAGAAATTTGCATTACATTTTTCAATTAAACAATGGTCATAGCTAGGATTGTAGGAGCACGGGTTTAGCAAAAAATTATGTTTTACCCAACTAGAATCAAAGGTAACAACATGGCCACTTGGGCTGGTAAAACTAGTACTTTTAACCTCCAAGGGTCAATACAATGAAGGGAGTACAATATTAGATATAGGTGTCACGCTTTCTTCATTTGTTTCTAATATTGTACCCTTCCAGGAAAAAAACATACCACATACAACAGTACGACCGGAAAGAGTATTTGGTGGTTTTGTCTCTATATATTTTTTAGTTTTTCTTCATTTTTTTTTTGCAAAAGTATATAATTAATCCAAATAGCACATATAATTCTACAAGAAAGAACTTTTAACAAATTATAAGTATCTCAATTTCAAACTTGAATTTCAGTGTAAGTAAAACTCAAATCGCAACGATCGGCTTTATTGTTGAGCTTGCTTCTCTCAAATATACAGGCAAAAAATCGTGTTAAAGTCAGTCAGAAAGCAACTTTCTTTTTCTTTTTCTTTTTTTCTTTTTTTTTTACTTCAATTCAACAATGCCTCTACAAAGCATATAAAAGCAAAAAAAAATAAAAAGGTAGACTAAAATAAGCTATGACGGATGGACTCGTCAACATCGATTAAATTTCAATTTTCAAAGTTCTAATGGCTAATCTGAACCATTCAATGTTTTATTCATATTGAAATCTCATTAGAGACCAATTGTTATATTTTTCTAATATTTTTTTACTATTTTTTTAAATTTTTAAAATCGTTATTATTGAAGGGTCCGGAATTGTTTAGATTAAGAATTTTGTAAAATAGAAAAAAAAAATAATAAAATTAAAAAATGTGTAACTGTGTTCAAAACGTGTTTCAACCGGCAACTAAATTTTATACATATTTTCCTATTTTGAAACGATCAAAACGTGGGAATCACATCCTCTGCCAACCTTAAAAGGTTGGTAGAGTGCTAATCTCTGATCTGAACCGTTGGATCTAATCTAAACGGTTAAGGGAGCCCCGTACATGTAACCAGATTGATAGGCCCGAAAAATTTTAACCGTCAAAATTATATCGAATGGCTCAGATCAAAAGTTGGCACTCTACCAACCTCACAAGTTTGGCAGAGGATACGGACCCCGAAACGTGCAGCTGTGTTCGATTTGCTGGTTTGACAATTAATTTTTATAGATGTTTTCCTATTTTCCATGCATAAATGACCGGTTTGATACTGTAGTATTCTCGGGCCATCAAAATTAGTTCATAAATACTTAAAAAATACACAAAAAATATAAAATGGGTAAACAAAAATAAATGAAACGAAAGATGCTAGTTTCGTTAACTGTTTCATTTAACAAACGAAACAGTACAATAGTTCCGTTAATCGTTCCAAAGGACGAAACAAAACGATCAATGGTTGAAACGGAATTGCATTTACACCTCTACTTCACTACTTGCCCCGCTGGATACGACCAATTTGATTTTATAGTCCAAAAGAGCCCAAAGTTAACGATTTCACATTAGTCATATTGGGTTCTTTCCATATTTTAGCCCACTATTAATTGCTCTGGTAGTAGGCCTGTTTTGGACCTAAATTGTGGAAGATTAATGCCACACCCTCCACGGTACACAACTTATAATACCTCTCATCAGACATCAGTGTAATTTTTCTTTTTGCAAGATGCAAGAATTGAGGTGAGTAGCAGAGTAGGGCTGTCAATATCGTGTCGTTTTACACGTTAACAAAAAATAAAAGAGAAAATGAATTTTGTTTCTGAAAACGGAACGAAGTTGAAATGTTGATATGTAAAGATTATCAAATTAAATGGAATGAAACAAAATACGAAAATTAAATGAGCTGATTTCAATAGAAAATGAAAAACATAACATAAAGCTGTTTCATTTATCGAAACGGAACGAAAACAAAATAACTGTTTCTGTTTCGTTTGACTGAAACGGAACGAGGATGGAATACCCTTATTTTGTGTCCGTTTCAGACATTTGACAGCGCTAGAGGTGAGTGAGTGCTTTTGACTTATTTTCACTGGTCTCTCATCGATTGATTTAAAGATTTCACTCAAGCTCTCTCATATAATTTGGATATAATAGAAGTGTATTTTCGGAACGTTACGTACAAAAATAATAATATTAGCTCATCACAAGCCCAAACAAAATAGTTTGTAGAGAGTGACTTCAATTTTCACGTTCAAATCTATGGCAGAATCTTTCAAAAGTTCAGGGTAATGTAATTCGATTTATTTACCAGAAAATTAATATTAGGTCCAATATGCCATAAAGATGCAAGTTGAAATATTAAAATCTTTCTCCTTTGTCTACTAATATTAGTAACTACAAAGCGCTAGTATCTCTAAAATTTGCTAACATTATGATGATCATTAATTGCTGAATTTGTATGTGATGCCAATTTGAGCTTACGATTATGATTTGTCAGACAACATATTTCACTTCAGTAAAATGCTTGGTGTAAGTTAACTACTAATCAACAATAGTTACCTACATTTATCTGAATCAGATAAAAGCTAATGCTACATTGTCCATACTGATAGCTCTCCTCGCAAACAAGTTGACCATATAGTATAACAATTGCACGCAATTTGTAACATTGAATCTCGTTTCTTGCTTCCATTCAACTGAATTCCTTACTTACAAACGCTACATAGTTAAGTACACCAAATTGATGTGTCCTAAACTGTTTGACCGATAAATTATCCCAACCATTGGTCAGTTAGATAAAATCTGCAATGGCTGAGAACAAGTTCATGGTCTAGTGGCATAGAGCAATTCATCTTAGAGAAAAGGTCGCATGTTGAAAACCCGGATGAAGATCTTTTATAGGCATTTAATTTAAAAATAAATTAGGACAATGGATCCAAAAAAAAAAAAAAAATCTGCAATGACTTTCCTCAAAACAAAAAGAAAAAAAAAAGGAAAAAAAGATTCTGCAATGACGCCACTATATATACCATGAAGTGGGAACCATATGCACACATCCAATGCCACTCCATTTCAATTGACCTTATTTTTTTAATTAATTCCCTTCTCTATCTATTTTTTTGTTGAAAATAGCAACAAGAAATGAGGCTAGAAAATAGTTTATGGTTACGGGCCCATTTTTTTTTTAAAAAAATATTTTATGGTTGTTAGAATAAATCGGATAAAATTTTTATACAGGCCGTAATATGTACGCGTGCGGCTAGTATATAACTTACAAAGGCAGGCTTTATGGGCCTAAACCTATGAAATCATGAAATCGAAATGTGAGTGAAAATATAACTAAAAGTAAAACCCTGCCGTGGAGATGAGCAGAAATTCCCTTTCTTAGAATGCGAAAAGTGTTTGAATTTCAGAATTTGTACGAAATAGCTCCAGTTGGTTTAGGTACAACTTGTTGAAAGTCAAGGAAAAAAGAAAGGACAAATAAAATGTACAACTTGTGCTAATATTTGAAAGTTCACATTCTTTGCTTCCTTTTTCATCTTGGGTTGACCCAGTAGCACATAATAGCAAACTTTGTTACCAAAAGGAGTTGAAACTGTTGTACGAGATTGGAGGCTGATTCTTATTTAAAAAAGAAAAACAAAACACATGGGTAACAAAATATGAACTTTGTCAATATAAAATTTTAAAATTTCCTACCTATCATGAGGTTTATCCTGTTAATCACTACTACATGTTTCTCTCTCAAAAAAAAAAAAAAAGGGAAAAAAGAAGAAGAAGAAGAAAATCATCACTGATACATGTTGGGACCTCGAACAAAGCATCAAATGAGTTTGTGTAGCATACGGATGGAATTCATGCACAGCTGATGAATCTGACAAGTGTCCTGACATGGGAAAAGAAGCGGTTCCATGCTGGACTTGGTTTTTCTTGTAACTAACAGAGAAGTATATCTGTTGTTTCATGTAATGATACTCTGGGGGTGAATCGGATTCGCTTTTTGAGGATCACGTGCAAAAGTCATCAGAATATTCTCGAATTTCCGAACTTAAAATTTTATTGCAGTTTGTTAATTCAATTCAGTATTAGTCTACTGAGGGTTGTATAATTGTAGCAGGTTTATTAAATGGCTTGCTTTTATAAAATAGATATAATGAATTAATTGAATTTAAAATCTCATTATATGATGCCTTGCACAGTTGTACTTAAAAGGAGTTTTTCGCACTCCTAAATCATGTTGTGAAATAGGTTTATATTGACAGTTTGTTTTAACAATCACAGCAATCCAACAATTATTAAAATTCAAGAATTATAAGTGTCATCGGGAAATATACCATCCCAGCCATCGTTGTTGTGTGTTACAAATGTTCAGTTTAATAATAAGAAGTGTTCAGTTTAATAATAAAATGTGATCAGTTAAATATGTCAGAATCGCGCGTTGTCAAGAGGTGCGCTAGGAAGCAGGGGTAGAATTGGAAAAAAAATTAATTTGAACTGGATCGGTTCATTTCCAATTCTAATTTTTACATGTATTTTTTTGTCCGGTTCGTGACCCCTTCGCTTGGTTTTTTTTCTTATAACAGTTGTATTTCTGTTGCAACTAAATGAACATTTATTTTTAAATAACTGAACATTTATACTTATTAAACTGAACATTCGTACTTACTAAACTAAACATTTATATTTAATAAAATAAATATGTTTGCTCATAACATTTACATTTTCTGTTGCAACTAACTGAACAGTTATACTCAATTAATTGAACATTTGTATTGACCAAACTGAACTTTTGGCCAAAAAAAAAAAATCAAAATAAACATATTTGGTTTAGCGAACACTTATAAAATAGTGAACAATTATACTACAAAGTGAACATTTGTACATATTAAAGTGAACACTTATAAAAACAAAATGAGCAAAAAATACGCACTGAGTGAGTAGAGGGGATAGAGCGCTGCTTTGACTTTTGCTGAGGCGCTGTGCAGCGCGATGGCTCGGATGACGTGGAGTGGGATGACACTAATCAATTTCCATTAAATTTTTTAAAAAAATAAAATGATAATTGTATTTCTTATAATTTAAACATATGCGTATTAAGCTTGATCCAAATTGGTTCAATTTGATAATTTGAAAAATTAATGGTTAAATTTTATCAACATTTCATTAACGATCCACAAATTTTAATTAAAAAATTGTAGAAAATTTGATACACAAGTCTATACAATGAAGATATCAACAATAATTTTAGTTTTCTAATTTAATAATTGTTTTATATGGTGTCACGTTTATGAAAATTATAACTATTAATGTATCCTTTCTCCTTCTCTTAATGGAGGAAAAAGGAGGAAAAACATATTTTTTTCTCTGATCTTTTACTTAATCAAAACGAAGATACAAACATAGAACTTATCAATCAATATCTTGATATACATAAACGATCGAACACGAACTGGATAAATAAATATTTAATCCTAGAATTCCTCATTTTTTATTTTTGCAATCTGTGTACGGATCAACCAATTCGGATTCAAATTCATCCACATACAAATTTGTTTGTTAGTTTGTCGTTTGCCATTTTCAAATCCTGTTCTCTCAAATAATTCCACATGTGTCCTCCAGATAATTCTACATTGTTATATATATTTTTTTCCCGTATAAAGAAGGAAAGAATAAAGATAAAATGCTGTTAAAAATCCTGCTTCTTCAGAAACTTGCTCATTTCTACATTTTTCATTTTCTCAAGCAAATTCTATTTATGTTAAATTTCCAACGTGTCAATGAGGAATACATCTCCTTCAACTAAACATCGACCATGAATGGTGGAAATATCCGCCCAATATTCAACTTGGCAAATGGTAGAAAAAGACTAGCTTGTCCTTCACGCATCATAAGTTCCTGTGATTCAAAAGTCCTGAATTTGTTATCTCTCGTCATTGGAGTTTTCAGAGTCGTGGGTGTAATAAGTACTTAAACAAGAATGGTGCAATTTTCGGTATGTCCAATACATAATTGCTTGTTTTATATTTGAAAGTTCATCAGATCAATTGAGGATTCAGATGTCTTATGCCTAAGTTAGTTTCATCATTTATTAAAAAAATTTAAAACTAGAAATAGCAAAGATATGGTCATCCATTGCGATAAAAAAAAAGTTTCCTACATAAACAAAGTGAAATAACTAAATTACTAACGGAGGGCGCATGATACATATAGTACAATATCATGTCAAGAGAAAAAAAACAAAGACTTTGCTCATATTTTATTGTTTTCAAGTAATTTTAATGTCATGACAATTTAAAATAAAGTGCTCTTTATGGATCACCAAATGAAAAACAAATTGCATGGTGTTTAATAGTGATTCTATTTTATATATTCAACAACTTATCTGTAAAATTATTTTTGAACTTTCAATCTATTAAACTAATTAGCTAATAAGCCATAGGTAATCTGATCTCTCCTCTATGCATACAGACAAAATGGTTGTGATTTCCATCGACACATAACTTGCATGAGATAGGAAAAGAGATAGAAAACTTTTTATTATTAAAATATATCTGTATCTTCTTAATTTAGGGTGCGTTTGGATCATATAAGAATATACTAAAACTTTTTATTCCTATATGGTTGAGAATGAATATTTTTATTAATTGCATTATTTTTAAGTTGTCTTTATCCGGAAAAAAAATTTAAAATCCAAATATGTTTGGATTTTTTTTTGTTATGGATTAAAGTTTTAATCTGTATTTAAAAAAAATGATCCAAACACATCCGGATTAAGAATCACTTAAACACGACACCCTTAATTCACAAAAACTTATTACCAACCATCTAAGAATTAAAATTTTTAATTCTGAATAACTAATCATAATTTTCTTATGATACATTATTTATTTAATTTAGAGAAATTGAGATATATTTCAGAGCAATCTCGTTTCATTCGCTCATACAATTCTTTTGTAACACGTTTTCTATGCATTTATGTTTGACTTTCTTTTTGTTGCTCGACATAATAAGGCATGGCTTTAATTTCTTCTTCTTCTTCTTAAAAAAAAAGATTCACACATGATGAGACACAATTTATCTAAGATTAAATTTTTTTGTTTTCATATTACGTATTATTATTATTATTTTGACAGTGGGGTAATCATTTCTGTTGTCAGAGTTGGTACTTGTACCGAACCTTTTCCTTCAAGAAGAGGAAATGCCTTGTTGGCTGCCTACCTCACCAATTGACTCTGCGCGACCACTGCGGCTTTTTAGTGCTTCTCTATTTTTCCTTTTTGTAAACCGGTGAATTTAATGAATTGAAGGTGTTCTAATCTCTTCTAATGATGAAATCAAGCACAACTTGGGTTTAGTGGGTTACTAGAGACAATACTTTACACACAATGACACAAATAGTAGTCAAAGGAGGCAGCAGCTTAAGAAAATCCTCTCATGCGTCATTTTATTTCTGGGTTCTTTGTGGCGGTTCATGCGTGTATAATCGTATGGCAGATCGATGCAGTATACTGTAAATTAGTACAATACATACTTCATCATACGATCCGTCAAGTTAGCGATAACATTTTCTTGTATTACTCCATGCAATTCTTCATCTCTAATCCGCATGTACATAATTTGACATGCACTAACTCCACCACAAAGATAGAAATGTAATGTTTTCAAAACAATTACACCATGTACATAATTTGGAATCTGACCCAAACACGCAAGATACATGAGAGAAGGAGAAAAGGAAAATGAAGATGATAGAGATGGGGAGATAAACTTGGTCTGGATTTCAGATTTGTGAGGTTAATTAGACGGTGACGCCAAAGTTTTGTGAAAGGAACTGTGCCCATACAATAAATTCAGATAGAACTGACTTTTTGTTATCTTCTTTTGAATTTGTTTGTTTATGAAGAATAAACTCATACAAGTATATACTGGTCTTTATTTTTTTTTTTTTTGAAGAAAGGTACATACCGGTCATATATATTAATTTTGCAGTTGAGCTTTTTCTTAGAAGGCCGTACAATACTTAAAAAATCAGCATATGATGAGGTTTTTTTTTTTTTTTTTTAAATGTTTTGTATGGATACGACCAAAATTACTTGGTATTAGACAATATTATAAATTTATAATTGATAGTTTTTTAAAATAAACTGATAGGTCTATTATATCAAATCAAACTTTTTTTTTAGAAGGTTCTTGTCCTTAATTTGTTACACCAGCAAGCAAGGCACACGCCGTTTGATCTTTCAGAGCAGGAGGGGCCGGGTGATACGAATCTTAATGGAATCTTGCAAACAAATAAAATAGTGTAGAGAATTTAATTTTGTATAGAACACATTCTTTTATATTGTGAAGTAATTTAAAATAATAATGACGTGGAAATTGTTTAATGTTAGTGACTTCACAGTGTGGTTGTGTTGTTAGTACAACATAATTAATATAAAATAATAGTAAATTTGATCTGTAGAAAAAGGTTAACATATTAAATGTAAATTACTATATTACTGTTACAACAAAGTTCAAGAACAAATTATAAGGGGAAAAAAAATGATTGTCAGTGTATACCTTCAAATATCTTGACAATCATAAATTCACAATTACAAGTATGAAAAAAATGTTAATGGAATTTAGCTTTAAAATTTGATATTTAGATATGATTTATATGGTGAACATATATATCACGCTGGTAAAAAATGACGAGATTTGATTAATTATCCTTGGGGTTGGACAAACAACATCCAGATTTCAGAAATTTTATTAATATGATTTTTTATATATTTATTTTTAACTTCTAAAATTATTTGAATTGATTTAATTTTTTTATCAATTTATCAGATGAATAATTATGAAGTAATGCCTCGTCTTCCATAAAACTTTTGGCTAGCTGACTATACACAGATTAGTATCTCGAAGAGTTAATAAAAAAGATTATCATAATTACTTTAAAAAATTATTATAATCGTAACCTACTTAATTACACATCAATCTCCATCACCTTTATCTTCTTTTTCCAAGTCCACCATATTGACATGATCCTAGAAGTATTTCCACTGTTCTTCAATTTCTGTGTCTACATTTCTGTACAAACCTAAATAATTTAACAAACAATTAAAAAGAATTGTTTGTTCTTCAATCCCTCCTACAAATTCTAACTTTGCCCTTCTTCAAAAAAATAAAATAAAAATGAAAAACGGAAAAAAAAAGAATCACAAGAACACAAATTTTACTAACACCCCCAAAACCATGAGCCCAAGACCCCTTCCCAAACCCCACCAGCCCAGGTACGAACTGGTACCGGCCGATGACTTCTCGGACTCCATAAACTCACTAATACTGAACCCTGGTCTCGACCCGTAAAGCATCTGTACACCCTGAACATCATCTATGCTTAAATCGAACTTTCTACTGCGCGGGGAAAGGCTTGGGTACATCACCGCATCTCTGACCGGGGAGTGGGCCAGCCCCAACACATGCCCGATTTCATGCGTAGCCACCGACTCCAAATCCACCGCCACGCTCGACGTCTCCTTTGAGAAGTCTACTGACCATGTCTCAGCTGCATCCAGGTGCAACCTTCCGCTCTCTGGCGAAAAGCCGTGTGCTAGAATTCCCAGCACACCATCAAATGGTTCACCATCGCCATGATCACCTTGGTAAAATCCAATTTTCACGTTAGCTGATTGATAATCTTCTACCTCAATGAAACGAACTGGGATCACTTGTGCCCACCTGGCAAAGGCACGACGAAAGACCACCGCCACCTCCTCATGTGACAAGTAGTTTACCATAGCAGTAGGTGATATTGCATAGGTCAGCTCAAAAGCTCCTGGCTGAGTCCACCTTGGTTCGCCCGGGAAGAAGGCAAAGTGTTGCACCTTGTGTAATTTGGATGGTGCGCTGGTGAAATCGCTGATACCACACCGTGGTGACATGATTTGAGTCAACGTGGCTGCATCAAGCTTTCCTGTGACCGGTAAGCCAAGACGAGTTTGGTACAGGTTGACTGCAGACTCGAACCGATCATCATATGAATCAGTAAGGTTTTTCGGGTCGGGTATATTGAGGTATCCGAACCGTGAGAAATACTGCTTCAGTTCTGACAAGCCTGACACATGGCTCCCCCGTTCGGTATCTACAAGACGGCTGAATGATCGCCATGTGGTACTTTCTGGCGCTGGTCTTGCAAGAGTCACATGATATGATAGGATTATGGGTAGCAAAAGAAGATGGAGAAGGAGGGAGAGAAGAGGGGGCATGAAGTGATAGCAATGGTTTTGAAGGGAATTATGAAGGAAGGAGGTTGAGGAGGTGTAATTGTGAATAAAGATGGTTATTCCCGTAATTTGGAATAGGTATATTTGGTTAGTTTGGGGAAAGGAGAGAGGAATAGGAGGGAAGAATATGATGGGGGAGATATATGGCCCCAAACCAAGGCACACAGGGAAACCAGATTATGGTTTGATCAGCAGTTGGTGACCAACTGACTTAACCACACAAAAGCACTAGCTTTTATAGGCCTTCTTGTGCCTACTCTGATTTTGGTCTATCATATTATCTGATGTCATGAAATTCAGAAAAGGGTTTCTAGTTATTACGAGGGTATATGTCAAGTTTAAATTTAAGGGATTTGATAAGTTGAACAGGTAATTATCATGTGTATTACGAAACAACGACTATTAAATATAGAATTTAATACAAGGTGATGTGCATGTTTGGCTGCATGTATGTGTGAAGCAAAGCTTCTTATTGCACACATCTATGTATACTTAGGAAAAAATCTAGTATTCGAGTGGGGTCGCATGTGTACAGTACCGTTGGTGGACCGTTAAAACAGTTGGGCTGGGTGCTTGGCTCTCATCGAAAGTTTATTCAAACTCACAAATTAATTATCTTCTTTATTTTGTGGAATTGACTGGTGTGGCTGCCACGACACAGACTCCATCCGGGTCAATTCGAAGTCTTTCAGTCAAAGAAACTTCCAACTTCCAATTATACCATTTCTTGGACCCATACCGGGTCAATTAGGCCAGTTACTAACTTCCTCTGTGCGAAGTGCAAAACATGCTGGTCAATTATGCAGAGAAATAGGAGGATATACCAATCATAGAACTCGGAGGTCTCTTGTTTTGCGCTACTCCTCTTCCTGAATCCATACTGTTCACTTAAATGGATTTATCTTGTCCTCCCTCTTAGGAAATAAAGCTAGATTTTCTAAAATTTCTTCTTGTTATATCCATTCTAAATTTCTCATGAATACTAGAGTTTGTAAGAACTTCAAAGACTTAACTATTTGGGCATAATGGAATAATGGATCCTCATCTTCCACTTAAAAATATAGCCAAATAAAAAAAATGAACACATGATTAATTTGTATAGTATCCATTATATTGATATCAAAGATGTCACCTGATTGCTATTTTATTTAGATATAATTCACTGTTGATAGTTGGCTGAATTATTACTTATTTGCAGTAATAACTACATGTTAATTGGGAAACTGCGTGCATTTAAAGGCCAATGATATTGTATGAATTTTTTTAAAACTTGTGGTGACTCAATAAATGTTTATTTGTTTGTATCAAAGATTCAAAGTTTTTATTTTTTTTATAACTTCACTTAATGGTGTCAATTTATATAATTCCACATTATAGGCCCCTTAATGTTTTTATTGATCATCGCAGTCGACAAAAGCTTTTGAATTAATTTTTAAAGATTTTACATCTAACAATTCCAGAGGATTGGAGCCGCTTATCATACATTAGCGGTGCGTGGTGCACACCATTTCTCCATTGGTTTCCCTTGAACCAAAGATGCGTCTTAATTAGAGTTCAGGGCAGTGCATGTTGTGAAATAAGGAACGCATTTAGCGGATGGTAAGGACGAAATATGCTATACATTTTTTATAACAAAAATAGATTTAGATATATGTAAAGCTTAAAATTTCATCGTGCTTTTCGAGTTTTTCGACGACACAGCTTGCTGTGATATATAATCTGTTACGACTTTGTGTGCTGATGGAGAGGCTGAGACCAAGTTTAAAAATTATATAGGCATGTACATTTTTTATATCAAAGTGAAATAAATATATAAGTATTCAATTTCAAAGCTTCATTTTACTGTAGAAAGAAATCGAATCGCAACGGTTCTCTTTACTGTTCAGTCTACGATGGATTAAATCTGATCCCTCCGTCTCTACTATCTCTTTCCAGCGTTTGCTCCTTACGCTTTTCTGTTACCGTCTCTTTGTTGTTTCTGTGCGTTCCTATGTTATGTGCTTCGTGCTTCTCTATCCTGCGCTCTTTCTGCCGTATCCTATCTAATCCGCCTCTTTTCCGGAAGGAGGGGTTGGGTCTTTTGTCCTTTGCTATCATTCCGATGTGCTGTGCTGAGCTTTATGCGTGCTGTGGAAGAGTCTCGATGGCACTGCTTGCTTTGGAGGGTTTGCAGCTTGCTTTCTCCTGTGCTTCTCTAATTGGTCTAGATCCCCTCTTGCGTTCATGGCTTTGTTCTTTGGAATAGTCTTTCTTTCCAGTTCCCCTCTTCTCTAATTGCTCTAGATCCCCTCTTCTCCTCTCGCTCTTGGTTGCAGTCTCATCTTCTTTGGTGCGTTCTCTGTGGTTTTTCCTCTTTTTACATTTTTGCTGCTATCGTGCTTTCTTCCTTTTGCTTTGTTTCGCCTGTCTAGGGAAGAAATTGGCGATCGTTTTTCCCTGCATTTGTGTTGGGTCTTAGCATTGTATAACCTTGATCCTTTTCAGGGCCTGATCGTCATATATATTACATATAATTTTGCAAAAGTATTGATTAAATTGGCTGAGTTTCTGTTCACGTGTGAATTTTTGCAATTTCTGGTCAACATGTATTATTTCCCCTTCTTTCAGAACTTCACATGCTCACTGATAAAGTGGTAAATTAGTTCAACTTTCAGATTGATATATCAGTTAGGATTAGAATGCATTGTATAGAAAAAATTCTAATTTAATGTGGATTCTAATTTTTTTTAAAGCTAATTTATTTCTTCTCTCCAGATTTTTTTTCTGTTTTTTTCGTTATGTTGTATGCAGGAGTTGCACACAGGGCAATATGAGGCTGCATATAAGTAGATGAAACCTTTTTATTTTTATATTTCACAGTTAATATTTCTCAATTTAGTGACCAATTTTTAACTGTTGGAATATAGGGGCAGCTAGATGCTAATTGCTGAGAGTAGTAACTTCGATGATTCGATCTTTCCGTTGTTAGTGCTTGCTTCATGAGGTAATTGCTTACTAGATATTGATAATCAGTGTTGTTGTTGCATCTTGCTTAAGTAGTTATATAGGAAATTTTGCACAATCAAGTCAGATTAAAGATGTTATTTACAATAGATGACCTCATACCAGAACAGTCTTTGGGTTCATGTTGTGTTTATTGTAAGTAGAATGATGAAACAGTCTGACCTTAGTCCAACAACTGACTTTATGAATTAACAATAGATAAAAATAGATATATAGTTGCAAACACTTAGTAGTTGGAGATTCGTACTGTTTCTGTAGTTTCCATTTTGCACTTTTATTTTACTAGGGTTTTTTTAATATACTGTTAGGTTTGTATACCAGTTATGGATTCTTTTTTCATATAATCACTACAACAACTAATAACGTAGTATATGTAGAGCACTTGAGGAGTGGTTTGATTGGGTTCTTATTGTTGTTTCTCTTTGATTTACTGTTCGGCCCTTTCTACTTTTCCTTTAAAGTTTGGAGTGAACCATCAATTGGTCATTTTCTTTTTATTTGCAGATTCGTTTTTTTCTCAGATTTGATCATTTGAGATTTGGAAATGCAAGAAGCAGAGATCAGAAAAAGAGCTAGAAACCAAAGAATGACTAGCGACAGAATTTGAGAAATCGGAACAGGAGAAGGAAACTAACTGTTAGTTGTTCATGTTATAAAATTGAGATTAAAGTATATCATTATTTTGTACCCTCACTAGACTATAAATACTTTTGTGTTTTAAATTAAATATTTGAGATAAACTGTGAATTGAGTTTGCTTTATTTTGTTTTGTTTTGTTTTGTTTTGTCCATTGTTAATTTATTATAGTCAGATAGCAGCATCCAACACGGATCATTCAGTATGGTCAGTGCTATCAATATTTTCCTAGATTGCGACTGCTTGAGGTGTGTAGTTGCATATGTTAACAAATTTTCTCCTCAACTTCTTGCCAACTTTCAAAAGTACCTTTTGTGATATATCAGTCCCTTTGGTAGTTGAACCTCAATAAGTTACGTTCATCACATTTTTGTGAGCGAGCAAGGATGGAGGTGATAGGGGCAAAGGGGCATAGCCCCTCAATATTTCAGAAGACCAAATACTGACTTTCTACAAAGTCCAATAGAAAATACAACTTTAATGACACAAATCACCTTCAGTTTATTTTAGTACCTGGGTTCCTAATAGTAATACTAATGATGTAGGTTTTTGGTATTTTTGGAAATTTTGGCCGTCTTTCGTTATTTCTTTCTATTATGTTATTTTTTCTACTATATAATTTTACAACTCATGTGTCATTTTGTTCATCATTAAAATTTCTATGCTATTCAAAGCCTTTCAGATTTTAGGGTACCTTTGCATCAAAAGAAATAAACTATGAAAATTTGAGTTTGGGTAAATAAAAAGAAATTTACAAAAATAATAAAGAAAGATCTATCACTTCGACAAAATAACAACATCATTTACTCTCCTTACATCCAGACAATGTTACTGATTTTTTTTTTCATGTGTAACAATTTTCTTATTGGCCTATTTGATTTGGCACTATGACTCAATGAAACACCATATCTTTTAGCGTTTTCATATTCTTTGTTCTAATTATTATTTATTTTTGCTTATTCATATTCTTAATCAAAAAAACAATAATCAAGATGCTTTACGTAGGAAGGAGCCTACCTATGAGCGCTGAAATGTAAATCGTTGGTGAATGGACAGATAACTATCAACTGGTAAAGATTTCATTGTCAATTAATTTTTATTTTTCTAGATACTTTTGTGACTGAATTAACAATGACTCTCTTCTAATATGAAAGAAAATGCCTGGAGCAGTCTCCCAGTGCAACGTAAAATTTGGTAAGACCAATCAATTGAGAGATTTCTCTTTCTGATTAAGCTTTTGTATCTTCAATTGGATGCATTTGTGTCTCAAATTATAGACTTATGTATGGATTTTTAGCCAATAAATGATATAAATGTTATCCTTCCAGCAACAGTAAGAGAAATAAAACTAAAGACTTTTGCATAGCTACAAGCATCCATACTACTATATGCATCTTCAAGGAAAACTAAATCATTTGATCATCTAATTAATATGTATTTTATTTTATTAAATTTGCAAATGAATTGTCTATGCATGTCTACCTGATCCAAGACAGATTCAGAGATGTAGCTGAGCAATAACACGGGTATAATCTGACCCTGATGTCTCCAAAGGTGATGAACTGAATGATGTAGGGGTACCATTGATGAGCTCAGCAAACAAAACACTGATTTGGTACCATAAATATGACAATATTATTTACCCTGAGCACGGCTAAGAAAATGTCACATTTTGAACAAGTTGCTGTCAATTTGAAACTATTTGGTGCTAAAGTATATTATTAGGTAAATTCTGATTGAGTTCAAACTATTGATAGGCAAGATCGAGATATAAATTTGGCCATTTATTTCACATCTTGATTGATTTTTGTAAATTGTGAGATCTAAAACAGCAAATGAAAAAAAAGGGACATTTGGTATATAGCAATTGCTCATGAAATTTATGAGATTTCATTTACAGTTTGGCAGTATATAGAATACTGCACGATTCTTGTGAAGTATTCCATGTATGTTATCCTTATACGATCCTTATTTTTTAGGACCATATGAGATTCAGATTAATCTGTTAACATCTAAATTGAAAGGTACGTATGGACCGATTATGGTTATGTTTTTACTTGGAAGTTTTGCCATGATTATTGAATGTTTCTTCGAGTTAATTTATATTATACAAAGAAATGTAATCTCTTATATTGACTTACAAGAGTTATTCTCATGTGTTTCAGCATTCATTTGGTGATTAGTACTAAAGCCATTGCTATTGATGCAGCAAACAGTTCACACTGGCTTTTAAGGTTTCAACAATAGCAAGAGGACTGAAGCTAGCAATAGCAAGAGGATTGAAACCATTATGATTAATCGACCTTATGAGGTAAATCACTCATCTTTTCTAGAGTCATATCTGTTTTAATTTAAATGAAGAAAAATCGTTTAATTTTTTTGTTCCGGATAATTACTTTCTGGCCTTTCACAATTTTCGTTTTGTTATTAAATAAAAAAAACAAGAATTTCTGTATCAGAAACTATTGCTACTTTTTTAGTCACTAAATCAAATGGTCTTGATTAAAAATAATATATGGCTTTTAGTTACAATATGATTTCAAAAGTGGGTACCAACTAGACAGGAATATTTTTGTTTTTTTTGGGCAAGTGAAAACTCCACTTATGGCTTAAAATGACGAATACCGCTTTGCATCCGTGTTTTTTCCTATTCTTATGTGCTGATTCAAGTTTAAACTCATAATTTGTTGTTTTTATAGGGGATGCCGCTCGAGTTGTGCAAGGAAATATGCGAATTATTTTTCCTGCATATACCTGAAACAAATAGCCATTTTATTTGCATTAATGCTAAAATTTCAAAATGTAGTTGGTGATATTTTTTTTTTATTCGTAGTTGTTATTATGTTGATAACGTTTCAACATTGGCATACATATGTAGATACATTAGAAGTTTAGAACAATAATAAAATGAACAGTTGCTCGACTTTCATCGCGCGAAGCGCGATGCTGTAGCTAGTTAATATCAAATAGAAAGTATAGTCTCTTAATCAAAATAAAAATTCACAAAGTCTAATTTTCACCGAACTTAATATCGTCACAATTGGAGTCCGAATGAAAAATAACAGGTATTTTAATTTTTTGAGGGTGTTTTTTTCATTAGTTTTGGATAGAAGTAATTGTTTAAGAGTCAAGGAAGTGAGAAGGAAAAATAATAGCCAGTAATTGAAGAGATATAGATAATTCTAGTGATTGATTTCGTGTTGAACCGATCAGTCCGGTCTAATTTTTAAAACAACGTTTGCACAAGCTCCAAAGTCATCACTCAATTCAGCCGCTCGGGTCATGGATTGGATGGAGACCAGTGGGCCAACTTGACAGTAACTTGTTCTTCATTAACTTCCAATTTGAAGAGATATCTGAGGTGTCAGCTTAATTGTATGGCTTTAGAACTCAAATTCGGATTGAACACCTTGCTATTTTGGTGACAGTTATATGTTATTGGAACAATAACTCATTTGAAATCCGAAAGTTTCCACGCCGCCCCTGTCATTGTCAGATTTTATATTGATTTTGATGTATAATGTTGCTTCTCATATTTCAATTGTGACTCAAATGTTAAGCCTCAAAAGTTTGTTCTGCATTATTCTAAGACATGACGTGTTGGTGTATGATTATTCATGAAAACAGATTATCATCCCATCAAAGCTTGTTGACTTCTTTAGCGTGTTTCATATTTAATAACTCATTTTGATTAATTTGGAAATAATGGTGATAACAAAATATACATATGTGTTGTCATTGAACCATTGACTCGTCCACAACTCTACATCAAATAATTTCCTTCTGATTTCTTTCCAATACTCTTCACACTCTTCATTTGGACATAAACTAATTTCTTACGGACACATTTTAGATTTTACCAAACCAGCTAAGAAATCTTGATCGATCAAACAAGTGAAACTCAACTTCCTAGATAAATTGCTCCAGTGTGTTTTTTCCATTTTTTTTTGGAAAAAAGGTTTAATTTCTGTAAGGAGAACCATTAATATGCAAAACCATTGATTTTGGATAAAAACATTAATATCATGTTTCTCAACTAATGAAATTCATTGATTATGATGGCGTGAAAATGAAATGGATGGAACCATTATCACTAATAAAAAGACAGGTGGAATGGTTTGACCCATCCACGTGGCAAAATATGACGGGAGATCTTATCAGAAAGAGGATGATGACGGTCTCCCAACCAAACACACAACTAACATAGATTATGCCTACCGGTTTTCAACTGTTATATACTTTATATGGTACCAAAAAGACAGAGAAAAGGCCGTATGGAAAACGTTAGCAATTTCAATACGGTACAGACCACAAATCCGGTATTCATTTGCCAATGAAATCCCCAGGCAGTTATCAAAAGAAAAATTAATCTCGTGCGTTATTTTTTTTAGGGAAAAAATATAATAAATACTTTTAGCCGTTGGTTAACAAAGGATGACGTACGAATGTTAAAAATATTCAGTTTGAAATGTTTAGTAAAATATCTAGCAAATTCAATCTTGACAATTATTATTATATGAGATACTTGTGGTGTCCAGGCGTCCAGCGGGCCGAATATCTAATCTTTCTCTTTGTTTTGGAAATCAAATATCAAATATATCAATCCGACTCTGCTGTTGCGCGACACAGCGTGTCGCGCACTACGAGCCGTCTGATCTTGATCGGATGGTTCACTTTTTACGGGCCTATCAATCTAGGTTACATGCACGGGGCTCCCTTGTCCATTGGATCTTAATCAGACGGCCAGAATACCGCGCGACACGCGGTGTCGCGCAGCAGCAGATCTCGATTTCAAATATATTTTATAGAATATCATTTTTATATAAGTTACTGTAATATTATGCCGAGAATGACTATGGTACATCCTAAAACACGGATCAAGCAGTTCTTTAGAGTTATTTTTCAAATTTCAAAATTCAAATGACCAATTCAAACTGTACTATATGTTCTTCATAATGAAATCACCTTAGAAACAAATTTATACAATTTTTTATTTTTTTATATTTTATAAAATTCTTAATCTAAAAAATTATGGACCCTCCATTTAGAGCGATTTTGTAAAATCTGAAAGATATAGTAAAATGAAAAAAATGTATACATTATTTATTTCTAAGGCTCCGTTTAGATAGATGTGGGAAGAAGGGAAGAAGAGAAGAAGTGGGAAGAACTATTGGGAAGTGTGTAACTTTATGAAGAATTTGAATTGTTTATAATTTATTTGGGCCTTCTTCCTTCTTCCTTCTTCCTTTTTCCTATATCCAAACGGTGCCTAAGGTAATTTATATATGAAAAACATATTTTATGATTTGGATCGCCCATTTAGATTTTAGATATTGAAAAACAACTCTAAAGTATTTGTTGATTCATGCTTTAGGATCTACCACAGTCATTCCCATATTATCTCCACCAGTGAACTTTTTAATCTAATTACAACTGTCGGATGAAATCAAATGAACTTTTAATTCAGTAAAGCGCAAACGAATGTGAACCCAATCACCGAAGACCGGTAAACAATGTACAAAGAAGCCGGAACATTGGGGAATGTTGTAATGACCCCATGGGGTTATTTATTTATTTTTTACCTTTTTAAAATTCTAAATTGTAACAATCATTTTTTAAAAGAACATCTTTTTGTGTCATAAAAACTGCCCCTTTCAGAGGATGGATTACTCATGATTTTAGCAATTTTGATAACAGAAATTAAGATCTTGTTATTTTGATGTAAGATGGGTTTGACCCCATTTTTTAATAATAAAGATAAATCATGATTTTGTAATGATCTATAGTACAAAGTACAACTTAAGTTTAATAAACTAATAAACAAACAATGCCGTTATCCGCATGTGGGGCTCACGTGAGGACCTACCAAACAGGAGTCTTACGACAATTAGGTCTGTAGGTCCCTTGTTAGTTTATAAAAATGATGGTACCGCCCGGGGTAGGCTCAGATGTTGGGCCGTTACAAGTTTGGCGTGCAAGTGTACCAACCTTTTTGTTTGCTTTTGCAAACTCAGATATGGCACAATACTATCTATACTCTATAGTTTATAACTTTATATTGATATCCTTAATTAAGATTGTGAATTTCAATATCCTGCCTAGGGGCTTATTAGTCAATAATAATGCCCTTTTCTACCGAAAATAATGCTTTGCACTGGCATGCTTGGCACTACCAACTGGTTTACATTGGGTGCTAAATAATGTGTACTTTTGTTTTTGCTGATTTGTATTGGGCTAAACAGTCTTTCCACATATGTCAGTCACTCACTGTTTTGACATAAAGCATGTTTCAAGCCTTGTTCTAGTGAATTTTATTCTGACCCAAGTTCCAACTCCAGAAAATTGGGAAAAGAAGAATTACCTGAAGAATATGCTAATGATACACCAGAGGGATTAGGTGGAAAATGAGAATAGAAGACGTAGAATAACCACCTCTGAAGGTAGGCGCTTTTCAGCAGCAGTCAAAATCGGTTGTGTACTTGAACCTGAAGCATCAATATATCCGTGCTAGTTCTGGAGATAGAAAACTTCAAAAGAAAGCTATACCTTGGAACACGGCTCAAATAAATTATGAAAGCAAGACAAACGGATAAAATAATAAAGAGAAGATCAAAATTGTTTTTTCTTGCAAGAAGCTCTGAGGTTATCTTCTTGTAGTTGAGCTCTTTTGAAAAATTAGGGACTATATGGTCTTTTAATTTTTTTTTAAAGGACCACATCATTACTCGGCAGTCACCTTAACATATTCTATATGATTGCGTCTTATTTTATTTTATTTTATTTTATTTTTTTGACGAACGTGTTAATCCTAACAAGCGACTATCTAATTAAATTTGTAGGTCGATTAGTTATATTATATTTTATGACCAACTATTCAAGTTTTTAAAATACTCCACCACATATAGCATATGCAAAGTTGGAATAAGCGTTTCGAACGAAACTACCAACTAATCAACACTAATTAGTCTAATATCTTGTTATATGTAACACTGTTGGACACATTAATACTTATGGTTTTGTTGGAAATTATAAATTTTACTGTTTGATTTACGCAAAATTTTCGATGTCTCAATATTTTAATTTTTCTGCCTTCAAATGTCGTTAGTTTTTGCAAATTGCTTCGATTTAGGGAACCGATTTTTTCAATGTATTTTGGGTTTTCGATTGAGATTTATTTGTGGGCTCATCTTGAGGCTTGTCGGGCCGAAATATAACTTGGGCCGAATAAACAATACCCTCCCTTAGTCCCTTATCTCGGTTGGGAGTCTTGCGAGTTGGGACTTGGGACTAGGGTTGCAAAATGATCGAGACGATGGTGCAAATGAGCTGTTGCATCGATCGTTTCGTCCGATGTGACGAAATAGATTTTTTATTTTGTTGATCGTTTCGTTCAGACGAAACGATCGAAATTGACGAAATTTTTGTGATTTACACATGGACGAAATTGTTTCATTGTTTCGTTAACCATTTCGTCCAACCAAACGAAATCGTTTCTTTGTTTCGTTAACTGTTTCGTCCGGACGAAACGAAACGAAATACGGTTAAAACGATTTCCGTTTTCAGCCCTACTTGGGACCCAACTAGGGCTGTCAAAACGCGGTAAGTGGCACGGAATGACACCAAACCGTTACCGTGCCACTTGTTAAACGGTACAATACACATAAAACGATTTTCTATGCCATCAACCGTATATTACACATAAAACGGTTTGAAATGAGGTTGAAATGGTCGGTATAACCAGCTGTGCCATCAATCGTGCCACTTAAAAAAGGGTATAATTTTATATGCCACAAACCGTTCAATTTCGGTTAAACGAAACGGCATAACGGTAAATGACCTACCGTTGACAGCCCTAGAGCCAACAAGGCCAGTGTGAAAACTAAGATTATCGCCTTATCGGTTATCATTAGGGGTGAAAATGGTCACCGTTTCGACCGTCCTTTCGTTTCGTTTCGTTCAAAACGAAACGAAACGGTTAAGATTTTTTGTTGCGTTTTATAAACGAAACGATTAACGAAAGCTTAGAACAGTTTCGTCCATGTGTATTTTCGTGGTATTTTCGTGATTTCGACCGTTTCGTCCAAAACGAAACGGTTAACGCAAATGGGTGATCAATTTCGTTTTAAAACGAAACGGTTAACGAAATCGACCGTTTACGTGGTCGTTTTAGACGTTATGCAGCCATAGTTATCATGTATTCATGTGCATTATAAATAAGAAAAGAAAAGAAATTGCCTAGTTATCGTTTTCATTCAATTCTGTACCAGAAATGTGATATTTGTGGAGTCCAAAGATAAATAAAAGAAGATAAGAAGGGTAAGAGAAATTAAAATAAAACATAAAACTATCTTCTGAGCAGGACATTATAATATTGATTTGATGTTTAATTGATTCCGGCAACGAGGGGGGAAAATAAAAGAACAAGAGAGGAAAAGATAGTATTATACTGGCTACTTGTGTCTTGTTGATTTGTGTCTGGTATTTGCTATTTTGATGTGCGGTTTATGTTGATTTAAGCATGTATGATGCTGTTTTTTTTCAAAAAAAATAAAATAAAATAAGGCCATCAGTTGGTAATGACGCCTCTTACGGTATGTATTCGTCAGTTTTATCAATAACGAGAAACTGTTTAATTTTTGCACAAGTCAAAATTACAAAAATAAGAATAAACTCGTGTGGTGTCTTGAAATTATTATTTATTTATTTTTTGAAGATCAGGTGGCAGTCATATGTGCTGTTTTAAATTAATTACTATGATTGTTTCTGCTTCTTACATATTGAGTCCAAAGTATTTGATTCATGTGGAGTAATACGAATTTTAGTCGATATTTTTTTCTGTATTTTATTTTAAATGTTGACGGCCTCATATTTTACGAAAGATTTCTGATGTTAATTGTCGAACTGAACCTTCATTTTAAGGCCGACAAAAAAAAAACTTCACTTAATGTCCTATTTTTTGTTTGGATGGGGTTGAAAGAAGGAAGAAGGAAGAAGGAAGAAGGAAGAAGGCAAAAAAAAAAATTATAAACAATCCAAACTCTTCACAAAGTTACACACTTCCCAATACTTCTTCCCACTTCTTCCCTTCTTCCCACACCTATCCAAACGCACCTAGTATTGCTAATTAAGATGTTGCTTCCCTTAAACCGATACTAAATTTCTATGAATTTCCACGTATTTGACGTCAAGTCTCCATGCCTAATAACTCTACTAGAACTAGTAACATTTTAATTTAGTTCGTCATTTGGACAATATAGACGATCATTTTTCTACATTAATAGCTTAGAGTAATGCTAGAATCAAACATATAGGACGTCAAACACGATTCAAATGTCGCACATTAAAATTTCGAACGGTCGATCCAAACCGCTCAATATGATCTCTATATTAAAATATCATTGATAATCAAATTTTATATTTTTTCATATTTTCTAACTATTTTTTTTCTAATTTTCAAAATTGAAGGGTTCAGAACTTTTTAGATTGAGCATATTGAAAAATTCCAAAAAAATAGTAAAAAAATTTAAAAAAATATAAAAAAAATATAAAATTTGGTTTCCACGAAGATTTTATAACATAGAACAATTTGAACGGTTTGGATCGGCCATTCCAATTTTAAAAATTAAAATTTTATCCCGTTGGACAAGTGTACGTGTCCTATATGTTTGACACTAGCCACTCCCAGCTTATTATACGAGTAATTTTCTTTCTTAATTTTTTGTTGTTAAGTAATGAAAAGTCTTTCCTTGAATCACAGAAAAAAATAATTTATCCAGAAATCTTTTCAAGTGCTTGTTTGAAAAATTCTTTTGGAAAAAAAAGACTGTTGGTTTTGAATTTTTAATACCATAATTAACACGCCATTTATAAAAGTGTTTAAACATGTCGAGGAGCACAGGATATCACAGGTTCTACTTCTGTTGAGATATTTTGCGCGTGGGTTCATGTAACCTTTTATGTTCACTGTTGCTAACATTCTATTATTGGATCTAGTGGGAGTCTAAGACCGAGCGCCGACACCAATCTACTCTTATAATACAACAAATAATCCCTCCCGACCTATCTCAACCGACTCAAAGTATAGAAAATTCGATCTGCACTGTTCGATTTACATCGAACGACAGAGAGCGGTCGAACCGAATGTCCTTGAGAGGATTTAAAACCCCATCGCCGTAACGGCTCTCTTTCATTCCCTCTCGACTGCGCACTCTCTCTCTCTCTCTCTCTCTCTCTCTCGCTTAATTCGACTCTCGCTCTCTCTCTCGCTTAATTCGACTCGCTTCCCTTTTCCTCTTCTCTCCTGTTCTTTTCTCAAGCAAAACAACTTTACTTGACTAGGTTTTTAATCTCTAATTTCTTCTGATTTCCTTGTGATTAGTGCTTGCTTTTTGTTCTCCTGACTTGATGCCTTCCTCTTTCTCTTGTGCAATGTTTCCTCTTAATTCATATCTAATTATTAGGTCGTGTGTCAAAAGCAAAATTCCAATCTTTCTTTACAGAAAGGTTTACTCGTCAATTTACATATACTCAGTGTTTTAGTTTCTATTTGCAATTAAAAGCATCTTAACTAGGAGTTGTCTCATATTCTCTTCGATTTGATTCTGAAATATTCGGTGGCTATTTTAGTCATTATTCCAATTTTACTCGTATCCATATATGTCCGTTGATTCATGTCTTGACAACAATACGGTGCATAAAAAAAACTAATAAATCAATTAGAGAGAGGTCTACCAGTATACTAGTTACTATAAACAATTAGAGAGAGGTCTACCAGTATACTTGTTACTTGTATAAAAAAGCCAGATCCTGGTTCCTTGAGTTTCCTTTTTTGTGGGGTAAGGTATGATATGTCCTTAACTGTGACAGCCTTAATTCCTGCATCAAATTAATGCTTTGTTCAAATAGATGCCACTAATTTTACTCAGTTTGTTTGTTGAGGCCTGAGTATATTTTTTTTTGGAAATGCAGAACATGGGGAAAAACAAAATTAAGATCGAGAAAATAGAGATGGCACATGGAAGAAAGGTGACGTACAAGAACCGCATCGGTGGATTAGTTAAGAAGGCTAAGGAGTTGTCAATTTTATGTGACGTTCCTGTCCTTCTTGTTACGGCCTCACCAGATGACGTGTTCACAGCAACAGTTGGACCTAACAAGTACACATTTCTTTTCTCTTTGAAGAAATTTATTTCCTTAATTTATTTCTACACTGGAGATCATGTGTTGTTGTAAAAGGATTGTGGCTTTTGACCCTGTATTGAGCTGTCTTTGTTTTAATATATTTGTATTTAGCCATAAACTGTTAACATTTAATCTACTTGCCAGTCTATATATGGCCATATGAATTAGCTACTGCACTAGATGAAACCAGTTAAAATTTTGGATTGACTTTTCTCTGTTGCGTATGGGAATTCATGATTGTCGGAACAAAACCCATGTGACCTCTTATAGGTTGTAAAGACCCCAGAGCTCTGTCTAACATGTCCTAAGATGGTACCAATTTAATGAGCCTAACTTCATCAGAATTTCCTGCTATCGATATATATTCCCCTAAATTTAAAGCTGATTTGTTGACGTTTATCTTACTTTATGTTTGGATCTTTATATAAATTATTTATATGTACATTTTTTTTTCTTTTTTTCTTTTCAGTAACTTTGAGGATATCATACAACAGTATGCTGATCAAACCCCAGAAACTAGACAAAAGTCGTATGTCTTATTGTCTATTATTTTTTTATGCGTGAATTTTTCATTTTGTATGCCACCCTTGTTTTTCTCTTTAGTTCCTTTCTTATTTGGTACAGAAACTATAATTTGGGGCATCTTGAATTTAATTTAGGCCAGAAGACAATGTTTATATATAGCGCACCTTGCTATTCTTGAAACACTGGGTTGAGTTTGTAACTTGGTTTCGTTCAAGTTGATTATATATAAAAAAAACCCTAAAATAAATATCTTTGGGAGCCTGACTTTTTATGTTACATGCATTATGATAAGTGCTGTCATTAATCGGTCAACAATGCAATCTTGAATTTATTTCACATGATAAAAAAATAATCTCACCATATTAAATTTTTTTATTTCAAGAAAACTGGACACCATTGAAAAGCTGAAGAAATCTTGTAGCGAGGATGGAAATTCTGTGGGCATTGAACAAATGCACCAAAGGTTACTATTTTTTTTTTATAATTTCCTTTATTTCTTAAGAATAGAATATTTAAGTCTTTAGCAGACTTCATTGGACCTTTCATTGATTGCTCTCAATATTAACTAGCTTGTATGGGTACCATATATGTACCATTTCTTTTTCTAATGCACTATATATTCATAACACTCCAGTTCTGAATGATTGTGTTAATTAAAGCAAATAACCATACCAAAATAGCGAATCAAACCATTGCTTGAATAGACTCATTTTCTTACCAAATGCATGTTCAATGCTTCACCACTAATTCTTTCTTGTGATAATAATTATGTGGAAAATTTTCCTTCTTTCAGGAGCCTATCATCTCCGATGAATAATAAGAGTGAGGTATGTCTGATGTTGCATTGAAATAACTTATTTTACTCATGAAATTTTTATTTACAGTATCTATCAACTTTCCATTGCAGGGGAAGAAAGCTCAGCTTAAGAAATTGCAGGATGAAATTTTCCAGATTGAACACATTCTAGGTCCACTTGGGTATGAAAACTAATTTATTTTGATTTTATTTCACTATTAGTGTTGCTGAGAACTTGATTTTATTTCACTATTCTAGGTCCATTGTACTAACTAGGTTCGTACATTTAACCAATTCACAATATATCCTTTTTGTCTTTTGCATTTGATGCTAAGCCATTTATCAAGTGTATTTTATACTAGTGGTCTTGAATTTGGAGCAACTTTTACTTTCTTCATTAGTTTATTATTGTCCTCGCATGATAATTAATAAGCTTATATATGTTAAAATTTCAGACAATTGCCAGACCTAGACAAAGTAGAGAGCTTGGATACACTGCTTCAAATGGAGAGCATTCTCCTACATGCTCTAAGGCTGAATGATTTGGAAAGGGTACATGAGTACATCCTTTATTTTCTTTTATTTTTTTTGTGAATTTCTCAGTTGTTGATGTGCTGCTCCTTTTTTATTAAGAATAAGACATTAAATATTTAATTAACTAATTTACTCTTCATTTTGATAGGACCAGTTTGTCCAGCAGGTTCAGATCCAGTGTAGTAGTGAGGTACAGAACATGCCCCCACAGGAAGTGCTGGTGCAACCTCTAGATACTGACTCTCAGTACCAGTCCCAGTCTGAGTCCGAGTTGTGGGAAGAGTTTAATCAGATGCTAGATGATTAGGGAGTGGCTCAGTGGGATGCTGAGAGTTTCTCTCTCTTTTTGTTTAATTTTTAAAATTTTTTTTTGAGTTAATGGTTAATATTATAATCAGCAAATTTTTGGAAGATGTGCTGATTTGGATCAAATACGGAACGTGTAATTTCATCTCTTTTCGCCCTAACTTTTCACATAATTGGTAGTTAGTCTCTGTCAAAAGTGTTTTATGGTCTCATAAGCAGCTCCTTTTTATTGCTACATGGAACTTGCAATTTCATATAATAAGAAAATCGCACTCAATCATATACAAGGTACGCCCTGAAAATGTTCCAAAAAATAATTAAAAACATCATTAAAATAATCATAAGGTGTTAAATTTGATCATAATTTTGTTTACACATCAACATTCAGGTACAGTAATGCTTTAGTTGTAGCATGGAAATAACATACTGAACTGGATTTTTTTTTTGGAACTAAGTAGGTGTTACCCCCACCACTTCTCTTTTATTAAAGAAAAGCATAATACATCAGTTTGACCTGAAAACTGATCGAACTCCTAGCCTGCTCCTACAGATCTTTTCTGAGCACATGTAATCAACCCACCCCTATTGTTGTATATCCTATTTTATTTTCAACTGAACAGCCTATGCACACACAATGAAATGGCTCCTCTTAAGCCACAAGAGAACATCAAACAAATGTAACAACAAAAACACCCAGACAAAATGTAAGACCAACGCCAGGCGTAATTATTACAGACAAACAAAATTAAAGAGACAGTTCTTTATATCAGTTGCCAGTTGTTGTCCCTCTTTAAGCCAGAACTGCCACAGCCACTCAACCCTCTTCCTTCATCAGCTCTTCATTGAAATCTCCCATCCATAAGTCTATGATCTCCTCCTGCACATTCTCTTGCATATCCTCCATCCAACCAGGCAGTTGCAATTGCTGTGATGCATTGCCAGTCTTGACCATCCACATCTTCATCTGCTCTTGCAGAGCTACTGTCCAGGCTTCTGCCCAATAATAAATGAATGATTTAATCCTTTGACAATATACTCCAAAAAAATAGAATTAGTTTGTTGGAAACAACATTTATTTCTCTCTATCCAACAGACCCAACAACCTGCAGCTAGCAAGCAGCATTTTGAAAAAATCTCTTCTATGCCCCTGAACTGGATTTTAATTTGGTGCTGATCAAACAATGCAATTCGAGAAAGTAATAAAAATATATATACCTTGATGTTCTAACGAATTTACATAAGAAAACTGTTGGATTCATACCACAGCCTGTTTCCGCTAATACAAAGTACATGCAAGTAACAAGAGACCATGTCCCTAGTTACAGAACTCAGATGGGCTAACGTGCTAAATTTCACCGTAAATTAAGTTGCTCGTATATTTGGACCATTTTAATTACGTGTATAAAAAACAACACTGCAAATTTTAAACGGGCTATAGTCCCTCGTTTTAGGATACGCCATGTCATAAGAATCATTAATAATTTTATTATTAAACATGGGACGATTTAATTTTTCTAAAACTTTTGTCAATAAAACTCATTTGGGCGTTTATCATATCGGTACCGTATTCGATAAATGCACAGTTCTTCCCTGGGGCATGCTTGCTTCTGGCACCCTCCCTCTTCTCTACTCCTCTCTTTTTATTGCATCTGCATAGTCTTGTAACATACTCTCTTAAGACAAATAAATACTTTCTTAATACAAATAGATCCTCTCTTGTGATATATAATAACATAATCTCGTAAAATATTATTTTTAAAATAACTAAATACTCCCTTAATATAGATATATATGGGAGTGGCTAGTGTCAAACATATAGGACACATACACTTGTCAAACATATAGGACACATACACTTGTCCAACATGATAAAATTTTAATTTTTAAGATTATAATGGCCGATCCAAACCGCTCAAATTATTCTACATTATAAAATCTCCATGGAGACCAAATTTTATATTTTCTTACTATTTTTTTTGAATTTTAATATGTTCAATCTAAAAAGTTATGAACCCTCCAATTTTGAAAATTCGAAAAAAAATAGTTAGAAAATTTGAAAAAATAGATAATTTGATTTTCAAGGATATTTTAATATAGAAATCATATTGAGCGATTTGGATTGACCATTTGAAATTTTAATTGTCGACGTTTGGATCGTGTTTGACGTTCTATATATTTGATTCTAGCATTACTCTCGATATATACTCTCTTATAACATTTAACTGTAAAAGAAATAACAAGATACTCACTTAGCTGAAATAGTTACTCCCTTAAGTTAAATAGATACTTCGTGAATATAAATGTGTACCCTTACGATATATAAATAAACAACCTTGTAAGAAATGTCGGGATGAAAGCTCTCAGGACTAACAAAACTCATCTCACGTTGGAAGAAAGGGAGACTCTCAACTCTAGATCGGCAACTACAAGCAATCAGGGATTTTATCGCTTGGACTGATCGAGTGATGGAGGTTAGAGAACTATCAGAACTCGAGATTCTAGTCAAAACTCTCCTAAAAAGAAGGTTCACAACTCTAGCAGAATGGGAAGAATCAAGATGGAGACAAAGAACATCTCTAAAATGGAGGCTCGAAGGTGACCAGAATACTGCATTCTTCCATGCAACGGCAACTGGCCACAAAAGGAAGAATCTTATTGACCGAATTGAGTTTAATGGTGAGGTTCGCTCAGGTCAAAGAGAGAAAGGAGAAGCGTTTCACTCCTTCTTCTGTACACTAATGGGTTCGGATGGAGAAACATCTGACCTTTTGGATCAAGTACATTGGGGTTCTTTGTATCCAAACAGTGCCTTAATCTCTCAACATATCTCTAATCCTATAACAGAAGATGAAATAAGAGAGGTGATTTCTTCTTGGCCCTCAAACAAATCACCGGGTCCAGACGGGTATACTGGTGAATTTTTTAAATTCTTTCTCACAGAATTAACTCCTGACATTCACCTGACACTCAACAATGCTCTGGCCTCGGGTTCTCTGCACCCGTTAAACTCCTCCTACATTGCCTTGGTTCCTAAAAGTGAAGAACCGCAAACTCCTGCGGATTTTAGACCAATAAGTGTTGTACACTCAATGCAGCGGATCCTCTCCAAAATCTTATCTAATCGGTTCACCCCTCTCCTAAATGACCTGATATGTGACTCCCAAACTGGATTCATCCCAGGAAGGAACATTATAGAGAATTTTCTTCATGTCCAACACTTAATTTCTTTTGCAAAAAGGCAAAATGTTCAAATGGGAATCTTCAAGGCAGATATTCACAAAGCCTTTGACACGTTGAACTGGAACTTTATCGGTAAAGTATTGACTGCAATTGGTTTTTCTGAGGTTTGGGTTTCATGGATTCGAAATTGTGTTCTGAAAGGCTGCTCTAGAGTGATAGTCAATGGCATTGCCGGAAAGGGCATTGAGTTAAAACGTGGTGTACGGCAGGGAGACCCGTTATCACCGTACATTTTCATTTTAGCTTTTGATTACCTCTCTCGATGGCTGAAGGCTCTAGTCTCCTCTGGCGCGCTAATCTTACCTTTTCAACATATTCAACCGAGCTTGTTTTATGCCGATGACACGATCATCTTTTTCAAGCCATGCTCACAGCAAATAAGCCTGCTAAAAACTACTCTGTTGGGTTTCCAGGCAATTTCGGGGCTGGCCTTGAACAACCAGAAATCAGATCTGTTGATTACATGTGCATCTCCAAGTCTAGTCGAAAACATGGCACTTGAACTGGGCTGTCGATCGGCAAGCTTCCCTATTAGATACTTGGGTCTCCCCCTCTCTGATAGTAAGCTCAGAAAAGATGCATATGCATTCTTGTTAGATAAACTACAAAAAAGACTTTCAGTCTGGCAAGCATCCCTTCTTTCTCCAGCAGGCAGGCTTGTCTTGATAAATTCATGTTTGACCGCTCTTCCCCTCTACTTTCTCTCTGCTTTTGAAATTCCCAAATGGGTGCTTAAGAAAATTAATAAAATCAGAATGAGATTTTACTGGCAAGGTACGCAAGTTAATGGTAAAAAATTGGTGATGATCTCTTGGGATAAACTGTGCACTCCTAAAAGACAGGGAGGCTTAGGTATTCTGGACATTAATGCCATGAATAAATCTCTATTAGCAAAATGGCTGTGGCGCTGGCTCTCAAACCACAAATCCATTTGGACAAATCTTGTGGCTTCCCTACAAAGCAATTGCTCATCTTTAATCCCTGAATTCACTCCTCTGAAGATAGCTTTCAAGGAAATCCTCCCTCTTCTTAACGTGGCTGTAAGAGTAATACCAGGGAATGGAAACTCTATATTCTTTTGGCAGCAGAATTGGGGCTTTGGGTTATTAAGATACACTTATGCTGATCTCTACAGCTTCGCAGTTAATGAAAACATCTCTCTGGCAGATTTCGTCACCAATCGAACCCGAACTGAATACCTATTCCACTACGCTGTCAACACATCCTCCTCTGCGCTTCAACAATTAGCCTCTCTCGACACTCAACTCTCCGATCTGGAACTCAACTTGGGTGCCAATAATGATGAATTTTTTTGGAATTTAAATTCACATGGTTTGTTCTCAGTAAGCTCTTTTTACAATTTGCAAAAATCCTTTCCGAGAGAGACATCTGAACTGGCGTTGATTTGGCCATTGAAAATACATCCGAGATTTAAAATCTTTGCTTGGCAGCTTTTGCAGAATAGACTAGTTACAATAGACAATCTCAAAAGAAGGGGATGGCAGCTTCCGAATAGGTGCTGCATGTGTGAATCAGATGAAGAAACAGTCTCTCACTTGTTCTCTACTTGCTCATTCTCACAGCTTATTCTAGCAAGAGCCAAATTGAAGTCTGAAAACTTCATTACTTTCCAAATACCAGTACCCCTGACTGACTTGCTTAATGCCTCAAAAAGCAAGATACAAAGAGAACTTTTGGCCATCCTTTTCTTCATTATTTGGAGAGAGAGATGTGCTCGCATCTTTCAGGGTACCAAGCTGCAAGTTGATACTCTTGTTTCTCAAGCTTTTTTTGAATGGGAGACCATGCATGGCATTGGCATGGCATACTGCCCCACTTCGCCGGTCCCATGATGAAGTCTTTTTCTGTTCTTTTGCTTCTGATTAGTTTTTAAGTAACTCTTTTATTATTTTATTTTATTTTTTTTTCTACTTTTGTAACTTTGTGTACATTTTAGCATCTTGCTAAATTCTTTTATTTATAAAAAGATGGGGGCTTGACCCTCATTTTTGTTTCAAAAAGAAATGTCGGGATGATGGAATGACACTGGAAATGAATGATGGAGAACAATTTCCATTAATTAATTTACGTTGGCCTTTGCCAAATTTTCCAGAGTAAGTTTTGTCTTCTGACATATTATTTATGTTTTGAAAAGAAAATAAATATTGTCCTGCATGTATCAGTAAGATTTATTTATTTTTTTGGTCAAGTGAAATTCTATTTCACCAACCGTCAGTTCTTTAAGGTTCTCAAAGTTTGACAGAAACAAAAAAAAAATAAATAAAATAAAGAGAGCAATCTAATGCTCAGTTGCGCACAGAATGCATGCACTATGAATTATTCTGTAGTTTGAAAAATGAGGTATAAACATGCTTAAGCCATTAGCACTTTAATGCCGTGGCGAAATAATTATCTTTTTTTTTTCAGAACTGGAGAGGTGATTTATACCTGTCTAAAAGGTACGCTACTTTTTCAAAAGAAACTTACCAGACCAATAGACCTGTCAAACGTTTCTAACATTCACGGAAGTGATCACTTACGTTTAATGTTACGCTAAAGAGACGGAAAAATTTTGTTTTAATGTTTAACGTTACGTTTTGTAAACGTAAGGAATTTTTATTCCATTTAATGTTCCGTTTATTTAAACATCACAAACGTTAATAACGTTATAAACGTTGATCCTTTATACAAGTTTTGTTTGTTTCAACAGAACAACTCAGATTACAATTTACAAAGTCAAACAAGTCATATTACAACTCTATGGAGCAATCACCGCCAAATATTAAATTACTCTAATTGAAATAACTCTCTATTGAGTATCACTGTCAAATATAACAACTTACAAGTTCAAACAAGTGAGATTACAAATTTACAACTCTACTGAAGTCATGCCAGAATGGTACAGAGCCTTGTACCGACCTGGTACAAGGTACATAGGTGCTGCTTCAAAACGTCAAGCATACAATTTAGCAAACTTACCATCAAGCATTCAATTAAGCAACTTTTCATGCTCCACTAGTAGCAATGCCATCTGGTGCTACTTCATCAATGGACCAAAGTACCTCACCAAAGATTCCACCATTTTCTACATATAGCACAATATAAATAAGCATGTTAGTATATCTAATAGGTCGATATGACAAAAGATTTTTTCTATGAGAGTATGTATGAGTATGTACTAGTGACTGAAACTCCCTAGATAAAGGAAGTGATACGGCCACTGAAATGCTGGTACAGTCTTGAATATTGTGGTCCTTTAAAATTCTTCATAAAATACAGAAAATAAAAAAACAAGATGCTGACCAATTGGCGTTACTGTTTCTATGACTATAATAATTGATGACAGTGCACCAAAAATTATATATGATACATTCATGTAAAATTCAAAATCCTGGGGCATTCTGACAAGTGCCCACAGATATTCACACACATTCTATAGGTCCCAGTTAGCTACAACTCGACTGAATGGGACAGGGATATACTCAGCCACAAAAAAAATTAGACCAGAATTTGAAGAAAAGAGTTTGCATAAAAATGTACCAGAAATTTGAACAAAAGATCCTCTTTTTCAAAAAATGTACCAGAAATTTGAACAAAAAAGTTTTCAAAACACACAATTTGAACAAAAAAATCTTCTCAGAAATTTCCATAAAATGTGTTTTGCAAAAAAAGGGTTTGTATTATTTGTACCAAAAAGAGGCAAAGGAGAGGAGGAGTCCGGCCATCCACACCTCGGTTTGCAATTGTGCCTTGCTTCCACCACCATCACTTGGGTCGACGAGGTTGCACAGACCACAACGCCCTTGTCAATTTGTCATGGGCAGTGTGCTGAGGGCGAGAGAGACAGAGAGAAAAAGAGAGAGGAACAAGCATGCGAGAGAAAGAGGGGAGTTAGCGGTTTCCATTCTAGGTACCTTATCTGCCTCGAGCCTCGTTGTCTCCGCAAGTCCTCCACAATTTTCTATATTCCATACATTTGCAATTTTGTACGTTAATACGAAAATCAACGAAACGTAAATGGGCCTTTACGTTTACGTTCCGTAATTATACGGAAATGCTGGCCTATTTTCATTTCCGTTATGTCGGCCCTAACGTAAGTAAATTCTCTCCCGATTAACGTTTCACCATTAGTATACGTTACGTTAAAACGTTAAAATGTTTAGATATTGACAGGTCTACAGACCAATAATTATGCCTACCTGCTTCATAGCGGGCACGTCAAACCTTCCTAATAAGGCAAATTAGAGCTTCAGAATTCAGAACATGTCAGGTTAAAATTTTCAGAATAAAGTCGGTGATACTTGGACTTAGCGCACCATTTAAACAGAAACAATTTTCTTTATGAATACAAATATACAATTAATTAACACTTTTATACTTGCTACATCAAGATAGAAAATATTTTGATTGTCGAATTCACTGAACAAGCTGCAGTCAAACAGAGCTATATAGTTCATGCTCCATTTTTGTAACAAGAGAGTAAAAACCATTACTTACATTCTAGTAACTCAGTAATGCGAGATATGATAAACTCAAAACTTCAATTAAAAATGACAATAAAAAATGATCTGATAAATCAGTTAAATAATAAATTACTAATAGATAAAAAGTACTTTATAACGAGATCAAATAAATGTAGTTTCTGTGTCAAATAAATCAAATGTATTAACTCAATTGAACAATAATAATAAAATATATGTGTTTGTGTTTGTATTCAATTATTTGATAAGAAAATGCTTCTTTCTTTCAAATATTTTGGACTTTGTAGGGGACCAGGTCCTTAATTTTATTAATAGAATTCAGTAATTATATGTGTCAAAATACAAATAATAGAGGGGTCAGACCCTGCCCACAGTCCCCCTCTTCCTCCGCCACAGAATACAATTAACGCTTTATACTTGCTGAACAAGCTGAAGTTAAACAGGGCTAGGTATAGTTCATTTTTCCATTTTTTTTTTAAAAAAGAGTAAAAACCATTTACTTACATACTAATAAGTAGTAAGTCAGTAGTCCCAGATCCCCAGTTAATCACATTCTTTGAATGATAAGACCAATTTATAATATTTAGATAAAGCATCCAAAACTTCAGTCATTACAGTAGTAAACAAATAATGCTTTGAATGAGCCGTTACAGTAGTAAACAAATAATGCTCGTCTGACCTAGAAACCTTTCTAGACCAAAGCAGGCAGTGACGGGGCTAAAAAAATTCGGCATGAGATTCAAAATTAATATTAAAAATTAGCAGTATAGTTTAATAACCATATTAAAGCACCAAAATTTGACCCCAAAAAAAAAATAAAGCACCAAAATTTAACTATATATGGGGGTCAAAGTGGAGTTCAAAACTGATAATTTTTAATGATTTACTTAAATAACATACGAAATTGTATTATTTTATGTCTAACTAATAAATAAATGGGTCAATTACTCAATTACACCCCATTTGTATCACCTAGCTCCGCCTCTGAAAGCAGGTGCCACTTTTTATATATACGTTCCCTTGGTCTCTTTGAGAAATTGCTTCCAGTGAGATCATAGTGGCAGAAAGGTAGTCAAGGAAATCAGGCAAAATATATACTCTGAGCAGAAGGAAAAGATCCAAAGGGGAAGACGGAAAGACCAGAAAATGGAGCAGCTGGATCTCACCTCGGCAAAAAGAAAGAGAGGTGAACATGATACTCAAGTTATCTACGAGAGGTTAAGAAGGGAGAAGGCAGCCGATTACTACACCGTTCTTCAGTCCTTGGTTCCCACTCTTTTCCCAAAGGTTCTCTTTTCCTCTTAGAACACTTCTTCTGATCCCCTTACTTTAATTAATAAGTAAAATCGAGAATGTTATATTGTTAACTCTAATGTATGCTTTCACACACAACATTTGTTGAATTTTGTAAACTGATCAGCTTGGAGATGACAATTTTCTGGTCATATAAATGACTTTGATTTCAGGCAACAAGATCAAAGATAGTTGAGGAAACGATCAGATACATAAAGCATCTTGAGGGTAAACTTGAGTTTCTAAAACAACAACAAAGGGTAGAGCCTGCACAGCCAATTCAGCTCACTCAAAGAAATCGCACGTCGACAGTCGACTTGGCAGTGTCAGGAAACATGACACTTTTTGCCATGTCATTCACTTCTCGACCAGGGTTGCTTTGCAGAGTCCTACAGGTTTTCGAGACACATTTTGCAGATGTATTGACTGCCACCATTGTTTTGGCTTCCGACATTAGTTGGATCACAGTCACAGCGTGGGAGGTCGGTGCGTCGGTCGACAGGATTAAGAGAGATCTGATGGCTATTTAGTTTTCTCGTTACTCTTTTTCTTAATTAATGTGATGTTTTAGGATGAGTCCAAATAGGATAATCTTACTGTAAGCTATATTTAGGGTTTATATGATTGTAATCAAGTTTAGAAGTTTATCGGTCCTTAATATCTAGCATCAGCTTCCATTCTAATGGAATTGATATTTCTTCCCACCTGAAATTACTTTCATATATCAACTACTACTTTTGCATTAATTAGTATATGTTACTCTGCTTCTCTTTCCGAGAGGAATATGGACTTAGACTGTTATGTCATATTTTCAAACTTAATTATGGCGTATAAGCTAGTGTATATATACAAAAACTTTCGCAAAAGTAAACTTGTATAAAGATCTGGACAAAGAATTCCTAAGTTCAAAATGTCACAATAAAAGTCTAACTGCAAATTGCATAAATCTCTGTTATATGCAACTTCAGTACCTGCAATTTCTAAGGATTAGATACATATACATGCCGATTCAGGGGAAGAAAAACAAAAAGGAAATTAAGTTAATGTTTACTTGAAATTTCTAACCCTTATATTTTAACATCCTTAACTATTTTTTGTTAATTTTTGTTATAAAAAAATAAATATTCATTGGCACAGTATTTAAACATGTATTGCAACAATAGTCATTAGTCAAATTACGTGTATTTCATATTGGAAAAATAAGATCGGAATATTAGACAAAGATGTTAAAATGCGTTTTAATGGTCAAAACTACTTGACAGTCTTTTTGATAGTTATGCTTTTATTTGTGATACTTAAGTGTGTGCATTAGTCCAATAAATAAATATGTATCAACGCAATAAGTATTGTGTATAGAAATTACAAGCAAACTAAAGTGGTTAAAAAAATATATAAAAGAAATCTGGTCACGCCGCTTGCTGCTGCTGTCTATGGCGCGCAGGCCACCACTAGTGAAAGGGATCAAATAGGCTAGGACAGGTATTGCAATTGCATCCGTCAAAGTAGAAAATTACTGCATACAACAGCAGTATTATTTGTACTATATTGCTTATTTTGCAAACAATAGCAACAGCAAAGAATGCATGGCCATTGGCCAGTTGGCAGTTGGCCACAAAGAAAGTCACACCAGTCACCACTCACCAGAGGTCAATGATTAGATTTTAGCCTTTTACCCGTTAACTGCTGAGAAGCACATTGCAATTCCTTTTTTTAGGAAATTAACTGAACACTATAACGATTTTGGGGACCACTCCTTTTGGAACACAGATATTCTGTGTTGAACAACGGAAGTGGACCATGTGGAATGTGAACGAAGCAGCATAACAATCCTCAATTGAATGGAAAAATTACAACGATGACGGCTCGACACAC
This sequence comes from Rhynchospora pubera, assembly GCA_028095005.1. Classification (NCBI taxonomy): domain Eukaryota; kingdom Viridiplantae; phylum Streptophyta; class Magnoliopsida; order Poales; family Cyperaceae; genus Rhynchospora; species Rhynchospora pubera. The sequence continues at coordinate 161,824,297 of CM051461.1, read as the reverse complement.
CATGTGTTAATATATACCTGTAACCGAGGATCTGAACTCCATTTTCTCCGCATTTTGTTCCAAAAAGAAGTTATTTGACGAATAATTATATATATATTTTAAAATAAGATAACTTCGATAAATATTTTCTCATTCGTAGAATTTTGGACACAATAATATGATTTTTTTTAACTCATAAGACTATGTACGTAGTTGTAAACAACATGATCAAGCCTCAAGGCACACCCATTCCTTTCTTTAAAAAAATGGGAAAGAGAATAACAATACAAGTTACATGTGATTAAGATGAAGAGGAGACTAAAACCAGACTAATTATGTAGATGATATATCATGTCTAAAAAGCTTAAGAATCTAACTATTTTTATGTAAACATAAATTGAGGCAATATATAGGGTAAATTTTTTCGGAGGTCACTAAAGTTTACCGGTTGTCCATATTTAGTCATTAAACTTTAATTTGTACTCTCATGACCATCAAACTTTGATTTTGTCCGAATTTAGTCATTCCGTTAGCATCCCAAAATTTTCCGTCAAATACATCACGCCTGATGCAAATATTTGGGATACAAATCAAATAATTCTATGTCAGACTCATCTCTCTCACTGTCTCTTAATATTTTTGCTCTCTCTCACTCCTTTCTCAAACTTTATCTCTTACTCTCTCACTCGATAATTCATCTCCTTTGTCAGACTCATCTCTCGATAAATCTCCTCTCGTTGTTGAAACCCTCTCCATCGAGCGATGAACTCTGTCAGTCTCTCCACCTCCTCCGACAAACTTGGGAAACCATTGTCAGTCTCTCCATCTTCGTTTTTCTACTGTGGTCCCATATCTCTCTCAAGAAGACGTCTAGGATAATCTGTCCCACTTCTCCTTTGGAACCCTAATTCTGTTGGTTCCCCTTCTCAATTGGTGAGTATTGATGCTAGTGTTGATGCCAAAATGAGACATCGATTGCAACCCAGTGAAGAGCCAAAATATGGTAAGTCTCAATTTGTACGATTTTATCTAATTTTGTCACTCTTCCCTTAAAGAATGTCAATTGCTGTCTGAAAAGTACTGGTACAAGCATATATGTACTAGTACTTGATATTATCATTGGCACTTATCCTTGATAAATATAACATAATAACTAAGAAGAAAGCATACCACTGTTGGACCGTTGGTACAAGCAAGTGCCAAAACAAATTTAGGTCACTAAAATTGTTTGGCTAATATTGTGCGATCATATCCAATTGTAGGCACTATTTTATCCTATATTGTACCAGTACTTGTTTCAGGAATTCATTCAAGGAGAAGAAGAGGAGAGAATTTCGAGAGAGGGTTTAAGGAGAAGAAGAGGAGAGAATTTCGAGAGAGGGAGCGACATAAACCTTTTTCTGTCGGAGAGAGCGTGAGGGAAATGAGATTAAAGAGAGAGTGAAAGAGATAAAGAGTAATTATCGAGAGAGAGTGAGAGAGACAATTCTGACAAGATTTATTTGATTTAGGTCGCAAAAATTGGCACCTAACGTGACGATTTGGACGGAAAATATTAGAATGATGACGGAATGACTAAATTCAGACAAAATCAAAGTTGGGTGGTTATGGGAGGACAAATTAAAGTTTAGTGACTAAATATGGACAACCGGTAAATTTTAGTGACCACCGAAAAAATTTACCCCAATATATATAGTATAGGGTTCCAATTTGAAATTTTCTGCTCCAACATATAACTATATTTTCTTGATAAAAAAAATTAAAATATTCTGAAATATAAATTGTCATACTTTTCATTTTATTCCATTTGTAAACTAATATCATCGAATATGAAATAGTAAAAAAGATTGAAGTGTATAATATGAATAATAGTAAAATAAATTATATAAATTAATGAAAATGAATCGATTTAACTTTGTTTTTTCCTTATCTTGCATATAAATTCCAAAATTATTATGTTAAATGTTACTATATAAGAATAAAAGTCTAGCTGGAATTCTGAATTGAAATCTAAAATTTTAATTATAATTTATTAGTAAAAAAATTACAATAACCATAACAGAACATGAAAACACAAGTATTAGTTCACCCGTTACATTTTAGCTAAACTATACAGTTTTTTTATATGCATTTGAGTTGCTTTTAAGTAGCCTTACAAGTTACAATTTATGAAGTTGTTAACTTGTCGAAAGCTGGGATCCAGATCCTGTGTCGCGCGGCACGCTTCTAGCGCACAAGATCTGGATCCTTCGTCAGATCCAACGCCCCTAAATCATTTCCTGTCCGCTCCCACTCGATACGCACCTTATCGGATTTTAATTTCCCTCCGTTTCTTTGCGTGCTTGGTTCCAAAAAACCATCAAAATCAAAAATAAAAAAAAAAGAATCGGAGTTGATGAAATAGGATGGAAAATTGGAGAGAGCGAGGAGAATTCGTGAGAGGGGCGAGAAAATTCGCGAGAGGCGATTTGCTGCGATTTCTTTTCAGAAAACCTTACTGTGGAAGCGGAGATTGCAAACTCTCCAACGAATTTATAGAAGCACGAGGAAGGTAATTTGGGTCACTTTCTGAATTTTTTCTATTTTGAGTTGTAGTAAAGAAGAGAATAGATTCTGGACTTGTTAAATAAAAGCAATTTGTAAGTTCCAGACTTGTTGTCTATCCGTCATTTACCATGTAATTTTTCTAATTGCAATCAGATACTTTGATGGCTATGGACACTTCACAACATAGTACCATTTCCCAGCCGTATTCTCCAAACAATTGCATTATTTGCCATGGAACAGCCTGTAAGTCTTGATGGACAAGATCTTCGAAATGAAAAGGTAGATTATTTTTTTTCCCAATTCAACCTGGTGTAACTATTTTCAAATGAGAGGATACATGTTAGGCACAGTCATTGTAAAAGGGTTGATAAAAAAAAAACCATTTAAGCATGAAACTAATGTTACTTAGGAGGTGTTTTGTGCACTTTATTTCACTGGTTGGATAACATTTAATAGCTTGCAAAGCTCCAATAGCTACCAAGCACATACCATTTTTACAGCACTGGTTCAAACAAAAATGGACAACTACTGATCATTTCTATTTGTTGTTACCAGTACAAGTACTGATCAATCTGTGAGAGTGAAGATATATAGAAATGCGGTGGTCATTTGAGTACTCTATGAGTTGAGCACAAATAGATACATATATATATGTTCTATCAATGAAACTATTAGAAACTATTAGAAATTAAAACATCAAAAAAGGTGCCCACGGGCATGTATAATTGCTACACTTCTGTTTTTTTCATGTGCTAGACAGTTCTTATTGATACACTTCTGTTTTTTTCATTTGCTTTTCAGCAACATGAGAACAATTGGATTCCAAAATTGGGAATGGAAAGAAGACTGAGAAGAAAGCGGCAGGAAACTCTAAAACGAAGGTAACTTTTAAATTTGATACTATGACAAACTAATCTGTACAGGTGATTGGATCTGAACTTAGTGCTTGATTGAGGTAACTTATACATACATGGACCAACAGAAACAAACTAGTCATTATAATCATGTATATTGGGGCTTATATTCTGAAGGGCATTATTTGGCAGTGCACTTTAGTTCCTGAATGTTACCATAGTCTCATATTTACCAAATAAGCACCTTTACATCCAATAAAAAGTGACTATCTTAACACATTTCCTGTGTCAGTGTGAGCGTGTCTCAATAACAAGGTAATTATATCAGCAAGGTTACTATGTCACCGTTAGTTCTTTAGATTTGATTTTTTTTTTCTTGATCAGGAGATTTGCGAAGACATTTTAACTCCTATATTAACACAGAATTTTCAAGTGGATGACGCCTATGCTAGTTATGCACGATTGTTAATGGTTAGTACTTTTGAATAATTTGAATAATTTTGGTGACTACATCAATTTGAATAATATTGTTAACATTATTTTTTTTTCTAATAGGAGAACTCTACATTTGCTTTGCCTTCGCCTCATTCTGAAATTACCTCTACAATTCAAGAGATGGCTCTATTGACTAGATGAATAAAATTACTTCATTTTTGTATAGCTTTTAAAGAAAAGGCTCTATTTTGTGAATGATATTAAGTACAACTTTTAAAGAAAAAGCTTCATTTTGTGAGTGTTATTAGTATAGCTTTAAAAGAAAAAGCTTCATTTTGTGTATGATATTAGCATATGCACTTGTATCTTGTTGAAATTAGCTTCAAAAGAAAAAGCTTCATTTTGCGTATGATATTAGGATATGCAGTTGTATCTTGTTGAAATTAAATTTGAAAATTGTTACTCTCTGGGTGCTAGTATCTTTGATTTTTGATGTCTTTACTGTAATTGTCTCTCTAGATTTCTACGAGACTTTATGGAATTCTGAAATGTAATATTCTTTTACTGGATGATCTAGATATTTCTGCAATTCTGTACCAGCATATGTATTGTTCAACAAACACATCAAATAACAGCATATATTTTTTTTTCCGTCAAAATATTGACGGCTGTAATTCTGTACTCCAAGGGAATAATAAAAATTCTTGTATTTGATGTGCTTGTCGAACAAAATAGGACACTTAAAGATTGGTTGTTGTTGTTTAATAAATATATGCTTTTGGCTTATGATCTTCTTTATGCAATTTCTTGATAAAAATAAGGAGTTATGCCAGTAAAGGACATCATGGCAAATCATTTTTAAGGTGTATCATGCATATATCAATCATTTCTCTCACTGTAATTTGAGTCGATAGCTGTTGTGTTTAATTAAATGTAGTTCCAGTTACTTGCTAAAATACGGTCACACATCTAGTAAGCACACTCAGTAGTTGATAAACACGATTTAAGTTGCAAACCTCTCAGTAAATGCAAGGTATCATGGTTCTGTATTCTAATGGGAGAAGAACACAAGGTTCTGTATTCTAATTAAACTTCTCAGTATAAATTATTGTTTATTTTGAAATTCTGTGATGGGATCATTGGTTGACAATCTAAAAAATCTGGTTTCAAAAAATTAGTAATCATTGTTGGAAGAACTTGGCATCTACTATAAAGGATTTTGAAAAAAAATTATTAAGTATTTTTATATCACGCTGCTAAGAACAGAAAATGCAGGTTCACCTCCATCTTCATCTCATCACCGTACCAATCCATTGGCTCCTCCACCAATCCATTGGAAATTGCGTGAAGAGGCACATTAAAACAGAGAAGGAAAAGGAATTTTTTTCCAATACAGAACAAAGAAAAAACAGTCTAATTTTAACAAATTAAAACCAAATTCTGTAGAAAACAAGGAAACATTAAACAATTCTTAGAGATCTCTGCCACTTACCATCTCATCCCAATCTCTGATCCCTCAGCTTTCCAATACGACTGAACTTTCGAATTCGCAACCTTGTATCCTGAAGTCTGAAGAAGAAGTCACTAGTCAGAAATCAACCAGCATTACCCTCTCGGCGCCAAATCAAAGAGAGATCCAACGAAACACAATTGCAACAACGGAAGTTGAATTAGGAGAACCTTTCAGTTCTCCGCGATGTAAGAGAGTTTGCTAGAGCTCCGACGTAGAGTCAGTTTGTTTGTGGAGAGAGAAGAGGAAGAGCGATCAAGAGGGAGAAGATGAGAGAGATTGAAACGAAACTGATTTCTATTGGCGTTAACTGTTTCGTTCCTGAAACAAAACTGAAATTCTTAACCGTTATCATTTCGTTTCGGACGAAACGAAACGAAATAACGGTCGAAACAGGTGGCGTTTTCACAGATCAAGGCTAATTCAGAGAGATAAGTAGAGAAAGTTTCAGCAGTTAAAATTCTTAATCATAAATTCTTAAAATAAGCTTAATCTCATATTAAAATTTTTTGTTTGGATGATGCAATAAATAATGAATGAGTTGTGTCCTTTTTCTGTTTTGAATTTTTTTTATCTCACTCTCTTATTCTAATGTTTTGTCATTTAGTTAATATGTCTCTGAACCGGAGTAAATCCTTAATCTAAGCTGTTTGCATTGTGTCTTAATCGAAAATAACTATTTACTCTCAAATAACCCTTATTCCTATCCAACCAAACAGATGCAAGATTAAAAATTATGTCTTCATCCTCGTATTAATTTGAGACTTTGAGTGTATAACAATTATTCATTGATAACTTTACAAAATATTATTTTTGAGTGAAATAATTTTACGAATATGCATGTAGTTTTAGGATATGATATATCGTTCATTTGCATTCCTAGTTAGCATATAGGAAAAATATATCAGAATATATAGCACTATAATTACCTACCTGAGCTGAAAGATCACACCCTCCGATTAATAAAAAGAATAACAAGAGACTAATGCACCGTATACGGTTATACCTATTCAATTGATGCTGATGAAACAGCACCGACGTCACAGTGTCGATGCACGAGAGAACAAGATCAAAACAACGCCTCCTTAGCTACTAATAATTTAATAACGCACAAGTTGATTCAATTCACCGACATATTCGTAATAAGCTGATTATATATATACAAGGCTGATCCTACATAACTTGCACTGCCCCTCCCTTAACCACCCAAGGTTTTCCTACGTACATCCCCAATAATGTCAGGTGTTCGTATCGTCGACATGTCGTTTGCACCGCTCCTTCCCGGGCCTTATCCACCACCCGGTGAAATCGTGCCGCTTTCTTTCTTGGACACGCGGTGGATCCACCTACAACAGCCGGTTCAAAATCTTTTGCTCTACCCTGACTCCACACTCTCCTCTTCTTCCCTACATTTGTTCAAAACTTCTCTCACGCAAGCCCTGTCTTTCTTTCACCCTCTTTCTGGTAAGTTAACCTACCGGCATGCCACAGACCAGCTCGTAATCGATTCTTCATCACCTGACTGTGGTGTCTCTGTTATCGAGGTAGAGTCAGACCTTGACATCCATCGCCTCATTAACGAAGAAAACATCGACATCATAGCCTTCACAAATCTTGTTCCGTCTTTTAGTATGGATAAGCTTCCAGTCCCGGTTTTTGCCGTTCAGATCACGAAGTTCGTTGGTGGTGGAGTTTCTGTGGGGACTGCACTCCACCACACAGTCATGGACGGGATCGGGTTTTGGCGGTTCATGGAAACATGGGCAGCAATTTGTCGGGACAATGGCGCGCCATTTCAGTGGCACTTGCAGACCTCGCATGACCGAGATGTGATTTTGCATCCGCACAAGGAGGTGATAGCTACACGGTTCATGAAGCTCCTAGCACCAGATTTACCTCAGGTGATTATGTCTGACTACTTTTTTGTCGAAGTCTAATAAATGCATGTTTAGTAGCATACAGTAATACAGTATACAGTATTTTTTGTCGAAGTCTAATAAATGCATGTTTAATGGTATACATTATACAGCACTTCTTTTTTGTTGAAATAAAGGCGCAGTGACCCACGTTACTAGTACAAATGTACAATAATCACGCGAAGAGCTTACAGCGGCTAACCAAAAAAAAAGAAAAATTAAAAATTAAAACATAAAACTCATAAGCCACTTATACCAAGCTAGTACCTATTCTCAACACCAAAACTACCTCATAAGTCATAATCATGGTATTCCAGTCCTTTTTTTAAAAAACGGAGCAGCTATCCGGTGTCCAGGAATCTTTCTTTGGAATGACATGACTAATTTTGAAGTTTTCGTTCGTTGCAATCCGGGTTGACCGCCATGAAATAGATTTGACGTTAGTTCATGATTAAATAAAGAAAATGGCAAACAAATTCAAATAAAAATCTTCGCAACACATTTCCAACGCGGCTCAAAGTCTGAATATACTACTTATGACGCCATAAGCCTTAGAAATTTAATTTAGACGAGGAATTATTTGAGAACGACCACTTTTAATATTTAGATGATGTATTTTGAAATTATTTCTATATAAGAATAACAATTAAAAATTCTGTAAATTCAAGCTAATGAAAAATTTAAATTATTTAGTTAATGATATAACATATACCAAATGCCTTTATATTTTGTAGATCATCATATTTTATAATAAAAAATTTTAAATTTAATTTTTAGGAAATTTAATATTGTCAAGAGTAAAAAAAACTATTAGGTGCTCTCTTCCTTAAATGAAATAAGACAATAACGATTCAGTTCAAATAATTTATACTATACAAATTTTACTTGCGTACTAGCATCCATCCAACTTTTGTACGTAGTACATTCATTCAATATTTTTAAAAATATTACTGATAACAAAAAAATATTCATTATACAAGTTGGACGCTTATCAAATTCAGAACAAACGAAAGTATTTTACCCTAGTCAAATAATTTAAATGAAAGTCTTTTTTATAGTTAATATGTTAAGTCTATAAAAACATTTCTTATAATGAATGGACGAATTAGTTTTAAACTGACTCAAATTTGTTACAAACACATTCATTAAAAAGCATTTATGTAAAATTAAAATTGCTTTAATAGTTTTTAATATGTTAACTGGATTCATCAGAGAAAATATTTTGGTCTGACAAAACAGTGCTAACCTGTTATTTATTCTGCTAATGCACCTTATACAAACCCGACTGGATAAAGACACAAAGTATAAGCAAATTGAAGAAGCGCCGCGAGAAATTTCAGTGGGAGTTATGTCAGAAAAGCACCTTCTCAGTGCTGTTACTAAGACGTGCACTATTCATACGGCCACATCATACTTCTCGTACTTGTTTTATCTCGTCTTTCCCAGTTGGTATTTTATTTTTTCCAACTTACATCATTTTAATATATGCATCAGGCAGGACCGTTCTCGCTACCTGGCTTTCCTATAGTTAAGCAATTGACTAACCTCCAGTCCTCCGCTAATATGTTGTAAACTTTTCTTTATTTCATAGCATGCCAGATGTCCATAGACATTGCAAATTTTTCAACGTAATTTACAACTTCCTTTTCAATTTGAATGAAAGGGTAGTGGGTGAAGTTGAACCCTTACTTTTTGTTAAAAAAAAAACTTTATTTTCAATTATAGGCACAAAGCATCTGTAATTTATGATTTATTGCATACATTTACTTTTTGCTTCCTTCCAACAGTTGCCACAAGCACCAAAGTCATTGGTCCAAGATCGCCTCCGACTTACGCGGCACACTTTCACCCTTGACCACACAGCCATTAAATTTCTCAAGCAACGTGCATGCACACAATCTGATGACCAAACCATCTTCGTGCCGTCAGCCTCCATTGCAATTGCTGCCCATGTTTGGGTCAGTCTGGCCAAAGCAAAACGCCTCCCAAAAGAAAACGATGCTACATCTCTCTGGCTACTGTTTGACCTTCGGGCATACCTCAAAGGCATGAAGAATGATGTTTTATTCACCGGTAATTGCATTCGGGGAGTACCGGTCAAATCATCTGGTCAAGATCTCACTGCTCCACAAGGACTTGCAAATGCATGCCTTGCAATTTCACATGCAGTGAAAGCCGTGAAGGAGAGGCCACTTGACGGGGTGGAGAGATGGCCTGATGAGTTTAAGAACCGGCCAACCGGGATGAATGTCATGGTGGCAGGGTCAGCTAGGTGGGGAGTCTATGAGACAGATTTTGGTTGGGGGAGGCCAGGTCGAGTGGAGCTGGTTTCAATGAACTTTGATGGAGAGGTGTCTATGTTAGCTGGTAGGGACAAAGGATCAGTTCAGGCTACCGTAGCACTTGCCGGAGGGCAAATGGAGGTGTTTGAGAAAGCATTTATTGCAGGACTGGCGCAGCAAGGGCAATCTGACTACCCTGGAAAGGCTAGGTTATGATTGATGCATGATACACTTTTATTGGATGGTTGGTTGCGTTAACAAAAATGTTGCTGTATTAAGATTATGTCAATCGCATTTATTTCCAATGAATAAACTTTTACTGGACAAATCTTTGCATGCATCTCAATTTATTACTGGTGCCTCTATCTCTGTTTCACTGCGACGCCTCTTCAAGATATGAAACTCATTTCTATTTAATAGTTTTTGTTATCATTGGGAAGATTGAAATAAATTAGATGAACCTACCAAGTCGTAAAAAAAGAGAGAACGGAAAATGTTCGAAGATATTGACATAAGGAAAAACTAAAAAAAAAAGACCAAACTGAAAAAGAAATGAATGGTGATTGGTAAGGGTAAGGGGAGGGAAAGGCGGATGCAGGATATTTAAAAAAAAACGTCAATTTCATTTGCTATTTATTGCAAAGAAAACAAAAATAAGCTTAATACAGAAAACTTCAGTGACTCAAAAGGAAAAAAAAAAATTAAGGGGGCAATTTTGGTTAAGTTGGGAAGCCTATGCGTACCCTTACTATTTTTTTATTTTATTTTATTTTTATTTTTTTATTTTTTTGAGAGAGAAGAAAGTCTATGCATACTTTGAATGATGGATAGACTTGAGGAAGAATTTTATTTCAACAAACTAAAAGACCACAAAATTTTAGCTGGAGTGCAACCTCATTTGGTCCAAAAACTTCTTTCCTTCTAGCTTCGAGGAGAAAAAGAGCCTCATATAATTTTCATGGTCGACGGTCTTGTATATTTCGTCTCCACTTTCGACCAGCTCAGTTAGAGGCCCAATTAAGGCATGTAAGCTTGGGCTATGAAATGCTGCAATGGAGAGCCTCTCTTTCTCTGGATTTATTACAGCTCGGTGCTCAATACTTTTATATTTTCCATTTGTAAATATCTGCAAACAAAATAAGATCGTTGTTAGGTTAGCTAACTGAACAACAATGAAGGTCTTGTAGCCAGATAAAAGGGTGGAAACAAACAAATGTATTATTGCTTCTGTGTATATATAGGAAATGTGTATAAAGTGAATTAGAAAAGAACAGCACAACAAAACATAATTGTTCTTTCAATCAACAATCTACAAAGCAAGGATTTTTTTTTTTTTTTTCAGATAGCATACCCAGCTCACACAATCAATTTGGTATCAGCCAATTTATTTCTGCTTGCAAGATCAGCTGTAGAACCTTTTCTAAGCCAAAGACTCATTCTAGTTTTACACATCAATGCAACAAAGAAAATGAATAAATAACTCAAAAGTTGGATCTTGAATAAATTGAATAAGAAAGTAATACAAGACTAGTATTCTGTGTACAATGGTTCAAATTTTAGTATAGTAAATCTTACCTGAAAGCAATCTCCAAGATTTACCACGAAAGCACCTTCGAGGGGTGTCACAGGGACCCAGATGCCATTTTTTTTTATTTGAAGGCCTTGAACATCGTTTACTTGGAGCACCATGGTCAGAAGATCGCCATCTGAGTGAGGGGAGAATCCAATTACCTTGTTTCAAACATCAGTTCGTTTACTAGGTATGGAAAAAGAAATCAAATGGATGGGAATAAAATGTTACCAAAAATAAATATTACCTTACCTCATTATGTTGAAGGCATGGGGGGTAGTAGTTTATCCTTACTGACTGAACACCATCTTTGCATTTCTCAGTAATTGCCTCAGGTTTGAGTCCCAGGTTCTTGGCAATTATGGCCAAGAGAGAATGCACTATTTGATTCAACTCTAGTGAGTATTTATGAAGTGTATCTCTATAGGCAATAAAAACACCAGTTAAAGAAATAAAATGTGCAGGAACAACATCATTTTTATGACCATTTACTATTTTATCTTTATGCGTGCATTTGTGCATGTGTTGGATCAAACTAGATGGGTCTTTCGAAAACAAGGTACTGTCTAAAAATAACAACATGGCTATATTCTTTTAGTACCAAACAAGTTTCACAATCCACTTGAAAACAGTAAGGTCCAGTAAGTACCAGATAAAACTAAAACCAAATAAGAAGTTTAAATTTAAAGAAGCACTGTTAGCAAACCCTTTATTTCAGGTCAATTCAGGCCAACCACACCTAGTATTAACACTGATCCCGACCCTACTGATTCACTTATGCTATGAAGATTCATGGTCTGACATACTCCCATGACCAATGCTCATAAACAAGTACAAATAAACAACCCATGGAATAGAGTGAAACTACTACCTGAATCCAGGAGGAAGGTCTGGCCAGAATCTCAAATCTCTACTCTCAATCGGCAATGTATTGAGATAAAGAACATCAGCCCAATCCAGTTTTTGTTCCTCTGAAACCACAAACAACTGGCCATAACCCTCGAACTGGCCGGGCCGTTGAGCAAATTCCCTCTTTGTTTCCAGGGGTAATTTAAAGAACCCCTCTATGTCACTCTTCATTCTCTCAATCAGTTCAGTTGAAACACTATGGTCAATCAACTGCAATTACAAAAGACCAACCAAATTAACATCTTTTGAATTCCCAATCTACCCATGACAGAATAAAATAGAATAAAAAAAAAATGATTACATTAACCTGGAAAAATCCCCACTCCTCACAAGCTTGGGCTAGGAGCTGAGATTCTGTCAGGGAGAACTGGGGATCCATCAACCTAGAGAAATAAATGACAGGGATTGCATCTCCACCATTGGATGAGACTGGATCGGCCGAGACATCAGGCCGGACGTACCTAGGTGGCACGTGGCGGCCGTTTGAAGAGGCAGAAAGAGCCTGTACATTGGGCACCGGAAGTGAACCCACCAACTCCATTTACTACTTACTAGTTGTAGTTGAGTTGTGTGTTCTCTCCTCGCTTCTTTTTCTGTGTTTCCAGTAATGCACGGCAGGTGTTTGATGGGAAGCATGGTCTTATAGTATATGTTTTCTTTGTTTCTCATTTTTCGTATTTTTTTTAAGAAGAATATGTCGCTTTGTTATTGTTAGGTAGGACCCGGGAATGTGGACAGTAATTGAACTTAAGCTAGATAAATAAAAGTGTAATGCGAATATTAAACTCCATATAAACTAAAAAATGGGGGAAAAGAAATAGAAACGTAAATTTATGCTCCAGTCAGTATATAATTAATTAAGAGAAATGCCAGATCGTTCTCGCATTTCAAATTTCAATCCTATCAGTTTAATTTGTTTTTTATATTGAAAACTTATAATAAATCAATTATATATTTTTTTCAAAATATTTAATTTTTTTTCAAAATCATTGCTATTGGAACATCATAATGTTTGCATCTTGAAGTTTCTACCGAAAAAGTAGCAAAAATATATATATATATATATATATATATATAAACAAAGTTTAGTTTCTCGTAAGTTTTCAATATAAAGAATAAATTGAAAATTCCAATGGGTCGTTCAAAATTTAAAACCTGAAAACAATTGTATGATATGAACCACATCCGTCCTATATTAAACTCTAGCATTCCTCATTAATTAAACATCTCATAAATTAATACTAGCTCTTAATTTTTTTTTTTTAAAGAAAAATTGGCACTCTTAGTTCTTTTATTCGTTATAACCTCTGCGCCGAGTGTCGACAAGTTTCATTATTACTCCTTGCGATATTATACGAATTCTAATCATCGGTGAGATCGAATCAACATAGCTCGCACTTTGGTAGGAGTTTATCAATCTTTTTAGACCAATCTCGTACTGGGTCGATGAGTTTCCTGATTATCAAATCTATGTATTTCAGTCGACCTCATAAGCTGATAAAATTAAATTTAACTAATAAAAGAAAAGTACTCAAATGATTTACCGAACAATCGTTCTCCTATTTTCTCTAAAAAGTATTCACAAACGGTGTTTACATTTCAGTGCTCTCTTAATCTTCTCGCATGGGCAACGGTGTTTACTATTTTAGCAGATATAAGCAGTAATCTATTCATAATTTCCATTTGACCATGTATTAATGAGTCAAAATAGAAAACCAAATAGAGGTCAAAAACAAAGGTAATGTCAAAACCGAGACATACAAACATCAAGTAAAAGTTTTAAATGTACACTGGCAAAACTAGAACTGCTCATTTGCTCAACAATGGCAAAACTAGAAGCACAGGCTACTTGACAAAGTTGAGTAAAACTACAGTTCCAAATCTTTATAGAGAAAAGACAGCAAAACTAAACTAGTGGTGGGCATTTCAGTGGCTTGAAATTGTCAAATAACATCTAATCTCTCCACCTATAGCCACAGTTAGTGTTGCAACAGACAAAGAAAAGTGTCATTCCTTCTTCACCTCTAGCAGTAGCCTGTACATCAAAAAACAAAAATCAACTTCTTTCCGGTTCCACTGAAGCTAGTATTTGTAAACTATTCCTCAGATCATACATAAAAGGGTAAATTGGGTTAATAGTCAGATGACAGAGATTAGAAGCTGTTAAGACAATAATTTCCGGTTCCATAAATACATACTAGAAAATTAAACCGTTCCAGCACAGCAGAACAATGGTATGATACTAGTACTCAAAAGTATGCAGCTACACCTCTAAAATAGCCCACCTTAATTCCAAACTTATCCAATTAAGTACAGGTTAAAGCTTCAGAAGTTATCAATGTATTCCAAATTATCATCTATTTAACCTCAATTACACAACTAAAGCAGACAAGCACCCCCCAACCCAAAAAAAAAAAACAAAGAATCAAGTCATTCACAATACAAAGCACCCTGATTTCAAATAAACATTGAATTATGAATTACAATTCCGTTTCATAGGATTTGGATGAGGCATATCCATCCAAAGATATAACTTTGCATAATAATAAGTGAAACTGAAAGATCAATTCCAGGCCCAAAGGATAAAATGGCCAAACATCCCTATTTAAGAAGGATTAGGAGAAGGAAGATGTGCTAAAAAAATTATTACTTTGTCCTGAATTCAACTCAAAGATTTTGGCCAGAAAATCTGTAGTGGTACCATATTGACTGGTAATTGCAGTTCAACATACAGACACTGTTCTAACTGAAACACTAGTAGCATCCACCCAACAAGAATATAAGATTAACTTCATAAAGTCCCAATAGAACACAACACATTTTTTTTGCGTCTCTTTGTTTTAATTTTTGTTCACTTCGACTTGTTTTTCCAGCTAAAGAATCAGAAACAACCCTATTGACTGATACCAGATCGACACCAAGAAACTTTTTGCTTGTTTCACCCCTAGTACATACCTGGAAAAAGACAGCCTCAGGATGGCCACACTGGGCACACTTTACAGTCTTTGTGCGAGGGAGAGTGGGATCCCCAGCAACATCCTGCAACACCTGGGTACGCTCGGCTGCCGTGTGGTGCACTTCGTTTCGGTACACACAATTGTTGTCTGCCACCTCCTGCACACAAGTTCCCGAAACCATATCCGTCTAATCAGCACATTTTTTCAGATTAATTACTGGGTGTATTACAAAAAATCTTGTTGTTTGTCTAACTTGAAACAAAAGGGGAAAGAATGGAAGACCTGATGCTCGCAATTGCGGCAAGCAAAAAGGAGCACCTTCTGCTCCCTATCCTCCCTTGGGTAAAGTATGTTGTTACTACACAAAAGAGTATCACAATAAGTACTGAAAAATCTTTTAATTTAAAAAACTAAGACATTTCATAAGCACATAAAACTCCTTTATCGACAAAATTATGGAACTAAAATACAATAACTTAAACCCTAGTTCCCGATTCCCAGGATTCATAGTACCTTTTAAACTTTATTAGACCTACCGCTTCTCAAAATTTGAGAGAGAGAGAGAGAGAGAGAGAGAGATTTCAAAAAGAAGTAAGAGAGAGGGAGGGAGAAAGACATACCATTCACGGCAAAATTTCATGGTACTCATGGTTACTGCTGGGGTTTGAATCGGCAGTGGAGTAACTTTGGAGATGGAGACTGCTCTTGTCTCTCTTGTAGGGTTAATGCGATCCTAAATCTTTTCTCAATTTTAATTTTGTGTTAATTATGTAGATTGGACGGAGTATGTTCAGGGTCCGATCCGACTTTGTGTCGTCGGATGTCTTGTTTCTTAAGATTGGTGATTTCATACGATTTGGTCATGCGTATATCATATTAAACAAACAGTTTTCAAATTTTTAATTAATAATTCTAATATTGATTATTTTTCGTAAGGCCTGTCAAAAATGTGATATGCGGTGAAAAAATTTCAAATAGACATCATCAAATTATTAAATCGGATTCACGCGAGATTATGTATGTATACAAATTTTCTAATGAGAAATGCTATAGTCCAATATATTGGACGGATGGACTCCGTTCGATACGATCGTTTTTACGTTTTTAAATTTCAAATAATCGATCCGAACTGTTCAATATGTTTTCCATATTGAAAACTTATAAGAAACCAATTTTTGTATTTTTTCCGAATTTTTTTACTATTTTTTTGGTATTTTAGAAAATTGTTGTTATTGGATGATCCAAAATGTTTATATCACGAATTTTTGAAAATACCAAAAAAATAGTAAAAAAAAATGAAAAATATTGGTTTATTGTAAGTTTTCAATATGAAAAATATATTGAACGGTTCGGATCGGTCATTTGAAATTTAAAACGTGAACGATCATATTGGACGGACCCATGCGTCATATATATTGGATACTAGCATTTCTCATTTTCTATTGGATTTGTGAAGTGTAAGATAAACAAGATCTTATGGTTACGAAATAGAAAGTTTTACATTTTTCCTTCTACTATTCCACGAATCATTCAAAAACAAAAATGAGGTAGACTAAAATCAATTGCGATTGACAAATAAATCCGTCAACCGTGATTATATCTAAAATTTCGAGATTCTAGTGACTAATTCAAACCGTCAATGTGTTTTCTATATTGAAATCTCATTTGAGACCAAATTGTTACATTTTTTCTGAATTGCTTTATTATTTTTTGAGATTTCCAAAAATCGTTGTTATTGAAGAGTCTATAATTGTTTAAATTAAGAATTTTGTAAAATACAAAAAAAAATACTAAAATTTTTTTAAAAAAATATAAAATTTGGCCTCTAATGAGATTTAAATGTGGAGAACGAATTGAATGATTTAGATTGGCTGTTAGAACATCTAAAATTGAGATATACTCGCAGATGTCAGACTCATCCGTCAGTCGTAGTTGATTTTAGTCTACCTCAAAACATTAAGATTATATGATAAAAATTGTTTTAATTGAATTGGAAAAAATTTTACTTCTCTAGCGGGCGTTTGGCAACATCATAGCTTACTGAGATTAAAGATTAAATTTAGTATTTTTAATAATTGTAGGTTAACAAATTAGTTTACAAACTAGAGGTTAGACATGCCAAACGCACCTTTTAGTGAACTAGGAATTGTACACACATTGAATTGCAAAGATAAGATATTATAGATTATGCTCTACACTAACCTAGGTACCTACCTGTGATTCTCAACCTATACTTACTATCTTCAGTGCACCGAGTTGGTGTATTTGGAAATTAAAAGAATGACATTGTATTTTTATAAAAAAAAATAAAAAAAAAAAGAAACAAACAAACAAAAACAAAAACAAAAATACTTGCTATGACTATGAGAAACATGCTCTTGCTTATTGTTAGTATGTTTGAATGCGGACAGACATTATGAAGATTGAAGTGCAGCAAAATATCAAGAAAAAAATCCGTTACTAGTTAGGGCACACTACAAATGATGATCCCTGTGATAGCCTTATAGGTCTTGATTCGGGCATGCAGGCATCAGTTAGGACTGTACGGCACTCATGGCCTCATGTATGCCCCAAATTTCTTATTTTACAGGAGGTATCATGTTTTTAGATGATTTATAAAAATGTACCGGCATGTTTGCCAAGTAACATTCCCCCCCCCCCCCCCCCCCCCCCCGAAAGTTTGGCAGAAGCTGTCAAGTAGATATACAACTGTTAGGTAAACATTGGATTCTTAGCTTTAGTTTAGGCTCCGTTTGGATGCGTTGAGAATAAGATAGGAAGAAGGAAGAAGGGAAGAAATTTATTAGGAAGGGGTAAATTTATTGAGAAGTGTAACTTTTGTGAAGAATTTGGATGGTTAGAAATAAATTTATTGATAAAAAATGTTTATTCCTTATTCCTTATTCCGGGAAGAAACCATCCAAACGGAGCCTTAGAGGGAGTTTTAAGTAGTTTTCATTCTAGTATGTAACTGACATGTTGTAGATCGTGTATAAACCGAAGTCTTGTAACCGCCTTCTTTTATCAAAAAATAAAAAAAACATGATAATCCGGACAAAAATATTTTACTTTTTATGTTGATTTAAGTTGGAAGATAAATAAGGTGTGCGCTTTTAAAATCTAGATAGACTGTATCAAGAATGTAATACATACAATATGCAATAAATTAATACGGGGCCCACAATAAACCTAGCACTAGATACGCCATGGCTCAATGTTGCCGCATGTTCTTTGCAGCAAAATGAGAGTGTAAACTAAAATCTAACACAATCTGCAGTTATTGAAACAACTAAACCCATTATTTGACAACTACAATACACACTTCTCTTCAAGTTATAAAAGCGCCGAGACTGATTCACCAGAACACGACTAGAGCATTAGTGCCAAGGAATCTGTATCGTTGCTTACACCTAAGTTTACTGTTTCGCTAATTATAAATAAGGTACAGCATGTCAGCAGTAAACTAAAAGACGACCAACTAAAAAAATAGAGAAATAGCCTAATTTAAGCTAACACTCACATTTTACACCAGAACATGAAAAACAAAGCTTTCCAACCCAGATCTACACACCAATTTTAACAGGGTACACCCCTCTATGTACAAATAAGAGAGATCCTTAACACTGCTTCTACCCCTCCTTTCAGCCATTAACACGACCTGTTCAACATTATAAATGCAATACACAAAAGAAATACAAAAGTCAACCAATGAAAGAAACTATTACACAAAAAAAACACTGGCCTAGTGGCTCAGTGATAAGAGCACTAGGCTGGCCTCTAAGAGGACAAGGGTTCAAGCCCAGCATGCACCTTTAATTTCAATAAAAAAATGTTGGATGGCAAAGACCTCCCTCTTTCTTCAAAAAAAAAAAAGACACTGGACTAGGTTGACCAACAAAGAAAATCACAAGTTATTGGAAAAAAAACATTGGAATTTGGAGATATACCTTTTGAAGGAACTCCACCTTTCTGGGTAGTTTTAGTACCCTTATCACTTGGCATCTTGGCTATCATCAGAGAACTTTGCAGCCCCTCCAGTAACTAACAATTTGAGTGCATCTATATCAAAAAACATGAAAGTAACCCCAAAAAAATAAAAATAAAAATACTTACCCTAGAGGTGGGCTGGATACGACGATTAGACCTCCGTGGTTCAGACGAATCAGCAAGTGATTTATCAACATTTCCAGCAGCAGAAGAGACGGCCTTTTCTCTACCACCTACATCATGCTCTAGGAACATGCCTAATTTCTTCCTAGATGGGGCCCGCTGTTGCGATAAGGAATCTAAGCTGCTTTCACTGCTGTTCAAAGCATGTGATTTTCCAGATCTGACCCCAGTCCTTTGCTTAGAATCAGCCGTCTCCTTCCCTTTTGGCTCGCCTCTTGTTTTGGGTGCTCTATGTTGGGGCATCATATAATTTGCAAGTTTAGTGCTAGGGTTAGGGTTTGCTTCAGTGCCCGTAGCAGCTGCCTTGTCAGATTTCTCTCCATCATAATGCTTGCTTACATCCATATACTTTTTCTTCTTTCCTGGTCTCGGTACCCCAAACACTACCCTGGAACCTTCCTTCTGGGGCCCCGGGCCTGCACGCTTTAAGGAGTTTGTTTCCCCAATTGTAAATTTCCCCATATTAAAGACCTTGTCATCAGATGGTAAAGTCAGCGGTCTAGACTCATCAGCTTTTTTCTGAGGACCAGACCCTGCATTAGCATTCAAAGTGGTAGTTGCTTGAGTATGATCAGATTCAAGCTGGCCAAACCGCTGACGCTTCTCGTAAGGGGACTCACCCTGCATAAAGGCCCCTCTTAGTTCAAAGTTTAATTAAATAGAAGTACTATCAAATTAGTTTCCCAATAAAATATAGAGCAAGGACTTTTATTTGGCCAGTGCATGCTGGTGCTGGACCTAGCTTGGGCATTAAGGCCTACATTTAGCCAGTAATTTTGTTGAGTTGTGCCTCAATATAACACAATGAAGCCTTACTATCCTAAATTAGACAGAACAAAATAGTTTTCAACCCTCATAAACCCGACATTATAGAAATAGGGACGTTGAATTAATGTAATGAAAAGAGACCTCTTTCGGATGAGTTTTCTTTGCAAGGGACCGTGACCACAGAGACCACTGTCCATCCTGCCAGATGAGAGACGGCCGTAAATGCCAAGATTCCACAACTGAAGAACCACCTGCAACTACATTCACAGAAAAGCTTGAATACCGCTCTGACAGGAGATACAGATTGCAATGGCAATGCCAATTTGCTGCACTTACCTAGGAACTGAACGGTGTACTTTGTGCCATCTCCATCACTCTTCTCAGTGATAATACCTTCTCTCCAACTGGAAGAGTAAAGAAAAGGTGGAATTCTAAGCTCAACAACCAAAGCTATCAAGTTATAGCAAAAGGAATCATAACATGATAATTACGTCAGACAATAATTAACTAGCTCTAGAAATAATTAAAATACATTACTTCTGATCAGAAGTGCAATTTAATCATATTTCACAGTAAATTTTATCCTCTGATTATCAACTCAATGTGATTACAAAATTTGCCAAGAAAGTCAGTGGAGGTATCATAAGATCCAAGAATCAACATACCCATCTCTGATCCACGCATCCACATGGTCTCCAACAGCCCAGGAAGAACTCACCACAGCCTCCCTACGACGCTTCCTTGTTCCTTCTGGTTTTGGGCCAGTCGCTGGATGGGCAGCACGTACTCTTGGGGGCTTATCGCCTTCATTTCTGAGCAGAATCCACTCTTTGACTTGACCTAATTCTGCTTCAATCCAGATAATGCTATGAGGCTGGTTCATCCATAACAAAGCAAATAAAAGACAGAAAAGGTGAAAGACTAAAACTATATGAGAAAAAGAATACCTTCGTCAGCAAATCGATCAGTGTAGCAGACATGTATCCGGCTTTCTTCCACTTCTAGAACTGTAGCATGAAACCAAACTCCTCTGAGACCGGCCTCATCCGCAAATACCTGCCACAAAAATCCAAAACATATCAGAACGTGAAGCATGACAAAACAGATATATCAAAGGAAGATAAAATTAGTACGAAATTACTCACTTCAATTTGGGATCCTTTCTGAAAGCCAATTTCCTTTTCTTTCGCTAAAGGCATTTCATTGCGAGCAATATCTTTCTCGGTAGCAACTGGGTCATCCCCTGTTGTTTTCCCTGTCATAGCATTGACTATTTAGTAAAAAGTATAAACAGGAGTTCAAACAATTGACAAATAAAGATCGGTCTTAAACTTATTACTTGAGAACAAAATTACAGAGATACAAAATGAAGCTCCACATTTTTTTTTCTCAACCAGGCAATGTTTTCAATACCGGACCGGATACCGGAAATTTCCGGTAATACCGGATTTCGGATCCTGATCCGGTATGAAATTGGCTTAAAACCGTCCTCTTTATTTACCGGGAGATACCGGTCAAATACCGGAAATATCGGAAATTTTCAGTGTCCGGTTTCCCATTCCAAGGTTGTCTCTGGAATTGTGACTCACGGAGACCGAGAAAAATTGCTGTTTATACATGAATAAAGATGGAGCAACAGACTTTTCTTGAAACATTAACCCTATGGTCCCACTGACCCACGTGCAGAAGCTTATAAATTTAAGTTGAAAATTGGGTGAATCGAAGTATCGAACCAAGACAAATGGTGTGGCAAACAATAAGTTTACCAGCTGGACTAACATGCCACATTTGTCAACGGTGCACGTAGAATTTATGTATTTATTAAAATCAGTAGAAACCGGTATTTACCAACACAAACCGGTAAAACCGGTAATACCGCTTACCACCATTCTCGCCGGTTTGATGGCCGGTAGGGTATTAAAAACATTGAACCAGGACCAGTTGATACACATATTGGCTAACAATGAAATCCTATGAAACAAAGCAGACACGAAGCTCAGATATGTTACCTGCATCAGTATTGCTAGGAACCTGTTGAGTTCTTGAAGATTTCTCCTTTATATTCTCTTGATTCTCTGGCCTAGGTTCTCCAATCTCAAGTTGGAGGTTACTAGTGTCAAGCTGCTTCTCTCTCTCTACTCTAGAAAAATGTGCCTTCCAGTACCCCTCTGGACCGGCCTCCAACAGTTCTTTTATTCCCATTGGCAGGGGATCTCCCATAGCAACAACCACCCCGGCTTGAGAAACTGCTTCAGCTGCAACCTCAGCTGCTCTGATCACTGCATCCAAGTTCTCAGCTCGTTTTGCAGCAGCACTAGCCGCTTCGACTCTTTTCTTTGCAGTCTCTCTAGCCATAGCAATGAATGAAGTCTGCACAGATCCAATAGCGCCAGTTTTTTCAGTCGTGACCTCCTCAGCCATCATCTTGGCTTGTAATGCAGCTTCTGATGCAACTTTAGCAGCAAGTGCTGCAGCTTTGGCAACAGCAGCAGCTGCAGCAGCTGCAACTGCAGCTGAAGCCAACTTCTGTTCAACATCTGAGGTAAGGCAAGAATTTCTATGTGCGGCCAGCTGGGACCACACACTTTGACTGTACCTGACAGCTGCAGCCGCTTGTGCGGCTGCATCTTCAGCATGTAACTTAGATTGCTCGATTTTAGCACCCGTATCTTCTGAAAAAGTTGTTTTCTTATGCTCACTAGGTCCTAGGGAATGATTAGCACGTGGCTCCGGGTAACTAGGCATAGGTAAAGTGGTGGTAACAAGAGACGTGCCAGAAGCTAGCTGTCCTGTAAAAATAATTTTTGGTTGAGTTTGGTGAGGACTAATGGTAGGGGTCAAGGCCAGAGGTGATGAAATTTGAGGTTTCTCGGTCTCTATCTCTGGGGTAGCAGGTGCTTTCTTCCTCTTTCTTGTTTTAGGACTGACTGTAGGGGGTACAGTCGGAAGAGGAGAGACAACTGTTATTTTTTGTGCATCCGTTGTTGCTATGCTTGCTGGAGAAGATATTGTAGTTATGACATTCAATGGAGGGGAAACAGGTGCAATGCTTGCAGTAGTACTTGCAAGAGAAGAAATTGCTGGGAAACTAGCAGGCGGAAAAACAACTGGCAAAGAGGGAGGCAGCGGAACCGAAGTCGGCAACGTCTTTCTGCGGGGTGTTATCTTTGATGCCTCAGCAGTGGTAGAGATAGCAGCAGCAGCAGTTGAAACAAGTGAAACTGGTGTACCTGTTTTAAAAACAGAGCTCTGTGCAGGAAGTAACCAGGGGTTTGGATGCGAAGAAGAAGATAACCATGGCGTCACAGTTCCAGGTGGCTGGTGTTTTACTTGCAATGGTTGGTACGGGTTAAACATTGGGGATGGAGATGCATTCTGGGTGAAATCAAGTTGTGTTCCCCTTGGCAGAGATGCAGGAATCACCGGTGATACTGATGGTGTCATAGGCATTGTGGGACCTTGAGATTTAGTGCTAGATCTGTTTCCAGAAGCAGATGACTTCCTCTTTGGAGCACTTTCAGTAGACCGGTGAACTACACAGTATGAAAACATATCACATGAAACAGTAATGAAACAAATTACCAACACAAGAAATACAAGTACCAGGATGACTCTGTGATTTTAAACAAATACTTTTTCACTTTAATTGTCAGTAATAAAAGTTGCAAGTGGAAGAAATTGTACAGAGGTTGAGCAATTGCAGCAGCCATGGTTGAGGCAAAACATGGGTAAGGTTGACTGTTGATCGCATGAGTGAACAGTACAAAAAACTTGGTGGCCTTAATAGAAAGTTGATTCCAGGTTGAGGAATCTAGTACAATACAGGTACACTCATGTCCAGTAAAGGGCCAGACGTGCAGCAGGCAAAAATTTTATTGTGCCAGATAAAATTGCAAACATTTGTTCCCTTTCTTTTATTTCAGAAACATAATTACCTGGTCGAGAACTTCCAGGTGTCTCTGGAGTACTAGCACTCAGAGGTGACTTTTGATTCTGATATTTCTCCATGGCAGTACGCCATGCTGCCTCCCATTTTTTTCTTCCACCATCTGACATTGACAAGTTTCCATCAAAAGTAAACAAACTCAAGCAAGAAAAATTACATTACCAAAGGAAAGAAGGGTTAAAGTCTCGCACTAACCTGAATCTCCAAAGGCTGAGACCATATAAGTTTCACTTGGTGGAACCCCTTGACTACATTTTAAAAGAACCAAAAATAAGATGACAACGCCAAATCACCAAACCAAAAATGATGTCAAAAGACCAATCGATAGCACTCACATAAGAGATCCATAAACAAAGATCTGCGCACGCAACTGCACATGCTGTAAGTCAGTGAAAGGTTGATGCGCCAATTGAGCTGAAGATGCTGAGGTATTCAGATCAGGCAAACCAGATGCTGAAGATGGGTTTTTGAGGTTACTGCTGCTACTACCTTCATGGTGTTTCCTCATTGTCTCCAAGTTTATGGGAGATGGTGCTGTAGATTGAGCCTTTTTTCTCTCACGCTTTTTCTTTGGAGTAGGGTCAGATGCCTTTGCCTCAGTTTTGGGAGTAGTGACATTCTTTGTGCCCACAGATTTTTTCTTTGTAGTATTGCCAGGAGGGGTTTCAGTCTTGGGGCTCTCCTTTGAAGGCTATGATAAAAATTTCATCAAATGTGAATACTCACATCAGAATATGAACAGCAGTTGATGAGCAAACAGGAAATATGTCTAAGACTACATACAAAAACCTACAGAGGTCTTAACCGTACGCATGCATGCACACACACAACCCTTTTGTAATATGCAGTTAAATTAGTTTGTGTTCTTGTTCCAAACAAAAAGACCATGCATACCTTTCCAAAGTGAAAACCTAATTGGAAAGAAAATTACTATAATTGAAATCTGCTATATTTAGTGTTGACACATGTAAGAGAGCTTTTGGACAAATCGCTTTCCTCTCCTATATTTGAACATTCCTTAAAATGGGCTAGGTAAAAGTAGAATGACTGTTAGCATATACTTTCTGTTTTAAAAGCTCACTACTAAAGATATAAGAATGATGATGAACTTTCTTAGGCACTTTCCTATAAGCAAATTGTACTGTTGCTAAAGCAAGTGCTGTTGGAACCTCTTTCTTTTCCTACTAGACCTTAAATACAGGCTTCATAAATCAAAATAACAGAATCATTTTTTTTGTGGAATTTGTGGTTCCACTTTTTTGTTCTTTTCAAAAACAATCCGTGAGCATTAACATGAGATTTGGATTCAATATTCATCATCATCTTGAGAGAAGTGCGAAAGAAAATGAGTGGAAAATATTATTATTCATGTTCTACTAAGTTTCCCATGTTTGCATGGAAGAGTTTTACCACTGCATTGTCAGGCGACTTCATACTGGGAAAAGGCTTCCAGTCAGGAACAGTCTCTCTTTCAGGTACATTTGCCACCACATTGAAGGAGAAGCTCTTATCATCCTCAGAAACTGTGGTGTCACGGTTTGAACCTTCTGTACCATGTTTTCCTTTGTTTGCATCCTGAACAAGGTCATCTGACACACCATCCTCTTTAATCTCATCTGGACGACCACTAATGATAGTAGGTGACCCGCAAGTTAGTTCAGTAGAACCTTGGTTGTCAGCGCTGGCATCAGCTGTTACAACATCATCTCTTGAAACATCTGAGATCATTAGCAAAAAGAAACATAAGTTTATAAAGAGTATATATAATAAAAAACTGTCTTTCTACATTGCCATAAGTTAATATGTTGTTAGGTACCTGAAAAATTATTGGGATGGGTTTTTAAGATGCTTAGGTTAATGGGGTTTAGAAAATGTATGACAGAGGGAGGAGGTTTTAGTTTTACATTTTTTTTGTTTTTTTCTGTATGGATTCTGTTTCTATAATGAAACAGGTAACCAAAGGGTTACTTTTTTTTTAAAAAAAAAAGAACATTACCATAAACTCTCAGCGCAGTTCAGTGGTTAACATAACACTTGAGCGGTATATGCTAATATCAGTTTTATATAAACTGAGTCTTACTTTACCACAAATTTTACCAAAAGAACCAAAGAAAGAAAAATCGAAGAAAAGTTGCATATATGAAGGCCGCATTATTATATGAGTGTAAATAAAGGCAGACAAAGAGGAACCTTCCATACCAGGGTCTGCTTCTTGTGCCTCTTTTGCTGAGATATCATTAGATTTGTCACTGTCCAGATCAGTTTCAGACATGATGGAAGAAGATTTGCCCTCCATGGATAGAGGTGCAGGACTTGAGTGTTTATCAGCTTCTGTGTGAATACCAATGAAACATAGACTCCTTTGGTTAAAATTGAAGATAAAATTGGCAATCGCCTCATTGTTGTCATCAGTTTATTGTGCTCTTATTATTGGCTACCATCATGCTTCATTATAGGTTTGCAATCAAAATTGAGGCCGAATTAAGCCTTCATTTACTCAAAATTATAAAACATTCATCATTGAGGAAACATAGGATTGGTAGCTTAAATAGCACAATTCACAATAATTAAGGCTTAATAGTACTGCTAATTAAAATGAGGCTTAATTTATGAATAGCATAATGCAAACTAAGCATAACATTAACTCACAAGGACAAGCAAGTACCAACTGTGAAAAGTTAAAAAATTACCTGACTGGTGCAGAAGCATCTCTTTTGGCCCAGAACAAGCAATAACTGCTTCAGCTGCCATAACAGTGTCTGAAATTTCTGTAGAAGGCTCCTCTCCATTTTCAGAACTATGATCACCTGACCTAATACTATCTTGTTCTGGTATTGATTGTGGTGTTTCAACTCCTGCAGGGTGATCAGATCCTGACAAAAGATCATAAATAAGTTCCACTGCAAGGATGGTGCACTATAAAGGGTACATTCTTATGTTTGATCAGACCACCTAGTACAATCACCAGCCTAAGGAATAAAATGTTGCTAACAATTTGTGTTTAAAGATTAATGTACTTTATGGTTTACGAGTTCTTAAGTTTAACAAATACTTGTTTACTATAACATCTTCCTTTTACTGAAGTCTGTCAGTGGCTATTTTGCCCACTGGCCTTCAAAGAAACAGTTTTAATTTCATAGCTAAAATCCAAAATGGTAAAATATTGTATTTACTTGGATATATGCACTGAAAAGTTAGTATACAAAAAGCTAGTGCTATTTCAACCAACAGTTCGTATGTCCATAGAAAAATCAAAGGTTCTAAGGGAGAAAAACCTAGTTGCTTTATGTTCATAAATGAAGTGTATACAGAAAATATGCTTACCAGATTGCTCCTTCATGGCCTCACTCACTGCCGAGCCATCTCTAGTTTTGTCCGGTTCATTACTTTGACTTCTCATTGAATCATGCACCACGCCATCAGAAACAACAACATTGTCAGTAGTAGAAACTGCATCTCCCTTGTTAGAAGAACTTTCTTTGCCAATTAAATCCTGTTCATCATTAGCCACATCGGTATCCTTCTGTTCTCTCTCCTTAATGGATTCAGAAATATCTTTGGTTTTCACAGAATCCTCTTTAACAACCTGTTCAGTCTCTAACTGGGATTTTTCTTTTTCCCCCACATTTAAAATTTCATCAGAAATTTCCTTGTTTTCTTCCCCAGAACCTATAAGTGGAGTCCCTATTCGAGGGTAGCTAACATTCTCAAACTGGGTATCTAAACCATACCGCTCAGCTAAAGGAGAAATTTCCTTGTTTTGCATATCCTTGTTTAAGTTTCTGATTGGGTAAGTAATAGCCTCCAACAAACCATCAGAGCTTTCAGGCAACTTGGTCGAACCAAGAGAAGCATCTACATGTTTATCTTCTGTGATGCACTCTTCAGCACTTGGCCTCATCTGACGATCATCAGAATGATCAAGCATGCTACCACTTGGATCAACATCCATCATGTGGGAATAGTCAGTACCATTCAAACTCTCACGCGCATCTCCGCTGTCCATTATGGGTTCTTCTCTGACAGACTTCAACAGCATCTCAACAGATTCTGACGAAGTAGCCTCTGACCAGACATTTTTGGTTTTCGTTGTGCTATTCTGAGGCGAGAAGTCGTTGATCCAATTACCACCTGGACACAGGCCCGTTATGGTGAATAAACAGTCTGGTTCAGGTAGGGGATCGAACCTGACAGGAACGTGAAGAGGCTCGTCGATATCAAATTTTGGAAGAGAAAAAGGGCGTAAAATTGAAGGAAATTTGCTCGTATCTTCTCTAGTTATTTCAAAGTTTTGGTTCTGAAGCTCATTATCATCATAATCCATGGATAGAGACCTGAAAACACAAAGAGTTGACATCCTTTTATAAGACACAACAAACTCTCAACACAACAGAATCAGATTCCTTAGAATTTAAGTTCCATATATGTTTCGGTTCATTTCAAGCAGAGGAAACCCAGTTTCACCGTGGGGTAGGGAAATATTGAGAACTATCATGACAGAATCAGATTCTTTAAAAGTTAAGTTCTTTTGGTTTTGATTCAGGTAAGTCAATTAGTATTAAGCTAAAATTTTCATGTCTGGTTTTTTTCTAATATATAATTCGTGCTCTTTGCAATGGTGACGATGGAAGATGTTCTATATTTATCATCAATATTGAAAATAACTGAAAAAATTATTCACCTAAAAAATTACAAATTCTGGCAATATCAGTTGGCACACCAAAGGCCTACTTTTAAATTTAGGAGAAATCAATTTGGCATTCAAGGTCCAAATTACACTCGGAACAAACAGATTTACTACCATTTCAGAAATTTCACAGTCAACTTAAATATTAGCATTATTATTACTCGCACCAGCTCAACATTTTGCAAACACTCCCTTCTTTTGTCTGGTGATAGAAATTCTCACTTTGAAGCTCAAACTCAAAAGTAAGACAAACCAAATACCAACCAAAACCCTAATTTCCATCTTAAACTCCAAGGATTTAGGCCAAAGTAACTGTTGCATCAAACCCCAACCTTGGAAGAGAAACATACTGAAGCAGCACCGAACAATTGCACAAAGTAAAGCACAACTAGAGATGAAAAATAAAAAATAAAAACAAACTCCTGAAAAAGGAATTGAAAAGGTAAATACCTGGAAAAGGAAGTCTATGCTTGCACCCCGCTCCATCCGTAGAAGAAATCTGAGTCGTTAATGGTCGAAACCCTAAATCTAGCGGCTCTCCTCGGTTTCATCACCGTGTAAGACCAAAACCCTAGAAGCGCTAATTCTCGACATGAGGAGCTCCTTTTGCGAAATTAGAAACCTCCACTAGTAACAATACCTAATCGAACTAGAAGGAAGTGAGAAGTCGGAAAGAAGAGGAAGAGAGTTAGAGAGAGCGAGGAAAAATTAGTAATAAAGCACTTGTTTACTTGTTTTGCGCACACAAACAAACACACACACACCTGCGCCAACTCTTTTTTTAGTCGCTTACCTTGGAGTCGGGATTCCCGGTGGCAGAAACGATGATGTCAGAAATGAATCATTTCCTGAGAATAGGTCCCACGTAGATGATACACTAGTGTGGGGACACTTGTCAGTGTTAGAGTTGCTCCTGTGCCTTGTTCTGTTGTTGTACATATCCTCAAAAGCGAACTAGGGACTCTTCTTCTTTAATTTATGCCCCTTCGCTTGTATCGACTTTTGCGTACACCTGGAGTATCGATAGTTTAAAGATCATGAGACACTGTTCCGTGGGGTCTTAATGTCTTATTGGGCTAAACTTATTCTGTTTCACCGTAATTTTGTATCCCGGGTTCAGCCACTGATTTATTGCAAGCCCAGTGACTTCAATCCGTGCTTTCGAACCGTCAAATACGAGGGATTAGGTTCAAGTGCACCTGGACCAAATCCAGGGTGATTAATTAATGGGTGAATTACATTTTTCAATCGAACTTGAGCTTTTATTTAACTACTAATTGCACAAGCTTAAAATTCTAAATAATTTTAATTTTAAATTACACAAAACAATAAGTCTACTGTGAATGTACCTTAATTTTAATTATAATATATATATATAGGATTCTATTTGATACTTCTACATATTAGACCATATTAGTAATTTAGAGTGAGTAAAATTGTTTCTAATCTTTTTGTTTTCTTCTTACATGAAGTGATCACTCGACATATGTTTATTTTGCTAATTTTATTTATATTATAATACAAATATTATGAAAATAGAACGTGATGAAATTATAATTTATATAAGATTAGGTTCAATACTTAAAAAAAATTACTGCATATTAGTAATTTAGAGTGAGTAAAATTGGCTCTCATATATATTTTTTCTTCTTGTATGAAGAGATCGCTCACTAATTATTTATTTCGAAAATTTGATTTATATTATGGTACAAATATTGTGCCAATAAAAAAATGATGAAATTTTGGTATATTATTTTTAATCATTAATAGAGTGATTTGAACCTTTTCAACTGTTTACAAGTAATCTCTAGATGTACCATGAAACAATATTCAAATTAAATGACATTTGACTGATATTTTTATCCGTATAATATATAAAATACCTATTAAATTGTTGTTATATTCATTTTAATCGATTTGATTATACATTGTCAAAAATGTTAAGGTAAGTCATTATCAAATGCCACTTAACAGCCATTGTTAAGTTCTCTAAAAAAAGTCATTATCAAATGATTCCTCATCTTTTCTATAAGATCTATGTTCAAAATTGAATTGTTATTTTAATCAATATATAATCCCTAATTAATCAAATTGAATTTGAATTGTAGCTTTCAAATTGAGAAGGACAAGTCCAATCACGTTGGTTGCGATCAAAATGATCCGACACACTTAGAAACAACCACCTATCTATGTTTTATTTATCCGTCTATAGTTCTTTTTTTTTTCAGGCTTGCAAAATGGTGACAATTTTCATTAAGGAAAAAAATATGGGAAAAAGAAAAAAAATTTATTAAAAAAAGAAAAAAAGAAAAACAACACAGAAGTTTCAACCAATTTCTTGTCCAAATTGATATCGATACTGATATCACCATTATTTGTAGGTATTTGGACCGTACTTAGCACTCAGATAACACTCAAACCATTAAATTATTTGATAAATTGCAATGATTTTCTACGAATTGGCTCTACCGTCGTCTTTTCTCTTATTTTCAGGTTTCTTGATGATTTCTGGTGGATTCTCAATCTTTAGATGGATTTGGCACTTGGCATAAGCTAGACGACTCATTCCTAGCACTTGAAGGTGATGTTCAGGCCACCATTCGGATCGAATGACTCATGCTCGGACCGAATGGAGCTTTGCTTGGACCAAATGACTCATGCTCGGGCCTAATTGAAGATTTAGGAGAAGAAAATGACCAAATGGAATCAATAGCATCGAAGAGCTCATCCTAAGCTTTCCAACGGTTTTTGAATCGTCTCAATCGGAGTCCGGATGAAAAAATTATGCTCAAAATACAAACGGAGGCCAAAATCTGAATTTCACGCTTCTGCTCGGTCCGAGTGAACAGTATTCGGTCCGAGTGGATCCTTACTCGGTCCGAGCAGAGCACCGACAGAGCTCAAATGGCAAGTTTTTATGCGGGGAAATTGAATTTTTTGGCAAGTTTTCTTTCCTTAGTGCTCCAATTACCTTTCTATGTGCGTGGAGATCATTATAAATGCACCCCTAGGCCAGAAAGAAGGGGAGGAACCCACCATACATGAAATTTCACGATCTACCACGTTTTGACACCTTTCCACCATCGTTCTCACGCCGAAAGGCGTGGGATTCCACCTCTTTCATCATAGCACGACCATGGCATCATCTTTGGAGCAATTCTAGGCGCGACGGCGACAGAATCAACCCAACCACGGCTCTGGACGTTCGGTATCTTGAGTTAGAAGCGATATTTGGTTTATTTCTTCCATTCTCTTGATATTTTGATTTGATGGAGCTTGTATCTTATTTTGCTTTCATGTTAGGCTAGATTTATGTTGTCTTAGGAGTAGGGAAGTAATTTAGGTTTCGATGTGTTGTGATTTGACTTGATATGATATGATATGTTTTGTTGATTTGTTTTGTTGAGAATTATGTTAATTGCTTGTTTGAATTGCTTGTGATTTCCTAATCACCTTCTAGTTGTACGGCCGCATCTAGTCAAGCCTAAGTTAGGATAAACAAGATTAGTTCAAATAAAGTATTTGGGATAAATCGTAGATCCGAAAGGGGAGATTAGTTGGCACCAAAAGTGTAACTTTTAGACAAGTCCAAAAGACCTCTAGATATCCTTATGAACTCCAACAAACAAGTTTAAGTTGATTGAATTCTATACCAAAAGTTGTGAACCAATCGAGTTAATTAGGTTAGGTTGTGATTGAACCAGTGTCTAGTCCAACAAGCGAAAGCTGAGGTTTAGAGTATCTAGGTTTGACCAACAAACCCTAGCACAAAGCATAAAATTTCATAAAGAGTCAAAACCACACACTTATACCATCTGTTCGGATCGAACAGAGCGGTATATGCTTGAAAAACACCGTTTGATGCACGAAAGTGATAAGTTCTATGTTCTAGAGTCCAAACCGATGTGAAACCTGAACCTAAGACGACTTTTATATTGTTAAAACACCAAAAACATCTCTTTAAGCATTTAGATTTTTTTTAGATAATTAAAATATCCAAAAATATTTATTTACTTGCACCTTTAGATTTAATCAACCAAAAACTCCATAAAAATTTAATTGTCTAGCTTTCGTGAGGAAGTAAAGTCCGGTACTCATTAATCCGTCCCTTGGGTTAGACCCTAAATCTTAACTAAAACGACTAGTGAGGTTAGCTCTAGGTTTATAAATTTATTTGATTTCTAGGTTCTAAGCCTTCATCAGATACGCACCAATATTCAATGCGAAAAAATAAAATAGCAAAAAAAAAAAAAAAACTTGACCTAAACCGGTACGCTCTTCTAAGTTCTCACTTCCCTCAACATAAACTGAAAACCTACATTCCTCACCACCAAGCAGGATAACGCTGCCGTATTGTACTGCCATCCGAATGAACTGTCTATAGTTCTTTGGTTTTTTTAGATTTTGTTTTGCATAACAAATTACCAGATAAAACTTTTACAAATTTTAAGTTGCTCAAAAACTTTAAGCACGGACTGTCCAATACACCACTTTTTGCTTAAATTTCAAAGGTTTGTTTAGTCAAATATAATTTAAAAGGACAATTTTGTCAACGGACATTAGTCTAGGTGTAGTCGAAAGATATTAACAGCGATCAGGAAGGGGAAATTTTCAGGTGAGAGCGGAGCAGGACAAGAAAAGGACCCCGGATTTTTTCGAAAATTATCTTTTGTACCCCTGTAATGCTTGAGTGGCGAGAAAGCAGCCGCAGAATTCCGGCTTCTCTCTCCTGCAATCCTTTGATTTCCGAATCTAGTCTAGTTTTTTTTTTTTTTTTTTTTTTGAAGGTTATCTAGTCTAGTTTGTCGGCGTTTCTTTTTAATTAAAAAAAATGCTGAAATTAAAATAATAACTCATTCTTAACTCAGTTAAGAACAAGTTAAGACACCAAACGTGTCTTAAAATTAAAATAATAAGATTACTTAACTGCTGACTGGACTATTAAGTTAAGAAAAAATTCGCTGACATGGCATCTTAAACTAAGACACCGTAAGTGGTGTCTTAAATTAAGAATTGCGGACTCTTGGATGTAATTTACATCGTTGCCCTTTGTCCTCTTCGTCCCTTCGTTCGGAAAAAAGGCTTTTCTAACTTTTGTGCCGCTCGTTCTAGAGAAAATGTTCTAATTTTACCCAATATCGCTGCCCCTCTCTTCCAATGTCACTGCGCCTCTTCATTGAAACGGTTCCCTCTTTTCAAGAAAAAAATCTTTTGCATTTTTTTTCCAATTTCGCTGGGGCTACGAAGACAAAAGACATTGGATGAAAATTTGTACCTTAACTGTTTTGCTTCTGTCCTCTATTCTTCACTCAACAATGTTCCCCTCTTTTCAATTTTCTTTTCTTTTTTTTTTTGTAAAGTGGCATCTGAAAAGGCTTGAAATTTTGGGGCTAAAAATGAATAACATACTCTCTGTGGATCGAGTGGATGTTAATTGGGTCAAATTCTATTTGGTAGTCTTCTAGTCATCTGATATTGAAAAGAAGTTTTTTTCAGTTGGTTTTTCTCAAATTACTTTTTGAACGTAGTAGTCTAAATCCGAGTTTGTTTGATCATAAAAAACAATCACATAAAAAGAATGTATAATGTACTTTGTCAACATTAATAATAGTTCTTATTATTTCCTGAAATAATTAGTGAATTGTCATTTATTAATAACAACTTTTCTGCCGAAGTAAACGAAAACAAGAAATCTCGATGGGTAATTTGGTCTTTTTACAATTTACACCTCATATCTATTCCTTAAAATTCTTAAATTACATACCAAACACAACTTAATTTTGGAGTAGTAGGGTGACTTAACTAGTTACAATTCTTAACTTACCATACAATTTAAGTTCCTACCAAACAGGGCCTACAATTACAAATCATCGTATTGGTATGTCAGAAAGTTTACCAATAAAATATTTAGACGCTCGCTAAATGGTTAGAAACGTCTCTTTGTCTAAATAAAGTTGTAAAAGGCCTTACTTTTTTTTTTTTTTGAAAGAAAATAGATTCTCTAGCTGTTGATGTTGTCGCCCTATATAAAGCAAACATATTTTTATGATAGTCTTCTCCATAAGATTAATTGTATCTAAACAGGAAATAATAAAATCTTTGGTGGTAAAAAAAAAAACTTCTTTTTTCTTTTAGAAAGCTTAGCAGCGACTGCTAAGTGGGAAAAAAAAGAGCTTCTTACAAATATACATTTAATAATCATTAAAATTATTACGCACAAAAAGAATTAAGCTTTGAGATTGTTTTTTTTTCAAGCTGAAAATCTCCTACCTATTCTTGGAGAACCACAAAACATTTGCTCGATTAAATACTTTTAATTTTAATAAGAAATTTTGGCTGCTTCGAGACGCGGTTATTTTTATTTATTTATTTTTTGTTATTATCAGTGTACGGAATGTAAGGTTCCCAGCAAAAAGAAAAATAAATCAACCTGACCAGAGCT
Organism: Rhynchospora pubera; assembly: GCA_028095005.1. NCBI lineage: Eukaryota > Viridiplantae > Streptophyta > Magnoliopsida > Poales > Cyperaceae > Rhynchospora > Rhynchospora pubera. Next base: position 161,789,325 of record CM051461.1, on the reverse strand, counting down.
AAAAGTCTGTTGCTGTGCCCATTTTAGCAATTGCTATAATAATTGACATGCGACGAGAATTAAATAGAATTTTAATTAGCAGGAGGGCATACAAATACAAGCATGATACAAGAACTCTCGAGAAAATATCAACACAGAAAACATGCAAACACGTTAGTACTTATAACTCCCTTTTATGTCAGAAAATATCAGACCATTCTTTCTTTTACATGAAATTACCGAACCGACGGTTTTTGAGTCAAATCCTTTGCAAAAACATAGTGGAACCTAGCATTGTGTGGTAACCACTCAATGATCTGTGATGCTTTCTTTCTAGTTAAGTCCTTGCAATTTTGCACAAAATCAGGGTACTTACCATCTAAGCTGCTACAGACCAATTTAAGGAGACCATCATAGCTAAGAGAGGCTTCTTTTGCATATCTTTCAACTACTTTTGGCAGAAGTACCCTTCTTGATTTTTTAATTACTATATTTGCTTGGAGATACTCTTTTCTAGCCTTTTTCAGTTCATCTGAAAGGTTCTTGGGAGTGTACACTCTAAGCTGCAATTAGAAAAATTAGAAAAAAGAAATAGTTAAAATAAGATATAAATCTAAATTTTGGGTTGGAGATAGTATTGGCGCACTGGTACCAAAGTTGGGTACCAGTGCGGTATTAGTTAGTTTTTGTTGTAATCGTAATTCAGTGTAATAACTCTGCTTCTTTGAAATGGAAGTGGTAGGCCTTTCGAGCCTACTTGTTTTCAAAAAAAAAAAAAGATATAAATCTAAAAAATTCATGAAAAATTGAGTACAACTTAAAGACAAGACATATAGTAAGCAAAAAAATTCATGAAAAATTGAGTACAACTTAAAGTCAAGACTGAAATTGTTCATTACCATCGGGTCTGAAGAAGAACCAGTGCACATGGCAAAGAGAACAAGTGGTTCACACTCAGGAAGGGTGTAGCAGAATTTACTTGAGTCCTTCTCCTCTACACTTTTCTTTCTCTTTGCAGTTATGAATATAGTTTCAATCCACTGCTGAATAGAGTTATGATTAAAAGGACAATAATATTCTACAAATGCACTGAGCTAGTACATTGAAATTTCAGGTTTCAGAATTTGTATGGTACTAGCACCAACTTGCCTTGACTTCTGCTTGCTTATATAATATTGAGAAAATTGAGGCAAAGTGAAAGGATAACTGAAACTTAAGGTTAAGATCTCAAAAGGTGTGTGAAGTGAACCTAAAACTCGCTGAGACATGTTAACCAGTACTATAGAGGGCTTAATTAAATAACTGGTAAATATTTCGTGCATTAATGAAATAATTACATCTTGAACCGGTCAGCAGTATCTTTCAGTGCTTCAAAAAGGAAATGAGAAAAAGGATCTCCAAAATTTTGCAAAAATAGATAGTTTAAGAAATGCAGGGAATATATTGAGATCATACTCGGCCAGTATGTAGAGTGTGGCAGCACAGTATGTAATGCTCTATGCAGCTTGCTGTCACAATGTGACCTCCTATGTTGTATGCAGCCTGTGAATTTGTGAAATACATGAGAAGAGGGATATATGTTACAGTGACCAATTAATATACTGACAAAGAAAACTGAAACATCCCAACATAGATAGCCAATCATCTTACATGCCAAGAATAAGTTTAACTAAAATTACTTCTTAGATTATGGTAAAGATTACAACATATAAGAATTCAAGAACCAATAAGACAAGAGTGTCTGTTGGATTAATTAAAAGGTATCTCTTTACACTGAAAAAATTAAGACAGTCATTTTTTATTTAATAAAAGCATTTCACTAAGGGTAATAATAATTGTACATCTACTATGGTATTTTCTTTTCTAATTATATTTATAAGATTGTTATAATAAAAGTGTATCAGATTATATTGTTTTTTCTGATATTGTCCCTGTTCTATCGAATGGTGATAATTAATTTCAAATTTTTCTTCAATGAAATGTGATTACTGGAATAAATTTCTCAATTATATTTAAAGGTTTATAGATACCTGTATTGTCACTTGTTAGACAATTGTTTTGCTGTTTATTACTATAATGAAACTGGGTGGTGCTCCCAACTTTTTTCAGAAAAAAAAAAGATGCCTGTATTGTACCTAGTAGATCCTTTATTGTATGAACTGTATTGTACTAGCCAGTGCAGACCTTGCTGTAGAGATACTTGGTCTCTACTTATATAAATTTATTTTTGTAAACTGGCCATTTCTTTATTTTATTATTGATTTGTAAGATTTTTAGTAACATTAACTAATGGAAACTGAGATTAATTGGTTTACACTTATGCTTAAATTCTACACTGCAATCCTTGTTAGTTTATTGTCGAGGCAACATGAAAATTCTTATAATCTATTTACCTTGTGAATCAGTAGCATCCTTCGTATTAAACTGCTTGGAGCACCATATGCTAAATATGCCTACAGATCGTGGATTAGATGCACCATATATTAGAAACTGTGGTGTGAAAGCAAATATCAAAGAAAACTGTGAACTATCGAGCTAGTAAAAATATATTACATGCATAACAAGTGAATTGTAGATATTTAACCAAAAAGCTCGTTTGGCATTTTGGTCAATTCCATCCAGATTGACTCTCTCAAGCCGCTGAACTAACAACCTATTCAGGAGAAAATATCTATTTTAGTGACTGCAAAACAAACTTTGTAGTGAAAGTAGAATTTTAAATTCCTACGGAGTGTAATTCTCACAGGTATCTACCAGTGCTCATTATTCTTCAACCAAATTCCAAGTTAACCAAATTAAGTTCTCCATTTAAAACTTACTTGTAGTTGCTATAACAATCAATTTGCATGGATTAACCTATTTAGAGTTTAATATGTTCCCAGATTTGCAATCAACTACAAAAAATGCCCAAAAGAATGGCAAGAAAATATGACGGAAAAGTTTAGCTCAGATTAGTACCTGTAATTAGTAACAGCAGAAGATGCATCTGAACCCTGATATTTTTCTGACCAAACTGAAGACATTTCAAATATTTTCTCAGAAGAAAAGTGATATTTGCGTCCATTGGATCTCCTAGGAAGAACAATCGTCGAAGATCTAGACAAGAAAGGAGCACACACTTTCTCTGTCTTCTCTGAAAGATCAGTCCAATGTAACAAACGATATATAGTAGCCATGCATCTAACCATTTCTTCTGATATTTTATTTGGACATTTGTTAAGTTCCTCTTTCAGACTAGTGCACACATTGTAGCTTCCCTGATAATGTTCCTGTTATATAAATTTAAAAAAAAAATAAAGAGTAAAGAAAAAATACATTCTTAAGTACTATACCAATTATCAGAAATATTGGATTGATGCTGGTCTATAACAGCAAATGATATGATGGCGATATATAGCACCATTTCAAATGTTGCCCTTTTCATGTATTCGACATACCTTACAAAGAATAAAAGACCAACTGGTTCATAAAAGAATTCAAAATTTTTCTTCCAACTAGTTCATTAATTAGTGGTTCTGGCAAGAGAGACCCCTTATTGAAGAAAATTTTTCAACCATCCTTGGAAAAAAATTAAAATAAAATGAAATGTAGAGTTAAAATTATATGTTTAAAAAAACAAAACACCAGCAAGACACCATGCCTCATACCTTGCTCTCATTAGATGATTTACTTCTGAGATGGATGCTGTCCGGTTCAGTCGAAATAGAACCTTTCCGCCTAACCTCGGATTTAAAAATAAATTTTTGCTTTGATGAAGAACCCCAAACATGAAAAGGAAGGAAAGAAGACTTTTTTGAGGTGCAAAATGCGCTTGAAATCACCATTGGGTGCTTCTTTGGCCCTTTTTTCATATTGTGTGCTGGAGAAGCCATACTGGAACCTTGTTCTGATGAAGGTGCAGTCGAATTACACTGGTCGAAGATGCTTCTATATAATGATAGAACATGTTTCTCACGGCTTGCAATTTCTTCTTCCAGCATCTCGATTTCATCCATCAACTCTTTAATCTGCAAAGCAAGAAAAAGGACGAGGAAGGATCTTCAAAATAAATAAGAGGCAGATTTCCATGCAATCGAAGGCCTATTGGCTGATCCCTATCTCAAATCCATATTCCAAAAACATGGAAAGAAAGATGCACAATGCACATTCATATATGCTTGTGATTCTGTTAATGATGAACCTTTCAAAAAAAAAAAAAGATTCTGTATTTGGTGGATTGTTACCTGAGCAGAGAAATGGACATGTCGAGGAGATGAAGCGGTCAAAGCTCCTCCAGTTGTCATCTCAAGCTCGGCATGAAAAGATTTTTCTTGATGCAGTTCAAACCCAAGGTTTTTTATCTGTAGTGGTTGCCCCAGAATGATTTAGTTAGCAGGGTTTCAGGTCAAGCCCTCGGTTCCATTTGACAAGTATTTTGGGGTATTAGACATCGCTGCTTTAAGGTATTGCATCGGTTTATATGATTCTTATGTTGGTTGAGTGTAAAATTTCCTCAATTGAGTTTTAGTTGGTTTCTAGAAATAATTGAACCTTGATAAGATCAAATTGGAATTCCTACTTAGTGGTGTTACTCCCAATTTTCTCTGCAGCCTTTCTTTTAAAATTTTAATCTTTACAACAATACCAGTAGTTCCATCCTTACATCATCTTTCAGTGTGGCATGACTATTCGGTGAAGTTTCAATTTTGCTTTGAGCCAACAAGTGTTAAGCAAAAAGGAAGGAAATAAATTTACTTTTACATGAGAAATCGAGGCATACTATATTATCGGTTAGAAAATTTTATTTTTTGTCCTAACCTGAGATCCTTTCTTGCTGCCGTTCTTTGCATGAAACAAGGATTCATCTTTAGCAGAACTAACCAACTCTTCTGAGGCACTAAAAATGGAAAAAAGCAAACCACCAAAACAAACTTATTTCATATGAAAATGCTATGCCACAAAGATGTACCTTTATCCAAAATTATTTAAAAAAAGTCTTACCTCTTTGATCGTCCATGATACCTCTGATGCTCATTATAAGCCATTCTTTCTAAAGCTTGATACTCTTCTTTCGCATGCACCTTCTACTAAATGAGTTTCCCTTGAAGAGCATTTATTTCTCCATACAAAGACAAGAGAGAGAGAACAGAGAAAAGGCAAACAGCATCGGATGCTCTCTGACTTCTGCAGTGTTGTAGAGGCTTTAGCTTTCCTTTTTCGTATTAAATGCATTTTGTGCTGAAGACAAAAGCATCCTGTCTGATATTAGTAGAGCCAGAAGGGGTGGAAACAGAGGATTAAGCAACAGTTGACACGCTTTACAGTGAGAATTGAAGCCAGTGGGGCCTTGAACCGTTGGAGAATTCATGGTGATATTTAATACCAGTTATAGGCATCTCTCTCTAGTCTCTAGTTCCCATCAGTGAGTTCTGAGCTCTGTTCTCTCTGATCCTTTCTCAGTCACCAAAAATAGAGTCAGCATTTAGTTTATCAAATAAAAGGCAAGCAAAATGTGAGTCAGAATTTGAATTGAATTGAGATTTGAGAAACTAATTCCATGGCAGTATGGTGGCTAGCTTATGTAGCTGACAGGAGGATCACTCTCTTGTACAAATAAAGACGCATCATTTATGTTTTGTACTGACACCCCTTCCCACAAGAATTTGTATTTGTAAATTGTAACCGTTACATTCATTTGTTAACACATTGTTTAGACCCCTTCACAATCATTTTTGACACATTTGAGTGAGGTGAGAATTATGTTAACCACATAAAATATACAACACAAGGAGACAATAGGAATCATTTACAAAACTAAATTTTACTTGTGGGTTGTGGCTTATGAGTTATCATGCCACATATCAGTATATCATATCCATATCATATGCATGTGTATATGCACCTTAAGAAATCCGAATTTGCATTTGATACGTTGTCGGCTTGTCAGAGTCACTTTGGTACGGACGAATACTTAATGGGTTTGGCACTTTGGCTTAGCATTGTTTGATGCATTAATTGACAGTGCGCAGCTGCAGAAGTAGACGCTTCTAGCTTTTATTGCTCTCGACTCTTTAGGGCATTAATTTCAGATTTCCGAACTCTTTTTTTTTATTTTAACAATTTTTTTTTGTGAATATAAGATGGGATTTATTTCCAAATTAAATGTCACAAAGGACCTTTCAATCAAGTTTCGAACCCGCGATCTTCATTGAAAGTGCGTTATTTTTGTCACCAAATCAAAAGCTCGTTCTCGTTTTTAATATTGTCTTTGTCCTTTTTGTTCACTTAAGGGGCGTGAAAACGAATTCATCTTTGAACTTAAAAGTCCTTTTATTTCAATTTTCACGCACTTGCAGTCCTATTTCAAGAATATAGTTTGTTTTGACAGCTCGAGTTATCAATAATGACTTCGATGTCGTTTTTATGGAAATATCTTTGAAAAGTGAGAAATAACACGTCGATTCAGATATAAAGGAAATTCAAATTTCTAATCCAAAATCTTTCTGATGAAATATTAGCTCAATACATCGTACCTGTACAAGTCCTTGCCCCTTTTTACTGTGTCCGTATACTGTCCGCACAAATTCCTTTTTACAATGATCATCTAACTCCGATATTTTATTTAAGACTTTAACGGCCCTCTAAACCATGGAACAGTTTTTTTTAGTAGGTAATTTAACCCTCAATCTTAAACTTTTTGGACTTTGGTGATTCGTAAATAATTCCAATCTAGTAATAAAGAATATGGCTCTTTTTCAATGTGTATATATGTGTAGCAAAACCGAATTATAAACTGTGTGAGTTTTGCTATGGTGAGTTGCAACTCACGAAAGCGTCAGTGAGTCGCGCTCAAAACTCTTAAATCTAGTTCAAAATGACTGATCCAAACCATCCAATATGATCTCTCTATTGAAATCTCCATGCAGACCAAATTTTATATTTTTTTGACATTTGTAAGTATTTTTTTCGGATTTTTAAAAACTGCTGTTTTTGAACGATTCAGAACTAATTAGATTAACGATTTTCTAAAATTTTAAAAAAATACTTAAAAATTTAGAAAAAATGTAAAATTTGGTCTGCATAGATATTTCTATAGGAGATCGTATTTGATGGTTTGGATCATTCATTTTGAACTAGATTTAAAAAGTTTTGAGCTCGGCTCATCGACCCTTTGGTGAGTTGCAACTCACCATAGCAAAACTCTGTGTATATATATTACAAATTGATTAAAAGCTGTTTTCAAGTGATATGTAATGTAAATCCATTGAGCACCTAATGCATGTAACAGATCTTATTTAAAATATCTTTACTAAAATATCTTTAGTGTTGTACACTTGTCCAAATCCTTGGTTTTTCTTCATAACTTTAAAAACTTATATTACTTTGACTATTAAATTTCAAATACGTTTGTTATAATTACAATTACTGTCTGTCAAATTATAACACGCAATTTAGGCAATTTATTATTTCAAATTCCGAATCAAATTGATCACATTAAGACATTAAGTACGTATCATAATTTCATAAACCTGGTCATCACATCACATCACATCAGCAGATACAATACAAACAGCGTATTGGGCCTGAATATGCTGGTCCGTTGGAATCCAGAGTCCAGACCGAAGTAGGTGTCATCGGATATAACATCTCAGCCGTTAATCAAGCGAAGCGCCTATCATTATCAACCGATCCCATCGCTTCTGAGTTCTGGGTCTGACCTGTGGCCGTGATTGAAACCAACCCCAACCAAAACCCTCACCAACAGTTCCACTGACTCCAGCGGCGGCCCCGCTGGCGGAGGCGGAGGAGGAGAAGGAGGCGGAGGCGTTTGTTCGACTGTAAGTTTCTCGACGAACTTAAATCAAACACCAGAAAGTAGTGCTTTCTAATATGTACTGTCTGTTTCGATTGCAACTGCTCCGATCAATGAAGGAATCTTAACAAATAACATCTGCACAACTTGCCTTGGCTGAATTAATTTCTCTCTCTGCTTAAAGTAGAATAGAAACCATGTATAGTGATTCAGATAAGAGTGTACCAGTATGACTACAGTATTGTATACTGTGCGTTTAGTTGATGTGTTTATTCATTTTGAAATGTTTCTTTCTGCATAGGCATTGAGAGGCGGGCGGAAGGATTTTGCGTTCCGGGCCCACTTTTGAATCTTTTGATTGAAGATGCTCAAGCAGGTTATAACTGAAGCATGTAATAAGAGAAAATGTTTGGTGGATTTCAGTACTTCAGCAATATATCTTCTCAATAGGAGGTTCCACAGTGGCCAGGTAAAAGTGTTTGTGCTTTGTAGAGTTTAGTTCCTTGTAGTTCTTTCTGTAACTCTGTGGCAGTAAGTAAAACTATGTATGGTCTGGAAAAATTTGATTGCTTTCGCATTCCTTGACTTTCTGTTTGTTCCTTGATTGCTTTGATGAGGCTCAGAGAGAGGCTATTTCTGCTCCAAAAATTGCTTACAAATACCAAGATATCTAAGGGCGTGTTTGGAGTTAGTGGGGTTAGGGATTAAAGTTAGTACTTTTGGGATTTCTGTTTGAGATGAAGTTAGTAAATATTAGTTCAAACGTGAGTACTAACCCCATTGACCTCAAACTCGTTTGGCAAATGTAAATTAACAAGTTAGGTTGCTAGCCTAAAAGTTAGGCTAATCTCATGCATGCCAAACGGCCCCAAAGAACACTAAAAAGAGGTTGTTATGCTGGTATGGCCGTCCTGTCGTACTGGTACCTGTATATTAGGGTCGCCTCGTTCCTTGACTTACTATCATATTTGTTGGCAAAGGGACTTCTTCTGTCAACTATTTGCTTTTAAAGCTTAACCAAATGCACATCTGTATTGTCCTTATATATGCAACTGATATAAAGATATCAGAAACAAACACTGCTCAGTGTTCTCCAATCATTATGATATCTAGAAGTCAAATATAAGCGTAATACAAAGATTTTAAATGAATGAGAACCAAGATACATCTGCTTTGAGTCTATTATAATTGATAAGGTATAGTATGTTAAGGTAAAGACCAACTTTACATTTCTGACATTATTGCAAGGTAGTCATTGTAATTAAGTTGTTTCACTTCTCTTTCAAGTAGGTTCTAAGCTCCCCTTCGAGAAGTTTCTTTGGAGTAGAGGACTTTTTAGATGATGATAACAGCCGGCCATACACCTACAAAAAGGAAAAGAAGTCGAAAAACCCCCAAAAGCACGTGTCCTTCAAAAACCGTACAAACGCCTACATGGAACCCTTCTGTTTAGATGTCTTCATCTCTAAGCGGTTTGTCTCGGCCTCAGTAACACATCGGGTCACATGCAAGCAGGTGCTTTATCTACTTTAGGTTTCTTTATGAATTTTTATTATTAATTTATTATTGTTATTTATATGGTGAACATTTCCTTCATTATTACAATAACTTTAGATGTTTGTTTGTTTTCAATAAAAAAAAAATCCTTTTACATTGGTTACTAAAGTTACTTGCCATTTGTGCCTTTATGTTATCGTTCTTTTTATCAACATTCACATAGTTGTATTTGGGGTCTATTGTCAGTTTAGTAGAATCTTAATAAGGAAAAAGCATCTCTTTTGATAGAGACCTTTTGGTATATGAATCGTCTTTAGGGAATATATACATAAATATTGTAGTACCTTCCATACATCTACAGGTGGCGGTGGCTGGCACAAATTCCAAAGACATCAAGGCAGTTTTAAAATCAAGAAGTGACATACCTGCATGTTTGGCAGTTGGCCGGTTTCTGGCTGAGAGAGCCAAGGAAGCTGACGTGTACACGTGCACATACACACCAAGGGATGGGGACAAATTTGAGGGGAAGATTCGGGCAGTTGTTCAGTCCTTGATTGATAATGGGATTGATGTCAAAGTTTATCTTGATTAATTTACAGTATTTAGATTTGTATTACATACAGCGTAAGGTAGTTATTAATCAAGTCTATTTTCAATCATGTCCCTTTTTTCTCCTTCTTTTTCTTGGTTTGTTGTGTTCAGCAATTGTAGATATTTGAAGTTAATCAAAAGTAAATATTCCTTGCATCGAGACAGATCTGCTGTACAGAACATGGGTAGTCTGAAATCTTTGAAGCCAGTGTCCTCAGCTTCAATAGTTATCTGAGATTCTACCATATTTGGTATAGCGACTCTTTTCTTCAGTGCGAAATAACTCCTCTTGCGGTCTTCGAGACAATTAAAATGACATTCTATTGGGATTAGGTTTTGTCTTCTTTGTGTTCAAATTATTCAAAAATCGATCAGTGACCTAATTAGATGGAAGCTTCTAGCAGCAGCATTTTATTTACTAATTTTGTGCTTGACTTTAAGAGTGCTCGAGGATTCTCGCACTCCTTATTAAAACTAGGTACTACTGATGAATGATGAATTGGTGATTATATTACTAAGGCGAGCCCTTTGCAACAGAGCCTCCATAAATTACTTGGTCAACTGTTGCTTGTTTCTGGTAGTAAATTGTTGTTAAATTTGCTTACTGTGATTGTATCTGTTACCATTTTGGGATAATGGACCTTGATGTTATGACAAGTGGTTCATTACTTAGATCTAGATCAGTTCAAATTGGAAAGCATGATGGGAAGCTGAACAAGTTTATTTCTACTTACGAGTTCTATCTTCGTCTCCTAATATTTTCCCTTGTGGCCTTAGCTCCAATGGGCTGTTTGATATCCAAGGAATTATTACAAATTTGTTGCTTTGCTGCTCCATTTGTTGTTTTTTATTTTGAATGAGAGAATACACTAATTAGTAGATCACAAATAATTAGCATAAGATCAGTACGCCAGCTCACGAATTAATCACAATTGCTTTAAATAATTTGACTCCTAAACAGAACAACAGATTGACATGCTCCAGTATACTTAATTAATTATATCTTTGTCTTTCATAATTATAATAATGCTATTATATAAGACAAAACTACAATTCTTTATATCCATAACTACCGATAAAACAAAGATGGTGGTTCTTGGTCGGTCATCAATCATTGTTCATAGATAATTAAATATTAACTTGACGAAATGAAGGTGAGTACAAAATAAATGTCAAAATTGTCACAATCATTCCTGATTAATGTAATTACCTTGTTCTCGTCATCCTTAGCCGTCCAAAATAATTGTTGCATATATTTAACGACAACCTCTTCTCTCTGGACCCCACCCTAGGGTAGAATTGAATTGAAATGTATATAAAGCGCGACTTCATTAGACCTCACACACCAAGTGGAAGAGAGAAAAGGCAATCGCAAGTTCGCAACTCTTCTTTTAACTATAGAAAGCCCCCTTCTAAATAGTTGGCAAGAAGAAAATGGTGAAACTTGCTTTTGGAAGTGTTGGTGACTCATTCAGTGCCACGTCGATCAAGTCATACTTGGCCGAGTTCATTGCAACACTACTCTTTGTTTTCGCAGGAGTTGGTTCTGCTATTGCTTATGGTGAGAAATACACCTAATCAAATAACATTATCCATTAGTGCAGTAAAATTATCGATTAAAAACCATGTAAATAAATCTCTTTGAAATTCACCTCCTTCTATGACAAATAAATCTAAATTACGTCGTACTATTTCAGTTACTCTACCAGTAGATGTGTATTATATGCCAAGTAAGACGTACGCAACCAAGTTAAGTACAACTTTTTCAAAGTAATGAAAAAAAAAAGTGCTGACAGTTACTTGGCCTGTGAATTTCAGGAAAGCTAACTTCAGATGCAGCCCTGGACCCAGCTGGCTTGGTAGCAGTAGCAGTGGCTCACGCTTTGGCCCTTTTTGTTGGAGTATCGATAGCTGCAAATATTTCTGGCGGCCACCTAAATCCTGCTGTCACTTTTGGTCTTGCTATCGGTGGTAACATCACTATTCTTACTGGCATCTTCTACTGGGTTGCGCAGTTGCTTGGTGCCTCTGTTGCATGCCTCCTCCTCAAATTTGTTACCGGTGGAAAGGTAAATTTCAAAAAAACATGTGGCTTATTTTGCACTCATCTTCTTACTGGGAAATTAAGCATAAAAAACACGTTTATTTTTTATTAAAATGAAAGGCAATTAGCACTTCAACTATGATATGTAATTATGTAGAGCAATGTACATTAACTAAACCCTGTTATTTTTACTTACAGAAAAATGTTTTTAAAAATATATAGGAAACAATGTGGGTCAAGTAGTTTCGCTTTTACATTAAGGTTGCCACAATAAAATATGTTTACCAATTTTTGAAAGACAAAAGAAATAAACAATTATCTAATTTCATGAAAGAAAATATATGAACAGCTCACACATGCTTGACTAATTTGAATTTATTGAAATAGGCCGTGCCAACTCATGGAGTAGCAGCAGGCTTGAGCGAGATCCAAGGAGTTGTGTTCGAAATCATAATCACATTTGCGCTCGTCTATACAGTTTATGCAACTGCAGCTGACCCAAAGAAGGGTTCACTTGGAACTATTGCACCAATTGCAATTGGCTTTATTGTCGGTGCCAACATTCTTGCTGCCGGCCCATTCAGTGGTGGATCTATGAACCCGGCTCGGTCTTTCGGGCCTGCCGTTGCTGCCGGCGACTTCTCCGGCAATTGGGTTTATTGGGTCGGGCCTTTGGTTGGCGGTGGGCTTGCCGGACTGGTATATGGTGATGTTTTTATTGCATCTAACTCAGAGGAACGGGTCGAAAGATCATATGAAAGAGTTTAAGGTGGCATACTGGGACTGCCGGACTGGAATGTGTTTGTGCATATTTTAACGGTTTTTCTGGGTTCGTTGTGATTTGTGAAAGTGTCATCTGTTTGGGGTTCTGTATGCTGTATATGATAGAAAGGGCCTTGTTTTTAATCTCATGTGGTCCTTTTTTTCCTTCTTTTTTGGGCCGTGATCAATAAGCTAGATGTTTGTATTTGTGGGCTTTTATTATAATTTGGGTCGTGCATCTCAAGAAAAAAATGTAAATTGCTCCTTTCTAAGTTCTAACTGTGGACGTGGTCATCTGTGCTCTGTGAGCTAAGCAAGAGTTTTAAGACGCTACACTTCGCAAGTAAAACTATTTTTACCGTACACCTTCAACGCGGAAGACTACTAGTCTCCGACAAATTTTACATGCAGGATTACAATGAAGTATGTCACATTTGGGTAATGCTATAAGAATTACAAGTCAGAAACATTAAGGAACAAATAATATTGCAGCTTTTATGTGGATTGTTTGTATTTTTTTTTTTTCAATATCGATAGATAGAATTCCACCTCATGTCCACATTCTTTGGCAATGATAGCTTAACACCTTTAATTTCTCGTTCAACGGTTGAAGCGAGGGATTCGACTCACAGGTGCGTTTGGATAGGTGTGAAAAGAAGGGAAGAAGTGGGAAAAAGTATTAGGAAGTGTGTAACTTTGTGAAGAGTTTGGATTGTTTATGGCTCCGTTTGGATAGTTTCTTTCCGGAATAAGGAATAAGGAATAACCACTTTTTACCAATAAATTTATTTCTAACCATCCAAACTCTTCACAAAAGTTACACACTTCCCAATAAATTTACCCCTTCCCAATAAATTTCTTCATTCTTCCTTCTTCCTACCTTATTCTCAACACATCCAAACGGAGCCTATAATTTTTTTTTCTTCTTCTTCCTTCTTCTTCTTCTTTCTTCCAACGATCCAAACGCACCCACAAAGAGTAATTTATTTACTTGTTTTTCTAGTATCCAATAATATAAGAATGATATGGTCTAGGTCACGTCATAACAACATAATGTTGCCTTAGTTTATCTCAAAAGAATCAATTAACTTTCGCACTTAAGTTTGAATGTTGCAGACTAATCTAGGTAAATTTGAATTATTGCTTCAACAAGAACGCATGGAAGATGAAAATCTAAATCTTATCAGCTAGTAGTCAATATATTGATACGAAAATATTTACAAAAGTAAAAAAATCAAGAATATCTTTTCATACTAATTGTTCAAAAAAAAAACATAATAATCTAGGTAAATTTGAATTATTGCTTCAACAAGAACGCATGGAAGATGAAAATCTAAATCTTATCAGCTAGTAGTCAATAATATTTATATTGATACGAAAATATTTACAAAAGTAAAAAAATCAAGAATATCTTTTCATACTAATTGTTCAAAAAAAAAAACATAAAACTCAGAGATAGATAACCATGATGTCACTCACACTCCATATTATTTCTTTGTGGCTCCCACTCCATCTCGAATGCCTAAAAAAATAATAAAATGATTATATATCATTAATTAACTAATTACGAAACAATAAGAGGAATATAAAAATGGAAAATAGAAAAAAAAACTAAATTTTGGTTTTGAGGATCTCATGTTCACTCATACAATTTCAGCCAATTACAAAATTATAGCCCATATCCATATCTAATTCGTCATAACAAGAAAGAAATCAGAGATTTTATTAAGTTTGTGATGCTTAGGTTACCTGTCGAGCTAATTTAAGTCTCCTTTTTCTTTATCGTTGTCTTTGTTTATTATGCTCTCTCTTATTTTGTTGTTGTTTTCGTTAATCTAATTAAAATTTATATAATATTATTTTAGAACTCTGTTTTTTTTCACCAAATCAACTAAATGATATGAATATAATAAAATAGGATGCTTACAAGATATTATGAATTGACTATATTTCTTTAAAATTATCCAGGCTTGTTGATTTCCTCTAACATCTTATCAAATTATTTAAATTTTGAATATTGATTTCTTTTATAAAGATGCACTTTCAGTTACTACACCATAATACTTGAGAAATAAGATACTATACTATCATTGTAATATAAGCAAATTATATCTTCTTGAACATTACATTAGATAATTCATGTGTTAAGAATGAGCTACAACATCAATAACATGAGTTGTGTTGGATAATTTGCGTCCTAAGAATCGGTGATGTTCTTATAACATTAAGAAATGAGACTGTATATTCATTTTTATATCATTAAAATATAACATAATAAATGAGATTGTATATTCATTTTTATATCATTAAGACAAAAATCAGGATTATCAAAATATTATCTTTTACTTCCAGATATCACTAATTTTTATTACCTTTCGTATACAAAAATCCAAAGAGTTCGAGATTGGATGGTTTAGGAGTCCCTAGCTAGTGTCTATGTCATTAATCAAGAGATGGGTGATAAAATTCTTTTTTCTCTTGATTAGTGACCGTAAGTACAAGAATTTAGTGTTATTATCACATTTTTTTTTAGCCACCTAACTTTTGACCTTTGTTTCAAGTAGATCTCTTCATTACTATATAGAAATTATATAATTCTTTCATAGATTTAATAAGGTCATTGAGATCCTTATCTCCTAGTATCTTCTCTTCAACAGCATCCTCAAGGAGTTTGATGTTGCTAGTGAGATGTTTTTTCCTATCCTTAATTTCTTTATCTATGTTTTTGCTCCAATCACTAATTTTGTTTCTCATAATTGTCATCTTGGTGTTCCAATTTAGGCCATTATCATAGCTTAAGGGTGTGTTTGGATGAGCATGGAATAAAGAATAAGTATAAGAAATTTCGGTATGCGTGCTTATTCTTATTCTTGTACAACCCAAACAACACAAGAATAAGGAAATTGGGCCCTTATTACTATACTAACAAAACCATGGTATAAGAATAAGAAATTTAGATAAGCACGCATACCGAAATTCCTTATTCTTATTCCTTATTTCATGCTCATCCAAAGTGAATTTGGTTCCACCAATATGGCATTTTGTTGTGTAGGTCTTCATGTTGCAGCCATATTTTCTCAAATGTAAAGGGATTGAGATAGTTTGTACTACATCAGCAAAGTCGATAATGAGAAGGTTGTAATCATATTATACTTTGGCGAGACTGTAAGTGTAAGATTGAGGAAACAAGTCAAACCACTTCAGATTAATTAGGAACATGTCCAAGCAGGCAAATTGTTCGCTTTTCTCCCTTCTTTTGCCCAAGTGAATTTTCTATCTAGACATTTCATGTCAATCAAACTGTACTTTTCAATCTATTTATTGAAAAGGTTGATGTTTTTAACCTAAAAAAAAACTCTCTTCTCTCAACTCTCTTCCTAATGGTATTGAAGTCTTCATTGACTATTTAGACACCTTTAATAGAATTGCTAAGGAATGAAGGTCTTGTCAGTAACTATTTTTTTTGTCTGGTGGACGGTCCATGCACATTAGTGCAGGTGAGGGAAGTATTGGGGATTCAAATACTCTACTATCGTTAAACAACAGTAGAGTTCTACAACCCTCATAATTGTATTGATATTTAAAAATTTTGAAATTTAAATACTGAATCCAAACCGTTGATCTTGTTCAATTTTATTAGCGATGTATTTTCATATAAATTTTATAAATTTTGGAGTTGATTTGATACTAGATCAAGTGGTCAACAAATGAATGAATCTGGTTAACCATTGCAGATTTAATACATTCATAATTTTGTCACTTAATCGAGTATTAAGCCAACTCGAAATTTTATAAAATTTATATGAAAACGCACCGCTTGTAAAATTGAACAAGATCAATTGTTTGAATTCAATATTTGAATTTTAAAATTTTTAAATATAAATAAAATTGTGAGGGCTGTAGAGCTCTACTGTCATAAATATAAACATAAATTTTTAAATACAAACGATAGTAGAGGATTTGAGTCCGAAGTATTGGTGAGTTTGTGCTTGAGCTTCACAGAAACAGAGTATCCAAGAGGTTTCCAATTCTCGATGTCATAAGCAATAATATAGCATTATTATTGACACCGCTGTTATGTTACTAGAGATGCTTTAAAAACGCCGCATTATTGATCTTGCCCATTTTCTGTAGACAATTTTTAATGAAAAACTGCTTGACACCCACTGTCAAGCTTTTTTTAAGACAATTTTTAATGAAAAGTGGCAGCAGATAATCATACAAAGTAAAAGAAAATATATTTTGTACCATATTGCTCGACCGATATTTTCTTTAATAAATATAAAATACTAAATTAAATCTGCATGAAAGTTAAAATAAATTTAACAATGCTATAATAGGACATCTTCGATCTGCTCATTTTTTTTGTCTGTTGCATGAACGCATTTTTTTTTTAGTAAGGCTAAAACTTCAAATTTTGTCTTATAATAAGGACCGAAATGTTAAACTCCGGTCCAAGAGAAAAATTGAGCTAAAAAAAAATCACTGCTCTTCTAGAAACTTTCTTGCAAATAGTATTTATTTTTTCTATATTTATTAATTAAAAATAAATACGGACTATAATTTAGAATTCTGATTTCTCCAAATACCGAAATTTGATTTCATGCATTATTTTCTACATTAATTAAATAAATTTTGCACACAAGAGGCTATAATCCACCAGAATGTAATTTATACCGAATATCGTCTGGTATCATATCAAGACCATTATAAAATGGAAATTACTATCTACCATCTCTCCACACGTCATTCAGTGCTATCGTATTTGTATTTGTTCATTTTATTCATTTATATGTCAAATTTATTTATCTGTGTGTTCATTTTTCCCTTATTTCTCTTATTCCCACACCATCCAAACGGAGCCTTTATTCAATTATGAGTTAGATTATATTTTTCATGTTGTTGTTCAGATTTTTTTTATACATATTCAATTTATTTTTATTGAACCTATTTGTTTGTATATGTTCACTTTGATTATTTGAATGTTCACTTTGTCTATTTTTTATGTTCACTTTGTTCAAGCGATGACAAATGATGACAAAACTATAAATTGCAGTTATCATTTTTGATATAAAATACGCACACATACAAATTACAATAAGAAAAAAAAAGAGAGGTTGGAGGAACCCGGGGACTGTCTCCCTTTGCTCCAAAAAATGGCATAATTTTCATTTGTATATCCCTTTCTTTTACTTTTAGAAAAATTTTGTAATTGGACACCCCCCCCCCCCCAAGAAAAGATATTCTTCTTCGTAAATAAGTTTATATTAATTTGTTCGAATTTCTGGCTCCGCCATGTGGAAAAGGGATTTTCATTTTTCACTTCCTACTCGTTCTCTGTTTCAACGAACTTTTAACCATAGGGGAGCACGAATTTTTATTTTTTTTGGGAAATCTTTTCTGAAAATTTGAAGGAATATTCGTTTTCTTTTTCCTTTATATATGGAGGCATTACTAGGAGGAGCACTACTTTACTTTCATAAACAGTCGAAAAGCAGTTGCTAGGCGCAGGACCGCAGGTTACATACCATACCAGTATATACCACACATAAAATGTGTGTATTTTTGTTACTTGTCGTATCTAACGATTCTATACTTGTTTCTTAATTAAGGCGATGTAACAACCTGATATTTTAGCATGATGTGATATTTTATTTTCGTCTTAATTATTTGATAACGATAATATTAAGTTGTAAATATTGCTTTCTATACATTGTGTTATAATCTATTTGTACGAAGCTGGCCTTTTAAATTCTTATTGGGTTTAGGACCCTATATGAAACATTTATACAAAATATATTAATTGTTATTTTTGACGATACATGGTTTAAACGACATAGTTTTCTAACTAGTAATTAGTGTTGTTAGATAATTGATATAAAACATAATTACTTTTATTTGAATGAGTCCGTACTTTAATAATTTTCTATTCTTAAGTCAATAGTTATATTGCTTTATTTTGATTGGAAGTTATTTTTAAACTGATTATTAAAAGGCTCCTTTTCAAACAAAGGTAGTTATTTTGATTTTGTAAGTCGGCATAAGAGGTGCCAATATGTTTAAATCATATATATCTTTCCATTCGGTTATATAACTTGTTGTCTTCATTTCCGATACTAAATTTCACTTTTCTTTTTACAACCGAATTACTTCCTCCCTGATCCATTGATTCCATTCCCAAGTACATATGTAATTACTAATTACTGATTACCAATTCTTTATTCTCCTCTGGATCTTTGTTTGAGTGTGTACGAGGAAGAAAATTGTGATTGGAGTTCTGAACATTATATCGGCTAAATATCATTTTTCTGATGTTATTTTCAATTATAAATATATTTATCTTTCTTCTCATATTATTTGTTCTTTTCTCTTCATTTATTAGTTAGTAAATTTATGAAAGCAAATCCGATTTTGATTGAGAAATCCAGATTCCAAATTAATTTATGCAATGATAATAAGGTTAATGCGTTGCTTTAAAATTTCTGTTTTGGTCGCGAACTTTCAAATTTTTCAAATACGTTATTAGAATTACTCTATTAGTAGTTCGTATAAATTCTGTATGCCAATTTTAATTTTTGTTGTTTGGGATTTAATTAAACTGTACGTTCTCTTATTTTTAAGTAAAAAAAAAATGTTGGCGTTCAAAGTAAGTTTTTCATTTAATTCTGAATATATTTTATTTACAAGTTTCCCTCAACCTTTCTATAAATTTATTGTTAGAACTATTTTTATAATCACATTATTATTGGTTCTTGTTGTGGATTTAAGGGTTTTGAGATGGAGTAAACAAAGGAGAAGTAAAGAGGGGGCAGTAGAGAGCACAGAGAGACGAGAGAGATCAAATGTATTCTCTGGAATGTTCACCTTCATTCATTTGTCTATGTTACATATAAAACAAAATATAACAGCAAAGCCCATTGGGCCTATGTAATTTGGGTCACGACATATAACAATCTCCACCTTGAGCCAAATTACATCAAAAATAAGCTAAACATAAAAGCAAAATACAAACTTACTAAACTAGTAACCAACTAGTATCAAACTAAAACAAACTAGAGGCAAACCGAAATTGCCCTTGAGCAAAACTTGAACTTAGCAATCGGAAGAGGCTTGGTGAGCATGTCGGCCGGATTCGATTCGGTGCCTATCTTCTTCACAACAACCTTTCCTTTCGAGACCACATCCCGCACAAAGTGGTACCGGATATCAATATGCTTGGTCCTCTCATGAAACATACGGTCCTTTGTCAAATGAACGGCACTTTGATTATCACAAAATACCGTGATAGGACCTTCAAGAGAAGAAATCTCACCAACAAAAGCCTTGAGCCAAAGAGCCTCCTTGATAGCCTCCGTAATTGCCATGTATTCGGCTTCGGTGCTAGAGAGTGCAACGGTGGATTGAAGTGTAGACTTCCAACTAATTGCACATCCACCAAGGGTAAAAGTATACCCCGTCAAAGATCTCCTCTTATCCAAATCACCCGCAAAGTCCGCATCTACATAACCCGTTAGTGTCATATTTCCATTTCCAAATTCTAAATGAGAATTAATGGTACCTTTCAAATAGCGGAAGATCCACTTCACCGCTTCCCAATGCCCTTTTCCGGGACAAGAGAGATACCTACTTACCACGCTAACGGCTTGAGCTATGTCGGGTCGAGTGCACACCATCAAGTACATGAGACTCCCAACCGCACTTGAATATGGAACCTTTTCCATATAGCTCTTCTCACGATCGGACTTCGGGCTCAAAGCGGCCGAAAGCTTGAAATGCGCCGCAAGAGGAGTTGAAACAACCTTTGCTTTCTCCATGCCAAATCGGCGAATAACCTTTCCGGCAAACTCCTTTTGAGAGAGAAAGAGTTTCCGATTGGCCCGATCCCTTGTAATCTCCATTCCAAGGATTCTTTTGGCGGCCCCTAAATCTTTCATCTCAAATGCCGAACCAAGTTGCTCTTTCAACCTCACAATTTCATTCATATTGGAGGCCGCAATCAACATATCATCAACATAGAGCAACAAATATATAAATTCCCCGCTACCCAACTTCTTGAAATAAACACAACTATCATAATTAGAGCGGGAGAAATTTATACTAACCATGAAAGAGTCGAATTTCTTGTACCATTGCCGAGGTGATTGCTTGAGGCCATAAAGGGACTTCTTCAACAAACACACATGGTCTTCTTTTCCCACAACCTCAAAACCCTCCGGTTGCTTCATATAGATTTGCTCCTCTAAATCACCATGCAAGAAGGCCGTTTTCACATCTAATTGCTCTAACTCCATATCCTTCATTGCCACTAAAGAGAGCAAAATCCGAATTGAGGTATGCTTCACCACGGGAGAGAAAACCTCATTGAAGTCCACACCTTGAACTTGGCTATAACCCTTAGCCACAAGCCTCGCCTTATATCGGAAATTATCCGAACTTGAGCCATCCATCTTTTTCTTAAAAACCCACTTGCAACCCACAATCTTTTTACCACTAGGTGGCTTCACAAGAGTCCAAGTATGATTTCTTTCTAATGAACAAAGCTCTTCCTTCATGGCGGAAATCCAATCCGCCGCATGCTTGGAAGAAATAGCTTCCTTGTAGGATGACGGCTCACTATACTCCACCTCTTCGGCAATTGCAAGACAATAAGCAAAATCGGCATACCTTGCCGGTTGCCGAATTTCTCTTCTTTCTCGGTCTCGTGCCAACAAATATGGTTGCTCCTCAACTTCTTCTTGTTCTTCTAAATGAGCACCATCATGCGACATAGACTCTTCTTCATCACTTTGTTGGACCGGCACCTCAAACTCCACCTTCTTTCCAACCTTCTCATTCTCCTTAATAGTCGGCTCAAGTGCAACATCCTTTGCCTTCAACATAACCGACTCATTGAAAGTAACATCTCTTGAGATGAGAAATTTAGAAGTTGCGGGACACCATACCTTGTACCCCTTCACATTCATGGGATACCCAACAAAGATGCACTTCTTTGCTCTTGGCTCCAACTTACCATCATTGACATGCACATAAGCGGGACAACCAAACACCCTCAAATTTGCATAATCGGCCGGCTTACCCGACCACACTTCTTTGGGTGTCTTGCACTCAATGGAAGTGGTAGGAGACCGATTCACCAAATAGCAAGCCGTGCTAACGGCCTCCGCCCAAAACTCCTTACCCAAGCCCGCATTGGAAAGCATGCAACGAGCCCTTTCAAGTAGTGTTCTATTCATCCTTTCCGCAACTCCATTTTGTTGTGGAGTATTAACCACCGTCTTGTGCCGCACAATCCCTTCGGTCTTGCAAAACTCATCAAATTGGTGGTTACAAAATTCTAAACCATTATCGGTTCTCAATCTTTTCACTTTCTTTCCGGTTTGGTTTTCAAGAAGGGTCTTCCATTCTTTAAACACCTTAAAGACCTCACTTTTCTCTTTCAAGAAATAAACCCAAACCTTTCTAGAAAAATCATCAATGAAAGTAAGCAAATAACGAGAACCGTTACCTTTTGATGGCTCACGAGATGGCCCCCAAAGATCCGAATGAATGTAATCCAATGTTCCCTTGGTCGAGTGAATGGCCGTCGAGAAGCTCAACCTCTTTTGCTTGCCAAATACACAATGCTCACAAAACTCCAAGCTACTTGTGCATTGGCCACACAACAAGCCTCTCTTACTCAAGATGGTCATTCCTCGCTCACTCATGTGCCCTAACCTCATATGCCACAATTTTGTAGTATCCACATCCGAGGTAGGACCCGAACCCGCAATAGCGGCCGAGCCCGTGACCGTGGAACCTTGCAAGAAATAGAGAGTTCCAACTCTCTTTCCCTTCATGAGCCCCTTTGGAAACACGAAGGACTCCACCTTCACTTTGAAACTTGCAACCTTTCTCTTCAAGAGAACCCAAAGAAATTAAATTCTTGCTCAAATCGGGTATATGTCTCACACCCGTCAACCTTCGGATCTTGCCATCATGAAATTTAATTTTCACCGAGCCAATTCCGGCAACCTTGCACAAATGGTTATTGCCCATGAGAACCTTACCACTTGAAGGCTCATATGTCTCAAACCAATCTTTATTTGGAGTCATGTGTTGAGAAGCACCCGAGTCCATAATCCAAGAATTCTCATCATTGACACAACTATCAACAACACAAAGTGTGTCATATGTGTCATCGCTACTAGCCACATTGGCATCTTCCGAAGAAACACCTTTCTCGGCCTTTAATTTATTTTTCAACTTATAACATTCGGCCTTTACGTGTCCCTTCATTTTACAATAGTAACAAGT
The DNA here is from genome assembly GCA_028095005.1 of Rhynchospora pubera. Taxonomy (NCBI): domain Eukaryota; kingdom Viridiplantae; phylum Streptophyta; class Magnoliopsida; order Poales; family Cyperaceae; genus Rhynchospora; species Rhynchospora pubera. The sequence continues at coordinate 161,766,367 of CM051461.1, read as the reverse complement.
GAGATTCTTGTGCTTTGACTTTGATCGGGTTCTACCTCCTTTCGAGGTCCTTTCCTTCGACCTACCTCGATCGACAACTAAACCAACATCTTGACTCCCTTTTCCTTTCTCAACATTGGTCATCTCATTATCTAAATGCAACTTTGCTTGCAAGGTGCTCTTGACATCCTCAAGAGAAATTTTCTCTCTACTATAGACCATCATATCTCTAAATGACTTATATGAAGCGGGCAAAGAACACAACAACAATAATGCTTGGTCCTCATCCTCTACCTTAACACCTAATCTATCCAAATCATTCAAGATGGAGGTAAACTCCGCAATATGGTTAGAAATAGATGTACCTTCGTCCATACGAAGAGTGTAGAGGCGCAATTTTAACCGCAACCGGTTAGTTAGAGACTTCTTCATGAAAATATCCTCTAACTTATCCCACAAACCTTTAGCGGTTTTCTCCGAAAGGACCTCTTGAAGTGTTGCATTACTCAAACACAATTGGATAGTGGAAAGAGCCTTGTCATCCATATCCTTCCACTTCTTATCCGTCACCGCTTCAATCAACTTGTCACGGCCATAAATGGCGCCCTTAATGCCAAGACTACACAATATGGCGGCCATACGCACTTGCCATAGTGCGAAACTCGTCTTCCCATCATACTTCTCAATATCAAATTTAGTTGACATCTCCATCTCCAAACAATTCTCAAATCACCAAATTCTCCGAATTTTAAGTCCAATCACCAACTTATTTAAACCACCAATTAATATTAACTAAATTATATTGGCCAATTAGCTTCACACAAATATATCGGAGAAGATTATGCAGCAAATTCCATAAAAAGGACAAACCACAACGGAAGCGGAATGAAACCCTAAACGCGTGTCTCTTCTCGCAACTCAGCGGAAGCAACGGTTTTGAACTCACCGTCAACCTTACGGCAGCAACAGAGATGGCTCTGATACCAGTTTGTTGTGGATTTAAGGGTTTTGAGATGGAGTAAACAAAGGAGAAGTAAAGAGGGGGCAGTAGAGAGCACAGAGAGACGAGAGAGATCAAATGTATTCTCTGGAATGTTCACCTTCATTCATTTGTCTATGTTACATATAAAACAAAATATAACAACAAAGCCCATTGGGCCTATGTAATTTGGGTCACGACATATAACAGTTCTATTTCTGAATTCCTTTTAAATTGAGGATTTTGGTTAAGGTTCAATTTGGCCTTTAATATTTTAGTTCCGAATTTGGGTTGGTGACCTAAGTGGGAGGATTAATTATTACTAAATTAAATATTTCTTAATTATCGATGTTAGGAGTAAAGGATCATGCGTTTAAGAACCGTGGCGGTTCCGAAGTTGGTTTGGACGATTGTTCTCGAATTCATCTTCTTGTCAGGTGCAGATCCTGGTTATGTTGTGAAATTGACTTATTTATATATTAGATAGTCAAACTAGAATCATATGTTTCGTGTTATTTGATACTCTATTCGTATTTATTTTACATGGTGCATAAATGAATTATTAGTATTAGTGGTTACATTTATTTATAAATGCATTATTAGTATTAGTGGTTATATTTATTTATAAATGCATTATTAGTATTAGTGGTTACATTATTTTATAAATGCATTTTCTGTTGCACGATAAATAAAGTTAAGGGAACATGAAGTTACATGGTCATTTTTGCATGGTCATTATATTAGATTGCATGTGCATAGTGTTAGTGTTAACAGAGAAGATAATATATATTAATTATGTAAATGATAAGTGAAGTGGAAAATAATCGTGGTACCAAAAGTTGGCTTGAGGGCCCTAGTACTAGCGCGCTCCCCAGAAGAAGTTCGTTCGCGACGGACAAATGTGCTTCCTGGGTTCATGATCGTGTAGCCAATCTCGTGGACATGGAAATCGTGACGTGTTATCATGTGAAAGGAAATTAATGATAAACATTAAAGAATTGTGGAAATATTAAACCGATAGGTTGCATTGTATTTTTGTTGAGGTTGTCTTTATCATGACATGTATATTTATTATTTTATAGGAAAACATGTTGAGAATAAAACATTATTGTGTTGATTGTCATTGCATGTTTCATTAAATTTCACAACTCTCCGGGCTTGAACTGAATACCGCACGGAGAGATTGTTTCAGTCTCTCATCTGTTGTTTCTCCATATTATATGGGTTCCAGGTATTGAAGATGATGTGTTAGAGCTTTCGTAAGAAAAGAGAGGAAAACAAGCGGGTCAAATAAATGCCACTAATTGTATTATTAGCTTTTAGGTAGTTACTTTTGATACAATGAACTAGCATGGGAATCTCGTTTTCAACTCGCCATGTTAGTCCTTGTCGTTTGTCAAATTCTTTTATTTTAGAATAAACAAAGTTTTGTGGCGTTTTAAAAAGAGTAGATTATTGGTCTGTATGTGATGTATGTTTCGCCTTGCGTAGAAATACGCGACGGGTTGTCAAGATGCACTCGCGAGTTGTCAAAAAATGACTCGGGGTGTGACAGGCGATGATAAAAGGGCTCAGTTTATTCAAAATTTACTTCCGATTTTTCATACACTTACTAAAAATTTCCATTTTTTTGAATTATTTTTCAAGTAAAACATACACATTATATCAAATCCGATCATATGATTCATATTATATTTATTTAATTATTATATTTTCATTTATTAAAAATAATAAGAGATCAATTTTCTGATATTAAATCAAAATCTTTTTTTGTAATATTTATATTTTCCTTTCTAAAAATATTTTAAACAATTTAATTTTTATGCTTAGTGAAAATAAAAAAAAAGTCGCAATACGTCTTGACAAGTCAACAGGCTGTGCTTGTGTCAAAAATCGTACTATATCAGTGTTTTCTACACTAAACAAGACACGAGAAATATTAGGCTGTGGCGCTGTGCAATAATACCGATACGTCTTTTGACATTGTTGTAGATTTCATTTGAAAGATCGCACGTGATTTATCCTAATGATTAATTCGTCTCCTCATGTGACCATAGTATGTGAGCTTCTTATTGCAAACAAATCCACTCACGGATTCAAACGAGTTCGAATTTTAGTCCTGCTCTGCCAGTCATAAATCATAATAGTGAGCTACTTGAGTTTTTTGTTAGACAGAAAAAGTTTGTTCCGAACTTTAGCTTTCACTAATGCTCTCAATAATAGGAGAGACAAATTTACACGATAAGAATCACTTCCTCCACAAGCAAATTAAAGCATATGCATAAATAAAGGGTCGATAGAGACATCATACTTATCCTGCCAATTGTTCATATTATGTCTATGATCCTCTCATATTCCAAACTGGAGGCATCCATTCCTTTTTTTTTTGGAGGGGGGGGGGGGGGAGGGGGGAATTATTCAAACGAAAACCATTGTAATGGGAATTATTCTGAATATTACAAGAGAGTGCATTTGACTATGGGAGCTAATTAATTAACCAGAAAAATCATTAATGGTTATCTATCATTATTCTAAGTTTTAAAGAAAGAAAGTTCAATTCAAGTTGATTGGTCTATAGCTACAATACCAGTGATGGCGCATTCTAAGACAAATGAAAAAAAAAAACCCCTTCAATGTTATCCATTTTCTTTATTGAGATGGAGGTGAAATAATTAACTTGAAGATATCTAGCTAGAGGGCATCAATACTATGCATTAGGCATTTTGCATCGCCCCCACAAAGTAGGAGCTATCAAAGGTGAACATCATTACATGTTCAATTTGTCTCAACTCCGTACTCAAGTGAAAAGATCTAGCGACATGGATACCCCCTTTGAACATTGATTAAATAGTGGACTAGAGACTTCGCAATTAATGTCAAAAATACAATTGAGTCACTCAACGTTAGTGTTATGGATGTATCAACAAAATAATAATAATAATAATTTCCCAATATGGAAAATTCTGCCATGAGAATTATTTTTGAATCGGGCTTTGATCGCAACAGTTCATTTTCAAGAAAGATAAATTCATTAGTACTAATGAACAGTTGTGATATAAGCCCGATTAAAAAATTGAATCTCATGCCAAAATTTCCCAATATGTATTGTTCTTCAAATTTCACAATTCGCGACACCTTTTTAAATTTCAGGTTATAAAGCTGAATTCACTATTTAATTTTTAAACATAATATTATAATGACGCATATGAAGTTTTCCTCTAGAAACATATTTTAGATTTTCTTTTGGGAGAGCGCAATTTAATATTTTCCAATAGTGAATAAGATTATTTTTTTATTATTATTTTTTTACATTGGAAATATATTTGTTGTAATTACATCCAAATTTTTTGGTTGAGACACGATAGTACATCAACACCACTAAGCGCATCAAACATTGTCCTTGCAATCGCCATCATCATAAATTAAAAGTTTAAAACAAAAAAATAGTGCTGGCATCATCAATTTAACTTTTTTGTTAGTTGTATATCGCCACCGTGACTCATCTACATTCTATAAATTCAATTAAGAGGAGAAATAGTACTTGGACTTATGAAAAGGTACAATATGGTCTATAAAGATCAGGGCTGCTAATGACGACCTGTGCACAAATATCATCAGATCCACAACCAATTAATTGAGCAAATTCGCAAAGATTATTGAGCATAATGCAAAGTATAGTAAAATGTCAACCTTTTTTTCTTCATTTAAAAAAACACTTTTAAACTCACCATATTAACCGTTATTATTCATAGATATCCTATAAATAAAATAACTATACGCAAAGGTTTATGAACCGCCCTCCAACCCCCTCAACCCCACACCCCCCACGAAAAAAAAAGAAAAAAGAAAAAAACGAAATTAGTGAAAGAAGACAAAAGGAAAGAATCAGATTAATTAACCACATAAAAGCCCCTAAACTAATTGGAACCTCCCAATTTGCCCAATTTGCTATTGCCTAATACGTGGGGGAGAGCCACGCTGCTTCAAGCCATAATTGCTGTATTAATTATTCGCATGCTCCTTTAGATTCCCTTCTGACGTGTTACTTTAATATTATGTTATATAGTTTTATAACTGACCCTAAGTGACCCCAACACCACAAAGCGTGAGGTGCCATTAGGGCTGTCAATATACCGCCGTTTCGAACGTTTCCGTTTCGTTCCGTCTGAAATGGAACAGAAGTGGAAGGAAAAGTAGTTTCATTTTCAAAAATGGAATGGAAATGTAACGTTGAAATGAGAAATTTCAATGTAAAATGAATGTGGAAGTGAAATTTCCGTTCCGTTTAACGAAATGGAACGATAATGGAATGGTTTTCTGTTTCGTATTTTGAAGTGGAATGGAAACGGAATGATGGATTTCCGTTCCATCTCACACGTTTGACAGCCCTGGGTGCCATAATCTATTAGTTGAGACATGAGAGGGGTGCTCACATCTCATTTAACCTGATTTTTTTTTTATTGAAATATTTTCTTATGGAGATTCATGCTGCATGAGGATGGACAATATTTTACCGGCAAAGCTGCATGAAGAAAATAAATAAATAAATTTTAAAGACTGAAAATTAGGAAAGATTTTCTGTTAATTGAAACTTGATCACGTGTACTCAGTAAGTTTAGAAATATCGTATGCATCACATATTCATAGGCAACAGAAAAAAAAAAAATCTCAAAAGTAACCCTATTTAAATTTTTCTACAAACAATTCCTCAACTTTCCTTTTATCTTTTTTTCCCCCCTCTCTTCTTCCCGCATGCAATTGTACCGTAGAACTTACTTATTATCAGTACAAAAGATTGAAATTATGCCCAAAAAAAATGTACTTTTGGGAGAGGATGCTCTGTCATTATTGATTTTGAGAGGGCAAACCTTACATCTGTCCTTAAAGTTTCCTTATAGTATGTAATTAGGGACTGGGAAAGCGCCTTCTGGTGGTATGATGCATTAAATCGCTATCAAACAGTATACGTAAAAGCAACCCTAAACGACAATTTGATTATCTATAATTGTAGATTTAACAGTATACCTACAACTGAGCAAAACTTCCCTTATAAACAGAAGTGGACCCTCTTCTGTGCCCTTATACCCTGCCATCTTGGGCTCACATTTAATTGTATTCGACCCGTCCAAAAGATATGAATCTGAATTTGATGTTCCAAATTCGTTCGGTTGCTTGTGCAAATTGGATGTTTCCACATCAGTGAAGCTACGTCTACCGGATTTTTGTTGCAATTGTCACTCGATGAGCATAGTGACAAAATTTGACTTGACTGATTGATTGAAATTTAAGAAAATTAATTTACTTGTTGGAGTCCTTATATAAATGAGTGTGAAAAACCGAAACTCAATATATTAACGAGTAAAAAAAAATAATTTGCCCGATTAGAATGATTCATTTTTAATTAAAAATGAAATCGATTTATATTCTGAACTACATATTACTCCAACTAATTGGCAATGGTTACTCAAACCATAATTGATCTGAATAAGGAAAAAAAAACAATACAAATATTATAAACATATGTTGAATAAAATTAGTTACTCAAACATTATTTATACGAATATAATAATAAACTATATGGAAGAGCTTTGTTAAGATTTTGGGTTGGATTTTCAAGCGTGTTTATTTCGGACAAATTTAAAATTTATTTAAGAATTGTTTAAAACTCGAAGTTTTAGATCGTCTTTGATTCAATGTTGAAATTTGAAGAATTAGATATCCTAGTTAATCTTTTTCTTAAAACGTCCAAAGACCTGATGGATTAAGAATCTAATTTTTGTATATGCGGTTAGTAATCTTTGCTTAAGATTGTATGCAATTATGCGGATTTAAATGTGTGGCGTGCAATCATGCGGCCGCATGTACAAAACCAAATGGAAGGCGAGCATATCAATAATATTTCTTTTCTCTACGTGGGTCTGTATTATTTAATTAAGTTTATTATTCTATGCTCTAAAATAATATTTAATCTTTAGTGAATAATTTATATTTAATTCATTAATCTATATTTTAATAAATAATTGAGTTTTTTGAGTTTGTATAATTGTATATTTCACTCTTTTTTAACGCCATCGGACAAATTTAATCATAATTTTTTCTAATTGATTTTTAGTATTAGTTATAATGTCATTGGCTCATTGTACTATTCAAATATCAAAATAAATTTAAAAATTTGAATGATTTTGAATCTTCCTTATATATATTAAATTGATGGGACCATAGTAGAAGACTTGAAGTCCGTAGGAGAAGGCGAGAAGCCGAAGCTCCGAACCAACTGCCTCTGAAACGGACAAAGGTGGAGCAGTCTTTGTACCCTAATTCGCTGCCAACCCGGGCCCACCGAAGGTTCTGTTCTCTAAGCCCCAAAAAAACCCCAAGCACAACACTCCAAATACCATAAAAGCGACAGGTCGTCGCCATCCCAACAAGAAACAAAATAATTTGGGGAAATTCAGTTTCAGACCGAGGGTTTGAAACCTTGATTAACGTTATTGGCCTAATTAAAAAGAATTAGATCATAATAGTGCTTGATAGAGTCGTAGAAATTTGCGTAATGCACGAGTGTTCTCCTCTTTACCTGGTTCTTTTGTCTCCTTTTATTTTTTATTATATTTTAAAACATGTATATCTTTTTTTTTCTAAAGAATAAAACATGTATATCTAATATGGGAGAAAGCTGTATGTGTCCCTAGAGTAGATGGTGTTTTATACTTTTATTATCTTGTTGTTCTGGTCAATCGACAATCTTGTTTTTTTTTTTTTTTTTTTGATTGATGGCCGTAGCCTCACACTCACACACACTCAACCAGCTTAAAGCTGGGTTCGAACTCATGCCCTCTTATTTGAGAAGCATATGCCACTACTAACTGTTCTAGACAGCGGTGGCAATCGACAATCTTGTTGAAATGAACCTTTCTGAGGCCTCATCAAAATATACCATCTTACAAAATATGAGAAAAAGGAAATGATATATTATTGATTTTCTGTGATTTACAATGTTGAATAGAATACACAGTTATTAATACTTGGTAATATTTTATAGATACTACTTTTTATACTTGTCTGATTGATTTTGCTGATTACGCTGAGGAGAAACGGCTGGTTTTTTCCTTTTATTGATAAATTATTATTATTTACCTGAGATCTATTGTTTCTCAACAGATCTGATGACTGAAATTCCTCTGATCGTTAGATTAAGATTCTATTAACCATTCATGTTCATAATGGACCTGAACTTGTGTTAGTAGGAGCTTAATGCAATTGCTGTAACCTGATTGGTTCACAATTGCTGGTGATCAAAATCAATTCTCACTATAAGAAAGATATATTTAATATGATATAATATAACTAGGCTGCTCAAAGGAAACTAGTGCGCATGACCAACACACTAACAGTTGAACAAATTCTCAATGCATCTAAATTATGTCATGTCTCTTTGTTTTCCCTTTTTTTAATCCCATTCACCACTTTCTCTAATGCTGTACACAGGTGAAAAGTTCCCTTCAAAGTACAATACAACACATTAAAATTTATCAACAGCCTCCGTGTAGAAAAGCAACAGTGCAGAGCACCAAACAGTGCTACATCCCAAACACAAACCCAAAAAAAGGAACCTAAAAAGAAATTCGGGGATTTGTCCCTTTGTCCCCTCTAAAACCCACCTGTGTTTCCCTTGTTGTGCTCTGTGCATAGCTATTAGCCTTCCTTCTATAAGTACCGTTCCAGAAACAAAATAAACTTACATAGAACACTGGTATTGCTATCATCAAATGGAGAACGGTTTCTTTCTAGAAGCAAGAAAGAGAAGGGATGGCATGTTAGTAGTTGGGGATGACTGGTACAGAGAAATAGATGAAGAGGCAGGAATGGTACCTGTCATACCACCTCCACAAACACCCCTGGAGCCGATGGAGTATCTTTCACGGTCATGGAGTGTATCAGCCGCAGAGATTTCTAAGGCACTCCTTACAGGAGGCAGGAAGCGTAATTTCGTCATGGAACGGCTGCCGGAGTTGATCATACCTGAGACACTTGTATTTGCTGCATCAAATGTTTGTAATTATCAAAAAAGGGTAAGTACTGTTTGAGAATTGTGGTACCAATTTTTGGCAAAGCGGTTTAATTAATTTTGTTTCTTTGCATTTTCTCCTGTTGCTATATTTTCTGAGGTTTTGACCAATGTAAATGTATTATTATGGTTGAACATGGTATTTTAGTCTAATAATCGACTGTGCCGGTGGGGTACTGTTGTGGTACATATTATGCAATTCTGGGCAAGGATTTTGGTCCCAGTCGATGTACACTAGTAGAAATTCCTTAATTGATCATCACTTACCGGACATAACATAGCTTTGGTATTCAAATCTTAGACTGAAGCTGTTGTTTTGCACATGAATACATCAAATTCATCTCTTTATTTGTTTAATAACAATCAAGAAGAAGATCCTAAATTCCTAATCATACAAGGGATTAACCCATAAAACAAAAACATATTAAATTTTTTTAATTGTGAGTTAACGAGGTATATTAATGCAACATTATTTGCAGGTAGAGGGTAGCAAAAATGCTACAGTTGCACACAACCCGTCAATTTTGAAATGGTTCCAGCAAAGAGAGCAAGTAAAAACAAAAGAAAAGGCCAAAGAGAAGGCACGCGCTGAGCGAGCCCGTGTACATGCTGCTGTTTCTGTTGCAAAGGTGGCAGCCGCAATAGCAGCTGTTGCTGCTGGGTCAAAAACAGAATACGACAATAAAAAGTTCGGAGCAAAAGCAGAAAATGAAAATAAGAAAATGGGGGAGGCCATGACTTCAGCCACAGAATTGTTGGCGTCTCACTGCATTGAGATAGCTGAGATGGCAGGTGCTGATCATGATTATGTTGCGTCTGCTGTCAGATCGGCTGTTGATGTCAGGACACCGGGAGATTTGATGACTCTGACTGCAGCTGCTGCTACAGGTTGGTAGTTAGATCATGGATGGAAATGCCATGAATTATTTATTTTTGTAAGTTGACCAATTAAATGATTAAGTTATCAATTATTGAGAAATAAAATAATGATAGGTACAGAAAATAAACAGGTTGTTAAACTCGTAATTAGTCTTAAAACTTTAGTATTTTTAATAGACATGTAAGAAATATGATTACTAGAATTAAAGGACCAAGTTTACATGCAATAGTAGGTTAAGATTGTTTATTATCCACCCTAATTAATTTTGCTACTTTATGGGGGAAAATAACAGCTTTGAGAGGAGCTGCTGCGTTTAAACAAAAAGGTAACAGAGAAGTCAGGAACAATGCAGCTGTTATTCCATTTGATAAGGTCTCGTGTTTGAGTCCTGATATTTGGTGCAAAGAAGGCGAGCTGCTAAAACGAACCCAAAAAGGTTAGTAATGTGAAAAGCATCAAATTCTGAATTTAAATACTGTTAAATTTTAACTTGTGAAATTAGGAATGTACTTTCCTATACTACCGTCAATTTCCTGTCATTTTTGCAATTCAACAGCAACAAAAAGTTTGAAGTCAAAGATTCTAATTCATGTGTTCATGTTTGCAGGGGCTTTGCACTTGAAGAGGGTCTCGATATATATTAACAAGAAATCACAGGTAAAGAAGTCTCAAGTGTATAATCAAGCGCCACAACATTTAATTATGTTATAATAGGTATAGGTATAATAATGCAGCATTTGACCATTTTCTAGCAGGTCGTACTAAAGTTAAAGAGCAAGCACATAGGAGGCGCTCTCTCATCAAAGAATAAGAAGAGTAAGAATAAAATATCAATCTTTCACCTTCAAAACTGGCAGTTCTACGAGATACCATCCTTTCTATGAAATATTATGCAATTGCTAAGCATATGATGTGCCTAAGCAATTTATTGGTTATCCAGGCATTGCCCATAAAATACTGTTGAAAGCAATATTTGAAAACCAACAGTCTGCATATGCGACTGATACCAGCGATACTGATGTGATGCCATGGGACTAAGGGAAGAGCAGTTCGTGGTTTCTATATAAAACAGATAAAAACTGCATATGTTTTAACAAACATTCTTAACAATGCTCTAATTAGTTTCTTTGATTACCAGGCGTTGTGTATGGAGTATACAGTGAGATACTCCCCTGGGCAGAACACGAGAGAGATGTCACAAGAGAAACTAATAGCTTTGGCTTGAGAACAGCACAAGGTCTGGTACAATTCGAATGCGAGAATAGCTTCACTAAACAACAATGGGTTGACAGTGTGCAAAACCTGTTACGACAAGTAGATGATGTTTGCCAGATAGGGAACTCGATCGAATCCCTGAAACTCTTTTGATGGCAATCTTTGCATTAATAAAGAAGGGACAAAGTTTATTGGTTTTTGATCATGCACATCTCTGCATCGATTTTGCTAGATCTGTACTCAGTCATATCCCACATTGAGTCTCAGGGGCTTTCTTCAGGTCCAGATTCCTTACTGAAGTTAGAGAAATCCGATAAGTTCTTGGTTGCATGCAAATAGAAACATACTAAAGGTGCATGTTCATTAACCAGAGGAACAATCTTTTGTCAGCACAAAGAAACCAGAGTATTATTACTGTTAGATATTAGTACAAATAGTCGATCAATTGACAATAAATTGGCCAGTATTGGAATTATGTGAGTCTGTACATTTGTTCTGTTTTTGTAAAATTAAATTCAGGAGCTTCAAGCATCAAAAAACGACAGTCTTCCTGTTCTCATAAGGAAGAACGCGAAGTTCACAGTATGACTTAATTGCTTGAGAAAGGCACTGTTTTTCGAGGTTCTCTGATTTCATAACGAAGCTTGTTAAATTATCTTTGTGTGATACTCTCTCCACCTGTCTTGCCAGAAAGTAAACATAGTACTTAGGATAAGTAAAGCAAGTAATGCATATGGTACTGAATTAATGAAGCAAGTAACATACTGAAACAAGAAAAGTTTGAAATAGCTTTATTAAATTGGTACTGTTTTGTCAATTTAAGCTGAAGTATTTCCCTAAGTTTTGTCAACTTTGTCTCAAAATCTCAATCAAACTCAAAGATGGCAAACTATGCCTCAGTTGACTAAATTGTGCAACAAGCATCAACTCAAGGGAGAAAACAATAAACAAACGAAAAAGAAAAGTAAAGTATGCACCATTTGTTCAATAATTGGACCAGCATCAAGTTCCTCAGTAACAAAATGGCTTGTTGCACCAATCAATTTTACACCAGCTTCAAAAGCCTGAAATTAACTTAATATATTAGTGTTCAAATCCATTCAAAGATCAGATATTACTATATCAGATATAGCTAATATCAGAACCTGTCTGGATGGATTTCCTCCTTTGAACGAGGGAAGGAGACCATGGTGAATGTTTATAATGTCTTTGCCATAGGCCTGTAAAAATCCACCTGACAATATCTGCAGGTTAATAACAAAAATTTCTTTAGCATTTCTGTACCTTGATTTAACAAAAAGACAGTATGCTATACCAGGATTCTCTATTATCCTGTTTTCAACCTCTATTTTGAATATTTTCCTATAACAAGTTCAGCCTGCTTCAAGTCAATGCGTTCAGTTGTATGAAGTACCTGCATATATCTTGCCAGAACTAGAAAATCGGTATCTTCAACCAACTCCAACATCTCCTGCTCTCTTTTATTCCCTAGAGCAGTAGGCAAGTAGTGATAAGGAATTCCGTGCCTCTCAAGAAATCGTATTACATGTGTATTTGAAGTCCTGGGATGATTGCTGCATTAGAGTACCATTTAGGCCTCAAAACTACTGCAAATGAACATATGGCAAGAAGTGCATTTCTGTATAAGTTTCAAGCAAGGAATCAAGGTACAAGATCCCAAGTTAAAGTTGAAAATATTGGGAATATGACAATAGATCCTCAAGGAAAAAACTGAGCATGATTCTCTTTACCATCAATTCTGAATCCATAATTTTTTTTTTTTTTTACTATGAACGCCTTGGGTCAAAAATATTTTCCTTATTTGTATTATTATGACAAATTCAGCTAAAGAATTTTTCCTTTGCCATCTCTATATTCTTACAGTTTGTAATCTATGACAATATTAGAAAAGTATCACAATCTAAGTAGGTAGATTAAAATAAATACAATGATTAAAAGAAAGTATTTAAGCAACTTTTTTTTACATGTGAAATATTGGCATTAGATGGCCAGTATTTTGGTCCATGTGTGTAGGTTAGAAATGAATAGATAGAATAGTGCTGATGAACAAAGAGATCATCTTAGCTAGACAAGGGATAACAAGTCTCCTATTACGAGCTCATTTGTCCTGTCAAGTTGTGCTGCAGAAATGCCCAGGAGAGGAGTGGGCAAGGGAGAAGCAATTGAAATACTTTCACCTCTCTACACCCCATTTTGAAGGAACCAAAAACATGGATGTTTGGAAGATAAGAGGGAATGAGATCTTCCCTCCTATCACCTGCCCTTTCTTTTTACTAAGGCTACGGAGTAAACTTATATCCCCTGCTGCCTTCATCTTTCAATGTAAGATTAAGTTCTGTAGCATAGTCTTAGTTCACACCCACGTTATATCAAGTGTAAACCAATAAATGTGACTTCACAGCCGGCTCAAGATTTTAACTACTGGGGTTTAATGTAGAAAAGAACTGATCTCAAATTCTCTAATAACTATGTTATCAATTTAACACCTTATTATACAATTAATGTCGACTGGAAGCCTTCCCTCCTGCCATCGATATAACAAATCAACCAAACAATGGTCCTGCAACGGAGATAGGAAAAATATATATATATTAAGAATCATTGAGAAGCATACCAAGATGATCTCCCAAAATGTGTTGGACTAAATTGGTATCACAATGAGATATTTATTGTGTCAGTTGAGGTCTTCAGTGGTGGTAGTTTTCCATATTTGGAAATTCAAAATTTGATTTTTACTCTATACCCAACATCAAGTAAACAAAGAACATGAAGAAAAATAAAGACATAGATATTGTTCCGTTATGCATCTTAATAATTGAAGCTTACTTAGAAGTGATAAAATATTGTACTAACATACCTGCTTAGAAGCAAGAACCGCAATCTTATATCTGGGGTCCAGATCAGGGACCCGAACAATAGATCTCTCAGCATTAAAATGTTTTCCTATTTTCTGAAAATCAGACTCCAGAACATCTCTGGGCCAACGGGTTGAATCAAAAGCAAATTCACTGCCAAAAACTAAGTTTACCTCAATTTCAATCAAGATCGACCTTCATATTTAGAGAAACGTCTAATTTGCCCTCTTATTATTGCACTTGGTTCTCTCAGACCCATAAACTTTTGTTTGGTTCAATGAGCCACATTGATCCCTCAAGCATATCATAAATGACTTTTGCTGAGATGGTAGGTTGCTATTGAAAACACTGATAAACAGCCAAATCTTACAGATATTCATTATTAAAAATAAATAAAATTGAAATTCACCTCCTAGAATAGAAAATTTGTTTATCTTCAGGGACAAACACATCTACGCAGTGAATATTTCCTCCTCTAGAAGCAATACACTCTGACAATCTGGCAACAATTCCAACTGAATCCTGAAATTATAAAAAATTCCAAACATAATCCACAATCGAGAAAACAAAAAGGAAAAGAAAAGATCAAAGGAAGAACGAGAAGAGAAGAAGAGATTGATTACGGGGCACTGGAAGACATGGATGCCATGGAAGAAGGGAGAGATCGAAGAAGAGGAGAAAGCTCGAGCGAGAGTTCGTCGGAGGGAAGACGAAGCGCGGGCTTGCGCACCAACCATGGCCAATGGACTCTGTTTGTTTTGTTTTGTTTTCTTTTTTGGTTTTTTCTATTTTTTCTGTTTGTGTGACTGTAGTTGTTTGTTTCTCCGTTCGAGGCGCTTCGTGTTGTTATTTGTAAATTCGTAAATTGTAACGGATAAAGGTCGGACGGTCGGGCCACTTGTTAAAAAATTAAAATAAAAATAAAACTTGAAATAAAATTTCGTGGTGCAGTGGCGCTTGGCTGCTGGATATGGATTATTTTTTGGAGTAAACTGTAAAAAGGCGGGGTATCCATTCAGTTCAAGTTGCAATAGAGAATTCCAACTATTTGTTTGGCACGGCGATCGGAAGCACTAATGGTGGCGCGGTGCATTTTTTTTTTTTTTCCTCTAGGAGATAGGATGAAAGCTGTGTCTGGATAAAATCATAAAAAGGAGTTTCGTTTTCAATTTTTCTAAGGTAGATTTGGTGCAACTCACATCTTCTGCCGCGCGCGGCTGGTAGCACTTTTCATCTCGACCGTCTGATCTAATCTGAACGGCCATAGAAAATACCGGATTGATAGACTCGATAAAACTGAACCATTCAGATCAGATCGGACGGCTCGTATGATAAGTGCGGCAGTGTCGCGCGGCAGAGGATACGAATCCAGATTTGGTGAGGCCTTACGCGTTAGGGCTGTAATAAACCGTGCTCTTTCTTTTCTTTTTATTTTTTTAATAAATACCAATCACCTATGGATTTTTTTTATTTTTTAAAAAGCGCATTAGTTGTCCAAGTATAAAAAGAAATAAGAAATAAAAAAAAGAAAAGTGACACATTCAAACATTAGATAAATATTAGTATAAGACACTTTATTCTCTATTAGCTTATTTGGATTGCTTAGCAATAAGGAAGAATAACTCTTCCTAGCGAAAAATTAGGAAGAGTTATTCCTAAGCATCCAAACGTGTTAAGAATAAGATGAAAATAGTTCTTTTCGAAATAGCACTCTTTCTAACACATTCCTTATTTTCATTCCTTATTCCCAACGTATCATCCAAATAACATTTCGGAGAGACATTTCTTCTTTCCGAAATAGCACTCTTCCCACTTTTCCCAATATTTCCGCTCGGAATAGTTCTTCCTTCCTTATTCCTAACCCATCCAAACGAGCCTATACCTTCTTCCTACAAACATAAAATGTGTGTTGGGTGGTACAAAGAATAGAGAATAAAAAAGTATAAAAGATAAGCCATGCCAAACATGGAAACAATGTTATAGACTCTTTATCCCTTAGGTGGCGTTTGGTAAAAGAATAACTTAAGAGGAAGAAGTAAAGGAGAAAAACTTGGGTGTGTTTGGGAACGTTTTGAATAAGCTTATTCGCTGAATAGCTTATTCATTCAGCAACCAAACAGAGCTTGAATAGGAATAATAACCAATTCACTGCCTTATTCTTATTCGAGTATTTTGGTGGAATTAGACTCGAAAAGCGACAGGAGAGAGGAGAGAGATTGAGTAAAAATAATAACATAATAATTTTTCTATCTTCTTGAGCTAAGATCACATGGGTGGGATCCAGGAAAGATAAAAAGTTACTTATGCCTCAATTGCGTACACACATAACTACATAAGCATCGTTGTTCTTTAATCTTTGATAATCGTCGACCTACTTTGCAGCACTTAGTTTCTGACATAGAGGTTAAGACGAGATATTGGCAGCTAATTTCATTACAGTGATTAGCTACTCACGTTTTCTTATTTTTTTTCTTATTTATTGTTTGCACTTGTTTAGCTTAGGCGAGTAGTGGGGGGGGGAGTTCTGTTTCTCCTTGGTTGTAAACTTTGTAATTTTTTCTCTTTTATTTAATAAAATCTGCCGCTGGAATTTCACCAGCCGACCTTCAAAAAAAAATAAATTAAGGTGGTATAAGTTCTTTCTCCTTAAAGAAGCTTATTCCTCTCTTGTTTGTTGAACTATTCCTCCTTAAAGAAGCTTATTCCATCTTATCAAACATGCTTATTTCTTATAGGGTGTGATGGATTGCACCAAGAATAAGAAATAAGGGAGATGGAAGAGTTGAGAGAGCCTTATCTCTTATACTTTCTTGTTTGTTTGCACCAAAAATAAAAAATAAGAAAGATGGAAGAGAGGAGAGAGTGTCTTATTCCTTATACTTGGTATTTGATTGGCATGAAATAAGTTATAACGTATAAGAGAGTTTATATCTAATTTTGAATCCAATCAAACACAAAAATAAAAGTTGAGTATAAGCTTATTTCCTATTCCTCCATAGAGGAAGTATAAGAAAATGAATTCATAATAATATTATTTCCTTCTATTTTTATACTGAATGCATCATCCAACAACATTTGAGAATAAGATAAGAGCTTTGTTATCTATCAAAAGTTATCTCAAACAACTAATTTTAGCAATCTAAATTTAAAGTATAGAAGTTTACTTTACTCAATCTTACCTCATCTCCCCTTATTTGCCCTCTACAATTTTACTAGAGCACGGCCTAAATTTTTCTCTTTACATTCACTGGCATTTGAACTCGTTTCATATATATAAAAACCGACAAAAATACTGACTATCCATGACGGATTGCAATTGCATATTATAAAACTAATAATGTGAATTTTTTTTGTCCTTAGACATAATTATAATTACGTATTTAAATATGTAAATTATTTGCTCCGCTAACGTATCAATATTAGTATTTGGATCGAGATTTTTATAAATAAATAAATGATCGTAGTGCTTTATTCGTTTCTTTAGAAAGGCGCTATTGACACTTGCAAGTTGGAAGTTGCAACTGCATCTGACGCAGGAACCCAAAGTCCGAGTCGATTTATCCTAGACATGCAATGCAACCGAGTCAACTGAAACAAACACAGTCCGGTTCAAGCCTGATACACCCAAGCCCAACCCAAGCCATACGGCAGACCCAGATCTGACTGCCTCCTCTCCTCTCTTCTCTTCTCAGTTCTCACCTCTCTCTCCATCTCTACTCCCCTCTTCCAATCCCCGATCTGATCGCCTCCCCTCGCCTTAACCTTAGATCTGATCTGAGCCAATCAAATTCTAAGGACGGACAAAAGAAGATGGAGATAGAAGCGCCGACGCCAGGGAGGTACCTGATCGGCGTGGCCATCATGATGGCCGGAGTTGTGCTTCCTCTCGGCTACATGATGTTCCGCAGCAAGCGCTCTCCTGCTTCCTCCTCTTCCTCTTCTTCCTCTTCCTTCGCCAAACAGACGTAGGTGTGCCTTTTCCTTTCTAATTCCTTTATATATCATAGCAATCAAGTCAGATACATGTTCATACCAGACAGTTTTTAAGCACAGCGCAATCCCTAGCTGCCAGATTGAGAACATTTTCACTTGCTCTTGTGTGATTGACTCTCAACTCTCAAACCAATTTAGTATCAATTATCATGTTTCTAATTGAAACCATATTCCCTTCAATTTTGCAATTATTGCTCAATAAAGACTGAAAGAGAAAGAGGCCCATTAACAAATAATGCCCCAGTACGTACGTACGTACGTACACATTAGTCGTTTCAATTCAGCATTGCCCAAGGTTGAATTATGTAGCTTCAGTGCTTAAATGTGTTGGTACTTGGCTGCCTGAGGGGATGCCAGCATGTATTGTTTGTTCTACTCCGGGTTACATGGTTTCTAGAGCAGGATAAGTTGAGTTGTTATTGAATTCCCTTGGTTGGGTATGGATCTCAGGATCTCGTTAGTCTGTCTCAATGTAACATGGTTCTGATTTTATCCTTATGTTTCTGAAATTGATCTCTCTCTCTCTCTTTTTCTGTCTGTCTTGCAGGAATAAATCGTTGATAGTATAGGGCTAATTTTTTCTGGTATAGAGTTTATGGAGATGTTAATGATAAGAGAGAACAGAGCTGCCATGACCACAGGAGAATGGGACAAATAGATGAGTTCTCTACCACATTTGGGATTTATTACCATAATACCATTCATACATTTACAATTTTCTTTGGCCTGTTCTCTATTGTTTTGTTTGGATGTGATCAATATCATGTATTGTTTCTATGTAGTTGCATTATAGTTGGATTTTTATTTGTTGAATACAGTTTTTGTTCATTGAACCATAGATTTAAGTACTCGAGATGACACTTTGTCACCTCAGTTCCTTATGGTGTGTTTTGAGGTTTCATTAATCCAACTAATGATATCAGGTTCATCCTCTTTCTGTGCGCCAAGAGGTGGGTCCAAAGTCTAAACTGATATGTAGGTGTTATTGAGGAGAACCGGCAATCTCTCTATACCGTTGCCTGTGTTTGTTCATTGGTCGTTGGAGAGGTCAGAGGTGTCAATCAGTCGAAACAACACTACAACACTGGCAGTTAGCGTGTGACATAGAGGCTCAGTTTGGATGGTGTGGGAATAAGAGGAATAAGAAAAGAAATATTGAAAAGTGTGTAATTTTGTGAAGAGTTTGAATTGTTTATAATAAATTTACTTCTTTATTCTCTTATTCCTAGGGCTCATCCAAACGGAGCCTCTAAGAAGAAAAAAATAACAAATAGAAAACACACAAAAATATTTTAATAAATAAATAAAATATTATAACTAAACTAATAATCGAACGGAACTAGATTAATATAATGTGTTATCGGCGAATATATTCCATGCTACTACAAACAGAATGCTTTATCTTATTCTTATTTAACCTAGGACTTGAACGCTTAGGCTCTGATGATCTGATCAAAATGGGGCTGCTGGCTGCAATGGAAATTCAATTCATTTCATGAGAAAAATGATTTTCGATTGAAATCCGGCGATTGGAATCTCTTTGTGCGTTTGGATAGGTGTGGGAAGAAGGGAAGAAGGGAAGAAGTGGGAAGAAGTATTGAGAAGTGTGTAATTTTGTGAAGAGTTTAGATTGTTTATAATTTTTTTTTCTTCTTCTTTCTTCCAACGATCCAAACGCACCCTTTTGAGATGAATTGGAGGGAATTCTAATTTAATGATTCGAAGCTATAAAATAATTTCTCATCATACTTTTTACCATTTTACTCTCATATTTGCAATACGTATATACCCACACGCTATAGAGATTAAAAAGGAACAAAAAAGAATACAGGCATAGCCTAGCTGGATGCATGGTGGCACGCAAAGCTATCCATACACTGATTCACTTGCTAAATTAATGTATACAAATTATTATCGTGATACCATTGATTAATTTCATTGCTAATTTTTTTTTCTGATTGTTTAACGTTCTGCAGTAATTAATGCAGTTTCCAACTTAATTTATTAACCACTAAGTCCAACTTAACATAAAAACCAATTGAAAATAAAAAGCCACATTTTCATTTCATTTACCAACAAGAAACTAAAATAATATAACCCAAATCCAGCACCAAGCATATATACCAGCAACATATAGATCATCAATAAATATGCTGCATTAATTACTGATATGTCTCAAAGCATGGAAAACTATAGCAACTTTTACCTGATGGACTGTACTAGTACAGAGTCTACAGACCAAGAACAAAAGTAAATCTCATTCCTATAAGAGAAATCTCAAAAAATATATTAAGGGTTATGAGTTATGAGGCAAAAAATGACACAAACATTCTTTTTTTTCATTTAAAACCTAAGGTTGATTGCCGGCAGTAAGATTTTCGAAGTTATCAAGAACTACAACATTTTCAGCTTGCAGTTGGTCTACTTCATCGACAATCATTGCCGAATTTCTCCACTGCTGGAGCCTTTCCTTGGGTGTACAACCCATTACACCATTTGCTCAGTCTGGCTCAAAAATATCACATAAGAGATCGAGATTAGAGATCTCCTTATCTAGAATTCGCTGCATCTTTGGATTCGCCTAATTAAACAAATAAAGAAAGTTAAGTCCCAGTGGTAGAAGGTATTCGGTACCAGTGAAGGTTCAATCACGAAAATCGGTTAGATACAAAGGTTTACAATGATCGGCTGTCATAAATTAACAGTGTCTTCATTACTTTTTTCATTTATTCTATTATTCGCATTTGGATTATGGTGCCCTGGACACTACTTGATTTGAATATGAATGAAATCGAGATGACTAGTATGTTTCAAGTTTCAACTACTAATGCCATTCATTGGTCCTGGCTTAGGAACCCACCATATTCTGTGCTATTTAAAAAAAAAATATATACTTAGCAGGTCACACACAGATGAGAAGTGAAAGGGCTATATGGTCAATCATTGCATTGATCACTATACTTTCTACACTTTATTTTTATTGGAACTAACCAGATGCTAATTATTTATGACAATTTTACTTTTCTTGGTTTAAGTATATGGTGCTATAGAGAGGTAAATTTCTTAGTGAACCTTTGTTTCATTATTCCTTTCTCTTAACAAATCAAATATTGTGATGTGGAGATGTGATTCCTTGGTTTTACTTTCTGTTTGTACAAACCTTTGTTTCATATAATGAAACAGTAACCTTTAGGTTACTTTAAAAAAAAAAAAAACAACAACAACAAATCAAATATAGTAACACAACAAATCAATACCTGAGGTTAATTTAATTCAGATTTCATACTTTAATTTTTACATAGCAGAGGTTAATTTAATTTAATGCAGTTTGGCATGACTCAGCTCTAGCAGAAGATTTTTACACTTTATATATTCACTATTCACTGACCTTGAAATCTTAGAAATAAAGGTTAATTTAACCACACTGGTGAAGCACACATTAACGACTCTCAGAAATTCCATTTAACATGACAGTGGCTTATACATTAATGATAGATGTAATTAGTGAAAAATAAATATATAGTACCTTGATGAGATCATCCCGAACTTTAGAGTAAGCTTGAATCTTTCTTGTGCTTTCATTCCATGATAAACCACTCTATTTAAGAGCTTCTCGACTGAGAAAAAAAAATAATATGTTGAGAATTAATGGCCACTGTTAGTTATATTGCTTATATGTGGCTCACCTATTGTATTTTCCCTATCTAAGCTGAGTTTTGTTCCAAGAAAGAATGACTTCTGCATTGTTACGTCTTCCACTTTTACATATTAAAATGTGCCCATTTAAAATAGTTTGTTCAAGAATAAGTATCGGTTTCAAATAGAATTTTTGGTTCGATAGTATAATATACAAAATAGCTAATTAATTGAAAAAATGAAAAAAAAAATATGCCAAACTGAAAGCGCATAAAAAGAACTCGAACAGGCCAAAAAGAACTGAATGAAACATCCACAATACTATAGCAAATGAAAATTGTTACAAAATGTATCTCATAATATCCCATAATACAACCCGCCATGAGCTACTCAAAATCCTATCCTTTCATCACTTTATACTCAAAACATTTCACACTAAAACTGAACAATATCAAAAAGGGGACTAAGGCCATAAAGTGGAAGGGAAAAAAAAAAACCTCAACAGATCCATGGAAGGTGCAAAACATAACATCACTGGTCTTAGTTCTAAACAACACTACAAAAAATTATAACATATCCCAATAAAAGAATTAAACTAGTAACAGCAACAGTAACAACCAGCAAACCCCACCAACCAATTTACCTCACTTGTGTAGGAGAGCAGAGGAGACCAGAAGCATCAGCACCCACAACTGCAAGCTCACAAATATTACAGATCTGACCCTCGACTGCCGGCACAAATCGTGCACCACAATAAGGGCAGGACACATCCTTCTGACCACGGTAGATAGGCACAAATGTAGCTCCACAAACAACAAAAGGATTTCTGAAATCATAGTTGAGCTCCTTCTCATCTGCTTCAGCTGCCTGGATCACTTGTCTGGCCTTCTTGGCCATGGCCTCATTTGGACTGTTATCTAAAAGCATCCTGGCAAAATTTGCTGCTGTTGCTTTGTTCTTCTTTGAGTAAAAAATTGACATGGCACTGCTCAACACAAGTCGCATGTGGACCTTTTGTAGCTTGCAATTGGTGAAGTATGCAGCAAGTTCCATCTGACGAACAGGATCATCTTTCATTTCCCTTCTCTTAACCTCCATTTTCAACCCCAGAACATATTCTTTTACGATATCGATCAACTCTTTCACCTCATCAACCTCTCGCCTCGAGTCAACCACCAATAGAGGGATAGTGTGAAGGATGCTCATAAACTGACGAAGGGCTTCTGGGAACTTCCCTTCCGTGGTGACACGGTAGGCTGCCTTTAACTTGTCCTCCATCTGAGAGAACTTGAAGACAAGAGCTGGTGGACCCCGTACATTAGGGCTGGCTGACTCAGTCCAACCCTTTTCAACTGCAAGCTGGACCACTGGTGCAGATGCAAAGGCACGGAGGTATGTGTGGCTGCCATTGTGGAGGTCCATGAACAGTGCCTTCAGAGGTGCAAAGTTTTTTATGCCAAGCTGGCGGCTCAGTAACCGCATTGCTGTGTCAAAGTTTCCAGCTGCAGCATGCTCACCAGCAAGAGAAGACTTCTGGGTCCAGATTTGACTAATTGGCATTCCAGGTTGAGGAGCCACAAACATTGCAGCTCCTCGAGCTGAGCTGGTGGCCTTTGGTGTGTCTGCTTCAGGTGGAAGCTCCAGATCCTCGAGCTCCCAACCTCCTTCATCTCCTTCCTCTCCATTTGCTTCACCATCCTCCCCATCTCCAATTATGTCACCATTGGCTATCACACTATCCACATTGACAATATCCAAATCCTCATCTCCCCATTCAGCACCAGCAGCATCAGCATCTTCATCTACATCATCACCCCTCCTGCCAACAGTCTCAAGACCACCTTCGAAAATGCCACGCATGACACGTAACAGAGGCCAGTCACCAGCACACATTACAGGGGGTGAAGGTACCAGAAGGGAGCTAGTTCGCCCCTCAGGGAGGACAGGAACATTACCCTCCCCAAGCTCAGCTGCCAGCCTCTCAGCATCTTCGGTTAGACCATGAGTAGCAGCAGTAACATATGCAAGCGGCAAGTGGCCTGTGGATTCAAGTATCTTGACTCTTTCCTTCACATCTCCCAAGTACATGGCATTATGGAACTGACCCATCACATCTTTCTTCATCTCAGCTATCTTGAGCATCTTAGAGAGCTTCTCCATATTACCAGTTACAAGATACAAAAATGAGAGCCTTTCAAAATTCTTGGTACGCTGGTATGCATACTCAACAATGTTTGTGTTCCCCTGACGGAGGGCTTCAATGCCCAAACGATACCAGTGGTCCTTCTCATCAATTTCCTTGGCCGATGCAACAGCTATCTGGATATTCCCACTCTCTAAAGCTAGATTGAAACGGGTCCTTTCATCTTTAACAAAATGAAGGGCCACTTCAGGGAACCCCTTTTGTTGCAAATAAGCAATCACAGCTTGACCGCACAGTTGTGAGTTTCTTATCATGCTCATCACATGGTCGTATCGTTTGCGCAAGAGAGCAAGCTTGAAGATGTATTCTGATGCATCAATTGCAATGACCCTGCTCTTGCTGTCACGGTCCAGGCAAAAGATCTTGGTCCCAGAGACTTTGGTTATGTATATAGGAACATCTAGCGTCTTGATAATCCCATTATCACCATTCGGAAGACAGTATTTAATGTGATTCAGGGTTGTGTAGATGAAAACACCATTCTCATCCCATGCACCACTCTTCACACGGATTGTCTCGTGGAGTGTGCACCTATGAACCAGATTTTTATTTGCTATAACAATGGCATGTTTGCTGAGTAAAGCTATGGACTCCATGTCAGCTGACCAGACAATGTATTTCACTGCTGGGGTTTGGAGCTCACCAAGTAATAGCCTTTGCTGGAGATCAAAAATGACCACTCTGTCCTCTGCCCGACAGAGAAGATTTCCGGTACCGGCATAAAAAATAGCATCAGTAGCAATAGGAAGAAGACTCTTCTTCACAATCTCATTTTTCAGGTTCTTAACTAGAGCCTGGTTGGTGCTCTTATCTAGCACCGCAAACCGGTTGCGAGCCACAAAAACAGCTGAGGCCCCCGAACCCTTCTTTGCATCCTGAGCATAATCACCCCGGCCAGATGACTCCTTTGGCACAACATACAACTCATAAGAACCCCCATCAGCATCAGAGCAAACCAAAACTGCATTTTCAGTGGGACTATAGGACAGACTCCTGGGTGCCTGGTTTAGATTCACAGACCCAGGTCGGCGAATGGGAATGAGCTGTGTATCCTTCCCTGAGGAAAACTCAAAGGAGCGAAGGAAGCGGTCCTTAACAACGAGAAGAGTGTCGCCAGATACAGCAAAAGCAGGCCGCTCACGCTCAAGCTTGAAAACGATCATGCCAGAGTCATGCCCGGCAGCGAGCAGGTTCATCTCAGAGTGTGCTGCAAGGACCCAGAAACGATCATGCTCACGGCGGAAGGTCTGCACACCGGTGCGCTTGGTTGCATCCCAGATGCGGATGCTCTTATCCTCGGAGTTTGACACAATGATGTCCTGCTTTGCATGGAACATGACACAGGATACATTATTCATATGGCCACGGAGGGTGTCTACCTCCCATGCTTTCGTGTCTGTTCGTACAAGAAAGTATCGATCAGTTTATGTTGTGGAAGTTAAATAACAGAGGCACTGTTACCCGAGTTAACAAACAGATATTTAGACGAACAATACTCAAACTAAGTATTAACACCCCTAAATAAATTAATAAATCTTAGCAATATAAATTTGTAGATGCTCGATCTGTAAACAAATGCCCAATGCTGTTACTGCAGCAATTACATCAAGGGAACTGAATTATGGACATGAATCTAACAGCCTATCACAGAAGGAGATGTAAAACTGAAATATGGATCTGAATCTAACAGACTATCATAGAAGGATAAAATAACGATGTAATCCCCCTTGTCCCTTCTAAATCCTAACATGTTTCATCCTTGTTGGTATGCTCCAAGTACTCTATTTTTCTAACTAAAAGGTAACCCAATAATTGCAATTCTTTTATAAGGAAAAAAATAAAAATTAAAAGGATAGGGAAAGGGAAACCAAAACTCTGCCTATATTAAACTCTTCTTGCACGGTTTAGTATAGCTTGGTCCCAAGCCCGAGTAAAAGAGGTTTGTGATAGGCTCGGCGAGCCAACGTAAAAAACCCAGTTATCTCTATGGAAATGAAACCCAGGGAAAGGGAGACCAAGATAACATACCATTCATACGCCAGAGCTTGACTTGACGATCATCAGCACATGAAACAATCAAAGGCAAAGAAGGATGGAACGAGGCCCAGTTAACACCCCGATCATGCCCCTCGAGAACGTACTTCACAACTGCATCAACTCCTCCAAACAAATCAGAGTTCATCTGGGTGAGCCTGAGAATATCGTCAGCAGGTGACACTGTCTTCTTCCTAAGAGCACCAATGTCCCAGACCCGCACAGTTTGGTCGAGGGAGGCTGAGACGACCAAATCCTCCTTGGGGTGAAAGGTGGCACACATGACATAGTGGTTGTGGCCAGTTAGGACAGAGATACAGTTGCGTGACTGCCAATTCCAGATACGAATGGTCTGGTCATCACTGGCACTGACAATCCAAGGGTACTCATCGTGGAACTGCACAGTTCGAATGTAGTCAAGGTGGCCCAGGAGAGTGAAGAGGCACCGGTGTGTCTTGTAATTCCATACCTTGATTTTGTAGTCATCACCTGTCAAATACAGCAGAAGAATTATGTGTTTGCTTGTTCAGATACTATTGCAAACAGTGAAGATAATTATTATAAAGCCTTCTGTGAAATTTGATTGAGTTTGGTTTAGTTAAGGCCTGTCTCGAGTAAAACATCCTCCTATGAGTTAAAACTAGAAAGATTATGATACACAGAATAGCAAATGGGATTTAAGAAAATATCACTTATAAAAATATTTTCAATAGGTAGAAGTATTATATAATTTACATTTTAACTATTCAGCGAAGTGTTTAGAATGACAGGTAAAGATATAAATACAAATTACTACTCTTCAAAAACAGATAATGAAATACCATTGTTCCAAATAAAGACGGCAAACATGCACACTACATTTCAAATTTAGATATCATTCAACCTATAACTTTATAATTGAGATGTTAGATCCGAACAACCCAGGCTTACGCTTGCAAAACAACAAAACTGAAGATCTACACCGTGCAAATCTCTATGGCGTCATATTTAGACCTAAGTACACAAACTACAAAAGCATTTCACTCCAGATCTACACAAGCACAGATCAAAATTTCCAATATCAAATCGAGATAAATAGATTTACCTCCAGACACGAACAGTGGTTGCGATTTGTGGAAGTGGACGCCGCGCACGGGTCCTTCATGCTCGTCAAATCGATCGATAAGGGTTCCCATCCTGTAGTCCCATAGCTGGATCACGCCACTGTGCAAACTCGCAAGGATCCATGGCCTCTTGCTGTGGAAGCTGAGACCCTTGACGCGATTGCTCTTCGTCTCGAATTTCGTCAGCATCTGAAAACCCTACCCTAGCGTTTATGAAAGAGATGTAAAAGGATTGAAATGAAGAGAAAAGAGAAATCCGAATCGGAGAAAGTGATTCGGGGCTTTGATTAGAGCATGGATCTGAGAAAAGGGAAGAGAGAGAGAGAGAGAGAGAGAGAGAGGAAAGAATCGTGGGGGTTTGATTTAGTGCTGACCTCAATGGATGTCAGATCTGGGTATTAATAGGGTAGGAATAGATGATCTCGACCGTTGACACACGCCGATAGAAGAGATCTCAACCGTTAAGTACCCCACTGATTTTCGGCGGTCAAACTTAATAGTAAAGTAATTGTTCAGAAAAAAAAAAAAACTTTTTGGTAAAGTATAATGCTTTTTCTTTTGGGCAAATGAATTGGCTGATAGTTTCTTGTATGTAAGCTGTTGATTTGACGAAAGGGAGGAAGAAAGTGCCATTTATGACCGTTCGATTGGATATCAAGGAAACGATATACGAGTTAGAAACCGGACGCACCTGGTTCATGGGTTGTGAGTTGTGACTCTGGTCTTCAAATTTTGCAGTGTCATATACTCATATTCAGTTATTTAATGTATTATTATATTTTTATGTTTCAATTATGAGATGTATTATTTTGAAAATATAAACTTATTTGACAAATACGATAAAATTGATGAAACGGTTAAACAATTACGGCCAATTGAAATTGGTTTGCTGAAAAGTTATGAATCCTTAATTTTTAAAAGGTGCAGTAATCTTCACCATTTCACCAGCTTCCATTTTTCTCAAACTCATACAAAGGATAACTGATGATATATGACTATCAGCTGATCTGATCACCATCTCCTTGCTTAACAAGGTGTAATAAAGATGAATGATTATGATTCAAATTTGATTTAAAATATCTGTCCACCATAGAATTATCCAATAAAATTCATTGAAAATTACTTTTTAAATTTAAATACTAATAATGTGTTAGTAATGAAGTATGGTCATTGGTAGGGTTGTCAAACGTGGTCAAAACCCACGAAATAGCATTTTACAGTTGTCGTTCCGTTTGAAAAACGATACAAAAACAACATGTCATTTACCATTCTGTTTATTAAACGAAACATATTTATGTTCCATTAATCGTTCCACTTACTATTTTCTATTGAAATAAGCAATTTTAGTGTTTCATTTCCTGTATAACCAACTGTGTAACGTACCATTTCGTTTAAAAAATAATATAATTTTTTATACCACTTACCGTTCTATTTAGGTTAAATGAAACATCATAACGGTAAGTGGCATAACGTTGACAACCCTAGTCATTGGTCAAGGTATGATTCTTCGGCGTGCCATAGCCCATAAGATATATACAGATCTTGGGCCACTCTTGAAGTCTTGATGGGCTTGTAAGAAGAGATTATGGGCTTAGATTTATTTATTTATTATTATTATTTTTGCGACGACGCTTAGATTTTATTTTTCTCGTGGAAGATTTAGGCCAGCTTACTTGTGAATACTGAATAGTGTATTGAACTATTGATTCGTACGAGGGGAAATAAAATATTGAGAATGATTTATTGAGCTCTCAGGAAAAGGCTCGTTGGAGTCATCAAGATCTGCCACTTGTAAAATGCCGGTAACCAAAGTACCGACTGTTCTTTATTTAAATTTAATTTTGGTTTTTAATTTGTTATGTTACCACTTTTTACCATTTCATTGTCAATCTTTGAATTGTTTATGTACATACTATACAAAATTTCTATTTACAAGTATTAACTCTAAATTTACAAATTCCAATCATACATTGACAAGTACTGACTAGATTTACTTGAAGCTTCAATTCTGCATTGGATGAGAATATCAATAAACTTTTTGCCTTGCTCAATCTAGATGTCAAAGTGATAATTCCAATAATTTAAATCACTTTCAGATATTGTTCCTATGACAACGGCGGGATAAATCTTAGGAGAAGGGGGAGAGGGAGGGAGAGAGGGGGCCGGGGTCCTTTGAAAGCTTCACTTCTCCATATGTCTCTTGCGTACTAATTAAATAAAATATCCAATGATTGTGTAATTAGCATAAATTAGAGTTTGCTAATTTAGTCCACTAAAACTCTCTGATTTGACATTAGAAGGACTCTTTTTACAATCTGTATTTATCAGAGGGAACGGATGGTAAATAATGGAAGGGAAGTAAAATTACGTACGTACAATTGCTGAAGGAAACCATTTTTCTCCATAATTTTACTTCTTAATTTCTTATATAAAAAAATCTCCTTCGAAGTGTAATAGAGAAAAGTAATTGCAGTCTTTTCCTTGGACATCAATGCCCTCCAAATTGTGGCGCGATTTTTATAATCTCCAAAATCATCATTGGAGATTTCTTTCAATTTTATATACAACATATTCCTTCGTGTTGCTAAATTGCTTGATTCTTCCCTGCGCTAGTTTTTTTTTTCTCCTTCTTTTTGGCTGGTTTTCAGTATTTACCATAATACAATTGCATGCATTAAAATTTATTATACAATATGAATTTGATGGAATAGGTTAAAGAGTTCAAGGATTTTAGGATATAATGGACAATTGTTGCTAATTTATATAGTTTTACTTTCAATATATTGGATAATTTAATACTGTTTGGTTCATATGAGCGGAATCGTTAGGGGGGGGGGGGGGGGGAATATTGGAAGGAAAGGGATGGGATGAAATGAGTAGGAAAATTATTTAATATATGTCTGTTTGGATAACCAATGAAAGGGAAAGGAAATAATTTTTTTTTCCCTTTCCATTTTTCTGTTTGGATGATCTATTTGAATAGAAGTAAATTTTTTTTTTAGATAAATCGGGATCCCAACTTATTTTTTAAATTAAATTTCAATAAATGACCTCTAGTAGGGTTTCGAACTTGCTACCTTTTACTTAAGATGCATTGGTTAAATTGCTAAAAATTTAATTAATATAAATTGCTAAAAATTTAAAATTACAAAAGCAAGTACTATCAAAATCCAAGAATGCCAAATTAACTAACAAAATTAAAATTCTCATATAGCAACAACTTCAGATAAAATAAGGAAAAAAGACATTGTTTATTATTTATTACAATGAAACAAAACTACGAAGACACTGATAAAACTATTGAATTACTGAACTTGGACAATAGAGCGTTCACAGGTATCACAGCACTAGAATTTCTTGATGACCGATCAACAGACACCTTTCCAATTGGTCCAATGATAACTGGTCCTGCTTAAAATGCCATCAAATTAAAGTCTTTAAGAGGAAGAAATTTTCTTGGTTCGCCTTCCTTTCCATTACATTATGTCCTTCGGTCGTGAAGCAAGAAAATAGAAAACGGCAAGTTAAATTTATGACTTTTTTTTCATTCCATAATTTCTCTTCTTTTGAAATTAGGTTTGTGGAGCACTGCTTAAGAAAACTTTGCTAGTAACCGGAATCGGGGGTGATAAGAATCATTCCCAAGATCCATCATCTCCATCATCCTCAGTGGGAACACATTTTAGTTTTTTCTATTTTTAAAATATTTTGGTCCCCACTATTTTTCTCCCTCCCATCCCAGTAGGAACACAAGTCAATCTCAATTTACACTCACTTTCAGACAAAAATTACTTATATTAACTACAACAGCTACATAAATAACTTCAACAGTTATATATATTAACTTCAACAGTTACATATATAACATATTAACTTCAATAGTTACATATATAACTTCAATAGTTGCATATATAACTTCAACAGTTATATATATTAACTTCAATATGGAAAATTTCTATTAACTAATTGTATATGGTAGGAAGCCAATGAGTGTTCCATGACCCATTAACTTTAAAATTTTTACAATTTTAGTTTATATTTACAAAAACATTCACTATCCATGCGGATTTGTCTTTCTTGTGTGGTGTAAATAGATAAATGTGAAAGCAAGCGATGAAGTTCTGGTGCTGGTGCAGAACTTCAATGTGTTACGCAAACCTATCTTAGTTAGGAGAAAAGAAGTTATTGGAACAATCCGTGAATTCTTGTCAACTGCGGTAAATGCTTCTCATCTTCATTCGTTCATTAAAAAGATATATAATATATATAATTATTTAATAAAAACAAAATATATATTAATTACAACAGCTACATAAATAACTTCAACAGTTATATATGTTAACTTCAACGGTTACATATATAACATATTAACTTCAATAGTTACATATATAACTTCAATAGTTAAATATATAACTTCAACAGTTATATATATTAACTTCAATAGAAAAAATAGAAGAGAGATAAATAGTGGGGACCAAAATAGGAAAGGATGAGAAGAAGAAAAACAGTGAGGACCAAAAATAGAAAGGATGGGAGGGAGAACAATTCCGAATAAATTCACCAAAATAGTGGGGACCAAAAATGTGTGTTCACACTGGGGATGATGGAGGATGATGGAATCTAGAGGATGGTCTTAAGCAATTTCGGTTGTCCCCACTGTTTCTCTTCTTCTCATTTTTTCCTATTTTGGTTCCCACTATTTTTCTCTCTCTCATTTTTTCTATTTTTGGTCCTCACTGTTTTTCTTAATAGTTTATATATATAACTGTTGAAGTTATATGTAACTGTTGAAGTTAATATATATAACTGTTGAAGTTATATATGTACTGTTGAAATTATATATGTAACAGTTTAGGTTATTATGTTATATATGTAACTGTTGAAGTTAATATATATAACTGTTGAAGTTAATATATATAACTGTTGAAGTTATATATGTAACTATTGAAGTTAATATGTTATATATGTAACCGTTGAAGTTAATATATATAACTGTTGAAGTTATTTATATCGCTGTTGTAGTTAATATAAGTAATTGTTGTCCCAAATATATTGGAGATTGACTTGTGTTCCCACTGGAATAGGAGGGAGAAAAATAGTGGGGACAAAAAATATTCTAAAAATAGAAAAAACTAAAATGTGTTCCCACTGAAAATGATGGGGATGATGGATCTTGGGGATGATCCTTATCACCCCCGGCTAGTAACTAGTCTAGTATATATATAAATAACTGCCTCCTAAAAATTTTGGACAAATTCCACCACAACGAGCGCCATAGTGAAATATTTAAATAAATATTACCATGAAAGTTCGAGAGGGTTGTCGATAAACTTATGTATTGTGTGAAACATTGCTAATAAATCACAAATTATTAGGATTTCAATCCTGTAACCTCTAAATTTCCAATGGTATAAAGAGGTCGATGATCTGTCCCGGATAGATCATATTGCTGATCACCATATTTGTCCATGTCGGTGCAAATTGGAGCTGGTATAGATGTAACACACGTGCAAGTGCTAGCATGAATACAGGAAATGCCAAGTTGTATGAAAGGAACTGTATAAAAATGGGTCATGTAAACTACAAAATTATTTGTGGGCTCCTCTCCATCATGCGTCCTTTTTTCCATTTTCTTGATTTGTTTGAGAGTCCCACTCCTTTAAAACTAAAAGTGATGGTTGAACTCTCCACCAAAAATATAACACAATTTATATCATCCCGGCCGGTCCCGTACGGATCACGAACAAATATTTGCAGACAGACAGTTTAATGAAAAAATGCTTTAGGTGTCTCTTCCTTAAATACATGTTGGATTGTTACCTTTTAGTCAGCTAACAAAATCTGAAGAGATTAGGCATATTGATTGACAAGTTTAATGAGATCAGTGGAATTGAGAATAGAATGAAAGATATATTGATTTATTTTGTTATGCTGTATAACGTACGCTCTACACATCACTGTATTCATTTTTGTACCAATATAAATAGACATTTATAAGAACTCTTATGTCCTGATCTAATAACATGTTGGCTACATGATCTCGGCCAAATTATTCATTGAGTTAATTAAACAATTTACATGCATGTTATAAATTTACCAAGTTAATGAAATCTCTCTCTCTACCCCCGCCGCCCCCACCCCCCACCCCACCCCTCATACCGCAAAAGATAAGTTGTAGGGGACCATGCAAGCATCTTGTTACTTGATCCGTGCATGCCTACAATGCATATATGGGACGTGTTTTGAATATCTCACGGAACAAGAAATAATTCTTATTCGAACAAGTCCTTAATCGTTGCTCTTACAAAATAATGGCTCCGTTTGGATGGCTTCTTCCCGGAATAAGGAATAAGGAATAACCATTTTTTACCAATAAATTTATTTCTAACCATCCAAACTCTTCACAAAAGTTACACACTTCCCAATAAATTTACCCCTTCCCAATAAATTTCTTCCATTCTTCCTTCTTCCTATCTTATTCTCAATGCATCCAAACGGAGCCAATGAGTGGGAAAAATAATTTTATAAATTAGTTTCTTATCTTTACAATGTTGGATACAACCGTTGGTCAATTTCTATCTATACAAATTACTATACATATCCTAATAAATTACATATATTTCTTTCTATACATGACTATAGCGTTAGCTTGATGATTTTGTTTATTACGTTGAGCTGGATTGACTGACATTCCCATATGTGACAGATATTTTCTCAATAGTTCTCTTTTTTTTTCTCAGAAAATGATGAACTAGAATAAAAGAATCGAATTGGCACTTATTCATTAGTCGTTTGATTTCACACGAAAAAAACCTATTTACGAATAGGCTTATTCGCAACCAAACCAAACACGCCCCGATGAGTACGTATGTTCGTTCTTCTGTTGCACAGAATAAATTAGGTCAATTTAGTTTCGTTATCCTGCGGGTGTAGAATAAAATAAAAATAACGTTTAGCTAGCAGAACTAAACAATTTTGACCTCGTTTGGATAAGGCAAGTATATAGTGCGCTTCAGATTCCATTTGGATAAGGCAAGAGTGTGCTTCAGCCTTCAGACGTGCTGTTCACAACTGCTTGTTGTTTCTTTGTTCCGGCAACTATATATCATCAAATTGTATATAACCTGCTGGTTGTTTCTTCGATCCTAAGTGCTCAACCAATATTAAATGGCGCAAAGACAAAAAAAAAAAAAAAAACTCTAGGCCTAGGGTGCTAGCTACATGATGCTAAATATAATTGGAAATTCGTCAAAGATCCTATATAAAGAGGGATAATAGAACTATAGAAGTATCTTTATATATATCTACTCAAAATGATAGAAAGGAAAAATTAAAAGTAACATTCCAAAGAGGGATATATAGGTTACTATTGATAATATTAACTGTATATACTATATTCACAGAATCATAACTTATGTCAAAATTTTAGAACTAAAATTTTGGATATGTGCTTCATCAAATAGGTCAATTGCCCATTAAAATTCAATGTATGTAACTTGACACTACGCCAGAAATGATTTTTAGCACCGCCACAATAACACCAGTTTTTTGAAAATCCGGTTGTAAAAATATCCCGTGGCATTTTTGTAATTGTCAGATTTTTTATTAAGACCGATTTTTATAAAAAACCGTTCCTATTAAGTTCCAAAAAATCAACCTGAAAATCATTTTTTTAATAGCACCGGTTTTTATAAAAAACCAGTCTTAAAGATTACTATATTAAGACCGGTGCTATTAAAAACTGAATTTTTCTTTTTTCCCGCTAACTTTTTAAAATCGGTTTTTTATAAAAAACCGGTGTTAATATAGTAATCTTTAAGACTGATTTCTTATAAAAACTGATGCTAAAAGAAATTGAAATTTTTTTTCCAGTTAACTTTTTAAAACTGGTTATTTATAAAAAAACCGGTGTTAAAAGATTAATTTTTAGGACCGGTTTTTTATAAAAAACCAGTTCTAAAAGAAACTGAATTTTTTTTCCATTATCTTTTTAAGACCTGTTTTTTTTTTTATAAAAAACCGGTCTTAAAAATTATCATCATATTTAATAAAGACTTCCGCTCTCTCTCTCTCTCATTGTTCATAGCCGCCATATATGCATTTATATAGATCTCTAAAAATCGAAATTTTTTTCTTTTCTAAAACCTCCACAAAAAAATAGCTAAAAATCCCAAAAATTTTTGAAAAATTAAAAAATCAAGAGAGAAAGCAAAGGAGATCATAGAGGATTTAAAAAAATTCGTAGGTATATTCCATATTTTTTCTGAACTTTATTTATGGTTAATTAATTTTGCAATTTTAGTTTTTTATTGATTTTTTTTTCATTTGATAATGAATATAAAAAGGAAGAAGAAGATGAAGAGTTCGGAAGATCGATAAGATTATTCTATCGTAGTGGAAGAGAAGACAATTTCGGTAATTTTCTATTTTAACGCTCTTTAATTTCAATTTTTTGTGCATATATAGATATATAATTTGGCATTAATTTGCATATATTAGTTTTATTGTCATATAGGACCAAATTGCCGGAATTTGTACTATTTTAGGTCGTGCCTGTCCGAGATTAATCCATTAGGGATTAATCTCGGACAGTACTCCCGGTCGGGAGTACTGCTCTTTGGATACTATCTTGTCTCATTTAGGATAGCGAGTTGCATGTTAGATCGATGCAATTTGTTGTCTGAGAAAAATTCGACGGCATTTCTCCTTATGTTTCCCACGGATACGTACGCACGAGCAATGATGTGATGGCGTATTCAGGGAACATAAGGAGAATTGCTGCCGAATTTTTCTCAGACAACAAATTGCATCGATCTAACGTACGCTCGCTAATGAGACAAGAGTATCCAAAGAGCGGGCTAGGATGGTAACCAGACCAAAAACCTAATGTAATGCATTGAACCTATAAATCCAAACTTTGACTTTTGAATAAATATTTTCTTTCTATACAGATGGATCCGAGTGAGAAGTATATGTATGAATATTCAAAGATATCAGGTGAATTTGTTGGAGTTGTTGAAGAGTTCTTAAAATGTGCAGAAGAAGATAGAAAGTTGACCGGAAAATCCAGGATTCTATGTCCCTGTAAACGGTGTGTTAACTTGCAGAGACATGATAGTATAAAAATTAGATCACATTTGATTGAGCGTGGATGGATGACAACACCTAAATACCTCCAATGGGTTTTGCACGGGAAAAAGTTGGAAGATCGTTCAAATGTTGGGACTAGCGCAATGAAAATGTATCTGTGGATGAAAATGTATTTGTAGATGATAATTGGGGGACTGATGTAAGGGATGAGGTATTTGTAGATGAAAATGTAAGTCAAGACCAATATTGTGAAAATGATAATAGAGGAAATGGCTTTGATGAGATGATGAATGAAATACCAGATGGTTTTATTGATGAGGTTCCAGATATTTTTCCAAAATTGGATGAAAACGCTCATATACCATTATATCCCTGTTGTAATCAGGATAAATTTTCAAAAATTAAAACGGTTTTTAAACTTTAAAACCTGAAAGCCAAGAATAATTGGAGCGATAAAAGTTTCACATCTTTGCTTGGTCTTTTACGGGAAATGCTTCCAGCAGAAAATACATTGTCGGATACATGTTATAAGGCCAAAAAGTTACTATGTCCTTTGAATATGGAAGTAATGAAGATTGCAGCATGTCCGAATGATTGCATATTATTTCGGAACGAGTACGAGAATCTTAATAAATGTCCAGTGTGTAATGCATCACGGTACAAACTAAGGGACGATGATTTGGAAGATGATGAAGATACTTGTAAAAAAGGCCAGCTGCTAAAACATTGTGGTATATGCCGATAATACCAAGGTTCGAGCGTCTCTTCAATAATTCAAGAGATGCTAAACTATTAAGGTGGCATGCAGAAGACAGAAAGAAAGATAGAATGCTCAGACATCCTGCGGACTCGCCCCAGTGGATGAACATAAATAGTAATTTCAATGATTTTGGTAGTGAACCTAGGAATTTGAGATTGGAACTATGCACGGATGGTATGAATCCTTACGGTCTCATGAGCAGCAATCGCAGTGTATGACCAGTTTTATTGGTTATTTACAACCTTCCTTCCTGGTTGTGCATGAAAAGAAGATATCTGATGATGCCATTATTGATTTTCGGTCCAAAACAACCAGGCAATGATATAGATGTGCACTTAGTCCCGTTAATAGAAGACCTTGATAAGTTGTGGAAGGACGGGGTGAAGTTATTCGATGCTTTTTCAAAAAATTATTTCAACCTACGGGCGATGATATTTTGCACGATTAATGATTTTTCCGTGTACGGAAACTTGTCAGGTTATAGGAACAAAGGAGATAAGGCATGTCCTATTTGTCAAGAAGAAACACATTCTGTATGGTTATCTAATTGTAGAAAGAATGTCTATTTGGGACATCGTAGGTTCCTTAACCGTCATCACCCATACCGCCAGACTGATTACAAAACCAAATTTGATGGCAAAACCGAAACTCGAAGGGCACCGATACCAAAAAGCGAAAGACAGATGTACGAAGAGGTGAAGGAACTTAAAATCAAATTGGGTAAACCATTTGCGAAGAAAATTCCGGATGGCAACTGGAAGAAAAAGTCTATATTTTGGGATCTTGAATACTGGGCTTATTTGGATGTTAGGCATTGTTTGGATGCGATTCACATCATAAAGAATATCTGTGAATCTTTGATTGCTTTGATTTTAAATAACCAAGGAAAAGTAGACAATGCTAATGTGAGAAAAGATATGGTCGAAATGGGGATACGAATTGACCTAGCCGCAAAGCCAGATACCAGTAAGAAACGAGATTGGTTACCTGATGCAGTTTATACTCTGTCAAGAAAAGAGAAGCTTAGTTTATTGTTGTGCTTGAAGTCTATTAAGGTTCCAACTGGTTATGCCTCTAATATCTCAAGGAAGGTATCAATCAAGGATATGAAATTGATTGGAATGAAATCACATGATTATCACGTGTTGTTGACCCAGTTGCTACCGATTGCAATTCGAGGATGTTTTAAGGAAAAGGTTCGAAACTCCATTATTAAGTTGTATTATTTCTTCAATGAAATTTGCTCCAAAGTGATTGATCCTGAAAAACTGACTAAGCTAGAAACTGATGCGTATCAGACCATATGCGAGCTAGAAATGCACTTTCCCCCATCATTCTTTGTTATAATGGTGCATTTGACCGTTCATTTAGTCAGGGAGATTAAGTGGTGTGGTCCGATATTTTTGAGGTACATGTACCCTTTTGAAAGAGCAATGGGACAATTGAAAAGGTTAGTCCGAAGCAGATCTCGACCCGAAGGAAGCATAGTCGAAGGATATGTGGTCAAAGAGGTTATTGATTTCTATACATATTATGTAGATGGATTAACACCTATTGACCTGCCGATGAATCGGCACGAAGGTAGACTCCTAGGAAAAGGTATACTTGGTTTCAAAATAATTACATTGGACCTTGAAAAGAGAGAAAAAGAACATCTTAAAATTTTACAACAAGTCGCCGTTGTGGCTCCTTATTTGGATCAACATATAGCAGAGTTGCGAGAACAAAATCCTCAAAAAGGTGAAAATTGGATCACCAATGAGCACAACATACAGTTTGTAAATTGGTTCAGAAAGAAAGTGCAATTATCCCCGTCTGATAATGAAACTGTGAAATACTTTGCAAATGGTC
The DNA here is from genome assembly GCA_028095005.1 of Rhynchospora pubera. Taxonomy (NCBI): domain Eukaryota; kingdom Viridiplantae; phylum Streptophyta; class Magnoliopsida; order Poales; family Cyperaceae; genus Rhynchospora; species Rhynchospora pubera. The sequence continues at coordinate 161,727,700 of CM051461.1, read as the reverse complement.
CCAATGCAAATGTATACACCTATCAAGGGTACGATTTGAATAGATTCACCTGGTATACAAAGAAACAAGATGGCAAAAGCACTGTACAAAATAGCGGAGTCACAATAGAAGCTATATCAAGTGATGGAAAGTCATCAGAGCCGTATTATGGGTGGATTGAAGAAATCTGGAAACTTGGTTATAATGCATTTGAGATACCTATGTTTGAATGTAAATGGATTCTCAATAGTGGAGTAAAAAAATAAAAGAATTATGGAATAACAACCGTTGATTTCAAAAAGTTAGGATATGCATATGACCCTTTCATACTTGCAAACAAACAAGCAATGCAAGTTTTTTATATCGTTGTACAGCCGACATCTCACGACATGTCGTTCTTCCGGGAAAAAGGCGCATTGTGGGCGTTGAAGATGTCGTTGACGAAGAAGAATATGATCAATTTGATGAAATAGCATCATTCTCCACAAGTAAAATATTATAATAAATATAATTAATCAATTAATTATTATATTAATTTGTGAATTAATTTGGTACCTACATTAATTATTTTTTTATATATTCTATACACAGGTATCGATGCAACACCGCTACCAGTTGAAGAGTTAGCAACAAATGTGCGTGTCGATCGCAGAGAAGCAGGCGTGTGGTAACCCGACCAAAATCTTCAAGGAATAAAAAAAATTGAGTTATATATGTACTAGTAGTAAATTTAATTTCAATTGTAAAAATATTTAAGTAATGTGAATTTTTCTACTAAGAATATTTATTTTTTGAAATGTTACGACCTATTTTGTATTATTTTAAATTATAAATGGTAGTAAAGAAAACAACAAAAATGTTCGTATTTTTTTACTATTAAGATCGATTTTTAAGTAAAAAACCGGTCTTAATAATCAAACAGAATTTTTAATTTTTAATTCATTTATTTATAAAAAAGGAGAACAAAATAATAAAAATAGTTTTTAAAAATAAATTAAAAATAGGACACTAATACTAACAAAATAAAAATTCATTTCAATTATTAAGACTGGTTTTCAAGTCAAAAACTGATCTTAATAATCAATCATATTTTAAAAATAAATAAAAAAAGGAGGTCTTAAAAATATATAATTTTTATATATAGTACATATAAAAATGCATCAGATTTAAAAACAGAAGGTCTTAAAAATAAAACAGAAATTTTAAAAAAATTTCTATTTAAAATATATTTGCATGCATGCATAAAAATATATATAATTTTTATATATAGTACATATATAAATGCATCAGATTTAAAAACAGAAGGTCTTAAAAATAAAACAGAAATTTTAAAAAAAATTCTATTTAAAATATATTTGCATGCATGCATGAAAATATATATAATTTTTATATATACTACATATATAAATGCATTAGATTTAAAAACAGAAGGTCTTAAAAATAAAATAGAAATTAAAAAAATTTTCCATTTAAAATATATTTGCATGCATGCATGAAAATATATATAATTTTTATGTATATAATTGATTTGAGAATTTGAGAATTGAATTGAGAATTGCTTGAGAATTGAATTGAGAATTGCTTGAGAATTGCTTGAGAATTTAATTGAGAATTGCTTGATTGGTGATTAATGGAATTTGGGACTGTTGTGCTTTAGTTTTAGGAATTAATATGCATAATTTGGGACTAATTTGGGGCAATTTAGAAAATAATTATTAGAAATGTGATATGCAAATTTTAGAAATGCGGGGACTAATATGCAAATGTCAATTACAATTGATTATTGAAAATATGCTTGAACTGTGTTAGGAATAGGTGTGCATGTTATTACTTGATAATTTAGAATTTTATTTAATTAGATATATATATATATATATATATATATATATATATATATATATATATGCAATGTGTAATTTATTTAAAATGAAAATTAGATAGAGAAGGATCAAAATAATAATAAGGTGGGGGAGGAAACATTCAAGGTGGAGGAGGGAACACCTAATGTGGTAGCAAAAAGGGTCCCGTTATACGGACCTCCGAAGAGAAGGGTCGTCTCGGCTGTACGTCGTCTCCCTCCAGGCTGTGGCAGGAGCCCTGATTTTAGTATAGGGGTTAAAATAGATGAGGGTTCTAGTGAGAATAAGGAGGTTAAGATAGAGGAGAAAAATTAAAGTTTAATTGTGCTAGAATAATGGAATTTATCTATTTTATTTTCTATGAACTTTAATTTGTAATTTGAACTTCATATCTAGGATTAATGTTATTGTATGAATTTATATTTTATCCTTTTTAATTATTTATCTAAATTTTTATGTATGAATTTATGTTTTATCTGTGTTTTAATGCATAATCTACATTATTGTGTAAGAATTAATTATTTATTCATGTTTGAATATATTAATTATTTTGACGAACATTAATATATATTAAATATGGTGTTTTAATTAGGTAGTAATGGAGAAAGGAGAAGGAAGCAACCAAAAAGGAAAAAAGCCTATCGAACGAGTCTATGTTAGGTGCAATAAGCGTGCTAATCCAGTCTCTCAAAACCAGGCGTCTCAAAAGCAAGCCTCTCAGAATCAAGGGCAACCAAAACCAAGCCTCTCAAAACATGAAGATGCTGCACTTTTCTTTAAGTTTTTGATTGACAAGCTTGTGGTATCGTACACAGAGATTAGAGAAGAAGTCAATGATGAAAAGAAGTCTGATGATGAAGAGCAGTTTTAGGATTTACTATTAGGGTTTCTTATTGAACTTAATGTTTATGTTTATGTTAATGTATTATGTTATTTGAGATTGAACTGAATGTTTATGTTATTTGAGATTGAACTTGTCGTTTATTTGATGTTGACATGTTCCGTACTTATGTTTGATTATAAATTAAACGTGAATGTTTTGCACTTTAATGTTTCAATTGTGTTAAATTGTTAATGTAAATTGTGCTATATAATTCTGAAATTTGCAGTCATGTTGAATTCGGATGAGTATCCCCACTTGGATGAGAATGATGATCATGAGTTGAATGAGGACGAGGATTTGATGGTAAATCAGGAAAGTCAGAATGTTAGCAGAAGGGGAAAAAGATCAACGACGAAATGTTTAAAGACGACAAAAAAGATAGCTGCTAACATACCATTGGAGATCACCTTCAACGAGAAAGGCCAGCCTTGCGGTGACAATGCAATTAAATTTAATCGATATTTGACAAACAAAATAAAAAACTTGGTTAAAATCAAGTACAAATTATAAGAATTAATGTATATAAATGATACTTATATAAATTTGGATGTGAATTGATCATTAATTGGTTTTAATGCAGTTATAAGACTTGGCCGGCCGTGCCAAAATATGTGAAAAATGATTTGTACAATCATATAGCCAAGACATGGAATATCCCAGAAGACATTCCGATTTTAATAAAGAAGAAGATTCTAACAGCATGTTGCACTAGATGGAGGGCATGGAAAACCATCTTGGTAAGATATAACATATATTCTTTCTCATTGCAGCATAAAAAATTCATTGAAGATGCGAATGAAGGTGACCCGAAGCCATGGGATATTTTCAACATTTCAAAGGAAGAATGAGAACAATTCGAGGAACATCATAAAAGTGAGGACTTTAAGGTATGAAAGCAAACTTCGTACGAAAACACATTTCCTAACTTCTTTTTTCCATATACTTATCAGCAATTTGAATTTGATGATAGAAAAAGAGTCAAATAGGAAAAGAAAATGCCGCAAAGAAGGACATGCCACACACCCTCGGATCGGACGGTTACATAAGTGCAGAGAAGAAATGGAAGAAAGAGGATGTGGTAAAGAGTTCGAACTCGGCGATTACCATTGGTGATGATGACAGGTCTTACAGGTGGTGTAGGGCACGTGCCACAACGGATTCGGTGACGGGTGAACTTAGGGTAATAAATCCTAAGGCTTGTGAGATCCTTGACAAAGCGGTACGTGTGACAACACAAATAAATCAAACTTAGTTTCACATGTATTTGAAAAATTTGAAAATTTGAAATTTTTTTTGTGACAGGTTGCTCTAGTCAAGTCAGGTGAGGTTCAATCGGATCGTCAGAATGATGTCTTGACATCTGCGCTTGGGACTCAAGAGCATCCAGGATGGTTGAGAGGATACCCAATATATTCAGGCGTGAAGCAGGTGTATGGCAGGAGTACGAGGAAATCAAAGGGGCATAACCAAGAGGAAATTGATAAATTGGTGGACGAAGGAATACAACGGCGATTGCCGGAGGAAGTGAGCAAGCAAGTAGCCAAACAGGTTGAGGAAAGTTTATCGCGGTTGTTCTTGCTAGGGCAAATGTCGCAGAATGCAGATCCTCAAGGCCTTGCAAATCAATTCCTGGCCCTAATATTGAGGTATATTTCTCATCTTTACTTGAAAGTTTTTTTTATTTTTATTTCATTTAGGGTTTTGTCCATGTAAACTTCTTTTCTATGTTATTATAATTGCAGGAATCCACAGAAGCCTTGCTCGTCCTTCCATATGGATTTAGTCTGTTATATGTCGCGAGAGCTATGGTGTTTGCGCATTCGCACGTACATGTCACGGTACCCGTAGAATTAGTGGGTCCGGAGGAGGTTAAGGTTAGGGGTGCAAGAAAAGCCCGTAGCTCATAGCTCGTTCGTGTTCGACTCGAAGAAAACTCGCTAACAGCCCGTTCGTTTATAGCTCGAGCTATTAACGAGACGAGCTATTAAGCTCACGAGTTTTACCGACGAGTTCGAACAGCACCTAACTCGTTCATTAGTAACTCGACACATTAACGAGTTATGTGAACCGTACAATGAAAATACAAACTAATCCTATCCATCCATTAGTCCATTTATAATATGTAAACCCTCAGCGAAACCCTACCCGCCCTAACCCCAATTCTCATTTCTCAAATCCAATCCTTGTACTCATCGACAAGAGGTGACTCAGGCGATCCCCCCTCTTCGACAAAAGGCGACTCAGGCGATCCCCTTCTTCTGCGAGTCACAAGTTGCTCAGGCGACTCAGGCGACAACTTCTCCCCCCCTCTTCGGCGAGTCAGGCGACAACTCATCCCCCCTATTCTTCTCTCCTCTCCTCTACGATCTGCGCTGCTCCTCTCCGACTCTTCATTGTTCAAGTAATTTACCTTTCAATCGTTCCATTTTTTGCATTTGTGATGGAGTACTGGTGAAGTGGTGATTGGTGCCTAAATCGCTCACTTTGAGGGACTAAACTGGAGCCTAAATCAGTTCAACTTCACTTTCACTGCGCCTTAATCACTCCTTTTTACGAGTTGGTAAGCTTCTTTCACTTTCACTGCGGCTAAATCGCTCCTTCTTACAATCTGATGAGTGATGACTGATATGTCTCCATGGCTGCATTCTTTAATATTTTTTTCAACCTTCTTTTTCAGAAATCTTCTCTGACACTGTCAACTTCTCTTTCTCCGTTGTCAATATGTTATTTCATTTTAGGTGAATTTTCCTTTTTATTGTGAATTTTGACTGTTTAGTACAAGATGCTTTAGTACAACTATACAAGATGCTTTACTGTTTAGCACAAGATGAAATTAGGAGTAAAAGATGCTTTACTGTTTAGTACAAGATGAATTTTGACCCACCTAAAAATTTCTTATGTCGCTTTACTGTTGTTTATTATTGTATATTTTTCAGGTCTTTCAAATTCTGATGCAGTTCCTTCAAGTTCATCACAGCCAAACAACAATAATTTTTGGCGATATTTGGAGTCCACTTGGGTTGAAGAACCACCAGTTGCTGATCTTGACAACTATTTGAAAGAATCAGTGTTTCAACATAGATCCTTCAGCCCATTTGATGTCTTGCAATGGTGGAAGACAAATGCTGTAAGGTATCCAATTTTAAGCAAACTAGCAAAAGATGTACTTTGCATTCCAATCACAATTGTTTCCTCTGAGTCGACATTTAGTGCCGGTGATAGAATTCTAGATGATTACAGATCCTCTCTTAAAGAAGAGGTGGTTGAGAGTCTAGTTTGCGGTGGCGATTGGATAAGAGCAAATACAAGGGCTGAAATGCGAACTATAGAAGTAAGTCATACTATATCAATTTAACTCATTCTTGCATTCTTTTTTTTATATTATATACTAATACTTGAATAAATTGATATTTCTTTCAGCATACTGCAAAGGCAGAAGAGGATCTGAGTATAAAAATACCAATGAGCAAATTAACTATCAATTGAAGGCAAGTTCTCAACTTCTCATATTATATCTTTTTTCATTTGATGCAATAATATGATATCTGACTATAAACGAAATGGCAACCTGAAGGATTTAATTTAGTGTAGCAGTTAGTTTCTAATATATAATGGCAACTTGAAGGATGCAATTTAGTGTAGCAGTTAGTTTCTAATATATCTGACTATCAACCTGAAGGATGCAACCTGAAAACAGATATGTGACTTTACAAAGAAATTGTTGATATGTGAATTGATCTGATATAGCGAATTTGATTAAATATAGCAATCTAGAATTTTATGCAAGTATGGGATGAAGTGCAAGACATGAAGAATGGGATGAAGTGCTGGATTGAGACCTGTTATTTTTTGTTAATTTGAAACTTCAATTAGTAGCTTGGTCTGTATTAACTTATGATCTATGGATTTGTGATATGTTTTGAACTTGTATGAAACTTCATTAGGTGACTGAACTTGTGTAACACAAGTTGTGTTAACTTGTTTAACACAATTTATGTTGACTTCATTTGATCGTTTTTATGAATTTGTAGAACTTCATGGTTATGTTTTATGATGAACTTGTTTACAATCATTTTTTCTAGTTTAATTTTGAATTACTTGTTCTTTTGTTTTGTTTATGTAAATGTATATGAAATGCTTGAGGAATTCAATATTATTGATCTGTCACTCGTCAGAATTCAGAAAATTAACTTTAACAAGTCCTGTAGACGAGCTGGCTTGAACTCGTTGAGCTAGCTCGTTGCATAACGAGACGAGGTCAAGCTGACCTGACTAACTCGAGGCCCTTTATCAAGACGAGTCAGCTCGTTCGTGAATTTGACGAGACGAGGTCGAGATGAGGGTAACTCATTCGTAACTCGGCTTGTGAACAGCCCTAGTTAAGGTACAAGTCTTAGAAGTGTTTGATCATGCGAAGCAAGTGGTAGTGCCTTTTCCACCTCCCAATGCAGATGACCAGCTCGGGCTTCTGCAGGGTTCATTTCTAAGATGGGCGAGTAATCTTGTGGATTTCGATTTGTCAAAATTGGTAAATGTTATTGATATCGTTATTATTTGTGGGTATTTAGACCGTACTTAGCACTCAAATCATACTCAAACCATTCAATTATTTGATAAATTGCTATGATTTTCTAGGAATTGGCTCTACCGTCGTCTTTTCTCTTATTTTCAGATTTCTTGACGATTTCTAGTGGATTCTCGAATATTAGATGGATTTTTGGCACTTGGCATACGCTAGACAACTCATTCCTAGCACTTGGAGGCAACATCAAAGCTACTACTCGGACCAAATGGAGTTTTGCTCGGACTGAAGGCACGTTTATTGCATAAAATGAGAGTCTAAGGAAAGAAAATGGCTAAATATAGTCAACATGATTGTAGAGCTCAACCTAAGCTTTCCAACGGCTTTTAAATCACCTAAATCGGAGTCCGGACGAAGGAGATATGACCAAAATACAACAGATACTCAAAGTTGGAGTCTCAGTTCGACCCGAACTGAATCTGTTCGGTCCGAACTGAGGCTATTTGGTCCGAACTGAGCTGTTTTGACCCGAATTAGCCCTGTCCAGTCCGAACCGAGAGCCTCCATGGCATATTTGGAAGGGTTTTCATGTATGGAAACTCGATATTTTGGTATGTTTTCTTGCCATAGCGCCCCAGCCTCCTTTCTAAGCCAGAAGACCATTATATATACGCCCCAAGGCCTGAAGGAAAGGCATTCTACCATTCATACCACAATTTCACCTTCCTTAGGTGATTCCACCATTGATTTCATTGAGCAACCAGATTCTTGAGGCGACGGCAGCAAGGAGAAGGTTGGAGACACGCGTTGCAACACCCCATTGCCTTCGAAGATTGAAGATCGAGCATAGAAGGACAACTTGGTTTATTCTTCCTATGTCCTTATCTCTAATTTTCATGGGCTTGTATCTTGTGATTTCTTCTCTTTGTATTGTTTGTTTTGATACTATGTTAGGCTAAATATATGTTGTCTTAGGGTATGGATGTAGTTTAGGTTTAGTTTGATGTTATGACTTGATATGACTTGATGTTCGGCTTTATGATCTATTTATTGAGTAGTATTTTAATTGCTTGTTTAATTCCCTTATTTTGACCTGATTTACTTCTAAATAAAGGCCTGTTTAGTTAACTTACAAGGTTAGGTTAAACAATTAGGATTAAATTAAGTACTTGGGATAAGTTGAAGATTCGAAAGAGGAGATTAGCTAGCACTGAAAGGTGTAGTTTCTAAGTTGGCTGAAAGGAAACTTAGATATGCCTAAGAAAATAAATAAATAAGACATATGTTAATTAAAATACCGACATGAAAGTTTAGGTTTAATTGGTCTATGTGGGCAAAGTAGAGACCTGTACTAATTTCTAGTCCAAAAGACGACAATTGAGGATTAGGTAATGTAGCTATAGCCGATCTGAGCCCTTCATAAAGTTAAAACTCAAGTTGTATGGTCATAACTCAACATACCAGCCTCTGTTCGGACCGAACAAGTCGTGTTCAAACCGAACTGACGACCTATGCTTAGATTTGTTGTTATTTAACGCGACAGCGAGCGATCCAGCAAATCGAGGGCTAAACCTAAGTGAATCCTGACCCCTAAGACGCCTTATTATACTTGAAAAAACCCAAAAATCTACCTACTTTAGCTTACCTTTCTTGAATTATTATTTAGAACTAAAAATATCTACTTGATTGCATTGTTATTTAGTTCTTTTGTTTCACAACACTCTCAACCTTATTTTATTGTCTAGCTTCATAAAAAGAACAAGTCCAGTAATCGTTAATCCGTCCTTTGGGTTCGACCCTAAGCTTAACTCCGAACGACTAGTGAGGTTAGGTCTAGGTACAAATTTATTTGTTACCAGGATTCAATTCTTTCATCCGTTACAAACATTTCTAAATTATTATTAATTCAATTGAATAATATAATTTCATGACAAATATATTGATTTCTAGGTGCATTTGAGGCAACCAATAACGAAACGGCCTACGTCACATGCAAAATCTCCGGAGAAAAAGAAAGCAAAGCAGCAACAACACGAGCAAGACGAGGACGATGAGGATTTCGATGCAAATCAATTTTTTGTGGATGACAGAGAATTAAAGACACGAGAGCCGCTTTGCACACCTTAGAGATTGCAACAGCTTGGGACTACCGCACGACACTACATAGCTACATCATGGCGCTGGATCCAGAAATTATCAGTTTCAAAATTCTGGCCCAGTTCGACCACGTAGAGCTGGATTACTTCATGCTCAATTTTTCAAACATCGCCCATTTGTTCAATATGGACTTGCCATATGTTCATGTCATGAAACTTTGGACAATGTAAGTATCGTTTGAACTTAACAATAATTGATTGAATTGATGATTAATATATGATATATGACTATCAATTGATAAATGACATGCAGGTGGGCTAGGAATTATTGTCAGAAGTTTCTAATCAAGCAGTTCAGGTTTTTGGATCCAGAAAGATGCTCGAGAAGTGATGCCAAGTTGGATGTGCCAGGCACAACATCTTACTTGATTAATAACTTTGCTAGAAATAAAGCTGCTTATCATGTTTTGATACATCCAAACGCGTAAGTTGGAATATTTCATATTTTGATTTCAATTTTTATAATTTGCGGTTTAATGCTAATTTTACTAACAAGGTCTAATATGTAACCGCAGGTTTTATTTTGTGATTATTATTGCACAACCCTCGACAAAAATGATATGGGTTGTGGATTCGCTAAATTCACCGAATTATTTTTTCTTCAATTTTAGATTCATACAACAGGTAATTTTAGGGTTTTAGTCAACATATATATGCATATTATCCAATAGATACAAATTAATTAATGCTTCTAACTTCATATTTTAATATTGCAGTGCTTTATCCAGAATGAAGCTAGGTAGACAATTCAACATTGACATTATTCCGGTACATATATAGCTCGAACTAATAGTTTCAGTTCATTTTTATTAATTTATTAAATTTAATATTAATGTGAAAAATATTAATTCGTATTTGTAGAGTCCACGTCAGCCCAACGATCGCGATTGCGGGTTCTATGCGATTCGAAACCTGCATATGATTCTGATGCATTACTCGAACTACCAGGAGTTGCCAGCGGTATGGATTACTACTTAAAATAAAAGTTTGGTGTTTGAAATCAATTTGCTTAGGTTTCATTAATTAAATTATTTTAATTGAATTAATGTAGAGTTTGGAGCCGGAGGGTCGACGTGATAGCGACAAAGACATTAATGGTAGTTTAGATGAGTTTTACGATTATGCACGGAGAATTGTACATCGTTAGATACCTATAATTAATGAATTTTGAGGATTTTCGATTATTGATTTCTATTTTGATGATTATGTGATGTTTTGATATATAAATTTCTTGTTGTCAATATAAATTGAATGATATTATCTGGTTTCTGGCTAGCAAAAATGGGGCTAGCCAAAAAAAATTATTTTTTTTTAAATTAAAAATTAAGACCGTTTATTAAGCTAAAAACCAGTCTTAAAGATGCATGTAAGATCGTTTTTTAGCTAAATAACCGGCCTTAAAAATATCCCAAAAAATAAAACTGCTTAAATAATCAAAATAATAAGACCTGTTATTAAGCTAAAAACCGGTCATAATAATAATATATTAACACCGGTTTTTTAGTTAAAAACCGATTTTAATAATGCGTAACATTTCCGCTCCAATTTCTGGCTTATTTGTAGCACCGCACCTTTAACACCGGTTTTTTATATGTTTTTAACACCACTCATCTTTAACACCACTTCCTATCCGATGTTAAAGACCATAATTTAACCGGTGTTAATAATAAAATATGGCGTAGCGTGACTATCTATATTGGCCTTAAAAAAATGGATTATTGTTTATCTATATTTAAATTTTTAATAATAATTTATATTTTACGAGTATTGGTTCATTTGTTATAATTTATAAATTAGTTACCCCTTTCCAAACAAAAATGCATGTCTTAGCTAAATCATATTTGATCACTTAAAATACTAATGAAGATGATATTTGATCACTTAAAATACTTTAAACATTCCGTTTTGCCGATTTAGACTAGCTAAAGCATAAGTTAAACTCTTACTAAAGCATCAATTGAACCTTAGCAAGAAAATAAAACAGACTTATAGTTAAAAATGAAAATGTGTAAATCCAAGCATTTATTCCTTTTCTCTCAAAGGGCATGCTAATTAATGGGCTAATCTAACGTAAACTATGTCAATTAGTCCTTCAACCACAAACCTTCTCATAGGATTTGACACTGTTATGCCCTCCTCCATGGAGAGAATGCCTTGTCAACTGGCTTTCAGCACCAACCATGAGCATACGAACGCTTATATCCACAAAGCTGAATCGAATCATCTTCTCTGGTAATAAAGGAGTCAACAAAATAACTACATCATATCTGCTAGGAATGCCTGAAAACAACCTTTGCAGAAGAGGTTTGTCTATGAACGGAACCAACCAAGGTCGAGTCGGTTTGGATCATAAGGAGGCGGTTCGGGCATAGGTTGACTAGTCTCTGGCACTTTTGCAAAACGACCTTTTATTCTAGGCCTCATTTCTGCATATGCCTTTCTAGAGGCATACCGTATTTGCTTCTCATACCGTCTCTTCTTTCTCTTCTCTTTGTACCTCATCACTTTTGCCTCCCTTTCCATGGTTGGATCACCTTGGCATGAAGTCGTCTCACCTGCCTCCTTAGGGTTCCCGTTTGAAGCATCAGTGAAAACGGTAGAGAAGGTCATCTATGGTAAGAAAGGAACTTAATTATATCAGTAGCTGAAACAAGAATAATTTTATGTTATCATTTCTGAACAAGTATCAGTATCGGTAGAAGAATCATTTTGGGTGCATTTGGATATAGGAAGAAGGAAGAAGAAGAAGAAAGAAGGAAGAAAAAAAAATTATAAACAATCCAAACTCTTCACAAAGTTACACACTTTTCAATATTTCTTCCCACTTCTTCCCTTCTTCCCTTTTTCCCACACCTATCCAAACGGAGCCTTTATGCATCAACACTTATGAACAGTATTGATTACATATTCAAGTGTTGTGTTTGTTAGTACATTCTTTTTATTGTACGAAGATCTCTATTCGAGTTAATAATGTACTTAATGAAATTTTATGATAAAGATGCTTCTAAAAAAATGTTAAATGCGAAAAATATTTTACGTAGAAGATGTATTTGATTGGTTTTTGTAGTACATCGATAGTATTAATCCAAATAATTGTTAAGTGTATTACTTGCAAGGGATATTAACAAAATTAATGAAGGTCATTTGACGGGATTAGGACATGTTTCTGTGGAAATGAGGTCAATTTGTAGGACATTTAATTCAGCTTCTTAATAATTACGGCATATCATATCTTACAAAAAAAAAAACATTGGTATTTCATGAAAACATCAACTGTAAGAGATTCAATATATGTTGACTACTTTTTGAAGTACATATGTACTATACTACTGTATATTTATGATGGCGAAGACCTCAACTAAAGATCTTGCTAAAGAAATAAAAAACTTAATTTGGACATAACAACAATCAAGAGAAGACCTCTCCCAGCTGAATGAAATTATGTCCCCCCAATATCGTAAGAAACAAAGGAACTTTGAAGGAGAATTATGTTGTAGTTTAGAAAGCTAAACGAAAGTTATATATAATGAAAGCAATATTAGGCAAAGCCTTGTTGTCCAATATCTTCTATCCTATATATTGTCGAATTAAGAGGCATGGAACATTAGATAGATAAGTAGCTAGCCAGTAATGAGTGGCTAATCGGAGTTAGCAAAGGTCAGAGTTGAGTACCTAAAATGCCCAAATTACCCTCACTTCCTAATTAATATACTTTAGAGAAATAAAGAGGCCCACAAAAAATAAGAGAAAATTAAAGCTAGTACGGAATGATCAAGAAAAGTCAATTTTTGTCCCCCTTTAGCTTAAAACTAAAGCTAAAACAAGTTGAATAGTTGCATCCCCTCAGCTTCTACATCAGCTAACTGACATCAATGGCCAGATAGGGATTTGTGGGGTGGAGAGGTGAGGGAGAAAACATAACAAACCAAAAGAGATCAGAGGCTCCGAACCACTCACGATAGTAGCGCTAGAAGCGGCGGTTTGCGTAACCCCAACACCATCAATAGATCCGGCTGGTACTGACTCGGCCGGGCTGGCACTATGTCTAGTGAGCGATACATCAAAGGTCAATCCATGCCCCGGGTTGAATGGCATACGCAATTCATCGAGGTACCTTGACACAGGCATGGCATGTGGCTGTTCTTCATTGGCTGACACCTGTGGAGGCTGTGTTTGAGGTAGATCTTGGAATAGCCAGGCGACTGAATCTTCATTGCCGAAGAATTGGAATTCTTGCAGGCCTGACTGCTCGCCAGTTGTCTCCGGAAACATTGGAATTGTGCGGTTTAGATCCGTGCGGTGTAGGCATGTGTTGTAACCGGCAGAACGGCAAACATCGCATGGTGGATCTATTGATGCTGACATGGAGAGGGAGAGAGGAAAGGGAGGAAGGGTGCTATAAGTTGGGTTTTCTGTGGATGAGAGAAAGGAAGAGGAGGAAGTGGTGTTGTGAGTTTTTTAGCTAGGGTTGTGTGTTGGGGAGACGGGGGTTAAAATGGGTATGTGGTGATGAGAGAAAGAGGTAGAGTGAGAGAGCCAATGCGAGGAGAGGAAGAGATATGAGCGATGGATGCTTTTCTTACGTGGAGGATTCCTCTCCATGCACCCTACTTTTATATTTCAATGCAAATCTAAATCTGAAGCCAAATAATTTGGCTGCGGTTCATTGGAGAATTGGTACAGTGCGCGCACCACTTGGATCCTCTCTTTCCTTGTCGCAGTTATTCCATTTGTGGTGCTTAACTGCTTATACAACAAGTAGTCCAGTAGCAAGACATTGAGTTATTGACCAATAAATACGCATGTTATTTTTAGTATCAAATAAGAAAAACAGAACTACAAGTCAGTATTGACCGATCATGGAAAAATTATTTTAAATGTATTTTCTAGCAAAAAGGACAAGATGTGTATGCATAGTATTTTAAAGTTTTACTATATATATATATAAGACCATATACATATATATTTCCGAATAAATCCAATAAATTAATGTAGAGTACAGCAAGTCGCCACTCCGAAATTCTCCATTTCGACCTCTTTTCTCCATACAGTGAATCAATATATATATTCTTTGTAAATAATATTCCATATTATTTAAAAACAATCCAATTATGTATATTTTATTTAATTTTAAGATGCTTATGTGCCGAACAAAAGACATGCAACTAAAATATATATTTTGATATGCTTTAGGATCCATTTGTTTTAAAGAAATTCTTAATTGCCAATAAAGTTTTTGTGTGAAATTATTTTTATGACATAAACTTTCGGAAACACATTAATTAACTCACCACAACTAGATTCCAATTTTATTGTATTCATTCTGTTATAATATTTTAATTTGATTTGAGCTAATTGCTATAAGTAAGTATTGTAAGGAAGTCTTTTTTTTCGAAAGTTTGACAGCGGCTGCCAAACGAAGTATTGTAAGGAAGTCATTCTGCCGTTATGCAATTATTGCTTCCTCATCAAATAATTTCGTACTTTTTTATTCTTTTTTCTTACTCAAGTTTTCACAATGAATTCTCTTAAAAAAATAAAATAAAAAAGATGCAAAATTATGTTTTAGCGTACTCATGTTAGAATGATTTTCAAGCAGAAGAATTTGATATAGGCTCCTCAACCTTTTAGTGTCTCTGTTTGTAGGCAATTTTATATTTTACATTTAACTCCTAGTTGCTTTATATAATTTTATTTAGTATTTACTATGCAACGAATTGCATAACTTTATCTAAGAAATTAACTACTTGACTCGTCTGGACCACAGTAGATCAAAAATTGGTCATAAAATCATAATTGCCGACTGCAAATCTGGTACACGATCTCTACCACATAATGTGAACTATATATATACTACTTTTAAATGATAATAACTAGCAAGTTGAAAGGTCATCTGATAGACCTGATCTACAAGATTAATTACGAGGAACTTCTTACATATAACCAGGACAAAAAAAAAGAAAAAAAAAAGCTTCCATGCTTTTGAGTTGAGAATATTTATCAACGGAATGAATGACGAAATTAAAGAACATTTAAAGATGTGGTCATGAGTACTATGAAATTTGAAATATCGGAGACGGATATATGCCTTTGTTTGGATGGGGTTGGAAGAAGGAAGAAGGAAGAAGGAAGAAGGCAAAAAAAAAATTATAAATAATCCAAACTCTTCACAAAGTTACACACTTCCCAATACTTCTTCCCACTTCTTCCCTTCTTTCCTTCTTCCCTTCTTCCCACACCTATCCAAACACACCCTATATGACAATCTAGATTTGTATATCGAGTTTTGCTTGACGATATTAAATTTTATTATAAACAATATATGGAAAAATTGTGTCTTAATTTTTCAAGTCAATAGATGATTTTGAAATGAATTTTTTTTTAATAAAATATTTTAGTGGAAAGGATTCTATTATAAACATATATTTACTATTTAAGATAATTTGATAAACTGATATTTAACGAGAAAAGAAAATTAACAATAATTATAAATTGTAAATTCTAATTGAATTGAAGTGAAATGTGAATCAAAAAATGAAAATAATAATAAATTAAATAGTTGTTCCATTGCATATTTTACACGTGATATTGTTTATTATAATAATATAAGGGAGGTATTCAAATTATACATAGATGTACATTAACTATTATATTTTTACTAAGTAATAGAAATGAAAAGCACAGTTTGCTACTTTATAATCGGTTTGTCTTCAAATTCTTCATCTAATATATCTTCATGATTAAGAGGCATTGGCTGGAATGCAGTTTTCTCATTTAGTTTCAGTGTCTGACATTTGTATAGATTGATTTTCTTCTTTAATCTCAATCTGATATGGTTGTATTGGTTCCATTGGATAATTTTCTCCCCCACTGTCATCGTCTGACATTTCTATAGATTGGTTGCTCCATAAAGCATTGGTTGCACTAGTACTATATATACATAAAATATAGTTTATTATTATTTATCAATCTAAGTGGGAATTATTGGAAATAGCTTGATAAATGCGTGAAGAGGTGCATTGAGAAGATGCGATCAATAGGTGCCAAGAGCGGATGCGGTGAAAAGGTGTTATAGGTGGATGTCATGTTCAAATATTATGGAAGGGTGTCATGACCAGATGCCATGAAAGAATTCCATGAGCATATGCATTGAAAGGACTTGATGGAAATATATGTAGTCTATAAATAAGTAGAGAATTATTGAAATTAGCTTAATAAATGTGTGATTGTGTAGAGCTGCATTGAGAAGATACGATGAAAAAGTGTTATTTGCAGATACGATGAAAAGGTGCCATGGGAAGATGTCATGAGCGGATGCCATGAAAGAGTGTCATGAGCAAACTACTTTTTTTACAAAAGAAAAAGAGCGCTATTTATAGATAAAATGTCGATACCCTTTGGTGGAGGCATATATTTAATTACATCATTTGGAGAGACATCCCTTGATACCCTATGGTCACCATGTCAAGTTATCACGTTTTCGATCCCACCTTTTAAACCATCAATTGATTGCTTCCTTTGACGATGAGACATCTTTCAAATGGCACTCTATTAAATATATATTAAAATAGATAATTTTCATTGGCATTTTTGAGACCATCCATGATCTTTATTACACGTAAAATTAGTAGCCAGAGGAGTAAAGAGCGCGTATACTTTTCTAACGCATATACGTCGAATATTTATATGTCCAAATACCGGGGGGGGGGGGGGGGGGGGCGTGTATTATAAAGTGAAACCAAACTTAGGTTTCAAATAATAAACATATACATACATATATATATATATATATATATATATATATATATATATATATATATATATATATAGTTTAGCTACGGTGAGTCGCGACTCACGGACCCTCCGATGAGTCGCGACCAATACTCTTAGATCTAGATCAAAATGACCGATCCAAACCGTCCAATATGATCTCCCTATTGAAATCTCCGTGCAAACCCAATTTTTCATTTTTTCGAAATTTTTAAGTATTTTTTTTGAAATTTTAGAAAATCGTTAATCTAATTGGTTCTGAACCATTCAAAAACATCAGTTTTTAAAAATCCGAAAAAAATACTTAAAAATTTCGAAAAAAAAATTTGGTTTGCATGGAGATTTCAATAGGGAGATGATATTGGACGGTTTGGATCGGTCATTTTGATCTAGATCTAGGAGTATTGGTCGCGACTCACCGGAGGGTCCGTGAGTCGCGACTCACCGGAGGGTCCGTGAGTCGCGACTCACCATAGCTAAACTCATACATCAATTATCCAACCTTCACAATGGTACATATACGTGCCAAAGCGATGGCATTTGAATTACATTATTTGACATCTTTGACATATATTAAATTATAGGGTGTGTTTGGATGCAACGGAATAAGCCGGGAATAGAGAATAGGAATAAGGAATTTCGATTTGCGTGCTTATCCTTATTCCTTATTCTTATACCATGGTTTTGTTAGTATAGAAATAAGGGCCCTTATTCCTTATTCTTGAGTTGTTTGGGTTGCACAAGAATAAGAATAAACACGCAAACCGAAATTCTTTATTCCTATTTCCTATTCCCGGGCTATCCAAACACACCCATAGGGTTAATTAGGTTTATGCCACTGCGAAAAGTTGAAATTAGTAAAATGCCATCACTAAATGACAAATTAGTTTTATGCCACTGCGAAAAAGTAAATATTAGATTTTTGCCACAGAAAAATTGATTTACCAATTTTACCCTTTTAAAAAAAATATTTCTATACCATTGATCGATTGATACAATTATTATACTCTTCTAAACTACAAATATCCTTTCTCCTTCAACGCCTGTGTCCTAGGTTTGGAGCTCTCGATTTCTTTGAAATTTCACGTCTTGTATTTAAATGAAGAAAAATAATGAATAATACAAATTAAGCACGAAGAGACGTGAAAAGTTTAAAGGATGGATAGCATATCAATTGTAAAATTCTTTTTATATCAAGTGTCGACGTGAAAAGTTTTTTATTTTATATGTTATACCCTGTTAAGGAGGGAAGAACATAGACATAGTCAATAGGCATTTTTTTTTATAATATTTTATATTGACATAACATGAATCATATGATTTTGAATTTTGAATTTATTACTTTTTTTAGTTCAAAGTTGTGAGGTTGTTAATTGTCATATACGGTGTTCCGTGTTATTTTTTTCCTTTCACCATTAGAGACCAAAATTATGGAGGGAAGAAGAGGAAAATGAATAATTAAATTAGGGTAATTTGGGAATTTTCTAAAATAATGACAGATATGGTGATGGTATTTATGGAATTTATTATGTTTTTAGAAAAAATAATGGCATAAAACTAATTTAAGAAAAATCATAGTGGCATAAATCTAATTAGTAATTTAGCAATGGCATTTCTCAAATTAACTGCTTTTTGTAGTGGCATAAATCTAATTATTCCTAAATTATAATATATTTACAGGGATTATCCTGGTTCAGGATCATTTTATTCTTTGACCGACTCAGGTGGTGAGTGTGGAGTGCCATATGGAACATATTTTCAAATGCCTGTTTCTGCAACGGACAAACCATGGTACTCAATTGAACAAGGGCCGGTACACTTCACAGTGATTTCAACAGAGCATGACTTTACTTCTGGTTCAGAACAAGTACAAATTACCTTAATATCATTCATTATATTTTTATTCGAAATATACTTTTTCAATTTTGTTTTCCAAACCTAATTGTTCTTGTTTTGTGAATATATCTAGTATACCTGGATAAATGCTGATCTGGCATCTGTCAACAGAAAAACAACTCCATGGGTGGTTTTCACAGGGTAAATTTTCTTTCTTCTATTAATGGCCGCATCAAGCTATATTCTAATATTCAGTGCCTTATATTTAATATAACAAATGTTTCTGAGTTGAACGGATTTCGAATTATTACTTATTAGTTAAATACACCTGTCTTATCATTGCTGTCCACTTGTCCTACACAGCTACACGTCAATTACGGTAAAAAATTAATGAATAAACAAGCAGCTGCGTTCCCATATACTGATATACACTACGGGAAAAAGGACCTTCTGTAACGGCACTTCTGTAACGGTTATTGAAATAACCGTTACAGAATAGTGAGACATTAGGCGGGAAAATAGGCGCCACAAATCTGTAACGGTTATTATGAAACAACCGTAATAACATTTCCGTCATGGTCAGGAAAAAAAATGCATCAACCTTCTGTAACGGTTGTTGGATAATAACCGTTACAGATTTATTATATTCTGTAACGGTTATTATCCAACAACCGTTACATAGAGGCAAATAATTTTGTTTTTATTTTTTTAGTGATTCTGTAACGGTTATTTGGAAATAACCGTTACAGAAAGGTTATGTATAAATAAAATATCATCCTCACTCATCTAACTCTCAGTCGCGCGCACTTTTCAACATTCAAACGGATCAGAAGTTCAAAGTATATTTTCATGAACTCCTCTTTATTTAAATTATTTTGCATTTCGTTAATAATTTGAATATATATAGGCATCAATTTCGTTCATATAGTAAACGTCATCAAGTAGTAGCTAGCAATAATACACAGATCAGGTGAGAAAAGGAAGAGAGTGAAGGCAAAGTAAAGAAGAATGCTCTTTGTTGATATTCCAAGAAGAAAATTTAAGGATTACAGCCATAAAGCATACAGAGCTAAACAAAAAATTTAAGACAAAGAGAAGAAGCACTTAGAACTGTTGTACATTAAAGGAGGCATTAATAGCATTAAAGAACCAAGGCAGAAAACTTGAAGAGGCAATGGCTAAAAAGGGATCACCAGTAGCACAATGTACTGGCAAGGAGACACCAGAAGCTGATCCAGTAGGAGGAGCAACAGAAGTTGATTCAGTAGAAGTTGAATCGGTGTCAGTCGATGGTGGTGGAGGAGGTGGTGGAGGAGGTGGAGGAGGCACCCAAGGCCTGCCGGGGCCTACAAAAGGTGGTTCAGTGGGCCCTCCAACTTGTTCAAAACCTTCAATATGTACCCTAGCTCTGGCAGCTCGAGGGTCTGCAGAGATAACCAAATGATGAGGGATCTCTGAGGGATGAGCTCCTTTAATAAGCAAACGCAAATGAAGGAAGATCCCATCAGAGAAGTGAGGAGCAGTGAAAATTGGATAACCAAACCCAGACACCAGCATGTTAATGGCACTTCTATTCCAGAGATGAAGAGGGGGACCAGTAATTCTGATTCTGGTACGATAAAGAGGAGGTTCATAAACTGTACCAGCACGCTCAGTCCACCTTGTTAGAACCAATCTAACATTCTGCAGGTAAATGACACCTAGGCTGCAGATTTCATTCCTGACCCCTTGATTTGGGCAAACCAGAAGAAAATCTCCAGAGGTTGGGTGCACTGGAGAGAGACGATACTGGTGAACTGCAAAACCAAACTGACGTGCAAGTCTGAATCCCAAGCGGTGCTCAAGATCAGGCGGAAGTAATCCTTCTGCTTGGAATGTAACAATCGCCGCTCTGTGCAGAACTTCATTTTCAGGGTCAAGATCTTGTATAGGAGAGTAAAACACATTTAAATGATCAGGTCTGAGATCTTCAAACTCAGCAGCACTGTTCATAGGCACAAATTGCCAATCATGAAGGTTTGCCATATCTGAAGAAAGAACTAAAAAGGAGGAGAAGTGGAAGAGGCAGCAAGAGGGGATTGAGTATTAATAGATGGGGGAGGGAGAGGAGAAGGCAAAGAGATTAAAGGAAGAATTGAAGAAGTTTTCCGACAATTATGACCAAATTTAAGACAAACCAAGCACCTCTTCGGAAGACTACAACTTGATTCAGGTGTTCTGATATTGAGATTCTGATATTGATGATTCAGGTACGTTCTGACCAAATTTAAGACAAACCAAGCACTTCTATCTAAGCTATTAATGATATTGAGATTCTGATATTGTACGATTCTGATATTGAGATTCTGATTTGATTGATACTTGTGAGGCAAACTAAATACTTTGTTTATTGTTTGTGTAATATGCATGATTATATATATGTTTGATATATGTGTGATATGCTGCATGTGTTTAATGTAAATTGGGTACCAATCTGGTACCAATTCGGCTAGCAAATTGGGCTAGCCAATCAAACAGGCGAAACACAAAAAAAGGACCTTCTGTAACGGTTATTAAGGAATAACCGTTACAGAATATTATAATTTCATTTTTTTTATTATAAACATTATCTGTATCGGTTATTACCTAATAACCGTTACAGAAGCCAATCTTCTATAATAAGTCTTCTGTAACGGTTTGTTTAAATAACCGTTACAGAAAGGTTATGTATTTAGGTTAAGTCTTCCCAGCCGCATTCCTTTCTCTCTTCTTTTCATTTTATTCAAAGAAATACCTCTCTTATCCCTTCTGTTTCACTCCAAAAAATAGCAAAAAATTTATAAAAATTCTGAAAAAAAGAGAACAAAAAGGAGAGCAGATTTGAGGTAAAAAAACAAAAAATTTGTATCGTATTTTTTCATATTTTTTCCTTATTTATTTCGGTTTTTTCATGAGAACGAGAGCAGATTCAACGGATCGATCGAAAGAACGAGAAGGAGAGCAGATTCAACAGATCGATCGAAAGAACGACAAGGAGAAGGAGAGCAGATTCAACGAATCGATCGAAAACTGGATAATTTTATATTTCTTCGGTACTTTCATAAACTCCTCTTTTTTCATATATATGCGATTTAGGGTTAACTGCTTTTTGTCCTTTTGCTTTTAAGTTGTAATTGACAAATAATTGAGCTTAATAATTGAGCTGAATTACGGTTGACAAACAATGCAATTTACATAGGCTGACAAACAATGCTATGGTCAATAGTGTCTGCCAATTGCATACCAGAGGTATACATGAAGGAATTTTGTGTGTTAAGTTTTGAATTTCTCCTTGCATATGTATTATTGACCTCTGGTATGCGCATGAATCAAATTGCCTGTTGGCCACAAATGTCAAATGTCAATAGAAACCTTTCTACTAAAGAGCAATTTATATTGTTTCAAGCTTGATTCTGTATCTAAACATCACAAACATACATCTAAACATCACACAATTCTTGCCATTAACAGTACAATACAACAATAAATAACTGAGAAGTAAAAAAAAAGGGCAGCATCTAGGTAGAGGATGTGTCATCAGTGGAGCCATTGCTCTTCTCTGCTGCTTCCTGCTTCTTTGCCAAATCCATGAAGGTTTTTTCCATGTCTGTTTTCAAGTCAGTGCAATTATTGAAAAAGTTAAATGTATATTTATGTAGAGCTATTCTCTAAACTAGGATTTATGTAGAGCTATTCTCTAAACTAGGATTTATGTATTCTCTAAACTAGGATTTATGTAGGATTTAAACTATAGAAGTTATTTAGGGCTTTTGAACATATTGTCTAGAAAGAAGCTATTCTCTAAGCTATTTAGGACTTCTGCACATATTGTTACTAGAAAGAAATGTAGAGTTACCTTCTGTGGAGAATGACATCTTGCTGGGCTCCTCTGAGGGTGTCTTCATGAGTTCATCGACTGATTGGTCCTCAGTAGGAGTTGTATTGTCACTCTCTGTGTCAGTTTTTTCATCCTCATCAGTATCAGTCTCCTGAGAGCTTAGGTTGAACCCAGGGGGTACACTGGGCCCACTGGTGTGCCCTGGGCCCTCATGTTGAGCTCTGTGGCTCTCTTTCCTAGCCTGTTTCATCTCCTTCCTGAACTGTGCCTCAAGATCTTCTTGTACTCCTTTTCCTTTAGAAGTAGAGCTTGTAGGTTTGATTACCCTGGTGTCTCCAATGAGAACTCCTGTCTCCTTAGTTCTGCTTCCTCCCTTGGTTTGTGATCTAGTAATCATTGAGGGGATGACCTCATCTATCTTCCTTTTTTTTGCTTGAGTATTATTGGGGGTTGTGGTTTTTGCAGCCTTTTTCTTTGCTTTTCTCTTGCTCTGTCGCATGGTTGTAGTACTGCCAGAATCAACCCTATCAGGTGGATTGATACTTTGCAGTCTTGCCTCATCAGCAGGGGACCATTCAATCCTAGGCAAAGCTTTGATGTATTCATGACGTGGGTTTCTGATTTGTGGTTCCTCAACTACGTACTGAACACGAAGCAGGTCAATTTTTCCATTTCTTCTGTGTAATTCAAATGCAAGAGAGGCTGGTATTCTATCCCTATGTTCAACCAATACTTCTACTCTAGCAAATCTGGCATCTATACCCATGTATGTTGGTGCATCAGCATGTAAAACTGTACCAAAAGGGAAAAAGATGTTTGCTCCATACCATGAGCACCATCCAAATGGAAGATCAGCAATTCTTACCCATAGCCTCACACTATCTGCTCTGGGGTCTAGTTCCCTTGGAGGATCAATGAGGATGGGAAATGGCCGCCTCATGTTGTTTCCATATGTGATTTCAATAGTGCCTTTTCTAAACATCTCATCGCGCCATTGCTCAGAGGGGCCGATGATGAGAAATCGGTTTTCTAGGAGTGTTGTCACTCTGTGTTGTCCTGTAGGGAGGCGTCTTCTCATCTCTATCATGACATCAAGCAAAGTTACACCTTCCATGGTTTGGATGACAATGGATTTGGTGATCTCTGCACTGGCCGGAGCAGTGATGTCGTCTTCATCAACTCTGATGGGATCAAGGTTTTCCATGGTTGGTTTTTGAGTAGAGAGATAGGAGGGAGAAGTGAGAAATTAGTTTGAAACTGAAAAGGCGTGGGGTTCTACAGTTTGGTCATTTATAGTACAAATGAGTTTGAAACTGAAAATATGAAGAGTTGTGTGCTTTAATTTTTGAATTGTTAATCATATGAAGAGTTGCGTGCTTTAATGAGTGTTCAGATAAGCATCTCTTGGAGTACTGGATTGTAACAGTATGCTGCATGTGTTATCTAATGTAAATTGGGTACCAATTTGGTACCAATTCGGCTAGCAAATTGGGCTAGCCAAATCAAAAAAAGCGAAACAAAAAAAAGGACCTTCTGTAACGGTTATTAAGGAATAACCGTTACAGAATAATATAATTTCATTTTTTTTATTATAAACATTATCTGTAACGGTTATTAAGGAATAACCGTTACAGAATATTATAATTTCATTTTTTTTATTATAAACATTATCTGTAACGGTTATTAGAGAATAACCGTTACAGAAGAGTGGCTTCTGTAACGGTTATTAGAGAATAACCGTTACACATGTTCTCCAAAAAGCTGTACCAGATTTCCCTTGCATAATACTATAACGGTTATTAGATAATAACCGTTACAGAAGATTGGCTACTGTAACGGTTATTGTCTAATAACCGTTATAGATCTGTAACGGTTATTAGACATTCTGTAACGGGGGCTACAGTAACGTTTCGTGTACCGTTACAGAAGTCTTTTATTAACCATTACAGAAGCCAAAATTTCGCGTAGTGATACAAACATTTGCGCCAATACAACCTTTTATTATATTTCCATATACTGATATACATACATTTGCACCAATACAACCTTTTATTTATAATAGAATATAGATATGCATGCACCTAAATATAGACATACCGCGCGCCAAGCGCACGAATTGTATTGTCTAGGAATATTACTGTCTTTCCGATCATAGATATGAACGTGCTCAGTGGGAATAGCCTTTTTTTTCTTCTTTAAGTCGTCATCATGCATGCATTGATTTTAAAAACAATATTTAAAAAAAATATTTGTTTCTTGAATAATTCCATTATTCTGTAAAACAAGGTCATTTATCTAAACAAGACCACTAATTGCATTCTAAGAAATATAGATAGTTCAATCAGAACTCTCTTAATTTTCATTAAAAATCATATTGACACCATATCATCAACAATTACACACCACATCAACACTATGTTATTAAGTAGTGTCTCATGTAGGGTTATCAACAGATACGTTACGGTAGAACCGTACCGTTAAAATTTTTTTACTCGTATCTATTAAAAAATGATTTTACTCGTATCTTGCCCATACTTTGTTAGGAATTATCAGTGAGGTAGGATAATAGTACATAATGAATAATAATAATATTATTAATTTTAAACATATATATATATATATATAATGTGCTAAATAAATAATATTAAATAAATATACGGATAAAGTGCTTTAACTATAACAAAAATCATGAAATTTATTTTCGTACTGATTGACATTTAAAAAATCAATATAACTAATCATAAATTATAATATAATAGAGTGCAAATTAATTTTTTCATCAACATAAACGAATTTTAATGAACATCGAAACTAATAGCATATCTTACAAAATGCACTAATAATATTATTATATATACATATGTTTGTAAAATTTTACCAGCAATTAGATAATGGATACGAAATAGTATTTATACGTATCCGTATTCGATTTAATGAAAATTTTTCTTTACCCATACTCATATCTGTTACTCTAATGAGAATAAAATCATATCTATATCGGTCTTATCAAATACGATACGAATAGGATAAATAAATTTTATTTACAGCACTAGCCTCATGAGTAATGACCGCCGTATTAATACTCCATACTATAGCGCATGGAATGCCGGCTTGGGTGGGTCGGAATAAAGTGGTCATTTGATCTGTGGGGAAAAGAAGTTCAAAGTAGTCTATGAAAAATAATTGAAAATCATATTTGATAAAATAATATTCTAGAAAGTTAATATAAATGGTAGACAACAATAAAACAAATCTGACTGATCGAGGGTGTGAACCAAGGTCAAACAAATAATCTTTGTACTCGACTAGTCGTTCGTAGTCGAGTAAAGGTGTCAAACCCACAAAGATGGATATGAATATTATTCTTATTATTCCGTTAAATCTAGATGATAAAAATCGAGAAGAGAATTGAAGTCACGAATAAAATAATTTAAAGAGAAATAAAGGAATACAATTGTAAGTAGTAAAGAGTATGCAAAACAATTGAAATAAATATTTTTGGAGTTTTCTAACGGTTTGAAAATGATAATAAAGGTGCCTTAGGGTTCGATTTCACCTAGATCTGGCCACAGAGTCACAAGACTTAACACTGTCGTATTCAGCCTTGCTAATTCGGTCCGAATTCCGGACCAAATTCCACTGTGTAAATGTTGTGGTTTACTCTTTTGTTAATTTATTCAAGCCAAAGGTCCATCTAACCAAACCTAACTCCCTAACCCTCCGCTTTCGCCTATTGGGTACGATATTTGGAATGGGATCTAGTGTTAAACAACCTTCATCGAGTGCATTGCACCCCCAACTTTCGTTGTTCGATGGACTTACTCGAGTTTACCAATGGTTTTCTATGAGGTATCTAGTTAGATTTTCGCCTAACTAGAAACGTTGACTTTTGGTTATTAATTGGTCGACTTTCACCTTTGACCTACCTCGAAGTGCTTGTACAGGACTCGGTTATTATAATGTATCGAAGTCCCCAATAAATGCGCGCGTATAAAAGTCGAGCGACACAAGTAGTAAACGATTCAAACACAAGCAATTTCAATAAAAACCCCAAGGGTAACTAGTTCCGTCCATCAACAAAACAAGCAAACCAAGCAAAACCTAAATCTAGGCTACATCTATGCCTAAAGCAACAGGTTTTTAACCTAACAAGCTAAATAGAAACCATGCAAATAACAGTAGATAAACCTAAACAATCCATAAATCCAGAAAATAGAGAAATAGTACTAGAGATACACAAATAAACCGAGTTTTGGGACACAAATCATTGCCAAATGCACAAGAGAGAGTAGGGAATCCGTCGGAGCAGCAAGCCACAGCACTATATCGTCTCTACCCCCTGTCCAAGTCGCATGAACCAAGAGAAATCGCCTCAAAACTAGATCTGGATCTGCTGGAGAGAGAAAGGTGAAATATGGAATGAAAAGATGGCCTCCTCCCAAGATGGAAGGCGCTTATATCCTCTCCCCTGGCTGTCAGACACGTTTTCGCTGATTTTAGGCGAAAATGGAGGCTTCCAGATGGAGAAAAAGCTCCAGAACGCAGCCAGAACACAATCCCTGTATAGCAATTCGGACCGAATTCAGGGGAATTCGGACCGAATTGGTCTCGCTGGAATTTCAAAAGTTTGCTTGTGCAGGAATTCGGTTCGAATTCAGGGGAATTCGGACCGAATTGTAGAGTCTGGTTGAGAAACGTCTTGATTCGTGCGGGATTGCTTCATTGGACTGAGTCGGGGCATGATCTAGGCTAGATATGAGTCGTCTAGCATCTGAATTGCTGTTTTCCTTGCTGATTTTCTTGAATTCCTACAAATAAGAGTAAAGTGCAAAAGGCAGTGCCAAATCTGGCAAAGAAAAACAAAAACAACAATAAATAAAAGTTTTAGTCACGATTTCGATTGTAAAGTCTGGTCAAAATAGCAATATAGAAATGCGATATCACTGACTATAAGAAAAATATGCATGAAAAATATCTTTGGGGATTTTCATGAAAAGTTAGGTACCTTTCATTTTTTTTGCCCAGCAAATCAAACAAAACCAAAGTGGCAATGACACTAATATACATTACTTATTTGGTACCCTCGAAGGAGTTTTTTTTTTTTCCGAAGACCTTGATCTTTTTGAATATATATTTAGAGTTTTGCTATGGTGAGTTGCAACTCACCAAAGGATCGGTGAGTTGTCATCAAAACTCCTAATTCCAGTTTAAAATGACCGATCCAAATCATTTAATATGATATTCTTATTGAAATCTCCATGCAAATCAAATTTTATGTTTTTTTGAAATTTGAAGTATTTTTTGTATTTTTAAAAGCTGTTATTTTTTACGGTTCATAACTAATTAGATTAACTATTTTCTAAATTTTCAAAAAAAATCTTAAAATTTCGAAAAAATATAAAATTTGGTCTGCATGGAAATTTCAATAGGAAGATCATATTGGACGGTTTGGATCGGTCATTTTGAACTAGATCTAAGAGTTTTTAGCGCGACGGTGCATAGGACATTCCATGCACCGTGGACTTTTTCGGAAGTATTTTTGTAAATTGACAAATCTAATTAACCAATCTAATCTACATGTTGAAATCTCATAGCAAACCAAGGGTCTGTGAGTCGCGCTCAAAACTCCTAGATCTGGTTCAAAATGACCGATCTAAACCGTCTAATATCCTTATTGAGATATCTATGCAGACCAAATTTTATATTTTTTTGAAAGTTTTTAGTATTTTTTTTGAAATTTTAGAAAATCATTAATCTAATTAGTTTTGAACCGTTAAAAAAAGCAGCAATTTTTTAAAATCTGAAAAAATTACTTAAATTTTTTTAAAAAAATATAAAATTTGGTCTGCATGAATATTTCAATAGGAAGATCGTATTGAACGGTTTGGATCAGTCATTTTGAACTAGATCTGAAAGTTTTTGAACGCGGCCCACCATAGCAAAACTCATATATATATATATAGAGTTTAGCCACGGTGAGTCGCGGCCAAAACTCCTAGATTTAGATCAAAATGACCGATCCAAACCGTCCAACATGATCTCCCTATTGAAATCTTCGTGCAAACCAAATTTTTTATTTTTTCGAAATTTTTAAGTATTTTTTTCGGATTTTTAAAAACTGATGTTTTTGAATGGTTCAGAACCAATTAGATTAACGATTTTCTAAAATTTCAAAAAAATACTTAAAAATTTCAAAAAATGAAAAATTTGGTCTACAAGGAGATTTCAATAGGAATATCATATTGGATAGTTTGAATCGGTCATTTTAATCTAGATCTAGGAGTTTTTTGTCGCGACTCACCGTAGTCAATTACTATATATATATATATATATATATATATATAGAGAAATACTATAGTGCATCGCGATGTATTAAGGCTTTTGTACATCGCGATCATATTTGTCGATAGTTTTACAAATTGAAAATCTAATTAAACAAATGCAATCTATATATTGAAATCTCATTACAAACCAAATTTTATATATTTTGAAATTTTTTTACTATTTTTTCGATTTTTTTAAAACCTGCCATTTTTAGAATTTCTTTATTATTTATTGATTTCCAAAAAAGGAAAATTTTAGAAAAATCGAAAAAAATAGTAAAAAAATTTCAAAAAATATAAAATTTGGTTTGTAATGAGATTTCAATATGTAGATTGGATTGGTTTAATTAGATTTGTCTATTTATAAAACGGTTGACGGATAATGATCGCGATGTACAAAAGCCTCAATACATCGCGATGCACCATAGCATATCCCTATATATATATATATATATAGAGAGAGAGAGAGAGAGAATGGCTAACGTGCCATCGATGGCATGGAGGGTCCCGTGCCATCAAGTCATTTTTCGAGATCCAAAATTCAAACGGTCAATCCAAACCGTTAAAGTTGTTCTCCATATTGAAATATCTTTGGAGACCAAATTTTATATTTTTTGATTTTTTTTGTTATTTATTATGATATTTTTAAAAACATTATGATTAGAGTATTTCAGGCCCTCCAATTTGAAAATATCATAATAAATAACAAAAAAATTTGAAAAAAATGAAAAATTTGGTCTCCAAAGGTATTTCAATATTTTGATCAACTTGAACGGTTTGGATCGACCATTTGACTTTTGAATTTCAAAAAACGAGCCGATAGAAAATTGATGGCACGTGCCATCGATGGTGTGTTAGCCAATATATATATATATATATATATATATATATATATATATATATATATATATATATATATATATATATATATATATATATATATATATATATATATAATAATATGAGCTGCTCTAGTGAACAGAATGAAAAAGTTTAAAAGACTGGACAAAACAAAAAAAAATACTCTTATCGAATTTTATCTGTTATCTCTAATTAAGTTGAAGAAAGAATTTCTCTTCTTATAATAAATGAATAATTCCATTCTTATCGTGTAATATGTAATCAATTTTCAGAGGCACAAATGTGTTATAGCAACAAAGTCGCGTAAAGGAAATTTGTTTATAGGTGGAGACTGGAGATTTACTTCAAAAAAAAAAAAAAAAAAGTGGAGACTGGAGACTAATAATAACACATGGCTTACTTTTTTAATTTTTTTTAAGATAAGATGGATCAAAGTTTTCTAATTTATTTCGAAATTCAATATCATAAAGAATCTTTTAAACAAATTTCAAATCTGCTACCACCGTTGAAAATGCATTGTTCTTTATCACTAGATCAAAAGCTGATTTTTTTTTATCATATTGATTTGTGTAAATCTTAATGCAATCCATTGTCAGTGCATGATGCATTGATTTTTTTTATCATACTGATTTAGGTTATCATGTCTTCTCACAAAATATCGTTGAAAAATAACTTTTTGTCTTTCATCAATTAACTATTAATAAAATTAACTTATAGTTTATGAGTTAAATTTCAACAAAGATAATCCTTCATTTTAGTTTCTTTTTTAAATAATATCGTTCACAAGATTGAAATATATACTTGCAGTTCGCACCGTAAATGTGGCGGAGCCAGGATTAATATTTAGAGTCAAAATTGTAATTTCCAATATTTATAGGAGCAAATTCGTTAATATATATATATATATATATATATATATAATATGAGGATTGCTAAAATGCTATGCATAGCACGGATCTTCGTGCTACGGATTTGTTCTTAAATTTCATGTTTCAAACAACCGATCCAAACCGTCCAATATCTTCTTGGATGCGTTTGGATCGTTGGAAGAAAGAAGAAGAAGAAGGAAGAAGAAGAAAAAAAATTTATAAACAATCCAAACTCTTCACAAAGTTACACATTTCCCAATACTTCTTCCCACTTCTTCCCTTCTTCCCTTCTTCTCACACCTATCCAAACGCACCCCTTCATATTGAAATCTCATTAGAAATCAAATTTTATATTTTTTTGAATTTTTTACTATTTTTCGCAGATTTTTGAAAATACTTAATCTAATAAATTCTGGACCCTTCAATAATAGTGATTTTAAAAAATCTGAAAAAATAGTAAAAAAATTAAAAAAATGTAAAATTTGATTTCTAAAAGATTTCAATATGTAAAAAATAATGAACGGTTTGGATTGATTGCTTGAAGCATGAAATTCAAAAACGAATCAGTAGCACGAAAGCATCCGTACTATGCATAGCATTTTAACAATACTCTATATAATATTATCAAAATTAGTACTAATAATATATGAAAAATTAAAATCACAGGATGCAACAGTCCACCCATGCACCCCTACTGCCTCCGCCACCGGCACCGTTGGAAGAAATAAGTTCCTAATTTAAATCGAGCATAGGCGACATCAGTCGAAAATCGTTGGGTACAAGTAGGAAAAAGTAGTTATGAAAAGTGAGGTTTTGTGGATCAGAAATTCTGGTTCCGTGGTCGAGACAACGCCTGGTGGCATCACCACTTTCCCAACCGACACCTCTCGTACCCTCGGCTTAGACGACTCTCGAATCTTTAAATGTAGAATTTAAAAAAAAACAACAATAAACAAATGAATAAATAAATAAATTAATATAAGTTTTGACAGATAAATAAAAATAGAAGAACGGGAAAAAGATCTTCTCCACAACTTGCGGGGATAAATTCTACTTTACACATCGTCACATCGACATCTATTGTACTTGTAATTATATTCTTCTGATGATATTAAGAATGCTATTGATTTATTATTATCATTATTATTAGTTTTTGTCTTGTTGAGAATTGAAACTGTATAAATTGACGCAAATAAGTTAAAAGATGTCGATGAAAAAAAAAATGTCTATGTTTTGTTTTCTTTTTTCTAATATAAATACCTTATTTGTTACTGTTTCGAGCCTGAATCAATCACAGCTTCACTGTTGAATGAATGATCTAACTGTCAGCCCATGTAAAACAACTCATCCATAGAAGAGTTACCGAACAAATAATAACACAATGTCGAATACTTGAATACTATTCACTATTTCTACCCGTGCTCAAAATTAACCACCTGTTAATTCTAACCGTGTATTTTTTGACAATTAGAACGAAATTAAAACAAAGTGAAAACATATAAGCATGAATATATTGGCATCTAATTTTTGTGGCATCAACGGCATCCGATAAATATAATATAAAATTTTGATGCAATAAAGTTTATTAATAAACAATTAACTTTTCATTAATAATCGATCAAATATATTTTCAAATTTAAAACAAAGTAAATAATAAATCAGATAATCGTTTGTCCATTAATAGCGTCACCGAAATTGAACAGCTCTATATCTTTATGAAAATTAATTATGAAAATTAACAAATTTAGACGCATAATTTATTTAAATTATAAAGAAGATATTTACTATTTTATACCTTTTTCATTCTGATAACCTTTTCTAGTGGATGTTGGGGATAGAAAGAAAAAATTGGTCTCGATCGATATAATCTATTTGAAGCCCTAAAAAATCTTTTTGAAGCCCTAAAAAATGTAGTAATATTTAATAAAAAAAAATGTACTGAAGAAGATGTAGTAATATTTAATAAAAAAAACACCAAATCTTTTTGAAGCCCTAAAAAATTTAGCGAACCTACTCAAGGAGGGGCGGATCAGGGGGGAAGCAGAGGCTCGGCATACCTCATGATCTAATAATGATCAAAGATTTTTAATTTGAATTATGATAAAAGGGAGTGTTAATTAGGTGTTTTGAAGTGTTGGACTTACTCTATGTTTAAGGTCTAAACTATTGAAGTTTCACTAATTTTAATTTGGTCTACTCTATATCTCAATGCTGGTTCCACCCTATACTCATGTCAAGATATCAATCAATATGAAGTTTGAAGAACTTAATGCAACTTCTAAAATTTTCAAGAAGAAAACTGTGATAGTTTCCAATTTGTAGTATTTTTTTTTTTTTTTTTTTTGATCGAAGCCCGTAGGCATCCCATTCCAATTAATTTCACCCAGCGAGAATCAAACCCCTCTGTAAAAAGACATACGTCTCTACAAACTTAGTAAAATAATATAATGAGGATATTATATTTTTCTAATGAATCCATAATTTATCTTGTAGGAAAGCTCAGGTCCTTCAGTATTAATGTTTGGTGATCCCACGGAAATTATTTTTTACTTTCTAACCATATGTTAATTTTAATATCTCTGAATCTCTAGCGTCCATTATTGATAGAACTGATAACAATGACTGGTTTAAATATAATACAATACTAGTTATTAGTTCATCTGATTTTAGGCCATATGTATCTTGTTTTCAATTGTAACGATGGGCGTTGTTTGTTATAACGTAAATTCATATTTATCTGCTTACATTAATTATGTATTTTTTTTTCAAAATATCAAAATAATAGTCAAAATAGTATCTTCTGGTTCTCTCAAAAACAACCAGGTTTGAATTTGTGGGACACTATCTGAGGTTTGAATTTGTGGGACACTATCTGAGCTGCCATGACTTGAAACATCTGGAAAGCACACAATAGAAGAATCTTCTCGAAGTGCAGCACTCCACCGGAATTTTTGCTAAAGGAGATTTTTGCATGTGAGGATTTTTGGAGGAAAAATGTCTAGAGAATTTTTAATTAGTTTTTTTTACTCTTCTTCCTTTATGTATAGGTTTTAGTTTTTTTCTTTTAGCTTTTTATTTTCCTTCATTTTTCTTTTTTGTTTGTGTACATAATTTTTTATTAATAAAATTTGTGGCGCGTTGCCACTCGTCCCTCAAAAAATCAAAATACTATCAATTTGTTAATTCATGGCAAGTTCAATCGTGTGCCACTACGATGAGCTTGAGGAGGATATTAGAGTATGATTGATTGATTGTATTAAGTAGAAGATATTAAGATTGTATGATTGTTGGAGATTAATAACAATAGAGATTGTAGAGGGTTGGTAGGAGATGCACAATTGGAGATTGTTAGTAGTAAATTTAGAATAATCTATAAATACAATGTAATTGTAATTATTTTATCACAACTCAATACAAATTTCATTCTCTATCAATTCATTGAAAAATCAAAGTAATATTAGTTTAAATTAATGCCGTCGTTCTCGTTATTTATTTGTCCAAAACTATGCAATATCGTTCTCTTTCTCATGGTTTCTCTTCTCTTTTTTTTATTTTTTTAGTTTTGAAATGTGAATTTCACAGATTCTGTTGAGGACGATTTCAGACAAGGCTCTGAGGCAACAGAAGGTCAGGCTGCCTGGGTGCCCCCAGTACTTTGTTATGTGGCAACTAGTGATTGCGCAGTCGTAGTGCCTCATGTTACAGATAATGTAGCTGATAGATCCATGTTTCTCCAATCCTTTTCAGAATTTGTATATTGGGTTTCCTATTGCAAGTCATTTCATATTACATAAGCGATCAGCAACTCATCGCATTAGTTGAGAGGATATAATTTGACACAGATAATTCCAACTCCTCTACCCTTGGACCACTCTATATATGTGGTTTATAGAGGTCCACAGAGCTTGATGATGCATTAGGATTCAGATTTTTCTTATTTCTTTGTCAATTTTCATGCGTTATAGTTTTAAAAAATAAATTAATAAAGACGATAAAGACACATCGATCTTTTCACATTGTGTAAGCATTACTATATATTTTCTTTTTCTTTTTTGTCGGTAGAAAATTGCTATTTTCGGCCGTACGTAACATCCAAAAAGTTTGCCTAAATAATAATACAAATAAAATAATAAATGAATTTCCTTCATAAATGGTATGGAACTTTTATTTTATTTTGTAATGATTATCAGGAGTTCATTATCTTGGGCATCAAAAAGGTTGCACCGGACTAATATATTGTACAGATATAATTTTTTCTTCTCATTTTTTTAGTGCCTCCAGAAAGGAAGGAGCCATGCAGAAATCCAGAATAAGGGGAGCTGAAAATTATTTTTCTGCTCTCAAGGGGCTAATATAAAAGTTTTTTAGAATTTTAAAGGCAGTATCATGCAATTTTTAGATTTTGGAGGGCTGTTTTTAGAATTATAGCAAAGCCCCTTTCATTTGCTGCAGGCGCCTCTCTCCCAAGAGGGAGTATCATATAGCCTAGGGTGTATTAAAAAGAAATCTTGATAACAAATACGCTGTAGAAACCTTTTTGAGTATCAGTTCATGCTTTTTATATTAGAATGTAGAATCTCATGATTTACCATTCTTTCACTTGCCTAAAAAATTATGGAATTAGTTAACTCAAAAGAAAAGATTACGCGTCAATCAGTGAATGTCATTATCTCTTGATAGAGATGTAGTGATGGACATGCACTATTCGAGTTTCAAATTCATGCTTAACCACACGTCTGAAAAGTCTTTAAATACGTTGTTACGAATAAGAACAATTCAACTTTTATTGGAATGTAGTTAATTTCTTATTTGTTGTCTTTTATGTTAATTAATTATAAGAAATATAGTGTGCTCAAATTAAAAGTAAGGAACAAAGGCTGAAAGAAACTTGCGATTTTCTGGTACAGTCATAATTTCTGGTTCGCCGTTAATCTGGCTACTAATTAAAACATATCTACACTGATATGATTTTGATTGTGGCTAACTTTACAGTAAAAATTTTCTCTACTCCAACTGTATATTATTATTATTATTAACTTAATGATCTACTAATAAAAATTACATTTATATAACACAAGAAGAAGTCAGTTCGCATACCACACATATGATTTCACTGCCTGAATTTTAAGTTTGTGCAACGGTTAATAACAGAAAATAAAGACGGGTTCCATCCGTTGTAGAAGCCCCTGTAGCAAATTAGTTAAAAACCGTCGTTAATTTTAAGGCGGTTTTTAAAGTAAAAACTGTCTGTAAATCTATGCAGATAAAGACGCGTTTTGTATAAGGCCCGTCGTAGGCCCAAAAGTAACGACGGTTATTAAATTCAAAACCATGTATGTTTGAGTACAACTGTGCCTAAAAATATAAATACTTGTTAAATTAGTGACATGTATTATATTAAAACCGTGGCTATTAATGTGTTTTTTTTATTATCCAGTTTTCTGTGGCTAGCCCAATGTTGCTAGCCTTATACCAAATGGTACCAGCGTACCAAATAACACATATTCAAAAATAGTACCAATGTACCCATTAATAATCAAGAAATCCAGACATTCACACATTCAGACATTAACAAATGGTACCAATGTACCGATTAATTAACAATTTCAAACATTACACAATTTTAAAGAGAGAAGACTCTCTTTCACACATATCACAAATGTTTATAAAACATTACACATTCTACACATTGCGTACACTACTGAGGATTGAAAATATCCAAAATCTGATCATGACAGATAGGGTCTATTTTCTTTCATATCTTTGATAGAGGGTTTCCTGCTTCATCACCATTTTCTGATGGAACATATATACACACAGATATGCAAAATGACAAATTTTTTTTTGAAAGAAAGCGCCTTTAGCAGGGAAACCAATTATGAATGCAGCAAAACAAAATGGTAATTCATACAAGAGTGTTTTGAGTTTAAACTAAAAGAGAGTTTCGAGTCACAAGAGTGACTCATACAAAATACCAAGTATCAATGCAGTAAAACAAAAAAACCACCAACATGTACTTAATTAATGAGCTCTTTCACCACTATCAGTTTACTAAATATCACTAAACATTCTAGAAAATGTTGCAAGTCATGGATACCTTCGAACTCAGAATAATTTATTTTTCATGAAGTCCATTAGCTCTTTCACCACTACTCCAATCTCTTCATTACTATATGTTCTTCCAACTTGTTCTAGTATCTGCATTTGATTAAGCAAACCAAAAC
Source organism: Rhynchospora pubera (assembly GCA_028095005.1). Lineage (NCBI taxonomy): Eukaryota > Viridiplantae > Streptophyta > Magnoliopsida > Poales > Cyperaceae > Rhynchospora > Rhynchospora pubera. The sequence continues at coordinate 161,690,562 of CM051461.1, read as the reverse complement.
ATTGATTAAACTCCAAATCCATGAACCCTAAAATATTAGTATATAAACCCTAAATCTTAAAGCAGTACCTTGGGCAATTGTAGATCTTCGATCATTGAGATTATTATGCGCTTCATGACAAGAATTGAGAAATATCTGCAATCGGTTCCGTCCTTTTGTTTTGGACTCTAAAAATTCAAATTCAAAAACTTAATAAAGATTTGAATAAATTAAATCATGGTTGCACCAGTCAATGACAACGATAACAAGATAAAATTTAAGAACCAAGGGTAAAATTTTCAGCTATATCATATTTTTGCTGGAATATAATAAAGATTTTAATAATTTTACTAAATCTAAACTCTAGACCATAGTTTCTAATTTGCATACCGGTATTTCGATCCATCTAAATGACATGTCTGCACGGCTTTGATTCATTTCCATATGATAATGTTTATAAGCCCTGCAATCAAATTAAATTAGATGGAATGTCTTTCAATATGATCATTATTATGTTAAAGTAGAAATTGAAACTTACGTATTTATAAATCCCTTAATATCTAGCAAATCTGGAATCTTTTTGCGTTGCACAGAATCCACATAGTGAACCGTTAACTTCTCGATATTAATTACAAGGATTACCCAATAAAACCTATAATAAATATTAATTAGTATTTAACAAGTATTTTAATTAGTATTCATCAGTTTAATTATTTGTACCCCTGATTGTATGGAATGACCATATTAGTGGACGAATAAGCCTGGTACGACCTCTTCAAGTAACCCACTGTTGCAGCTTCTTCACGTTGGTAAGTATTGATGAAGGCTTAATACCTAGGAATCAAATAAATTTATAAACCTAGAGCTAACCTCACTAGTCTTTTGGAGTACAGCTTTAGGGTCGAACCCAAGGGACGGTACAATTGATTACTGGACTTATTCTTTTTCAAAAGCTAGACAAGAATATTTTGGTGGAGAAATAATTGAAATAAATCTAATTGCAATAAAGTAGATATTTTGGTTGTTTTTGTCAAAAATAATCTAAATAACAAAGTAAAGTTTTTAGGGTTTAAACAGTAATAAAAAGCGTCTTAGGGTTCAGGTTTCACCTCGGTTTGGACTCTAGAACACAAAATTTATCACTTTCGTGCATCAAACGGTGTTTTTTTAAGCGTATACCGCTCTGTTCGGTTCGAACAGGAATCTGTTCGGTCCGAACAGATGGTATAAGTGTGTGGTTTTGACCTTTTATGATACTTTATGCCTTGTGCTAGGGTTTGTTGGTCAAACCTAGATATTCTAAACCTCAGCTGTCGCTTGTTGGACTAGAAACTGGTCAAATCACAACCTAACCTAATTAACTCGATTGGTTCACAACTTTTGGTATAGAATTCAATCAATTTAAACTTGTTTGTTGGAGTTCGTAAGGATATCTAGAGGTCTTTTGGACTTGTCTAAAAGTTACACTTTTGATGTCAACTAATCTCCCCTTTCGGATCTACGATTTATCCCAAATACTTTGTCTAAATTATCTTGATTAACCTAACTTTAGAACTTAACTAAATGTGACCATTCATCTAGAAGTTAATTAGACTTAACCAAGCAATTTAAACAAGCAATTGTAATAATTCTCAACAAAACAAATCAACAAAATATATCATAACATATCAAGTCAAATCACAACATCCAAACCTAAGTTACTACCTTACCCTTAAGACTACATAAATTTAGCCTAACATAGTACTAAAACACACAACAAATTGCATAGAAATCACAAGATACAAGCCCAATCAAAATAGAGAAGAAAACATAGAAGAATAAACCGAATACTCCTTTATGCTTTCGAACTACGATCTCTAGGCAGTGAGGTGTTGCAAGATGGTCACCAAACTCGTCTCCTTGCTGCAGTCGCTTCAAAGAACCACGCTTTGATGATCTCCAATGGTGGAAGAGAGAAAAACGCCTATGAAAAGTGGAATTTTGTGGTATGGAAGGTTGTCTTCTTTCCTTCAGGTCTAGAGGTGTATATATGGATGTCCCAGGTCGCAAGGATGGAAGGCTAGGGCACCAGGGCCCAAGAAATTGCCATTTCCATCAGTTTCTATGTAAAAAATAATGCCTTATGTGATATGGCGGCACCCTGGTCAAACCGAACAGGTGTGCAGTCGAACCGAACAGGAGAGAGAAAGAACAGCTGCACAAGTCTGCTGTTGTGATGCCTAGTCGGATCGAACAGGCTCCTGGTCGGGTCGACCAGGAGAGAGAAAATGACGCCTGGCTGCCATAGGTGCTGGTCGGATCGAACAGATGATTGTTCGGGTCGACCAGAAGAGAGAAAAGAGCCTCCAATGCTAGGAATGAGTCGTCTAGCGTACGTGCTACGTCAGGAATCCATCTATATGCTCCAAAATCATCAGAAATCATCAAAGTCCTGTAAAATGAGAGAAGAAACGACGGTAGAGCCAATTCCATGGAAATCATAGCAATCTATTGAATAATTCAATGGTTTGAGTGTTATTTGAGTGCCAAGTATGGTCCAAATGCCTACAAATAATGACGATATCAAGTATCTTCGGCCACCATATTCTGATCGAGTATGGTGATGGTTGTACATCCAAATTCTTCCTTGAGTTTCTCTAACCAATACCTGCACTCATGGATACCATATGAAGATGTTCAAAGTGAATGGAATAATAAAGGAAGCATTAAGTTTCTCTTACCAATACCTGATGTCTTGTATAATTTTTATAGGGACATTAATTAGGATATAGAAAATTATACATACATGCTGTCTTGTATACTTTATTTTTTTGAGCTATACAGAATTAAGTGAATATAATAATAAAGTGAATGCATACCAGCTGTACATCTGGATTATTGATATGTTTAGAGATCATCTTTTCAAATATTCAACAATATCCCCCAATTCCACCACGAACGTGACCACATCATTATGTATACCCCAAGGATTACAGTCCTCTGGTTTAAAAAAGGCATCTTCTGCTGGTTGGAGCATCAGCATATTGTACAAGGAGCGTTTAGATGTGTCAAGTTTAGCAACACTCTCTGGCTCAAGCAGAGGCTCACGACCAATTCCTGACGCCTAGCTTGCCACCTTCTCGTTACCCTTAACCACTTGTGTCATCGGTTGTTTGTCACTCTGCATCTAAGGACATTAATTAGTCAAGTGAAAAAATATATATGTGTCAAACAGAATTGGTATAGCTTGGACATTATTGTAACTGCAAGGCAAAATTGGCAATATCTTGGCCATTAATTTTATGAGGTATTTTGGCATTCCACCAGATTTTGCTATTGGGTACCATGAATAATGAAGGAAAATAAACATGAATAATGAAGTAAAAGGGGTAGGTAGTAATGCATCGTGCAAGCCAATATGGTAAGATCAGGCAATTGTGTGCTGCCAAGCAATGAGCAAGTATGGATGTTTATGCTAAATTTCTGTATCCAGAATTTTTTGGGGTACAAAGTATGGATGATAGTTGTTGATTTTAAAGAAAAAAAATAAAACTAATTATGAGGTAAAGTTACACATTCAACTGTCCAAGAAAAATAATATTAGTTTATCTTAGTATATTAGATGAGAATGAATTGTCGATAATTATGAGGTAAAGTTACACATTCAACTGTCTAGGCAATTCTGCTGCTGTCGTCACCACATATTATGTGAGTAAATTTGAACAGTTTGCTTCTATTTTCTGTTAGGGACAGCCTTGTCAGATTTTAGATGAAACAATTAATAAATATACACAGGAGATGTAAGTTTAGTAAGTAAAATGCGTATATATGCAACACTAATCTCTGAAATTGAAATCCGATGTGTTGCAGACATCATCAGAGTGGTCATGACTACCTCAAACACAGAAGACTACAAACGAAGGAAAATATCTAAATGAGACATGACTACCTCAAACACAGAGCAATTTATATTAGAATTTAGAACATGTCTCACTAAAAGCTAGTTATCTAAATCAAAGAATACCTGTCCATGTAGCTCGACATCCACTTTCGGCCATGGAATTGGAGCCCCCATATTATCAGCTATTTGTTCTTCACTTAATCCTGGGATATCCCACGTGCGGTACATTTCACCTACCGGTCAATTTGTACCACAACCCAGTTTGGAGATAACGGTTGGCAGTGTACAATCTGACCTAGATATGATGGAAGGATTAATCCCTCGGCCACCTTAACTCGCTCGCCTATGCTATTACGGAGGAAGAAGTTGCAAGGTGGGAGTTCCTGAAAATTACAAATAGATTTATATTATAATTTATTTTCAAAGTTATCCAAACTCATCACTTGATAGGAACAAGAAAGATAATCTGATAATCACCAATAGGATACGGAGGTATAAAGTTTTCTCCCATATCCGCTTGGAATACTCCATTGGGCATTGTAGAGTCCACCTCCACCGAAAAAGGTTGGGACGGCGGGGTCTGATCGAAATTGCAATGCTGTCGGGATTGGAATTTGCATTCTCATTGAGGAAAACCAATCTTGCATCTTCTTGAAACATGCCTCTGTGGTCTCCTTGACCACCTTATCATATTGTTCCTGGCTCATGCCATTCTCTTTCATTTTTTTCCTGGGCTCTCTATCATACTCATCTGTCAATTTGCTCCACATGGAAGTTCCTCTCATTCTCCCTGGGTGTTCCGGCCTCCCGATCGCCCGAGTTAAGACTTCTTTAGGCGGGATTGCACCGGAACAGACCTCTTGAGACATAGATCGTGCCCATTTGAATGCTTCGTGAGTCTCCTTATCCTCTTTTCTGATTTTGTAAGTACCTTCTTTATCAGTAGCCACAGCCCTTGCTCTAAAATATCTCTCGGCTCTCGGCTCGAAGGAACCCAAGGTGATGCCCGTTAAAGAGACATCCTCATCATCAGAATCACCTTCTACAATAATTATGTCAGTAGGCTTCCAAGTCTCTTGTGCTCCCCTGTAGCCGTGGGATCCCATCCTATGAGGCAAGCGGAACTTCTCTCTCAACTCCTTCCCCGCCTTACTCTTTTGTTGAAATTCTTCGGTTTGCCTCATAGAGCAGAATTCATCCCACTGCTTGGGTGTGATAGGGTATAAGTCGCATGGGTTTTGAGGATTATTTGGATCAGCATTAAGGATAAAATCCTCATAGAGCATATTCCTAAATTGTCTATGCCGATCCTCCATATTTTTGAGAGTTTTCTTTTTGCCATCATCGTTGTCGATGTTGAACATTTCCTAAAATAAATTTAAAATATATTCACAAGTTAGGATTTCTAGAAATTCAAGGAACAATTTGCATGTGAATATCAAAAAGTGCATAATGGTGTTCATGATGAACCATTTTGTTGCTATGAAACAGTGGCTTTAATTGACAAGGAAAAGCAATTTAATCGAAAAATGCAATTTAGCTCCTAGCAATATTTCATTTTGTAAACCAGAAAAATATTCACAAGTTAGGACCATGAATTCAAGGAACAATTTGCATGTGAATATCAAAAAGTGCATAATGGTGTTCATGATGAACCATTTTGTTGCTATGAAACAGTGGCTTTAATTGACAAGGAAAAGCAGTTTAATTGAAAAATGCAGTTTAGCTCCTAGCAATATTTCATTTTGTAAACCAGAAAAATACTATACAACTCAAAAAAGCATTTACTGGACTCAAACAAGAATGCAACATTTTTTTTTTAAGAAATCCATGAATGTAACATTATTTTCACTAATAGCAACAACTGTGACTCCACTATTTTGCACGGTGCTTTTACCATCTTGTTCTTTTGTGTAAAAGGTAAATCCATTCAAGTCATATCCTTGGTAGGTTTCGACGACCGCCGAAGGACATTTCAATAACCATTTCACAGTTTCGTCGACATCTTGCTTGTTTAACAACTGGGACTCTACTTTTTCTCCAAACCATTGCACAAAATTCAAGTTGTGCATTCTATTAATCACATTTTCGTCCAAAGACGGATGTTGTTCATGCAATTCAGCTATATGCTCACTTATGTAAGGCGCCACAATGGCAAGGGGTTGGAGGATTTTAAAATGCGCTTTTGTTCTCAATTCAATCCCCGGTCTAAAACTACTGGCTCCAATTGTACATTTTCCTTCAAGTCTACCTTCGTGCCGAGACTTTGGAAGGCCGATAGGTTGGACATCTTCCAAATAATCGGTGTAGTACTCAATAACTTCCTCGGCCACATATCCTTCCACTATGCTTCCTTCCAGTTTAGATCGACTACGGACGAGCCCCTTCAATTGACCCATTGCTCTTTCAAAAGGATACATGTACCGTAGAAATACTGGATCACACATTTTGATCTCCCTAACCAAATGTACAGTTAAATGCACCATGGAGTCAAAAAATGATGGCGAAAAGTACATCTCGAGCTCACAAAGGGTCAATATAACATCGTCCTGTAACTTGTTCAATTTTTTTGGGTCGATCACTTTAGAGCAAATTTCATTGAAAAAATAGCACAACTTAGTGATAGCTTTCCTAACTTCTTCCCGGAGAACTCCTCGAATTGCGACCGGGAGTAACTGAGTCAGCAAGATATGATAATCATGTGACTTCATTCCAATTAATTTGTTCTCCTTAATTGACACCTTTGTTGAGGAATAACCTGAAGGAACCCTTATCGACTTTAGACATTCCAACAGATTTTTTTTCTCTTCCTTTGATAAATTAAATTGTGTTGCAGGTAGCGAAATTCAGGTTCTAGTCTCTTTATTTACTGCTAACTCCTTTCGAATTTCCATAGCAACCATGTCATCCCTCGCATTCACGCTATCTTTGGTTTTTCCTTGAATTTCTAACAAGCAACCAATTAAAGCTTCACATATATTCTTGATTATGTGCATCACATCTAGACAATGCCTAACCTCCAAAATATGCCAATATTCAAGCTTCCAAAATATAGACTTTTTCTTCCATATCCCCTTCGGAATCTCCTTTACAAATTTCTTACCAAATTTAACATTTATGTCCTTTACTTGTTCATATACTCCTTTCCCAGATAACGGAATTGGGGCCTTACCTGTCTCCACTGTACCATCAAATCTTTCCTTGTCTCTCCGATAATGGTGATTGTGGTTCTTAAGAATCCTGCGGTGTCCCAAATAAACATGTTTTCTGCATTTTTTCAGGTAAATTGAATGTGTATTCTCCCTGCAAATAGGACACGCTTTTGCTCTTTTATTCCTATACCCCGATAAGTTACCATACGCAGGAAAATCATTAATTGTGCAAAATATCATGGCACGGAGTTTGAACTCAGTTCTATAGTGTGCATCAAATATTTTCATTCCCTCACGCCACAATTTATCAAGGTCATCTATTAATGGAGCCAAGTACACATCTATATCATTACCTGGTTGTTTGGGACCAGAAATCAACAAGGGCATCATCATGTATTTCATTTTCATACATAACCAGGGAGGAAGCTTGTAAATACACAATAAGACTGGCCGCGTAGTCGTACGACTACTTATGTTGCCATAAGGATTCATCCCATCCGTGCATAATCCCAATCTCAAATTTCGAGGTTCACTACCGAAATCTTCAAATTCTCTGTCTATGTTGCTCCAATCTGGTGAGTCTGTGGGATGTCGAAGCATTCCATCATCTCTTTTCCTATAGTCTGCATGCCATCTTAACAGTTTGGCATCCTTTGCATTAGAAAAAAGTCGCTGAAATCTTGGTATTATCGGTAGATAAAACACCACTTTCGCAGCTGGACCCTTTTTTCCATTATCAATCTGATCGTCTCTCGGTTTATATCGTGATGCGTTACACTTTGGACATTTATCCAGATTTCCGTACTCATTACGGAATAATACACAATCATTTGGACATGCATGAATTCTTTCTACTTCTATTTTCAAAGGGCATAATAACTTTTTCGCCGTATAAATTGAATCCGGCAACTCATTATTTTAGGAAGCAAAAGTTCACGCAAAAGTTTGAGCAAAGATGTGAAACTGGCATCGCTCCATCCATTTTTGGCTTTCAGATTAAACAATCTAAAAACGGCATTAAGTTTTGACAATTCACAACCGGGATATAACTTTATCTTACCCGCTTCTCGCAACATACCAAAAATTTCAACATTATCAACAAAATCTTCATCCACATTATTCACTATTTCATTCAAATCATCATTACATTGTGTATTGTCTACATTTTCAAATACATTAGTATTCAAATTTTCTATATTTTCACCATCCAATAAATTATCATTGCCCGATAATACATTTTCTGCATTACACTGTAAGTTCAACACATTTGTACTAGTCCCAGCATGTAAAGATTCATCCTTAGTCTCTCCATGACGTGTCCAACAGGTATATCCGGGTTGAAACCCATACATAAGCAAATGACCTCTCACTTCTTCAAAATTAGCCTAGCATCTCAAATTCTGACAATCACTACAAGGACAACGCAGTTTATGATAGCCCGTCAATTTCAAATTCTCTTTAGCAAAAAACATAAATTCTTCAAACCCATTAAGAAATTTAACTGAGAGCCAATTATTTGTGTACATCAACGTCCGATCCATCTGAACAATAAAATATATGGAAATGATCATGATTTAGGGTTATTAGGCTATTTATCACATCAAGCTTTCAGGCCGGTTACCATCCTAGCCCGCTCTTTGGATACTCTGTCTCATTAGCGAGCGTACGTTAGATGCAATGTGTTGTGTGAGAAAAATTCGGCAGCATTTCCCCTTATGTTCCCTGAATACGCCAACACACGATTGCTCGTGCGTACGTATCCGTGGGAACATAAGGAAAAATGCCGTCGAATTTTTTTCACACAACACATTGCATCTAACGTACAATTCTCTATCCTAAATGAGACAGATCGTATCCAAAGAGCAGTACTCACGACCGGGCTAGGATGCCGAATTTTGGTCCTATATGACAATACATGTAATTAACATGCAAATGCAATTAATGCATAATTAATTGGGTGTGAGAAATGAAAATAAATAGATAAAATTATAGAAATATACCTTCAATCTATAATTTGTAGGTCTTGTCTTTTTCAATTAGGTCTGAAATTATGACAAAAATTACCAAAAAGTCACTAATTTAATAAAAAATTAAGATAAAACCGAAAAAAAAGAAAAATTAGAGAAATATCAAATATTCACTTAAATTTTAATTTTTTTTACCTTACATCAGCTCTCCATCCTTTTCTCTTTCTATTTCTTATTTTTTCAGAATTTTTGGATATTTTTTGGTATTTTTTTCAAGAAGTGGCTATGGAATATTAATGAGCAATTTAATGAAGAAGAGAAATGGTTTAGGCGGCTGGATACAATTGGCACTTGTCGAATGAGGAGAGGGGCAGAGATTGCGCCAGACCTAATTCACACAAATTGCCACGGTTAAAAAAAAAACCGTTGTTGAGGGGATAAAGACGGTTCTTTTATAAAAACCGTTGTTAACTGAAAATATAAATAACTACGGTTAATATAAAAAACCTTCTCTGTATGGACCTGATAGCTTTTATGCCTTCTAAGCTTGGAAAGGGGAGACGGTTTTTATGTAAAAACCGTTTGTATTTGTTGGTCTGATTTTTTTCTCTCTCTTATCATAGATTTTCAAACGGTTTTTGAAAAACCCGTCTCTAAACTTCCGTTGCAAAAGACCTGTTTTCTGGTAGTGTTTGCATCACATAAAAATTGCACCACGATATATTGAACTTGATGGACGCTGAAGCATAAAAAAAACGTAAATTCATTGACTATATATAATGATCGATTTTTTCAAGAATCTCGAAGCATGTCTACAATGAAGTCGAAATGCGCCATTTTATTTTTGCCACAATTCTTTCATTCTAAACATAATTAACAATTTCCTAATTGATGTATTAAAAATTTTCAAAAATTCTACCCCCTACTAAGACTGTCAATGAGTAAGAGTATGGTAGAGATATTTTTATACATATATCGATCCTTTAAATTTTCTTTTATCCATACTCTATCCTTACTCATTAGAAATGTGTTGATTTCACGCGACTTCAGCTCCGTAAAATCGCTGTGAATTCTCGTCCAAAATCAAGAAATTTGGCGAGAATTCTCATGTCCCTTCCGATGTGGTTCCTTCTTCCCTCCTCATCGTTCGATGAAATCCTGTGATTTCCTCCTCCTTTCTTCGCTGATCACGTGATTTCTTCTCCTTTTTCGTTTTAATTCTTTTTCTTCTTGTTTTTTTCGATTGAACTCTTTTTTTTTATCTCCGTTCCGATCAAAGCTTAAATGGCATTGCAAGAGTTCTATTGCATCTTAGGCATATCGACATCTCATTTTAAAAGAGAAGCATATATATATAACACGTGAGGCGTTCGATCAAAATAATAGGAGAAAAAATTAAATCAAATCAAACCACTAGCTAAGACCACGTATCTGGACATAATTTAAAAAAAAATTATCATAGCAATCTTTTTTGTATTATATATATTTATAGGTGTTAATCGATAACTTTTTATCTAAGGCTTCGTTTGGATAGGTGTGGGAAGAAGGGAAGAAGGGATGAAGTGGGAAGAAGTATTGGAAAGTGTGTAACTTTGTGAAGAGTTTGGATTGTTTATAATTTTTTTTCCCTTCTTCCTTCTTCTTACTTCTTCTCAACGCATCCAAACGGAAGCTAAATTTTATTTTCCTTGTAAAATTGATATTGCAGATCGAATCAGTTCTATGTGATGGATTGTTTTAATGGCAACTTATAAATGTGTTGGATATAGTATGTCAAGAAATGACGACAAAAGGTACATGGTTAAGACATTAGCAATATTGTACCAAAGAATATGTTAGAATGGACATGCGGAATTTGAAAGGGTGATTAAATAATAGCCGTTAAAAGAGAGCAGACAGTGACAGGTGATGTTAAAGGGCTATTTGTGGTGAGAATTAGCGAAAATGATATGTAAAGCTTCAAGAGCCTAGCATTCCTCCTCGTCAACCAAAATTAGGGAGTCAAAAAAAACCTCTTGTATATACAAAGCATGTTTGATTGCGATGAGGTTTTATAAAAGTAGAGGTTTTCGGCGAGAAAAAAGGAAAGAAGGTAGCAAGTTTTTTATAAAATGCAAATAGTGCAATTTTAAGCATTATTTAAGTATTTCAATCCTTATTTTTTATTCATGCAACATCCAAACACGCCAGCGCAATAAGAAATATGAATAAGTCCTTTCTTATCCAAATTCCTTATTCACTCCACGCCATCTAGTTATGAAAAAGTCCAAAAATATCAAGTTAGATTTAAATGATTTACACATAAACACAAAAAAGTCCAAAAATAAATGAATTGTGCTGTCATCTGCTGGTCATGTTATGAAATTTTTGTTATATTTGATCGGACTTTAAAGCAAAATTTACACTTTTTGATGGTAGCATTACCATTATTTGCACAAATAATAGTACATATAAACAGTCCAAAAAATTGTTGCACCAAAATTATTTGCTGGTCACTAAGCACATTTGCGTTATATTGTAGTGCTAACAAATTATCGGACTTCAAAAAACGAAAATAGGTGACACCGCCGTCTTTTTAATTTTTCTAGGTTTTATTCAAATGAGGGTAATTTGGGAATTGTTTAAAATATTGACACTTTTGAGGATGACATTTTTACAATTTATTAAGTTTTTTGCAGAAAATAATGACACATAACTAATTTTAACAATTTTATTATTATTATAATGACATAAATTTAGTTTGCAATCTAGCAATGACATATTTCAAATTAATCACTTTTTGTAGTGGCATAAATCTAATTATTCCATTAAAAAAGTAGATAGCCGGCGAAACAATCAGAGAGAGATAAAAGATAAGTCAGATAACAAAAAATATTTATTAATGTGCTAATCAATATACATTCTCTTTGTTTGAGACTAAATATATATTTTGTTTAATGACTCTCTTTTACTAAAATATATTATTTTTCATTTTACTTTATTTTTAGCATCTTTATCATTCATTATTGCGACATCTCTTTATTGAATATTATGTCAATTTCACCTTAAGACTTTATTTGTTCCAATATTTCCCCTTTGGTTTGGGAATATATTTTATATGTGAGGGTAACATATGCCTCTTTTAGATAAACGGAGTGCAAAGTTTCCTTTAAAAAAGGTAAGAAATTTGATGTTGTCACTTATCCGACGTGGCACATGTTTCTTTTTTTTCTTAGTTATTTTATCGTATCATTGTTTTTGTTTCAATGAGATATAAAGACCAGGATATTTTTACATAATGAATTATTAGAAATAGATTGAAGATAAAGTAATATCAGAGAGATAAAAAAGATAAGTATGTCAATCAATATATTTTTCTCCACGTGAGACCAAACTAAGATGTATTTTGTTGACAACTTTTTTACTGAAATATATCTTTTGTCATTTCACTCTGTTTTTAATATTTTTATTATTCCTTCTTTGTCATCGGTTGAGGAAAGAAATATTTTTTTTAAAATAAAAATTTGTCCGCATATTGGGAGTAGATAAATAGTAGTGGCGAATCTTGACAATTTTCAAGCATGGGCACCATAAAAAGTTCACTAAATGTACACATATTATTCAATACACAAATTAATTTTAATATCAAAATAACATATCATCAAAGTTGTTGACAAAACAATTAATTAGCTTTTAGTTGTTTATCTTCTAAAGAATCAATACATATCCGATCTTTGGATCCGGTCAACCCTAAAAAAAAAAGTTTTAAATTCCTAATCTGTTAACCATTGAAAATAATTTTTTTAATGAACAAAATTGTTCTCTCAAATTTTATTAGTTTTATACTTTTATATTAAGGTAAGATGTTCCTTAATAGTTGCCAAGAAAATATTTTGAGCACGCAAATTGGCCAAAAAAATTGTGTATTATGTTGATGAGGTAAACTAAAATCAGCTACGACCGACGGATGGAAACCAAAATTTATATTTTTCTGAATATTTTTTTACTTTTTTTTTAGATTTTTTAAAATTATTGTTACTGAAGAGTTCAGAATCATTTAGATTAAGAACTTGCATGGACCCAAACCTCAGAAAATCAATATCAGAGCCTTTATTTAGAAAAAAAAAAACCATGCTTGCCTCTAGCTACTAGGCTCGCCCTGATAATAACGAGGACAATTTTGTTTTCCCTTTTTTTCTCCTAGTTCTCCATTAACTAATTATATACTACTGTCTTGTCTCTGTATCTCATGGAAACGAAAACAAGGATGTGATAGAATAACTAAGGGGGAAAAAAAAAACATGTGCCACGTCGGATAAGTGACAACATCAACCCACTTGCCTTTAAAGGAAACTTTGTATTTAAAAGAGGCATATGTTACCCTCAGAAATAAGATATATTCCAAAACCTAAGAGCGAAATGGAAGGAATAAATAAAGGCTCAAAGAAATTGACACAATATTCAACAAGAGAGGTCGCACCCAAAGGCCCCGCCGAATCAGCCCAATCCAAATCCGAAATCCTTTTAATCCAACCCCCGTGTCGTTTAACTCGATGCGCTGAATCTTTTTCAAGCCTCTCGATCGCCTACAGGTCTTATCTTACTTTGAGAGATCTCTCCAGTGTGCCACACCTTTTCTTTTTGAATGTATTTGTGGGGTCTAGTATATATTTTTCATGGCCATGGTTTGGCTTGTGGAAAATAAAAAGAGAGGAGCAAAACATGAGGCCAGTTATGTGGTACTGACGTACTTTTCCTTTTGAAAACATGTAGAGATTCCAAGTAAACCTTAATTGTCATTTGAAATAGAAATGATACGAGTCAAATATGGCCCATGCTAAGGGAGCATGGGTTTTGGCACAGCACTGCTGGTATGAGCTACAAACTTAGCTAGCTTTATCCATCATCTTCAGAAAGAAATTGCTATCAGATCTAAATTTAACATCAAAGAATCACATTTGTTTATATTGTTCTATTAAGAAGATACTGTTAGAATCTTATAATTTAACATAAAAGACAAACAATAGTTAATACGACAACAAATGTTCCTATTGAGAATAACATAAAAGACGAACAATAGTTAATATGACCACAAAAGTTTCTATTGGGTGCATTTGGATCGTTGGAAGAAAGATGAAGAAGAAGGAAGAAGAAGAAAAAAAATTATAAACAATCCAAACTCTTCACAAAGTTACACGCTTTTCAATACTTCTTCCCACTTCTTCCTTTCTTCCCTTCTTTCCACACCTATCCAAACGGAGCCATTGAGAAGATACTGTTATAAATTGGATCTTATGAATTTACAATGGTCTAGAATTGTTAATTATGCACTTACTATGAACATACTAAATAATGATACGTTTTACCATCCATCAGAATATTTTAAAAATGCCAAAAATGTACATTTGTATAACGGTCATGATTTTTTAATGAGAGATATCTTAACAGAAAATTGCATAAAAATCGATACGGAACCAATAAAAAACATATTTAATTTTCCAATATATTTTTTTAATTCATTTTTAAGAATACATTTATTTTAATTGTCAAATTAACTCATTATTGATAGGTCCTTCCCATTATTGGTTTTTTACTTTTTTTCTTTTATGGTTTTTTTTATCTCTTTGCTGTTTCATCTTAGTCTGTGGTTTTCCAGCACCAGGAATCTTATGTTTAGGAAGGGCGATCTGCATGTGATATGTATTATGTGACTGTTTTATTGTTTTAATGAATTTAGGCCAAAGGGCATCCATCAAAAAAACAAAAAAAAAACAAAAAAAACAAAAAAACTTGCAGACACTTTTCTGAGTCTTTGACTTGAAGGAATTACAATAAATTTAAACAACTCCTATATATGTATATATAATCTTATTTAACTGCATGTTCTAAACCGTATATTCACTTCTTTTTTTTCCTTTGAAGAGCGCACAACCTTTTATCCACTTCCCAATAAAAAAAAATACTCGAATCAAATCCGTATTGATCTTAAAATTTTACCGATTTATCATTTTGTTTTCTTAAAAAGTTCAAAACTATAGCTGTTGTCCAAAATTGGTTTGTAATATTCACTTATAAATTTATTATTTCGTCCATCTCAACATGACATTTAATTTTGAAATTAGTGAAAAACTTGACACCATTTTATCTTAAGAAAATATCTATAAAGAAATACTAACAATATTATTTACCGTGTCATGTATCGATTAAATAAATACTAACATTGAACAAATTTTAGAAAAATACTTGTAGATATTAGCTATATAATTATTTATTTTCTATTTTATTGCAATTTTATTTTTTGTCAATATTTTATAATTTATGTGATTTCTTGGATCACGAAAAATTGGATTATAAATCGCTCAAAAATCGGATTATAATTTAATTAATTAATTTTCATTGGTAACTTTATTAATTATATATACATCGTTGGAAGATTTTTTTTTTTTTTTGCCAATGATGACCGCCCATGAGCACGTTACCCATAGTTAGGTAAATGTAAATTAGTTCAGTACAAATAAAAATAAATGCCAGATGATAACGGTCATTCACAATTTTGTCATCCGCGTCATCTAATAGATTTTTCCGCACCATACTTCTTTCTGCGCCCTCCCTCTACCCCTAACGTCTCTCCCTTCCTTCCCCTTCTCTACACCTAACGTCTTTCCTCTCCTTCTTCTACCTTCTCCCATCTTCGCCCTTCATTTCTATTATCTCTCCCGATTTCCCTCGACTCCACTCTCTTTTTCAATCACAGTTTTGCTTCCTTTCGCCTCCATCATATAAACTCTATCTTGCTTTCTAAAAGATGAACATATACAAGCACAAAGTGAACAGATATGAAAATGATTCTCATAATCGAATTATTTGCAATTATGTGAATAATTACTAAGTACAATCCAATCTTTTCGAATAAATAACATAAGAATTATATTCTAGACAGTAAAAAGAGTTTAATGTAGATTTTTGTGAGGAAATGACTTAGAATGAATCCAGAAACGATTGAAATCCTCAAATGATGCCCATAATTACATTATTTGCAATTTATATGTGTAATTACCATGTATAATCCAATATTTCTGAATAAATAAATATATGAATCATATTCTAATCAATATAGAGTTTAAATATAGATTATTTTGATGAAATAACTAGAATAAATTCAGAAACGATTGAAATACTCAAATGATGCTCAAAATTGCACTATTTGCATTTTATATGCGTAATTACCATGTACATTCCAATCTTTTTGAATATATAACATAATAATCATATTCTAGATAGTATAAAGAATTTTAATGTAGATTATCATGATGAAATGACTTAGAATGAATCCAGAAACGATTGAAATACTCAAATGATGCTCGGAAATGCATAATTTGCACTTTATATACATAATTACCATGCATAATCCAATTTTTTTGAATAAATAACCATATGAATCATATTCTAGACAGAATAAAGAGTGTAAATATAGATTACCGAAATCAAATCACTTAGAATGAATCAAGAAACGATTGAAATGCTCAAATGATGCTCAAAATTGCACTATTTGAAATTATTATGCATAATTACCATGTATGATCCAATTTTTTTGTATAAATAATATATACATCATATTCTAGAAGTATAAAGAGTTTAAATGAAGATTATTGTGATGAATTATTAAGAATGAATCCAGAAACGATTGAAATGCTCAAATGATGCTCATAATTGCATTATTAGCACTTTATATACGTAATTACCATGCATAATCCAATCTTTTTGAATAAATAACCATATTAATCATATTCTACACAGTATAAAGAGTTTAAATGTAGATTTAATGAAATGACTTAGAATGAATCAAGAAATGATTGAAATGCTGAAATGATGCTCAGAATTGCACTATTTGCACTTTATAAGCATAATTACCATGTATAATCTAAACTTTTTGAACAAATAACATATGAAACATATTCTAGGCAGTACAAAGAGTTTAAATATAGATTACTGTGATGAAATTATTTAGAATGAATCCAGAAGCGACTGAAATGCTCAAATGATGCTCAGAATTGCATTATTTGCAATATATATGCATAATTACCATGTATAATCCAATTTTTTTGAATAAATAATCATATGAATCATATTCTACACAGTATAAAGAGTTTAAATATGAATTATTGTGATGAAGTGACTTAGAATGAACGCAGAAACAATTGAAATGCTCAAAAGATGCTCAGAATTGCATTATTTGCAATTTATATGTGTAATTACCATGTATAATTCAATCATTTTGAACAAATAACATATGAAACACATTCTAAACAGTATAAAGAGTTTAAATATAGATTATTGTGGAGAAATGACTTAGAATAAATCCAACAATGATTGAAATACTCAAATGATGCTCAGAATTGCATTATTTGAATTTTATATGCGTAAGTATCATGTATAATCCAATCTTTTTGAATAAATGATATAAGAATCATATTCTAGACAGTATAAATAGTTTAAATGTAGATTATTGTGATGAAATGACTTAGAATGAATCCAGAAATAATTAAAACGCTCAAATGATGCTCAGAATTATATTATTTGCAGTTTATATGCGTAATTACCTTGTATAATCCAATCTTTTTAAATAAATAACATAAGAATAACATTCTAGACGGTATAAACAGTTTAAGTGTGGATTATTGTAATAAAATGACTTGGAATGCATCCAGAAACGATTGAAATTCTCAAATAATGCTTAGAAATGCATTATTTGCACTTTATATGTGTGACTACCATGTATAATCCTATCTTTTTGAATAAATAACATAAGAATTATATTCTAGACAGTATAAATAGTTTAAATATAGATTATTGTGATAAAATGACTTAGAATGAATCCAGAAACGATAGAAATGCAAAAATGATACACAAAATTGCATTATTTGCAATTTATATGCGTAATTACCACGTATAATCCAATCTTCTTGAACAAGCAACATATGAAACATATTCAAGACAGTATAACTAGTTAAAATGTAGATTATTGTGATGAAATATCTTAAAATGAATCCAGAAACGATTGAAATGCTCAAATGATGCTCAGAATTGCACAATTTGCACTTTATATGCATAATTACCGTGAATAATCCAATCTTGTAGAATAAATGACATATGCATCGCATTCTAGACAGTATATAGATTTTAAATGTATATTATTGTGATAAAATTACTTAGAATGAATCAAAAAATGATTGAAATGCTCTAATGATGCTCAGAAATGCATTATTTGCACTTTATATGCGTAATTACTATGCATAATCCAATTTTTTTTGGACAAATAACATATCAAACATATTCTAGACAGTAGAAAGAGTTCAAATGTAGATTATTGTGATGAAATGACTTAGAATAAATGCAGAAACGATTAAAATACTGAAATGATGCTCAGAATTGCATTATTTGCACTATACATGCATAATTTTTTTTTTTGAGGGCTAGCAATTTTCATTTAATAAAAAGAAAAAGATTACAAAAGTCTCAAAACAAAAGCTCCAAGTTCATACCAAAACCTATACGACCATCAAGAGGAAAAAAAAAAAGTAAACTCTTAACAAGTTCACATTCTAAGCCGGTACCAACCCGTACCACTAAACGCTAAACTTCACCCGAAACCTTGCCAGCAACTATTAGCCATCCCGAACAACGGAACAACTACACAACCATAACCAAACCACACCGGTCGGTCGTAACACACCTACCGTCTATTTGCAACGAGAGACACAACAACTCTCTTCAACCACACCGCACAGCCACTGCCCAGACCCACAACGACTGTACGCCCGCTAGCTGTGCCGCAACATGACCACATCATGAACTATACCGCACCATGATCTCCTAACAGTGCCTCAATATTCGTCCACCATATATGTATAATTACCATGTATAATCCAATCTTTTTGAATAAATAACATAAGAATCATATTCTAGACAATATAAATAGTTTAAATGCAGATTATTGTGCTAAAATGACTTAGAATGAATCAAGAAAGGATTGAAATGCTGAAATGATGCTCAGATTTGCATTATTAGCAATTTATATGCACAATTACCATGTATAATCCAATCTTTTTGAACAAATAACATATTAAACATATTCTAGACACTATAAACAGTTTAAATGTAGATTATTGTGACGAAATAACTTAAAATGAATGCTGAATCGATTGAAATTCTGAAATGATGCTCAGAAATGAATTATTTGCACATTAGATGCACAATTAGCATGTATAATCCAATATTTTTGAATTAATAACCAAGTGAATCATATTATAGACAGTTTAAAGAGTTCAAATGTAGATTATTGTGATGAAATGACTTAGAATGAATCCAGAAACGATTGAAATTCTCAAATGATGCTCAGAATTGCATTTTTTGCACTTCATATGCATAATTACCATGAACATTCCAATATTTTTGAATAAATAACATATGAATCATATATTAGACGGTATAAAGAGTTTAAATATAGATTCTTACGATGAAATGAATTAGAATGAATCATGAAACGACTGAAATTCTCAAATGATGCTCATAATTGCATTATTTGCAATTTATAAGAGTAATTAGCATGTATAACTCAATTTTGCGAATAAATAACATAAACATCATATTCTAGACAGTATGAAGTATTTAAATGTAAAATATTGTGATGAAATTATTTAGAATGAATGCCGAAACGATTCAAATGCTCAAATGATGCACAGAATTGCATTATTTGCAATTTATATTCGTAATTACCATCTATAATCCAATCTTTTTGCACAAATAACATATGAAACATATTCTAAACAGCATAAAGAGTTTAAATGTATATTATTGTGGTAAAATGACTTAGAATCAATCCAGAAACGATTGAAATGTTGAAATGATACTCAGAATTGCATTATTTGCACTTTATATGCTTAATTACCGTGTATAATCAAATATTATTGAATAAATAACATATGGATCGTATTGTGGACAGAATGAATATTTTAAATGTCGATTATTGTGATGAAATGACTTAGAATGGATCCAAAAACAATTGAAATGCTCAAATAATGCTCAGAATTGCATTATTTGCACTTTACATGCGTCATTACCAATATTTTTTAATAAACAACTTATGAATCATATTCCAGACAATATAAATATTTTAAATGTCGATTATGGTGATGAAATGACTTAAAATGAATCCACAAACAATTCAAATGCTCAAATGATGCTCAGAAATGCATTATTTGCGCTTTACATGCGTAATTACCTTGTATAATCCAATCTTTTTTAATAAACAACATATTAATCATATTTTAGACAGTATAAAGAGTTCAAATGTTGATTATTGTGATGAAAAATGAATCCAGAAACGATTGAAAGGCTCAAATGATGCTCAAAATTGCATTAATTGCATTTTAGTGTAATTTCCATGTATAATCCAATCTTTTAAATAAATAACATAAGAATGATATTCTAGACAGTATAAATAGTTTAAATCTAGATTATTGTGATGAAATGACTTAGAATGAATTCATAAACGATTGAAATGTTCAAATGATTCTCAGAATTGCATTATTTGCACTTTATATGCTTAATTACCATGTATAATACAATCTTTTTGAACAAATAACATATGAAACATATTCTAGACAGTATGACGATTTAAAATATAGATTATTGTGCTAAAATGACATAGAATGAATTAAGAAACTATTCAAATGCTCAAATGATGCTCAGAAATGCATTATTTGCACTTTATACGCGTAATTACCTTTTATAATCCAATATTTTTGAAAAAATAATATATGAAACCTATTCTAGATGGTATAAAGAGTTTAAATATTAATATGATGATTAGATGAGTTAGAATGAATTTTGAAAGGATTTAAATGCTCAAATATTGCACAGAATTACATTATTTGCAATTTATATTTGTAATTACCATGTATAACCCAATCTTTTTGCACAAATAACACATGAAACTTATTCTAGACAGTATAAATAATTTTAAATATAGATTATTGAGCTAAAATGACTAAGAATGAATCAATAAACGATTGAAATGTTGAAATGACACTCAGAATTGCATTATTTACAATTTATATATGTAATTACCATGTATAATACAAAATTTTGAATAAAAAATATTAGAATCATATTCTAGACAGTATAAATATTTTAAATGTCGATTCTTGTGATGAAATGACTTAGAATGAATCCAAAAATGATTGAAATGCTCAAATGATGCTCGAAAATGCATTATTTACAATTTACATGCGTAATTACCTTGTATAATCCAACCTTTTTTAACAAACAACATATGAATCATATTCTAGACAATATAAATAGTTCAAATGCAGATTATTGTGATGAAATGACTTAGAATGAATTCGGAACAATTGAAATGCTCAAATGATGCTCAAAATGACATTATTTGAATTTTATATGCGTAATTACCTTGTATAATCCAATCTTTTTAAATAAACAAAAATGAATCATATTATAGACAGTACAAATAGTATAAATATAGATTATTGTGATAATGATTTAGAATGAATCCAAAAACGATTGAAATACTCAAATGATGCTCAAAAATGTATTATTTGCATTTTATATGCGTAATTACCTTGTATAATCTAATCTTTTTGAACAAATAACATATGAAACCTATTCTAGGCAGTATAAAGAGTTTAAATATAAATTATTTTGATCAAATGACTTAGAATGTATCCCAAAAGGATTGAAATAATCAAATGATGCTCAGAAATACATTATTTGCACTTTATATGCTTAATTACCATGTATATTCAAATCCTTTTGAATAAATAACCATATGAATCATTTTCTTGGCAGTATAAAGAGTTTAAATATTGTTTATCATGAAATGACTTAGAATGATTCCAGAAACGATTGAAATGATAAAATGATGCTCAGAAATGCATTATTTGCACTTTATATGGGTAATTACCATGAACAATCCAATCTTTTTGAATAAATAACATATGAATCAAAATGTGGACAGCATAAATAGTTTAAATGTAGATTATTATGTTGATATGAATTAGAATGAATCCTGAAATGATTGAAATGCTGAAATGAATCTTAGAAATGCATTATTTGCATTTCATATGCCTAATTACCATGTATAATCCAATATTTATGAAAAAATAACATAAGAATCATATTCTAGACAGTATAAGTAGTTTAAATGTAGATCATTGTGATGAAATGACTTAGAATGAATCCATAAACGATTGAAATGCTCAAATGATTTTCAGAATTGCACTATTTGCACTTTAAATGCGTAATTACCATGTATAATACAATCTTTTTGAACAAATAACATATGAAATGTAGATTATTGTACTTAAATGACTTAGATTAATCAAGAAATGATTCAAATGCTCAAATGAAGCTCAGAAATGCATTATTTGCACTTTACATTCGTAATTACCATATATAATTCAATATTTTTGAACAAATAACATATGAAACCTATTTTAGGCAGTATAAAGAGTTTAATATAAATTATTGTGATCAAATGACTTAGAATGAATCCAGAAAGGATTGAAATGCTCAAATGATGTTCAGAAATATGAATTATCTTGTGATTTCCTTTTGAATAAATAACCATATAATCACAATAATCCTTTGAGATGAAATAACAAGGAATGAATTCCGAAATGATTGATATACTCAAATGATGCTCAGAAATGTATTATTTACACTTTAATGCGTAACTACCTTGTATAATCCAATCTTTTTTAATAAGCAACATATGAATCATATTATAGACAGTATAAAGAGTTCAAATGTAGATTATTGTGATGAAATGACTTAGAATGAATCCAGAAATGATTGAAATGCTCAAATGATACACATAAATGCATAATTTGGATTTTACATGCGTAGTTACCATGTATAATCCAATCTTTTTAAATAAATAACATAAGAATCATATTCTAGACAGTATAAATAGTTTAAATATAGATTATTGTGATGAAATGACTTAGATTAAATCCATAAAAGATTGAAATGCTCAAATGATTTTCAGAAATGCATTATTTGCACTTTATATGCCTAATTTGCATGTGTAATCCAATCTTTCTGAATAAATAACATAAGAATCATATTCCAGACAGTATAAGTAGCTTAAATGTAGATTATTGTGACAAATGACTTAGAACGAATCCAGAAACAATTGAAATGCTCAAATGATGCTCAGAATTGCATTATTTGCACTATACATGCATAATTACCATGTCTAATCCAATCTTTTTTAACAAATAACATATAAAACCTATTCTAGACAGTATAAAGAGTTTGAAAATAAATTATTGTGATGAAAAGACTTAGAATGAATCCAGAAAGGATCGAAATGCTCAAATGATACTCAGAAATACATTATTTGCACTTTATATATGTAATTACTTTGTATAATCAATTCTTTTTGAATAAATAACCGTATGAATCATATTCACACATTATAAAGAAGATTAAATGCTGATTATTCACATTAAAAATGATTGCAGAAACGATTGAAAAGCTCAAATAATGCTAAGAATTGCATTATTTGCAATTTATATGCTAAATTACCAGGTATAATTCAATTTTTTTGAACAAATAACATATGAAACATATTCTAGAAAGTATAAAGGGTTTAAATATTGATTATTGTGATGAAATGACTTAGAATGAATCTAGAAACGATTGAAATACTCAAATGATACTCAGAATTGCATTATTTGCAATTTATATTCCTATTACCAAGTATAATCCAATTTTTGTGAACAAATAACATATGAAACATATTCTTGACAGTATAAAGAGTTTAAATGCAGATTATTGTGCTAAAATGACTAAGAATGATTCAATAAAAGATTGAAATGTTGAAATGATGCTCAGAATTGCATAATTTGCACTTTATATGTGTAATTACCATGAATAATCCAATATTTTTGAAGAAATAACATTAGATTCATATTCTAGACAGTAAAAATATTTTAAATGTGTATTATTATGATGAAATGACATAGAATGAATCCAAAAACAATTGCAATGCTCAAATGATGCTCATAAATGCATTATTTTCACTTTACGTGTGTAATTACTATGTATAATTCAATATTTTTGAATAAATAACATTAGATTCATATTCTAGACAGTATAAATATGTTAAATCTCAATTGTGTGATGAAATGACTTAGAATGAATCCAAAACCGATTGAAATGCTCAAATGATGCTCAGAAATGCATTATTTGCACTTTACATGCGTAATTACCATGTATAATCCAATCTTTTTTAATATACAAATACAATATATGAATCATATTCTAGACAGTATAAAGAGTTCAAATGTAGATTATTGTGATGAAATAACTTGGAATGAATCCGGAAATAACTGAAATGCTCGAATGATGCTCAGAGTTGCATTATTTGTACTTTTTATGCGTAATTATCATGTATAATCCAATCTTTTTAGATAAATAACATAACACTCATATTTTAGACAGTATAAATAGTTTAAATGTAGATTATTGTGATTGAATGACTTAGATTGAATCTACAAACGATTGAAATGCTCAAATGATGCTCAGAATTTCATTATTTGCACTTTATATTCGTAATTACCATGTATAATCCAATCTTTTTGAACAAATAACATATGAAATATATTCTAGATAGTACAAAGAGTTTAAATATAGATTATTCTTCTAAATTGACTTGGAATGAATCAAGAAATGATTGAAATGCTCAAATGATGCTCAGAAATGCATTATTTGCACTTTATATGTGTAATTACCATGTATTATCCAATCTTTTCGAATAAATAACCATATTAATCATATTCTAGATAGTATAAAGAGTTTAAATGTAGATTATTGTGATGAAATGACTTGAAATAAAACATGAAATAATTGAAATACTCAAATGATGCTCAGCACTTTATATGCGTAATTACCATGTATAATCCAATATTTTTGAATAAATAACATAAGAATCATATTCTAGACAGTATAAATAGTTTAAATGTAGATTATTGTGCTAAAATGACTTAGAATGAATCATGAAACAATTGAAATGCTGAAATGATGCTCAGATTTGCATTATTTGCAATTTATACGCATAATTACCATGTATAATTCAATTTTGTTGAACAAATAACATATTAAACATATTCTAGACAATATAAATAGTTTAAATGTAAATTATTGTGATAAAATAATTTAGAAGGAATACAGAAACGATTGAAATGCTCAATTGATGCTCATAATTGCATTATTTGCATTTTATGTTTGTAATTACCATGTATAATCCAATCTTTTTGAATAAACAACGTATGAATCATATTCTGACAGTTTAAAGAGTTTAAATGTAGATTATTGTGCTGAAATGGCTTAGAATCAAGCTTTTAAATTTCGCCGAAATAATGCCGTTATTTCGGAAATTTCAATTTTCCGGACAAAAATGCACCAACGTTTTAGTTTTTCAAACCCAAAAAAATTCGTAACGCGTTATTTTTGAAATAACGCCGTTATTTTGGCAAAAAAATTTCGTTTAGCGGTGAAAAAAAACGAAGACGGGAGAGAGTCGGAGAGTTTATACAATATTAATATATTATACATTTATATTTATAGTCTTGTACTGATACTCATTTCAATCGAACTCAACCAAACCCTAGACCCCCCCCTCTCTCTCTCTCTCTTTTCTCTTCCGGTGGAGAACCCTAGAATCTCCTCCGAGCTCCTCCTCCTCTGATCACCTCCTTCTCCGATCTCCTCCTCTGCAGCCACTCTGCTCCTCTCTACGACTCTACCAGTACCTCCTCCGCAGGTACTTCATTTTATTTTTTTTTTCTTCTTTTTCTTTTGGTTTTGTGCTTATTCCATCGCTACTTACTGTTTGTTATCCTCAGTTAGAGCTTTAATTTTGTCATTTGAAGTAGTTTCCATGCAAAGACAACTATTATTTACTTAATTTGATCATTCAGTTGGTGTTGTTGATTTTCATTTGCACAGCGAGACAGATCAGTGAGTTGAGGTGGTGACGGTAGCACAAAGAGGTGGCACTAACGAGACAGATCGGTGGAATAACTCTTCATTTCTCTTTCTCTTGGCATTGTGAAAATCCCTTTTGCCATCTTATTTGATTTCTTACTCTGTTGTGGGTTGATTCAATTAGTAGCTTACGTTATTTTTATCTTGCATGATCTGTTGTTATGGCTTGAGAAATTTGTGAGTTGGTTTGGTAATCTTACTAGTATTGAGCTTGTGTCGTTCAAATATTGTCCATGTTGCCTTGTTTCTCAAATATGATTGGTCATTTTCTGGTTATGCATGATTTGTTCAATGGCTGTTAATTACTCTTTTAGAACGACATCAGATACTAGTTTTCATTTCCTTACTTTTAATCTCTCTCTGACCCTATGCGTTAAATATATTGAACTAAGATCATTTTTTGCCTTTCTGTCAACCTTGTTTTACTTATTTTCTAATCATTATGGTTATGTATGGTTTAATTTAATCATTTTGGTATTTAGTATTGTCGTATGGATTAGACTTTAGAGATTGGTACAATTAGTTTGAAGTTTGAATTGAATGGCTGTTAAGTTGGATATTTGGATGTTAAGGATTAGACTTTAAATAGATATCCAAACTTAAATTGAATAGTTGTTAAGTTGGATATATGTGATATTGACTTTCTGTTAGAGATATGTCCTAGAAGCCAATCATATCTGGCTACTTCTATAGTTTTTGTCATTGATGATGTTTGATCATTTGTTCCTTTATTTATTTATTGACAGTTCATTCAGGTTGAGGATCTGAATTGTAGATCACTGTAGTTCATTTATGATTAAATGACAATAATAAATCAGAAAGGTCCATAATCTTGTTAATTAATAAAGAACATAAGATTAGTGTGCAAGTTAAGTGATGATTAAGTTCTACAAATCATAGGTAAGGAGTTACCGGCTTAATTGCATATGTGTATGTTATAGAACATAGTACAGGACTTGACCCCACGAAATAAATATATGGATTGTGTTACGTGTCATTATTATTTCGTTATGATTTTGGTTTTAAGTTTGAGATGATTATCTTTTCCACATGAGGATAGATTCTATAAATCTTGTCTACCGCTGATTCCTGACAAGGACTGCTATACGGACTTGATTTAAGTTCTCTTGAATTGTGTGGGGTAAAGCTAATCATCAAGAAAACCGTATGTCCCTCATTAATTCACTTAGTGAGTGACGATATCTGTTTGGGCCCCTTGATGGAGATAAATTGTTTGCTAGCAACTGATACAATTATCTCTAGATCAAGAAAAGTATAATCTGCAAGAATGACACATTTTTATCTTGGATTATACGATGATATCGTGTGACATAAGAATCAAAATAGAGAAATACTTTTATTCTATTATGCAGGATTTAAATACTGTAGCGGTACATTATTTATGCGAATTGGAAATCATAACGTGTTGCTAGATACCGCTTATGATTATTGGAAATAAATAGTGATTTATTTTCATGTCCAACTAAGTATAAATCCTCAATGGGTCACACAAATAGAGCTTTAACCATACAGTGCATTATTTATTTATTCGCAATAGTGTGTATTGCGAAATATGATGAGTTGACTAATTAATTATATACCGTTGTGGACCGTTATAATTAATTAAGTCAAAGGGATCATATAGAAATAAATTAATGCATTAGCTAATCCCATATTAATTATTAATAAGTTAATAATTAATTATGTTCAACATATTTTTATTTATATGAGCTATTTGGGTTTCTATTTAAATTGTTATTTAAAAGTCCAATTTGAGGTGCAACAAAAGAGCAATTGTATGGATCATTAATTAATGAATTAATGGACCATTTAATGCATGATAAAATGGGCTATTGAGCCCATTAAAATTCAGCTAGGGCAAGTGGCAAGGTTGTAAATAGTTGCAACTTGTCATGAGGGGTGGTTGGCTATAAAAAGGGACCATTTGGAGAGAGAAACCCTAGCCACCATAGCTTTCTCTCTTCCTCTTCCTCCTAGAACGAAAATTAGAGAGAAAATTGCAGAATTTTCATCTCTTTCTCTTGCTCTTTTCCACCTTTAGCTCATGTGTTGAGCATAGATTTTCCTCCTCCATTAAAGTTTAGATTGATTAGAAGAGGGAAAATCTTTGGATTAGCCTCTGTCCATCCTCGGTAGCACAAGGGTTGCAAGGAAGTGGTTAACCTCTAGGTGGACTCGAGGCGGCGGCCGTCAACCTTGGTGGAGACGCGGAGAGCACGCCATCGACTCCTACGCCTTGGTCTAACCTCGATACGACTCAAGGAGAGGTAAAACCGCTAAACCATTTTTCTCTTGTGTTGGATTGAACTTATGCACTAAATCTATCTTGCTTGTGTTTTAATTGGATTAATTAGGTGTAATTAGTCACGAAAATTAAAATCAAGCATATTCTAACACTTTCCTTAGTCTACGTCTTTTGCAATGTACATTTATTCCCTTGAGCTTTAGAGGAATTATTTGTTTTACTACCTATATTTCTGGTGGGAAATAGAATGTTCAAACTACAAAGAGAAGATCCAGTACCAATCCATATGCAATAATTCGATATGAGATTATTAGCACATTAAAAAAAATATAGAATTTTGACTTGTAATAGAGTACTATACAGTATGAGTTTGACACAGATGTTCGTATATACATACCGTTTTTTTGCCGTTTTTTCACCGAAATAACACCGCACCGTTAAATCAACTCCGACCGTCATACCAAAAACGAAATTTAAAAGCTTGATTAGAATAAATCCAGAAATGATTGAAATACTCAAATGATGCTCGGAATTGTATTATTTTGCACTTTATATGCGTAATTACCATGTATAATCTAATATTTTGAATAAATAACATATAAATCATATTCTAGACAGTATAAAGAGTTTAAATATAGATTATTACGACGAAAATGCTGAGAATAAATCCGGAAACGATTGAAAAGCCAAAATGATGCTCAGAAACCTAAAATGACGAGTATCATTTTGCATATGTGGTTTTTCTCTCTTCTTATGTGTTGATACAAGTTTCAATTCATAGTTTGTTGTTTTTTATAGAGGATGCGGCTGGAGCAGTGTATACAAATGAGCGAATCATTTTTCCTATCATACCTGAAATAAAATTTTCATTTTATTTTGTATTATTGCTAAAATTTCAAAATGTAGTCGGTGGTATTTATTTATTTTTATTTATAGCTGTTACTATGCTAATAACGTTTCAACATCGACATACATACGTAAATACACGAGAACAATAATAAAATGAATTGTTGCTCAACTTTTATAGCGCAAAGCGCGATGCATTCACTTTGTAGGCGTAATAACGAAGTATAATCCGATCTTTTTGAATAAATAAGATTTGAATCATATTCTAGACCATATAGAAAGTTTAAATGTAGATTATTGTGTTGAAATGACATAAAATGAATGCAGAAATGATTGAAATGATCAAATGTACCTCCGTTTGGATGGGAAAGGAATAAGAGAAGAATATTTTCTTCCTAGGAATAATATCTTCCTATAATTATATATACATAATTCAACAAAATTAGCTAAATACTAATAACTAAATGGAATTTTATGTGCACTTTAATTAGTACTTTATTTAATATTAAAATAATAATTTTAATAATTTATTTAAATTAATATCAATTTGCTTATTCCTAACACACTATCCAAACAACATTTCTTATTCCCGAAATAACATCTTCCCACTCTTCCCAAAATTACGCACTTCCCAATATTTTCTTCCCTAATTCCTTATTCCTTCCTTATTCTTTAACCATCCAAACGGAGCCAAATAAGATTTGAATCATATTCTAGATCGTATAGAGAGATTACTATGTATAATCCAATCTTTTTTAACAAATAAAATTTGAATCATATTCTAGATCGTATGGAGAGATTTAATGAAGAGTATTGCGACGAAATGTCTTAGAATGAATGTAGAAACGATTGAAATGCTGAAATGACACTCAGAATAAGCATTAGTTGCACTTTATATGCATAATTACTATATATAATCCAATATTCCAATATTCTAGACCGTATAAAGAGGTCAAATGAAGATTATTGTGATTAAATCACTTAGAATAAATCCAAAAACAATTGAAATTCTCATGTGATACTCAGAATATGAATTATTCGCACTTTATAAGAAAAATTACTTGGCATAATCCTATTTTTTTTAATATGTAAGACCTTAATCATTTTCTAGACGTATAGAGAGTTTAAATGTAGATTATTAGGATGAAATAACTAAGAATGAATTCAAAAATAGTTGAAATGAATGATACTCATAATATGCATTATATTTATTTTATAGGCGCATTAACGATGTATAATCCAATCTTTTTTAATAAGTAAGATTTGAATCATATTTTAAACCGTTTAGAGAGTTCAAATATAAATTATTATGTTGAAATAACTTAAAAATAAATACAAAAATAATTGAAATGCTCAAATATACTTACTCACATTTAATTGTCTTACCGGTACAATGTCAAAAAAAAAAAAATTGTCTTACCGGTAGAAAGTTGTCTTAATATTTTTTTTTGTTTTCGTTTGTGTTAATTAAATTTTGAAGACGTACACTATACGCATTTAATTTTCTCTTTCTTATCTTAGAATATTAATTCAGCTTGATGGTTTGTGTGTCCACTAATTTTAAAAGAGAGAGAATGATACTGCTCCCCAGAAATACTTTGCAAAAACAAGTCTGGACCGAGAGGTATAAATGACAAAAAAAAAAAAAGAAATGATAAGTGTCATCGTTAAAAATATCGGTGCGACTAGCATGTGTCTATTACAAATATTTAGTTTAATAACTAAATGTGCTAAGTTTAATAATAAAAAATATTAAGTTAAATGCGTCAACTAATGGTTTTATTATATAGAGTCGCGCGTCAGTTTTGGAGAGAGGTGCACCAGGGACAGAGTCGGAAAAAAATTAATTTGAACCAGACCGATTCATGACCCCTCTTCGCTTGACATTGCACCTATTAAAAAAACTGAAAGTAATACTTAATAAATTGAACATTTATATGTAATAACTTTAACATTTGTACTTACGAAATTGAACATTTTTTCTTACTAAACTAAACATTTATACTCAATTAACAAAACATTTGTACTTACTAAACTAAACATTTATACTCAATTAACAGAATATTTGTACTTACTAAACTAAACATTTATACTTAATAAAATGAATATGTTTTCTTATAACATTTACATTTTTTATTGCAACTAACTGAACATTTATACTCAAATAACTGAACATTTGTACTTATCCAACTAAACATTTACATACGAAAGGGCGCGCTTCACTTGCGATGATAACGATGGTATTTTAAGATAATCAATTTAAAAAAACTTAATTAATCTTTAAATTTGAAAAATTCTACTATAAATGTGTTTTTTTAAATATAAACTATTAATTTCTAATGATAAACAACTGTGAATAATTACATCTCGAACATATCTTAAAAACTCATTTACGACAGATATATTTATTTAATTAATTGTATCCTTTCATCTCGATAATTGTTTCTTATAAAATCCCCCAAAGACGAAAATGGCTATGGCACCCTCCAATATTTGCTTAATGTGCTGTTGAAGGCCATTTATGCAAATATTAGAGGATCATAGATCCTTTGCATTTTTTTAAAAAAAAAATAAATTATAAGAAACAATTCTTTCACCTCGCTGGCCCTACTTGGACTGTATATGAGTCGAATTTGAGCGAGTTAGAATCAGCTCCAACTCGAACTCGAGTTTTTAAAGCTAGTTCGAACTCGAATCGTCTCTAACTTTAAATTATTGTATATTTAATTCATCTATTATTTCAATATTAAAATTAATTTATATTTACACCATTATAAACAATAAAATTAAAGCAAAATATATCTTGAAACTTAGTTTGTGGCATTTTGCAATTATATAAAATAAAAACTATCCGAATATAACTTTTAATAATTATTTTATGAGTTATTAATACTCATAATTTATGTTGATAATACTATTTGAAATAAAAATGTATTATGTTACAAATCAATTCATGATTATCGCCCAAGTCAAACTTAGTTCAAATTCGTCATACAATCGACTTGTGAAATTCAAACTCTACGACTCCAGTTTGTTGACTCGAATTACAACTGATTTTTTTTCCGAATCGAATTCGGATAAATTTGTGAATTAGAGTTTTCTACTCGCCGCTGGTCTCTTAAGGCTGTGCTCCAGATTGACGAAGACGGAGTAAGGGGACAGGTGGGGAGATTAGGGGTGATCGCATTTGTGAATCTCTAAAATCGGGGTGAATTGGAGCGGGATTAACTCTTTGTGGATTTAGTCAGTCTCTCACCTCGTCGCCTCCTCCTTCATCCCCTTTCATCCCCGATCTGGAGCGAGTAACAACTCACGGGCAGCTTAAAAGTTTATTCTGGTTTGTCTCCTCATCCCCTCTCCCCTTATAAATCTCGTTCTGGAGCACAGCCTAAGGGTCTCTCTAGAAATCTAAATCGGAGAAAGTGGAAAAGAGAATAACATAAACTTTACTCTGCCGAAGGGTTACTTGCTCCAAATGAGAAGTTTGATGAGGGAAAGGAGAAGAAGAGGGAGTAAGAGATAGAGTGATTTTGTGAAGAGTTTAAACAATCCAAATTTTTCACAAAGTTACACATTTCCTAATACTTTTTCCCACTTCTTTTTTTATTTCTCTTGGCTCCGTTTGGATGAGGTGTGGGAAGAAGGGAAGAAGGAAAGAAGAGAAGAAATTTATTATAAACAATCCAAATTCTTCACAAAGTTACACACTTCTCAATACTTCTTCCCACTTCTTTTTTTTTTCCCCTCTTCCCACACCTCATCCAAACGGAACTATTCCTACACCATCCAAACGGAGCTAAAGTCTATTCCTTATTTGGGAGTAACAAAATTCGGATATCCTTTCCTCTATTACTAAGGCTGTTCTGAAGCATATCCTAAAATTCTCCAGTCTCTGCGACCTGCCTGCGTAGTGTTGATTGATACACATTACACGGTGTAGTCGGTGCGGACTTATAGAGTGAATCCGGGCCATTCATACATTTTTACAGGAGCGGGCAGTGCCGACGGTTCAGATTTCATATAATTTTAATGGAGCGGGCAGCGTGCTGAACGGTTCAGATTACTTTGTTAGATAAACTCGGTCGTGGATACGAAGGTTGGACGGTTCAGATTTTGCCTCTCCAGTACAGTGAATTCCCACTCTCCCCCCTCAAAAAAACAAAAAAAAACTAAAACCCCGCGAGAAATAAAAAAAAACTAAAATCTTCTCCGACAATCCACTCCTCCTCACAAAGCGGCGATGGACGACTACGAACGGCGGCTGCTAGCGGCGGCGGAGATCATCCTCTCGAGCGACCGCCGACATCGCCGCACTCCGCCTTCCCTGTCGGAGATCGGCGTCACTGCGGAGCTGAAGCCTCACCAGATTGAAGGCGTGTCGTGGCTTCTCAACCGGTTTGATCTCGGCGTAAATGTCATCCTAGGTACAGACATTGTGTGGTTTAAGTTATTCACCTGATTTATTATTTATTTTTTTATTTTATGGTCGGTTTTGTTTGGGTTTGACTTGATGATCACCTGTTTGTACATTGCAGGAGACGAGGTTAGGTGTTGCTGACATACACCAGATGAACATTTCATTTTTCCTTTTCTTTAAAATGAGTATATTTTGCTAGTATTTTCTTTTTTGTTTTGTTTCTGAAATGAATTGGCTAATATGGTGATTATATATCAGGTCAGAGATAGAATTGATGTATTTCTAATTTTAATTAAGTGTGAATGTTTTGACATATATGCACATTGATACTAGCATGACTGGGATGGTAGCCAAACATGATACTGTTCTCCTCAAAGTTAATAAGCCTGATAAACCCCTACAAATTTGCAAACTGAGAATCATGCCATTATCCATATTGGTACTGTACCAAACTGGTTGGTATATGGCATTTCATCCTAGGATTAACCCAATTGGCACATTTCCAAAATAGGAGTGGTAATCCTTGGTCTTAAAGAAGTTTGTCATGACTTAGAACCAAGAACGGTTTTGAAATCTTCTTTACTTCATAGTAGGCTTATTGCAAGACTTGTAACTTGTATGGATCACCAGAGTGGCATATTAAGCAAAATGGTGTAAAATTTCAGTGCACTTAATGCTGTAACATATGCACAATGTATGTTATAGGGGAGAGGTACATGATACAAAATACATAGCATAATTTGTCTTCATGTCCACAGATGGGGCTGGGGAAGACTCTACAGGCCATTTCTCTGTTGAGTTACCTCAAGAATTATTCCATGTCACATGGCCCCTTCTGTAAGTATTTCTTCTTTAATTTTTGGTGCTGATTGTTGTAGTTCAGTACTTGTCTGGTCATGTTCGGTTTCATGTTGTGCACTGTTTTAAAACATTCCCTCCTTTTTTTTTTTAATGATTTCTCAGTTCTTTCTTTCATTTTATTTTATTTATTTATTTATTTTCCTTTTTGTTAGTTTTTATGCTCATAACTTCATGAGGCATTGAAAACAACTGAAGAGCTATAATTTTTTTGAGGTTAAATTGTAGTAAAGAAATTAAGACATAGAGTTAGGCAACTGCTGCTCATGCCGGTGAAATTTAGGGGAATTGAAGCTTAGTTACAAAATTCTACCACATGAAAAAACTTATGCAGGTGAATCAGGGTTTAATCTATCTAACCTTTAGTCTTTTGCGCACAGTGATATTATGTCCTTTAAGCGTGACAGATGGCTGGCTGTCAGAATTTAGGATATTTTGCACCTTGTTGAGAGTTATGTCATATGTAGGAGATAAAGAGCACCGTTTTAACCTTAGAAGAATGATCCATGACCATGCCGAGACATCAGATGTATGTTATTTTTTGTGCCTAAATTTTGTTAAATTTGTACTATCAACAGATATGGCTTATTCTTCTTCCGGAGTCCTTGATAGTTCTATTAGAATGCAATTTCTGCTAGTAATAGCAATATAACATCAGTTTGCCACTTATAAATACAAAATGGATTAAAATTAGTTGAACTGGTACATGTGACAGCTTGTCTGTTCTTAATTTTTTTTTATCTTTCTTGTAAAAGCTCTTTCTCTCTGTAATTATCTGAGTAGGACTTTTTCTTATTTGACGTGACAGGAATTGCCTTTTGATGTTTTATTGACAACTTATGACATAGCTATAATGGATCAGCATTTCCTTTCTCAAATACCTTGGCACTATGCTGTCATTGATGAGGCTCAGAGACTTAAGAACTCATCTAGTGTACGTAACTATCTATGATTAGTAATCCTACTCATATGGCCTGGCAATGGCAATGATCAGTATCGTTGATGCCTAAGTACCCACCTAAGCCTTAGTGATCAGTATATACCAATAATTTCCCTGACCTAAGC
The DNA here is from genome assembly GCA_028095005.1 of Rhynchospora pubera. Taxonomy (NCBI): domain Eukaryota; kingdom Viridiplantae; phylum Streptophyta; class Magnoliopsida; order Poales; family Cyperaceae; genus Rhynchospora; species Rhynchospora pubera. The sequence continues at coordinate 161,655,080 of CM051461.1, read as the reverse complement.
CCTAATTGACTAAAAACGAAATTGGACTTAATAGTTATGTTGACTCTGAACCTATCCCAGCCTTACAGGTGCTCTCTGATAACAAAGTAGATAAACAATGGTTGGTTATATAGAATTTTGTAGGAAATTTTTTACAAATACAAATATTGTTGGAAATGGGTCCAGTTAAGGTTCTTTTGGACAGATGATATGGTTACAGAGATAGGGGGAGCAAGAGTATCTGTTTGTTAGTGGTTAGAAGGTCATATTGTATTGCAAATTAGATTAAAATAAAATTTAGAGATGGCGTGAATGTAAGAAATTTTTTTTTTTTGAGCTTTAAGAGGAAAAATATCAAATTGAAAAATTACATTTGGGAAGTATAAATAGTAGTATGAGAAAGAGTCACCCAGATCTTTCAATTTCTTTATTTTACTATGTTCCAATCTGTTCCTCCGAGAGAGAGAAAGGGATGGAATGATACACTGGGATCTTGCACCAATGGCAAATTCACATAAAATGACACGACTTATTTCGGAAAATCTACCACGTTCAATGGTCATATCATTATTTGACATGGCAGGTGCTGTACAATGTGCTTGAAAAGCAATTTATAATGCCGAGGTGCTTGTTACTAACTGGCACACCGATCCAAAACAACCTTACCGAATTATGGGCATTATTGCACTTTTGTATGCCTTCTGTATTTGGTGCTTTGGATGAGTTCACTTTGACTTTCAAGGAAGCTAGCATCTCCATGACAGGTACATTTTTTATATTATGTACTTTTTGTCTGAGCAAACTAGCACTAGTCACCTTAGGGCATGTCATTATCCTTATTACTCCTAAGCTGGAGTTTCATATATGACTTATACAGTGTGCCTAAATTGGGTGAGGTATTTCGAAGCTTACTTGAGACAATTTTGAATCCTTTTTAATTGCACAGTCGTGGTTAATTAAGGCTAATGGGCTGCCATTGGATTTCTTCCCAATTTTTATTTATTATAAATCGCACAGTCATGGTTAATTAAGACTCTTGGGCTCTCCTTTGGTTTTATAATTAGGGAACCAGGAATCTAACCCTAATGATTCCATTGGAAACTGTAACCCTTAATTGCAGTCGGTGTCTTTATGTGTATCCAATTTGTGAGACTTTGTGCATTTGGATGTTTTTGCTTTGTGGCAAGCTGTGTATAATGTGCTTCGTAAACATGTTTCTAATAGGCTCTGAATCAGAGATTGTGAAGAGAAAATTCAAAATCCTTAAGTATATACTACAAGCATTTATGCTTAGGAGGACTAAATCTTTGCTTGTTGAGAGTGGGGCTCTGGCACTACCCCCTTTAACAGAAATCACAGTGTATGTAGAAACAAACCTGTTCTCCGATATAGATGTTTATATATAACTTTATTATCAATAAATTATTTGTTGAATACTTAATTTGCGATGGTTTTCTAGCTTGGGTATATATCGTAAGGCTCAACAGGTTTATATATACTTCTTCCTAGACTAGTTGATGTTGTATATAAGAAGTATTTGAATTTCTGTTGATACAACTAAATTTGAAAAGACAAATAATGGATGGTGTGTAACTAACTCTTCATATGATTATGCCCGCAGTCATGCGATGAAACATTGTGAACCAATTCTTTATTGTGATCTTTGGAACTAATGCTTTACTGTACGCCTGTGCCCACAGTCATGCAACGAATTGTGGATCTCATTTATGCCCAAAAAAAATTTTGTCTCAGTTGCCCCACAATTGAGTGATATTGCACTGGGTATGATTTTTCCCTTCTAGAGTTTGGGTATCCTTCTTTTGCAGAAGTTGCACAAAAAAAAATACATTAAAATGAGAAAATACAAGGGTCACACTTGGTCAAGTTGGTAATTAAAGCATTAATATTTTAATTTTGGTACTAGGTAATGATATGGGGGGGGGGGGGGTTTAAAGGTTAATCCTTTGCTCGTTGTCTTAACAGACTAGTACCATTGGTTCCTTTGCAAAAAAAGCTGTATGTCTCAGTTCTGAAGAAGGAGCTTCAGATTCTTCTCTCCTTCGCTGGAGGAGCATCAAGTCATCAATCCTTACAAAACATAGTAATTTAACTTTCCATCACATAGTAGTTCCTTCTTTTTTAAAAAAAAAAAATCAATGAAACCTCAAATTATAGAAGTAGCTAATACACTCTGATTAAATACGGGTGAAAAATGAAAGCTTAAGCACTAGCCTTTTTGTGCTGGGTCTAAAAGAACTTTTTAGGTATGTATAGTAAAACATTGAATTTCCTGCTTTTGCTGGGTCAAGGAACTCTTTTTTTAATTTCCAATTTGAGGATTGGAACTGATTTGTTCATGTTATATTTCTGTATAATTTGTCATTTATTAATGTTAAAACTTAAAAGTTTAAGCAAATAAGAAATCAAATGTGTTTTTGTTTCAAATACTTCTCAGGTGATTCAGCTCCGGAAAGCATGCAGCCATCCTTACCTTTTTAATGGAATTGAACCGGAACCCTACGAGGAAGGAGAGCATCTCGTTCAGGTATGATTGAGTTCCATAAGAGAGTAGAAGGTTTAATTTTGTTCCTAAAATCTTGGTTTGCGATTCACATTTTATTAATTTAAAGTAGGGACACTGTTTTGCTAATGTATATTCCAAAAAACTTCTTTACTGCAATGAGTAAATGTGACATGAATCTCCCTGATCAGACCAGAAAGGTGACCCATTCAGGGACCTGCTAGACTTGCACACGACTCAGTTCACCTGCAATTACATCTGACGTGAAATTGAATGACCTGTGAACACTCCTGATACATTGATAAGTCCATTGTTGTTTGGTTACATAACAGTTGAAAGTATAAAATCGATTTTTGCTGAAACTTTTTATCCTCTTCCTCTAATATCCTCCCAAACATTCTGAATCAAACTCAGGTAGTAAGAGAGGAGTGAATGGAGTGGCTAGTGTTTGTATCATGTTCATATCAATATTACTATTTGTAAAAATCAGATATATGTATGACGATAATAAAGTAGTAATAATATAATATAATTACAAACAACAATGGGAATTGTAGAACTTATGTTGACAACACAAGATGATTGAAAGGAATTGAAATAATATAAACGAACTTTAAATTGCGCATGATTCATTGTACAGCTATTGAGTTGAGAATTGTAGCTTTCATTGCATGTAACTAAACTTTAAACATGTTAACTAAATACAATAAACCATTCTTATATAAAAAAAAATCTGTACTGTATTAGTAATTTTTCTCGAATGTCATGTTGCCTAAATACTGTAAACTATTCTTGTAGGAAATTCTGCCCCCAAATATGTGCATCTTGGTTCAGACAATGGACAATACTGCTAGTTTTAATACAACACATATCAGATATCTCTATCTGTGTGCATATGTATCCGGCTTTTTTAATACGCTTTCGGGTTGGATTGAAAATTGTCCTATCCATTTGACCACTGCACCAAGAAATTGACCTAATGAGATCTGAAATGTCACTACGGTAACCCAGGATACGTGAATCTACTTGGTCTTACCTAAATGACAGTCAGTTACTGACTCAAATCATGTTTCCTACCTTATATGTTAGTTGCTGACATGAAATGTAATGCTGCTTTGAAATAAAGCTTTCATTCTGATATTTTTAAAGGAACATGTATTGTATGCTTAGGCAAGCGGAAAGCTGATTGTGCTGGACCAACTTCTCAAAAAGCTGTATGAGTCAGGGCATCGTGTTCTGCTCTTTGCTCAAATGACTCACACTCTTGATATTCTGCAGGTTGATACCTTCTAAAGCAGTTAGTTCTCTATTCTTGTACCTTTCTATGACAAGGATTTGCATGAAGCTTACTATATTGATATTTAATGGTGCCAAGTTTTACACATATAACCTTCAAAAAAAAAAAGTTTTACACATTACTTGAACCTTACATATAATATTTCTTTACTGTTTTGGATTGGTCCTAATAGTTAGCAGTGGCTGAGGTTTTGGTCCATGCCAGTTTCACATGAGTTAGTCCCAATTCTTTTTTTATATATTTCTTTTATTTTGTCACTTAGATTGAGCTAATTTGAGGCTCAAATGTTGATTGATTTAGATCGCACAGTGACTTGTGCTACTGGCTCTATTGTTAGTTAAATTCTTCTTTGTCCATTTATCCATTCAATAAGAGGAAAGAAGAACAAAAAATAAAAAAAAATAAAAATAGTTTATTTCTAAAACACAATTCCAATACGTGCTTGACATTCAATGAATACTTCAATGGAGTAGGACTTCCTAGAACTACGCAAGTACACTTATGAGCGACTAGATGGATCTGTGCGTGCTGAGGAGCGATTTGCTGCCATTAGAAGATTCAGCACTCCGCCCAATGATGGGTCCACAAAGAATGTTGAGGGGCAAAATGGTCCTTTTGTTTTTATGATATCCACTCGAGCAGGAGGAGTTGGTCTTAATCTTGTCAGTGCAGACACTGTAAGCTATATTTCTTCAACATGACTACTTTAACTTAGGTTAATTATGCATAAGCTTCTATTTCTGCAATCAAGCTTCTATTGAGTATTGACTCTGAATTATGCAATCTCGCCTTCAGTAAATGTCAATCATGCATTCTTCCTTTCCCACTTAATTAATTTAGACTTAATTAATAGCTTTTAGCCCCATTTACTCTTAAGTAATACTTATCACATCACCTAGCTTCTGTGATTGACTGATTGTGCTGGCTTCAGATTCGAACTTGCAATCACTTATCATTAAGAACGAGTTGCTAATATTATCACTTATGTTACTCTCCTTTTGAGACTGTTAACTTCATATTCTGCAACTATTCTACAATTAGCCCTCAAGGTGGTACTGTAGACAGGTGATAATATTTCTTCCTCAAATTGAACCCAATTTTCCCCACTCTTCTCACTATTCCTAAAAGGAGTCTATATTTCTTGGACTTAGGAAACAGACCAATTATTTTTTCCCTCTTTGTCTTTGTTTTTCTGTGTTTATTTTTTATTGTTCTTAGTTGTTGATATCTCATAGGAGATTTTTTCATTTCAGGTTATATTCTATGAACAAGACTGGAATCCACAAGCAGATAAACAGGCCTTGCAAAGGGCTCATCGCATTGGTCAACTCAATCATGTCTTGTCAATAAATCTGGTTACTGAGCTTACCATAGAAGAGGTTTGTCAGAACTTAGAAGCCTAGAGTTTGCACCTGATTATAATACCACAAATAAGTTCCAGACTGCTGTTTGATAGCTGATTTGATGGTCAACATCGCCAAATGGTCAAACAAGTTTTTATTCCTTCATTCTGCTTTTCTCTGTGTTTATTTCTTCTTTCACCTTTTTTTCCCCTATAGTTGCACATTCATGATGAATCATCCAGTAATTTCCCATCCAGACACCAGTAATTACCCACCAAAACCTGTATAAGTTTATAAATTTGCTTGTTATCCATTTTTCAAAGGCATGAATCTACAGCAAGCTAATTATCTGTGTTTTAGCTATTAGTACTTTAAAAGTGATTTTTGTCATATGTTTGTTAGGTTATATTGAGAAGAGCTGAGAGAAAACTCAAACTCAGCCAAAGTGTAATTGGGCAAGAGAAAGATTCAGTATCCACAATAAAAGATATCTCAATGGAGACTGGTAGCATGCAGTCTCTTATATTTGGCCTGCATGCATTTGATCCATCTGGTACCAATCCAAATTCAAATTCAAGTTTAAAGTCAGAAATGTTAAGTAACGAAAGAATAGCAAAATTGGATGAGATGACCAATCGGGTTGTTAACATGCGACACCGTGATTTGTTATCTGAGGTTGATCATACATTTGAAATAAATCAAAAAGATCTGAAGAGGGCTTCTGACAAGGTAGATTTAGACCCTGGGCTAGACGAGGCTGCTTATAGATCTTGGGTTGAGAAGTTCAAGGAGGCAGTAGGTTCAGTTGACAGTGTGAGCTTGGAATTGGAGAGAAGAATAAGTAGTTGTAGTGCTGAAGAGAGGGAGGCTAGAAGAGAAATTGCAAGGAAAAGAAAAGAGGACAATAAATTGGCCAAGTGGGATGCAGTTGGCTACAGATCACTGGCTGTTGAAGAACCTGATAATATTCTTCTGGACGAGAGTGTTATGGATGATACTGGAGGTGTCCAGTTTGTGTATGGAGATTGCACTGATCCATGTAAAGTTTGCCCATCAAAACCTGCCATCATTTTCAGGTAATTGCTTATCCCTATAAAGCAAACTTCTTATTGGCATTTGAGCTTAGGAAACACGTTTCATACAGGTGAAGAAATTTCTTTAAATAGTAGTGCAGTATATCATTAGCTGTGTTATAACTGACACTTTTACAGATTTATCCCTTGCATCATCATGAACATGCAAATGTTCATGCACCATCACAAAAGAAAAGAAGGAAAAAAAAAAGGAAAAGAAAAAACTTACAACATTGTAGTCCAAGTGATCAGGTGGTGAGATACTGAGATGAGCACCAACGGGTCATGAGTTTAAATAGTTATTGGCACAAAAATGGAAGCACAACTTTGAGCCATCTCCATTTTATTGACAGAAAAGAAAGAATTGAAACACAAATGAGATAATTGCCAAATTTAAATGCAGTTGTGTCGACAACTCTGGCTCATGGGGTCGTGGGGGTATGTTCAATGCATTGATGAATCTGTCATCCACTATTCCAGATGCATATGAGAAGGCTCATGAATGCAGAGATCTCCATATGGGAGACCTTCATTTAATCGAGTTAGAAGGTCTTTACTCAAACTTCTTACGAGTCTATTGTAATCACTGATTACCATATGTCAAACGTCTTAAGAGCATACAATAACAAGATGGATTCATTTGTATCCCTAGAAACATTGAAATGCCGCTTTATCCTTGTAAAATGAGAAATATTTAAAATATCCTTTAAACATGGTAAATATAAGGTATACCTCCAATTGACCCTGATCCCTCTTTTGTTCCTCATTTATATAAATAAAAATGAATAGTTGAGAACTTGAAATTAAGGGGCATAATGTGCTAGTGTTGTTGATGCATTAGGTGGTATGTATATCATTTGTTATGTTTCAGGCTTATAAATGAGAATTCTTATTTTTGAGGGGTGAGAATCATGGTTTGAACTTTGAAGTTTTCTGGGATACCAACTAATTTGCCTGAATATTATAAGGCCTCCTCTTGCTTTCTCTGTATTAAGGGAGTTTACCAATTAACGTTTAAAATATCAAAAGACTTACTAGCACTATTGAATCAGAGGCAAAGTGCAACCGAAGCATAGATGCACCAATGTGGGTAGCGTTAGCTGTTGTTCAATCTTACAGTGCCAGGCGTAAAGTTCCTAGAAGTCCGATCTCCATACCTGATCTTGAGGTTTGCTTATCTAAGGCTTCCTTCTCAGCTGCCCAGAAGTCAGGTATGCTACAGTTTTAAGACAGCATGCTACCAGTTCATTTCCTTGGAAGGTTAATAATTCCTTGCTCCATTAGTGGATCTCCTTTTTTCTTCCTTTTGTGCTTTTCTTGTTCTTTTTTACTGTTGTTCTTCAGGAATGTGTGAAATATTCACTAGAAAATAGGGGCTCAAAATTAGTCAAACTGTAGTGGTAACAAAGTGGATGTACATGCTGCATCCAGGTTCGTTTCAATTAAAAGACCGAAGTCTGTTGGTAACAATCAAAAGCAAACATAAAATGACAAATTCAAACTTTCAAACACTGTTTTTATTTAACCTACTCAAAAACTAAAGGGAATTGAACGCAATATTAATCAAACCAAACCAGAATGTTAAGTCCTCAAACCCATGCCCCTGGAATTTTCTTGCATCTGAGCCTCTTTCTCCCTGGTATTGCTTCATACCTGCACCGCTGAAACATCAGACAAAGAACTCACTGCAAAAAATCTTGCATGACTATTAATTTCTGCATAAATGAACCCTTCCTCTAATAGTGCCCTTACTAATTTAATGCAAACTGTATCAATGTCGGTAATTATATTTTGTTTTATTTCTTTTTGAAGCATCACTACATATGCCACGCATTGGGTACCAGGATAGGTCCCAGCGGTCCGAGTGGTATACCATCGAGCGCCTCCTCAAGAAGTATGCGGCCCTTCACAGCATCAATATTTATGTGTATGTGATTAATCTCTTTTCGCCGGGGGGGGGGGGGGGGGGGGGGGTTATATTTGTTTGGGAGCTTGACTTGTTCTGCTGCTCAGCTCAACTTTGGCTTGTTCTACTGCTTAGCTGTATTTCAAATTTTTGCAAATCACCAACTGAATAATGTTAATACCCCCAAAATATTCATATAAATTATCTATATTGAAAAGCACTAGAAAATCTTGCAGTTATGTATATTTCATATAGTGATGGTAGTTCTCCGTGTAAATAGGAAGGGCATAAGACAGTTTGGATTGCTGTGTGACATTTACCCTCTCAATTATTCCCCCTCTCACGTTATTTTACTTTTAACATGCAGGTACTACTATCGCCGGCCATCCCAAGAAGCAAGAAGTGATGAAGTCTAAATAGGAACTCCTAATGTGTCATGGTGTACAAAATAGTGTATAACTTATTTCAGCGTTGCATTCTATCTTTATTTGTATGATACTGTGACTAGAATGTTCTTCATAGGCCTGAGAGATGGGATGCATGACCAATTTACATGAATATCAGGTTTTTGTATTCAACACTGATTTTGCATCTCATTACCTCAATGCCATCAGAAAAAGAGATGTTCTAAGAAATCAGCTTTAAAACCTCTTGCGTCCAACCTAAAAGCCTGATTACTCATTTTGCAGTGGACGTGCAGTTTGTTTTGTGCAAAAGTTGGTGCAAAATTGCAGTTGAACTGTACTTGTAATAACATCTATAATGCAAATTGCTGTTCCTGTTACTTCGAAATCAATTATGCACCGACTTGTCATACTCAATTATAAAATTTCTAACAGTACTGGTTTGCATCTGTGTTTGATCTAATCTGAAACTTTAGCGTGGTTGATGTACAAGTAATTTTCTGATAGTTGAAGCAATCCAAAATATTGTGTTGGTGCGTAATAGCAACGTGACACATTTAAGGTTTGAATGTCACGCCAATTTGCGCTTTGAATGTCTTTTGTAAAATGGGTTTATGGAAAACATTTAATGTATCTCAATTTATTGGATAAAATTATACTCGAAATAAATCCTTGATGATAGCCTCTTGGGGTAGTCATGGACTCATGGTTGGTTCCGATGATATCTCCTCCATGAGAGCATGTCTCTTGTCGTACTTGTCATGAAGAGAGCTGATGGTTCAGGCTGTACCAACAACCTAGATTGAGCTGGTACGGACATGCATTGTTTACACACTTCAGTTTTCTTGCTCTTGATCCCGTAAACAAAAGAGGAAAAAAAAAAAAGAAAACTTATTTTTATAAATAAATGTGGGTATCAGGATTTAAGAACGAATACCTATGCTACGAGATTTACTTTTTTTTTTTTTTTTTTTTTGAGTAACATGAGATTTACTATCTTTATGTAGCCTCTACCTAGCTTTAAGAAAAAAAAAATGAGATTTACTAATTGTTGTCCCTGATTTGGGGAGTTCTAAACCCGTGTCATCGAGCATAACTTTCTTTTATTATTAATATTATTATTATTTTATTTTATTATTTTATTATTTTATTATTATTTTTTGTTGCACTCGTATCATCGAGCAAAGCCATGTACTATCATGTCTCAAAGATTTACCTTTGTCCTGTTATCAAATTAGTATTACTAAAGATGTGTCATGTGTACAAAAAAAGGAGGAATGGAAGGCTAAGCTTACGTATTGACGATAAAAGAAAGAAGTTGTTTTCTTAGAAATTAGAATGGTGAAATTGTGTTTCAAGTTTAAAAATTATTAGGAAATTCTCCTGCAGTCATTTTTAGTCCCTCGATTCTCTCTCTCAACCTCGTATTTTGTTTCTTTTCTCTTCGTATGACTTGTTGCTTCTGATTTGAGTGTATGAGTGACATTTCGCACATGCAGGTGCGAAGCCGCGAGTACAACTTTATATTTTTCATAAGGCATTAATTTTAATCAACAAGCTTATTCAGAATATAATTCGTGCGGCACTAAGAATTGATTAACTGGTAAAAGAATAATCATACAGCTTGTAGTGGAGATATTATCGGTATGTTACTTGAGAGAGTTGCTGTACTCGTCTAAAGAGCCCTCTATCATAAAGAACACTTTTAAAAAAAAAAAAAATGTTTGGAAAAATAGTACCCCAATCAAGAGGTCGCAAATCAGGAGGCAGGAGCTCCAAAAAAATAGTTGTTTAATTTCTTTTCGTAGCTTCATATCATATAATAATAATAATAATAATTCTTTGAGCCAGTATCTCAATATAATCCCATTGCTTTTATTTTTGTAACTTCGAATTAGATAAGTATCTACACAGCTTGCAGCAAATTAGCAAGTGGATAAACAACTATTTACAAGCTTTAAACACAATAAACCTTCTTTATCCATCAACTACCGCTTTACAGATTTACCAGATGCATTGCAGAGGGGAATTGAAGGAGCAAAAAATCACAACTAAAAAAAAAGAGGGAAGCTATCTGACAGAGGTTCAACCACACAAATAAGGCAGAAGATCTGATGGATGTGCACTATACCCCCTATCAATGGCTTGTACTTCCAAGATCAAAGTCCATGGTATAGTCGTACTCGATTGTTGGTATAACCGAGGCCATAAATTTCAAGAATAAGAACAAGTACCTAGAATCATGAACAAGCTTTCAGTTAAACATCAATTAACTATATTAAAAGGCACTAATAGTTGCTGTATAAAGAGTTCTATTGTCAAATTTAGTCGCTTAAGACCGTAATTATACCCAACACATTTAAGGCCTAAAAGTTTAAAATAGACACAAAAATTTAAGCCACGCAAAAGTTCCAACGGAATATAAGAAAAGATCGAAGTAACACCTCCTATGAATTCTGAACCCTACAAATGCATGGGGACTTGAGCAAACCTAACTTTGATGGATCCAGTATGTACAGGTAACACAACCACTGTCACAATTGGCTCACCCAAGCAATGAACCCAACACGTTTAATACAAAAGTACATATCATATGTGTCTACTCGGCCCACATAGGTGTATTTTGGACAACTTTGAGAAAAACTCGATGACAAATTGAAGGCATAAACTAGTTTATGTGTGTGCGTGTGTGTTAGAGAGAGAGAGAGAGAGACTTGTCAACTTCAGGTTCCACACCACGAGACATTAGAACATCAAGAATTTTCTTCATGACAGCACCATGCCGACATGGGTGAATGGATGCATGCTTTCCTGGCAAGTGTGGATGGTCTTCTATTGTTACCTGTATATCATTAATTGATCAACTTAAGAAGTTTCATCTTTTCCATAGTACATTGGTAGACAAAAATTGTTGCAAGGAACTAATGGGTTGAGGTCAGTTCCATCCATTGTTGCACTGATATATTAGTTGCTGCAATACCAATTGAACTGTTTTTTTAGAAAGGCTAGACAGTGGCTGTCTAGTGGAATATTGAACTGTTGATGAATGCTTAAAGTAGAACTGGAGGCTTAATGGCTTATATTGTAAGTGGACATCGCCCCCTTTTTGAAATATAAAACTGTCTTCAGTTCACAACAGATAAACTCAATAGCCAAACCATTTTGATAAATAGCAGCAAAGAAAAAAATCTTAAGCTTAACTGACAGATACAAAATAACAAAATAAAATAAATACATAAATGCATAGATAGATAGATAGATGACCGTTTTGCGTGCATGATCCTGGCTGACGTCTTCCAACACAAGATCTGAATTCAGAAGTGATCTCGACTGCCAATTCAGTATTAAAGGGCCTCATTAAGAGGTATTTAAAAAATATATATATATTTTTTACACATCCTTAAACTTCCTTTATTTTTCTAATTAGTAAACAAAGGCTTAACAAACTCTTTTCTAAGCATTCATTAATAACACAACATTAACCAATATTAACAAAAGAGAAAATTAATTTACAATCATAAATGAAGAAGCTGTCCTCTACTTCCAGAATCATATAAAAATATCTTATTATGTGTGAAAATACCATTTCTAAGATAATATTCAAATTTCAGCAAAAAAAAAAAAAGGAAATAGAGATTTTTTCTGAGAGTTCACTGGAGTTATCTCGGTGCTGCATGTTTAATTGTTTATTTGGACTTGACTGTTGAAATCAAAAGAAAATTGAGGCTTACCGGTAACTTGATGCTTAAATATACCAAAACCATAAGGTCAACTAAGGTTTACCAAAAAGCTGAAAAAAAAAATACCCAAGGCTTCTCTCAAGTTCAATACCTGATAAACACCACAAGGACACAAACTTGTACAGAACTGAACTGTGCTCTAAGTTTAAAATGTACAAGTTAAATTAAATGTTCTACTGAAATTACATGAGGAAGGGAGAGGGCGGGAGAGAGAGAGAGAGAGTGCAAAAAGAAGAACCTCATCATATCCGGTAAGCCAAACTCGTGGGGTTTGATGGTATTTGTCATACCTACATCAAGAAATACCAATTTATATAGCAATAATTAATTGACAAAAAATGATCCTGCCTCTCTTTTGTCATGCTTGTTCTAATCGAGTTATTTTACAAAGAGGATCCGTATGGGCTTTTCCGTCAGTGCTCAATTGCGGGTTTAGATGTACCAAACTACCAATACTGTAAAAAGTCATATCTCGTATGGGAAATATCACATCATCATTTCAGCTAACCGTTGGTACTAATAGAAATGATCTAATATGAACCGAAAAATAGTAGCATACTACAAATTTTTTTAACTCTTATTAAGATGTCAATAGAAAATTGTTATCCAAAAGTTTGAGAACTATTGCTTTCAATGCAAGAAAGATAATACTTACGTGATGCTGATATCATAAGTTCGGGTTCGTAGAATGTTGTCATCGTCAGGCTCGTGTGCAACAACAAAGTATGGAGGTTGGAGTGTAGCCTATAGGCAAGTTTTGTACAATTAAATAGGTTTGACAAAAATAGGTCTTATTTTAAGAGTAGAAAAAGATGAAAAATCTGAGTATTAACAATTGAAATACTAGCCCTGCATCTAGCTATAATAACATCCATATTCAATAAGTAAAAAGCAAGAGAGGCATTCTGTTAAAAACAAATATACATCCTCAATTCCAAAACCATATAAGGATTTTTTTAATTTGTAACACACAAGTTTCAAATGACAAGTATTACTATGCTTTGAAAATCAACATTTGGCCCTTCAAATATGTATCTAGATCGAGGATTTTAGAAGCATAATTCAAAGAATGAGAGAATTAAAGAATCTAATGGACAAATATGTACAGGAGAGAATCCTTCTTTTTTCTCCATAGGTCCCAAAATATGGAATTACTGGTTATTCAAAAATATGCTGATGTAATGGTCATGTTCAATTCAAGGTTCATTTAGAGAAAACCACAAATCGTGAGATTTCGCAAAAACTGACAAGTAGTCACACTCAGCAGTTCCTTCTAAATGATATAATGTACAAGATGTAGTTCTCTCTTCCAGTGAGAACAAAAGTCAAAGAGAAAGAAAAAAAAAAGAAGAATAGCATTTACCGGGTCGGATTCAACAAGATTATCTGAGTCTTCAAAATCCTCCATGTCAGGAATATCATCATCTTCCTCTCCACCAAAATAACTAGGAATAGACTTTATTCCTCCCTTATTTCCTTTGCTTATATCAAGTGCGTCCATTGATGGCAAGTTCTCCTCCTCTTGCTTGTTCTCTGACATTGGAGATACCATCAGCAAAAAAGTATATGTAGATTTATGTAAGGATCTCCCATAACAATCTACGTTCTATATATGCAAAAGGTTAACTCACAAAGAATGTTCTAATACTTGTGTGTAAGATAAGCTAACAAACATCAGTTTAGTTATGCGAAGACAAGAAAACCAGTTTGATCAAAATATATAATTTTCTTTTTTCCATAATTTTTATATATTTATGATGCCTATTTAAGGGTAAATTGTAGTCAATTTAGGTGATTGAGCAATTTAAAATTCAAAATGAGGCTTAAATGCAAAGCTGGGGGCTGATAAAATTTTACGAACACCATATGGTCTTAACAGATATCTACTTGGGGTTCAATTGAACATAAATAGGTAAGCAAATTCTGAATATCACATTTTAAGCATTAATGTGTTTAATGAGGGCTTATTTGGAAAACAGCATCATTGATTGGTTTCAATGAGGCTTAGCGGGGGTTAAACACATGAAATACATAAAAGTTTTAGAGAGAGGACCTTTTGGCTTCCCATGTGTTGCAACCCATCCTCCATTATCATCGTTGTCTAAAAGGACTTCGCCACCAGCTGCTTCATATTCTTCCTCAACTGAAATAGCTCGCCTCAGACATGGCACTGATTAGCAGAATTCAAATAATTCAAGGTTATTATCATAATATCGCAAAGAGAATTAGGATTGAACTTTGAAGAAGTACGATAATAAAATGGAAATTGAATGCCTGATCTTATAAGTATTAGTGAAACTTGAATTGAATGTGCCATTTAGATCTCATTTCAGGACATCCTAAGAGAGAGACGATCTAATTTTACCAGATCAATTGCATAAATTACATCTCCAGCTAACAATTCAAGTTTATTTTGTAAAGATGACAAACACGAACTCTCCAGCCCAATTCACTCTCTATCCAAATATCACAAAATTATGCCACAAGTAATGTGCTGGTTTCATCTTAATCTTCCCCAAGGAGCACTCTAAAGAGATACTTTGCATCTGGCGGTCAGCCAATTTGAGAACTAGTTGGGATCAAATTCAACTACACTTTTCAAACCATTAAGAAAAAAACTAATCCTGTAATGCTTCCACAGTAAGAAAAGAACATCCAAAGTACACATTCTTCTAGGATTAGAATTTAAAGTCAAATCAACCCAGAAAAAAAATATGTTTATATTCCAACTAATCCCTCATACCGTTTCTGGTAATAAGAAACTGCTTATCAGCTGGTAGGTAAGACTTCCTATTGCTAGGCTTCCCTGCCTCCCTGTCCAAATTCACACAAACCCAACTGATCAATCAAAATTCACAACAGAAACGTTGAAAGGTAAAGACAAAGAAATCAATAGAGATTTCCTACCAAGACCAAGTGGGGCATTTGGCGACGAGGTTATCGCCGGCGGTGATGAACTCGGTGTTGGATAGCAACCCCTTCTCCTTGAAAGCGGAGTTGGTGCGAACCCCCATTAACAGCTCCGCTGCGCTCTTGTACGAACCGTAAATCTTCTGCTTTAGCGCCATGCTTCTCTCTCTCTCTCTCTTTGTTTTCTTCTCTCTGCTTTCTTCCTTCCTCTCTCGCAAGAATTTATTTGTTCGATTGTTGATTTATTTTGGGATGTTTATAATAATGGAGTTCTATTATCGAGTTAATTACTTGTTTTAGATGCAAGGATCCTGTACAACGCTATATGTATAATCTGCATAATTCTACACGAAGTCGGTGTCGGTTTGTCTTTCAATCCGACTCTTCGTAACAGTTACAAACTGAGATCTAAGATAAACGGACTAGAAACTTTTGAGATGTGCCAATTGTGTTGTCAGAGTTGGAGGAGATCAACATATGATAGGATAAGTTGTCTTTCTGCTGAGCTACGCTTTCTTGTCGTGTACTCCGGGGGAACTCAGATGGGCCGGGCTGGTTGGAATGGTAGGCCGCGTATGCTATTTGGATCCATGCTATTGTTGTTGGTATTATATTTTTAGGAAATGCCGAAACAGGAAGACCGATAAAGGAACCCTCCATTACCTGTAGGGCTGCATAACGTGCAAAACGGGCACGAAATAGATGTCTTGCGTTAATTGTTCCGTGAATGAGACGCAAATTAATTTTTCTGGCGTGTTACGTTTCGTCCATTGAACGCAAAAATTTTTACCTGCGTTGACCGTTGCGTTAAATTTCACGATCAAAACAGTTGAACCATTTAAACCGTGAGAAGCATATCACATTCAATTATTTCTTTTTCAAATCCCTATCACAAACAAGTGATATAAAATTTATATCAAACTTCTAAATGACATGGCTTGAACAATTTTTTTCTCGAAACAAGTGGGTATAAACCACCACTTCTCTTTTTTTTTTTCTCTGTTTTATTTATGAGCGCCCGTTGGGCTAAAATCCATTAACTGAAAAATAATATCATACATAGTTTCAGAATATGGAAATCAGCCCCCATTAAACCATACAACACCCTAATTTAAAAAAAAAAAGAAAACGAAACCAGTACCAGTAAATTAACAGAGAAAAGTAGTTAATAAGCAAAAGCTAATCCTAAAAATAAAAAAAATCATAGTAAAACTAACAAACTAAGTAATTACAAAGTAACAAAATACAAATTTTATGTCAAAACAAAAACCCCCGAGATAGCGCCTAACATAATACCAATGCCCCGACCCTATAGCGCCTAGATTTTTGTAATCAAACTTCATCCCCCTTATTACAAATAAAATATGTTATTGCAAACCACAAAAACAAGTAAAGAAAAGCTATCAAAATCACTTCATAAAATAGTGCCCATACTATCAACAACAAAATCAATTCAACATCATACCCTTCAGCGTGTCAAAAGACATCTCAAATCGAGAAAGTATTAGACATAATACTGGAAGTGTCCAGTTAAATACTGTAGATCAAGAAACTGGACACTCAAGTCAAGATACCAGTATAGCTAAATACGCTGAATCTAGATCAAATTGTAATGTTTAGTTATAGCTATATATACAGACCTGTACTTAGTGTAAAGAATACAATTGAATAAGAAAATACATTTTGTTCTCAATTTCTTCTCCTTTCTTCTCTCTACATTAAATTGGTGTAAATCCTTTCATGGTATCAGATTCCATGTCGATCCCCACTACTTCCTCCATGACTTCTCCGACTACAGTCGGCGCCGCTTCCAGAGATTCTCTAGTGTTTCTTCATCTCCCCGTCTCGACTAAGCTCTCCAGGAC
This sequence comes from Rhynchospora pubera, assembly GCA_028095005.1. Taxonomy (NCBI): domain Eukaryota; kingdom Viridiplantae; phylum Streptophyta; class Magnoliopsida; order Poales; family Cyperaceae; genus Rhynchospora; species Rhynchospora pubera. The sequence goes on along the minus strand of CM051461.1, from coordinate 161,638,042 downwards.
AAACTATCTGTCGTGGCAATCTCAGATCGTCCCTGTTCTTCACGGTTACGATCTTCATTCCTACATCAACCCCAATCTTTCTCCGCCTAATCCAACAAGAGTTACTGAGAATGGACAGCTCGAGCTCGATCCAACTTATGTCAATTGGCACCGACAAGACCAGATCTTGCTTGCCTGGTTGCGTGCCTCTTTATCTGAAGTTGTACTCGCTCAGGTGGTGTCTTGCTCCTCTTCAAGTCAGCTCTGGACAAGTCTCCAGCGCCTTTTCTCTTCCACCTCCAGAGCTCGTCTGACCGAATTGTGTCGTTAGCTTCAAAATTCAGCCAAAGGTGCTTCCAGTTGCACTGAATAATCTTCAAAAGATTCAGTCGATTGTAGATGAGCTCACATTTATCGGATTTCCAGTGGCGGATGATGATCAAGTTAGCTACATTCTTAGTGGTTTGGGCATAGAGTTCAATTCTTTTGTGGTTGCCATTAATTCAAGGTCTGAACCAGTCAATCTTTTTTATTTGCATTCTCTCCTTCTTTCTCATGAGCAATTGCTCAACAATCAACACCTTTCCACTGCATCATCTACCTCTACTGCTGCTTTCTATGCTGCCAATTTTGGAAAGAAAGGCAAAAATGGTCAATTCCATCAGCAACGTACCCAATTGTTTGCTCAGGGTTCCAGACCACAAGTTTCTTCTCATCAAGTCTCTCATGGAAAACCACAAGTCTCACAAAAACATTTTCATTCTACCCCTTCTAATGCTCCTGACATCTTGCCTAATCCGAGTGGTCCTGCTAAAAATCCGAAGCCTCCCAATCCATATAAAGATGAAATATGTCAGGTGTGTAATAAGAAAGGTCATATTGCACTAATTTGTTGGTTTCGATTTGATACAAATTATGGTGAGCCTGTTGCCAACCCCTTTCAAACACATGTTGCTCAAGCTTCTTCTACACTTCCCTCCAATGAATGGGTTCTCGACTCGGGTGCTACCAATCATGTAACCAGCGATATCAATAATCTCTCTTCCTATGCGGTTTATGATGGTCCTGACACTCTTCATATTTGTAATGGATTAGGTATGGTTATCACTCACATTGGATCCTCTAGTTTGCATATTAATTCATGTTCTATTGTTCTTCATAATGTTTTACATGTGCCTCATTTCACTAAAAATCTCTTGAGCATTTCAAAACTTCTCGAAGACAATACCTTGAGTATTGAATTCACTCAAACTTTTTGTTTTGTTAAGGACCTCCACACCAATCGTGTTATCCTTCAAGCTAAGCGTGTCAATGGCCTTTATTACATTTGCCTTCCTCCTAGTTCTCCTATTGCCTACTATGGAGAAAGAACCTCAGCCGACAATTGGCATGCTAGATTTGGTCATCCCTCCTCGACTATTACCCAACAAGTTTTACATTTGAATAGTTTACCTTGTACCAATAAGAGTATTTCGGCTTGTACTTCTTGTTGTATAGCTAAGGCTCATGTTTTGCCTTTTAGTAGAAGTAGTTCTGTGTCAAGTTTTCCTTTGGAATTGGTCCATTCAGACTTGTGGGGTCCTGCCCCGATTATTTCTCATGAGGGGTTTCATTACTATGTACTCTTTGTTGATGATTTTACTAAATATACTTGGATGTATTTTCTTCATTCAAAAGATGAACTTGTGCATGTCTTTTCTTTGTTCAAGTCTCAAGTTGAGACTCTATTAAATGCAAATATTAGAACTCTTAGGATTGATGGTAGAACGGAGTACAAACTTATACAAAGGTTATTTCCTCACATCACTTTTCAGATTACTTGTCCTTATACGCCACAACAAAATGGTGTCGCCGAGCGAAAGCATAGGCATATTGTAGAGCTTGCTATTGCTACCATGAAGTTTGGTTCTATACCTTTACAATTTTGGGATATGATATTTTCTAGTATTGTATACCTCATAAATAGGTTGCCTTCTTTACCAACAAAAAATATACCCTTTACCAAACTGTTTGACAAAGCACCATATTATAGTTTTCTTCGTATATTAGGCTGTTTATGTTTTCCCTTAACCCGACCTTACAACAAAAATAAGCTTGAGGACCGATCTATTCGCTGTGTTTTTATTGGGTATGCTCCAAATCAGAAAGGGTATAAGTGTCTTCACTTGAAGACAAATAAAATTGTTGTATCGCGAAATGTTGTTTTTCATGAAATGCAGTTTTCGTTTAAAGACATTCAATGCTCCACACCTGAGGCTTCTTCTGTTTCTCCAAGTCAAGATTCCATCTCTTCTTATGATGATTCAGCCTGGCTGCACCGTCCTCATTCTGGGCCTGCTGCTTCAGGCGTTCTTGCCTCAGCTCATCCAGAAACTGGTGGGCCCTCTATTCCACATACACATCCTCCTAACCATTCCCTCCCTAATCAAAATTCAACTTCACCAAATCGGTCAGTGCTCCCTTCTGATCATTCGTCTGATCAGCAAACAGATCAACCAATCTCTCCTTGCCTTCACTCAGATCAGTCAACTGATGCTTCTGCACCTACTGATAGCCTTCAAATTCCCTCTTCCTCTGTCCCTACTGCGACTCACCCCATGACAACTCGAGCAAAGAACAACTTACATAAGCCGAAGACCTATCCAAACCATGTTGCTTACCTATCAGATCTTTCTCAAGAGACTGAACCATCTACCTTCTCTAAAGCTCAAACTCTACCACAATGGCGTCAGGCAATGGCACAAGAAATTGATGCATTGGCCCTCAATCAGACTTGGTCTCTTGTACCTCCTCCAAATGATCATAACATCATCGGATGCAAGTGGGTCTTTAAAATCAAAAGAAAAGCCGACGGCTCTATTGAACGTTACAAAGCCCGCCTTGTTGCCAAGGGGTATACTCAAAAGAAGGTGTAGATTTCTTTGAAACTTTTAGCCCAGTGGTAAGACCTACTACTATAAGGCTTGTTCTCTCTCTTGCTATGTTCTATGGGTGGCATATTAGACAACTTGATGTGCAAAATGCCTTTCTACATGGGCATTTAAATGAAACGGTGTACATGAGTCAACCCCCAGGGTTTGTTGATCCTACCTTTCGGCATTTAAATGAAACGATGTACATGAGTCAACTCCCGGGGTTTGTTGATCCTACCTTTCCTAACCATGTTTGCCTCCTATCTAAATCTCTTTATGGCCTCAAACAATCCCCTAGAGCATGGTTTCAAACCCTACAAATAGCTCTTCTTGATTTGCATTTTCATGCTTCCAAATATGACCCTTCTCTCTTTGTTCTTTATGAGCATAATTCCATCACTATACTTCTTGTATATGTTGATGACATTATTCTAGTTTCCAACACCTACTCATCTCTTAACAATCTCATCCTCTCATTAAAACAAAAATTTGCCATTAAAGACCTTGGACCGTTAAACTATTTTCTTGGAATTGAGGTTATCCATACTCCATCCTCTCTTCATCTATCCCAAACAAAATATCTTCATGATATTCTCATTCGAGCAAATATGCAAAACTCTACACCATGTCCTTCTCCTATGATTGCACATCCACCTTTATCCAAATTTGATGGAGAACCTTTGGAGAACCCTCATCTTTATCGAGTTATAGTGGGCTCTCTTTAATATGCTACTATCACAAGACCCGATCTAGCCTTTGCCGTGAACAAAGGATCTTGCGTCATGTGGCTGGCACTTTATCATTGGACAGCTCATTGGACAGCGATTAAAAGGATCTTGCGTTATGTGGCTGGCACTTTATCACATGGTCTTTCCTTCACAAAAGACTCCTCTCCTACCCTTCATGCTTACACTGATTCGGATTGGGCCGGGTGTCCCGATGACCGGCGGTCTACTTCCGGTTTCTATTTTTTCCTTGGCTCCAACTTGATTTCATGGTCCTCCAAAAAGCAACAAACTATCTCAAGATCTAGTACCGAGGCCGAATATCGTAGTCTAGCTCTTGCAAGTGCTGAAATATGTTGGCTTCAATTCCTTCTTGCTGAATTAAAGGTGTCTCCAGCCTCTCCACAGACATTATGGTGTGATAATATAGGTGCAACCTTTTTGGCTGCGAATCTTATGTTCAATGCAAGAACGAAACATGTGGAGTTAGATTTTCATTTTGTTCGTGAAAGGGTAGCCGAAAAGCAACTCATCATTCGGTTTATTTGCTCTAAAGATCAGATAGTCGATGTACTAACCAGGCCACTGACAGCTCCTCGATTTGCTGCACTTCAGCACAAACTTACTGTTCTCATTAGTCCATCCGCTTGTGGGGGGGGTATTAGACATAATACTGGAAGTGTCCAGTTAAATACTGTAGATCAAGAAACTGGACACTCAAGTCAAGATACCAGTATAAATACGCTGAATCTGGATCAAATTGTAATGTTTAGTTATAGCTATATATACAAACCTGTACTCAGTGTAAAGGATACAATTGAAAAAGAAAATACATTTTGGTCTCAATTTCTTCTCCTTTCTTCTCTCTACATTAAACTGGTGTAAATCCTTTCAGAAAGAAACAAAAATACAATTGCTGAGGTACCTTCAATAGAAAAATTGACCTTCGATGAGGTTACTGCTCAAGCGGCAACTAGACGGCTTGCTATTGGCACCTCCGACCTGAACCCAAAGGCTGAGAGCCATGCCTTCACCGCCACGACCTCAAATCCAAAACTTGAGGGGCATTGGAGGTGAGAGAGGTTTCGGCTCAAAGAGAAAGTCGGAGGATGAGAGGAAGAGAGGCGAGGCTTGTGAGATGAAGAAGAGGGGACGTGGTTAGCTCGAAGCTGAGAGGAGGTAGCGGAGAGGTGGGTGGTCGGAGAAGAGATGTGCTATGGGGGTTCTGTGAGATGGGTGGTCGGAGAAGAGAGGTGTTGTGGTCGGAGAAGAGAGGCGAGAGAGATGGATGAAGAGGGGTGGATTTTGCGAGAGAGAGAAGAGAGATATGAGGAGGCGGAGAAATAGAGGAAGAAGAGATAGGGGTGAGCGGCGCACAGCACAGGAGTTTCTCTCCATTTATTGTTGTCTACAATCCGATTAATTGCATCTGACAGAAATGTAAAACGAAATGGACGAAACAACGATCACGAAACAGGTATGTTTCACAAACCATTCCGTTGGTACGACGAAACTCCATTCTATTTGCGTTAACTGTTTCGTCCCTAAAACGAAACCAAAATATCTTGTTGTTATCGTTCTGTTTCGGACGAAACGAAACGGTTACACGGTTAAAACGCATTGCGTTTTCAGGCCTAATTACCTGTTTATAAATTAGGGAGAAGTCGATGTGTTGTTCCATTATTTTTATCACTAGCAAATGTGCCCAATATGTGGGCAATAGAAAAACAAAGTAATTGATATTATTTCTGCTTTATATAGAACTGTAGATTTTAGAAAATTAAAATATTGTATAAATCTAATAATTTTAGTCTTTCCATTTTACATGATGTACTAGTGGGCAATCGCACGTTGCGTGATCTATTTTTCGTTTATATCATTTCTTAATAGATCCGTAATATAATATCAGCTAAAATGAAATATTATAATGCACTTTATATAGAATAGAAATATATTAAATCTTAGACTCTTTTGTTTTTCTCTAATCTTTTTATATATAAATTTTATAATTTACTTTGGGAATTAAAGAAAGACATCACCAATTCACCACATTATATACATGAAATTAGAAGGACATCCATAGAACTGAAAGAAGAAACCGAATTATAAGCGCACACTTGGGAAGGATTTAATCGAGAGAGAGAGAGAGAGGAAAAAAAAAACACTTCACATAATGATACGCTTTAGTAATTTTTTTTTTAAAAACATATAAAATTAAACAAATGTGAGATATCTTGCAAGTTTCAAATAATGAGGAACAGTCATTAAGATTCACATCAACTATATGACCTGCAGATACAATAAAAAATTTGCAACCATTAATCATCTCATCTTTCTTTTAGGCACATTTTGTATGACACTAACACGTGGATTCATGATATGTCATGTCTTTTGTGTCGTATAAACGGACATATATTTTGTTGTGTAAAAAATAAATACATTTTGCATAACTAAACGATAAATTAAATTATATAGAAACAAAATCAATTGCATGACAAGTTATAAGATAATGGAGGCAACTAATTTAGTTTTTCTATGCGGTCTTGAATTGATAAGATTTATGGACAACTAGGCCTAAACCAAGAGAACAAACTCATTTTACCGTGAACTCCAAATATAGATAAAGATTTCTATTTTTAAGAAATAAGACAAACGTAAATCTATTTTGATAAACATTGTACTGTATATTTACCTAATTAAGTCTTACTATATATGATATTAATAAGTTTAGGTTTGGCTCTTTAGTTTTGACATTTTTCTTCATGGAAATTTTCTGACTACCTATCTTTTTTTAGAAACCTCTAAAGGTTATACTTACTAAAGTACTAGCTTGTTTTTAACAATATCCTTAATAGGTAACAATTTACAATGGAAAATTGACAGACTAATCAGGCTATCCCATGGAAAAAAACTCACTCCTCTAACGATTTACTAATTTCCCGTTAGTTTCTTTACCAATTAATTTAGTTGAAGTATCAAAGTATCTGAAAAACTTCACTTGAAGATCTATCTATTATGCCGTTCAAAAAATAACAATTTTTGTTAATTAAATTTAGTATCATAAGCCATTTACATATCATACTCCTAATTTAATTTAGTTTCTCTCAGCTTGGCCGCATTAGAAAAGAAAGGGAAAAAAACTATTTGACAAAATAGTGTGGCATATTTTGTGCCATAAATTTGGTTTTAAATCTAATATTATTTGTAAAATCAATAAAAAGAATTTGGATATTTCTTTTAAGGTTTGTTGACGATGATGGATAGCTAGGGCCTACAACAAATAATTGGGATACCAAAGACATATGCATTAATTTAATTTAATAAACCTCAATCCTTGTCGAAGAAATGTACAGTGGTCGCTACAGTGATTTTTTTCTATTTAATAAACCTCTCTCAAATCCAACTGTACGATCAGAACCGACTGCCTAATTATTGATGTAGAATTGAGGTGTTTCAGCATTATATATACTAGCTCTATTCTCGCACGTTGCGCGATGCATCTCTATCTGAGAATGCGTCGAAACGATTTCCTAATGAGTGCGGATATATTATCGATGATTTAAATGCAATCGCGTATATATAGATTGAAAAAACTTGTTTTCAACGAATTTGTATGTTTGCATGTATATAGGTGGACAAAAGTTGCATTCAATGAATCTGTAAACTTTTCATGAGAAGTACAATATGAGTATCCAAGCATATAGAGCAAAGAGAAAAATTGATATGCATAGACGTTAACTAAATAACATCGAAATACTTAACATAGTAATCAAATGATATCGTGACATTATTAAGGGTGGAATTGTAACAGCATTAACTGGCTTCGAATGGTGTTGCCATGAATTTTCAAAATAGTATATAAATATAATGAGCTAAGGAGGCTGGATATACCTTTCAACAAAAAAAACCAAGTACCAGACTTGAGCACCGTATAATTTTATTTTCTATATCAAATAGCTCAGTGGAGAGTTACCTACAAAATTTAAAAAGAAAACAAAAGCGGATATGAATTTCTTGTAGATATGATTTTTAAGCTGAGTATAATATCCAAGACCAGTATTTAAGGAAATGTGTAATTGATTGCAGAACAAAATGGTATTGGTACTGGGTGACATACAAATGGTATTGGTACCGGATGAGAATGGTCAAATTTGTGTTGGTGGAATGATGTTTTTGGTGTCAGCTATCATGGGTTCAAATTTTGTGGTGTGCACTGTCTTTGGAAAAGCTACATTGTGAGGGATACAGTGCATTTATTTTCAACTTTGCAGTGCTCTTTGGATGTATTCTTTTTGAAAAGAGTGGGTGGGATAGAAAGGTTGTGTTTTTTCCAGCTTTGTACTGTTTTTTGGGTGTATTGTCTCTTGAAATGAGAACTTTTGACCCGTCATTCTATAGAAGCTGTTGGGAAGGGGCCAAAGAGAATTGTCTTTAGCGGAGTGTTTCTTATTGAGGAGCACGCTTCTTTTTTTATGGATGAGTTATGTCTATATATGGAGTATTATATATCTATAGGAGGGGAATTTAAACATATTGTGAGTTGCTTCACAACAATTGTGTCCAAGAGCTTGAGCGACCAAAATGGAGAAAGGTGGATTGAGCGATCCAAAAGGGAAGAAGGATGTCGAACGCGTTTATGTCCGTCGAGGTGTTCGCTCGGGTAATTCGTCCAATCATGGTGTTACAGACAGAGCTGAGGTGAATGAAAGGCCAGCTAACGAAGCACCGACAAATGCTGGTCCGAGTGCCACAATCGATCTTGCTGGACATGAGATTTCGGAGAATGCTCGCATTGTTCTGAAGCTCCTTCTAGATAAGTTTCTGACGCCATATCTTTCTAAGAATGATGGAGATGATGGTCAGGATAATTGATAACATGATGATAAGCCCGTCTCTGTTGTTTCAAGATAGTTATGTTGGTAGTAGTTTGGTGTATGTGTTTGAGAGTCTGAGTAGTGAGGTAGATCACTGTGATTTGCTTGCATATGTTTTGAAGTTTAAAAACCGAGGTGGTAGATCAGTGTGGTCTGGCTGTGGATTATGAGAGTGCCCTAGTTTTTTTTTGGTGTTTTTTTTATGGTTATGAGAACTGAGGTGTTTTTTTTGGTGGTGTATCAGTGTGGTTTGGCTGTGGATTATCAGTGTGGTTGAGTATCCAACAGTTTGTTTGGTGTTTGTGTGTGTTGTTTTAGAATTTTGTTTGGAATGTTATTAGTATTGTTGTAACTGACAACTTTAATCTGATTGGTAGTTTTTAACTTACAACTTCAATGGTCTCAGTTCGTCTGTGCAATATGATTTGATCATTAGGGCAGAACTGTTACTATGGACAATCCCGCAGCACAAAATGTGACTGCTGCACATTACCTGTAAAAGCATGGTGGATAAACAAAGGGGTGAATCTATAATTTGTAATAGCATGTTTGTAATTGTTATCAGCGTTTGGTATAAAATTGTTCCTGCATCCAACATGCTTATTTTAGGTTGATGACTGTGGTCTGTTTTGATATTAACAGGTAACATGTTTTGAATAGTATGGGAGGTAGTTATGGTAATTATAGGTACTGAGGTATTTTAATTTTTTGTGCAATTTATGGGGATTTGCAAACCCCCAGCCCCTGATCTCACCCAAGTTTATTTCTCAACAATTGCGTATTGAGTCTTTTTATTTTTGACCTAGCATGTACTAATTTTTATATGCATATCTTCTGCAAACATATGAAATTTGTTAGGTGTATGTTCTGTAATTCATGAGGGACTGTTTGTTCTCTCCCCTTTATTCGTTTGTCTTGCCATAAAGTAAATGAAATAAAGAAGAGAAGAAGAGAATACTGCATTGGTAGTGTTCAACCCTGTGCGGCAGACACCTCACATCCCTCTTCTCTGGATGCCTCATGTGCGACTAGCAACTTTTCTGTGCTGCCAACACTTGTCTGGTGCGGCCAACAGCCCTCTGGTGCTACCAAGACCTCTCTGGTATGGCCAACACTTGCCTAGTGAGGCCAACAACTCTCTGGTGCAGCCAACATCTCTCCTGTGCAGCCTACAATGCATACAACATGCCCTGGACATCTCCAGTGCGGAGTACAACCTAGCTGTACGGCCAACACTTGGGCTGGATGACTCATTCCCAGCCCAGCACGCTGTTGTACTCCCAACAGGGCCCTGCTCTAGCCCGCACAACCCAAGTTGTAGCCCGCACCGACCTAACTGTACTCTGCACCAAACCCTAAATCTAACACACGCCCTATATAAAGCGCTTCTCACGTCGAAAAATGGGTCATTCTCTCTCCATTCCACCTCCTGGCGGCTCCCAGACCATTCCCATCTCGATTCCACCACTTTTCACCATTGTTGCCCGCACAACCACCTCTGTCAGCCGCACAACCACCTCTGTTGGCCGCACATGACCCCCTGTAGGCCAGCCAGCACTTTATCCTGCCTTAGAGATCGTCGTTTCAGCCGTCGTAGCTTGGTCCTTTGCTAAGATCTGCTCCATTTGAATTGCAGAAGAAGAAAGGCTTGATCAGGGGTTCATCCTCCCTTTTCTTCTCATTTAGTTTAATGGAGATTGTATCTTTTTACTTTGTTATTTGTGTTTGTTCTTCTATCATGTTAGGCTAGTTTACCTTTGTTCTAGGGTAAGGTTAAAAACTGAGGTTAGGATTGATGTGTTGATTGGATGCTTTGGTTTCTAGTGTGTATTACTTGTTTGATTGCTTATTGAAATACTTGTTTGTGCTTGATTGATGAACTAAATCTCCTATTGGGTGAATGCGCACACCTAATTTTGGCCAAAGGTGTAGGATAGTTAATCAATTTAACATGATAGAAGAATGGGTCATTCTCACGTCGAAAAATGGGTCATTCTCTCTCCATTCCACCTCCTGGCGGCTCCCAGACCATTCCCATCTCGATTCCACCACTTTTCACCATTGTTGCCCGCACAACCACCTCTGTCAGCCGCACAGCCACCTCTGTTGGCCGCACATGACCCCCTGTAGGCCAGCCAGCACTTTATCCTGCCTTAGAGATCGTCGTTTCAGTCGTCGTAGCTTGGTCCTTTGCTAAGATCTGCTCCATTTGAATTGCAGAAGAAGAAAGACTTGATCAGGGGTTCATCCTCCCTTTTCTTCTCATTTAGTTTAATGGAGATTGTATCTTTTTACTTTGTTATTTGTGTTTGTTCTTCTATCATGTTAGGCTAGTTTACCTTTGTTCTAGGGTAAGGTTAAAAACTGAGGTTAGGATTGATGTGTTGATTGGATGCTTTGGTTTCTAGTGTGTATTACTTGTTTGATTGCTTATTGAAATACTTGTTTGTGCTTGATTGATGAACTAAATCTCCTATTGGGTGAATGCGCACACCTAATTTTGGCCAAAGGTGTAGGATAGTTAATCAATTTAACAAGTGACTTGAGGTAGGACATAGGCCGAAAGGTAGTCCAATTGGTACCCGATAGGGGAATGTTTCTGCTGTAGCGAAAGTTAAGTAGATAACTTTAGTAAATCAACAAGTGGACTTAGGATAGTTAACCTAATGGGGGTGTTAGACTAGGTTCCGGTCCCGATACCACGACCAACAAGCGACAGCTGATGTCTAGGGAGTCCAAGTCCGGTTAGATTTGTCCCACACAACTTGGAAACCAATTCACCAAGCCAACACATCATTAACAGAGGGCCTATGCGGCTAACAATTGCCCCTGTGCGGCCTGCAATTGTGCCTGTGTGGCCAACAATTGCTACTGTGCGGTGACAATTGTCCCAGCACGCATATTGGAAGGGGTAAGGCATGAAAGTGACCTGCACCGACCGCCCGAGGCCTAACCAAAGTAAAACCGGACCCCTGGGACACTTTTATACCTGAAATTACATATGTTTCAATCAGAAAAATTGTTATTTTCTATTTTATTATTTGTTTGGTTTATCTTTAGTTAATTTCAATTGCTTGTTATTGTCTTATTTAAAAACCCAACTTGAATTGCTAGATCTAGACTTTGTGAAAGTGTAAGACCAGTACTTGTTACACCGTCTTTGTGGTTCGACCCCTAACCAAATCCAACGATTACCGTACGCTTGCGGTATTTTTCGGACCAATTAGGGTATTATTAGCTAAACATCAAATGTCATATAGTTCTGGTGGCAGAACTGTCACAGCTGTTTCTCTTGTCAAGCTAAGAACATATGGATGTTTGACAACCTGATAATCTGGTGTGGAGCCTTCTAAAGTGAACCTGGTTATTTGATAGAGGTTGTCTTCGGTAAACACACCGGAAACCCTTTGATAGTCAGGAACGGGGATTAGACCTTGTATCTTTCCACCCTGTAGAGAGAAACATTACTTGTAAGGGGAGAGCTGTGTATTAATGAGTAAGAGTACTGTGAGGAGGTATACAAAGCAGCATCAAATGTGTACAAAGATATATTATTTTTTGGTTGTTTCTGCAAAGTGTTTATAGAGAATGTGTGTGGACAAACCGTGTGATCGATGAACATGAAGGCCATGTTGTACACTCTGCCTTAGTTTAGATTTTGGTTCTGCATTTTTTTTCAATTCTATTTTGGTTCTAGAGTTGCTTAGATTTCGTAGGCTAGATCATACTTCCAGGTTTAGTTCCATTATAGCCGATGTCTTAGACAGACTTATCCATCTAACTAGAGGTGTTAACTTGGTTACCAAAGAGTGTTGGGAAATTCTTGGTGGGCATCTACGTCATAAGTTTTCTCAATCTCTTAGACCAGGAATTACCTATTTTTTTGTAGATTTTTTCCCCTATTTCCAATTCTATATCTGGTTCGATAACTGATAAATGATTTTCATACCTAGTATTTCAACCATTTATAGGTCTTAATTTCATGATTTTATATGTTATTTTTGACATTTAATTGATAATTTAGGTTAGAAGCTAGGTACTATCATGTTTCCTTCATTTTGTACATGATCTACGCGATGTGGCTACTCGACACGATATTTTCACTGTTTTTGACATGACTGGCGACCCACAGAGAGCACCAGCGGGTAGCGGGAGAAGACTGGCGACAAAGAAGATTTCAGCGGGCCGCGAAGTTCAACAGCGGGCCTTTGAAAGACGAGAAACCGACTTCTAAACTTAGCACAGCCAGTTTTGCAACCAACCTACCACATCCTGAGCCATATTTGGAGCCTCTATTTGCACGACGTCCACTCTAGAGAACCGACATTGATTGTTATATAAACCAGAAGCCTTGATGCTAGAGCGGTGCGCAATAGGAAAGAGATTACAGCTAAAGGAAGACAGAGCCACAAGTTTCCGGCGGGTCGCCGTAGTCATCCGCGAGTCGTCGGAGAGTAGCAGAAGACGGCAAGTTGGAGATAGAGTTGCTTCCTGTTGTAACTTGATTCCTTTCTAATGTTTTCTTTTATCCTTGATACCTGTTTGTTTTGTATGATGTCTACTCTTGAGTAGATTCGTATTTAGGGGCCATGGTAGTGAACTTTTAGTTTATGATTAGATAATATACTTTTTAGTTAATTTCTTTGTTGCGTGTTGTGTTTTATGCCTTGTTTATTTGCTCAATCTGATTGTGTTTGAATTGCTTAGGATAGTTTGCTCGCATCCGTCAAGTAGAGGCCTTGCTTGAATGTTAGATGGTTAAGTCCAAACCAAACCTAAGTTATTCGATTACAATTGTACCAACTTGAAGGTTTTAAACTGAAAGGTTAAACCAGTACTAATTAACGAGAGTTAAGTCCTTTCCGAGAGCGAAAGCTCAAGGATTTCATAGGTTAGAAAAGTATAAACTTGTAGAAACTAGACCAAGAAACGAGAGTTGAAATCTAAATTCTATTAGAGGGTTTTGAGTAAGTTGATTAGTAACCAGACCTAAAACGAGAGTTTGATCTGTAACCCTTCAATCTCAACACAACCCTACACAAAACGACTTCTAAATTGACTAAAAGTTGAATCTGCCTTAATCCTAGCGGGTCGCCGAGTGAAACAGCGAGGTTGTCTATGCCAGCCAAGTAGCCAGCGACCAGTTAGTAAGTTAAACGACCTGGGTTCTTTCTGCGGGCCGCTGGAACTGGAGTAAACTAAAGTATTAGCTTACCTTAAACCCCTAAATCTCAATTAGCTGTTTAATCCCTCATTAATTGTGACCCACCTGCAACTCTTAATTCCTTAAAGAGTTGAACCGTCTAGCTAGTTTAGTAAAGTAAAAGACCGATATTCCAACACTGTCCATGTGGATTCGACCCTCAAGCTGTTCTACAAACGATTAGATCGATAGACACGAGATTTTTATTTTGAGACATTGGGTTCCCCCAAGATCGATCAATAACCATTGTTAATTGATTAAAAACTACAACTTATTCACGAATGGCTTAATGATTATTCTGTGATTATTCACAATTTGTACTATTCATCTTCCAACATGTTGACATTTGAGGAATTTTTAGTCAGCACTTTATTGGTAAGTGATTCTTTGGGGGGCAATAATTCTCAAATTAGTTGTAATCAATGATAGCATATTTCACTATTTGGAATTAAAAAAATAAGTAGTGATTTGATCGCCTGCATTTGACATGTTATTTCTCTTTTATTTATTTATTTATTTAATTTTTTTGTAATACTGTGTTTGTTAGTTGGCATTCAATTACTCTTGGACCTGAAGATTATTTTTGCAGTGTACAACATGCATTGAAAAAAAGCCGACGAAACAACTAATACGCACATATAATAATTTGATTAGAAGCAAAAGTATCTAATCATGCCCAATTAATGAAAACAAAGGTTTAATGTAGGCAGACTAATTTTCTCACACTTGTCATATTTACTCAATCAATGATTTCAATTACCTAAGATCATTATGTTGGACTTAGCAATACACACACACTTTTTTATTGGTAAAAAAATTAGGAATTTTTCAGTTATTGGGTTTTTTCTAAAAATATTGCATTATGTCCCTCAATTTCAAAACAAAATATTCTAATTAATTTATCGAACAAGTCTTAAGTTCAATTGATTAATTTCCTTACAAAAGAAAAGAGATTTTGTAAGAAATTTTCTTATCGCACGGTCCACCGACATAATATCATGAGGACAATTTTCAGCTTTCCAAATGGCAAACTAAGGACAGATCTTGCTCTCTTTTTAGTTTTTACTCGAGCATGATGATCATATATAGTACAAAACGTTCCTTCTTGTATGGATATGCATGCAGGTACAAAATTGCGACAAAAACAATTTCAACAAAAATTAATTGAAATCACCCAAATAGAGAAACTAAAAAGGACATTGTCAGACACGCATTAAACATATTAAAGGACAAGGAAAATAAAAATACTGACCAATTTTACAAAACAAAACAAATACGAAATATCTTTTACTAGGTGGTAACTCCGGATCACATGGGTTCCGACCTAGAACGGAATGGCGGCTGGAGGCGTTGAGTGGTTATAGTGGTGGTTGTTGCCACGGCCACGATGTCATGGCTGTTGCTTTTTTCTTTTTCTTCGCTCTATTATCTAACCGTGTAGGGTTTGGATTATCGTCCTCTCTCTTCGATCTGAACAGTGAACGAAAATGAGACAAGCGAAAGGGCTCGTATTCTTTTTTTTTTTTGGCAAACGGCCCGTAGGCATCAATTAAAAACCAAAGTTCAACCAAGTTCATTACAATACAAAAGCAGTACTGCCATACCAGTACCAGAAACATACCAGAATAAAAGAAAACAAAGCCTGGACTAATGGAAACCTAGCAAATGCTGAAAAAAGGAAAAGAGAAATAAGTAAACTAAATCGGAGGAAAGGATGGATAGGAGTGCTAGACAGTAGAGAAATTGTGCATCCTTGCATAGTTTGCCAGATGATGTTCCTGAAGCAAGAGATCTCGAGGCACATAATAACAAGTGATTCCTCTTTTTCTTTGAAGATAGCAATAACATCCAGTAAGTCGCTATATACCCTCTAGTCCAAGGATTCAGGTAAGAGAAGGCCATTAATAACCTTGACCAGAAGTTGGCAATCTGTGAGAAAACATGCAGAAGACCAACCTACCATCATGGCAGCCCTAAGAGAGACCAGCATGGCATTTACCTCAGCATGCAGTGGCGACGAGGCTGTGCCTGCAAATACTAGTCCGGATGGAGGAATTATGGACGAAATACTAGCTCTCTAGTCAGGTCGAATAGACCCCTGTCCGACCCGAACAGAGGCTTGTCCGACCCGAACAGACCCCTGGTCGACCCGAACAGAGGCTTGTCCGACCCGAACAGAGGCTTGTTCGATCCGACCAGACTGCCGAAAAATCATATTTGGAATTATTTTCAACATGGAAACTCGTATTTTGGCATATTTTCTTGCCTTGACGACCAGGCAACCTCCTAAGCACCTGAAAATTACTATATAAGCTCCCCTAAGCCTAAGGAAAGGGCATTCAACCTTTCATACCACAAATTCCTCTTTCCATAGGCGTTTTTCTCTCTTCCACCATTGGAGATCATCAAAGCTTGGTTCTTTGAAGCGACGGCAGAAAGGAGACGAGTTTGGTGACCATCTTGCAATACACCACTGCCTAGAGATCGTAGTTCGAAAGCATAAAGGAGTATTCGGTTTATTCTTCTATGTTTTCTTCTCTATTTTCAATGGGCTTGTATCTTGTTATTTCTATGTTATTTGTTGTGTGTTTTAGTACTATGTTAGGCTAAATTTATCTAGTCTTAAGGGTAAGGTAGTAACTTAGGTTTGGATGTTGTGATTTGACTTGATATAATATGATATGTTTTGTTGATTTGTTTTGTTGAGAATTATGTTAATTGCTTGTTTGAATTGCTTGTGATTTCCTAATCACCTTCTAGTTGTACGGCCGCATCTAGTCAAGTCTAAGTTAGGATAAACAAGATTAGTTCAAATAAAGTATTTGGGATAAATCGTAGATCCGAAAGGGGAGATTAGTTGGCACAAAAAGTGTAACTTTTAGACAAGTCCAAAAGACCTCTAGATATCCTTATGAACTCCAACAAACAAGTTTAAATTGATTGAATTCTATACCAAAAGTTGTGAACCAATCGAGTTAATTAGGTTAGGTTGTGATTAAACCAGTTTCTAGTCCAACAAGCGACAACTGAGGTTTAGAATATATAGGTTTGACCAACAAACCCTAGCACAAGGCATAAAGTACCATAAAAGGTCAAAACCACACACTTATACCATCTGTTCGGACCGAACAGATTCCTGTTCGAACCGAACAGAGCGGTATATACTTGAAAAATACCAATCGATGCACGGAAGTGATAAGTTTTGTGTTCTAGAGTCCAAAACAAGTTTTGTGTTAATCTCTCTCTAAGTTTTGTGTTCTTAAATAATTTCCATTTGTAGGTACATCCGTTAATGTAAAATGCAGGTGCTTATGTTTTTCTTTTATTTATTTATTTTTTTGTTTTTGTTTTTGTTTTTTTTTTTGTATTACATATTTACATTACATGCTCGGTATTTGCCATTTGCCAATCTGCCCTATTCTATCATAAATTATTTCAGAGGGAAGTAGGGAACAGAGCCGCTTCCGCTTGCTCCTCTCTTGAGCCATCGTCACTCTCGAAGCGCCATTTAAAACTTCAAATCCCTTGCTTTCTCTCTCAACCCAAACCCCACCCCACTAATCCTTTTCCTTTTCATGGATTCTCAAACCCTAGCGCAAGATCTCGAAGCTTCTATCCTATCCGCCACCACTCCGCCGAAGATTTCGGCGGCGCTTTCCTCTATCGCCGCCTTCCTTCGGCGCCACACCTCCGACCAGCTCCGCCCCTTTTTCTCCCTCGTCTTTCCCTCTCTCCTGCGCCGCCTCTTCGGATTCGATTCAATCTCCTGGCTCGAAATTGGTACCTCGGATAGAGAGCTTTCATCTCAACTTTTCACCTTTCTCGCTCCTGGTGGACCTCTCTTCTCTTCTATTTCTTCTGTTGATCAGGAATCCCTTGTGAGGTATATCTTTCCAACTGAGCGTCTTCCTGAGTGGATGCGCTATGCTTTGCAAAGCTCCATTTCTAGTGAAGTGTTAGCCTCAATTTCGCCTCTTTTCTCTTCGCGGATTAAAGAAGATGAACTTCAGAATTTGAAACAAATTCAGCTCAATGTGTTCCAGTACTACATCTTTTGGTTTGCATATTACCCGGTGTCTCGAGGCACTGCAGTGTTATCCAATTCAGGTTCTGGCCGAGCAACACGTAAAACCCGACTAGAGAATTGGGTCTCTTCTATACCAGTTATTTCTAGTTCTGGGCGCAAACCTGGTCAGAGACCCGAATCAAGTTTGTATCTACAGCTGCTGTACTCTTATCTCAAAGCTTTTGTGCCCAAGTTGGGGTCAGGTTCGTTCATGCCATACCGCAGTTCACTGCTCAATTACTCGATGAATGATGATGAGTTGGCTTATTTACAGGCTGAATTTGTTGTTCAAACTTTCGTGCAATTCTGGATGGTAGATAATGATCTTTCACCATTACCAGCACAAGTGGCACGCTCTTTAGGCCTCAGTTTCCTGTACCAGGCCATGTTGGGCACAACTCCTCTAACCCCTGGGTTGGGAGATGTGTTGAAGTTGCTTGTCAATTACCTCTATTGGTGCCCTTCATCACCAAAGGATGGGAATCCCCACATGCTGTTCGACAAATTGCTTCAAAGGCCATTGTATAGATTCATTCTGAGGAGCTTCTTATATTGCCCAATAGGTGCTTCCGTGAAAAATTCAGTTCAGATTTTCTCCCTTTGGATGGCATATATACAACCATGGCATATTTCTAAAAAGGATTTTACTGAATTCGAATCAACGAAGGAGCAAAGAGATGAGGGGGGAAACCATAGGGAAAAGGGGTACACTGTGGTTTGGAGGGGTTACGTTTTAGATAATTATCTGTTCTACAGCTCGTTGGTTGTCCATTTTCTAGAATTTGCTCACAAATTCATCCATGCCGATGTTGAGTCCGTGACTAAGATGGTCTCTGAGGTTTGTTTGCCACATATTTCATTCTTTTATTAGGTTGAGGTTTAAAGTTCTAATTTAATTCAGAATATTTTTGGTTTTTATAAATGTTGGGAGCATGTCAGATTCAGTAAAATACACAGGTCTTATATAAGTTCTTATTCCTTTTTTTTTTTAAATTAATATTAGTTCTTATTCATTGTCATTATATGTATCTGAGGTTTGTTTGCCACATATTTCATTCTTTTATTAGGTCAAGTTTTAAATTTCTAAATAAATTCTGAATATCATCAGTTTTGAGAAATGTTGGGAGTATGCCAGATTCAGTAAAATATACCAGGTCTAATATAAGTTCTTATTCATTGTTGTTAATGTTATCTATTGCTTTTCATCTTATTTTAATAAATTTGTATATACTGTATAACAAATTATATTATTGTATATTAATATTCATATTCTTTCTGCTTGCTTTTGAAGGTCTTAGAAGTGTTGTGCTCGTCAACTGAACTACTGGCTCTTCTTTACCGGGTTAATACTGCTTACTCTACTAAACAAGCTGTTTCCAGTTCCTATATGACCAATGACTTGTACAAATACGTTTCATCTATACAGGAGAAACTACAGGTAGGATTTGTCACATTTTCATTCAATTTATGTCTGACCTGAGTGTTTGGTGATAGCGCTTTCCTCCAATGGACAGAACTCAATTAAGTATACTTGAACCCTAAACCAGTACTTATGTCTCAATTAAGTTACATATGCCAATTCAACATCTACCTTTACCATCTTATCAATAAGTAAAGGGAAATTTCTGGTTTTCTCATTGAACTTCCTTCATAATCAAATTGGTACTTTACTTTTGTTTGCAACTGAATTGTTCCTTTAGACTTTTCACGAAAAAAGCTAAGTTGGTCTCGGAACTTTCCTTTTCTTCCAAAATCCTTAAAACTTTTTCAAAGAACCAAGTTGGTCCTTCTGTTAGTCCTTAAAATGACTAAGTTGGCCCTTTTGACAGAAGTTCATTGAGTTAGTTATTTTTCCCAAAAGTTCAAGGAACATAGCAGTGCAAATATATGCTCAGGCCAATTTGGCTATTCTAAAAAATTAAGGATTATTTGGTGCAAATGAAGGTTTATGGTCCAATTTTGTTTTTTTTACCTTAGTTTAAGACTAATGCATGAATTTCTCAAAAAAGAAAATAAAGGAGGCAGAAGATTGGGACTAAAGTGGTGACTGATATCAGCATATTCTGGCAAAACGGCATTGGTCCAGAATTGTCAGCCACATGCTGGTTATTACACCATTATACTGCTTTCTGCTTTATTATTTTTGTTTCTGTTTGTCAGGATTGGGAGGATGGAATGTGGGACAGTGATATTAATGTTTCTATCTTGCGCGAAAGAAGCAGCATGGATTTGAGATTTTTTAGTGATGGAGACGATGGTGCTTCTAACTTGCTTCAGGTATGGTCCACCCTGTGTTATTACAGTCTGCTACCTTTTTGGAGTAAATATTTTTGATGTTTATTTCACCATATCATATATACACTAAACAACAAATGCGACCTCTATAATGTCATTTGGCCCAACTTAAGCTAGTAACATAAGTATCTTTATTAAGGGTAGGTGCTTGGAATTTTAATTCAGCTTTTGGGCTATACTAGTTTAGCTTTCAATTTTAAGAATAATATTGATCAAACTGCAAGTCTGCAAATGAGAAATAATAATAACTAACATAATAAATTGATGAAGATAGAACCCATTGAAATTAGGTCTACTTTACAGTCAGAAACACCAACTATAAGAAAATTTATTAAGTGATGACAACTGGAATGGAATTTAAATATTAATTGAATAAAGAATTTCAAAACCAAAACAAGACTTAAAGGACCAAGGTGAAACAGTTGGATTTCTGGGGTTCATTCTTAGTTACAAAAATTTTGTGAATTAATTAGTAAAACCTCAAATATTGTTTGCTTTGCAGCTCCTCATACTTCGTGCTGAGCATGAAATACATCTCCTATCAGGTGATGTGTCTAGACATCTCCAATTTCTAGACTTGATCAAAGCAAAAGCCAAGAAGCTTTTTGGTGAGCAAATTGCCAAGACACCAGAGAAAATCTCTCCTAAGGAAAGCCCTGCCAATCAAAAAGAATATTTCACCCTTAGGCGACCCAAGGTTGGCAAATACAAAGGCGACTGGATGAAGCGGCCTATTTCAGATACTGAGGTTGCTTGGCTTGCTGTGGTTTTGATTAGGGTTTCTGACTGGTTGAACCAATATCTCTCTCTCGATGGCAGTGTTGAGACTGATGATGTGGGACCTACTTATGTAGAGGTGAAAGGCAATGAGGTTAGGCAGATCACAGGGCCCAAGGAGGTTCTTTGGTTGCTTCTCATGCTTGTATTCGCTTGGTTTGGGGTCATGTGCAATTTGGTGATAGGATTTATGAGAAGGCATGGGATGAAGATCAATCTTAGGTTTTTGGCATCTAAGAGGCTTGTTGCATTTTTTGTCTTGTCTTTACTGTGGCCGGTGATTGTGCGGGGTTTGTCTGGGGTTGGAGTGCTCTTGGGTCTGTCATGAGTTATAGCTGGGTCATGTTGCTTGTGTTGGATGAATGTACAGAGCTTGTTATAGAAATAGTTCAGGGGTTGCAGTGGTCTTGGGTTTGTCATGACTTCAGTTGGGTAATTTTGGATGGATGTACAGCCTGTCATAGAAATAGTTGATGTTTTTTGTTGAGTTTTATTTTCTTTTGAAGCAAAGGTTAAAAGGTTTGATGTTTTGCTGATGGTGTAACTCTTACCATTGTCCTGAAATGTTAGTAGTTTTATTCTCTGGAATCTGGATGGGTAAGAGGACAAGGTTTATGTTTCTTACCCTTTCTTACGCTGTCAATTTTTGTTATATGGAAGAGCAAGTGTCATGTGCTAAGCTCTTGCCGGTTTCTGTTTTTGTTTCGAGTTGATCTTTTTGCCATCCGGGTCCAATTATTTGTATATTGCGGGCTTTTATTTGGGCTTGAAATGCATATTTTCCAATCCTTTTTTGGCATCTCTACTTTTAAATTTTGGGCTGGAATGGGGCCTGGTAGTGATCGATCGCACTTGGGATGGATCGGAATAGTAAAGAAAATTGCCATAATCTGTAGTTTTTATTAATATTTAAAATCTAAATTGGAAATTAAATTACAATGCCAATTTGAATGATACTCATGTATACATGTTTTGAATATGATACTCTGATGTGAGTTAGTTAGTACATGATAGATGTCCATTCTTGTGATTGGTAGTCTGCGAAAGAAAAAACATTCCCTGCATTCTTATATTTTAAAGTAGATATATGTTAAACTTTCTTCATTTATACAAATATATCCTCATTTATTAGATAGATTTATAAACAGTCAGTAGCCCAATTTCCTTGGACCACTATTCATCACGCGTAATTTACCAGTAAATTTGAGTCTAAATGAATAACAACCCCGTTGGCCTTAAACATTTTACTTCCTATTAACGGTATCATAATTGAATACACAAAGTACATTGTTAGATAGTTATAAATATAGCAATAAATCCACCTCTTTTGTTGATTGTACAACTGCAGTTTTGTACTCAGAAACGACAAATGGGATACAGAAAATCGTACTAAAACAGAAACGGTCTAGGACTTCAATAGGAATTGGCACCACCATTGGTACTGCTGTTAGGTAGCGAAGCATTCCTATTTTTGGGTTTAATCAATATACTGTTGCAAATGTAGTGCGAGCGACACCTGTTTCTCTTTTAACGACTGTAAAAGGTGTTCTCAATAGTTGGACTCCTATCATTTAATCGTATGAATTTATGGTGCCAGGTGATCTAAATCGTTGATTTTATATCACACCGTTAGTATATATAATATAGTACTACATCGTTGCCTATTTTGCTCACTTCTAATTGTTTGTATTGATGGACTGCTTATATTTACTTGCAGCCAGTCAATTTTTACTGTCCACTGGAGAGAAGCCGAATTTGTTCTGAGGTGGGGATGCAAAAAAAATAGTCTCTCCCTGGTCCTGTAGAACCGGTACAGACAAGCAAGGCAAATTATTATTACAAGACATAAATATACAGACAAGAGCAGCAATGTAGAAAATATAATTTCCACAAAACAAAAAAAGGGTGCAATACAGTCATTAACAGTCTGATAATAAGAGACTATTTATTCATTTTCAGGCGATGGCTGCTGTGCTGTGATAGGAGGATCTATCCACTTACAAAACAATTGCAATTGACGATGGTGACAATTGTGTAATTCAATTTGTAAGAATATAAAACAATTTGAGCAATGCTAGAGTCCAATATATTGGACGGATGGGCTCCGTCCAATACGATCGTTTTCACGTTTTAAATTTCATATGACCGATCCGAACCATTCGATATGTTTTCCATATTGAAAACTTATAAGAAACCAACTTTTAATTTTTTTCCGAAATTTTTTACTATTTTTTTGGTATTTTAGAAAATCGTTGTTATTGGACGATCCATAATATTTATATCCAGAATTTTCAAAAATACCAAAAGATTCGAAAAAAATATAAAAATTTGTTTCTTGTAAGTTTTCAATATAGAGAATATATTGAATAGTTCGGATCGGTCATTTGAAATTTGAAAACGTAAAAACGATCATATTGGACGGAGCTATCCGTCCTATATATTGGACAATAGTATTTCTCAAACAATTTTAGTTAACTTAGTTAGAAGTAACACTACACCCTATTGCAAACTTGCAATTGCTTTTCAAGTATTAAAATCAACTCTATTCCTGTAATCGCAGGAGATTGTTTTTTTTTAAATATTTGTTAATACTACAATAGAGATTATAATGTTGAGTATGGTATGAGATTAGTTCAGAAATATTAATTCCTAAAATTTCTCAAGTGACAAAAAAATGTAGACCTCTACAATTACAAAAATAAAAATGTTCTAACTAACATTGCCAATTAATCTACAGAAGTATTGTTTCATGGCATGATATGCGATGTATTGCAAATATTTTCGCATAGTTCTTTTTTGAGAAATGATATAGTCATATACGTAGGATGGATGTGGCCCATCTAGCATGATCGTATTTTCACATATCAAATTTCAAACTACTGATCCAAACTATTAGATTGAATCTTTATATTAAAACTTGTACGAAACCAAATTTTACATTTTTTTCTAAAATTTTTTACTATTTATTTTGTATTTTTTTTAAAAAAAAATCGCTCCTAGAACTTATATAGAATGTCCAATACAACGGTTTTTTAAAATACGAAATAAATAGTTAAAAAATTTAGAAAAATGTAAAATTTGATTTTGTACAAGTTTTCAATAAGAAGATTCAATCTAATAGTTTGAATCAGTGGTTTGAAATTTAATATGCGAATACGATCATGTTGGACGGCCACATCCGTCCTACGCATAGGACTTTAGAATTTCTCATACATTTTTTTTTCATAAAAATTACATTTCCTCAACAAACTAAATTACATGCAATTCTTAAAAAATAAAAATATCTTCATGTTTGAAGACTTCATTGTAAATAATGTAACCATTATGTCCAATTAATAAAAAAATAATGTCATTTTTTAATTCGTGAAGCTTTTAATTTGGTCATGAAACTGATAGTAGTTTGGCAGGTATTTTTATGTAATTATTATCACTCTCCTATTTAATGCGGGATTGCAACTGACACAGCACAAGCTTGTCAGCTTGTGGACTAATATGTGGTTAGGAATTAAACTGGTGAGCGATCAACGTGGTAATTGTTATTTTCTTTAGAGATTCGACATTTCAACATATAAGGACCCAAGTGGGAACCCTTCTACTTCTTAAAGACTGCAATAAATGGAGGCAAGGCTTACAACTTGCATGGAACTATCGTTTTCACCGGAAAGCTGTTCTTTAATTTGGTAATTATTTGTTATGGTAGAATGATTTCCTGATAATTTTTAAAAGTAAAAAAAAAAGAAAATGTAAGAAAGGCTGCTGTGCGCAAGTGTGCAGTTTTTCTGTCAACTTTACGCGGTTGCTTTATTTGAACAGGGACCCGCGAAGTTGAAATTCAATTTTTAAGGTATAAGCTCTACATGAAATTATAGTTTTATGAACATGGAAGTTAGCTTTTGTTTTAGACTTCCAATCTGATCATTTACATGAAATTTCCAACTAGCTTATCTCAGGATTACTGGATTAGTCGTGAAATTATATTCCAGTGGTCAATATGTTTATTTTCCTATCACCTTTGCCAAGCAACTCGGTTTATTACAAAAACATTACTGCAATTTAAGATTAATTACATAATTAGCCTTAAAAATATCTTACTCTGCTTTCTTTAATTTTTGCCTCTAGCCAAATCACATATATTAACAACAACATATATAATAACTGAAATAAAAATATCTAGCATCATACACGTACTGACTTACTAACTTGAAATAAAAATATCTAGCATCATACACGTACATGAGGAAAGGGAGGTGAAGGACCATTTAAAGCAAAAATTTTTCAGAAGAGTACAAGATGACCCTCCTTGAGGTTTTATTGTTTGTTTATTTGTAACCCCTGAATTAACTGTGGTTTGGTGTTTAGTTCTTAGACAGTTTATTTCCATGTTTTTCTGGTTTTAGCTTTATTTATTATCTTTCGGTTTTAGGGCTATGTTGGTAGTTTCTTTTCACAGGGGTTTCAGTTATTGTATGTTGTGTTTTAGCTGGCAGCCAGTTTGGCTTGTCCTTGTTGTTTATAGTAAAAGCCTCCTGTCTAACGTCCACTACGGACACGGAAAATAGAAATTCCGTTATCTGTTCCGTTACAGAAACGGTACATATCAGCAATTTCGTTAGCCGTTTCGTTTGGACGGAATGTGACGGAACGACTAAAATTGAACTATATACCACACAAACGAATGACGAAATCCGTTCCGTTAGCCGTTCCGTTTCAGAAACGAAATATAAATCTGTACCGTTAGCCGTTCCGTTAGAACGGAACTGCCACGGAATCACGTGGACGAATCCTCCGTCTGCAGGCCTACCTATGGGCGTTCTCTTGACACTTGACAGTGTAAACATCCGAGTGAATGCAAATATGAATGTAGACCGGTAAGCTCCGTTTGGATTGCTTAAAAATAGAGGAATAGTCTATTTCTAGGTGAAAAGTAAGGCTGTCAATGGGTACGGTACGGTACGGTAGAAGGTATTTTCATGTCCGTACTCGTTAAAATTTTCTTTATTCATACCCGTTAAAAAGACTTCACCCGTACCATATCCGTACCCGTTAAGAATTAACGGTAAGGATAGGATAACGGTACATAACGGATAATAATAATATTATTAATTTAATAAAAATATATAATGTGATAAATAAATAATATCAAATAAAGTAAAATATTCAGATAATATTTTAGATATAATAAAAATTATGAAATTTATTCTCATATCAATTGAATTAAAAAAATCTATATAACTAATTATAAATTATAATATAATATAGAATGAAAAATCATCATCATAAATAAGTTTGGATGAAGATCGAAATTAATAACATATCTTTCAACATATGCTAAAAACTTGATTATATATGCATATATGTTTGTAAAATATTACCCATTAGATAATGTGTATGAAATAACCCTTACCTGTACCCATACCCGTTAGTCTAACGAAAATAAAATCTTACCCGTACCTGCCTTATCAAATACGGTACGGGTAGGGTAAACGGGTTTCATTGACAGCCCTAGCGAAAAGTATTGGGAAGTGTGTAACTTTGTGAAGAATTTAGATTGTTTATAATAAATTTACGTCTAGAAAGAAGCTTTTTCTCCTATTCTCAGTGGCGGAGCCAGAAAATTTGACAATGGGGTTCAACAATTTATAGCATTAATATTGCAAGAAATTAAATAAATTCATACAATATGTATATTGGAAAAAATCTGTTTAGGACGAGTTTTTATTAGGGATAAATCTAAATCATTCATTATGATTGATTACGGATCCAATGGCCCTTGAAAAACTCATCCATGACTATTTGGATTATTAGTGTTATTTTGATCGTGCAATAGACAATTTAGACATTAACAATTGTAGGAGATATTTTACAAATCATTTCGATTTTATTCCAATAAAGTACTAAAAAAATGTTAGGACACAAAATGTAGAACAATTTTATAAAAATTATAAGAATAGATTTTATAGAACAATTTTATAAAAATTATAAGTTATAATAGATTTTTTATTTTCTAATTTAATTCTTTGAAGTCTCATCTTTGAAATCGTCAAAATATGAAATGTTATAAACAAAGAACAAAAATAAAACATACTAAATCGATGCATAAAAGTTATTATGGTTATTGATTAATCTTTATAATATTCAATTAAATAAACAAAAAATATCTATATATTAACAAAATAGATTGTAAAGTTACATATTCAAGTTCAATATGCATGTGCTAATCATTACTAAAAGTGAAAGTTCATTTAATATTCGAGAAAGAAAAAATTAACATTTGTGGCGGTCTAATATATATATGTTATATAAATAAATTTTTTTCCATCAAGAATAAATTTTCCAAATCCAATATGGGGTTCACTAGTGGAATATATTTTGAATATTTATGGGGTTCAAATATTACATATCTACAAAATATTTCATTTTGCAAGTGTGAACTTTTAAATATAGTATTACTTTTTATAAATTAATGGGGGTCAATTGACCCCCATTTCTTGAACTTAGCTCCGCCACTGCCTATTCTCATACGATCCAAACGGGGATAGATTCAGACATGTCAGGTTTGGTACTGCAAGTCAAAGAATAGGTTGATCCTTGGAATAGAGCCTGTACGCATAAATAGGTTTGGATGGCATTTTGGTCTAGACATCGATTTATTTATTAATTATTTGAGAAAGAAAATAAATAAAAGAATATACCGAGTACGAATGCCATCCAAACTCCTTCCAAATCTATTTTTCAATATGACAAACAGATTAAATAATTTGAATCGGTCATTTGAAACTCCATAAAGAACAATAAGGGAATCATTTTTGTTTGATAATGGTCCAATTAATTTGGACCAAGTACGTATGCGCAGCAAACGCAATATTTTTGTACGGATCGCCTAATATGATGGATCTATGCTTGAACTCTTATCATTGATCTTCACCATTAAATTTGATTGTTGGGATCGATAAGGGAATCATTTTGTCCCATGTCATTAAGAGCTTTACGAATTAACTGCAAGGTAGCAGCTAAGTTTTAGAAAAGCCAAATACTAGCAGATAAATTAAAGTAGGTGGAAAAAAAAATGAGAACCTTACGTTCGAACGGTCCTAATTAATGGCTTAATGCAAACCCTTCAATTTTGGTTTGCATGTTGAAGTTACCATGGACTTTTCAACTTTACCAAAATGGGTACTTCAATTGGTTGGAATATGCAAAAAAGAATAAAGAAAAATAACTCTTAGAAATGGAAATTGATTACTGCAATCTGTGTATCGTGCAATCCAGAATAAAGATCCCGTAAAACAGATGCCCTGTGCATCTTAATGAAAGATCGCAAGTTCGAAACCCGACTGGATATTTTTTCATAGACATTTGATTTAAAAATAAATTGGAAGACTTGACCCCAATATATCTTCAAAGAAATATTTGCGCTGATTCCAGCACAAATGTGTAGAAGTTCACTATGAGCTTGTTTGGAAATTGGAACTTTGGAAACCTTTTTTTCCTTTCATTTCCAGAAAGCTCCCGAACACAAATGCAGAGTGGTATCTCAGTATAGTGGATTTTTTTTTTTTTTGAGATAACTGGAGTTTTCTCAGTATAGTGGATTAAAAGACAGAATAGCATGCATGTTCTTGATATTCAATGTGTCATGCATGTTCTCTAGTGCCAGGTTCTTTTACAGGGGTTATCAATTTGTATCAGTTTCAAATTCTGCAGTCGTTTTGACTGGTAGAACTATTACTGAAAGCCCACGGGCATTTAACTTTAAAAAAAAAGAAGAAAAGATTAAAGGAGAAGAAGTTCTCTGTTTCGCTTCCCCTGTTCTTCTTTGTATTTGTTTCTTAAATGTATTTTTAATTAATACAAAGTATATAGAGACGGACAATGATAGCATAATACTCTTAAATTATTAGGAAAGTAAATTGAAGCATGAAGGATATGAAGAGGTTAATTTAAGATGATATATATGGTAACACAATAACTGTGCATTGCTTTAAATTAATGTTCTTTATATGAAAGATATACATATTTCTTTTTGAGGGCCATGAAAGATATATATAATTAAATTTGAAACCCACTTGATATTTCCACCCAATAGCAAGAGGTAATTACTACTTACCATCCATCTAATTATCATCACTATCATCCACGAGCGATTCAGACGCTTCGATCTGATCCGAGCGATCCTAGCGCGTGCACCTCCTTTACCCAGCGATCCGAGTGCGCTTCCCCTTCCCTCCCTCCGCTCCCAGGTACGGCTTCCTCTCTCTTCTCTTTCTTCTTGAATTCCCCTCCCTCCCTTCGCTCCTTCTTCTTTCTCCATTTTTCTTTCCTTTCGTCCCCTTCTCTTCTCCTTTCCTTTCTGCTCCCTTTATTTCCCTCTCTATTAATTTTTTTGGTTTCTCACTGGCCCTTCTTTCCTTTCTTTTTTTCTCTCTTCATTCTGTCTCACGTTACATCTGTTCAGTTTTTTGATATAACTGTTCAATTTAATTGTCATTTATGTTTAGTTTATTTGCTCATTTTTACTTTTTGTATGAGTCCACATTGTTTGTTATATCTGTTCAGTTTATTTGATATAACTCTTCATTTTAATTGTCATTTCTGTTCAGTTTATTTGCTCACTTTTACTTTTTGTATGAGTCCACATTTTTTTTACATCTGTTCAGTTTATTTGCTATTTATGTTCAATTTAATTGCCATTTCTGTTCAGTTTATTTGCTCACTTTTATTTTTTGTACGAGTCCACATTGTTTGTTACATATGTTCAGTTTATTTGATATAACTGTTCAATTAGTTGTTATATTTGTTCATTTTATGTTCACTGTTTATTTTTATACAAGTCAATATGTTTGTTACTGTTCAATTTATTTGGCAATCATGTTCAGTTTATTTGCTCACTTTTATTTTTTTTTGTATGAGTCTACATTGCTTGTTACACCTGTTCAATTTATTTACTATTTATGTTCAATTAGTTGTCATATATGTTCAGTTTAAGAAGACATGATAAAAGTGTGAGGGAGAGGAAGGGAAAATAGATCGCCAGGAAAGAGGGAGGGACGGAAGGAGGGTGCTGGCGAGGAAAGAAGGCGTGTTAGGGAGGAAGGGACGCGAGGGAGGAAAGGCGCGTGAGGGAGGGAGCGTGCGTGAGCGAGGGAGAGGTGTCTCATCCAAAAATGTCGAAAAAAAGTAGAAGATAGAGAGAAAGAAAGAGTTGGATGACGCGGATGGTTTTTTTATGGATGACGGTTATCAGCTCTTATAGCAAGATAGGGAGTGCCTTCTCCGACTCCCCCTCTCGACACACATGTATATTATGTATATTATGGTGTTTAGAAATGTAAAACATGATGCTACTTTTCATTCAAACATTAATTTTTAAAATTCGAACAACCGATTCATGCAATTCAGTAGTTTTTTTTTCAATGTTTTTAGATGTTTCTTACTATTTGTTTCCTTAGGAAAACTATATTAAAGTAATTTTCAATATATTTTCGATTAATGAATTTTGAAAGTGGAGTTGGAACTTTCCCAAACAATGAATGTCAAAGCAAAGTAGGCCCTCCCAGCAATGACGATTTTTTGTTGACGAAAATGATTTGCAGGAAACAAAAGCTGCATGACCTACTAGTCATGCAGTGTGTATTAACTTTTAATTAATCCAAAGGGCACTGCATGCCCTACTCTTTGTTAAAGTAACACAAGATAATGTTCCGGCCTCAGGAAGAATTTATGCTTTGCTTGTGCGGACCTTATGTACGTACCCTTTTTCCTTTTCCTTTTTTTTTTTTTTTGAGATTACCATGTAGAAAACAAAAATGTTTAGTTGACGTTTTAAGAACATCCATTGTACTATCGGAACGAATTACCGCAATACTTTCTATCTAGATTTAAGTCATTGCTGTTATATATATATATATATATATAGAGTTTAGCTACGGTGAGTCGCGACTCACGGACCCTCCGGTGAGTCGCGACAAAAACTCCTAGATCTAAATCAAAATGACCGATCCAAATCGTCCAATATGATCTTCCTATTGAAATCTCCTTGTAGACCAAAATTTTCATTTTTTTGAAATTTTTAAGTATTTTTTTGAAATTTTAGAAAATCGTTAATCTAATTGGTTCTGAACCATTCAAAAACATCAGTTTTTAAAAATCCGAAAAAAATACTTAAAAATTTCGAAAAAATAAAAAATTTGGTTTGCACGGAGATTTCAATAGGGAGATCATGTTGGACGGTTTGGATCTAGATCTAGGAGTATTGGTCGCGACTCATGGGAGGGTCCGTGAGTCGCGACTCACCGTAGCTAAACTCTCTCTCTCTCTCTCTCTCTCTCTCTATATATATATATATATATATATATATATATATATATATATATATATATATATATATATATATAATTTATCTATCACTTGATAAAGTTCAAATATGGCTGGAAACTGAGACACTGGGCTCAAACATGAATTGCAGTCCCAATTCCACAATGTGTAACTCAAGGATAATTTATTTGTTAATGGATCGGACTAAATGTCCTATAAATAAAATTTAAATTTAAGGATAACGTCATGGCATAATATTTGTGATAAAATTCATTCATGAAAAAAATTATGAGATCTCATCGTATTTTACCGTCATTAAATAATTTGCATTTAGAAATTTGAAGTTATATGTAGAATCTGTAATACTTTATTAAATAGAACTCAATTTGTATAAAAGTTTATAACATGATATCTTTTTATGTCCTATTGATATAGTAATATAATAACACTCATAATATAATGTATAGGAAAGCGTATTCGTGCATAGAAAAGAAAGGGCTCCAGCTGATGCATGGAAAATTGCTAGGCCGTGAAGATATTTCGAAGGCTTAATTAAAGAAAAGTGTCCCCAACAATTATAATTAATGTCACACCTACCCAAGTACAAAATTCCACGTTTGTAAGGGACTAAGCATGTACTATTTAACGATGATTCACTTATGTATGCCCCGTGTTTTTGTTTTGGTAATTTGTATGTATAGGCCGTTCAACGATAGGCTGTTATCGTTTGCCACCACGTTTCAGTATGAAACGAAACGAATTACGAAACGCCGGAATGTTTCGTTTATTGAAACAAAACGGTAGACGGAACACTAGATTATATCGTTTCGACCGTTTCAGCCTCATTTCAAACCGTTACATGTGTATTTTCTAAAGTGGCACGGTTAACAAAACGGTTTAGGGTTTACGGAATGGTTGATATCGAAAACGGAACGGTTTACGGAATGGTTGTTTAAACCGTTTTTTTTACGAAACGAAAACAGTTTCATACCGTTCCGTATTTTTTCAACACGTTTTTGACAGGCCTATGTACGTATCACTAGTTTTGGCATTTAGTACGGACACACTATACATTAATTCTTAGTGTAAGTGTTATTTAAAACATTTTTTTTTTGAGGGAAAGTGTTATTTAAAACATGATTTGCGCACGCAAATAGAATCTTATATTATGCTTCATGGCGCTGTTTTACTACTTTTAAAGTTTTAAACCCCTTTCTCTTTTTCTACCATACATTTTTTTTTTAACTTTATAGCTTTGTAATTTGATGTAGCTTTGATTGTTATACGAAAAGCCAAGTAGTGGACTAGTGGACTTGAACATGCTTACATTGATTTGCAGGTGCGAATGGCTGCATAATTTGTTAGCATTTTGGCTTATTCTCTATTTTTGTGCCACATTGCTATGTATGTCCTATCTTGGTTTATTATTGGACAACCTAACCACTCATTTCGACGTTGGATCCGTACCTTAGATTTAAAACATGTTTTCAATGCAAAATGAATTTGAAATCGTGTTTCTCTTTTAAAAAGAATTCTAGTATATTCATTGACTCCGACAAACGTCACATAAAGGAATCCTATCAACAATTAGCCGAATTATTTCAAACTCAAATTTCTCATGTGAAAGACGATATCTAAGAATAACTATCATAAGCATGAATCACACGAATGTTCGAAATTACGTTTAGTTAATGAGTACATGATGGGTCTTGGTCAAAAGTGAAAAGAATGGAACATTATATTTTTTCCAATGATGTGGCACAGTTTCTTTTCAATTTATTTGTGTGGGACAATACAAAAGTAATTTATGAGATTGTTACTATTATCATATTTCCTGTTAAATTTTTGCTTATCGAAATGCTTACTTTTTAGTCAAAATGCTCTCAATAAGGTAGTGCTTTGTATGGAATAAAAAATGAAGAAAGATGAAATATCAGAACACATAGCCCATTCTCTCTTTTTGGAAAAGCATCATATTCTTCAAAGAGGGTACAAAATGTACTTTAAAATAAAGCAAATGAAATTGTTCATAGGCCGAGTATAATAATAAGTAAATTTGGCCCAATATCCGAAATTGCAGTAATTATTAAAAATCAAATATGATTATGGTAAATTGATGTATAAAATCAGAAAAAATAAATATAGTAAAACGAAATATATATGTCATAGTATTTTGAGATAAAGATAATAATATTGAATTCTTCAACACTCATAAAATAAAAAGAAAATCCAAATTATTATAGATAATGTGTCATGTGGTATTATATATTTACAATAAATCTAATTGTCAGCATATATCTGTCCAGAAAAGAAATTGAATCTCAAATGTATATATATTAAATGTATAGACAAAAAAAAAAAGATATTGTAAAACAGTGATTATAGATGTCATCAGCACTAGTAAATTGTTTTTTTTTTTTTTTTGGTGCAAAGCCTTTTCCAATTAGTAAATGGGTGGAGCCTGGAGGGCATCTCGAAAGCATATAATACTATCACATGATGAGTTTAGGGATGATGTTACGACTTTGTAGGCTTTTTCCAACGAAACGAGTGCTAACAAGGCTAGTTAACTGTAGTCTGTAGACAACTCATGTTCTCTTAAAATTCAATGGACAACACGAAAGAGACTTCTTGCTGTACTTTTCTAAAGTCTGTTGGGTCCAGAAAAGACCAATTATTTGTTTTACATGTCATAATTCATAAACAACAATTCTACAAGTTATAGATTTATTTTTTTAAAATTAAATAAATACGAGACTTAAATCATTCATTAAGATCAGTGCTTCTATTATTGAACTGTTAGACACGTGCCAAATTCTACAAATTTTTAAAAGTACGTAATATGTAATATCATATAGGATCTTGGTACTATAGCTCAGATTGGATTTATTTTAAGGTTCGAGTTATTTGTTGAAGTTTATGTCATTTCAGATGGATTGGTTTTGTGTTGTTCAAATCTCAAATCGTTCAAACTCAGATTTTGAGTTATTTGTCTATGGATCAATCTCAAGCTTCAAATCGGCTGGATGGAGTCTGGTCAGATTCCGTTCAGTTTGACTTTTCAAAAGTATAATATCAGCATGGTTTGATCTAAATCAAGCTGTATATATATATATATATATATATATATATATATATATATATATATATATATATATATATATATATATATATATATTCTTGTAGTAAATTAAAGTTTGCCTTCTCAACCACTTCCTACGGGCATCCTAAATCTCCAATTAATATAATTTTTACTGAAATTTGAAAATGCATTTTTATCATGGACTCAATAACAATATTATCATTCTGTTATTTCAGGGTTTATAAATGAATGAATTAAGATAATAAATGAAAAAAAGTAACACAGAGCGATTTTTGCATATTAGAAA
Source organism: Rhynchospora pubera (assembly GCA_028095005.1). Lineage (NCBI taxonomy): Eukaryota > Viridiplantae > Streptophyta > Magnoliopsida > Poales > Cyperaceae > Rhynchospora > Rhynchospora pubera. Next base: position 161,603,508 of record CM051461.1, on the reverse strand, counting down.
AAGAACACGTGTTATATAGCGGAGTAAATTATTCCTCTTTTTCCTGCTACCGAATGAAATCTTCTTGACAGATTGCACGTGCTTAGCACATGACATCCATCCTCCTGTTCTTTTGCCAGACTGTTCAGATGAATAATGCACCCATAGGCTCCGTTTGGATAGGTGTAGGAAGAAGAGAAGAATAAAAGAAGTATTTGAGAAGTGTGTAACTTCGTGAAGAATTTGAATTATTTATAATTTTTTTTTCTTTCCTTTTTCCTTCTTCTTACTTTTTCTCAACGCATCCAAACGAAAGCATATATAAATCCAATCTCATGTTCAGCTACTTGAAGTATCCAGCTATCAGTATATTATATACCTATATAATATATGAATTCCCAACAAATTATAATAATACAATGCATTCTTATTTGTAAGCGGTATATAAATCTTGCAAATATATATTTTCTGTGAGTTGGACACGGAGGTCGAACTTGGGCTAATTGTAAATGCAACACTACGCGAAATTTTGGCTTCTGTAACGGTTAATAAAAGACTTCTGTAACGGTACACGAAACGTTACTGTAGCCCCCGTTACAGAATGTCTAATAACCGTTACAGATCTATAACGGTTATTCTCTAATAACCGTTACAGTAGCCAATCTTCTGTAACGGTTATTATCTAATAACCGTTATAGTATTATGCAAGGAAAATCTGGTATAGCTTTTTGGAGAACATGTGTAACGGTTATTCTCTAATAACCGTTACAGAAGCCACTCTTCTGTAACGGTTATTATCTAATAACCGTTATAGTATTATGCAAGGGAAATCTGGTACAGCTTTTTGGAGAACATGTGTAACGGTCATTCTCTAATAACCGTTACAGAAGCCACTCTTCTGTAACGGTTATTCTCTAATAACCGTTACAGATAATGTTTATAATAAAAAAAAATGAAATTATAATATTCTGTAACGGTTATTCCTTAATAACCGTTACAGAAGGTCCTTTTTTTTTGTTTCGCTTTTTTTGATTTGGCTAGCCCAATTTGCTAGCCGAATTGGTACCAAATTGATACCCAATTTACATTAGATAACACATGCAGCATACTGTTACAATTCAATCCAGTACTCCAAGAGATGCTTATCTGAACACTCATTAAAGCACGCAACTCTTCATATGATTACAATTCAAATTAAAGCACGCAACTCTTCATATTTTCAGTTTCAAACTCATCATTTCTACTATAAATGACCAAACTGTAGAACCCCACGCCTTTTCAGTTTCAAACTAATTTCTCACTTCTCCCTCCTATCTCTCTACTCAAAAACCAACCATGGAAAACCTTGATCCCATCAGAGTTGATGAAGACGACATCACTGCTCCGGCCAGTGCAGAGATCACCAAATCCATTGTCATCCAAACCATGGAAGGTGTAACTTTGCTTGATGTCATGATAGAGATGAGAAGACGCCTCCCTGCAGGACAACACAGAGTGACAACACTCCTAGAAAACCGATTTCTCATCATCGGCCCCTCTGAGCAATGGCGCGATGAGATGTTTAGAAAAGGCACTATTGAAATCACATATGGAAACAACATGAGGCGGCCATTTCCCATCCTCATTGATCCTCCAAGGGAACTAGACCCCAGAGCAGACAGTGTGAGGCTATGGGTAAGAATTGCTGATCTTCCATTTGGATGGTGCTCATGGTATGGAGCAAACATCTTTTTCCCTTTTGGTACAGTTTTACATGCTGATGCACCAACATACATGGGTATAGATGCCAGATTTGCTAGAGTAGAAGTATTGGTTGAACATAGGGATAGAATACCAGCCTCTCGTGCATTTGAATTACACAGAAGAAATGGAAAAATTGACCTACTTCGTGTTCAGTACGTAGTTGAGGAACCACAAATCAGAAACCCACGTCATGAATACATCAAAGCTTTGCCTAGGATTGAATGGTCCCCTGCTGATGAGGCAAGACTGCAAAGTATCAATCCACCTGATAGGGTTGATTCTGGCAGTACTACAACCATGCGACAGAGCAAGAGAAAAGCCAAGAAAAAGGCTGCAAAAACCACAACCCCCAATAATACTCAAGCAAAAAAAAGGAAGATAGATGAGGTCATCCCCTCAATGATTACTAGATCACAAACCAAGGGAGGAAGCAGAACTAAGGAGACAGGAGTTCTCATTGGAGACACCAGGGTAATCAAACCTACAAGCTCTACTTCTAAAGGAAAAGGAGTACAAGAAGATCTTGAGGCACAGTTCAGGAAGGAGATGAAACAGGCTAGGAAAGAGAGCCACAGAGCTCAACATGAGGGCCCAGGGCACACCAGTGGGCCCAGTGTACCCCCTGGGTTCAACCTAAGCTCTCAGGAGACTGATACTGATGAGGATGAGGATGAAAAAACTGACACAGAGAGTGACAATACAACTCCTACTGAGGACCAATCAGTCGATGAACTCATGAAGACACCCTCAGAGGAGCCCAGCAAGATGTCATTCTCCACAGAAGGTAACTCTACATTTCTTTCTAGTAACAATATGTGCAGAAGTCCTAAATAGCTTAGAGAATAGCTTCTTTCTAGACAATATGTTCAAAAGCCCTAAATAACTTCTATAGTTTAAATCCTACATAAATCCTAGTTTAGAGAATACATAAATCCTAGTTTAGAGAATAGCTCTACATAAATCCTAGTTTAGAGAATAGCTTCTTTCTAGACAATATGTTCAAAAGCCCTAAATAACTTCTATAGTTTAAATCCTACATAAATCCTAGTTTAGAGAATACATAAATCCTAGTGTAGAGAATAGCTCTACATAAATCCTAGTGTAGAGAATAGCTCTACATAAATATACATTTAACTTTTTCAATAATTGCACTGACTTGAAAACAGACATGGAAAAAACCTTCATGGATTTGGCAAAGAAGCAGGAAGCAGCAAAGAAGAGCAATGGCTCTACTGATGACACATCCTCTACCTAGATGCTGCCCTGTTTTTTTTACTTCTCAGTTATTTATTGTTGTATTGTACTGTTAATGGCAAGAATTGTGTGATGTTTAGATGTATGTTTGTGATGTTTAGATACAGAATCAAGCTTGAAACAATATAAATTGCTCTTTAGTAGAAAGGTTTCTATTGACATTTGACATTTGTGGCCAACAGGCAATTTGATTCATGCGCATACCAGAGGTCAATAATACATATGCAAGGAGAAATTCAAAACTTAACACACAAAATTTCTTCATGTACACCTCTGGTATGCAATTGGCAGACACTATTGACCATAGCATTGTTTGTCAGCCTATGTAAATTGCATTGTTTGTCAACCGTAATTCAGCTCAATTATTAAGCTCAATTATTTGTCAATTACAACTTAAAAGCAAAAGGAAAAAAAGCAGTTAACCCTAAATCGCATATATATGAAAAAAGAGGAGTTTATGAAAGTACCGAAGAAATATAAAATTATCCAGTTTTCGATCGATTCGTTGAATCTGCTCTCCTTCTCCTTGTCGTTCTTTCGATCGATCCGTTGAATCTGCTCTCCTTCTCGTTCTTTCGATCGATCCGTTGAATCTGCTCTCGTTCTCATGAAAAAACCGAAATAAATAAGGAAAAAATATGAAAAAATACGATACAAATTTTTTGTTTTTTTACCTCAAATCTGCTCTCATTTTTGTTCTTTTTTTTCAGAATTTTTATAAATTTTTTGCTATTTTTTGGAGTGAAACAGAAGGGATAAGAGAGGTATTTCTTTGAATAAAATGAAAAGAAGAGAGAAAGGAATGCGGCTGGGAAGACTTAACCTAAATACATAACCTTTCTGTAACGGTTATTTAAACAAACCGTTACAGAGGACTTATTACAGAAGATTGGCTTCTGTAACGGTTATTAGGTAATAACCGATACAGATAATGTTTATAATAAAAAAAAATGAAATTATAATATTCTGTAACGGTTATTCCTTAATAACCGTTACAGAAGGTCCTTTTTTTTTGTTTCGCTTTTTTTGCTTTGGCTAGCCCAATTTGCTAGCCGAATTGGTACCAGATTGGTACCCAATTTACATTAAACACATGCAGCATATCACACATATATCAAACATATATATAATCATGCATATTACACAAACAATAAACAAAGTATTTAGTTTGCCTCACAAGTATCAATCAAATCAGAATCTCAATATCAGAATCGTACAATATCAGAATCTCAATATCATTAATAGCTTAGATAGAAGTGCTTGGTTTGTCTTAAATTTGGTCAGAACGTACCTGAATCATCAATATCAGAATCTCAATATCAGAACACCTGAATCAAGTTGTAGTCTTCCGAAGAGGTGCTTGGTTTGTCTTAAATTTGGTCATAATTGTCAGAGAACTTCTTCAATTCTTCCTTTAATCTCTTTGCCTTCTCCTCTCCCTCCCCCATCTATTAATACTCAATCCCCTCTTGCTGCCTCTTCCACTTCTCCTCCTTTTTAGTTCTTTCTTCAGATATGGCAAACTTTCATGATTGGCAATTTGTGCCTATGAACAGTGCTGCTGAGTTTGAAGATCTCAGACCTGATCATTTAAATGTGTTTTACTCTCCTATACAAGATCTTGACCCTGAAAATGAAGTTCTGCACAGAGCGGCGATTGTTACATTCCAAGCAGAAGGATTACTTCCGCCTGATCTTGAGCACCGCTTGGGATTCAGACTTGCACGTCAGTTTGGTTTTGCAGTTCACCAGTATCGTCTCTCTCCAGTGCACCCAATCTCTGGAGATTTTCTTCTGGTTTGCCCAAATCAAGGGGTCAGGAATGAAATCTGCAGCCTAGGTGTCATTTACCTGCAGAATGTTAGATTGGTTCTAACAAGGTGGACTGAGCGTGCTGGTACAGTTTATGAACCTCCTCTTTATCGTACCAGAATCAGAATTACTGGTCCCCCTCTTCATCTCTGGAATAGAAGTGCCATTAACATGCTGGTGTCTGGGTTTGGTTATCCAATTTTCACTGCTCCTCACTTCTCTGATGGGATCTTCCTTCATTTGCGTTTGCTTATTAAAGGAGCTCATCCCTCAGAGATCCCTCATCATTTGGTTATCTCTGCAGACCCTCGAGCTGCCAGAGCTAGGGTACATATTGAAGGTTTTGAACAAGTTGGAGGGCCCACTGAACCACCTTTTGTAGGCCCCGGCAGGCCTTGGGTGCCTCCTCCACCTCCTCCACCACCTCCTCCACCACCATCGACTGACACCGATTCAACTTCTACTGAATCAGCTTCTGTTGCTCCTCCTACTGGATCAGCTTCTGGTGTCTCCTTGCCAGTACATTGTGCTACTGGTGATCCCTTTTTAGCCATTGCCTCTTCAAGTTTTCTGCCTTGGTTCTTTAATGCTATTAATGCCTCCTTTAATGTACAGCAGTTCTAAGTGCTTCTTCTCTTTGTCTTAAATTTTTTGTTTAGCTCTGTATGCTTTATGGCTGTAATCCTTAAATTTTCTTCTTGGAATATCAACAAAGAGCATTCTTCTTTACTTTGCCTTCACTCTCTTCCTTTTCTCACCTGATCTGTGTATTATTGCTAGCTACTACTTGATGACGTTTACTATATGAACGAAATTGATGCCTATATATATTCAAATTATTAACGAAATGCAAAATAATTTAAATAAAGAGGAGTTCATGAAAATATACTTTGAACTTCTGATCCGTTTGAATGTTGAAAAGTGCGCGCGACTGAGAGTTAGATGAGTGAGGATGATATTTTATTTATACATAACCTTTCTGTAACGGTTATTTCCAAATAACCGTTACAGAATCACTAAAAAAATAAAAACAAAATTATTTGCCTCTATGTAACGGTTGTTGGATAATAACCGTTACAGAATATAATAAATCTGTAACGGTTATTATCCAACAACCGTTACAGAAGGTTGATGCATTTTTTTCCCTGACCATGACGGAAATGTTATTACGGTTGTTTCATAATAACCGTTACAGATTTGTGGCGCCTATTTTCCCGCCTAATGCCTCACTATTCTGTAACGGTTATTTCAATAACCGTTACAGAAGTGCCGTTACAGAAGGTCCTTTTTCCCGTAGTGCAAGTACGTACTGCAACTACAGTTGTAGGGGTTTTGGGCGTACAATAATTTGATGTAATAGACTTCTTATATTACTTGAGAGTCTTGATAACTATATATTGCTCAAGAATTTTTTTTCTTAGCTTTTGCACAGTGCTTATTACTTTACTCTCTTTTTTATGTCCAGAAAGAGTGAACAATTAATATACATAATAAATAATTCCACAATACGGCATGAAAATATATAGCTTTGCGTGTAAACCTTTTTTTTTATATAACATAACTAATTAAATTTCTTCGGTGAAAAAAAAAAATACTTCCACTATACATAGTTAGGCTACTCGAGAGACATGAGCAAAGCAATTGAATGAGAATAATTTGCATAATGATTCTATAATAATAACCTAAGATTGGAAACGCTATAATATCATGTTAAAAAAACTCCAATGATGCTGCTCTCTGGACCATAATTTTATTAGAACTTCAAAATATTAATATAAATAACTAAACATCTTACTTAAATTAATTACTAATATATAAAAATATACTTGTGTTGTTAGGGCTAAAGACTACTACGTAACTTGAACCAAATATATTCTTCAAAACGTTGTTATTAGTATAAGCTTTTATTTGTTACAGTAATTACCGCTACTTCTATAATGAACATCTAAATTTTTAGATTTATAGTATAAAAATTAGGCTTGCTATGTGAACTGGGACATCCAAGACGTGAATCTTATTTGAATAGATATCATTAATTAGTCACTAGATAATTGGAGTGTTAGACCTCAAACGTACGTACTAAAAATGATATAAACATTTTATTTGATTGATTTTCTTTGGGAGTATCATGCGAAAATAAGTTCAAGTCAATGTAGAAGTAGAACTAGTACTCTTGAAATTAATGTGCGTTAGAACCGGTGCTCTTGAAGTGTGCGTTTTGGCGCTTTGTGATTAGACAAAAGCAAATCATTTGGAAGCTTATAATTGCATTCAATAAACAAAGAGGCATGCACTTTTAGTTTACATATTGAGATTGAAAAAGAATTAAAGTTTATTTCTTATGAGTACACTCCATTCACACATGTACCCAACACCATTGAAATTAGTCCAATATCACTTGATGGAAGAGAACTCTCTATGAGAGGGTAGGATGTCTGTTTTGCGAAAAAGAAAGACGAAGCATTTAAAAAGGAAAGAAAAATTTGGTAAAGGATGAAAAAGAAAAAGAAACAAAGCAAGCAAGAGGCTAGGAGGCATTGTATCATTTCCTTTTAATTGTGCACAATTACTCTTAGACAAATGCCCATATATATACACCCAACCAAAGTAGATAATCCCATTTGCACCCCCAATATAATCTTTATTCTACAACTCATAATTTATATTACTAGAACATCACCACTAAAAGAATCAGCAACTAAACAGTACCAAGGGAAAACAAACAAAAAAAATAAAAAATTGGGGGTGAAATGGAAAAAACTTGAAAGATGTACAAAAATTTACTAACCTGTAATGAGTATTAAATGATATCTCTATTTTTGCAAACTTAATAAGAAAAAAACCAACAACCTAGCTCTCTTTTTCTAATATTCCCAAAGAAGTGGCTCCTCAAACTGATACTGAATTTCTTCATTGGATGCCCATGTTGATATCGCTTCTGACATCCCGAACCCAAACCTGAAGCCTAACCCATCTCTCAAATCAAGCAATATATCAGGCAAGTTAAACAATTCATCTTCATGACCTGCACTGCTGCTAGAGGAATTTCCATCTCTATGACCTGCACTGCTGCTAGAGGAATTTCCATCTCTATGACCTGCACTGCTGGTGGTAGAGGACTTTTCATGTATCGGCTCCATGAACTCTGGGGCAGCAGCCTGGGCAGCTGCAACCTGTACATCCTTGGGACAAGTTGATGCCGGTTTAGGTAGCATAGGGGCCAATGAAGGGAAATTAAGGTGTGCATTGGGGCCTTTTATTGCCAGTGCAGCCACATCATGGGCACGTGCCGCCATTTCAGGGTCCGAGTATGTGCCAAGCCAAATGCGAGACTTCTTCCGTGGTTCCCGAATTTCTGAAACCCATTTTCCCCAGCTGCGCATACGCACGCCTCGGTAAACCGCGTGTTTACCCTCACTGCTGCGCTGACGCTTCTTCGGGTTGTCAGTATTGGAGCCATTCTCTTTTAAGGATAGAGTTGATTTTGTAGAGGCATTGGATGAAGAAGTGGAAGAGGAATTGGAATTGGAATTAGAATTGGATGATGAATTAGAAGAAGAGGTGGTAGGAGTCGTAGGTTCTTCCATGGGGAGACGGAGAGGATCTGAGAGACTGAGAATGTCAAGTGGTTGCATGATATGGTATGGGGTTAGGGGATTTTATTAGTGAGTGCTCAATGAAGGAGAGAAGATCAGTGAGAAAAGAATAAAGAAAAGGCATGGGGCCATGAGGAAGAGATGGTATATATTACTTTGGCTTTTATTATTGTTATGGAAGGTTTGCTATTGAATATGGAGATATTGACGTTACTTGTTTTTTTTATTTCCTACTTGTTCATTTTTAAATTATAAAGATCTTCCACGTTCTTTATAAAGCGAGATTATTGGTTTTGTCTGTATATTAGTATATAGAAGATAGTTAAGTTTAACTTAGTGGTAATGCCAAGGAACGAGTAAATATTTACTTCAACGGAAAATAAACTAATTAGTGATATGTTACAAGTGGATGGTTTACTATTTTGCTATTAATGATCTCAATAAAATCTCATTCAAGAAGTAAGTAGACGACTATGTTATTATATTTTGATTTTTTTTTAAGATAAATTGGAGATCTAAGTCACTCAACTTATTTTTAAATTAAATGTTTATGAAAAACCTTCCAACCGAGTTTCGAACTTACGACCTTTCACTTAAGAAATAAAGATACATTATTCTTTGTCACTAGACTATTATATTTTGATTAAAGTACAGTAGTAATTTTTTTTCCCATTGTGAACGCTAAAATGAAAGATCTATTTTGTTATCTCTGTTTTTACAATTATTTACATTGGCATTTTGTTTCATTTATATTAACAGCTACATAAGTACTTGGCAGCAACGCTCTAAATAGTTATTTTTAATATCAATTATCTTTTCAGAATTGCTTTCCCGAAGGACATAAATCAGTACTTATGATTAGAAAAGCGGATCAATTTTTTTTTTTTTGGAAGAATTCACTAATGAATACCCCGCTAACGGTCAAGTCAATTAGCAAACAGTTCATATGACACTTACTTCCTGCCTGACTTTTAACTGTAGTTTTGACATAAGCATTAAATTTTATTAGAAAATCTTAAAAAAAATATATTCATCACTATCATCGATATGAAACATTTAAATTTGAAAAGGCTTAATTTAAGCTCTGTTCATCGATATAGTACAGGAACACGTTAAACACGAAATGCACTTATGTAATTATATGTTCACTATTGCTATTTATACGGTGACTGTTCAATGAACTTAAATGGAGAGATCGGCGCTCTTGGTGGCGAATTATTAGCTCTATCAAGTCTGATTAATCCTTTAAAAACAATACCGTTGAAGGTTTCAGAAAACTCTGCGTTCCTTGTCGCTGGTAAGACTATATTTATATGCAAGCTTCCAATTCCATAAATATTAGAAAAAGGCAACCAAATAATGAAGTCTTTCTCTTGTGTTCCATGCGGCAATTTGACTTCCGAATTTCGAGGAAATTTCATACTTTAGAAACAAAATTGTATAATTAGAATCTTGTAATGAGAAAAAACTACTTCATAAACAATCATATTTATAGAGAGAAACGTGGTGGTAAATGCAATTCGGAATTATTAAGATCATTTCTTTTCAACGTCATCTTCATTATTTTCTCCTCACCATCATTTTTGGAATACTTACTCATAGTTATCTCCATCCTTTTTTTTTTTTGTCTTTAATCTCATCAAGTGCGCACTCATCCCTTCTAGTTTTGATGCTTATGCTTATCTCCCTCCTCCCGTCTCATGGGGACCTCACCCCACACAAAACAAGGACATTCAATTTAAAGAATTAGAATAATTAGAACAATAATATTAACTGTCTTGAAAAAAAATAATTTATCTCGAAAAATATTATTAATTGTTCTAGAAACTAACACATTTAGTTTACATAACTAAGACAATTAGATTACAGAACTATGACAATTATAAAAATAATCTAATTGTCTTGGAATAAAAATTAATTGTCATGAAAAATATTATTAAAGAAACTCGGGCATTTAATTTACAGAAAGACAATTAGTTTACATAACTAGAACAATCAGAAAAATAATACTAATTGTCCTAGAAAAAAATTAATTTTTTTAAAAAATATTATTACATATTTTGGAACTAGAACAATTAGCATACAAAACCAGTACAATTAACATTCAAAACTAGAACAATTAGAAAAATAATACGTCAGGAGATCAAAGAGGAGGTGGGCTGGGAGTAGGGTGTCAAACGTTGAAATGGAAGACGGAACAGACCTGTTTCGCTTCCGTTCCATTTCAGTCGACGGAACAGAAATTGATTCTGTTTAACGTTCCGTTTCGTCAAATGTAACAAAATTCCATTTCTTTTAACGTTCCGTCCTTTATTTACCATTGATTTCAGCGGAATTCCGTTTTCTGTTTCAAAAACGTTCATAAATTTCAGTTCCGTTTCCATTTCATTTTCAGAAACGAAACTGAAATCTCTTCCATTTAGCGTTCCGTTTGGACGGAATGGAACGGAACACCCATGCGGAACGGAATTTTGACAGCTCTAGCTGGGAGGTTAGAATGAGGGGCGAGAGAGAGAAAAAGCTAGGTGTTAGGAGAGTAGGGACCAGGGAGTAGCAGGCTTTGGATGGTGGGATGAGAAAACTAGAACGAAAATTAACGTTGATTTAAAAAAGAAAAAGAAAATACGTAGGATGATGGAATGAGGAATAATAATAAAATATGCAATTTAATAAAAGAAAAATCTGGTTTGTTTGTTTTTGCTTTTCAGAGAAGTGTCGTACTCATACTTGCATCATTAATAACATTTAGTTAAAAAATGAGAAGAACGAAAATTAGGAAAGAGCGACCAGTAGAAAAAAAAAATGATATAGTTGATACTTGCTAGTACTTAAATAATTTTTAAAAACAGTTCTGTCCTCCGTACGGATTAACTGCCCAGGCATTTGGCGACAAAATTGTAAGTCAATTCAAAGAAGTAAACCAATCACACAAGAGTCAATGGATGCATTTCAATTACTTTAAAGAGCTTAATTTGCACAATTCTCCCTCAGTTTTCAGATATATGCCATTTTGTTTTAACTCAGTTTTTGTGCTTTCGAAAATTTTGAGTCTTTTTGGTTTTGCAAGTCATCATTTTGTTTAACGATATTACACGATAGAAAAGGAGAAAAAAAAACTAATAAATAATATCATACAAGGTAAATTCTTAGCTTCCGAACAACCATGAAAAAAATTTAGTTTTTCCAAATCTTTCCCATTGTTAGTAGAGTTGTTAATACCATATCGTTTCGCTTCGTTCCGTCCAAAACGAAACAGAAGTGGTAGGAAAAATGGTTTTGTTTCTGAGAACGAAACGGAAACGAAATATGGAGTGGTACACGTTATTGTTTCGTTTTATCGAAAACGGGCATAAATTAATAGAAAATAGATTGAAATCAATTGAAAATTGAAAATGGAACAGAAACGAAATGGAAAAATCGTTTCGTTTAACGAAACAGAATGAGCAGTGTGTTTCGTTGCCGAAACGGAACGAAAATGGCAGCGGGTATTTCCGCTGCCGTTTCGCACGTTTGACGGCCCTAATTGTAAGACGAAATATTTATGTTGTGCTCCACAACTCAAAGTCTAAGAGGAGGGAAGGGAGGACTGCCTAGGTTTTTGTCATCCAAAATTAGGAATTTTATTTGTCATCCAAAATTAGGAATTATAAAATGAGAGGTGCTTTGGACACGAAAAATTTGACTAGGGACATTTCGATATTTTGTAAATGACAAAGTTACCCTCGCATTCTCCCAACCTCATTTGGAAACACTCGGGGAGTGTTGATTTGACCTCATGATAAATTCACTAACCCATTAATCTTAGGTCACTAAATACCAAATAAAACTTAGAACGTGCATTAATGATTAACATGAATTAATTATTTTCCATTTCACATGGAGAGAGAATGAACTATAGATTAATTGCTGCCTTTGTCTGCCCATGACAAATAACTACGAAAAACAAATGAAAGAGATTACAATCCTAATTATAATTATTGACATCATGACAATTATAATACATGTAATTATTTAGTTCTGAATAATTATAATAACTTTGTTAATTAAATTAAATACAATAATAAAGTAAAAATAATAATTATTAACAATTATAATAAGAGTAAATTTATTGTGTATCGTGGTGCATAGAGCCTTCTACGCATCATGATATTTTTTTGTCAATATTTTTATAAATTATAAATCTAATTTAACCAATCTAATATTGATATCTTGTATCAAACAAAATTTTATATTTTTTAATTTTTTCATATTTTTATATTTTCTTAATACGGGTCAAATATTCTTGATATAATTTGTTTTATAAAAATGACCAGTTTTAAAAAAATCGAAAAAATAGCAAAAATAAAAAAATATAAAATTTGATTTGCTATAATATTTTAATATATAGATTAGATTAGTTAAATTAGATTTATAATTTGCAAAAATACCAATAAAAAATATCATGATGCATAGAAGATCCTATGCATCATGATGCATAATAAACTACCTAGTTATAATAATAATTAACATTATGAAAATATTATGCGGGGTGCAAGTGTTGTGATGCACTTATCATATTTTGTGATTTTGAAAAAAAATAATGAATACAATCGGATTCTTAAAAGGGTAACATTTAAAATTATAAATAAATAATAAATGAGGATAATTTATTTATACGTCATATAAAGTCTGTGCAAGTTTGGTAAAAAGTTCAATTCATAACTTAAACAAACATTTATCATTTTTCTTGTGGTAGATAGAGATATATGCCTCATGAGTTATAAGAAAACAGAACTAATTTTAAATCGACAATAAAATATAAGAACAAAGACCTATAAATTGTACGAGAAAGTTTTGAAAGTGTAAATGAAGATTAAGTGGTGGCTAAAAAATTAACTAAGAAATTCTTTCTATTATTATTTAAAAGAGAATTCAATTAAGGAAGCTTTATATGTAATATAATTGCGGGGAGAAAATGGTAAGATTTAACGCAACACTTGGTTTTATTTTAAAGGGGCATATGTGTCTAAAGAAATTCAGAGGAAGGTCCCCAGTCAAATTTTTCGTGCCCAAAGCACCTCCCGAGTAAAGTCCTCTAAAAAAATGAGTCTTAGCTTATCTCCTCTTACCTTATCCTCTTTTATTCTAATTGTGGAGCAGGGCTAAGTCTCAATGTAGTAATAATACTGAATTTATTCCAAGAAAATTATGAAAACGTGCACAAAACATATTAATGGATTAACACTTTGCTATCGCGATTGCATTTGCACCATCCTGAACGTCCATTAAATTTGACTTTATAATTATCCAAATTGAGGTTCCATACAGATTTTGAAACATATAGAGAAAAAGTAAAAAGAAACTAGATAGAAAATCTCGTCAGTTTTTTATGCATTGCATCTGAGGAAAATAAACTGGTCTTAAAAAAATATATACAATTGCAGTCCGTTTTGAAAATATATAGTAGTCTTCACACAATGAAAAATCGTTTTATTAAGGCACCTAGCTCTCTGTATTGTTCCCAAATTGCACTTGTTGTCATTCAATAAAAATGTGCTTTAACCCGTTACATGAACTGTTTTTTTTTTTTTTTTTGAAACAAAAATGAGAGTCAAGCCCTCAACAAGAACTGTTATATAGAATATGTTCCTCATTTTTTTTTTAACAATAAACTCTTTTAAATCACAGATTCTGGATTAAATGCAAAATCTTGATGTGATCGGGTAGTTTAGGAGGAAAAACAAAACGACATAGCCATCCATTTCATCGTTTGCTTGCGTTAAAGCACGCACCTTTGTTTTTTAAAGTACAGTGAAGTGAATGCGTCAATTATTCAATTGTTTTGGTAGTCTCCTAAATTAGTTGTCTATTGTGAGTGATTTGTAGTTAGAGCAAATTAAAGAAAATTCGATCAGGTTTCAGGAGTTGCCACTTTTTAAGCCCATCCAAAATAAGTTGTTACTTGTTCTTCCTATTATGTTATAAATAAAAAAAAAGGATTATATCAACAAAAAAATAATTTGAATATATCTATTTTATGTTTTATAATTTATAGGTTGCATATCAAATTTGGTGCAATTTGCAAATTAAATAGTCATCTATTATAGCTAATTTGAATTTTTAAATGATTTAGTTTTAAGAGCGTCTGATTGTCAACCGAATAAATTCTAAAGTATATGAAATTATGTGCATAATCCATATAAACTATAATAAAATGTCTTAAACATTATTTTTACATTTTTTTTATAACTGTCATATCGTTGTTCTGATTGCTCTATAAAAATGGTTGTCAATATCTCTGTAACCAATTTGCTGGTTAAATAAACTTAACTGAACACATCATATTTATTTTGTACTTCATTAATTCATTAAATTTTCTAGGTTTTGATATTTTTTTTCGCGAATATTTTTAGTTTTGTATCATCTCAAGAAACAATATTTTATTTTCCTGAAATACTTGATATATAGTGGCCATCAAGTTTATCTCAGAAGCAATAATTACATATATATTTGATTGTATCACTTCAAAACTTGAAAAGACTTGTAGTGTGCAGGAGACCAAGGTTGACAAATACTAAGGCTGCTGCTGAAAGAGAAAAGAAGACGGGAGAAGGGTGAATGTAAGAAATACTTAGGGTGAGTTTGGATAGGTGTGGGAAGAAGGAAAGAAGGGAAGAAGTGGGAAGAAGTATTGGAAAGTGTGTAACTTTGTGAAGAGTTTGGATTGTTTATAATTTTTTTTTCTTCTTTTTCCTTCTTCTTCTTCTTTCTTCCAACGATCCAAACGCACCCTTAGGTAGTTTAAGTATTTTCACGAATTTATAAGATAAGAAAGAAGAGAAAAACTTTTATCTTTTTTAACCTTCAAAATTCAAATAAACAAATTCTGAGCTCTCAAAATGGAAGAGCAGATGAGGTGAATTTCCTTCCATTTCATTTACTTATCATGCCCAACTCTAAATTTTCTTAAGAGCAGAACAAGTTCTCTGCTCTTGTAAGAAAAATGAGTATTGAAAAATAATATTAGAAAAATAAATGTCGAAAGTTGCTATGAGAAACGAAAGAATATTAAAACCCAGGGAGCAGTAATTAATGTAGAATCTATCAGAGAGTATAACGCACCAAAACAACATGCAACACACCACAGTACTGTCTGGTTGACAGAATAATAGCGTGCACAACACAGGTACGATAATGCACTTTTATGATTTTATCCGATTGTAACGCACTATAGTGTGTTATAGAAGACAATCACGAAACAATGCGTTGCGCAACATATAGGGCTCTCTAACGTACGTGGTGAAATGGCACGGTATGCCCTCTACCGTTATCGTGCCATTTAAAAACGATATGAAATCGACATGTCACTTACCGTTCAATTTATTAAACGAAACAGATTTATGTGCCATCAACCGTTCCACTTCAGAAATTATACATAAAACAATTTGAAATGAGGTTGAAACGGTCTAAACGGTATAACCAACTGTGCCACATACCGTTTCATTTAGAAAACGGTGCAATTTTTTGTACCACTTAACGTTCCGTTTCAGTCGAAACGTGATGGCAAAACGGTAAACGAGTACGTTGATAGGTATAGCAACACATACAAATGTAGTACGTTGCACCTCACTGAACTGAAGACCCTTCATTAGCTTTTTACTTCTTATTGCCCTCTCAATTTTTATTTTATGCAATTTCTGATTTTTTTTTTTTTGTTTTCTTTTGGCCAATTTAGTTGCGCAGCATTTTTTGTCCTCCTCTTTGATATTCATTTGAAAACTTTCTTTTATCAATGAAAAGGCAACTTAAGGCAAAGACTTGTGCCCTTATTTTTCCTTGCACAAAAAATGCATATTGGAAGCAGCCTAGGTTTGAAGAGAAAGTTAGAAAGCTCTTTGTAGGTGTTCTGTATTCAAAAGAATTGTAAATGTTGAATGGTATATATGAGCATCAAATCTCCATTATGACTTAATTTATTAGAGGTGGCCCCATGGATCTTTTTTCTAAGATTACAGGTGCAGACGTGTCATTGTTCGATTCAAGACAATTGATAATTAGTTAATTACAGTACAACATGAATCACATTCTTTAATAATAAGTACTTTCTGATTTTGTCTAAACCACATGATTCTAATTGGACCGATGACTCAATTAGTTCATAATTTCACACACGCAGCTTCCATACAAAATAGTTGGTGGCAACAGTTGCCAATCTCTGGTCAGAGCGCTAATGGTTGGTTGTGTGGAAGCATCAAAGGAGAAATGCATATAAATTGAACCAATTAAAGATCCCCTGTATTAATTCTGTTCTGTTGTTATCTGACATGGACCTACGTTTTTTTTTTTTTTTTTTTTTTTTTTTTTGGTTGCCTCGTCAAACCAGAGTATGGTATCTTTATACTCGGGTCTGGTTCTCTAAGGCGAATATGAACTATCATACCATATGCCAACTTGGCAAGTGAATACAAGACCACACAAAAAGAAATGTCCACATGGAATCTGACAAAAGTTCTAATATTGTGTCTACATGACAACTCTAGCAGTCTAGCCTGTAAATATTTTTTCGTTGAATCACGAAAAAACAAATGTATTCCTTTTGGTCGTTGTTTTTTCCGTTGATTACTCACAGGAAGTAACGTCCCGTGAGTGAAGAAACACTGGTTCAATATCCTAGCTACTAAATATTCCTTGTCTATATATTTTAAATTAGAAAACTAAATTACTACTTTTATCTTAAAAAAATATGATGACCCCCACCCCCCCCCCCCCACACACACACACATACACATGCATGTTCGCTTAGAGGATTCAGAACTCCTCTCTTATCATGTAACATGTGCCCAATTTTTAAATTCTAATTCCTTGGGAGCATTCTCCTTGTTTGTCGGAATTGTACACATTTTCTAGCTTCTTAATACAGTAAATCATATAAATCCAAGATTTTAATTCTGTAGTGGCCATGATTTTTTTTTGGAATAGTTACTGGCCATGAAAATTGAAATCAGTAGTAGAAACGCATCTCACTACAGTTCAGTCCATTCAAATAATTAAGCACGACAACAGATATGTCACATCTCATAATTACTTGCATCATTGTTGCTACCAACCGCCATTTGGGGTTTTCTTCTGCTTTAAAAATAATTAATCAATCTGATCTTAGCTGCGGGTAGGTTCTAGATAATTATATAGTCAGAACGAACTCGTATCAGTATTAAAAGAAGTGCTATCTAACTATGAATTAACATATAATTAACAAAAGCGAACATTTCCGCTTCTGGGACAATGATAGATTAAATATTGCATGCCACATTAATAAAGAAGAGTGAAGAACATTACACTGGCATATTCAACTGTAAAATAATGTAGTCACTAAAATATAGTTGCACCTTTCATTTGCTTTGAACTTTTGTTTAATCAAAGACCTGCTTTTAGAATTTGAGCAATAATTTACATAATTGCCACTTCATAGGTACCCACCATACTTCACAGTGAAGACAATCTAGATATGTATGAGCCTAGAGCTTTTTATATATATGAGGATGGCTAATGTGCCATAGATGGCACAGAGGGTCCCGTGCCATAGAGTCGTTTTTCGAGATTCAAAATTCAAATGCTCAATTTGAACCATTCAAGTTATTCACCACATTAAAATATCTTTGGAGACCAAATTTTACATTTTTTCTAATTTTTTTGCTATTTATTATGATATTTTTAAAAAACGTTATAATTGGAGTATTTCAGACGCTCCAATTTGAACATATCAAAATAAATACCAAAAAAATTCAAAAAAATGTAAAATTTGGTCTCCAATGGTATTTCAATATGCTGATCAATTTGAACGGTTTGGATTGACCGATTGAATTCCGGATCTTAAAAAAATGTCTAAAAAAAGACATCTATGGCATTGCCATCTATGGCACTTTAGCCCACCTCTATATATATATATATATATATATATATATATATATATATATATATATAGAGATAGGCTAAATTAGACTCCAGCCTATAGGAGATCTGTGTGCTAAAGTTTTCTAGACGTCCGATCTGAAATCCAACGGTTCAGTTTGAGGCGCTGGAGAGGAGATGAGTTTCCGATTTCTCCGTTATATCTCTCCGTTACATGATTTTTCCGTTTGATTTTTCTATCAGATTGGGGAAAAAAAGCGAACTGATTCTGTCTCTCTTGCGGAAAAAGAAAAACCCATCTCTCCCGCTTCGCGACTTCTTTCCGATCAACCACCCACATTTCCTCGTTAGCTTGATCTCGCTTGGCCTCTCTCTTTCACTTCAATTTTCCCTCTTAGTCTTTCTGTCACGCAAAGTGTCGGAATTTGCAAATGACCTAGCTAGCTTGTCGGAAGTTGCAAATCGTCGGTGACAGGTAATTTCCGACCTCTTTTATCCCAATCATTTGTTTTTTGTCTTTCTTAATCTTTTTTTGGTTCAATTTTTTCTATTTCTTGTTTTCCCCTTTTCCTGTTGTTGATCCATGCTCGATGCTCCACTAAAAACAAGAGTAAATGTTTTGATAATAATAATTAGTTTATCGATTACTAAATTTTCCACCTCGTTTGAAATTTATTGCTTAAAATTTATTTGCTAAATAAATATGATTGAATTGAGATCACATACTAGAGGCTGGTACGGTTTTATTGGGTTTCATTATATCATATAAGTATAGAGTGAAAATTAAACTCCAATTATTCTACTATTTTATTTATTAGCTGAAGTAATCAATGCATGAAAGGGATGGTAATTGCTAATAACCAGTTAACTTACATTAACAGCATGTTCTCATCTCTCTTTAGTTAATTTTAAAAATACTAAAACATTAAAATTACGTTAATCTTATCAGTTGATAAAAGTTCTGCCATTAATTTTGGGTTAACAATCCTCACCAGTTGAATAATCATGTACTCGTTTGGACACCTATACTCATGCTTTTTTTTGTTAATTTCATTTATTTCAGTTGGCAATGTCTTCCAGCCTATGAACATCTTTTTTTTTTTTAAGAAAATAACATGGCATGTTTTATTATATCTTTAAGCCATTACTCTATTTTGGACCGGTAAAACAACACCTTTTATTCATTAGTTTAGAAATTTCTCTTCTTTCAATTTTCTCGCAGGTCAGTGCTCAAGATGTGAGGTACTGGATGCTACATTTTGTACTGATTGCTGCTACTCCAGCATCTGCCATACCGATAACTTGTCAGCTGAAACCACGTTGAAGTATGAGGATCTTCTTGAAAAGTCAAGTGGTTTACTATTATGGGGATGTTATAGGAATGTGCTGTTTTTTAGGTTTTGTTTTGTTAGAATAAAGATTTGACTGAACGTGGTTGTATTTTTGTTTGTTTTGTTTTGTTTGTTCATATGTGTGACAACTTAATTCACTTCTCAATTGTGTTTATTAAATTGTGATATTGGTTATGTTATTCAATTTTAGTTGTATACAAATTGCAATTCTTTGTTATTTATTCATTTTACATTTTCTTTGATGTTGATTCTGTTATTGCATTAAGTAAATTCTGATATTGCGTTTATTCACTTTCACAAACTGTGCATGCTTGTAAATCTGGTTTAGGCACATGAGTAAATCTGGTACAAGCTACTGGTTTATGAATGCATTTAGGTTTTGACTGCATTTATGAGATTATGACCTAAACCTATTTGTGCATCTCAGTTTCAAGATCTAAACCCTTACAAAATATAAGGCTAACTATTAGAAGCCAAACAGATACAAAGAAACAGTACATGGTACCAGATCATATGCATGGAAACAGTGCATGAAGGTCGTGTTACATGGTTCATGGAAGCAGTACATGGTACCAGGTCTTATCCATAAATATATGCTTAGCTAACTATTTAGCAGCCTATTATTCCATTTCGTTGACGGCTAATTAAACAAGAGATACAAAGCATTCCATAAGTATTACAAGCCAACAATATAAAGTATAAATGTATCCTAATACATAGATTAAAAGTAAAAGCAAAATAAAAAAAAGCACACGTCTAATACAGTCACATAACTTAGTAACACACACTAATTCATTACTACAAATTTCGAAGAAAACATCATAATCAATCCTACAATTATCAAGCTAATAGCAATTCTAATTAGACGTTGCACATTCCTCATCAGATGGAGAAGATCAATTGGAGTGCACCAGCCAATAAATTCGTGAGAAGATTGATCTGGACATCCTCATAATACTTACCAGTTGCTGCTACTTTCACAACTCATCCCTGTAATACAACATTAACAAGCTATGATTACAAATCCAATTAATAGAACATAACTTGAAAATTAAAAAGCATCAACAGTACTAGTTTTATTTTAGGACAACACATTAATTAAAAAGCTTCAAAATTAACAGTTCCTTTTGTTCATTTTTATCTACTTATCTTTGTACTTCTGAAAAAGTACCATGTAACTTTGGCCAGCATTTAGCCGTATCATTTTACCAGTGTTTATACAAGTTCATTTATACAAAAAGATTCTGAAAAAATATAGGACAAGTTCTAATATTAAGACCTTCGTTCTATTGACAACATTGGCAAGTGCTTTTGAAGCTAACTTGACAAGCTGGTTTCATTTGGAGCTCAAGGCAACAAGCCCATCACTGTTCAACAATTAAAGTGACTCTGAATTGACAGCATTGGCAAGTTACGTTTTTTCCTTCATATGAAATTAAATCAATATCAATTAAAGTGACTTTATATAGATCCATATTTGGGTAAATATGGAATAAAAGGTGACTCCAATTTCAATTTCAATTAAACAGATCCATAGTTGGGTAAATTTCAATTTCAGGACATTAGATCGAGCTCAAAAATTTTGAATCAAAACCAATTAGTTTTGATTTATGTTTCACTAGCGTATAATTTCTTTTAGGTAACCAGATCAATTAACAAAAGGAGAGAGAATAATAAACAAGGGTTAATACCTTTCCTAGGATATCAGAGAGCGGCAACATATCGGGATTTCCTATGATTTTCTCGAGTCTCACCTTTTCAGAAATAGGGTTGTAGATCGAACGGACGCATCTTGATTTTCTTAAATCATCGGCGCCGGGGGCGAGAAGGGAAAACGACTGAGAGAGACGAAGCGAGAGGGATGGGCAGCGTCACCAGCACTCGAGTTAAGCAGCTCCATTAATCTTGGTTTCTGTTAGGTTTTTCTTTCGGCGGAGAAGAGAGAGAAAGACAACCCCTTCTTACGCTGGGTTGAAGAGAAGAGAAACGGAGAAATTAAGAAATTAACGGAGAAGCGAAGACTAAAATCGCTGAATCAGCGACATAATCTGGACCCTCGGATTTTCAATCGAATGGCTAATAAACTTCAGCACACAGACCTCCTGTAGGCTGGAGTCTAATTTAGCCTATCTCTATATATATATATATAATTGCGTATGTTGAGGTGGATCTGCGGTCACACGAGGAAAGATCGGATTAGAAATGATGACATACGAGATATGGTTGGGGTCGCACCAATAGAGGAGAAGCTGATCCAACATCGTTTGAGATGGTTTGGACATATCCAACGCAGACCTCCAGAGGCACCGGTACGTATCGGAATTCTTAATCATTTCGAGAACACCCGGAGGGGGAGAGGGAGACCAAGATTGACATGGGAAGAAGCGGTGAAAAGAGACCTTAAAGAATGGAACGTCTCCAAAGAGTTGGCGATTGATAGGAGCGCTTGGAAGTTAGCAATTCATGTACCGGAGCCATGACGTAGGAACTTAGGGGTAGGAGCGATGCCATAGGTTTGTAGGTCCCTCTATTAGGTCACAGTCGAGGTCTAGGTTTCTACTATTACTATTATTATTAGAGGTATTATTATTAGTATGGCTAGTCTTACTATTAGTATTTTTATGTTTTGTATTTTTTTTGTTCTTGGATGTGTTCTCTTGTTGGGTTTCTTTCTAGCCTACCCCAACTTGTTTGGGACAAAAGGCTTAGTTGTTGTTGTTGTTGTTGTTGTAGTAGTAGTCATAACAGAGGTAGTTTGATTAGTGGTGAGATGTTTGATTATAGCGACCCAGTCAAGACATAAAAACTACATGAAACGACAAAGGATCTCATGATTTGTTTGATTAGTACGACTGTTCTTGGACTGTGTTTTCTTATTGCATTGAATTAGTTTCTAATAATGAATTGATGGTATAGGTTTCTAAATCAGAAACAAGAAAAACCTTGGTAGGTTACATATAATGCCATGGCCTCAACTTCTGTCTTTCTTCTTCTTGACGTCATTGCTATGTATGATATCATATCTATGCTCAATGTTCTTTACCAGTACAGCCCCACAATGAATTTTTAAATTGGTTCTATAATGATTTGATCAATTCATTCGATTTTTACATGAACTTTGTGTAAGTTGGACAGTACTGAACATAAGTTATGAACTAAATAAACATCATAAATTGACTGCTAATTAACTAACCATTAAAAAGAAAGTGAATGAATTAAGGTAACAATTAATCATGACGTGATGACTGCTTTATCGGTTGTAATGACTGTGTTATACAGGTGTTGCTGATATTTGTAAAATTATTGCTTCTAGAAGATAATTGGAAGCGAGCAATACATGTTCAGGTAAGATAATATATCTAGCTTAAATTTTTATCGCACAATGTAGTCCCATATCCTTGATATATTTGACTCTGTTATAGAGCTCTACATGCTTTAAGCTTGGCTTATGTTTTGATCTATTTTTTGTTAGATTTTGATGATCACTGTTGGTTCATTATTTAGTTATCTGATCGTATGCTTATTGATCAATTTCTTTGTGGGTCATTATCCAACGAACTATTTTAATCACTTTTCAACCATTTATATATTTATTATTTAAACTTCTTTTCTTTATTAATTTGAATTGGTTGATCGAGTATAGATGAATGATGTAATTTATCTATAATTGCTTATATGAGAAGGTACAATATCGTAAGGTACTCGATACATTAGTCTGTTTGAGAAGGACATAACTTAAATGGCAAAGAACCAGAATAGTTAGTTTATGAACAAATGCTGGTACATTTTGCATTGTGTGCATTTTTGGAGTTTCATTCTTCTTTAATATGCAAATTTTTCTATTTAAAGTATGTGTAGATCATTTCAAGCACAATGTTGCACTCACAGCTATACAGAACCAACAAACAAGCAATTGACACTTTCATTGTTCTTTCTTAATTAATATTACAGAACAAAGCATATGAGTTAGGAACAACTCTGTGCATATAGAATAGTGATAGGAGGAAAGGTAGTTGTAAGTGATGGCAGAATAGATTTTTCTTGAGAACTTCCCTTAGCTTCTATCTTTGTCTTTCTACATGCAGTCTAATTATACAAGAAGTTGGCTATCACAGATGGGCTTCTATTAATGCAACTCTTCTCTCTTCCAAAGCACAAATATGATTTTGTAGTGTTGCTCAATCTTTATTCATATTATTTCCTACTATTTTTTCAAATACAGCCTAACATGCTATAGCTTCTTCAAGAGATTTCCTAATTATTGTATTTCTGCTGTTGTCGCTAAGTCTTGCATGTGTACCATAATTAAGTCCAATAAAAAATGTATTGAGCGATGAAGTATATCTTACCAAAATACTAAAATTGGGCGGTTGGAAAATGAGCTATGAGTTATGAGCACTTGGAAAATGACAGGTATTTGGACAATTGTTCATATTTATTTATTTACTTTCTTTCTAATTTAATTAACAGCTTTATATACCTTCAATTAAACTCCATTCTTCTCTACAATTTAATCACATTGTTTTCCCGTAAATATCCAGGAGGCATCGACAATAAATAATGTATACATTTATTTTGCGCATCTACATTTTGATCTTTTAATCTACTCAACTTACAGTTTTGAAAAAAAATAATAATAATAATTCCACACCCTATACTACAATATGCTATTTTATTTTCTTTTTCCTTTTTTTCCTTACAAAAACTGTCCAACGATTTAATCAATCATTATAACAAACTATAATAGCATCATTAATATAGAACTATAATATCAATAAATTTTCCCATGATATTCATAATTAATGCAGAATACTTACTTATAATACAGAAAATTATATTAACAATCTATAAACAATTGATGAAAAAAAAAATAGATCGCGCAACGCGCGAGACCCCGCTAGTATATATTAATCATGATGTTGTCAATTGTAATTCGTGTCAGATGTTTGTTGGATATTAATTCACCAATGTAGCAACCACCCAAAAAGAGAGTGGTATTTCTATCCGTCATTTAACTCGTCATTACATAAATTTGAGTAAATTTGCAATTATGTTGAACTAAATTATTTTTAAGTAATTCTATTTTCATCCATGACTTAACTGCTCATAATTGAACACTGAAATGTCAATTCATTATTCATCCAGTGATGTTTATTGGCTCTACGTACTTACTCCCTGTTGCTCGGAATTTTAAACTTAATTAAAATTTTGAATACTGAATTTGTCCTAATGAGTTACCACCTGATTTTATTTTTTTTTTTCGCACGGAAGGCCTACCCTACCAAGACTCTACTTTACAGTTTACACTTTACAACTACCACTACCACTCATCCTGTCATCCATCTCTTTGACTAGGTGGGAGTTCCGGGTAATGAATGTACTGCTTTCTGACGATGGCTTGGTTTGTGGATATTTGGAAGTGGGAGGGCTTTTGTCTTTTTGTCTCTGGCCGAAAGCAAATAAAAGAGAAATAAAGATTTATACTTGGGCGTTTGTTTGTGACTTAAAAGGATGCATAACTTAAGTTATGTATTCTTAAGTCACCAAACACCTCTTACATAAGATGCCTTAAGGATACATAAGTTATGCATTATGCAATTTAAATAGGTTGCATAAGTTATGCACCGGTCCCCTTTAATTTTTTTTTCCAACAATACTCTTTAGAAATAATTAATAATAATATTTAATAATCTATAATAATTAATAAATAATAATAGTTAATAAGTAACAATAAATATTAAAAATCATAATTAGTAATAAATATTAATTATTATAATTAATAAATAATAATATATAACAAGTAATAATAATAATTAATAAACAATATTGATTTATTATTAAATAATTAATAATATTTATATTATTTAATTAAAAATAACTAATTATATTTCATAATAATAAAATAATTTCTTATTATCATTAATAATTAATTTTTATAATAATTAAAAATTAATTAATATTAATTAATAAATAATAATACTTAATAAGAAACAATAATTATTAAAAAATCATAATTAATAACAAAGATTAATTATTATAATTAATAATATTTAACAAGTAATATTAATTATTAATAATAATGATTTAAGAATAATAATTAATTGAAGATAATTAATCAATAATAATTTTTAGTATAAAATAAATAATAATATTTATAATATTTAACTAAAAGTATTTATTAATATTTCATAATCGTAAAAATGATAATTAATAATTAATAATAATTAAGGGCATTTTAGTCTTTTTAATAATTAATAATTAACAATAATTAGGTCACAACATATAATACATAATACTAATTCAAATTTAAGGGCATTTTAGTCTTTTTAATATGAATATATGCATGCATTAAGTTAGTCATCCTTACTACACAACCAAACATCTATTACATAACACTACATAAACACTTAGGCATCCTTAAGTTATGCAACTCCTTACTACACAAACAAACGCCCCCTAAAAACAAAGAAAAAGAAAACACCTCTGCTTCCTTCCACAAGCCATTCCTATCTACAATCCCTCCCTCCCACCATTCCAACCTCTCCACCTCTCCAGTCGACCTCTTTGTCTTGCTTGTGCCTTGATCAGATTTCCAAACTCAAGACCGCAGCAGTTCTCGCCTCTCTCCTCCTCTCGGTGTTCAAGCTAGGTTTTTCCCCCAAGGGTAAAATTTTGTTTGCTTCCTTTTCTTTTAAACAAAATTAAGCTCAATGCCACGCAGGTTCCGGTTGCTCAATAGCCTTTTATTTTCAGTTTTCAGATCTATATCAACCACAGAATTATGCAAACAGAGTGATAAGGGAAAAAAAATAGAAAGAGATACTGAGAAATTCATTGCAAATTAAGCGTGAGTGAAGTGTGTGTGTGTGTGCTGGATTGCTTTAACTTTGTTATTTTGCAAATTAAGCGTGAGAAATTCATTACAAATAAATGATTCTTGTGTTATATCTTCACCATCTTATAGCGATTTGATGTAATTTCGAGTAGAAATAGATTTATAGTATATTTTTGTTTGCCTCATCATTGTTATTTTTGTTTTCTTTTTATTTGTAATAGGGATAAAAGTTGATGGAATTAAGTAGTCCTGGACTTCAAGATTGCAATTAAATTAAGGAGTCATAAGAGAATTT
Organism: Rhynchospora pubera; assembly: GCA_028095005.1. Lineage (NCBI taxonomy): Eukaryota > Viridiplantae > Streptophyta > Magnoliopsida > Poales > Cyperaceae > Rhynchospora > Rhynchospora pubera. The sequence continues at coordinate 161,576,754 of CM051461.1, read as the reverse complement.
GGAAAAAATTAAAGATAAAACACATTAATTTGGGACATTTAAGTACATTAATTAATTTAAATGTGGTTTATTTTATGAGAAAGCCTTCAATCAAAGCGCTTTGACCGGAGTCCCAGTTAAACCCCGTCAGATCTCAATTTTGAAAATTTAAATGACTGATCCAAACTATTCAATATGATCTCCATATTGAAATCTCCTCGCACACCAAATTTTACATTTTTTTGAAATTTTTAAGTATTTTTTTCGAATTTTAGAAAATCATTAATCTAATTTGTTCTGAACCCACAAAAATTGCTATTTTTTAAAATCTGAAAAAAAATACTTTAAAATTTCAAAATGAAAAAATTGGTCGGCAAGGAGATTCCAATATGGAGATCTGACGAGGTTTAACCGGGACTCCGGTCAAAGCGCTTTAATTGAATCCTTCCTCTTATTTTATAGTGTATTATTTTGTAAAATTTACCCTTTTTAAAAAAAAATTACTGAAAAGTTAAATGTCTAATGTCGAAAAGTAATATACATTAATTCAAGCAATGATACACTAGAGCAGGTTATTGAAGGATTATTGAATCTGGTTGAAGGATCATTTATTTTTTTTGAAGAATTATTGAATCTGGCTGTTGGCGGTGACTGTAATATGCATGATAGTGCTATGCAAATTAGAAGTTTTTGTGATGATTGGAATGTCATAAGGTATTGAGATAAAGCAGGTTCAAATTTTTAAGATAAGAAAACATAATTTCATATTAAAAAAGCTATTCAAAATAAGTTGCATACTACATATCATTTTCTTTGTAGGTAATCTGAAATTAGTTGTTCTTGTAATTTGTAAATTTGTAATTATGGACGTGGCCAACCACATATCACATTCTTGCTTGTTTGATAGGTTGGTATCTAGCTCATACACTGATTGAAGCTTTTGTTGTTGATCATATTAAACATGACCATCATTGAAAATATTTTCAAGCTTTGTGATGCTAAGTTACATGGAGCTAGCAGTTCAATTTTTTCTACGTAGGCAAAAACAAAAAAGTTAAAATTTGGCCCGGTAAACATAGCAGGTCAGTAAACGTGCTTATAAATTTTTTATTTCTTATACACTGAAGTTGTTAAACTATTTTTTCTTAATATTGAAGAATTAATCTAAAAATCATGCATAGTTCTGAAAATTATTATTGTAACTAATGAAAAGAATAAAGAATTGGCCTCTTTCTCGTCTTCCCTATCTGAGGAGACAGTACCAAGATAAATAGATAATAAATGTGTAGATATTTTATTATTCTTTTTTTTTTGGTAAAATAGAGAGTTGTTTTGAAGTGCGTACCAAAATAATTTAATTATTGTTTTTGGTAACATTGGAACCAAATTGTTCCAAATTATGTGAAACTTCAAATTTGGATCTGTGTTGTAGAAGTCAAATTCCCTACAACACTAGAACCAAATTGTTCCAAATTATGTGAAACTTAAAATTTGGATCTGTTGTAGGAAATCAATTTCCTTACAATATTGGAACCTAATTATTCTAAATTATGTGGATAATAATAAGGTAAATTATATTTTCATTGTAGGTGATTGCAAAAATGATCTCATGGAGATCAACAAATTCTTGGTCAATTTCTTTGCAAACGATCTGCAAATTAATGAGGAAGTGAAATCCTTTCCTAGAACTTTTGAAAACTAAGGACATAACCAATTAAGTGTATTTTTTTTATTTTAGTAAACCAAGCAGGTTCAGGTTGATCAATAGCCTTTTATTTAAAGTTTTCAGATCTATATCAACCATAAAATTATACAAACAGAGCGAAAGAAAAAAAAAATAAAAAGAGATACTTGAGAAAAATATTAACAAATTAAGCGCGAGTGAATTGTCTTTATGTGTGTATGTGCTGTATTGCTTTAACTTTGTTTTGTTGTTTTGTACCTTTTTAGTTGACAAGTAAATGATTCTTGTGTTATATCTTCACCATCTTATAGCGTTTTGATGTAATTTCGAGTAGAAATAAATTTATAGTATTTTTTTGTTTGCCTTATCATTGTTATTTTTGTTTTCTTTTTATTTAGCAGGGCTGAAAAAAGTTGATGGAATTAAGTAGTCTTGGACTTCAAGACCCAAGTAAATTAAGGAGTCATAAGAGAATTTGGAAAAGAGAAAGGTAAACACATTAATTTATGATTTATTTTAAGTACATTAATTCAAGTTAGGGGCTAATCGAGTTTCACTCGATATTTGATTTACATTTAACATATAAAATATGTTAAATTTTGTAACGATTAATGTATCAAATTTTTGTTTCTCTGATAGGAATAATTTTATACATAATAGACTTTTTTGCTAAATTTTTATTAAGTTATTAATTGTCTACTATAAGATATGGTGCTATTATATTGTTTAGTTTTTGGCTTTTTGCATATTTATACATGGCCATTGGCTTCTTCACACACAAATCCCTTGTCTTGAAGATGCTTTTAATAAAAGCTGCAACCGTTGTAAATTTAACCCAAACAAAGGAATACTGTATTCAATGTTCAAATCAAGGTACAGTATTAATACTGTATATTGTTGCACAATATGACCAATTTCAGGCAAAAATAGCATAGATTATGTACTTCTCTCTTTTATGACTAACTACAATATTTCAAGAACTCATAGAATGTTCCAATAAGAGGGTTTTTTATTCATAGCACTGAAGATGGACTTGTTGGGCTTATTTCAAAAATCAGCACATACACAAATTGACAATGAAAATTTCAAGTTAAATGGTTATAGACATTAAAATTTTTACAAATAGCTATTACCAACATCGTTATCACGCATCAACATCAGTCAATGTATCTCCGGCCCATCTTCCCACCTTCACTGATACCAGTATCTGTTAGTGCCATTACAGGTACAGCCTCCCAAAATTGCTAGTAAATCAAATGAAATTTCTGCACGATATAAACATCCAAGTAAAAAAAAACAAACTTTGATGAACTAAACAACACATATTTTATGTTGCCATTTTGTCATGGCCATATAGTATGAATCCTATGACCAACACATAAGAAAAAAAAAAACAATATAAATATATGGCATTGTATTTAGGCAATAATTATGTTTAGAGAAATTAAATTTAGTTTAATCAGATGCTTGTTCGAGTGCAATTTAGAATAGTACTTGATGTAGATATAAAGAAGAAAATTTAAAAAAAAATCAATGACAACATTTTATTAAATTTCTAAAAAGTACTGATCCAAACATTTACAAAGAGGTCAAAGCTATCTCCTATCTCCTCTTGCCCAAGCTCTGATATGGTCACCCTAGCGAGTTATTTGTCTTGACTTTTTCCTTTTTCAGTAATTTCTCAATTTATTGAGGAATCAAGTGCAGTATGTGAATGGGATAAAGACTAATTTATAGAGGAGATAGAGAACCTGGAAATTGCTGAGGCGAACAAAAAAAATTGAAGCTTGGCTTCTTGTTTTTTTTTTATCCTATCAGCGCCCTTAAGAATTATAATCTGTCGGCTTTCAGCATTTGTTCGATATATTGCCTCAAGCATTCTCGTATCACTTTACCTTCTTTAAAATTGTTATCACAAAAAAAAAAGAGAAAAGCAACAACTATATAAGAATGAAAATGCAAGGGTTCTTTTCGGAGGATTAAATTGGGATTAGATTCACATGAATTTCATTTTAAAATTTAATAAAATGAAATTTTAAAATTTAATCCCAAAATGAAATTTTACAAGTGTTTTAAACAGAGCCAGCAGCTTATCAAGAATTGGAAATGATTACATGTCATATCTCAAAGGTATTCTGACCTTGATTGTGCCAAAAAAATGAAAAAGGAAAAAATTATAATCATTTTTCTAAGCACAATAAATCATACATGGTCGAAATTTTTTCCAATGTATGCGAATACACTGCTAGTGAATGTCACTCTTGTATTAAAAAAAAAGGCCATAAAAAAAGTTAAACTGAATATTCCTCATGGCACTTAAACCATCAATATCCGGTGTTGAAGCATGACCTACTTCTGTCCTCTACAAATATGTTATTTCCATTTAGAGAATTAAGTAGAAGCTTACTTGTGCCGAGGCTTCACAGAGAAACCATATTCTAAATAGGGTCCAAGTCTACTTCTCAATGAATAGTCTCAAAATCTATACACATATCCATTGCAAGAGAGGCGCTAACTTCTACATCCACATCATCAACGATTATTCACTATGGGTGTGTTTGGTTGACTAAGGAATAGGGTATAAGAATAAGAATTTTTGGTTTGTGTGCATATTTTTATTCTTGTGCAACCCAAACAACACAAGAATAAGGAATAAGTGTCATTATTCCTATACTAACAAAACCATGGTATAAGAATAAGGAATTTGAATAAGCACGCAAACCGAAAATTCTTATTCTTATACCCTATTCCTTAGTCATCCAAACACACCATATATATAAGTTATATTTCTAACGCAAAAGGTATTGTACCATTGTTGTGGCATACTCCGAAAGAATTGTAAGCGGATCATACTCTGGTATAGAAGTTATCAATCTTGTACATCGTCATCTTTTTTTTATTTGAGTAGCCGAGTTCATTTTTTGAAACAAAAAAACTTTCATGTATATGCCTGTATGTGCAACAGCAACGGCACGCGAACCATAAACCATGATTCCAATAGCACCGGCAGTCTCTATCATAAAATATGAACCAACAATACAATGATGGTTGCCGTCACACACTATCCCAGAACACAAAAGTAAAAACAGATCTACAATCTCGTACAAACCCAGCAGAAAATCATGACACAAGGTCCAAGGTGCATGTTCAAAGAAACATCACACACATGCACACCCACAGAAAACCCTACAAATTTAAACCTTATCAAGAACATGACCAGGAAATTTCAACGTTTTCATGAGGGGGAAAAAAAGAAATACAATCCTATGTTCCCATCATCCTTATTGGAAGCGCATCAACAACTGCCACCTACCCTACAGCACAATCAAACTAGTTATCAGGTATAAGAACAATTGACCCGCTAGTCTTCCTTGCCTCAAGATCCGCATGAGCACGGGCTGCCTCAGATAGTGGGTATGTATGGTTGACACGGACCTTCAAAATGCCAGATGCAATATTTGCGAAAAGCTCCCCAGCAGCCTGAAGGAGCTCATCTCGCGTCGCATTGTATGCCATTAGAGATGGACGGGTCAGGAAAAGTGATTTCGAAGCAAGCTCTGATACGGGAAGCGGGTCGGGTAGTCCTGAAGACTGGCCAAAGCTAACCATGTAACCCCTCGACTTTAGGGTTGATAATGATCCCTGTTTTAGGTTTTAAAAATAATATAGTTAGTCATATTTGAGCCAGATTTAATAATATCAGTACCGCAATGAAATGCAAAAAACTACCTATTTATTTAGTTTTTAAATTTATTATGAATTCTATTCTGATGTTATTACTAGCATTAAGGACAGGAATAAGGATTGATTAAATTCTATGGAATACGACTCGAATAGTAATTTTTTAATATGAAATTGTCGGACAACACGGAATCAGTCAGCAATCGTACTTATTTGACATTCAGCTTAAGGGTTATTTAAAAATATGAGTTCAATAAATCCTGTCCACCAGAAAATCAAATATAGAGACCAACCAAAATAGTTACCATTCTTGTCAAATTCACCGCTAAACATAGAAAAAAAAGTATTGGTTTGAGTTATCCAATTAGTGGATTCATCCAAAATTAAAGATATATAAACATAGCACAATAATTCTGATTACAAGGGCATAACAACTTCAGGTTGTGCAACATGACAGGTGAACATTTAGCTTTTTCTTTATATCCCCAATTTTCTGCATAGAATCTAACAAGGACATCTTTCTTTCCTTTACCTTAAAAGTGTCTTTGCCAATTGAATCATAGACAACATCGACACCTTTGCCCTCTGTAATTTCGTTAACTTTTGCAGCAAAATCCTCCTTGGTGGAAATTATGACATGGTCGCATCCATCTTCAATTGCCTGAGCTGCTTTTTGTTCAGTTGAAACTGTCCCAATCACAGTGGCACCGAGTGCCTTTCCCCACTGGCACAAAAGCGAGCCAACTCCCCCTGCAGCTGCATGGACAAGAATTGTGTGTCCTGCCTCAACCTGCAAAGAATAAGGAGATAGAATATACAAGTTGAAATCTGAAAACAAAACAAGGTTTTTGGGATATGGGCACATCTGATAAAATGTTTATGATTAGACCTTCATGTTTTGACAAACAAGATCGTAGAACTGCTGGTATAGCTGGTCCTTATCTCTACCTTTTTCTCTTCTTAGGTTTTTGGGGCTGAAGCACAGTCAAGTGTCTGGAGTTGCTAAATCTGGTCACTGTTGAGGACTTGTTACACAAGTTCTGGACAATTGAGGTTTAATTGGTAAATTTGGACATTTGTACCAATAATAGCTGCAGGTCCCTACCAATTATATGACAGACATTCACACCTAGAGCTAGGTAGCTATTCTCCTTTTTTTTCTCATTCACACCTATAGCTAAGTAACTATCCTCCTTTCTTCTCTGCTGTTCTGATATCAACAATGGGGCACATAGGTAAACTAGTCTAATTGAGCTAAGTTCCAGAAGATAGGCTCAATTACAGCTTGCTTGCAAGTCTGTTTGAAGCAGTACTACTTTAATCAGAGCCAATACAGGCAAATAACAGTCAGCATTCTTCCAATCTTCTTTAGCGATTGGCAGTGTACGGTATCACACTGCATGCTATTGGCATCTGAACCAAGCTAGTACATACAACTCTGCTTGCATACAAAGTAAAACTAAAGGGGGGCGAACTAAAGAAAGATACACAAAAAAAAAACCTTGAACACTCGGCGTAAAAGCATATGAGCAGTCATTCCTTTGAGCAAGACAGATGCAGCAACACTGTAATCTATGGAAGGCGGGACTGGGACAGCAGCACTGGCAGGCAGGATATGCTCTTGAGAGTAGGATCCCATTGGCCTCCCCGCATACCCAACTACATCCCCAACTTGCCTCCCTGTCAGTCCCGGTCCGACTGCTGTCACAACTCCAACTGCCTCCATCCCTGGATTTACAAATGATTGCACGAAATTAAACTAGTAATTTAATCCCTGAAGTATTTTCTTGAGACCAACTAGGCCCATTAATTTGCACAAAAAAAAGGGAAATTATGTTCCTTCTGCCGTTTAAACTTACAATTTCACAATTTATTTTTTTAATTGGCCCCAAGAAACCTGGGCTACAATATTTCATCCCCAAAACCCAAACCATTATCCTTCGACCCTAATTTAGAAGTAAACCATGAGGAAAGAATGGTAATTTGAGTATTTGGAAATGAGTCGAGGATAAAAAAAAAAAAGAAAATCACAACTAAGGCTTGCATGCAGATCTCATTCTGTTTAGGTATTGGAATTGTGGCAGCGGTTACATGAAATCCATTCAATTGACCATCTCTTCATGATATTCAAGCAATCAATTAAGCATCTAAAACGATATTAGAGAAAACGACAATACCAGGAGTGAAAGGAAATGCAGCAGCTTTATAAACCCCTTTGCGAAAGTAAACATCGATAAAATTAACCCCAATAGCTTTGTTCTTCACTCGGATCTCTCCTTCTTTCGGCTCTCCTATCTCCACGTCCTCCCACTTCAACACCTAATATATACATAAAAGAAAAAATTTCACAAAATTGGGTAAGTGAAGAGTGAAATCAAAACATGACTGGAGCATTATGTAAAGAATGGAGGATACCTCGGGGCCGCCGAGTTCGTACACTCTGATCGCCTTCACCATGGCTGGAGCTGAAGAAGAAGAGAAGGATGCACGAATGGAGAAGAGGGAGCGCCAAGGGGACGATTTGGGGAGACACTGGAATTTAAGAGAGTGGAGTGGGGCCCGCCCCGTCGGGAAATGGTGAGCAGTGACGCTGAGCTTGAAAGCGAAAGCGATACTTCCTGAAGTCATTTGTCCGTGTCTATAACTAAGAGGAATTATTATACTGTTATAAGTGGGGATCCTTTAATGGTTTATTAACATAACAAGACAATGTTAAAATATTTTTAGTTATAATTTATAAATCTTACATACAATTTGATTTATGCCATTTATCTATATCAATAATGATAATATTTTTGGAGCGATTTTATTGTTTAATAAAAAAAAGTTAAATTTTATAATGGGTCCAATTTAATAGTTATTGATATATTATCAATTTTTTAAATTATATAAAATTTGATATGCAATTTATTTATAATGCTCACAACATGTCGATGAGTTTTTATTATATTAGATTTTTATTGAAGTTAAAAATATTTTTGTTAATAATTCTCAAAATATCTTCATGATATTATTTATAGAATCTGAACATTTAAACAAATAATTGCCAGTGAATCCATCAATCTGTTTAGTTTTAGCCACATCACATAATTTCCCTGTATGGCTTTATATGTATCACCAAACAATCTATAGCAGGCGATTACATTATTAAAGTGTTCAATTGTAATTAGACATGACATAAGATATAAGATAGACAAAGAAATACTTCTGCATAAAGCCTCCGTTTGGATGCGTTGAGAAGAAGTAGAAAGAAGGAAAAAGGGAAGAAAAAAAATTATAAACAATTCAAACTCTTCACAAAGTTACACACTTCCCAATACTTCTTTCCACTTCTTCCCTTTTTTCCTTCTTCCCACACCTATCCAAACGGAAAAGAAAAAGAACTACTGAATAAAAATATAAAGTTAGAACCATTGACAAGTTCACAGTAAATCTGTTCTTTCAATTTTCTTTTTTTTTTTTTAGGGGGAACCCGTAGGCAGTTTATATTCAATCTAGTGTTTGTATTTTGTTAGAACACTGAAAATCATGCGCAGATAGTATTGTAGATTGTTCCTTCGGTATGATCGTCTGAAGTGTCAATGTGCATACCAAAACTGTAATGGTCACATGAGATCCATTTACAGAAGCCAGCTTGTACAATCTAGAAGCTTGTCTCGGCACTAATATAAAAGTTTTGCTGGTCCCCAATCTACCTATTATTATACTTCGCAACTGAACCAAAGTGGGTTCATTATTTTTCAAATTCAAATAAGAACTAGATCCTTCCGGCACCGCCGCGACACGTATCTTTAATGTTGCATATGTTGTTATATTCTTTTGTGATAATTAATATTTTTGCAATTAATAATTGCGTAGCTGAACATTTAGAAGATTCAATTTAAAATCATATGCTAGGCTCTCTTCTGATATGTCTGCATCACTGCTCGTTTATATAGATAATTATAATTATATTCTATTTCATTCACTATTATTTTCATTAGCTCGATCTAGAAAATTAATACGCTGAATCTTGCATGTTCACTTATGAGTGAAGCTTGTTGCGAAAATAAGTTTACATTATTCTTCTTATATATATTTTTTTTACTCATTAAAATATATCCACAAAAAGTAAAAAGATAAAAAAAACTAAAAAAATAAAACAATTATATAAAATTGTAAAAGCTAAAGTAACTTCATTACGATGAATATGTAAATCTATAATTTCTTTATCTCACCAAAAGACGTGAACCTATCATTTAATTTATAGAACTATTATGATTTGCTTATTACTTCTTTGGTAGACAAACATAACAAAAATACTGAAAGATTATTTCTAATATTATGAAAAGACCTAAAAGTGAAGATTGCTTCCAATTTGCAAACCTCTACAGTTAATACCCAATGATAATAAATTGGAAAACCTCCATAATAGCAAAGCCATACCCAATGATAAATTGTAAACCTCTATGATACTAATACCAGTGATAAATGTAATTCAAGAATTTAACTCAGTAAATCAAATTATATACGGGTAACATATTTTTTTGTTACTTCATTATTTTGTAATTCTTACTTTTAGCCTATTTTATCTCCAGTCTTGCTATCTCCTCTTGTAGTACAATTGTAGTACGATTCTCCCTCCGTCCCTCTCTCACTCACTTCTTTTACTTTTTGAGAAGACTTATCGCACACTAATACGGTCCAAGATCAACACAGTGGTCAGTGGTCAGTGAAAGAAGCAAAACAACATCCAAAGTCATGATGAACCTGTGCCCCATTTAAACAAATAGACCGAGAGCAAACTCCCTAAAAATACAACCAAAATATCTGAGACCACATCCACATAGAAAATCATGTAGCGAACCACTATAACAATAAATTTCGACTTCCAGTCATTCAAATTTCAACAAATAGAATGGCCATATTAAATCTTCAAAGTTTTAGATTGTATAAACATGAACTTGGTTCTGTTTAGACCACGCATTGGAATGAAATGGGGCCCAACTTTCCAGAAGAGCAAGTCCGTAGACCAAATTTTCAGGCACAACAGGACGTCATATTCTAAAAAAGTAGAATCTGCTTGGAAGGTTGTCTCTTTGCAGCTCCTCATATAACGATCAATATTTTAACAACAAAATGAGTAAGTGGAATCCACCACACAAATTGCACACAGAAAAAACACAAAAAACACCAACCCGCACTGTTCATTAGACATTCAAGATATATGGTTTTTTCAATACACAGGCTAGTCAAAATATTGTTGACTATATTTTACAAAGTCAATTGTCGAGGGGGATTTGACTTAACATGATATGTGCTTCGAGAAGATAACTCAAATTGAGTTAGTATATTTGCGCTTAACCAATTTAGGTTCTGAAAAATCACTGATTTTTTTTTTCTTCCATTGTAGTTATTTAGCAATAAGAAATACACGAGGCATGAGGCATATCAACAAGTTAAAAGCTCGACATTATTATTATTACTTTTTTTACAAGTCTACCTAAAACTAAAAGCTAACAGAAAGTATCCCAAAATTGAATGAGAAGCTACTAAACCACAACTACTGAAGCATAGACATACTTGCTGTCCAAGGGACACTGTCTATCTCTCCCTCTTTCTCTGTCACCATCTCTATCTGTATCTCTTATTCTGTCCCTCTCATTGCCACCATATCTGCCCCGACCCCTATCTCTATCTCCTTCGCTGCCCCGATCCATGTCACGATCTTTCTCTCGGCCTTCTTCTGCCCCTATCTCAGCCAATCCTTTACCCTTCGAACCAGCATCCTGCTCTGGCGGGAGAGTGGCATGGATAATAGTAAGAAGAGTTTGAACGAAGTAATCTGACATTTCGACGTCATTCTCCTTTAATTTCTTACGAAATTCAGAGACAGAGGTGGAGGATCGAGCAAGGTCGATGATGAACTCGGCTACGACCTTGTCGGAGATGCCTAGATGGTTTTCGACCTCGGAGAAAACCTTGGAGAGGAGAGAGAGGTAGTCGAGTTTCTCCAATCCGGCAGTGTCGGCGTCGCCAGTTGGATCCATCGGCAAAGAGCAAAGGTTAGGGTTAGAACTGGAAGTCGAAGAAGAGGGAGTTTAAGGCTGTGCTCAGAACTGGAAGTCGGGTCGAGAAAGAGTGTGTTACGGTACAGAAGAAAAGAAAAGAACCTCTATTGATTTACACGACGGAAGAGAAAAGGAAAGCGATAAAAAATATCAAATCAATATGACCATTTTATCCCTGGTGGTCTGTGGACGTGGAAACGCGAAGTTTTAGTCGGGACTCACTCGGTCACTCGGGGTAATTTTTTCAAGGATACTTTTGTCATTTAACCATTCTTATGTACGTTCCAAATCGGAGAGTAGCCAAATAAACTCCAATGGAAAGAACACACCTTGACTCACATTCTATTCCCTCTCATTTTTTACACTGGAGTAAGTAACCCTTCCCTCTTCAGTCTTCACCTTACCTTCCGTTCCTTTATTCTCGAAACTTGCCTAATATATTAATATATATATTTTCTACATTGCAATAGTAAAAACCTTACAAACTATGCTAAATTTTTTAATCGTTCCATTTAACAGTTATTGATGCTAATATCGAATAACATTTAAATTATATAAAATTTTGATACGCAATTTCTTTAATGTTTAAATTCTGAAAAAAAATATTCAATGAAACAAATATTTTGTCACAAAGTGTCAATAAATTTTGAGATAGGCTAAAATCAGTCGCGACTGACGGATGAGACCATCAGCTACAATCAAATCTCAATTTTCGATATTCTAACAGTCGATCCAAACCATTCAATGTGTTCTCCATATTGAAATCTCGTTAGAGAAAAAATTTTATATTTTACTGAATTTTTTTTGGTATTTTACAAAATTCTTAATCTAAACAATTCTGGACCCTTCAATAACTATGATTTTTAAAAATCACAAAAAATAGTAAATAAAATAAAAAATATATAAAATTTTGATCTCCAATGAGATTTCAATATGAAGAACACATTGAACAGTTCAGATTAGCCATTAGAACCTTAAAAGTTGAGATATAATCGCAGATGACGAGTCAATCCGTCAGTCGTGGCTGATTTTAGCCTATCTCATAAATCTTCACGATATTATATTTGGAATCTGAATATATAAACAAATTGATGTCAGTAAATCAATCATCTATTTAGTTTTTAGCTACATCATGTGATTTCTTTTTATGGCTTTCTCTGTGTCACAAAACAACCTTAAGCAAACACAGACATTTATATTTCTATATACACTTTAAAGTATTGAACCATAATTAGAATTTATACATAAAATAAGATAAAAACATAAATACTTCAAATATAAATTCTAATAAGATAAATACTTCAAATATAAAATTTAAAACCCTTGATAACTACATATTCAATCTTTTTTTTTTGTTATTTTTATCTTTTTGAGGGAAATCCGTAGGCATCCATGCTCAATTCAGCGTTTGTATATTGTTGGATGGAATACTGAAAATCATGAACAGATGGTGATTGGATAGTTCATTAAGCTTGAACTGATTGTATGGAGTGCCAATATATATGCAAAGAGGACACACGCTTATCACAACTGTATTGGTCACATGAGATCGATCCAGAGATGACCGCATGTACAAATGTACAATTAATCAATTATTGACATTGTAGAAGCTCGTCTGCACAAGTTTGACAAATAAAAAATTTTGCTAGCTCCTTTCAACAGGAATAGATTTGCTAGTTGACGATAGTGGTCGCACCTGAACCAGACCAGAGTGCATTTATTATTATTCAAAAAATTCAAATACTTATATAATCTAAGAATGCTCAGATTGCGGAGTCACAATTTTGGGTAACTGTATTTACGAAGTCCATTGTCAACTGTCTGAAAGGAGTTTGACTGAGAGCTTGCCTCGGAAGAAGGGAGAGGACGTGAACGAAGAACAAGTAAGCTGTTCTCACTTGACTGCTCTAAAATTGACAACAAGAAACAAAGAAAATGGAGGTGATTAGAGGGATATGAAGAGAGCCTCTCCATAGAAATTTCATAAATATTGTCATTCCTAAATTTGAAAGGCAACACTTGTTAGTTGTTTCTTGTCATGTCCCCTCTCCCATTCTCTCTCTTCCCTTTCCTATTTCCATCTTTAATCCTGGAGCAAAGCAAAATGATATGTAATTCGAGAAGATAACTCAAATTATGTTATTAAACCTGTAGTTAATCAATTTGGGTTCTGAAAAAGCAATTATTTTCATTTTTATTATTCTCCGGGAGTTATCTCGAAGTCAAAAAATACATATGGCATCTCAATAAGTTTTAAGTTACCCAATCATGAATTTTTTTTTTTAACATACCAAAATTCATACAAGAATACCTGTATTATTGTTTACACCATTTCCACTACCCCAATTACAGTAACTACTTGCATGTACGTAAATTAGAAAAAAAAAAACATTATAAATATCTAATAGAACAGATGGGCTAGCTTCCTACGGGATTTGATATATAACAAAGTATACAGAAGGAAACAAATAATTGGACCAAAATTATCTTCGACTAAATTCTGAATTCTAATCAACCCACAAATTTCTAAAATAATTCTATCTTCAGATATTTGACTTATGCTAGATTGATGTGCCAAATTGCCTTGCTTATTAAGCGAAGTAATCCATAGCACCTTCAGCCAAAGGATTGATGAATATAGATTGGTCATCCTCTGGAGTTGCAAGCTCTGGAATAGGGTGGTATGGTCTCGTCAGCTCTGCCGGTTGAGTCGGAGGCATGGGCCTCATCCAGCCCCACCTCGACGCCTCTTGCTCTGCAATATTCACATTCGTCTCATACGCATGCAAAATCTCGTACAAGTAATCGTCAAATATAACCCTTCCAATGCCATTAATTTTATGAGCCATTGATTTCAGAATCCGGTCCTTGTACTGATCAATGTAGTTTGTGTCGACACATCGGCATAACAGCTTAGTAAGGCAAGGGAACTCTATGAGGCCATTTGTGTTGTCATCTTGTTGGATGTAGTGCAGAATCGCCTCCGCCTCTGCTAGCAGGGGAGCCACGGCTGGATGATTCCTCATCCATAAAATTAAAATACCGTGCGTGACGTCGACCACCACTAGCTGGTCGAGGCACATGAATAGACACACAAGATCTCGCGCCAAGCCTGGGTGGGTCCCATGCATCAGTAGTTTCTCATACACCATGCGGTCGTCATTGTGGAATGCCATTATGTCCCTTATTGTCGGCACCGTCATCGTTGGAAGCGACATGATGAGGTTTGAGAATTTCTTTCGTAGAGTAACAAGTAAAAAAAGCTTAATTCCACTGAATTGGATGTTACAAAACGATTTAATGGTGGTTAATTATTTATAGCGTTTTCCATGTGGAGAGAGAGGAGTTTAAAAGGTACACGGAATTGCTATTTGTAGGCAGAAGGGGCTTTACATTCCGTAATTCATGGTTTTGCCAGGTACAAGGAATTAGCGAACAAGTAGGAAAAGGTTGTCATGTTGCAAATTTACCAAACTTAATTAGTTGGAAGTTCAACCTTAGGAAATTAACCTAAAAATAAACGCGCTTGTTTGAGTGAGCATTGACATGCTGGATACATGGATTGAAAACTGTTCCATGACCTCCGACAATCGGAAAATATTGGATATAATTCACGTTGAAGAGCCCAATTGATGCAAATTCATTAATTAAATGTTTTATTCGAAGATTTCTTTGTTGGAAATTAAAATGCCCACAAGACTTAGTTTTGTCCCGTGGATTATAAATAAACAGAAATTTCATACCGAGTAGGAATTTAACCTTTTGCGTGATGCGTCTTCTTTTCTACCATATGATTTTTTTTTTTTTTATAAGATCAATTGGGGGTCAAGCCTTTGTCACATTTATCTCCATCATAATAATAATATGGTTCATATTATGAAGGTATGACGACTATCTTTTGAATTTAAGCTCCAACTACATGCGAAACCATGGAAAAAAAAATTGAATATCATTATGCATTGTCGGACGGGGTTAGACGAGCATGATGATTCCCAGATGGACTTGGATGATATGAATATGATAATGTGAACCGTAAATCGATCATATTCGTGCTGCAACCTATTTGGCCATTTCTCAAAACCGAAAGAGGTTCATTGAAGCATGGTTTGCAAGAATTCAGTTTTAACGATATATTTTCATATGATATGAGATGCACAAAACACAAGAAAAGAACTATAATATTTACATCATATACGGCCGTACATCACATATGCATGATGAATATATTTCTGCGCGCGTATTCAAAAAATATATATATATAATTTATTGGTTATAAAATAAAATGTAAGAGGTTATACTAAATTAAAAGGTTACTACGAAAGGAGGGGAAGGAGAGGAACACACATATGAGAAGTATCGAAAGGGTTGAGTTTGAATGAGCTAGCTGATTCCAACTCTGTTTTTTTTTCATTTTAAATTGATTTAAATTGAACATGAGTTGAAATCAATCAAGCTCGAGCTAATCTGAACACGAATTAAACTCGCCTTGCACAAACAAAATTATTAGAAAATTTACATATTTTTAATATTATTTTTAAAAAGTTAAAAGTACAAATTAATTAATATTCATTGTTTTTTCTTATCTTTTGAATCTATAATAAATTTATACTTATGCTGAAAAAATAAATATATTATTTCATTTTAAAATCTAATTACTAAGTTAAATAATAAAATTATCTATCGAATTATTTCGAGTTGAACTCGTATAAATCAACTATAAAATTTCGAACTTAATTTAAACTTAAAACTAATAAAAAGTTTAAATTAAACAAATTAAACTCAACCTAAAATCAAATTAATCTCGAACTGTTCAGTAACTGCGACCTGTTACAACTTACAAGTACCAGGTAATTCACGGTATAGTCTGCTACAGCGCTGCGGAATCATTTGTACATTTCACAAGTACTCTACTTTTAATTTACTTCTTGGATCCGGTATTTAACGGTCCATACCTTAGGATGACAAAAGGTAGGTCCCACTTGTTCTCATTCAAAAACAAAATTTCCTGAACACTAAAACACCGAGTGTAAACAAAAACTACACTTAATTTTATTAATAAAATCGTTAATTCCGCCCCCTGGTCTCTCCCTCTTTCCTCGTCTCTCTCTCTCCGCGCGGAGAGTGCTGCCTCCTCGGCTCCCCTCCACCGATCAAATTAGGGTTTCCCCTTTGGTCGATTCGTGTCTCCAGGTTTTTTTTTTTTTCTCGAATTACCTCCCTTCTAATTCTTTTTAACTATATTTCTCAATTTAGTAATGATTTGTCATGTAGGCTGCTTCCATTTTTTTTTATCCTTAAACTTAAATAGCCTTGTGGGGGTGGCCACTTAGTTCACCAAGTGCCACTAGGAAACCAGGCCTGTTATTTCCAGCCTTTCCTTTGGAATAATTACATGAGGTTTTTTTTTCCTTCGTTGTATGACTCAAGGAAAATAAGGGAAGAAAGAAAGCATGTCAAATTTGTTTCCTTTGAAATTTATGGTGTCTTCTTGTGGATGACCACTTAATGATTACTGACTTGTTTGTTGTCCTTTCCTTCAAAATTACTATATGATTGAGAAGATTTATTATTCAGATTAGGAAGCAGGTTAGATATTTCCTCCCTTAGTTTTGATCAAGTACAGTAGTTTGCAAAGAGGTGACATGTCTGATGGTTTAGTGGAACAGTAAGGAGAAATTTAGAGATCTGGATTCAGAACTGACTTGTATTGTCTGCTTCTTGTCCTTTCCTGATCTTTTGAGTGTAGAGACCCTGGCATTTATTATATTTATTGATGTATTTTTTGTCCGTCGTCTAAAGATAGTTTGTAGTTTAGCTATACTTAGCCTCGTTTGCTGTTATCTTAATTACAAGCACTTGTCTGTCTGTTCAATTCTGTAGTTGCTAGATCACAGAAGGAAGTGAATAGAGATAAGCAACCATGTTCGGGCGTGCACCTAAGAAAAGCAATAACACTAAGTACTATGAAGTTCTTGGTGTGCCAAAAAGTGCAACACAAGATGAACTCAAGAAGGCTTACAGGAAGGCTGCCATGAAGAATCACCCTGATAAGGGTGGTGATCCTGAGAAGGTAAGGCATAAGTTTCTTTACCGAAAATCCATCTTTTCATGGATGATGTTTGTACGTGCCACTCTGAATGCAAAATACCATTTTCCTTGATTCTCTCTGTAAGGACGGTAGTGTTTATTAGAAAAATACACTACCGCACCCTCCTTTCTTCCTTAAAGAAACTTCATTATGCCTTAGTTATGCGAGATTTAGAAAGAAGGGATGAACCTCCCTCGCTTCTTTGGAAATCACAAAATACATTTTTTCTGCCTCATTTTTGTGTGTTTGTGCGTGTGGGTGTGTGTGGGTGGGGTTGGGTTATTTTGAATTTTGTCTGAGGCATGTATGCATTATTTGTTATTTTTGCAGCTTTGTAGTCAAATATGTAATAGTTGTTACCACGTGTATAGTTGCTCCTTTCTTATAGTTTGTGATAATTTGGGTTAAACAGTTCAAAGAGCTGGGTCAAGCATTTGAGGTTCTGAGTGACCCTGAGAAAAGGGAGATATACGACCAATATGGGGAAGATGCGGTTAAAGAGGGGATGGGAGGGGTTGCCTCTGCCCACAATCCTTTTGATATTTTTGAGCAGTTCTTTGGCGGTGGTGGTTCCTTTGGTGGTAATATTGCCTACACATCTTAATTTTCTTTTTAATTTCACAGATTGATGGCTATAATTCACATTTTTACTTCCTGGTCGGCTTTGGACCACTTGAAGAAGACAACTGCTGTTGGTGATTTACGTGTAATAGTGGACCAAATATAAAACTAAAGTTGACTTTTAACATTTTTGGATATTAGGTGAAGCAACAATAAGCAAATCCACCCATCATATGAGGCTACTGATCTTGTTTGGTTGTTACTTGTTATTGTTGTGAATGGTAGTGTAACTAGAATGTTGTATTTGTAAAAAATGTGGATTTTTTGGCACTTTTTCGTAAGTACCTTGTTGTTTTTAATTAAAGGTGGAAGCTCAAGAGGATACCAGCAGAAGAGAGGGGAAGACGTAGTTCATGCTCTTAAGGTGTCCCTTGAAGACCTATACAACGGTACCAGCAAAAAGCTCTCCCTGTCGAGGAATGTGCTTTGCCATAAATGTAAAGGGTATGTATAATTTTTAGTCTTAATTTATGTTATAAAATTTTCCCTTAATTTATGGCGGGCTAGTATCGTTGTTAAAACATGGTGTACAAGTCGAAGAAACATAACATTGGTGCACATATATTGAATTTTATAATGTTTTATCTCAATTTCAGGAAAGGATCAAAAAGTGGAAATTCAGGAAGATGCAGTAGTTGCCACGGCAATGGTGTGAGGACGGTCACCAGACAGATTGGACCTGGCATGATACAACAAATGCAGCATGTTTGTTCTGATTGCAGAGGCTCAGGTTTTTTGTTACTCCATCATTTGTGTTCATTCATATGTACCCCACGGTTTTGAGATACTGTTGTACATGTGGATGTATGAATGTTCTCTTAGGCTAGCTTTAGGTGTTTTAAAACTTGACTTTCTGTTGGTGTATATGCAGGTGAGGTCATAAGTGAGAAGGACAAGTGTACCCAGTGCAGAGGTAGCAAAGTTGTTCAGGAGAAGAAGGTTCTTGAAGTGCATGTTGAAAAAGGCATGTCGCACGGCCAGAAAATCACTTTCCAAGGAGAGGCTGACGAAGCTGTCAGTAAATTCCTTATACTATTATTGTTTTTCTATTGGAAAATTGAAAGTTGGTATTTCTCTTTCCTTTTCAAATTTTCTAGTTTGGTGAAAAGCTCAATTGCACTAGGTCAGGTTAATATAGAATTAAAGATATTGGAGTTAAGCACTATGGGCTCAATCAATGTCCAATTGAACAATTCTCTGTGACCATAACGGTCTTGGAGGAATATCAGCCTGATATGAAACTATCGTCTTAGTCAATTGTTTATAGCTGCCTATGTCTTAGGCTATGTTTGGATTGATGAGGAATAATGCAAACCCAGATCACTGACTATTCCAAAACACTATTTGGCTTTGGAATGGTTGGTAGCTGTTCAGACTTCAGAATAGTCACAAAATAACCAAAATTTGGACTAGTCACTACTTCAAAAATCCCTGGCAATGTGCTTACTGCCCAAACCATGACCCAATTCAACCGTGTCCTCAATAGCTGATCAGATGAATTCAGAATACTATTTGTAGAAATGACTTCTCAACCTCATGATATATATACAAAACAGTCTTTGATGTGCCCTTTTATAATTACTTTCAAATTTTCTAAAAGACCTATTAATTCTATCCTTTGTGTAGATAAATTCATATCTATTTATAAAATAATTTCATCGTTAATTCTAACTAAGTGATGGAAATTGAATTACTTTTTTTTATCCTTCCACAATTATTTTCTAATCGATCGATGTTCTGTTGCTAACAGCCTGACACTGTGACGGGAGACATAGTATTTGTACTGCAACAGAAGGAGCATGCCAAGTTTAAGAGGAAATATGATGATTTATTCGTGGAACATACTCTGAGCCTCACTGAGGCCCTCTGCGGCTTCCAGTTTGTTCTTACACATCTTGATGGCCGCCAGCTACTCATCAAGTCCAACCCTGGCGAGGTAATCAAGCCTGGTATGCACTCTCTTCCCTTGCCCGCTTTCATAGGAGGAATTTTTTTTTTTTTTAATTATGGTACACATGCAAACATTATTGTTACCATTTATCTTTCTGAAAAGTGCGAAACATGCCCCACCAAATAATGTGTGAATTTGAACATACTATTCTGGTCATGTATATAATATTTTTAGATCCTTGGTTATTTTCTTGTCTGCTGTAATTTCTTATATACTGGTCAATTTTTATGTATATAAACACACAGATAGTTCCACATGTTCTTGCGTGGTTCAAAACCTACAATCTATATAGCACAGACATGAACACTGTGTCCAACACGACACACATGGCACATCCGTTTCAAAAGTTACAGACACAACATATCCCAGGACTTGGCAATTTATAAATAGTATGATACACCTGAGACTGAGACGAAAGATTATATATATTCAGTTAAACACTTGCACCAAAGAGGGTGCTCACCTAGTTGATTGCTCTTAAGACTTGCCGCTTGCATTGCGGAATCGCACCCAAACATATTTTGTTTTCCAATTTAGTGTTAGTCCCTTATCTCCCAGCAATTGATTTGCCTTTCTTCTATCCAGTTTTCTTCTAATAAAGGTTATCTGTGAGTAAGGCTAATCAGATCATCTGTGGCATGGTATGTATACTCTTATAGTAGTGTACAGGTGATCCCGTGACTTGACTGACAAGTGTCCACTTCTGTGTCAATATATTGACCTTGTCTAACACGGTCCATATTGTCTAATGCCTAAAGGGTGTTGACTGGGGTATGGCTGGTCTTGGATTTACGTTATGTAGCCTATAACTAGTCAGCAGCTTGCTGCAGCTGCCTCACATCAAACCCTTTAATCTTATGATGGGTTGGCATTTTCTAAAACTGCTGTAACTAGATAAATTGTTTAATGGATGGAGTCAGGATTGCTCATATATATAATCACATGTGCTGGTGAAAAGTGAGGCTTAGTTGGGTTAAAATTAGCTCTTTCCTGACCATTTGGATGAGGACTCAGTATTGAGGGCATAATGGTCAAAGTTTATTGCTGTTGATGCATCAGAAAAAATGAAAATTGAAAATAGTCTTGCTGAAAGATATTGCTTGCATAAACACCACAGGCCAACACAAGGCGATAAATGATGAAGGGATGCCACATCATGGCCGTCCCTTCATGAAGGGGCGCCTCTATATTCAGTTCAGTGTTGAGTTCCTTGACTCGGGATTGCTCGCCCCTGACCAGTGCCGTTCACTGGAGAAGGCCCTTCCACCTCGGCCAGCTAGCAGTGTAGCCCAGATGTCAGACATGGAGCTGGATGACTGCGAGGAAACAATTTTAACAGATGTCAACATGGAGGAGGAGATGCGACGTAAGCAGCACCACCGCCACAGGGAGGCATATGATGAGGACGATGATGATGCGGGGCCAAGGGTGCAGTGTGCACAGCAATAAATTAGGAAGAAAAAGTAATAACTTACCCACCCCCACACCTATCTTTCGTTTGTTTATGAGGTTGTATTATGGTGTTAGTTTTTTTTTTAATGTTTTTGTTGGTTGTGATCTTATTTTTTGGTCCAGTTTTATGGAAGGATGCAATGGGTAAATGTGTTGTGGCTAGTGATGAATACTTGCAGTTAAAAGTGCCTTCGTATGGAAGGTCATTTTTATGTACCTTTTGGCATAGAGCTTTGTGGTCTATTACTATGCATTATGATTGACAATTTTTTTTTATTTAGCTTTTGGTGGATTTGATGCAATCGTGCAAAATATGCATGAGGATTTGATGCATTTATTTACATTTTTCTTGGTTATCATGCCCTGATTAAAGAAAAATAATTTCGTGCCATCTACACAAGCTGCTATACGTTGGCTAGTGCATGTATCTTAAGAGAAGAAATTCGTACCACTGCTTGTAATTTGGGAATAATCTTTGAGCTGTTTTAAGGACATGCTGATCTGACTTTTATATAGAAAAGTTTCGTGTGATCTGAGTTGTCTGCTCACAGGTTTTAAGTCTCATGCATGGTGATGGCCTATTAATGTCCCGAGTAGCTTTCATAATAAACTTTAATGGTGTGCGCTATTCAAACCTTTCTTTTCTTTCTGATGTAGAAAGGAATCCATTTTTGTAGTTTTTGGGGAAAACGGTCTCGATTGATCTGTTAAAATTTTAAGCTCCGGAAACAGTTGGGACTCGGCCTGTTTGGGAGAACTCCAGAAAGAAACAAAATATTATACTTCATGGGGAAATTTTTGCAAGAGAGAGACTCTTCGAGATGTATATCAGTTGAAATGATTGAAGTTTTGCGGTTTATTTTTCTATTTTGGAATTTTCGAAGTATACATACTGATCCCAATAATTAATTTGAAAGTTGAAAGGTTTTTAATATTCTGGGAACATGGGAATCGTCTAATAAATGTGCTATCCTCAACTACAAGTTGGGAAATCGGACAAAATTCAGTGGAAAGTGGGTGTTTATTCATTTTTTTTCCCTTTCTTATTTTTTTATTGTTAAGTTTTCTTTCTAACAAAATCCATTGGGGGAACAGTACCCCACAGCAACCTCCACTGGGACCCTAAGCTTATCGCAATGCTCAAGGAGATGCTCAAAAAAAAAAAAATAATAATATCTGGAAAGATGACTTTAACAAATGAAATAAGGACGTGGTTTTCTTGGAAATTTCTAGATTACTTCGTTCATGCTTGCAAATTGCAGATTCCATTCGTACAGACAGAATCATATATTACATTTTATTTGTAATTTTGGTTAGACTTTTGATAAGATAATATAGGGATGAGATTGGAAAATTTGAAAAGGTTGGGCAAAATATAAGATTAGGGGCTTTCCCTTATCTTATATAACAAAAACAAAGAAAATTAACTATTTCATTAAACTGAAACGTACATGTTCTACACAAAAAATTATTAAATTATACATTCATTGAGGATAGTGTTGCTGTTTTGCTACTATTACCTCACCACTAGAACGTTATCAGACGACAGTTAGCTATGATTTATATGTAATTAAAGGCCTAGATTCATGTCTAACTGGGATGTAGCTACAAAGTTGCCTACGAAGTTATTAAATAGGACGAGCTTATTCAGGAGTCTCCATGATTTGGTAAATAAGGTCAGATTGATAATATATTATTGTTTGTTTGATCAACCTTAACTAACCTGCGCAGGCCATATATCCTGATGCAGACTCGCAAAATTTGGCAATTAACTTCTTTATTATTTATTTATTTATATAGTTTTACTAATGACTCTAAATCTTAATTAGTGCACAACAAACTTTGATAGTGCTAAGTTTATAACTTAATCTAACAAATCATAATTGAACAAGTTGGTCAGATAATTGTAAGCGCAACAACGATTCTAGAATGCAGAATTAACCAGGAATCGTAAAATACCTCGTGCCATCGCTAATCGAAATCGAGTGTTGAGTGGATGAAGTTGAAACCCGCAAGCCATGCACGACTCCTCTTCTATCACATCTGCTCCGTATCCAAATTGAAGAGCAGAAATGGTTAGTCATTAGGCGGAAGCGTTAGTATTGATCTTCTTTGAGTTTTCCTCAGCCATAATGATGGTCAACAATGGCGTTTTTCTCTTTTCTTTACTGAAATTTCTTAATGGCAGAATTATGGGAAAGGGTTCCTTTAATTTTCAGATTAGAGAGCATTTAATGCTGAGGCAACCAAATGGATCAAGTACAATGAATCTGGTCCATCAAAATTTCCATCAAATTATGATGCACCCTTTAGTGAATTATCTTAAATGAACTTGGCTCACATTAATTGTCATAGGCCACATTAAATATTCTAACATTCTCCCACTTGGCCTATGCTGAAAACATCATAATTAAGCACAAATTCAAAATTGGCCAATGTAATCTTAAACCTTGTTCAGATAGAAATACCAAACTAAACTAATACAATCAAAATAACTATTACTGTTATTTGACCCCATTAATTTTGGAAATGGTATTCTTTCCAACAAATGGTTGATACAATTCATTTGATCCACTTAAGTAAATTTGCTTAAATTAAACATAATGCGCAACATAAGAAATAAGCAAATTTCATAATTCAAAGTCAAAGTCATAATTTGAAGCTTCATATCATAACTTAATACATAATTCGATACAACAAAATCATAATTAGCAACCAAACCCGTGCCGGCAAAAATGGGTGGTAATACTTTAATGAGAGAATTAGTTAACATAATTCTCAATTAATTTATTGTATTGATATAATATCATCTTTGACTTTGTCTTTAACAACAAGATATTTAATGTCGATCCATTAGACACATTACTTAATTTGTTGTTACTAAAAGACAAAATAGCAGTCGCATTATTGCAAAAATAAGATAAGTGACCTTACCAATATGCCACAAAAATTATACTTGCATAGTGGAAGATGACATTATAAACTGCTAAGTACTCTTCCATAAAATTATTCATCATGTATACAAGCATAAATAAATAACCTAATGTGCATTTCTTATTGACTAATAAAATATCATCCACGAATAAAATGAGAATGATAAATTACTCCCACTAACCCTGAGATATATACATTGATTTACAATATTTTCTTTAAATCCAAACTTGACCTCATCAAATTTGAGATATAATTAGCAAAATTAGCATTTCATCATTGTTGCCTTTATTGATAATTGCAGCAAAATCTTTTCATAATGTCTGGTTTAATTTCAAAATACCAAGACAAATCTCAATTGGTTCTTTTCAAGTTGGAATAATTAGTTTTATTCTATGCTGTAAAATTCAGGAAAAATAAAGTGGTTAATAGTCGACTAATATTCACATAGCATAATAAAATTAAACTGAAATGAATAATAAAAACGCCAAATAATATTTCAGTTTTAACATAAAGTTCTTCACATTTTCAATTTATATCACCGTTGGGCGGAAAATAAATTGAAGATAATGAGACAATTCTATTTAATAAACTAAAATGTCAATTAAAATTGTTCAAATTGACATCCTTAATATTTATTAAATATAAACATCACAGTGATATGTAAACTAAAATATCACAAATAACATAATATAAATAAACAACTATGAGGAATGATACTTAATTAAATTGAAATTAATATTTAAAAATTTCAATTTTGACAAAATAGTTGTTCCATGAAATCAATTTGCATCATCGTTGGGCAGAAACAAACTGAATTAATAATAATAAAATTCCACTTAATAAACTACAATGACAATTAAAGTTGTTAAAATTGACAATCATAATTAATTAAATGTAAAGCTTTATTGTGATATATATAAATAAAATATCACACACTTTCTTTTAATAAAATGATAATTACAATTAAAGTTATTAAAATTGATAATGACCAAATTATTAAAAGTAACTTAGTATGAGTAACTTACTATGGTTTAAATTATTCATATGCATAACTTTACTACTACAGTATATTCAAGCATATCACTATTGACTAACCAACCTTCAATAAAGATGCCAACCATCTATATACAAATTCAGTATTCTGAACAAATTTGTGACTATTCTATAGATTTACATAATAATTAAGTAATCTACAAGGTTCAATTGACAAGAGAGAACCATAATATGTCTGATTGTACCTTAATTTTGTCATAAAAATCATTTCTGGACCACACTTTGTTGGAACGGGTCGTTCCAAACCCAGGACGGGTCGTCCTACACGAAAAGGTGTGACCAGAGTTCATCCAAAACTTTCAGACAGCCTGAACACTCTCTGGTAATCTGACGATAACTTTCTCTATAATCATCCGTTTTCTGTGTTCTTGATCATCCTGGAAACTAGATTCAAAGATCTTTCCAGTGACATAAGTTTCATGAAAAATAAGTTTATAGATCAAAAGGTATAGCCCTCGAAAAACAGACTATCCCAGACGAAAAATCGACAAACTGTCAGACAGACTTAACTTGCAGACAGCATTTCTCACTGATACTTTATTGGAATTTTACAAATTTACATTCTATGGAAAGATATATGAAATATCTACATCCCAGTAAAATTTCATGCAAATCCAAATTACCAATTAAGAGAAAAATGTCCCGTACTACTGAAAGGTCAGAAATTTCAGAACCCTGACATTCTGACCTCTTGTGATTGCGAATTGATTATCTCCCTGTGCACCCGCTTGATTTTAAAGATGTTGGTCTCTATGGAAAGTAGACCCAGAGATCTTTCTAATTCCGAAAACCTCACTCAAATCAGATAAGCGGATCTTGAGATAATGATCCACGAATTCAGATAATTAAGAAAATCAGACAAAACTCAATCCACTCAACACTTACAACAGAATTTTTGTTTAACCGTTATGAAATTCTATTTCAATAAAGGCAATCTAGCGGTATAACCCTCTCTGATACCAACTGTAAGCGCAACAATGATTCTAGAATGCGGAATTAACTAGAAATCGTAAAATATCTCGAGCCATCGCTAATCGAAATCGAGTGTTGAGTGGATGAAGTTGAAACCCGTAAGCCATGCACGACTCCTCTTCTATCACATCTGCTCTGTATCCAAATTGAAGAGCAGAAATGGTTAGTCATTAGGCGGAAGCGTTAGTATTGATCTTCTTTGAGTTTTCCTCAGCCATAATGATGGTCAACAATAGCGTTTTTCTCTTTTCTTTACTGAAATTTCTTAATGGCAGAATTATGGGAAAGGGTTCCTTTAATTTTCAGATTAGAGAGCATTTAATGCTGAGGCAACCAAAGGGATCAAGTACAATGAATCTGGTCCATCAAAATTTCCATCAAATTATGATGCACCCTTTAGTGAATTATCTTAAATGAACTTGGCTCACATTAATTGTCATAGGCCACATTAAATATTCTAACAATAATATCCACGTTGAAAGCGCCCAAAAAAAAATTAAGCCTATAAAATCAGGGTATGTATATATAAATGAGAGATAGGCTAAATTAGACTCCAGCCTATAGGAGATCTGTGTGCTGAAGTTTTCTAGACGTCCGATCTGAAATCCAACGGTTCAGTTTGAGGCGCTGGAGAGGAGATGAGTTTCCGATTTCTCCGTTATATCTCTCCGTTACATGATTTTTCCGTTTGATTTTTCTATCAGATTGGGGAAAAAAAGCGAACTGATTCTGTCTCTCTTGCGGAAAAAGAAAAACCCATCTCTCCCGCTTCGCGACTTCTTTCCGATCAACAACCCACATTTCCTCGTTAGCTTGATCTCGCTTGGCCTCTCTCTTTCACTTCAATTTTCCCTCTTAGTCTTTCTGTCACGCAAAGTGTCGGAATTTGCAAATGACCTAGCTAGCTTGTCGGAAGTTGCAAATCGTCGGTGACAGGTAATTTCCGACCTCTTTTATCCCAATCATTTGTTTTTTGTCTTTCTTAATCTTTTTTTGGTTCAATTTTTTCTATTTCTTGTTTTCCCCTTTTCCTGTTGTTGATCCATGCTCGATGCTCCACTAAAACAAGAGTAAATGTTTTGATAATAATAATTAGTTTATCGATTACTAAATTTCCCACCTCGTTTGAAATTTATTGCTTAAAATTTATTTGCTAAATAAATATGATTGAATTGAGATCACATACTAGAGGCTGGTACGGTTTTATTGGGTTTCATTATATCATATAAGTATAGAGTGAAAATTAAACTCCAATTATTCTACTATTTTATTTATTAGCTGAAGTAATCAATGCATGAAAGGGATGGTAATTGCTAATAACCAGTTAACTTACATTAACAGAATGTTCTCATCTCTCTTTAGTTAATTTTAAAAATACTAAAACATTAAAATTACGTTAATCTTATCAGTTGATAAAAGTTCTGCCATTAATTTTGGGTTAACAATCCTCACCAGTTGAATAATCATGTACTCGTTTGGACACCTATACTCATGCTTTTTTTTGTTAATTTCATTTATTTCAGTTGGCAATGTCTTCCAGCCTATGAACATCTTTTTTTTTTTTAAGAAAATAACATGGCATGTTTTATTATATCTTTAAGCCATTACTCTATTTTGGACCGGTAAAACAACACCTTTTATTCATTAGTTTAGAAATTTCTCTTCTTTCAATTTTCTCGCAGGTCAGTGCTCAAGATGTGAGGTACTGGATGCTACATTTTGTACTGATTGCTGCTACTCCAGCATCTGCCATACCGATAACTTGTCAGCTGAAACCACGTTGAAGTATGAGGATCTTCTTGAAAAGTCAAGTGGTTTACTATTATGGGGATGTTATAGGAATGTGCTATTTTTTAGGTTTTGTTTTGTTAGAATAAAGATTTGACTGAACGTGATTGTATTTTTGTTTGTTTTGTTTTGTTTGTTCATATGTGTGACAACTTAATTCACTTCTCAATTGTGTTTATTAAATTGTGATATTGGTTATGTTATTCAATTTTAGTTGTATACAAATTGCAATTCTTTGT
Organism: Rhynchospora pubera; assembly: GCA_028095005.1. Classification (NCBI taxonomy): domain Eukaryota; kingdom Viridiplantae; phylum Streptophyta; class Magnoliopsida; order Poales; family Cyperaceae; genus Rhynchospora; species Rhynchospora pubera. The sequence goes on along the minus strand of CM051461.1, from coordinate 161,548,262 downwards.
TATTTATTCATTTTACATTTTCTTTGATGTTGATTCTGTTATTGCATTAAGTAAATTCTGATATTGCGTTTATTCACTTTCACAAACTGTGCATGCTTGTAAATCTGGTTTAGGCACATGAGTAAATCTGGTACAAGCTACTGGTTTATGAATGCATTTAGGTTTTGGCTGCATTTATGAGATTATGACCTAAACCTATTTGTGCATCTCAGTTTCAAGATCTAAACCCTTACAAAATATAAGGCTAACTATTAGAAGCCAAACAGATACAAAGAAGCAGTACATGGTACCAGATCATATGCATGGAAACAATGCATGAAGGTCGTGTTACATGGTTCATGGAAGCAGTACATGGTACCAGGTCTTATCCATAAATATATGCTTAGCTAACTATTTAGCAGCCTATTATTCCATTTCGTTGACGGCTAATTAAACAAGAGATACAAAGCATTCCATATGTATTACAAGCCAACAATATAAAGTATAAATGTATCCTAATACATAGATTAAAAGTAAAAGCAAAATAAAAAAAAGCACACGTCTAATACAGTCACATAACTTAGTAACACACACTAATTCATTACTACAAATTTAGAAGAAAACATCATAATCAATCCTACAATTATCAAGCTAATAGCAATTCTAATTAGACGCTGCACATTCCTCATCAGATGGAGAAGATCAATTGGAGTGCACCAGCCAATAAATTCGTGAGAAGATTGATCTGGACATCCTCATAATACTTACCAGTTGCTGCTACTTTCACAACTCATCCCTGTAATACAACATTAACAAGCTATGATTACAAATCCAATTAATAGAACATAACTTGAAAATTAAAAAGCATCAACAGTACTAGTTTTATTTTAGGACAACCCATTAATTAAAAAGCTTCAAAATTAACAGTTCCTTTTGTTCATTTTTATCTACTTATCTTTGTACTTCTGAAAAAGTACCATGTAACTTTGGCCAGCATTTAGCCGTATCATTTTACCAGTGTTTATACAAGTTCATTTATACAAAAAGATTCTGAAAAAATATAGGACAAGTTCTAATATTAAGACCTTCGTTCTATTGACAACATTGGCAAGTGCTTTTGAAGCTAACTTGACAAGCTGGTTTCATTTGGAGCTCAAGGCAACAAGCCCATCACTGTTCAACAATTAAAGTGACTCTGAATTGACAGCATTGGCAAGTTACGTTTTTTCCTTCATATGAAATTAAATCAATATCAATTAAAGTGACTTTATATAGATCCATATTTGGGTAAATATGGAATAAAAGGTGACTCCAATTTCAATTTCAATTAAACAGATCCATAGTTGGGTAAATTTCAATTTCAGGACATTAGATCGAGCTCAAAAATTTTGAATCAAAACCAATTAGTTTTGATTTATGTTTCACTAGCGTATAATTTCTTTTAGGTAACCAGATCAATTAACAAAAGGAGAGAGAATAATAAACAAGGGTTAATACCTTTCCTAGGATATCAGAGAGCGGCAGCATATCGGGATTTCCTATGATTTTCTCGAGTCTCACCTTTTCAGAAATAGGGTTGTAGATCGAACGGACGCATCTTGATTTTCTTAAATCATCGGCGCCGGGGGCGAGAAGGGAAAACGACTGAGAGAGACGAAGCGAGAGGGATGGGAAGCGTCACCAGCACTCGAGTTAAGCAGCTCCATTAATCTTGGTTTCTGTTAGGTTTTTCTTTCGGCGGAGAAGAGAGAGAAAGACAACCCCTTCTTACGCTGGGTTGAAGAGAAGAGAAACGGAGAAATTAAGAAATTAACGGAGAAGCGAAGACTAAAATCGCTGAATCAGCGACATAATCTGGACCCTCGGATTTTCAATCGAATGGCTAATAAACTTCAGCACACAGACCTCCTGTAGGCTGGAGTCTAATTTAGCCTATCTCTATATATATGTCTACGACTTCATTTATAGAGATAGGCTAAATTAGACTCCAGCCTATAGGAGATCTGTGTGCTGAAGTTTTCTAGACGTCCGATCTGAAATCCAACGGTTCAGTTTGAGGCGCTGGAGAGGAGATGAGTTTCCGATTTCTCCGTTATATCTCTCCGTTACATGATTTTTCCGTTTGATTTTTCTATCAGATTGGGGAAAAAAAGCGAACTGATTCTGTCTCTCTTGCGGAAAAAGAAAAACCCATCTCTCCCGCTTCGCGACTTCTTTCCGATCAACCACCCACATTTCCTCGTTAGCTTGATCTCGCTTGGCCTCTCTCTTTCACTTCAATTTTCCCTCTTAGTCTTTCTGTCACGCAAAGTGTCGGAATTTGCAAATGACCTAGCTAGCTTGTCGGAAGTTGCAAATCGTCGGTGACAGGTAATTTCCTACCTCTTTTATCCCAATCATTTGTTTTTTGTCTTTCTTAATCTTTTTTTGGTTCAATTTTTTCTATTTCTTGTTTTCCCCTTTTCCTGTTGTTGATCCATGCTCGATGCTCCACTAAAAACAAGAGTAAATGTTTTGATAATAATAATTAGTTTATCGATTACTAAATTTTCCACCTCGTTTGAAATTTATTGCTTAAAATTTATTTGCTAAATAAATATGATTGAATTGAGATCACATACTAGAGGCTGGTACGGTTTTATTGGGTTTCATTATATCATATAAGTATAGAGTGAAAATTAAACTCCAATTATTCTACTATTTTATTTATTAGCTGAAGTAATCAATGCATGAAAGGGATGGTAATTGCTAATAACCAGTTAACTTACATTAACAGCATGTTCTCATCTCTCTTTAGTTAATTTTAAAAATACTAAAACATTAAAATTACGTTAATCTTATCAGTTGATAAAAGTTCTGCCATTAATTTTGGGTTAACAATCCTCACCAGTTGAATAATCATGTACTCGTTTGGACACCTATACTCATGCTTTTTTTTGTTAATTTCATTTATTTCAGTTGGCAATGTCTTCCAGCCTATGAACATCTTTTTTTTTTTTTTAAGAAAATAACATGGCATGTTTTATTATATCTTTAAGCCATTACTCTATTTTGGACCGGTAAAACAACACCTTTTATTCATTAGTTTAGAAATTTCTCTTCTTTCAATTTTCTCGCAGGTCAGTGCTCAAGATGTGAGGTACTGGATGCTACATTTTGTACTGATTGCTGCTACTCCAGCATCTGCCATACCGATAACTTGTCAGCTGAAACCACGTTGAAGTATGAGGATCTTCTTGAAAAGTCAAGTGGTTTACTATTATGGGGATGTTATAGGAATGTGCTGTTTTTTAGGTTTTGTTTTGTTAGAATAAAGATTTGACTGAACGTGATTGTATTTTTGTTTGTTTTGTTTTGTTTGTTCATATGTGTGACAACTTAATTCACTTCTCAATTGTGTTTATTAAATTGTGATATTGGTTATGTTATTCAATTTTAGTTGTATACAAATTGCAATTCTTTGTTATTTATTCATTTTACATTTTCTTTGATGTTGATTCTGTTATTGCATTAAGTAAATTCTGATATTGCGTTTATTCACTTTCACAAACTGTGCATGCTTGTAAATCTGGTTTAGGCACATGAGTAAATCTGGTACAAGCTACTGGTTTATGAATGCATTTAGGTTTTGGCTGCATTTATGAGATTATGACCTAAACCTATTTGTGCATCTCAGTTTCAAGATCTAAACCCTTACAAAATATAAGGCTAACTATTAGAAGCCAAACAGATACAAAGAAGCAGTACATGGTACCAGATCATATGCATGGAAACAGTGCATGAAGGTCGTGTTACATGGTTCATGGAAGCAGTACATGGTACCAGGTCTTATCCATAAATATATGCTTAGCTAACTATTTAGCAGCCTATTATTCCATTTCGTTGACGGCTAATTAAACAAGAGATACAAAGCATTCCATAAGTATTACAAGCCAACAATATAAAGTATAAATGTATCCTAATACATAGATTAAAAGTAAAAGCAAAATAAAAAAAGCACACGTCTAATACAGTCACATAACTTAGTAACACACACTAATTCATTACTACAAATTTAGAAGAAAACATCATAATCAATCCTACAATTATCAAGCTAATAGCAATTCTAATTAGACGCTGCACATTCCTCATCAGATGGAGAAGATCAATTGGAGTGCACCAGCCAATAAATTCGTGAGAAGATTGATCTGGACATCCTCATAATACTTACCAGTTGCTGCTACTTTCACAACTCATCCCTGTAATACAACATTAACAAGCTATGATTACAAATCCAATTAATAGAACATAACTTGAAAATTAAAAAGCATCAACAGTACTAGTTTTATTTTAGGACAACCCATTAATTAAAAAGCTTCAAAATTAATAGTTCCTTTTGTTCATTTTTATCTACTTATCTTTGTACTTCTGAAAAAGTACCATGTAACTTTGGCCAGCATTTAGCCGTATCATTTTACCAGTGTTTATACAAGTTCATTTATACAAAAAGATTCTGAAAAAATATAGGACAAGTTCTAATATTAAGACCTTCGTTCTATTGACAACATTGGCAAGTGCTTTTGAAGCTAACTTGACAAGCTGGTTTCATTTGGAGCTCAAGGCAACAAGCCCATCACTGTTCAACAATTAAAGTGACTCTGAATTGACAGCATTGGCAAGTTACGTTTTTTCCTTCATATGAAATTAAATCAATATCAATTAAAGTGACTTTATATAGATCCATATTTGGGTAAATATGGAATAAAAGGTAACTCCAATTTCAATTTCAATTAAACAGATCCATAGTTGGGTAAATTTCAATTTCAGGACATTAGATCGAGCTCACAAATTTTGAATCAAAACCAATTAGTTTTGATTTATGTTTCACTAGCGTATAATTTCTTTTAGGTAACCAGATCAATTAACAAAAGGAGAGAGAATAATAAACAAGGGTTAATACCTTTCCTAGGATATCAGAGAGCGGCAGCATATCGGGATTTCCTATGATTTTCTCGAGTCTCACCTTTTCAGAAATAGGAATGTAGATCGAACGGACGCATCTTGATTTTCTTAAATCATCGGCGCCGGGGGCGAGAAGGGAAAACGACTGAGAGAGACGAAGCGAGAGGGATGGGCAGCGTCACCAGCACTCGAGTTAAGCAGCTCCATTAATCTTGGTTTCTGTTAGGTTTTTCTTTCGGCGGAGAAGAGAGAGAAAGACAACCCCTTCTTACGCTGGGTTGAAGAGAAGAGAAACGGAGAAATTAAGAAATTAACGGAGAAGCGAAGACTAAAATCGCTGAATCAGCGACATAATCTGGACCCTCGGATTTTCAATCGAATTGCTAATAAACTTCAGCACACAGACCTCCTGTAGGCTGGAGTCTAATTTAGCCTATCTCTATATATATGTCTACGACTTCATTTATAGAGATAGGCTAAATTAGACTCCAGCCTATAGGAGATCTGTGTGCTGAAGTTTTCTAGACGTCCGATCTGAAATCCAACGGTTCAGTTTGAGGCGCTGGAGAGGAGATGAGTTTCCGATTTCTCCGTTATATCTCTCTGTTACATGATTTTTCCGTTTGATTTTTCTATCAGATTGGGGAAAAAAAGCGAACTGATTCTGTCTCTCTTGCGGAAAAAGAAAAACCCATCTCTCCCGCTTCGCGACTTCTTTCCGATCAACCACCCACATTTCCTCGTTAGCTTGATCTCGCTTGGCCTCTCTCTTTCACTTCAATTTTCCCTCTTAGTCTTTCTGTCACGCAAAGTGTCGGAATTTGCAAATGACCTAGCTAGCTTGTCGGAAGTTGCAAATCGTCGGTGACAGGTAATTTCCGACCTCTTTTATCCCAATCATTTGTTTTTTGTCTTTCTTAATCTTTTTTTGGTTCAATTTTTTCTATTTCTTGTTTTCCCCTTTTCCTGTTGTTGATCCATGCTCGATGCTCCACTAAAAACAAGAGTAAATGTTTTGATAATAATAATTAGTTTATCGATTACTAAATTTTCCACCTCGTTTGAAATTTATTGCTTAAAATTTATTTGCTAAATAAATATGATTGAATTGAGATCACATACTAGAGGCTGGTACGGTTTTATTGGGTTTCATTATATCATATAAGTATAGAGTGAAAATTAAACTCCAATTATTCTACTATTTTATTTATTAGCTGAATTAATCAATGCATGAAAGGGATGGTAATTGCTAATAACCAGTTAACTTACATTAACAACATGTTCTCATCTCTCTTTAGTTAATTTTAAAAATACTAAAACATTAAAATTACGTTAATCTTATCAGTTGATAAAAGTTCTGCCATTAATTTTGGGTTAACAATCCTCACCAGTTGAATAATCATGTACTCGTTTGGACACCTATACTCATGCTTTTTTTTGTTAATTTCATTTATTTCAGTTGGCAATGTCTTCCAGCCTATGAACATCTTTTTTTTTTTAAGAAAATACCATGGCATGTTTTATTATATCTTTAAGCCATTACTCTATTTTGGACCGGTAAAACAACACCTTTTATTCATTAGTTTAGAAATTTCTCTTCTTTCAATTTTCTCGCAGGTCAGTGCTCAAGATGTGAGGTACTGCATGCTACATTTTGTACTGATTGTTGCTACTCCAGCATCTGCCATACCGATAACTTGTCAGCTGAAACCACGTTGAAGTATGAGGATCTTCTTGAAAAGTCAAGTGGTTTACTATTATGGGGATGTTATAGGAATGTGCTGTTTTTTAGGTTTTGTTTTGTTAGAATAAAGATTTGACTGAACGTGATTGTATTTTTGTTTGTTTTGTTTTGTTTGTTCATATGTGTGACAACTTAATTCACTTCTCAATTGTGTTTATTAAATTGTGATATTGGTTATGTTATTCAATTTTAGTTGTATACAAATTGCAATTCTTTGTTATTTATTCATTTTACATTTTCTTTGATGTTGATTCTGTTATTGCATTAAGTAAATTCTGATATTGCGTTTATTCACTTTCACAAACTGTGCATGCTTGTAAATCTGGTTTAGGCACATGAGTAAATCTGGTACAAGCTACTGGTTTATGAATGCATTTAGGTTTTGGCTGCATTTATGAGATTATGACCTAAACCTATTTGTGCATCTCAGTTTCAAGATCTAAACCCTTACAAAATATAAGGCTAACTATTAGAAGCCAAACAGATACAAAGAAGCAGTACATGGTACCAGATCATATGCATGGAAACAATGTATGAAGGTCGTGTTACATGGTTCATGGAAGCAGTACATGGTACCAGGTCTTATCCATAAATATATGCTTAGCTAACTATTTAGCAGCCTATTATTCCATTTCGTTGACGGCTAATTAAACAAGAGATACAAAGCATTCCATAAGTATTACAAGCCAACAATATAAAGTATAAATGTATCCTAATACATAGATTAAAAGTAAAAGCAAAATAAAAAAAAAGCACACGTCTAATACAGTCACATAACTTAGTAACACACACTAATTCATTACTACAAATTTAGAAGAAAACATCATAATCAATCCTACAATTATCAAGCTAATAGCAATTCTAATTAGACGCTGCACATTCCTCATCAGATGGAGAAGATCAATTGGAGTGCACCAGCCAATAAATTCGTGAGAAGATTGATCTGGACATCCTCATAATACTTACCAGTTGCTGCTACTTTCACAACTCATCCATGTAATACAACATTAACAAGCTATGATTACAAATCCAATTAATAGAACATAACTTGAAAATTAAAAAGCATCAACAGTACTAGTTTTATTTTAGGACAACCCATTAATTAAAAAGCTTCAAAATTAACAGTTCCTTTTGTTCATTTTTATCTACTTATCTTTGTACTTCTGAAAAAGTACCATGTAACTTTGGCCAGCATTTAGCCGTATCATTTTACCAGTGTTTATACAAGTTCATTTATACAAAAAGATTCTGAAAAAATATAGGACAAGTTCTAATATTAAGACCTTCGTTCTATTGACAACATTGGCAAGTGCTTTTGAAGCTAACTTGACAAGCTGGTTTCATTTGGAGCTCAAGGCAACAAGCCCATCACTGTTCAACAATTAAAGTGACTCTGAATTGACAACATTGGCAAGTTACGTTTTTTCCTTCATATGAAATTAAATCAATATCAATTAAAGTGACTTTATATAGATCCATATTTGGGTAAATATGGAATAAAAGGTGACTCCAATTTCAATTTCAATTAAACAGATCCATAGTTGGGTAAATTTCAATTTCAGGACATTAGATCGAGCTCAAAAATTTTGAATCAAAACCAATTAGTTTTGATTTATGTTTCACTAGCGTATAATTTCTTTTAGGTAACCAGATCAATTAACAAAAGGAGAGAGAATAATAAACAAGGGTTAATACCTTTCCTAGGATATCAGAGAGCGGCAGCATATCGGGATTTCCTATGATTTTCTCGAGTCTCACCTTTTCAGAAATAGGGTTGTAGATCGAACGGACGCATCTTGATTTTCTTAAATCATCGGCGCCGGGGGCGAGAAGGGAAAACGACTGAGAGAGACGAAGCGAGAGGGATGGGCAGCGTCACCAGCACTCGAGTTAAGCAGCTCCATTAATCTTGGTTTCTGTTAGGTTTTTCTTTCGGCGGAGAAGAGAGAGAAAGACAACCCCTTCTTACGCTGGGTTGAAGAGAAGAGAAACGGAGAAATTAAGAAATTAACGGAGAAGCGAAGACTAAAATCGCTGAATCAGCGACATAATCTGGACCCTCGGATTTTCAATCGAATGGCTAATAAACTTCAGCACACAGACCTCCTGTAGGCTGGAGTCTAATTTAGCCTATCTCTATATATATGTCTACGACTTCATTTATAGAGATAGGCTAAATTAGACTCCAGCCTATAGGAGATCTGTGTGCTGAAGTTTTCTAGACGTCCGATCTGAAATCCAACGGTTCAGTTTGAGGCGCTGGAGAGGAGATGAGTTTCCGATTTCTCCGTTATATCTCTCCGTTACATGATTTTTCCGTTTGATTTTTCTATCAGATTGGGGAAAAAAAGCGAACTGATTCTGTCTCTCTTGCGGAAAAAGAAAAACCCATCTCTCCCGCTTCGCGACTTCTTTCCGATCAACCACCCACATTTCCTCGTTAGCTTGATCTCGCTTGGCCTCTCTCTTTCACTTCAATTTTCCCTCTTAGTCTTTCTGTCACGCAAAGTGTCGGAATTTGCAAATGACCTAGCTAGCTTGTCGGAAGTTGCAAATCGTCGGTGACAGGTAATTTCCTACCTCTTTTATCCCAATCATTTGTTTTTTGTCTTTCTTAATCTTTTTTTGGTTCAATTTTTTCTATTTCTTGTTTTCCCCTTTTCCTGTTGTTGATCCATGCTCGATGCTCCACTAAAAACAAGAGTAAATGTTTTGATAATAATAATTAGTTTATCGATTACTAAATTTTCCACCTCGTTTGAAATTTATTGCTTAAAATTTATTTGCTAAATAAATATGATTGAATTGAGATCACATACTAGAGGCTGGTACGGTTTTATTGGGTTTCATTATATCATATAAGTATAGAGTGAAAATTAAACTCCAATTATTCTACTATTTTATTTATTAGCTGAAGTAATCAATGCATGAAAGGGATGGTAATTGCTAATAACCAGTTAACTTACATTAACAGCATGTTCTCATCTCTCTTTAGTTAATTTTAAAAATACTAAAACATTAAAATTACGTTAATCTTATCAGTTGATAAAAGTTCTGCCATTAATTTTGGGTTAACAATCCTCACCAGTTGAATAATCATGTACTCGTTTGGACACCTATACTCATGCTTTTTTTTGTTAATTTCATTTATTTCAGTTGGCAATGTCTTCCAGCCTATGAACATCTTTTTTTTTTTTAAGAAAATAACATGGCATGTTTTATTATATCTTTAAGCCATTACTCTATTTTGGACCGGTAAAACAACACCTTTTATTCATTAGTTTAGAAATTTCTCTTCTTTCAATTTTCTCGCAGGTCAGTGCTCAAGATGTGAGGTACTGGATGCTACATTTTGTACTGATTGCTGCTACTCCAGCATCTGCCATACCGATAACTTGTCAGCTGAAACCACGTTGAAGTATGAGGATCTTCTTGAAAAGTCAAGTGGTTTACTATTATGGGGATGTTATAGGAATGTGCTGTTTTTTAGGTTTTGTTTTGTTAGAATAAAGATTTGACTGAACGTGATTGTATTTTTGTTTGTTTTGTTTTGTTTGTTCATATGTGTGACAACTTAATTCACTTCTCAATTGTGTTTATTAAATTGTGATATTGGTTATGTTATTCAATTTTAGTTGTATACAAATTGCAATTCTTTGTTATTTATTCATTTTACATTTTCTTTGATGTTGATTCTGTTATTGCATTAAGTAAATTCTGATATTGCGTTTATTCACTTTCACAAACTGTGCATGCTTGTAAATCTGGTTTAGGCACATGAGTAAATCTGGTACAAGCTACTGGTTTATGAATGCATTTAGGTTTTGGCTGCATTTATGAGATTATGACCTAAACCTATTTGTACATCTCAGTTTCAAGATCTAAACCCTTACAAAATATAAGGCTAACTATTAGAAGCCAAACATATACAAAGAAGCAGTACATGGTACCAGATCATATGCATGGAAACAGTGCATGAAGGTCGTGTTACATGGTTCATGGAAGCAGTACATGGTACCAGGTCTTATCCATAAATATATGCTTAGCTAACTATTTAGCAGCCTATTATTCCATTTCGTTGACGGCTAATTAAACAAGAGATACAAAGCATTCCATAAGTATTACAAGCCAACAATATAAAGTATAAATGTATCCTAATACATAGATTAAAAGTAAAAGCAAAATAAAAAAAAGCACACGTCTAATACAGTCACATAACTTAGTAACACACACTAATTCATTACTACAAATTTAGAAGAAAACATCATAATCAATCCTACAATTATCAAGCTAATAGCAATTCTAATTAGACGCTGCACATTCCTCATCAGATGGAGAAGATCAATTGGAGTGCACCAGCCAATAAATTCGTGAGAAGATTGATCTGGACATCCTCATAATACTTACCAGTTGCTGCTACTTTCACAACTCATCCCTGTAATACAACATTAACAAGCTATGATTACAAATCCAATTAATAGAACATAACTTGAAAATTAAAAAGCATCAACAGTACTAGTTTTATTTTAGGACAACCCATTAATTAAAAAGCTTCAAAATTAACAGTTCCTTTTGTTCATTTTTATCTACTTATCTTTGTACTTCTGAAAAAGTACCATGTAACTTTGGCCAGCATTTAGCCGTATCATTTTACCAGTGTTTATACAAGTTCATTTATACAAAAAGATTCTGAAAAAATATAGGACAAGTTCTAATATTAAGACCTTCGTTCTATTGACAACATTGGCAAGTGCTTTTGAAGCTAACTTGACAAGCTGGTTTCATTTGGAGCTCAAGGCAACAAGCCCATCACTGTTCAACAATTAAAGTGACTCTGAATTGACAGCATTGGCAAGTTACGTTTTTTCCTTCATATGAAATTAAATCAATATCAATTAAAGTGACTTTATATAGATCCATATTTGGGTAAATATGGAATAAAAGGTGACTCCAATTTCAATTTCAATTAAACAGATCCATAGTTGGGTAAATTTCAATTTCAGGACATTAGATCGAGCTCAAAAATTTTGAATCAAAACCAATTAGTTTTGATTTATGTTTCACTAGCGTATAATTTCTTTTAGGTAACCAGATCAATTAACAAAAGGAGAGAGAATAATAAACAAGGGTCAATACCTTTCCTAGGATATCAGAGAGCGGCAGCATATCGGGATTTCCTATGATTTTCTCGAGTCTCACCTTTTCAGAAATAGGGTTGTAGATCGAACGGACGCATCTTGATTTTCTTAAATCATCGGCGCCGGGGGCGAGAAGGGAAAACGACTGAGAGAGACGAAGCGAGAGGGATGGGCAGCGTCACCAGCACTCGAGTTAAGCAGCTCCATTAATCTTGGTTTCTGTTAGGTTTTTCTTTCGGCGGAGAAGAGAGAGAAAGACAACCCCTTCTTACGCTGGGTTGAAGAGAAGAGAAACGGAGAAATTAAGAAATTAACGGAGAAGCGAAGACTAAAATCGCTGAATCAGCGACATAATCTGGACCCTCGGATTTTCAATCGAATGGCTAATAAACTTCAGCACACAGACCTCCTGTAGGCTGGAGTCTAATTTAGCCTATCTCTATATATATGTCTACGACTTCATTTATAGAGATAGGCTAAATTAGACTCCAGCCTATAGGAGATCTGTGTGCTGAAGTTTTCTAGACGTCCGATCTGAAATCCAACGGTTCAGTTTGAGGCGCTGGAGAGGAGATGAGTTTCCGATTTCTCCGTTATATCTCTCCGTTACATGATTTTTCCGTTTGATTTTTCTATCAGATTGGGGAAAAAAAGCGAACTGATTCTGTCTCTCTTGCGGAAAAAGAAAAACCCATCTCTCCCGCTTCGCGACTTCTTTCCGATCAACCACCCACATTTCCTCGTTAGCTTGATCTCGCTTGGCCTCTCTCTTTCACTTCAATTTTCCCTCTTAGTCTTTCTGTCACGCAAAGTGTCGGAATTTGCAAATGACCTAGCTAGCTTGTCGGAAGTTGCAAATCGTCGGTGACAGGTAATTTCCTACCTCTTTTATCCCAATCATTTGTTTTTTGTCTTTCTTAATCTTTTTTTGGTTCAATTTTTTCTATTTCTTGTTTTCCCCTTTTCCTGTTGTTGATCCATGCTCGATGCTCCACTAAAAACAAGAGTAAATGTTTTGATAATAATAATTAGTTTATCGATTACTAAATTTTCCACCTCGTTTGAAATTTATTGCTTAAAATTTATTTGCTAAATAAATATGATTGAATTGAGATCACATACTAGAGGCTGGTACGGTTTTATTGGGTTTCATTATATCATATAAGTATAGAGTGAAAATTAAACTCCAATTATTCTACTATTTTATTTATTAGCTGAAGTAATCAATGCATGAAAGGGATGGTAATTGCTAATAACCAGTTAACTTACATTAACAGCATGTTCTCATCTCTCTTTAGTTAATTTTAAAAATACTAAAACATTAAAATTACGTTAATCTTATCAGTTGATAAAAGTTCTGCCATTAATTTTGGGTTAACAATCCTCACCAGTTGAATAATCATGTACTCGTTTGGACACCTATACTCATGCTTTTTTTTGTTAATTTCATTTATTTCAGTTGGCAATGTCTTCCAGCCTATGAACATCTTTTTTTTTTTTTAAGAAAATAACAATGCATGAGAGCCTTTGTCGTTTCATGTCTTGACTGGTATCATCTGCTAATAATAGGGCACGATATGTAAGAATAAGTAAAAAAGCTAATTGAATCTTATAATAAAGCAATGAAGAAATAGCTAAATAGGACACCATTAGGATACCATATTACAAATGGATGGCACGACAAAATTAGATTAATCAGCCAATACTCCAGATATATTTAACGAATGAAATGAACAGAAATTCGCACACTCTGACACAACATCCGAAAAATGTAAGTCAGTTTTGACATTTATTAAGTTCATCCAATATATGTTAAAATATGATACTGAGAACTTGACCATTTAAGAAAGATAGAGATGATCGAGTCGAAGTAGAGACTGTTCATGAGGGAAGTTTTTCTAGCACAGATCAAATGAAAGTTTAGCAATCAACCGAGAGCAAGAAAATTAAGGCTCGCACATACCTGTAGACGAAAAAAAATGAAAGAGAGGCAACGCTGTAAACAGACTGGTCAACTTCATAACATACTGAATTTCAGTCTTCTCTGATCACGTCAAGAATTTGAGGCAACCAAAAACATTTCATAGAAACTGCATGTATAGGAAATGTATGATGTCAAGAAACAATACAAATTCAGTTCAATAGGGTATACCAGAAAATTTAAAAATGTAATAGTAAAACATGAACATCAATAGAAGCCCTGGCTGATCGACCAGATAGACTTCCGATAAACATTTTAAAATTACCAAGTGATTGGTAACAACCTTAACTGTGTTTTGTTCCTCGAATTTGTAACCACCGTGTCCTAATTAGGAGAGCTCGAAACCTGGGAAAATAAAGAAACACAATAAAAGAAATTTAATCACCATCAAATGCTGCGATGGGGAGAAAACATAATTTTCTTTACAACATTAGGACCCCCAAATTTAGTCCTATCATAAGGTTTCTCAAATTTAGTCTTATGTCTAGGCCCCTGCCCCCCCCCCCCCCTAAATCTTATTGTTATGATAGTGATAGCCTCAGCATTAAAATATATATAAGCAACAACAAAGTACGAAAACTACAAATAACAGAAGTTAATTGAATAACAAAAGTTAAAGCAAGGAATTATAATTTAGTTTTTAGTGTTTAGTTGGTACTTTAGTAAAGTAGTCGGAACTAACATGCATGAATCTAGATTATGGTTAAGAAGTTCAGATAAAATTGGTAGACATACACATATGTGTGCCCATCTCTCAGCATCTTTCTCGCCATTCTTAGGCCTTACCATCAAAATCAACCAAAATCCATGTACATCTGATCCGATCAGTCAACTTGGTGAATAGTCAGACGGTTGTACGTTCTCTCTTTGTTTTCTCAAATTAAATTCACAGGCTGACACAAAGATCAGCAGAAATGTCATCTATTTAATCGATAAATTCTATAACAATAACACTAATAATTTTTTCAATAAGAGAAAATGCTTAACAATTTTGAACAACATAGCTACACAACGGAAGCTGTGGATCCGTCAAATTACAAAAGGGAAAGTAAAGTAAAACTGACCTAGATATAAGGTAGATGAAGAGAACACCGACAACATTACATCAATCCCTCGATATGCTCTGAAGAAGGCTGTAATTTATAGAAAAACAGAAAAATTCAGTGCAAAATCAAAGGAAATTAGAAGAAGTGAAGAACAGAAGGAAAAAGCCAAAAAAAAAATAACAAATTAACAAAGGAAAAAAAACGAAGAAGATCAAAATCGCTGGAAAGCAAGTAAAAGGTAGATAACCGCAAAAAAAATAACAATCAAATTAAAGGGATAAAAAGCAAGAGGAGATGAACCTCAAATGAGAAGCTTAGGAGATAGCCGTGGCTCTAACGGAGGTCGGAAACAGCCAAGATTCATAGGCCACCAATAGCACCAGGAACTTTTTTTTCTCTTTTGTGTTGGTGGCTAAGAGAGAGAGATGAAGTGAGTTGACAGAATGAGAGCAAGAGAAGAAAAAAAGGACGAAAAGCTGCTAAAAACAGTGAAAATCAGCATTGAGTAAACACCGGAGCGGTGTGCAGCACCGAGACCAGCTTGGAAGACAACTCCGTACAGCAGGCACATGGCTCCGTATAGCAGAACCTCAAATGAGAACCTTTGAAGGAGGAAATCGTAGAGGTGTGCAGCACCGAGACCAGTTTGGAAGACAACTCCGTACAGCAGGCACATGGCTCCTCCCAGATACCGGTCTGTCGACTGCACCGTGTAGAGAGAGAGAGAGAGGAGAGAGAGAGAGAGTCAAGAAGCGAACTCTGTAGAAGATGCTCATCAGATGGAGAAGACACCATTAATCGAACGGCCAGGATGTTACGTGGAGATTGAACGGTTCAGATCCAATTACTGTTACCAACAGTGCTTATCTACAGTGTCGCATCCGGATCTAAATAGTCCGGATTAATATATGTTCCGATATATAATAAGAAACAATATTGAGTATAACAAGATCTTTGCTCTTACAGCCGTTTGTGCGTGACTGATATATGCTGTTACCTGTGCCGTTGTTGGTAATTATCACTCTATAATGAATTAATGATCTAAAAGCCCATCGGATTAAATATCTACTAAGTATATCTACTTTAGTTTCAAGAAACTCATGAAATGAAAGGACAACACTAATTGCCACATAGGAATTTTTGCAAAGAAACACTAATAAAAAAGAAAGTACTTTGCATTGAATAAACTCCTGCTCTCATAGTCTCATCTGCCTGTCCAGAACTTTTACTCCAACACGGCAACACCTACCACTTTCGACGATATGTGTGTTATTTATTTTCCTTCAGTCTGAATTTACTCAAGTAGGTGATTAGAGTATTGGACAAAAAAAATAAATGCGCATAGAGCGCAACTAAACTCCATTGAACCCATCAAAGAAAAGCGACGAGTCAATGACCAACTTAAAGATGTTAGGTGAATTGGATACAGAGATGTCAGTATGTCACAGGGTGATCGGCTTCACCTATATATAGATGTAAATTAGATATCTCATATGAAAAGATTAAGGCATAACAATGAAATAAATGTTGGATAATCAGAAATTCAGGATTGAATATTTGTTTCCGAGACCCTCAAAAATATTTTTTTTTGACCCTCAAAAAAAGAATATTTGCTTCCGAAGAAGGACAATTTTAGGTTTTAGGTGTGTTTGGATGAGACGTGGGAATAAGAGAATAAATTTATTATAAATAATTTAAATTTTTCACAAAGTTATACACTTTCAATACTTTTTCTCTTATTTCTCTTATAGTCTTATTCCCACACCATCCAAACCGAGCCTTAACGAAGAACTTTAGGTTAAAAGTAATTGTACAGCGTGGGTCATAGGGTGATAATGTGCTAGTCCCGTACACTTTGGATGCTTTGTAAAATTTTTAGGGATCTCGTCTCGATCGATTATTCGATTATATTTTAACAAAAACTGAAGTCCTCGAGCCTTTTAAGAAAAACATGCTCTTCCAGTTCGAGATATCTCAATGTCACAATTGTTAAGAATTCGAGCGTCTACGCAGCGGAAGTTAGATTTTAGGTTCGAGAAGGCACGATCTAGGTGCAACTTGCACAAAAACCGTGTCTTTTAGGGCTAGTCAGCACGAGAAACTCAGTACAAATAAATCACATAAATAGATACAAGAGATACGAGAATTTAACGAGGTTCAACACCAACTTCCTCCACACACACGCACACTCTTTTTTTTATTATTTTCTGTTAATGTCTGAGATACATATTACATGGAGAAGATAAATATTAAATAGAAAACTATCCTATAGAGACACAAATCTTTTTCCAATTATTCTCCATTATTTTTTTTTCTTTTTTTTCCAACTACTTCTTTTAATAGTTTTGAATCATTTGACCTGTCACATGTTAGACTTTGTCATTGACATCTTTAACCGTTTCGTTCAAAATGAAACAATCGAAATCATGAAAATACACACATGGACGAAATCATTTCAAGCTTGCGTTATCAATTTTGTTTTTGAAACGCAACCAAAATCTTTAACCGAAACAAAAAAAATGGTCGAAACAGTCACCGTTTTTAGGTTTACCTATATCTGATACCATCAAACAGGGAAGATCCTCTGCAACGCTGGGATCATGTGTGATCGGCAGCCATCACTGCGTCGTTGGTTCATATTTTATCATGCATGTGAAACTACGGTTTATGGTTCGTGATGCTGTTGATGCATAAATAGATGAAAGCTTTTTCTTTCAATACTGACAAAAAAGAACACGGGTACTTAATTAACAAGATAACGATATACTAGATAGACAACTTCTATACAAATGTAAGATTCGCTTACAATTCTTTCGGGGTATGCCATTAATTAGTAATATAACTTGCGAGTTTGTGAAATCATACATAAATAAAATGTTCTTGCTCTATGCATAAAATAGATATACATCAAATTTATGACAAGAACTTGTTCAGGATAAGATTAATGCACCATTGGGTGCATTTGGATAGGTGTGGGAAGAAGGAAAGAAGGAAAAAAGTGGGAAGAAGTATTGGGCAGTGTGTAACTTTGTGAATAATTTAGATTGTTTATAATTTTTTTTCTTCTTTTTTCTTCTTCTTCTTTTTCTTTCTTCCAACGATCCAAACGCACCCATTAATTATCTGTGTTCACGTTTGCCCTCTAATATGACGAGAATCTGTTCAGGATAAGGTTTATGACAAAAATTCTGTCAGTTGACACTTTTTGCTCTCTAATAATGTATCAAATGAAATCTAAATTTGCTAATTTTTAGTGAACAAACGTTTTGAAAATTTAGTGATCATTTCTCTCTATGGCTATGGAATATGCAAACAGACGTCTCACCAAGAAGGGGAAAACAAAATCAACTAAAAATTCAAATGTTGTATCTAAACTGTTGATTTTGTTCAATTTTACAGACGATGTGTTTTAATATAAGTTTTATAAACTTTAGAGTAGATTTTATACTAAATCAAATAGTCAACAAATGAATGAACATGATTAACTATCACTGGTTAATTCTAGTACATTCATAATTTGGTTACTTAATCAAGTATCAAATCGACTTTAAATTTTATAAAACTTGTATAAAAACGTATCGCCTGTAAAATTGAACAAGATCAATGATTTGGATTCAACATTTGAATTTTAAAATTTTTAAATCTAAATAGAAAAGAGATTTGTTGTTTAGTACGTCCTCCCAGTCCCCAACTATCGACGAAGGAGTAAAAAAAAATACTAATGTAGTACTGAAATAGCCAGATAAGTCCTGGAACTAGATAGTCGCTAACTAGTATATCTAAAAAAAAAAAAAATAGCCAGATAAGCCAATTCACAATTCTTTTGGTCTCTTTGATTACTATTCAAAAAAATAAAGTATTTCATTTTTTTATCTACCATATATAATATGTGTATTTTACAAGAGTGATTTATGGGTTTCGAATTTGCTCAATTTAAAATTAACCTATTTTCTATTATCTTTTCCGTCTTATTTCTCGGAACTCCTATATAAGTCACTTTTTGTTTCAAAGTAAAAATGTCACTTTTATAGTTTACTGGAAAACATAACACATTTTTTTTCTTAACCACAATTGGAGTCGCACTTTCTTTTTCGCACCGAAATGCCTCGTCAATATATAGTCATATACTTCATCACCCTCAAACGGTCCAGTTTGTGCATGGCGTGTTATCATGATCTGAGGAGCTATCTTATCCAATTCGCATGACTGCATTATGCACCTTGAGCTTAGAGTATACATTTTCTTTTTTTATTATCTATTTCAGAGAAAAACAGAGAAAGACGGGAATTTTTATTTGTTAGCATGTAGTCGTCTATGAACTGGAACTATGTTTCAGTTTGTACTGTTCTCCATGTTTACTCAGGATGCACAATTAGAGAATAATCTAATTACAAAATAAAAGTTAGAGAATAATCTCAAACCAATCATGCAACTTTTAAATGGTCAAAAAAAAAAAAAGGGAATTGGGACGCAATCTGGGCCAGGGGAGATCGGATATATAATTCATTTCTTTTGCTTATGAGATGAGTGACGTGGCTGAGCGAGAGACGCAAGCCTACTTATACAGTTAGGGGTGTCAAACGTTGCAAACGGACACGGAAATACCTTGTTACGTTTATGTTCCGTCACTAATCACGTAACTCTATTTTTTTCCGCTAAACGTTACGTGATATTAGCGTAACCAATTATACTTTCGTTTAATGTTCCGTTTGTACTAAACGTTAGAACGTTAGTAACGTTCAATTTTTGGCCAAATGGACAGTAACTAATTCATATCAAAGCCAAATGAGACATATAGTATAAGCCATCAATTTGAGGCATTGCACACATTCAATACTCAATCAATCAACACCGTAAAGTAACCACAGGAGACGTCAAAATTGGCAAACTTTGAAAAACTTATAATTAGAAAACACGAATTGCCTCTGAATGATTTTTGTATTGAAAAAAAAAAAATCTGAATTCTCTTTACAACTTCGGCTCTGCCTTTGTACAATTCTCAACCGAAAACATAGAAATAAATTCCAACACAAAAAATAAACTATTCCTATACTATACATATGTTTTCTAAATATAACACATTTATATATATCCAAAACAGATCTTCAAACAAATCAGTAATTCCTTGCCTAATCAGGCTCATGCGCTGAATTTCTTGAACCATCGTCCTGATATGGACCAATCTTTTGACAAAAATGATGCATGCCTCAATTTTTTCATTCACAGCACAAACGAAAAAGAAAAATGTGGAAAAACAGTATACTGAATCGGAATAGAAAAGGAGAAAGGAATTCCAAAATCATTTAAAAAATAAAAGCAAAAAATAAGTCAAAAATAGAAGCCAAAAATCAAACACAAGAGAAATCGGTCTCAAGAGTACAATCTAACAAGAAATTGAAGAATTTCATGGGATTTGTACAATCTAGGGTTTAGTCGGGTGTATACCTGTGCATCTTCCTACAATTTATTACGACTTTCCTTCGATTCTTCTAAATATCAACTGCAACTGAGAAATAAAGAGGCAAGCAAAAGGACTCGTCCATACGGAGCTGAAGGGGAATGAAGAAGAGGAAGCGGATCTCGTCGGATTCGGACCAGATCCACTGGAACTTGAACGGAGGCTGAGGTGAACGGATGTCTCCAGTGGCAGGAGGAGGCGATGGAGAAAGATAGGCCACGGAGAGAGAGAGAAAATAAACCCTGATGAAAGGGCTGGGTGAGGAGCGGCGATATTTTGGTAGAGATCGATACAATCGATGGAGCTGAGAGAGGCAACAAAGTTAATGGGCTGTATGGGCCACGGATTAACGTGGGCTGGACGGAACGGAAGGCATCGATTTCGTTTATGTTCCGTGTTTAACAACGTAATCAATTTCGGTTCCGTTTCTGTTTCACTTAGTCTAACGCAAGGGAATTCCATTCCGTTTTCGTTCCGTTTCGGACGGAACGGAACGTAAACGTTCCAAACGGATTTCGTTTGACAGCTCTATATACAGTTATCTATACTACTTATAAATATACCAATCCAAGAGTGTAAACCTTCAAATCAAGAGTGTATCCAACTCTTCAATTTGTGATCTGAACCGTTGATAATTTAATTTGTGTACCAGATGTCTCTAAACGAGGGGTTAAATTGTATGTTGAACTTTCGTCTGCCTGACAAAGAATTAAGGATATTATTTAGCGCTGTTGGCTCTTATTGTCCAGTTCGATTCTTCCTTCAAACATATTTTATTTCATATAATTATCAGACCATTTCAACGAGTCCTCTATTTTATTTTGTTTGCTCCGTACAAACCTTAAAGCCCGCACCCGACGAACCTCGCCACCGACACACCGTTCTCTCGCCTATCTCCTCTCTAATAGTGGGACCGTGGGACCCACCAATTGCGCCTCTCATCATAACCAACCCCTGATGCACCGAGATGAAGGTATGCCACGTGGGTTGGTCACTGCTGGTCCGATAAGGTACGGGAGCCGTCGGATGAAACAAGCGCTAATGATCTTCGCGGCAACAAAGCAGAACGCGCCCTCCCTTCGCAGCAACACCGTTTTCGATTATGAATTTGAAATTCGAAAAATGTATGCATCCTTTTTAAATTTGATTTTGAAATTCAAATTTTGAAAACCCACCTCTGCATCTCAATTCCTATTTAAACTTTCCTATAGATCGATTTGTTATCTACTTATCTGTTGAGTTCAAGCCATACATACGGAGGAGATGAAGGTGAAGGGGAATACATGACTGAGGTTATTTGTCGCTGGACGCTGGTCGTGCCTTTCTCCTCGATCCTCTTCTCTCTCTAAGGTGAGACTGTATAATAAGGTGGGTCTATCACTTTTCAATACTTAAATTTTGACTATCTTGACAATTATATGCAAGCCGATTGATCTAGAGTTGATGAGAAGTTGGAGCAGGGGCGATTTGTTATGTGCCAGTATTTGTGCACTAGCCAGCAAATAAGGGTTTCTAAATTAGTTCTTCATACAGGCATTTGAAATATTCAATTTTTTGGAAGAAAAAGTTGGCCATTCGCATGAACAAAAATAAAAATGATCTTTTCGATTGTTAAGATTTTTGCATTCCAATCTCTGATCAACTCTTAGTTTAATCGTCTAGATCTAATTATCAGGATTGTCAAATTTAGGCATCGTCAACAATCTTCTTCTAAGAATAATATCTTGTATATTGCATCTTGCTTTGGCATATAGATGATATCAAGGGGAACATCTTTTATATCTACTACCATCATGTTCTATTTTCATGATGCTTGCAACTTATATGCATGAATAGGACGCGCTTCAAACTTGGATTAGTCATGTACTCATGTGGATGGGATCGCGCCACGTGGCTGGAAACTGCAACAGGAGAAACTCTGCCTACTTTTTCAGTGCCAACGCTGACGCCGCCGCACCTTTTCTCAGAGCTTGTGGTCTCTGCAAGCGCAGCCTCGGCCCGAAGGCTATACTTTCGTGTTTTGGCTGTTTATTCATAGATATAATTGAATTATAGTTGATCCATAGATAAATTTTAGATGTTTTGCAAAATTATTGTCATAAATCTTGTTTTGATGATTTTTTTAGTTTGTTAAAATTTTGTCCACACAGTGGGTGGGCGTGTTTGCTAGTACTAAAAAAAGTATAGTAAATTGTTTATTCACTTTCTAAACCAAAAAAGACGTGGCCAAATAAGCGACCATGGTACCCTACCGGCATCCATACCGGCTAGTGGCTGAAATTCGGTATTTTTCCGAAATTTTCCGGTATTTCCTCTCTTAATATCTGATACCATTATTTCGGCCACCGTTCCGGTTTCCGGTATTACCGCAATGTCCTCTTTAAATATCTGATATAGTTGTCGCTTAACAAATGACAATTCAAAAAAATAAAGCCCAAATTTGTCGATTGAACTTGACTTGTTCTCTGGCCCGGTACGTGCACGGTGCACCACCCAGTCAAACATGACAAAGAGAGAGAGAATTTTGGGGGAAAAAAAATAAAAATATAATAGGTCAACCAACAACCTAGCTAGTCGTCATTTCACTAGATAGCCTCTGTCCAGTGTATACAAAAAAAACAACCTAGGCGTCATCGCTTACCAGTTACCACCTGTCCACCTCGGCAGTAAGGTGGGTCCCATTTCAGTCCCACATAAATATATTTTGTCCGTGCGATTCCCTCTATCTGACTATTTGTCTATCATCTCAAAAGTCAACCTTTTCTTCTTTGTGCTTCAGGCTTTCAGTTCCAGCCATGGTCAAGGCAATCAGAGTCAACGAGTTTGGAGGTCCCGAGGCAAGTTTGGAGGTCCCGAGGCAAGTTTTAATCAATTTTTTGGTACAAACCTTATTTGTCTATTGACTCATTTTTTAAGATTCAAAATTCAAACTCCAAACCGTTCAAGTTGATCATCATATTGAAATACCTTTGGAGACTAAATTTTATATTTTTCGAATATTTTTTCTATTTATTATAATATTTTTCAAAAAACGTTATATTGCAGGCCGTCCAATTTGAAAAATATCATAATAAATAGAAAAAAATAAAAAAACATATAAAATTTGGTTTTCAAGAGTATTTTAATATGATGATCAACTTAAACGGTTTGGATCGACCGTTTGAATTTTGAATCTCAAAAAATAAGTCGATAAAAAATTAATGGCATGTGCAATCGATGACGCGTGCCGTCATAATATGTGTGTTAGTGTGTAGTGTCCTTTTAGAATGGAACAACAATATGTTTTAAATAAGTGTATCAACTGTATATAGTAAAATTGATGGCGTGTGCAATCGAGGGCGCCACGTGCCATCAGAATATGTGTGTAGTGTCCTTTTTGAATGGAACAACAATATGTTTTAGATTGTATCAACTGTATATAGTTTATAAGTGTTTAACAACTGAGCCTTTCACAGCAATGTATTCATTATAAGAAACTATTAGTTTATTAGCGCTGGAATATGCTGGTTAATCAATTTTCAATAAGTGATAATTAAAGGTTCAGTTTCTTTCCATTACATGTAGAAACAAAGATCATCTCAAAAAAAAGAACCATGCAGAAAGAAAGAGCATTTTGAAGCATTGACACGTGGTAATCTGTTATATTTTTTAAAGGCAATCATTTAATTAAAAACATATACATCATGCATATATAATTGATGCCTTATTAAACATGAACTTCTCGTTTGTACGTACGGTACGCCTTCATATTTACTTCTGGAGGTTGAACTTCCATTCTGACATTTTTAAGTCGCTCGTTGATTCAGGGATGGAGGCAGCTGGGGTGGTGACAGCAGTGGGCCCAGGAGTGACAGTGATAAAAGTCGGTGATTCTGTTGCATATGCTGGAGCTCCGTTGGGATCATACTCAGAAGAGCAAATCCTTCCGGCAAATGTAGCGGTCCCAGTCCCGCCTTCCATTGACTATAATGTGGCAGCCTCTGTATTGCTTAAAGGCACCACTGCTCAAATGCTCTTGCGCAGGGTTTTTAAGGTCCTCTTTAACTTGGTTTTCGTATGGTATATTGATACTTGAAGCCAGCTATAGATGTTCTGTCGTACTAATTTAGTTGATATTTTGCTAACTTAGCTAATATTTCGATAAATCCTAATTAATGAGCATGCATAGTGTCTTACGTACTATTTAGCTTCATATTCTACACAGGTGGAGGCAGGGCACACAATCCTTGTCCATGCAGCTGCTGGTGGGGTCGGCTCACTTCTGTGCCAGTGGGGAAAGGCACTCGGTGCCACCGTGATCGGGACGGTTTCAACTGAACAGAAAGCAGCTCAGGCAACTGAAGATGGATGCGATCATGTCATAATTTCCACCAAGGAGGACTTTGTAGCAAGAGTTAATGAAATTACAGGGGGCAAAGGTGTTGATGTTGTCTATGATTCCATTGGCAAAGACACGTTTCAGGTAAAAGCCAAGTAAAGAAAATTAGAAGTAAAATGAAGCTAAATTCCAACTTTAATGCTGCATGATCCTGTTTTGTATACAAATGGAATTCACAAATTGGACATAAGTCAAAACCAATATTTTTTTCAATTCCACAAACATGGCAACAATTGCCTTTACATCTCCATGTTTGACTTTCTGCTGAACATAATTTATGGACATCAATCACATCATAAATCAATATCATTTAGTTGAATGTAAAATAAGTACAGTATACGTAGATAAATTGTCAAAAGATTTAATATCAGTCGAATTCCATAGAATGAGAATCTGATCAATCCTTTTCCTGCCCTAAATAATAGTAATCATATAGTAATCAATTTACAAATTAAATAAATAGAAAGATTTTTGTGATTCATTACTGTGCTGTGATATTAGTGAATTTGGATGAAATATAACTAAATTTTAAACATAAAACAGGGATCCTTATCAACCCTGAAGACAAGGGGATATATGGTTAGCTTTGGATCACCCTCAGGAACACCTGATCCGCTTCCTTTATCGGATCTTTTTTCGAAATCCCTTTTCCTGACCTTACCTTCTCTGTTGCACTACAACTCGACGCGTGAGGAACTT
The DNA here is from genome assembly GCA_028095005.1 of Rhynchospora pubera. Taxonomy (NCBI): domain Eukaryota; kingdom Viridiplantae; phylum Streptophyta; class Magnoliopsida; order Poales; family Cyperaceae; genus Rhynchospora; species Rhynchospora pubera. The sequence continues at coordinate 161,522,898 of CM051461.1, read as the reverse complement.
CTGCAGTCGGCTGCAGAACTGTTTGAGAATGTTGCATCTGGCGCCTTAAAGGCCCGGGTCAACCACTCATACCCGCTCTCCGAAGCTGCTCAAGCTCATGCTGATCTCGAAGCAAGGAAGACTAGCGGGTCTATTGTTCTCTTGCCTGATAACTAGTTGGCATTGCATCGCCGGTGGCAGAAACTTTGTAACCATTCGTTTTCTTTTAGCATTTTTTTTTCACTTTGATGTTTGAACTAAGAGGCGTGGGAACGTTGATAGTTTTTTTTTTCTCGATTTTCTCTCATGGCGATCTTTGATGTTTTATGATTAGACAGCATGTTTTTCAATGTTTGATCTTTTGCTTAGGTAATTATGTGGTTTTATTAATAGTTTTGTGCTGGTGACATTGCATTTCTAATTTTCTATTCACCAAGATCCTATGTATTGGAAGCCAATATTCACATCTCGCTACAATTAATAAATTCTGGCTCTAGCTATTATATTGCAAATTTTATGAAAGTTTCGAACTACAAAGATGTAAAATATGAGAAGTAGATAAAAAAAATTTCAAAAATATTCCAGGTTTTACAAACATCGGATTTCTAAATCTGAACTTAAAACTTGTTGGGTCAACCAAAAGAGCCCATAACTCTATATGGGCCGAACCACCGGGGTTCATTGAATTATAAACGACCGAAAAAATTAATACTAACTTTACTGTTCATATTAATTTTGATAATAACAGAAAAAAAATCGAAATTTTAATACTAACGTTGCTGGATTGTCATCCCAGTTGACGAAAGCCCAATACCCTTGGATCGTCATCCCAGTTGACGACCCAAGCTTGGATCGTCATCCGAAATGACGATCCAACGATTCAACAAAAAACCACAAATTAAAAAAAGATTCTGAAAGTTTTTTATTTGGATCGTCATCCCAAATGACGATCCAAACAAAAAAATTTCAGATTCTTTTATTTAATGCAATTTTTGCATTTTAGTCCCCAAAGTTTTTATTATTACAAAATATATAATTTATAATTAAAAATTAAACATAATTAAAACATATATTATAAAAATATAAGTATATAATTAAATTATTGCATGTTAAATACATAATATTTTATATGTTTGTAATATTTATTCATACATATATATATATATATAATGTATAGTATATTTTATATATTAAATACATATTATTGTATATAATTAAAATATATGATACATATTATTATATACATATATTTCTATGTATATTTATTTATACATTAAAAAAAATAAAATATTTATTTATAATTAAAATATATATTTCTATATATATTTCTATGTATATTTATTTACACATCGTGCGTGCCGTGTCATGTCGTGTCAAACACGATCGTGTTAGAGTCTCGTGTCGTGTTGACACGAACTACTTTTTTAGCCGTGTCGTGTCATGCTTAGTGGTGAGAAGAGGCAACACGACACGCATTCTGACACGACACGACTGACACGATCGTGTCGTGTCGTGTTGAAACGTTGTGTTAGTCGTGTCAAATCGTGTCAGATTATTTTATTATTTTTTAAATTAAAAAAAATTAAGAAAAAAAATACTAAACGTTATAATTTATTATGTAATTAATTTTAAAGTTTTTATTAATATTTTTTATAAAAAATAATAATTAAATTAGAACAATATTATGATTTAAATGATGGTAAATAATACGATGTGGTATTATAAATTGAAAATAAGTTATTAATTTTGCTTAAATAATCAACATTAATAATTAAATTTGTGTTGAGGTGTTGTGTTAATTCGTGTTCGTGTCGTGTTGCGTGTCGAATCGTGTCGTGTTGAATCGTGTCAAACTTTCTAATGTTCTAACACGACACGTCGTGTCGTGCCAATTTTGTATTCGTGTCGCGTCGTGTCGTGTCAACACGCACATCGTGTCGTGCCAACACGCACATATTATTGTATATAATTAAAATTTATTCGCCGATGACACTAAAATTATTATTTTTACATAATAGTCCAATAAAAAAAAATTGTTATACATTAAATGTAGATATTAATATATATATTTTTTAATGTATAAATAAATATACATAGAAATATATGTACATAATAATATGTATCCTATATTTTAATTATATACAATAATATGTATTTAATATATAAAATATACTATACATTATATATATATATATAGAGAGAGAGAGAGAGAGAGTTTAGCTACGGTGAGTCGCGACTCACGGACCCTCCGGTGAGTCGCGACCAATACTCCTAGATCTATATCAAAATGACCGATTCAAACCGTCCAATATGATCTCCCTATTGAAATCTCCGTGCAAACCAAATTTTTTATTTTTTCGAAATTTTTAAGTATTTTTTTCGGATATTTAAAAAACTAATGTTTTTGAATGGTTCAGAAATAATTAGATTAACGATTTTCTAAAATTTCAAAAAAATACTTAAAAATTTCGAAAAAATGAAAAATTTGGTCTACATGGAGATTTCAATAGGGAGATCATATTGGACGGTTTGGATCGGTCATTTTGATCTAGATCTAGGAATATTGGTCGCGACTCACCGGAGGGTCCGTGAGTCACGACTCACCATAGCTAAATATTATGTATTTAACATGCAATAATTTAATATTATAAACATATAAAATATTATGTATGAATAAATATTACAAACATATAAAATATTATGTATTTAACATGCAATAATTTAATTATATACTTATATTTTTATAATAGATGTTTTAATTATGTTTAATTTTTAATTATAAATTATATATTTTGTAATAATAAAAATTTTGGGGACTAAAATGCAAAAATTGCATTAAATAAAAGAATCTGAAATTTTTTTTGTTTGGATCGTTATTTCGGATGACGATCCAAACAAAAAAATTTCAGAATCTTTTTTTAATATGTGGTTTTTTGTTGAATCGTTGGATCGTCAACTGGGATGACGATTCAAGCTTGGGTCGTCAACTGGGATGACGATCCAAGGGTATTGGGCTTTCGTCAACTGGGATGACGATCCAGCAACGTTAGTATTAAAATTTCGATTTTTTTCTGTTATTATCAAAATTAATATGAACAGTAAAGTTAGTATTAATTTTTTCGGTATAAACGAACCCGCTTGAAATTATTCCAACGCGGGTACGAATGTACAAATTACGATGAATCATTGAAAGCCCATGACCTTGTCGTTCTACTCCAATTACAAAATTCGATCATGTCGATAGGGGATCGGATCCTCTGGTCGTTTTTTACAAACGACCACCTGGTCGTTTTCGATCTGGACCGTCTGATTTAATCTCAACGGTTAACATTTTTTCGGGCCTATCAATCGTGGTACTAGCACGGGGCATCCATAGCCATTAAGATTAAATCAGACGGCCCAGATCTAAAACGACCAGGTGGTCTGCCGACCAGAGGATCTGGTTCCTGTCGATAGGCATAGCGCATTGTCTGAATGATAAATAAATAATAATCATTTTAACAAGGTTTCTTTCACACACAAGCATACCCAAGTCACATGTCATTTGCGTGTTTCTAATATCTTTTTGTCAATGCTGAGAAAATCGTGGTGGAAGAGGATTTGTTCAACTAAACTAATTTAAACTGATTTATATAATATTTACAAAACTGCAAATCAACTAGTTAGATTTTAAATAGCTTTGTTTCTCAACTAAATTAATTAAAACTGATCTATAGAAATACTTACAAAATTGCTAATCAATTATTAAAGTTATAAAGTTTTTTTTTTTTAGTATGAAGCATTGTCAATTATCTCCGCTGAGCTCGTAGCTCCCTCAGTTGAGACCATTATTCCAAAAAAACAGTATCTAAGTAACAGTCAAACAACAGTATCTTTCCGTCATTAATTCTATTTATATTCAAAATTGATAAAAACATTATTATTTTCCTTTCTGTTTTTACTTCATGGCTCGACAATTCTATGGTGCAATAAAACTAATTTACAATTTATGAATGACATATCCCTAATTATCATTTTTTCATAGTGATTTATATCTAATTATTCCTATTATAATTGTCCTAAACCAATCCTATTTTTCTTATGTGTTTGCGAGCCGGTTCCAGAGTGTGAAAAACAAAAAAAGAAAATCAAATTTTTAACTAAATTCCTATTCCGGGATATGCATTTCTAATTTCAATATGCCAAATTGCATTTTTGCAACAAGTGCCTTCTATGATGGACGTGGGGAGATCATCCGCTATACATTTGTTAGAAAACAACTAGCAAGGAGCTCTAACAATTCTAAGAGTGTGTCACAACCCAACAGTTCCATGGTTTAGCTTAACACAATACCATGTCCCCAAACCAGTAAATGGGATCCAGAGGCCAGAGTTCTAAAATACAAAACTATGGGCATACATTTTATTCCTTCATTGGATTTGATAGTGGGTCGTCCGTCGAAGGAAAATTTTTATCAATGATAAAAATGTCCTGACAATTTTAAAAAAGACAAAATACTCTCAGAAATTTTAAAAAGAGCACATTTATAGCGGTAATTGGACTGCCGTAATACCTCAGCCCTATAGCGACAATAGCATTACCACTATAAGGGGCTATAGCGGCAATGCTATTACCGCTATAGGGCTGAGGTATTACGGCAGTCCAATTACCGCTATAGTTGTGCTCTTTTTAAAATTTTTGAGGATGTTTTGTCTTTTTTAAAATTGTCAGGGACATTTTTGTCATTGATATAAATTTTCCTCCGTCGAGCTACGCAAATTTAATTTAAGAGAAGGCTGTAGATCAAATTTGAATGTGTATTTGAACGGCTATAATATAATGTTGAGTTTTCTTCAATAAATTTTTTCTCTAATGTCCTGATTAGAATCAACTTGTTTTTTTCACGCGAGATTTCATTTCACTAGAATTTTTTCTTTTGAAATAAAAATGAGAGTCAAACGAATTTGATTTTATTTGATCTGAATTTTTATGTTATTAGACTCAATGAAATCCTAAAAGATTAGTTCTAAACTTCTAATCAAATGAAATATCGCATAAAAATTAGTTTGATAAGGCATGACAGAGTCCAACGATCGTGTACTCGTCCAACTCTGCAAATTTTCGGATAAGATTCCGTTAAATGTTCAATTTTGGAATCCAAAACAGAAATAATAACTTGTAGGCCTTTAAATTTTTTACAAAAAATACGTATGTAGTGTAACATTGGTTTATCTCATATATAGCGGAAAATTAGCATTTGAGAATTAATACATATGTATTTGAATATTGTAGGAACTATTTCGGTAATTATTTCAAAACATTTAATAATTAATTCATACGTATGCATTTACAGAAGAAGATTTCTATATATTCACAATTGACGTTTACAGATGATATAACGTGTATTTATTGAGGGAAGAGGTAGTAGGGATGGTAATGAAGTCCACAGCAGATTATTAAATGCAATTAAAAATGAGAAGAGTTTCTTAATTTCTATAAGTTAAATAGTTAACAAGTAAAAAAATTAAAAATTATTTTCTAAACTAATTAAGACCAGGTTGGACCGTACACAATTAAAAATATATATTGTAGGATATACTTTATTACTTAACCTCAATTATCCGACATTCAGACTGGATACACAAAGACCAAGTGCGCAGAATAAAAAATTTGAGAATGGTTTGGCAAAAAACCGGCCTTCCATAACTTGTTTACGAGTCCGACTTTATTGTTAGGCTCCTAAAAAAGCTATGAATAATATAAATATATAATATAATTCAAAGTACCCAAAAATTAATAGATAAATTGCAAAAGAGTCTGCTGCTGCCTATGTTTTGAATTGAAAAATATAACAGAAAGTTTTAATTGCTACTTATAATTTGTAAAGATCCAAGACAGGTTGAAACTTAAACCGGCTCACAACCGTTTTTCTCGACTTTTAATCTTTTTTTTTAGGGATAATTAGTTTTATGCCATTGTAAATTTTATCAATTAGGAAAATGCCATTCTTAAATTGCTAATTAAATTTATGCCATTATATAATTGCTAAAATTAGTTTTATGCCACTATTTCTCCATAAACATACTAAATTGTAAAAATGCCATTACCAAATTTGTCATTATTTTTCTTAAATGACCAAATTAACCCCCAACTAAAAACAAACCCTAATAAAAAAGAACCACAGACGGCGCTCAAGAAAAATTAACGCGCGAAACCTTCAAACTTTGTGCGAGGAACTAGACGCGACCTCCACTCGGGTCCAGCGTTCTTGCTCGCCACGCGTGTCGGACTTCACCTGCTCGTTGCCGTTTGTCAACCGACTTCCACCTTCTCCATGGAAAGGTTATAAAAATTCGAACTCCTTACGATGAGCCTTTATGTTTTTCTATTAGCTCTCCTATATGTACGTGCAGAATCATTGCTGGTACAGATTCACCGTCATTTAGACTTTTTATTTCTGAATTTCTTTTATAGGGTTGATTTTGATTGTGCTGTGAAGTTGCATGTTAAATTTGAGGGATATTTTAAAAAGACAAATGATGGTGGAAAGGTGTACTGTAAGGGAAGAAATTTAGAGTGGGTGGTCGATAGAGATAAATATTCTATTCTTGATCTAAAAGATGACTTAGCAAATCACTACGAGTGGGACATAACTCAAATGCTTAGCATACATTATTTGGATAGACGAACTGGGGCATATGCAAACCTAACAACTGATTCGGAGTTGTTGGATATCTTTGATAAATGTACTGCCGATGAGATAGTTTGGCTCAGTGTAAATGTGGTTGATTGCATACCATCTCAATACACAACCTATGCTATCTACGGTTGATGCTGCAAGTCCATTTCATAATAGGGAAGATAGAGAGGGACATCATGAAAGGTGTTCAGATGTTGATTCAAGGGAGGTGCATAGTGATAGCAGCTATCATACTTTTAGTGAGGTGGAAGAAGAAGAAGAAGAAGAAATCGATGAAGGGATGGAGTCGGATTTGGGGGAGAGAATTCTTTCATATGACAATGACAATCTGTCCATTGACGAAGGTTCACTCTTTTCAAGTATTGAAGATTTTCGAAAGGCTATTAGGCAGCATGCAATATTGAAAGAATACGAGTTCAAAGTTGAGAAATCAGACAAGACGAGGTTCAGAGCTCGTTGTGCTGATGTTGGATGTGGATGGAAGATACATGGATCGGTGTTGCAGGATAGTACAACTTTCAAGGTATTACCTATTATTATATACATAATTTATTTGAGTTTGCATATTGTTGTGAGCCGAAAGGAAAAAAAATGCGCCTCAACCTAATTAAAAAAAAATGCGTCCTAAATATATTCATGTTTTATTTTTTATTAATGTTTTATTTTTATATAATCATTTTTATGTCTAGGTCAAGGTGAACAAACAAGCTCACACATGTTCCACTACAAATAAATTTGAAAAAGGGAAGATGGCCTCACAAGGGTGGGTTTGTGACAAAGTTTTGAACTGGTTGAGATCAGACCCCAATCTAGGAGCAAAACAGTTGCAGACAAGGTTGAATGATGATTACGATATTGATGTTGCATACAGTAGGGTATTTGCTGGTAAAGAGATGGCACTCGAAAAGTTGTATGGAAAATGGGAGGATAGTTATTCTTTGCTGTATGGTTTTAAAGAAGCATTATTAATGACATGTCCAGAGAGTTTTATAGAAATTGACACTGAGAATGCAAAGGGAAAAGTATGTTTTAGGAGAGTTTTTGTTGCTCTCAAGCCATGCATTGATGGATTCATACAAGGTTGTCGACCATATATTGGAATAGACTCCACACACTTGACGGGAAGGCATAGGGGGCAGTTAGCTGCTGCAGTTGCAGTTGATGGCCACAATTGGTTGTATCCTGTTGCATATGGTATTATTGAGTCTGAAACGACTGCTAGTTGGGAATGGTTTCTTCAAAGTCTAAAGAAAGCAATTGGCACACCTCTTGGGTTGGCAATTTGCACGGATGCAGGCAAAGGCATAGAAGCTGCTATTAACAAAGTTTTTGGTGGTGCAGAGCATAGAGAATGCATGAGACATTTAATGAAGAATTTTAGAAAGAAGTTTCACGGTCCAGTCTTTAAGAAAAACATGTGGCCAGTTGCATATAGCTATACTATTGAAGGTTTCAATCGTCACATGGGCAATATTGCTAAGAAACATCCTCAAGCAATTGAATTTTTAAGAACTAATCACCCTCATCTATGGAGTAGAGGCAAGTTCGCTGAACACTCAAAGGTTGATTATGTTAATAATAACCTAAGTGAATCTTTCAACAAATGGATAATGGAGTTGAAAGGAATGCAGGTATGCCGTCATTTTAAACTTTTAAATTTTGTTACCAAGTGATATCTTCTACGTACCAGTAAGAACTAAAGTATACACATGTTTTGATATTTGACCAAAAGTATATATACAAATCATATAAAATATGAACGAGTACATCCATAAAAATAATTTTGTCGGGCCAATTAACTATATATATCAGTTAACTATCAAATAATGATCTCATGATAATTTTGATCACAGATTGTTGACTTGCTTGATGGCATAAGGCAGTTTATTATGAAAAAATTTGTAATGAGAAGAAGAATCTGTTCAAAATATACGGGTCGTATCTTGCCAAGTGTGATTGAGGACCTAAATAAGAAGAGTCGAGGTCTTAGAAACTACAAGGTAACTAGAAGTGGACAATATTCTGCTGAGGTTAGTGGGAGAGATGATGACGGAGTAGGATGGAGGCAAGTAGTTTACCTTGATCATCAAACGTGCACTTGTAGGCAATGGCAAATAACTGGAAAACCTTGTAACCATGCTTTAGCATTCATATGCTCGTTGCGGGGTGCAAATATGCATGACTATGTTCATGAATATTTCACTGTTGAAAAGTTCAGAATGACATATGCTGGAGAGATCAAACCAATGCCTGACAAGATGCAGTGGCCTGTTGTCAATTCAGGTTTCAAGTTGCATCCGCCAGTGTTACGAAGGCCTGCTGGAAGACCAAGAAAACAAAGGATCAAAGCATCCGATGAAATTGGAGTGAAAAGGCAACACAGATGCAAACGATGTGGTGGTCTTGGCCATCGTGCTAAGAGCTGCAAGGAACCCGTAAATGGTGATCAAGCACCTTCTAGCAAGAAAAGAAGGTTATTATATTTACATATTTTTGACGTGTCTACTTCATAGAATGAACTTCTCATTAAATAATTTCTATTACCGTAGGAAATCTCCTAGTACATCAAGGCCTCCAAGATCGGTTGAGGGACGCAACATTTCACAGAGGGAAGAGAATGAAGCATGATATGCTTACATGAATGATTTTATGATATTTGAAAAATTAGTATTTAAATTGTTTGAAAAAAATACTTAGGAATTATTAATTTCATTGTATGTCTTGGGAATAATTGATCTCAAGATTATTTTATTATTGGCACGATTTTCTTTTCATTTTCATTAAAATGCTACTCATATAACATATGTGGAAGAGTATTATAGTTTGTTTTTGTGTATTTCACAATTAATTTTATCGCCATCGTGAAGTACAATCAAATCTACAAAGAGCATTATAATTTAATTTTCCATAATTACCTGCGTGAAAAAAAATCGTCACAAAAAATTTTGCGAATAAATATTGAAAACTTAATCCTTTTTATTTGAAAATTAAAAATATGTCATTGTTAGATGACTAATTAGATCTATGCTATGATTTATATACACCAATGGCATAAAATAATTTTGTTATTTAGCAATGGCATAAAATAAATTATATCTTTTGTGATGGCATATTACTAATTTTTGAGTTTTATAGTGGCATATTTAAAAGGGTAAAATTGTCATATAAATGTCCGATGGCAAAAAACTAATTTCTATTATTTTATAGTGGCAAAAAAATAATTTGTTGTTTAGTGATGGCATATCTCTAATTTTAAATATTTGCAGTGGCATAAATCTAAATCACCCTTTTTTTTATATAAGGCCCTTAGGCTTTAATCTTTTATATAGTAATCCTTCCTTCTACGTGTTAAAAAAACTTCTTCTCCTAGCTTCCTGACGATCTCCAAACGGAACCATCACCATCACAGTCACCAGACGCAAATCACAATCTAGTCTAGCAGAAAAATGGCGATCCCTGCCCCTGGCGACAACAACGATTGGCTACAAAGAGTTGTGGTGATGAGGCACGGCGATCGGATCGATCAATTCAACGACTTGTGGACTCGTCGGGCCGAGCGGCCGTGGGACCCACCTCTCGCGACGGATGGGTTCGAGCGCGCCTGGTCCACCGGCAGGAAGCTGCGCCGTATAGGATTTCCTATCACGCGCGCCGTCGTGTCCCCTTTCACCCGCTGTCTTCAGACCGCCTCAGAGGCCGTCTCCGCGTTGTGCGCCGTCGTCAATGACGAGGTCGATCTTTTAACGGTCGAGACTAGCAAAGGCGTCCGGATCAATCCTTGTAAAGTCAAGGTTGCTTCATAGTAAATTAATAATTTTTTTTATTAAAATTCGAGATAATTTGTGTTTTGCAATGTAATCAGCCTTATCCCAATAGGGAAATTAGTCAGTGAATTGGTAGAAAAAAAAAAGAGGTTAAGGATGTGGTCAAACAATAGTGTCATTGTGGAAGTGTGAATGTAGTACCTGTAGCATTCTCTTGTTAACATTGACTTGCTTTTTTATTTTATTTTTTGTTTTTATCTTTGATGAAACAAGTTAATAGAAGTTAACTGGATTTTATTCTTGCTTACAGATGTCGATTGAGTATGGCTTGTGTGAGGTGTTCAATGAACTAGCAATGAGCGGATACAGGCCGAAAAGTACTGAGAGTTGGTTCCCCAATATAAGTGATCTTCAAGATACCTTACCAAAAGGAACCATCGATCATGACTATGATCGACTTCTTGATGAGGTATAATTCAAAATTTTCAAGTATGTATTGTTGAACTTACAGAGAAACTTTTTTGCCAAAATGCACAACTGTACGAAAATAATGCTTATATGCCAAATTAAAATCATCAGTAAAACAACATTTTTGTTCTAGAAAGTACCATAAGAGTACCATTCAGTTTTACATGCATTGTTTTGTAACGATAGCTTTTAAAAATCTAAGTATCACTTTACAAAAATGTGTAGATGAGTACATAATAACATAACCAATCTCTGTTTAGGAGTCTAGAAATAGGTCATTTCATTTTTTTTTTTCAAAGCTATCTTGCAAGTTATAAACATAATTTATTACTTGATAGAGCAGCAATTCATTGTCTGATTGGTTTGGTTGGTCTGACAACAGATGCCACAATTTGGGGAAACTGTGGAGGAAGCAAGAATCAGATATAATAACATCATTCAAGCTATTGCCAACATGCATCCAAGGGAAAACATTCTTCTGGTTACCCATGGTGTGTTTGTGATAACATTCTCCTTTTCTTTTTATTGCAGTGGAAATATTGTTGCTCACCCATGAATAATAAATAATAATCTTCCCATGGCATAATTTGTATGGAATTATGCATAAATATGCCATACAAAATGATGTAATTGTACCATTTTTTTTTTGTATATTATATAACACCCTCGTGTGGAATGTACTGTTTTACTTGTACAACATTTAGTTGTTGGCTCAACCATTTCTGTAAGTATATACTATCAGACCTTTCTTTCAAGGCTTCCTTAGTAATTAGAAATTCAGGTCTTATTGTGAAATTTAGGGGTTAATAAGATTGCCTTTATTTATAACATATCTTACCTGTCTTTTGTTATTCAGGGGAAGCAGTTGGGGCTTCAGTCACATTCGTGGAGAGAGACTCTGAGGTTTTTGAGGTTGATTACTGCGGCTATACAGTCCTTGAGAGGCAAGTCTCTATGGGACCCACTGGGGAGGCTGTGCCAGGTGAGTTTAAAGTCGTTAGCAAAAATGGTACAGACGGGGTGCAGTGGGCTGTCCTGTCAGAGAATGCATAGAAAGGTAGCTTCACATCATAGAGTTTCTGATAACTGACTTCCGTCCAGTGCTCCTGCATTTTGTGAATTCGAATTTCCAGGATAATTTGGGTTTTTTTTATATATATAGATATGGGGTAAAATGGGAAATACTTGATCAAGGCATGTTTGGGTCAAGAATTAAGTCTTCTCATGTGAATTATACTAATTTATATGATCGTATGTAGACTGTTAGCATATGCATACAGCACCACGAAGCTTGAATCAAATCTTAGAAGGGTCGATGTATGATACCAAAGTGTCGATTTCTAAAACTAGCCTGTTCACTTGAAAATTATCAGCTTAGAGATGCCAAAGTAATAAAGTTTCAGCAAATATGTACTGTTTAAGTTTTTGACATATTGTTTCGTGCATGAAGTGTTCCTGAATTTTTTTTTGGGAGGGGGGGGGGCACTTTGCCTGACAGACACTAAGTTCCTTCCCTGTGTATTGAGAATAATTAATTGTCATTGCTAATTAGAATTCGTTAATGTACTGTTGAATATTTACTTTGCAAGTTCATACGAAATAATCAATAAAGCATATGTCATGAATTACATTTTTTTTCCTCATTTCAAGTTTTTGTTGAAGTTGAGGCTTATTTGAGTCAAGTTGATTGTTTTCTGCTGTTTAATTCCATTAATCTGATAACAATAATGGATTGATTTTGTTTGGGTGTTCCTTCCCAGACAGATTACATAATCAGCGGCACAAGTTTTGTATAATGTTGATGAACATGCTAAGTCTGTTTTCCATCAGGCAGTGATCACAATTGATCGTGCATTCAAATCAGATTGGACAGCTGAGATTTGTCATAAAATCTAACTAAATAAAAGGCAACTCCCAAGAATCTTGGACCGGGCCTATCCGTGGGCCTAAGGGCCGGATAGGATCGTAATTAAAAGTGGATCGAACATTTTTCGGATATCCAGGTCCATCCAATACAACCGAATCATTATTTCTCGTTCTCGATCCCATTTGCCGGAGGCCCTCCGATCCCAGTTCGAACCATGAATTCGAGCCGACTCTCGAACCTCGCTGCCAACACGCGCTGCGCCTCCTCGTCGACACTCGCCAAAGCCTCTCGTGCGTTGAAACCTTTCGAGTCTCGAAGACTCGAACTTCTCTTAGTCGCGACGCACAGTGAACGATTGAACCCTTGTCTTCGACTAGGTTACTTCTCTGTTCTCTCTCTTCTCTTTCAAACCCTCCTCTTTTGATCTTGACTCTGCTGCCGTGTTTTGGATTTTGGGTTTTGGGTTTTGGTAATTATATTTCATCTTCTTAACCGAAAAGAGTACAGAAAAATTGAGGTAAAGAGTAATTGAAATTACAGAAATTCCAGATAAAAAAACGACTGCACACTTTGTCTTGTTAAATAGAGCAGGTGAACAAGTTTTCTCAGTTAAGCTGTGTCAATGCCAACAGGAATTGGAAAAAAATTTAGAGAAAAATCAGGCATCACCAAAATTTCCCTTGTTTTATGAATTTCTATCTTTTTTCAGAGGAAAAAAATATAAAGAAATTAAAAGGTACATGCCATGAAATCTTGAAGTGAGCACTGAAATTACATTTGTATAATTATATATATATAGAGAGAGAGAAAAAAAACCTATTGTGCATACTAATATACAGAAGCTTCGGTGTATACTGATCTGAACTCTTGGATCTGCTTCAAAATGACCGATCCAAACCGTCCAATATGATCTCCCTATTGAAATCTCTTTGCCGACCAAATTTTACATTTTTCGATATTTTTAAGTATTTTTTTCGGATTTTTAAAAACAGCTATTTTTGAACGGTTCAGAAAAAATTAGATTAGCGATTTTTGAAAATTTGAAAAAAATATTTAAAAATTTCGAAAAAATATAAAATTTGATCGGTAAGGAGATTATAACAAGGAGATCATATTGGACGGTTTGGATCGGTCATTTTGAAGCAGATCCAAGAATTCGGATCAGTATGCACCGAAGCTTCCGTACATTAGTATGCACGATATGTTCTCTCTCTATATATATATATTCAATACAAATCTTTTCCTAATTACATTTGTATAATTATATTTTCTTTTTTCAATAAAAATCTTTTCCTTTGTCACATTTGTATAAATACATCGCTCTTTTCCTGTGTACTGGGATATACATGTGAAATTTAATTTCTTTTCTTCATATTTGCTTGCTAGAATTTCAATCTGAGCTCTTGTGATGATTTAATTAGGTATTTGGTAAGAATCTGAACAATAAGCAAAATTATGTGATGCATACATGTAGAATAAAGTTGTAGTTGAATTAAAACTTGATGGTTGAATATTGGACATTTAGTATGAAATTTAATTTGTGCTACTAATTTAAAGGTATCCATAATAAGTGTTTGAAGTATCATGCAGTGTTTTTATGTATCTGGTAACAATAACACTTTAAAGTGGAAAATGTATATGGTTTTGTGTTAAATTTATTTTATCAGGACTGCATATGATGTAAGCCATATGAAAATATATGCTTCAGGGCTGCTATCTTTTTTCTATTTTTTTATTTTGTTTTATTTTATTTAGTCTTGTGTGCACTAGTCATCAAATTGAGGAAACAATGTTCTTTAGTGAATAAACAAACCCTTTTCCATAAAACATTATACAAATGGCAAATAATAAATTAACTAATGGAGAGACATTAAATAGAAGGCTCTCAGTTGATATTCACCTTTGCTGGCATGTCCTCATATGTATATATGTTTTTAATTTCTTAATTCTCTTATCTCTGGCATTTAATAAAAGTGCATGTTGTTTGCAGAATAATATTAATATGATCGACCGAACTGCTGCACAAGATGATGTGGTCGTGGGGCTAACCCTATAATTGATAGTTTACCTTAAAATAATAGCAAAAGATCAAAAGTTAAGCTTATGTTAATAGTACAATTTTACTCCTAGCCCTTACATTGTATTTCTTTTTTTGGGTCAAATTGACATATCCATGCTTAGTTGAACAGATTGGAGAAAAGATCAACTGAAGTTAGCTCAAGTTCAATTGCAAATTTGATAGTTAATCGAGTTTACCAGTACTTTGAGCATCCTTGTAAGTTTTGTTTCTTTCTTATACATATTTGTTTCAGTTTCTTTTCTAGTTAAAGGAATGTCTAAATTAGATAACAATTACAATTAGAAAGAGAATCTGTTAGAAAAAATCTCAATATTGTTATTGTAGCACTGCAAGATCCCAAATATAAGCGTTCTTAGTTCCAAAGGTATTGTTTCACATGCCTAGCACTTATTTTCCAAAGGTTATGTTTCACAATAGATGTGGTATGTTTTGAGGAGTTGATATTTTATTGCTTGTTTGCAGGAATAGTTTATCTACTGTATATGAATTAAAATAGCATTTTTTTGTTTTTAAAAAAATCAGGTTAAAGGTGGAATCAGCTCTAGCTTTTGTAATTCTAAAGGGAGGGACTGTTGATCCTGTTGTTTACCATGGAGAGAGATTAATTTTAGGCTTTCTGGATCTTTTCTTATTTAGAAAATTTTTTAATTTTTTTGTTCATGGATGCATGTTGTTTGTTTTAAAAATTTTATGCATGTTGCTTGTTTTAAAAATTTTATGGCAGCTGAATTTAGATATTATTGTTGTCTTGGTATGGGCGTGAGTTTAAATTGGGTGTGATACTGTGATGTATTTGAATAACTAAATTATATGCGACTTGGAATGGTTATGTATTAATAATTTAATATATACTGTTATTAAGGTCTAAAGTGCAAATTATTTGTGAAATAAAATGATCGTAGGGTCTGATTTGTAAAATTTCTAATTTGTACCATTACAAGGAGTTTTTATTGTATCCTTATTGTGACACATTTTGAATATATTTAATTTGTACCGTTAAAATGACCACTCGGTTTTGCTTCCTGGGCTAATTTTTTACTCATATTCAATCGGGATCTTTGAAAGTTCGAACGGACTTTTTTTCGGATAGTCCGAGTATAAAGAGTGGATATCGAACCGAACCCGAACATAAAAGGGCTGGATTTGGATTGGACTGCAGACTCATCCACATAGGGCGAATCGAACTATCCGGTCCATATAGGTCCAATCCCACCCCTTGCCAAGATGGACAACTTTTTCTCGGGCCATCTTGTTCTCTCTGTTTTACGAATAAATTGTGGATATCACTACAGCAGTGGTCATATTGTGAAATATTAGTGAAATATGGAAGGCTTTATTTGTTAGATTCTTCATAGAACCAAGGCTAATGGAGTCTCTTGTTCTCTTTGAATGGCTTTTTTAATATGAAATTATGTTTTGCTACCTAAAAAATTCGAACTTGCTTTATCTTAACACCTTATGACATTCCAATCAATCACAAAAACTTCTAATTTGCATAACACTGTCATGCAGGTTACAGTCCTCACCAACAACCATATTCAATAATCCTTCAACAAAAATAAATGACAAATAAGTAAATAACCTGATTGTTTTACGATAATTAATTTTATTCATCACACTTTAATTTAATTAAGTGAATTAAATTAAAGTATAGGCTTTTAATTTAATAGTCTATTTGAGCCTAAATTGAATGCAACTTGAAAGGCCTATTAAATAATTGATTTAATATGGACTAAGAGAGATTGAACAAACCTAACACATGGCCCATAAGACCCATGTATATGGCCGGCCTTAGAAGGGTAAAAAGGTCAAGCAAAGGTTGGTGGAGAGTGGTCTATATAAGGACCACTTGAAGAAGCAAAACCTAACCTTCTCACTTTGCCTCCCTTCTTCTCCCTAGCCGCCACCACCATCCATGGGCAGAATTTTTTATTCTCCCATGATGGTCTCTCTCTCTCTTGCATTCCCATAGGTCTCATGTGTTGAGAATAGCTATTCCAAAAGGTTAATTGCTAGAATTACTTGAAGAATGGTGAAAAGGATTAGCTATCTCCTTTCTCTTGCTAGCACAAGAATTGGGACATGGCCAAATTCCTTGGTGGACTCGAGGGCGCCATGGAAGAGGCGAAGGAGAGCACCCCATCGATTTCTATGCCGTAGGATCGAGCCCCGCGAATACGATTTCGCGGGAGGTACAAATTCCACCTCTTATCTCTTGTGTCAAAATGGCTATGTACTAGATCCTCTTTTGCTCTTTGTTTAATTGGATTAATTAAGCGTAATTAGTCTAAAATTAAAATTGAGCAGTTTCCTAACAATTTTGTTGATGTGTTTATATTTGATCGATGTTAGGTATCAGAAATTCAATTGGTATTTCTTCTTGTAACTTGTAATGTACATTATAAAATAATATTAATTAACTTTATTAACTTCTATGTGAAATAGTGTAGTACTTAAGATTATTCAAGTAATTTTAACAAAAATATATACTTATGGATATGTTGGGTGGAATAAAGTACAACTTCTAAATTAACATTTAACACAAGAAAAGTATGTGTCAGATGGAAAAATCACACAACTTCTGAATTAACATTTGATCAAAGAAAGCATACCAAGAGATGTTACGGGCATATTGGATAGGCAAACTTAGGTTAATTTAGTAGTATAAAAAAAAGAACAAACTTCCTAGGTCAAAGAACTACTGGATTCCTCCGCTTTTCTAAAACTTGAAAATCGCAAACACAAAATTACTAGTATGAAAAACTTGTTATGTGATTTCAGAAAACTTGAAAATCGCAGATATTTACCAATGTGAAACTGGAAATTTTAATTGATTTTTTCAATAAAAATAGATTACATATGAAATTGAAAAATTCATTGGTCATTGATTACTAAACTGAGATCTATCATGAGAATAGTAAGATTTTATGAATGAAACTTTGTTTTGAACGAAAATATCGCAGTAACTAATTTTCTATATTACTATAATTCTTAATAAAATCTGATACAATTTGTCGTATCAGAGTCAACATTCTTCAGTTTCATTATACAAATTGCAAAAGCAAAAATGAAAATAAATTTACTAGTTGGTTCTATCATAACTCTGATCATGGTGGGTCACAAAAATGTGACTTTTGTTGCGTTATGATAGAAAATTAAGTTAAATTCCCAATAATATCTGATACATATTGGAGTATCAGAGTCAACATTCTCCAATTTTATCACACAAATCACAAAAATGATCGTTATTCTGGATATAATACATTAATACATGAATAAGGTTTTCTTTTTTTTTTTACTTTAGATATTGCAATTAATCTATCCAAATTCAAAATTTGAACTACATATAAATATAATTTTCTTACTTGCATTGTGTATTATGAGGTCTTATATTTCATTAATTATTTCTAAGACATCGCATTATAGATACTTGTGTATAGTTGGAATAATAAGCTTTGTTATGAATTTTTTTTTATCTAGAAATTTTTTGATTAATTTTTTTTGGAGTTAATTAGGTTCAGAAGCTAAACTTAATTGAAAATTTTAAATTAAATGTCTATAAAAAATTCCTTACTCGATTTTGAACATACTTGTTTTTTTTGTCACTAGACAAAAATAAAATGTTATTTTTTCTACGAATTATTTAAATAAGTGCTAAAATTATGTTCAAAATACAAACGCGATCAGCTAGAAAAAAAAAGAATAATAAAAAGGATTAGCTTGTTGAAAACTTTCGTGAAAAACTCCAAACTCAAATACAACATGTTGAACATGACTATCTCTTGCCAGTTTACACAGCTCCGTTACATCGAACATCGGATTATATATCTATATTTCTATAATTTACTTTGGAAAAACAAATCTCTAGTATAGTATCGATTCGGATCCTCTGGTCGTTTCCAAAAAAACGACCACTGGTCGTTTTCTAAAATGAGCCGTCCGATCTAAACGGACGGTTGAGATAATTTCGTCCGTCGAAAAATAAAAAAATACGCTTCTTCCTTCTCTTCGTATACGCATCCACAGAATCGTGAATGTTTGGTTCTTCTTCAATTTAGTCCTTGGCACCTTGCCACTTTTGCATTTCTATTTCCCAACGATCATCACCACCGCAACCCTGCGACTAGGTCCGTTAGAATCGTGATTGTGTGGAGAGCACAGAGGTGAGGTTGATCTGTCTTGCGTCAGCCTAATTCAATGGAAGAACAGGCCTTTGGTACGACAGTGGATGGGTTTTGTTACCGAAGGATCCAGGCTTGGTACAGAGAGAGAAATGAGTAAACCTAATTCTTTGTCGAAGCAAATCGCAGGAAGAACATTTTGAACATGCGCATAGGCTGGCAAATTATGCAAGGAAGAATATGATAAATTTTTGTTTATTAGATGCATTTTTAAATTGCAAAAGTTAGATCGATGAATTCCGTTATAAATTTCTGTTAGAAAATGTTGTTATAAATTTTTGTTATTGGATGGATTTCTGTTTATCCCATGGATTTGCTGTGATGATGAGTTGTTATCTCTTGAACACTATACATAAATAAAGCATAATGTCTTCTCTTTTAAGAAACAAGGATTTGCCACATAGAAAAAGTTTTCTAACAGCCATATTAATTTTGATCATTAGCTGTTAATGTTTGGATCTATCTTAGGCAAATGAGTTAAAAAGTAATAAAGATATCTGCAAATTAGGAGCTAATTGTAAATGTCTACAAGATATTTGAATGAAGTCAAACTGTCTTTGAGCTGTACGCCTGTACCTGTCCAGATTCATAAATAAAATGACCGAGTAGCAATTCTGATTGAATTTCCTAAGAATTTCATTCTTAAAAAGTATTTAGTTCTACTTAGTCGAGTTATCAAATTTTTGTTGGGTTATTTTTGAATGAGCACAATGAATGAGCTTGTGCTCAGGTGAGTTGAAATTGAAAAGAATTTTATGTTACTTTCATATATTTTATGTCAGTTATCAGGCTCACCACCACAAGAGCTTCAGATCGGTGGTACATACTCCTCTTCAGTGACATATTTTTTAGATATCTTTTCACCATGTTATTTACTCCTTTCTCTCTCTGTACCAAGCCTGGATCCATGGTACCAAAACCCATCCACTGTCGTACCAAAGGCTTGGTTCTCCCATTGAATTAGGCTGACGCAAGACAGGCCAACCTCACCTCTGTGCTCTCCACACAGTCACGATAACGGACCTAGTCGCAGCCGTTGCGGTGGTGATGATCGTTGGGAAATAGAAATGCAAAAGTGCAAGGACTAAATTGAAGAAGAACCAAACATTCATGATTATGTGGATGCGTATACGAAGAGAAGGAAGAAGCGTATTTTTATATTTTTGGAAGGACGAAATGATATCAACCGTCCGTTTAGATCGGACGGCTCATTTTAGAAAACGACCGGTGATCGTTTTTTTGGAAACGACCAGAGGATCCGAATCGAGTATAGTATGCTGTAAGCGGCTTGATCCGGAATTTATTCACGGATCCAAGTTTCCAACGGATTTGTTTGATCCATGCACTTGACTGACTAGACGCTCCAATTATTAACCAAACCAAACATAAATGGACTGGTCAGGCGCCGGCGGCGGTCGGCGGTGGCGAACTTGGCCGCCGACGCCGAGATCCAAGCCACTCATCTACCTCCTCATTTCTCTCCCTCTCTCTCTCCTCCTCCTTCTCTACCTCTCCCCTTTCACCTCTCTCTCCTCTCCTCCTCCTCTTCCCTCCACATCGCTCTGCTCCCGCCTCTCCCTCTCCGACGAGCGCTTCCTCTGGTACGCGCCCCACAGTGGATTCACCAACCAAGTCGGAGAGCTCAAAAACGCGCTTCTCATCGGCGCCATTCTGAATCGGACTGTGATTGTACCACCTGCGCTCGACCACCACGCTGTTGCCCTCGGAAGCTGCCCCAAGTTTAGGGTTTCTAGCCCCGCCACTCTGCGCGCCGCTGTGTGGGACCATATCATGGAGCTTGTCAGGGATCAGAGGTGAAGTTTTTGTATGATTTGGTATAATACTATTACATGTCTTTTCTATTGGAGTTCAATGTAGTTAAGTGGGATAAACAATAATTAAAGCGCGGATGAAGATAAATTATCACCATTTTGACAAAACAAAGTGAGTTTATACGGTCTTCTTTGTTTTTCTATTGGTAAATTGATTTATGGCTGCAAAATTGAAGGTTTGAGGGGCAGATTAGGGTGTTAAGTTCTTACAGTGGTTACTGGTGCACTGAGGGTGAATTTATTTTATCTGGGATTATTTTCTCATTTAGGAAGGGCCTGAACCATGTAAACCAGCACAGTATAGCATTACTTAGTAAGGTCTTTGCTTTTTTTTTAAAGAATGCAGTTCATAATGTCTCTCTCTCTCTCTCTCTCTACATTATGTTTGGCTTTTAAAATTAGACTCTATTAAAAATGTTAACTGTTGATAGCATTTTTTTGTGTGTATCAGGAAATATTCACTGAGCAATTGTAAAATTTTCTAACATATAATGTAATAGATAAGTAAATGAATAGAATAACCAACGTGTGTGTTGGTTCCTGAAAATATGTTCTCGTTGAAATAACCAGTATTTAGATCTTTTCTTTGCACAGACAGCTAATAATTTGACAAAGTTTTCTTCGGTGATTTTACAAATCAATATATACATAAGTAGAGTTCAGCATCAACAGGTTAAGTACTGTTGGGTCACAGTTGATGGTAGCTATGTTTGGAAATAATATTATTGATTTGTTACTTTTTCATTTCAAGTTCTTTCATCAATTATTATACTGTTAAGCGATAGTGACTAATAGTGCACCATTAAGTTGATCTTTATAATAAATAATAAAAGCAGTTTAGAAATGCCCTTATAAAGCCGCTACGATCCATCGATGGTCTTAGATTAAGTGGAAAACTGCCTTTTTTTCGAAAAAGCGGAAAAAAAGTTTATGTAGTTGGTAGCCTTCGCTTTCATCAATAGTGCGGTACACTTTAATTTTTGAGTAGCATCATTATCTGTATCCATATTTTAGATTCTTTATTTGATGGAAGTGCGTGGCTGATGCCATGGCTTGTGGCATGTCAACTTGAGAACGTAAATGGTTCACACTACTAGTCAAAACCATGTTGAAATGTAGTTAGTACATGATGGTACAAGACATACTTGTAATTTTAATACCAATATATAAGTACTTAAATTCTTATTGCAACAGTTTTATATGAGAAATGTCATTGAGAAGGTCACTGTCAAGGGTTCAATTATGAAACTATTAGATCTGGAAGATAATACTATTTTACTGGCAAATTAGCATTTAATGCTTAATATCTAGCTGTATCCAGCATGTCTCAACTAATATTGTTGGTGCTTGTATTATTGTAAGAAATATTTATACTGGAGAAAAGATTAAAAAAGAGAAAAAAAAATAATTAAAGAAAAGAAAAGGCAGGGGAAAGTGAATGAAGAGATATCAGGGAACCGTATCATTCAACTGGGAAACAATCGTCTCCTGCAAAAATCCAAAATGTGAAAAATATTCTCATCAAAGAACTTGATTTTTCTTTTTTGACAAATGTTGACCTTTTTTTTTGTAATGTATATTACAGGTATGTGTCAATGGCTGACATTATTGATATATCTCCAGTCACAGCATCCATGGTTAGAACAATTGATTTTAGGGTTTTCGCATCGATTTGGTGTGGCCAAGATATCAAAAAGGCATGCTCCTCTAGCATGTGCTGTTCTCTTTCTACAATTAAACCTGTTTCAGATTTATCTGACCAGTGTAGATCTCTAATATCAGGATTAGATACTATCAAGGGTACTGGCAAATGCATATACACTGTAGAAGAAGACTGTAGAACCACTGTTTGGACATACCAGCAGAACGCCGACGAAGAATTAGACTCTTTTCAACCTGATGAAAGTTTGAAGAAAAAGAAAAATATATCATATGTTCGTACTCGGAAAGATGTGTACCGGTCTCTTGGACCAGGTACAGTAGCTGACAGGGCTTCAGTATTAGCTTTTGGCACTGTTTTCTCAGCACCATACAAGGGTTCACAACTGTACATTGATATCCATGCATCTTCTGCTGATTTGAAGATTAAGAATTTGATTAAAAAAATTGAATTCCTCCCTTTTGCATCGGAAATCATGCGAGCAGGAAGAGAATTTGCCATAAAAAGGATAAAGGGGCCATTTCTGTGTGCCCAATTGAGGCTGTTAGATGGCCAATTTAAGAACCACTGGAAGGGTACCTTCTCTGCCCTCAAAGATAAGCTAAAAACTCTAAATCAGGATAGTACCATTTCCGGTACAATCGACATATTCATCATGACGGACCTACCAAAAGAGAACTGGACTAAGACATATCTAGAAGAAATAGATAGAGACAAAAAGTACAAAGTATATACTTTGGATGAAAGGGATGATTTGGTGGTGGGTGCTGCAAAAGGTGTTAGGAAAGCAGAGATGGGAATCAAATCTGGTTTCTTTCCAAGAAATTTGGATGTACAGGGTGCACAGGAAAGTTGTGAGCTAGGCAGTTATTTGCCAGATGTGTTGTTGTTTGTAGAGCAGTCCGTTTGTAGTTGTGCTTCTTTGGGGTTTGTAGGAACTGCTGGTTCAACCATTGCAGAGAGCATAGAGCTTATGAGAAAGAATAATGTTTGTGATTTATAGCCTTTAGTATTTTTTCCTCCTTTTAGGTAGCTGTAATTTTATTTTCTTAGGAATACATAGTTAAATCCTTATTGTTTATTTACTGACAATGACTTATGATTTTTTCCACATTAACCCCTAAAATTAGATTTCCGTTCTGTTGAGAGAGACTGATTTGAGGTACAGAGGGAGATTTTTGTTGACCGCCTGAGGCAACTTTCAATGATCAATATTTTTTTGTTGTTATTGATTTTGTCGTTATTTATTCATTCTGATACTCCTCAAA
This sequence comes from Rhynchospora pubera, assembly GCA_028095005.1. NCBI lineage: Eukaryota > Viridiplantae > Streptophyta > Magnoliopsida > Poales > Cyperaceae > Rhynchospora > Rhynchospora pubera. Next base: position 161,499,120 of record CM051461.1, on the reverse strand, counting down.
CCACACTCGAGTCTTGATGTGTACTATCAGCACATAATAGTTGTAGGTTTCCCCAGATTATGGATTTAAGTACAGTTTTGCTCGAGAGCTTCCACTGGAGCCAATCTTAAATTAACCAGTTCACATTTGTGTAATCAACCTTTTTGTTCTGTTCAACTCAACTAAAATTGGCTTTTACTGAACCCATTGTTGCAATTGGCACCTTGAAAGGAAAAAGAACCACCTATTGAAACAGAAAATTTTAAGGCCATTTTTAATGATGCCAAGTGATTTATCTCAGTAGCATGGCGCCTGATACCTACAGATACTGGACATAAATCCAATGTTGCCGTTTTCATACTTGTGCTGTGGTACATTAATCAGGAAACAACTTTGATAATGATTGCAACTTCTTAATATAAGTTGGTGCTGCTATGACACATCTAATGTCAAATTGCAAATGATAGCTATAGGCAATCAAGTTAGCATGTGTTATGGTTGTTAATGAGTATTGGGGGTTTCATTTATTGCCATACATCAGACTTTGATAGGCTACCTACACATTAAAATCAGTACTTCTGGTATATTTCGCCCCTGCATTGGCATGGTCTCTGTGACTGCCTGGCTAATCAAGGAAACACAAGTTCTATCATTTCTTTTTTTTTTTATAAAAATCTTTTTACAATCTATACAGGGGAAATTAATAACATTTAAGGTCTACTTTTTGTCTCAATGCTACATTGTCATCAGTAGTTTTTCTCTGTTTGGACTTTGGTGCATTCACTTTTCTTTAAAACAAAGAGAGAGAGAGACATCACAAGAGCTTTCCTGGATATGACAGAATATTCGAACTAAAGATAGATTGTGGTACCAGTAGGCATCTTCTACACATTGTGTTAATCGATTGGGGATCTTTTCTGTAGTGTTCAGGTGGTAATTAATACTAGAGATCATGCAAAATAGATTAATTCACTCAAATTTTAATATACGTTACATTGTTCTATAACTCAAATATGCCAAGTAAGGTATATGAGATGGTAAAGCTATTTAAAATCGTGATAGAGCAAATTTTCTGATATTGAGTAGCTGATAAAATTTTAACAATTTGTTCCTTACCATCTCTCCTTTTTTTGTCCATCCATTGGTCACATCAACTTTTTATCTTCTCTTTTTCTCATTAGTATTTCTTTTGCTATAATATTATATGTGTATTGCCTTTTGGGGTCCCAACTGGCAATTATCTATGCAGTGAATTTCCAAGAACTTGACTTCTATACATAATTGGAGAATCGTCTTGGAATCTTTGGTTTTTCAGCTCAAATGGGATTTCAGAAAATGACTTGGTCCGAAAGTCTAGTTAATGCCTTAATGGTATAACCAGTAAATCAGAGCAAATAAAACATGCAATTTATCGTTATATGCTAAACTTTCTGTTATATAAGATAAAACCATGCTATTTCTATGAATCCTGTGAGTTTTGTACCCTTCAATAAACAAAATTACATGAACTTTATATGAATCCCAATTCTTGATGACGACGGCAAATCAATGTGCTTGATTTGCGATGTGCGAACCATGTGAGCTTCACATAGTATGATAGAAATACATGCAGCGTGATATACCTAATGACGTAAAAAAAGGACAAACAAAAATATGACTGGATTTTAATCAAAAAAGGACAAACAAAAATAGGCTTTCCTCAGAAAATAGTAATTTGAGGTGCCTTCTCTACATCAATATTAATGGATAATTTAATACATTGATAAGATTTTAAGCGTGCTTGAGCCCAAAAAAAGGACAAACAAAAATATGACTGGATTTTAATTCACATATCAGAATTCAGAAATGATTCATTGATACAATTTAGCAACATTATGTAGGTCTCAGTTAGTTGAGATAAAGACAGAGTGTCCACCAAATACATAGATAACCAAAACTTATTTCCTGTTTGTTTTTCCTTTTTTGATCCTTTACTGAATTAGGAGTAGCTGATTTCTTTCTATACAACAATCATTTAATATATTAATCCCTGCAATTAGACCCGGATCCGAAACAACTGTGGATAAACAGTTGTTCAAACAGTATTTCAATCCTGGTCGTCCATTTGATTCTCTTCGATCCTCTTCGTCCGATTCGTAGCATCAAGTCCGTAGGATCGTTCTCTTCTAGATAGTTCCACTGCCTCGCTCCCATTGACTCTCTACCTGCCCCCACGTGTATAATACGGTTCTTCTTGATCTTGGTTCTGTGACCCATTGAGGATTTTCTTCTAAAAAACATCGGTTGGTCCAGTGCTCCCATCTCATTTTCTGTTTCCATTTGATGTGGGGAGAGAAGGTTGTGAATCTTTTCTTCCCTCGCCACTCTCTTCTGTCTACATCTTTGATTTGTGTGCGCTTACCCATGCATTAGAGAAAATTGTTTCTTTCTTTGAGGTCAATTTTTCTATCAACTCCGATGATATTTTTTTAAACGAGTTGCATAGCGTTGTTTAAAACGGCGAGATCTGCGTTTAGAGATCCATCAAGACAGGATTTTCTTCAAGTCCATAGATGAAGGTTTTCCTTCCTGTTCTCTTCTTTTTCCCTCTTCGATTTTGCATTTTGGTTTGATTTTTGACTGGTTTTCTTTGGCTGACATACATTGTGCGTTTTTGCACATTTTGATTTAGGGTGGCCAGATGCTTCATGCAACAAAATCGGAGCCAAGCAGAGAAAGAGGGGCTAAAGAGAGTAAAGATAATTCATGCGTGTTGGGACTCCAGATTTTGGAGGTAATACTTCTTATCTCGCTTTAATTTCAATCAAATTATTGCTAGAGAGATATGATTGTTGACTGTTCAACTCTTCGGTATTTATCAATCAGGATCTGTATTTTGGTTTAGAAGATTGTTTTAGGCTTTTCATTTTAATAAAATGAAAGGAAGTAGGAAGAATTTTTATTGAAAAAGAAGAGGAGAGAATCCTTGGGTATTTCCAAGCAGCTATAGGAGCTGGTAATATGAAGTGAGTTTTACTAATTACTTTTGTGAATTTTCTTTTCGAATGCAGAACAAATACAGAAATTGTCTAAGCTGAACATTCACTTTGATGCTGTAACAACTTTACATCGCACAATTTCTACAAGCTGCAACCAGTTAGCGTCGTACCAGTACATACCTCGAGTCCCAACTGGTACAATCTAATAGCTTGGTTGTTTGATGGAAGATGCTTGCTGATTTACATTAGAATTAAGTTTTTATAAAATATATATACGCTAGCTTTGCACTTAAATATGGTCTACATGTTTACAGTTCTAATTTGTGAAGCAAGCAATTTATTTCAGTATTTATGGAACAATCTACATAGAAAATTGTATCAAATGAGAGGTCATGACAGTTGCAAAGCAATAGATTACCTTTGAAAATATTTAATTCTTTTTTAAAAGTTATGTATTACGTTGGCAGAATAATAGGTTCGTTTTTCTATATTGAAAAAGATAAATTTAGTACATGCTTATAATTCTGTACAGATAATTTTGTATTTTTTAATTTCTTATAGTTGCTTGGTTTTAAAATCTGGATTTTGCTCAGTTTCCTGTGATTCTCACGGACGATTGCTCAGCTTCTTACGACTCACAAAGAAGGTACATAACGTATTGCTGGTAACTTAATTTATATATTTTAGAATAGATTGAAGGAATGTAGAATACTGAGACCAAAAAAAGTAAATTTTTTATTTTGTTAGTTTTAGTTAGCTACAAAAACTTAAATTTGCAGCATGGACGGGGTCTTTGAACGACACATATGAAGTTACTCTATTGAAGGTAAACTCCCTCTTTACAGATTATTGTGTTTGAATATACCAATATACCAAGTTGTAATACTTTGTACAGTGCTATAATTATAAATAAATTTTATTAGTTATGCCAAGTCTCTTCAGGCCAAAAAAAATAAAACTCATATTATATGTTCATGTTGGTACCATACATTAGTCTTTTTCCTAAAACTATTTGAGTTGTAGTTGATTATGACCCTAGATTTAATTGTCAAAAAAGAAAGTAACTATAGTATGGATTTTAAGTAAACCTTTTCCTTTAATTGAAGTTTGGCAAAGATTCAAACAGGTTTGCATAATGGTGGCAGGAATAAATCCAGAAAACGTAACAATTTGGCATCAAATAACTATTTTGGCATCAAATGCTGTTCTACTTTTTATCAATAAAAATAATTGAATATCAAGTTTTTAAGTTTGGTATTTGGCACTGAAAGATCATTGCGGTTGTCATAATAGAATAAAAGATCTATGAAGCCAACAAATGATTTGTTTCACGATAGATTACGTCTCCTGATGTTCTTTAATTGGTATTTTTACATGTGATCAATTATTTTCAGTGCATATGGAAATCGTTAACAGGTCAATATCCCATATTGAAGATCAGGTATTATGTTGTTTCATTCTAATTTCAAATAAAAATGTTGATTATGTTCAGAAGTTAAATTGTGTTCAATTGAATTAATCATAGAGAAGATGAAAGGGACATAGCACTCCAAAAAAAAATGCTGCTAATGACAGTGTTGCTGTTTATTTCAAGTTATCTCTACTATTGACAAGCAAAAATTGAAATTAAATTCTAAACATAGCCAGCTTATTTGTTGTTGCATTTACTTATAGTTGGTCTTCAAATTCTTTGATGCATATTTTACGTTTTCTATAATGAGAGTGTCTTTGAAAGTCCAAGTAAAAAGCAAGTTTGCTGATAGGGTTGGGTCGAAACCTCTTAGAAAAATACGTTGTGCCAATAATAATCCCACTTTTCTTTTATGTAGCTACTGACCCTTGGAAAATTTATAATGCGTTTATGCAATCAACTAATCTGCTCATAAAATTAGAGAATTTCATTCGTCGAATTCAGCTTAATTGTATCATTCTTTTCCCTCATTAGAATGGTTTTATTGATATATGCAGATTTCTGATATTCCTCAAAGTTTAGAAGATTTGTTGCATTTTGAAAAATTAAGTAAATCAGATGAAGGATAGAGTTACTGTGTGCAGCAATTTTTTGGATAGTTTGAAAATGAAGAAATGATTGTAGCTTTAATAACAGTAGTAAACCTACATTTAGGAGTTGCATTGGTGCTATAACAAATTTGTTGATATACTGGTCAGGGCTTTGGAAGAGTGATTTGAAGGAAGCATTATGGGATAGCTGGCCAATTGAGAAGGTGTTGCAACAGCTGAATGTAGCTGAATGTGCTGTCAGCTGAAAAATGAAGGCGTGCTGATAGTGAGAGAGCGTTTCTGTTTTTTTGAGACTATACCATTCCTTTGTTGTTTTGTAATAATTTTTTGAGACTACCATTCAGTTGTTGTTTTTGTAATGATGATTTCAAAGTTATTTTACATGTTGTAGGATTAGAAGTGATGGGTTAGTAATATTTTCCTTGGGGGGGTGGGGGGAGGGGTGAGTTGTTTATTTTTTATATGTTTCGGATGTTTGTAGTGAGTGCCTTTTCAGTAATGTAAATTGGTGGGTCAAAATTCACTAATTTTAAAAAAAAATGGCAAAAAAAGAAAAACAAGACGAAAAAATAGGTCGCGCAACGCGCGACGCACCCACTAGTAGTATTTAAAGCTCGTTCCTTCTTCGTTTCCTTTATTTTGTTCAATGCTATTTATGATTCATAAATTGAAAAACAAAAATCCATATCCCACTTCATAATTTTTGAGAAGGGAGATGAATGACTACTAATGAAAAGATTTTGTAATTATCATATAGTTCTTCACTTAATGTACTGAAAATGTGAGCTGAAATTCTTCTCTTTAGGGAAAATTAAACTATCATTATAATTAATTAATTATAATAGAACAAGAACTTACCACTAGACCGATTAGGAAAAATTATTCAAAATTTCTCATTAATTTGTAATACAAGATAAATATTTTCTGCATCGATATGTGCTTAAATTTACAGGTAAAACATTAGAGCCGTTGCAAACCAAAGGCCACTCAAATCGAGAGACATTCACCTGTAAAATTTCATATAAAAATGATTGCGTATCCAAATTTGGAGGGAACACAAAGAAGAAAGCAAGAGAATTAAGGAGAGAATAAAGACATTATATTGTCATTTAGGGAAGGTTTGAGCCTAAAGATATAGCCATATAGGCCATAGGCACAACTACACAAGTGCTTATAGCCTTATAGACATAAGCATGAGTGTGTTTTATTAATTCACTTCACCTCTATGAAATGAAATTTGAACTTGAAGCAAAGTGCTAAAAATTTAAAGCCCCCACCAAGCCACCATTTCCTTCCAAAACCTCCCTTGAGAGTTGAGACAGATCACAACACAACCCAGACTGGAGATAACGACAACATCCACATCAGCTCGGATAATTTTCAAATAAGCCCCTCATTGTCCTTTATTTGTTAACTTACCCCTTCAAAAAAAAATTTTTTTTTTAACAGCCCGGCAGTATACAATCAAACCCCTCTCTCTCTCTCTCTCTCTCTCTCTCTCTCTCTCTCTCTCTCTTCATTATGAAATCTGGCATTGAGCGAAGGCATCCACGTCGACATTTCTCTAAACTCTATTAACACATCAATTCTAAAATTTCTCTATCGCACCCCATATATAACCCCCAACTCCACACCTCTCTGTTCGTCTTTCTCTCTCTCTCTTTCTCTCTTCCAATTAAGAGTGATCAATTCAATCAATGGCGGGAGGTTTCGTGGTGGAAGGAGGTCCAGTCACAGGAGGTTACAATGGTAGAGTCACCGCTTTCGTCGTTCTCTCTTGCATCGTGGCCGGAAGCGGCGGTATCCTTTTCGGTTATGACCTCGGCATCTCAGGTAATTATTCTCCCATCCCTCATTACAAAATGCAGAAAAAAGTTTGGAAAAACAGTTCGTAGGAGGGCCAGGGACGGTTGGGAATGAGAATTCTGTGATGCTAACTGGAAAATACTGGACATTTCCAGTTGTGGAAGTAAGGGAGAGAAGGTGGATTGGCCAAAATAGGATGTGGGCCCAGGATGCAGTCGTGCCATGAGTCACATGAAATGGGAGTGAACTGGAAACTGGAAAGCAGTTTGTATCTATTTGGAGGGGAGATATTTCAGTTTCACACATAGTACTGGAAAAATAGTATCTGTATACATTCTAGTACTTGGCTCATTATATTAATATTTTGTTGGTAATACAGTTGATTGTGTCTAACTGCCTATAAGTAGATACAGAGTGGTCCTATAATACTCAATCCAACCAACCTTCTGAATAGTGGCATCAAATCAATTTGGTTTAGCTTTTTTTTATCATTGCCTTTCTAGGATGAAATAGTTTTGCCTGCTTAGCTTAAGTTTAATCTAAGTATATCATTTATACTGGATGGTGATTTAACACCAGTTTATTAGAGTCAGTATGTCTATTATTTGTATGTCAATAAATTTACATTTGATGAGTTTTCCTTGAATATTGAGAGAAAAAAATTTATTGCCCTAAGGATTTGCTACTCAAATTACAAATGAGTCTTACAAGTGACAATTAATGGGGTTCTTCTGTAACAACTCCACCTGGAATTTTGTGAGTCATTCAAATTCTTTCAAATCAACGGAAAAATATTCTCATGCCCGTTGAATTATTAGCAATTTTATAATTTTCATAAGCTCATGCCATTTTTAAATTGTGTTTATTCATAATTTAATTTCAATATGAACATATACATGCCAACTTTTGTGATTATTTAAAATATATACCTTGAGGCTTGAGAATTGTTAATAGAAAATTAATTGGTCAAAAAGGGGGATGCGATCTTGAGTTTGCATTCAATACTACATTATTCAAAATATTATACAATGAATAATACACATACTAAGTCTGGACAAGTCCGAGTAATTCCAGACAAATAATGGATCATGGATTTTTTATTATTTATTTATTTTCACCATTTCTAAAAAGGATGTGCACATCTGCAAAAAAAAATATCTTCTCTTCTTGTGACATAGATTTTTTTTTTTTAAACAAGTGGGAAACACCACCACTTTTCCATTAACAAATGAGAAAAGTTACAACCCAAAGAACTAAAGTGATATAGAAATATCCATAATATATTTTATAAAATCAATAGACGGCAGCCTATAAACCAAAAGAACAACTGGTAATTATAAATAATATTAGCGACGGAATAATTATTATTTTATCATAATTATAATTTAGTGATAGTAATTACCATCATCATAATAAAACTATTAATTTGCTCCTGAATATAGGTGGTGTAACCTCCATGGAGTCTTTCCTAAAACGATTCTTCCCAGACGTGTACCAGAAAATGCGAGAGGACAACAAAGTAAGCAACTATTGCAGATTCGACAGCCAGCTGCTGATGGTGTTTACCTCCTCGCTCTACATTGCCGGCCTCATTGCTGCATTTTTCGCATCAAAGGTCACCAGGACACTTGGCCGAAGAGCGTCAATGCTGATTGGTGGAACTGTCTTTCTTGCTGGATCGGCATTTGGTGGCGCCGCCGTTAACGTGTACATGTTGATACTGGGACGGGTTTTGCTAGGTGTCGGTCTTGGCTTCACCAATCAGGTAATTATTATTTTGTTTTATTTTCCTTTTTAGTATATTTTGGTCAACTTGATAATATAAGAAGTTAAATAATGATTCATGAATTAGTGTTTTCATAGTAAAATACTCAACTTTGCCGTGTCTAATATTGGTTCCGTTTGGATGGTGTGGGAATAAGAGGAATAAGGGAAGAAGTATTGAGAAGTGTGTAACTTTGTGAAGAGTTTGGATTGTTTATAATAAATTTATTCCCTTATTCCCACACCTCATCCAAACGGAGCCATTAAGATATATATTGTATAATAATTAACTATTTATCTTTTAAGGCTCAAAAGATGAGTTTGTAAGATCAATGCAATTAATATTTGTCAACTGTCAATAATTGTGATTTAAATGAAATTGACCAGTGGCTATTAGCAGAATAAGTGAGCATTGCAATAAATAAGTAAACTTTTCACTACATTAAAAAGCGACGGAGGTGTGTTCAAAGGATGAGTTTAAAATATATTATATAAACTCAAAAAGGATGTGTTTATATAAGCTAAATACAATACACACAAGTAAAATAGATCCGTGTCACATTAGATCCTGGCTTGTCAAAAATCCAACGCACCTATTACATTCTTAAGGGAATATTATCTGATGACAAGCTCAGATTTGGATCATAATCTTTATCATGTTTATTTATTTAAAAGAAGTGAAATAAGGATTTCCAGCCAGATTCTCATTGATGGAACTCAAATGGCTGAAGGCAGCCTCAATAGTCAAGCTAGCATTGACTTGAGACTTGAGTGGTCTCAAGTGGTCTTGCATTGAGTGATGATGCACGATTCCATCTACTAAATTGACTGTTGACTTAATTGCAACAATTGATGCCCGTAGAAAAACTGGTCTGACAAGGACAGTCAAAGAACAAATTGTCCAACTAGGAAAGTAATGTTGCAACCAAATTACTCTTAAGTAATAGCTTTCTAAGAAGGGAAAAACAGTGAAGCTTTGCAATTGTACGTCTTTGTGCTCATGCTAATAATAACTGCATTTGTAATGGAACCAAGCAAGTCTTGCAATTATAGATTGACGCATTCAAATAGGAGAGGGGGGGGGGGGGTTATCTCGTATGAAGTATTTGGGAAAAAAAACTTAATTAATAATTTATGTATTGAATTATTTGGAAAATAAAATACTTAATTAATAATTTTAGTTTTTTCAATATTTTCGGGAGGCCAAATAATTTTCAAATTGCGTCAATTTGACAAACAAACTATCAAAATTATAATTAATAATTTTATTATTATTTTTATAACTATTTTTTTAAAATAATGATTATCGCTATCGACCGTCTTTTTAATACATGGTCAAATGTTGTGGAGGTGTATGATTTCTGCGGGAAAAAAATAAATAAATACGACCAAAACGAAAGATTAGGGAGCTTATAAGAGATTTTGTTACAAGGCGCATAGCACATAAGCTATTATTATATGATAACTATTAAGCATTAAGCATTGCAAAGATGCAAAAGAGAAATTAAAGAGGTGGTGAGGTGGAATAAGCTTCTTTAAGCTTCTTTAAGGAGGAATAGCTCAACAAACAAGAGTGGAATAAGCTTCTTTAAGGAGGAAGAACTTATAGCACCAAAATAGGTGGAATAACTTCTTCCACGGTGGGTCCCGTCGCAGATTAGTCTCGATTTTAGAATAATCATAATTAATTTTGATTATTAATGATAATTAATATATTATTGTAATATTATAATATTTCTAGTTGCTATTTATACAAATAAAATATTATTAATTTATTAATATAATTATAATTATCATTAGAGAAAGCCTTCAATCAAAGCGCTTTGACCGGAGTTCCAGTTAAATCCCGTCAGATCTCAATTTTGAAAGTTCAAACGACCGATCCGAACCGTCAAATATGATCTCCATATTGAAATCTCCTTGCCAACCAAAATTTTCATTTTTTTTGAATTTTTTAAGTATTTTTTTCGGATTTTCAAAAATCGTTAATCTAATTTGTTCTGAACCCTACAAAAATTGCTGTTTTTGAAAATCCGAAAAAAATACTTAAAAAATTCAAAAAAATGAAAATTTTGGTCGGCAAGGAGATTTCAATATGGAAATCATATTTGACGTTCGGATCGGTCGTTTGAACTTTCAAAATTGAGAACCGACGGAGTTTAACTGAGACTCCGGTCAAAGCGCTTTGATTGAATCCATTATCTTATCATTAATATTATAATTACTACAACAAATAATTAATAATATCTTAATTCATATGATGATGATATTATTATTATTGTTGTTGTTGTACTTTATCATATAATTTTCATTATCATTAATTAAATTATTGGTATTAATAATATGTTTATTATTAAAATTATTATTATTATTATTATTATTATTACAATATTAATTATTATCATTAGTGAGAAGAACTCAACATAAAAATAACATTTATAATAATTATTATGATTATTATATTAATTATTATTATTATTGATATATGAATTAAAATAATTCATATAATAATAATTATAATATTCATTTTTGTAAACTAATAATAATAATTATTAATTGATATTATATAATTACTACATATTTAATTTTATATTTTTATATTCTTATTCATTTACTTTACATAACCAAACAATTATGACATAACATGTCATAAGTTTTCTTCCTTTACTTCTTCCTCTTAAGTTATTCATTTACCAAACACCACCGATATAATGTTTGGGTGAGCACATGTCAAAATTTGTGGGGCTCAAATGCTGAGTCATGTGGAGCCATATATGGTCCAGGATGAATAGGAGAAAAAGGTTGATGTCTTCAAAGTGGATGGACTCAACCGCTTACATTGTCTGTTTGAGTGATTGCAGATGCAGTGCGCCAGTGCCCCACAATTGATCAAAAAGCAAAGCAAAAGTATAGAATAGTATATCTGTCTCTCTCTTTCCTGGAGTGATTGAACCCGTTCCACTGAGGTCCTTGTTACTGTTAGAGTGCGTTGTGCTGGAGCCAGGAAGTATATTCTCTGGCCCAAAATGAGAAGGAAAGATACCACTTCGGATTTTATGTGGCACGCTTGGACGCGTTACCGTTTGGATGGTACGAGAAAAAGAAAAAATAGATTCTTTCTAAGTATCCTAACAAGTTAGGAATAATGAGAAAAATAGCTTCTTCCTATATAAATAGTTTCTTCCTAAGAATAATTTCTTCCAACAATTATATATACATAATTTTAACAAAATTAGCTAAATACTAATAGCTAAATGAAATTTTGTGTGCTATTTAATTAATACTTTATTTAATATTAAAATAATAATTTTTAATAATTTATTTAAATTAATATCAATTTGCTTATTCCTAACTCATCATCCAAACAACATTTTTTATTTTCGTAATAACACTCTTTCCACTCTTTCCAAAATTACACACTTCCCAATATTTTCTTCCTAAAATTATTAATCCTTTCTTATTCTCATACCATCCAAACGGCCCCTATATTATATTAAAGTAATTTGGTAATTCTCATACAGTTGAAGAGCTTGAAAGTTGAAACTGTAGAGCAATTATTTTGTTGTTCCCGGTATTAATTAGAGTGAGATCTCATACATCAAAGTATTCAAACCGCCTATACTAGTAATCCCCTTGTGACATGTGGTTTAACTTAAATGATATAAGGATGGAGAAAAGAATAATAAAGCAACATTCTTTTGCTTTGCATGGGGACATCGGATCTAATTTGACTCAGAAAGATATATAAAAGGCTAAGCTAAAAAGAGGCCATAAGACAAATCTAACGTAACGATGCACTGAGTTTCGGTCCCGCGCAATAAGACCATAAGACAAACCACATGCGATTAAAGAAAGTGAAAATTCAGATTTTTTTTTATCCTAAATTTTTCTAAATACCGACATGCCTTTAAATTTTCATTTGCAAAAACTGATTTCTTTTAATAAAAAAGAAATCTTTTTTTAAGATAAATTAGGGGTTAAGCCTCCCAACTTATTTTTAAATTAAATGTCTATAAAAAACTCCCCTAGTCGGATTTTGAACCTGCAATCAAAACGTACATTTCTAATTATTAGGGGGGCCTGGCTCTCGCCAGTCCCCCTTGTCTTCAGCACTGTTGGAAAGTAAGACCAAAAGCTAATTTTCCCATTAAAACTGAAAGTAGCCATTAGATGTTATCTCTATTGTTAATCAATAAACTAAAATATATTTTAGTATATTACCACAAACTTAAGATATTTGCTTTATTATTTAGATGGTATTGAAATTTTGAACTAATATATTGCACTTTTCATAGAATTTTTGTAGATCACCATCCGGTCAATGCATTACTGGCATCCTAACTAGAATTCAATGCCAATCTGATTAATGAGTTTATTTTCTTTTTTATGCAGTCTATTCCATTATACCTCTCTGAGATGGCGCCTCCACAGTACCGTGGCGCAATCAATAACGGGTTCGAACTTTCCATCAGTCTTGGCATCCTGTTCGCAAACGTCTTAAACTACTTTGTTCAGAAGATCCATGGCGGCTGGGGCTGGCGAATTTCACTCTCCTTAGCTGCACTTCCTGCCTCATTTCTAACCATAGGAGCAATCTTCCTTCCTGAATCACCAAGCTTCATAATTCAAAAAGGAAACATAGAAGAGGCCACTAACCTACTCCAGAGACTGAGGGGAACCCCAAATGTACAAAAGGAGCTCGATGACTTAATTGCTGCCAGTAATGTCTCACGAACGATTAAGCATCCATTCCGAAACATATTGAAGAGAAAATACAGGCCTCAACTTGTCATGGCAATTCTCATCCCCTTTTTCAACCAGCTGACAGGGATCAATGTAATTAATTTCTACGCACCAGTTATGTTTCGTACTATCGGATTGAAGGAGAGTGCCTCTCTCTTGTCAGCTGTAGTTACGAGAATATTCGCCACAACAGCTAATATCATAGCAATGGTCGTGGTCGACAGATTTGGTCGCAGGTTCTTATTTATCTTTGGTGGTATTCAAATGATCTTATCACAGATAACAATTGGATGCATCCTCTTTGCACAACTTAAGGATCATGGAGGAATGGAAAAGGAGTATGCATACCTGGTGATTATAATCATGTGTGTTTTTGTGACTGGGTTCGCATGGTCGTGGGGCCCATTGACATACCTGGTGCCAAATGAGATCTCTCCTCTGGAGATCAGGTCAGCGGCACAGAGTATCGTGGTTGCTGTTCTATTTCTTATCACATTTTTTATTGGCCAAACGTTTCTGGCAATGTTGTGCCACTTGAAGGCTGGCACATTTTTCCTCTTCACAGGGATGCTCTTAGCGATGACAGCATTTGTGTATTTCTTGTTGCCTGAGACGAAGAAGGTACCGTTGGAGCAAATGGAGCAGATCTGGAGGCGCCACTGGTTTTGGCAGAAGATTATTGAGGAAGATATGAATTCGAGGGAGATGAGTTAGTGCATTTTACAAAATTAAGAAAGAAAAAGGTTCAGGGATCTTTGATATTCTTACATTAGCCAAAGAATTTATGTGTTGGTTACATGTTATTAACCAGATTGTCTGCATGTATGTCTGTGTTGCTGTGTTGTCTCTGCGTATTATAATTTGTCCTTTAATGTAGACTTAGTTTCTAGATGACTATATTATTAAAGGAATGATTAATACCCATAAATTACAAATTTATATGTTGGCTTTTAATTAATCATTCAGTCGGAGTAGTTTGAGTGTCATATTTTTCTGTCTGGAGATGCAAGTTTAGCCCAATTGACCGTCAGAGCTCTTTATTTGCCTCGGTCAATTGTACCAACGACGAACTGCTCAAGTATTTCAACTTTAATAGACATTAATAAAAAAAAAATGATAATAATAAAATTAACTTGAATAGGTCACAATCCAAACTCGACAACATTGATCAAAGTACAATGCGATCCATAGTAGATCCAAGCCTAGTTCTGATTAATATGTGTAATAATGAAATGTCCCATGGCTGTCGACTTCAATCCGTTATCGACAAGCTTTTTAGTAACTTTACTGCCATGTCATTGAACCATCAACGATTTCTCTACCCGTTGATAACATAAATTCAATACAACTTGACTTTTTGAGCAAAATTTTAAAAGAAACAGTTGAACGCAAATATGCTAAATTGCTAATTCACGAAGACATCAATATAATATTACAACTGACATCGGCAAAGGAGATATTAATTAACAATTACTACAACAATGTTCTTATGTCATGTCAGAGCAAGGTTTGCCTTCCTTAGCTAGCAACTTAAAAAACATATTTTAATAATAACAATAACATTTAACTTACACCAAATAGTACAAAGCCACAGTTAATAAATTTGTTTCTGTATAAAGCCTGACCCCACAAGCAACATCTGTTTCATGCTTGAGCTCCTGTCGGTGGATTTGCATGAAAAGCTGACTGTCGACTTGAGCTCCCAATAAGACCTAGAGAAAGAGAGGTTGATACTGATTCTCGATTCGTCTCTCCTATACTCAATTTTGACAAACCAACCAGCTCATCTACATTGACAGCCTTTGAGTGCACAGGTACTGGTTTGAGAATCTCATGTGTCTCTTGCTGCACAGGTTCAATATTACCTGGCCAGGGAGGCAGAGAAAACTGAAGGAATGGAGTGAAGTACGCAGGAAGTATAACCGGAGGGAAGCCAGAGGTGTTTCCCTGGAGAGGAGCATCTACATTTGGCGTTGACTCAGGAAGGAGAGAATTACTGGAGGAATCCATTGATTCAGTTTCTTCTTCAAGTGGACCTGTCACAGGGTGGGTCGGTACTTGTGGGGGTTGGTTGTTTATTTGTGCTTCCGGTTCTTGGCTAACTGGCATTGGTGGCAGATCTAAAGGCTGTTTTCAATAGAATAGTGATGAATGTGAGCTTTCTATTGGGATATACATAGATACATATAGAGATACATCATTCAACAAAACGATCCAGTTACAGAGATTATGTACAGAAAACTTTGTAGAATTTTGCTTATTTTGTTTAGTCAAATTAAGAAAGATGGAAACGGCGCTAATGAAAATAAGATGTTCGATAGAAATAAGTTTTAAGGTTTTAATCTACTCAACTACTCACATTCCTCTCCATGTCAGTTAGATTGAAGATGCCTCTTTTTTCCTTTAGGAAAGTACAAACACAGAATCAAGGACAAAGAATAAACAGGTCAATGTTGGTTTAAGGTTCAAAATCTTATAAATAAAGGGATTCTCATCTTATTTACCATTATTTGCTTATGAACCAGTTTGATTAAATGAATGTTGACAACATAAAGATGACTTAGGATATTGTTAACTCTTCTATACAATATAACAATATCATCCCGTTATATCTGTTTATAATAAAATTAAAGGAATTATTCAACAATGCCGTGCAAATAAGCAGACAAGGACCTGACCTTCTACAATATCCTAGAAAATATGCTAAACGAGACGCACATAAGATTAGAGAGAGAGAGAGAGAGAGAGAGAGAGAGAGAGGATGACAAACCTCATCAGGAAC
The DNA here is from genome assembly GCA_028095005.1 of Rhynchospora pubera. Classification (NCBI taxonomy): domain Eukaryota; kingdom Viridiplantae; phylum Streptophyta; class Magnoliopsida; order Poales; family Cyperaceae; genus Rhynchospora; species Rhynchospora pubera. The sequence goes on along the minus strand of CM051461.1, from coordinate 161,483,046 downwards.
CATGTCGAAGAGGGAGGAGCGACGCTTACGGCGAGTCATGTTCTGCTGACGAATGAAGTACTTCTGGGCATGGCTAGCAACCTGTGTGGGAGTCCTTGATACGACATAATTACGAGATATACCCCTCCAATCTCCCTTTCCAAGCTTCTGCAACCCTAGCAAAAACATTCTGTGCTCCTCTTCTGTCCATGGCACCCCTGTTAACATTTTTATACAGTAAAATATGCTTTAGGTCCTGCAAACAATTTTTTTGTGTGAGTGAATCCCTGTATTAAAACATATTAACAATCAACTCAAAAGACACTTCATTTTTGCAAAGTAGCAATCAGGTTTAGTGAAAACCAAAAGCTGAAACCAAGTTCATATTGGACAAATTTGATCGCAATGCTGCTTGGGTCTTATTATAACATAATTAATTTTAAATATTGGGATAAAATAAGGATTTTTATTTAATCAGGAAGCCAGTATTAACAAAAGCACTTCAGGTTGCATATGCCTGCTGAGATCATTACAACTTAGTGATAAGAAGACATCTCGGTACTGAGGAACATTTCAAATCACCACTACAAAGCCAACAAACCTCACAGATATATTTAAAAATAGGTCACTCAACCAAAAAATCAGATTAGGTCTTCCCCTCCTCCCTCCATTTTACAATATATAACTGATAAGTAGTAGTAACGCTTTTGGAAACATCAGCAATTAATGAAAGAAATAAATGACTTGCCATCAGGTCACTAGAGAAAAAAACACAAGTTGTATGACTGAAGCTAGTATGAGCTTAGCCTCACCAAAGATCAACGAGCTTGACTCAACAAGCAAATTTGAATGTTTATCTTGATCTACTTGATGGGCCAACCATAGTAATTTCAGATTTCTTATTTCATAAGCTCATTATGTACAAGATCAAGTAGTTGAAAACTGTTAAAATAATCACACAAAAAGTATGTCAGTTTTCAACCACTTGATTTTATGCATGATGAACACCGAAAATGTAAATGTTGGAAGGCTAAATCTTGGCACCTCAATTAGATCACGATCAGCAGTTTAAACTCATCATTTGAAGCTGATCTAACTTTTCGAGTTAAGCACAAAAACTACCTTAGTGAGCTTACGAGCTTTGCACGATTCTGGACAAAGTACCATAAAGATAATAAACCCCAAACAAAACAGCAACGTAACTTTCTTCAATCAAAATTGGATACTTAACAGGTCTTTTCTATTACAAAATCCAATTTTCTGAAAAGTTTGTTCACGACTGCTATGAATTTTACTCCAATTATTCAAATCTCATAAAGGGTATAAAAGACTTAGAACCTTCCAATTGTGAGTAGTTTGCTCTACTCAAAACAAGTGCAAGGGAAAAGTCTCTTTCACTGCTGATTTAATAAGATGTAGCTCTTATTGGTTTTAATTGGCATCAGTATTAAAAAGTATTGAGTTTTTCTGCATAACTATATACAGAGATCTAAAAAATTAAAAATTAAAAGATAATAATCTACATGCAAGTCAAAAGTCTTGCAAAGGAACAAATACAAGCAAATACAATTCTAAATCTGTTCCTGGGGAACCCTCCAAGATAGATGTTCACGATTCCCCAAATGTATCCTGTTTTATCTGATAATTAAAATGCACGAATTATTAAATCGAAAAAGCCAATGACATAATGGTCTTCCTCTTGGCCAGAAGGCAGAAGGGGGATCAACTAATAACCCAAAAAATAAAAAAAATCCAACCAAGCACAAAGGACAAGACATATCATTTGGTTATTTACTTTTCTAAAAGGAACCAAAAACAGAGAAAAAAAAATAAAACCTTTCTTCCTTTCACGACAGCTAGATGATGATCCCTGGACGAAATCATCGGAGGCATAACCATCGGCAGCGGCACCTCCAGCTCCGCCGTTCTCAGGGCCATCAGCCGGCGACGCGCCGCCGCTGGATCCAGCGAGAAGTGAGAGATTCCCCATACTCGCACTCTTCCTTATCGACCCATCAGTCAGTCTCACACCAAATAGCTTCACGCCTCGATTGGGGCATGTTCTCGAATTGTGACCGTTGTGGCTACAGTGAGAGCACCGCCTCGTCATCTCCGCCGCCGCCGCCGCGCCGACGGTGCCGAGATAGCTTGGACGCAGATGATTTGGATGAGTGATCAGAGATGGAGAGGTGTAGGGTTGGTTCCAAGAGGGAAGGAAGCTAGGGTTAGGGTTTTGAGAGAGGTGAATTCAGGATCGGAGAAAAAAAAAGAAATGGTGTAGAAAGGATAAAAGTTGGTGGTGAGAGGAAGAGAGAAGAGAGGTCTCTGTGGATCAGGAAATGTTTTCTAATATAGACCCGGTGCACTGATTTATAAACGAATTATCTTTGCAATAGTCAATGTAACCGGTCTTTGCACTGGAACCGCGTGGATATCTTTAAAAAATGTCGCGGTGTATACGGGACGTCTTGGTCCGGGTGGAAGCATGAAGTGGTGGGATCAGTGGATGTGTCCAAGGATGCACGAGGACCGTCCACGTGGCGGATATTCGCGTGGGTATATACGACTAGCAACAGCTTGTGGATGACGAGATTTATCATTTATCCCACAAGGCCACAAAATCTCTTTACATGATTTTGCGTTTATTTCTTTAATTGCGAGTGCGCGAAATATTAGGAAATGCAGATTTGGGGCGGAGAACAACTCATGCAGATCGTACAAACGGTTGGTCGGATAATCACCAATTATCCTAATTTAAGGCTCGTATTAAACCTCGTTTTGACTCTAACACGGTCGGATTATTGGCTATGATTTGTGCACTTAATTTCCCACCGACGTAGACACTTATAAGGTTGAGAAGTTTCTTTTCACAAGCGACCGTTAAAATTTGCCTACTGATATAACTAGATAAAGTTTTTAATTGTACGGCTTATTGAGTCAAAACTCGTCTAATTTAACAAACTCGAATAATATGTCTTACAACTAAATTTAATATCTTCGTAACGAATTAAATTAAAATTAAAAAAAAACAAACATAAAAAACTTATAATTTTAAATTTTGACACTTAAAAGTGAACTAGTCATAGTAAATATTTCTTTTTAGGGTCTACACCAACAAATTTCATTAATAGAAAAGATATGTACATGTACTCATAGTAAATATTGTACATAAAAATTAACTAAATTTGATGCAAAAAATTATTATTATTTTAAGAACATTTTTTCATATGTGTTGTGCTCTATTTTCAAATAAAAAAATATTATATTCTAATAAATAATTTTTCTATTTTAGATGAAGAACTAAAACTTAAATATATATATGTTTTCATCTAATCCGGTCATTCAGCCAAAGATTATATCTATGAACGATATTGAAATAAGAATACAGTCTAAATTTAGAGGTGGTGTACTCTTGAATATGTGTTTTTACAACCAGTAAGAATATGTGTACAGTGGCTGATATTATCAACTTAATTAAGGCCATGTTTGGTAGAGGAGTAAAATGTGGAGTAGCTTAAGGAGGAGTAAATAGTTAATCTACTTTACTCCTCCAACTTTATATCATGTTTGGTAAAAAAATATGGAGTAAATATGGAGTAAGAGTAAATAAATAATAATAACCAACAAACCATCTCTTGATCCATGTGGAGTAACTTTACTCCACCTAAAATGGTAGAGTAATTTACTCCTCCCTACTCCACACTACTCCACCAAATTTAAATCATATTTGGAGGAGTAAAAATGGATTAAATGAGTTACTCCACATTTAATCCTCTACCAAACATGGCCATTAATGCTTTGATTTCTACCGCACCTTAGAAGATATTCGAAGTTATGCGCACCAATCAGCATATAGTGAGTAGCTTGACTACCAAAATCATTTTTCTTATGAGTTGTGAGATCGAACAACGATTTTATACAAAGTCGCAAAAAAGCAATTGAGTAACAGAGAAGAAAATAAGAAATGTTTATTATCTTTATCAAGGAATGCCATAGTTTAATTCATTACTGCAATATTATAAATAAGTGTAAAAAAACAAATCTTAATAACTGATCTTTTTTTTAGATTAATAGCTGATCTCATTATATTTCAAAAATATAAATTATTCTTAGTTGTGATGAGGTTTGGGAAAAAAAATCTATCGGAGATAATAAAAGTATCATAAAGGTTAAAAAAAATCATACACGAAAAAAAATATGAATTATTAGCATTTGATATAATCTAGTATGGTAGAGTGGTTTGTATTTCTAGATTAGATCAAGATATAATGAGAAAATCAATCTTTATTTCTTAATGGATTGGATTACATGAGTTTTAAATAGATTTTGTAGATTAAAGAGATGAAAAATTCTAACTAGAAAAGTGGAGACCCCCTCCCTCTGGTCAGGGATTGTATATATAGACGTGTAGGCAAATCTTTAGTTGACGTCAATGTGTCAGAGATCGATAACAATTAACTCATGTGACGTCATTTATGTCAGAAATCAATAATAGTTGTCTCATATGATCCTCACTTTTGGACCTACCTCTATCGTGGTGTGATGTGTTGGCGAGATAAACAGTGAGGTATTCTCTTCTATGGAGTTATTAAATTACAACTCCTTCCCTTTGTGAGGTGATTTAGGGAGATCTGTGTTTGTTGTTATGCATCTTTCTCTGGATTTCTCTGATACCTCCTCTGCGCACATAATTGTGTTGTTAGAGATTGTCCAATAATCGTTTTTATGTGTCATGTGTATTCTGAGATTAATAAGTGGGTTCTTTGTATCTATTGGACCGGACCTCTGATAAATTCTAGACCTTATCAGCACCTAATTATTTTCTTAAAAGTATCAATAAATTCATGTATCCGTTTATCTGACTGGTACCTTACTAGATGAGTACAATTTTTCTTTTTAGCTCATCTAGTAAGGATACAACAAAAACATGTTAGTAGCTTCGTAAGTCAGTAGCTTCGTAAGTACCTAACTGAAAATTAATTTGTAGGATATTTCTTATAGTTTTAATTTTTTTTATTTAGATAGTAATTTGTACTTTTACTATTATAAGGCAATGCAATATATATTTTTTTATTTTCTTGATACTATGCACACATATTTATTAAGATTTTTCCTATAATTATGTATGGATCATATTAAACAATCAATTATTATAAGATAATTATTCATTATTAGGTCATTATTCGTTAATCTTGACGGATATGGAAAGGATACAAATAAAACTAAATCTTATTCGGTAAAATAGAATACTACTAAAACTTCTTATAATGAATATAAGTATGTAAATATCTCTTACAATCTATACTACCATTCATATTCCGCCAAATACATTTAAATTTAGATTGTTATAAACGGTAAACCGTACATCAAATTTAACTATTTCTTATGTGTACTGTGTACAGTGTACACATATAGTATAGAACATATTTAACTTTAAATACTGATTAGAAGGTTCAAAGCCATTGTTTGACAATTGTATAATCAATTATATTCAACGAAGAAAAAATCATGTAAGAATTATTTAATTTATTCTGTCCATAGAACATGCAAGACGTCTGTTCGCACATATATTTTAATTGTTAATAAGATTTCACCTTTTAGCCAATTTGACCATAACATCCAACATGCATGCATTATCCGTACCTGAACAAATTAATAGTTTGAATTTTGTCAATTAAAATTTAAATTTAATGTACGAATTAATAGTTTAATTTCGTCATATAAAATTTTAATTTGAAACTATCAACAACTACGAACTTCAATAATATGATGATCATATCAAAAATGGATTTTTATTCCTTGTAACTTGTAAGGAAAAAGAAAGAAGAGTTTGAAGAGTTATTCAACTAAATAAGGATATATTTAACTAATTTATATTATTTAAAGATATTCGATTCATTAATTGTTTTTAGCCGTTTTGCATCATCTGTGTTCTTAAACATTCGATTTTATCACTCTTTCCTCTCTGTCATAAATTGATCGACTGCCTTATGACCTATTTATTTCTCTCATGCACTTGATCTCTCTAAAGATATAACATGATTCTTAAAAGCAAATGCAATTCGTGGTCCCTTTATGTGTTACAGCAACACGATTGATCATGTAAACACAGGGATGTAGCGTTTTTAAGATTATATTTATCCATATAAAAAATTTGTTTGATATAATAACTCGCCAGGAATTATACATTTGAGAATTTAACATATTTTCATGAATTGTTTTTTTCCGCATGCAGATGAAATCGGAGAAACAACTCTCATACTAGTAACCTTTCTAATTTTTTTTTTCCTTACAAGAGTTTGTCCAATTTGTAAACAATACATAATATCTTAGGAATCAATAAATTTGAGTCATTAAGAGCTCTGAATTTTGCATGATATTTTATATTTGAAATTTGAGTATTTGGGCGGGGCTGATAAGGATCATCTCCAAAATTCATCATCCCCGTCATCCCCAACGCGTTTTTTATTTTTGGAAATCATCCCATCATCACTATGGTCACGCGTTTTCTTTTTCTAGAAATCCAGCGTTCAGAAATCATCTCTGATTTTCCTCGCTGCGTCTATGTATTGTGCTTGTCATCTGTGTGTTTTTGTTGTGCGAGAAAGGAAGAGATGAGGTGTTTAGAAAATAGAACTGAAGATTAGCTCCAAGATTAGCTTTCGTTGTTCTCTCTCGGTTTACGCATAGATCTGCCTTCTTCTCCGGCGATCTAATAGCTGATAGATCTGCCTTCTCATGGAGAGAGTTTGGCTTAATTCTCAGAAAGAGGATAAGCTAGTTCCTCCGGAGCATGAAGAAAGGGATATTAGAGCTAGGCTTTTAATCAAAAAGTTTGGCTCTTACTCTCCAGTGGTGTCTGGTATTGGAGAGATAGCCAACTCTCACTGCTGCACTCCAGCCTCTTTTGCTGAGGCGGTGAGGGATATTTCTAAGTTAGATAATACTAATTGTAACCGGAATTCCAAGATTCAATCAATTCACTTCAAGAAAGTGAGTACGAATCTTAAAGATGCCAAGAAAGGTGATCTGATCCGTCAGATGAAGGGTTTTTGTATGAGATGTGGAGGTCGTGGCCATCTGGCGAAAAATTGCAGAGAACCCCCAATTTGCTTCAAATGTAATTGTATGGGACATACATCTAGCAATTGTAATTTCCAGAAGGTTCCCAGAAATTCAAAAGACGCCTCTTCATCTGCTGCAATCCAGATCCCTTTTCTGAAACATAATTCTAATCCCCTTCTATCCTCTACCTTGACCTCTCCGTTTCCTCTTCTTTCCTTACCAAACCCTAGATCTACCCCTCTGCTCCATTCTTTAAGGGAGCAAGCAGAGAAAGAAAGAGCAATGTCAAACCTAGATCCGATTCGAGTAGAGGAAGACGGCGAGAATATCGAAGTAGAGACGGAAGTGGCGCGTAGCATTGTGATTCAAGCGGATTCTCGGCTAACTTTGGTTGATGTGATGGTTGAGATGCGACGCCGCTTCCCGCTGGAACAACACCGAGTAATTCTCATGACTAATCAGAGGTTTCAGATTGTGGGGCCCTCAATCCAGTGGTGTGAGGAGATGTTCTGCGTGGGAAGTATAGAAATCTCTGACAGTAATCGGGTACGTAGAAACTTTCCTATCTTAAGAAGTGTTCCCGAATTTGAGGATAGAATAGAATCTGAGACCTTTTGGGTAAGAATTGTGGATCTTCCATATGGGTGGAAGAATTGGAATGGCGTTAGGAAGATGTTTAAGTTTGGACAAATTAGAAGAGCAGATGAAACTTCTTTGCTCGGATTGGATGGGAGATTCTATAGGGTTTTGGTGGAAGTAGGTGAAAGGGATATGATTCCTGCTTATAGGAGGTATGAGATCTGTAAGAAGTCTGGTGAGATAGTGTTGGCGAAAGTTCACTTTGTGGTAGAAGAAGATGTGGTGAGATCGGACTTCCATGAGCATATTAAAAGCTTGGTGAAATTTGAGCTAACTCCTCAAGATCAAGCTAGGTTAGATGCAGTGGTCCCTCCTAAGCCAATAGCAAAAAACGTTATCCCCTTGGCCCTTCCAGTAAACCAGCCAGTTCTCACTAAACCAAAAAAGAGAAGCAGGAAGAGAAAGAACCCCCCAAGTAACAGCAACACCCCTACCACTACAAACTCTTCTCCAGTCATTCCAGTATCCACCAAAATTCCCTCAACCTTACCAAAAACTTCTCCTTCACCCAATATCACTTCCCCTTCACTCAATATCACTTCCCCTCTGCCAATTGCCCCTAATCAGTCCAGCCCTGGAGTTCTGACCAGATCGCAGTCCAAAAAACAAGTAGGCCTTGCTGGTATCTCTATTGGAAATAAGGCCTCCCCTGTTGAGGTCTTGTAGTCTGTGAAAGGAAAGGAGAAACTTCTGCTAGAAAAAGAGGCTGAGATAGCGAAGTTAAAAAAAGCTATCAAAGAAAGCCAGGCCCAGAGATGGAATGAGGAAGCAAAAAGAGTTACTAGAGGGATAGGGCAGCAGAGGGACTTTCTAAACTTTTAGAAAATGGCATTAAAAAAAACCATTTTCAAGGCTTAGGTCCAGACTTACCAAACAAGGGAAAAGTGTTGCATCTGCAATATGCGGATGACACTTTACTCTTTCTAAAGTATGATAGTGTAATGCTACAAAAAATCTCTTGGGCCTTGAAATGTTTTGAGTCTATTTCAGGTCTTAGAATAAATTTCACAAAATCAGAGGTAACTCCTCTAAATCTGACTTCTGATGAAGTAGTTAACACTACTAGTATCTTACATTGTAAAATTGGAAACCTCCCCCTCACCTATCTAGGCCTCCCTTTACATTGGAAAAAACCTAGTAAAAGTGATTGGAATAGAATTATAGATAAAATAAAAAATAAATTAGGCAAGTGGAAAGGTAACCTCCTCTCTCTAGGAGGTAGATTAGTTTTACTCAATTCAGTAATCTCGGCTCTTTCGCTATACTATTTTTCTATGTTCAAATGCCCCTGTTGGGTCATTAACAAAATAGATAGAATAAGAAGACTCTTTCTGTGGGGTTCTCTCCAAGGAAATGAAAAGAAAAAGTATAATATAGTTAATTGGGATATTATATGTAGAAGAAAAGAGTTTGGAGGTTGGGGTGTTTTAAATCTCTTTCATATGAACTCAGCTTTGCTAAGCAAATGGATGTGGAATTACATGTATGCAGAGCACAAAGGTATTTGGAAGGAGTTAGTCCATCACAAATATCTTGGCAAGTTTGGCATACAAAACTTTTCACATTTCTGAAAAAATATTCAGCACTTAATTCCGATTTTTAAAATCTGTAGTAAAAAACTTCTAGGGAATGGTCAGAAAACGGACTTTTGGAACGATATTTGGGTTGGTAGCATCTCTTTGGCTAGGGGTTTCCCTAAGTTATTTGATAAGTCAAAAAGAAAAGAGAACCTCTCCTTGGCTCAAGTCTGGAACAGTGGGAACCCTAATTTCTTTCTCACTAGAGGCATCTCTAGAGAAGTTAGAGTCGAAAAAGATGCCCTCCTAGATATTATCAGAAATCAGAATTTAAATTCTTTAGAGGAAGATAGCATTTGGTGGAATCTGGAAAGTCATGGCACTTTCACTGTCAAGTCTCTTTATAAGTTCCTTAACAATGGGGGAGTAAACTGCAATTTAGAACACTCAGTGTGGAAGTTGAAAATTCCCCTAAAATACAAATGCTTCTTATGGCTAGCTACTAACAATAGGATCTTAACTTATGATAACCTAATGATTAGGGGTTGGCATGGTCCTAATAAATGCCAGTTCTATGCCAATTCAGAAAGTGTGGATCATTTGTTTGTAAACTGTCTATATATTAAACCTTTCTGGATAAGCTTCAATATGTTTAATGTTAGGAATATAAATTTAGACATTTCTAGTTTTAAAACTATTTGGGACAGTATAAACTCTTTGAACAAGGAGGACAGAAATTATTCTAAAACCTTGTTAGCCGCTCTATGTTGGATCCAATGGACTGAGAGGAATAAGAGAACCTTTAACTCTGTAGAGGGTTCCAATTCCCATTCCTTGTATTTTAACATATTGAGCTTATATTCTTTTTGGACAGGTTTTGACACAGGATTGGAAGCTAACTTCAGAAGCATAGCTGAGCTGCAGAGGCAGTTAGCAGAAAGAGATGAAGAGGAGGGCATACCGTCAGATGACGAAGATTTGTTGGACTGAACCTCTGACATCGCATCTTTTTTAGCTTACAGCTACTAAGCGTTTGTGTTTGTGGGTATATCTTGTTGTGAAGTTTGGCTTCAATGTGTGTATGAAGCCCTGTTGATAGTTGCTGGCTTCTAATTCTGTTTAGGGTGTTTGCTAAAAAGCAGTAATAGTAGTAACTCTTTAGTAGCAGTCCGTTTCCTTTAACTAGCTTTTGGTGGTTAGGTTGGAGACTTTGTCGGTAGTTGGTTTGTAGTTTGTATGTTGAACTCTTTACTTTTCAATGGATGCCTATCTCAGGCAGCTTTTACTCAAAAAAGAAATCCAGCGTTCATCTCTTCCTCCCTCCGTCGCTCTGTTTTCCTTCCTCACACGTACGCTATACCCCCCCACTCCACCTGTCCTCCCTCCTCCCTCCCGCGTACGCTTGTCCCCCCCCCCCCCCCACCTCTCCCCCTCCCCCTCCTCCCTCCCTCATACTTCATAACCGTTGAAATTAATATACATAAATGTTGAAGTTAATATCGAAATTGTTAAAATTAAATAGATAACTGTTGAAGTTAATATCATAATTACTGAAGTAAATATATACAATTGTTGAAGTTATTATCGTAACTGTTGAAGTTAATATATATATATATATATATATATATATATTTATAACTGTTGAAGTTAATATATATAACTATAACGGTTATATATATTAACTTGAACAGTTACGATATTACCTTCAACATTTAAATATATTAACTTCAACAGTTATGAAGTGTGTGGGAGGGGGGGAGGGTGGTAGCGTACGTGGGAGGGAGGAGGGGGAGGGGACAGCGTACGCGGGAGGGAGGAAGGGGGAGGGGGGAGGGGTGGAGGGGACAGCGTATGCGGGAGGGAGGAAGGGGGGAGGGGTTAGTTGCAGCGTACGCTGGGATGAGTTAGTTGCAGCGTACGCTGGATAATTAATGACGACGCTAGATAACGCGGGGATGATGGGATGATGGGATGATAGAATCTTAGAGATTGTCCTAAACAATTCCGATATTTGGGTGATGAGTGGGGTTATAATGCTACAAGTTCTTGGTGCCGCGACTTCATTTTTTAATTCCAACCTATTTATCTCGATTAATTTCTCAAAAAATGCATCACTATAAAATTTTATAATTATTGGAGTTCATATACAAAACTAGAATAAGTGGTAGAAAAATAAATGTATGACAATTAATCTATAGTTCGCTAAATTTGTTTATTTTTTTTAACAACTTAATCTAGTATCAAATAACCTTTACAAATTATAAAATGTTATGTTAACACGTCTCTCGTGATATTTGAACAGAATATTTAAAATATTAATAAAAAAAGTGAAGCTGTAGTATCTACGGGCTCTAAAACTCACTCACGTCGTTATAATCCTCCTCTTGAATAAAAACAACTTCAAAAGCAAGACAAGCACGTTAATTTCATCTCGGCAATTATTTTTTTGTTGAACTATATATAACAGTAGGTACTACATTTGCACTGTTAATTTCGTCAACGTTGCAATTAAGTGTATGAAATATCTCATTAACATATTTAACTACTTAATGGCAATGGTTACCTCATTTTATATTATACATATTCCTGGTAAATGCTGAAAGTTCGTTTCATACCTGAAATCATAATCTGCTTTAAAATCCTCTGGTAACTTTTAGTACTTATTAATCAATTCATATCTTAATATCTCTTGTTTGCCAATCAACGATTGCCAATCAGCCGGATTAATTTTCAATTTGACATTTACACAATTGATTATCACAAGGTGGACGGCGAACACGCTACTGTTTAAAAAGCCATGTGCGCTACAGTACGAGGATCCTCTGTATCGCTTCACTGTGTAGCAGTTTATGCAACTAGTCTCCTGCTTGTATGACATCTTTATATAAGATAGCAATAAAAAATATATACTAATCTTATGCAAAAATGAAGTTTTCGTGGTTGAGCCTTTGAGAATATTTCTTCGTTAGAGAGCAAATAATTATACTAAAAAATAAGGAAGAACTTTAAAAAATTAATAGATACCAACAAATGATATATAATAATATAAGTAATTTCATTTTCAATCAAGGTTCGTAATTGAATAAGTAAAAAAAAAATTTAAATACAAAATTTGGAATATTATCTGTCATTTTGGGGCCGGAGGACATGTTCCTCATTTATAATGACACCACAATGAATATGATTCATTGCACGAGTGAAGTAGTTCGTTTGCCACAGAGAATATTTCTCTTCGCAACCGACATCCTAGGCTCCGTTTGGATGCGTTGAGAATAAGGTAGGAAGAAGGAAGAATGGAAGAAATTTATTGGAAAAGGGTAAATTTATTGGGAAGTGTGTAACTTTTGTGAAGAGTTTGGATGGTTAGAAATAAATTTATTGGTAAAAATTGGTTATTCCTTATTCCTTATTTCGGAAAGAAGCCATCCAAACGGAGCCCTAGATGAATTCGTACAGTAAAAACGAGATAAACGGACTTAAAAAAATCATGCATAACAGAAGTTTTGGGGCGACACCAGTGAATAATTTAAGTTATCTGAATAACCAGTAAAGATGAAGCCTTAATTTATTGGCAAAAAGTCAAATCCACGCTGTTTATATATTAGTACGAAAATGATATTTTAGGCCCCTTTTGTCTGCTCGGATTAAGCCCGATTGGATGTAAACTTCGCCAAATCCGTTGCATATTTCCACCTGTCAAATAAACTCAGCGGCATCAATAATAATCTAATAAAGTCAGTCAAGTCCACATAAAGTTGTAATCATATAACGCAACAACTGTGAAACTAGATATTTTCCTCTGGCAGAAGTTCTAACATTCTCTTTATCTATCTTCATAATAGAGAAAGAACAGTTCTTGATCTAGTGATAAAGAGCAATGCATATTGAGTGAAAGACCGCAGGTTCGAAATTCGGCTGGAAGTTTTTTCACAGATATTTAATTTAAAAATAAGTTGGATGATTTAGACCTCCAATTTATTTTTAAAAAAAATCTAATAAATGAGGTTCTTTCGGCTGGAAGTTTTTTCACAGAGAAAAATTACATTTTTTTTTTTGTATTTATCGCAGTTTGTAAATATCTTTTTTCTCTTTGTATTCTTTTTCATTTTCTGTTTCCTAAAATGAGGTTGGTAAATGGTAATGAATCTGAACAAATTTATCCAGAAAATGGCCGTTTTATTAAAAAAAAAAATAAAAGCCATAATGAAAAAGGAAAAAATAACAAATATGTCACCAGAAAAGCCTGTTCCAATAATACCAAATGCTTTGGAACTTGAAATGAAACATCCGTAGAAAACGGCTCAATATTTGTAGCTAAAGCTTCTTTTTGTCCACAATGCGCTTTCTTTTGAAGGAATAACAGTTCCAGTCCACATATCTTACTACTATTATTTAAAGAAGCTGGATTGGATGTTAGACAAATTACGCAGTTATCATATCCTATCATATCCTCTGAATTATAGGTTGTCCCCTCTATCTCTTCATATGACAAACACCAATTAAACTAGAGGAATCTTATCTATTTCCAGAATATTATCGAGATAATATAAACATATGCTCTGCACATCGCCCGACCGTACGATGTTCTCGTGCTTACCTAACCTAACGAGTTTTTGAAAGAAAAAGTTTAAAAGTTATTATGCATTTATAAAAAAGAAATCTCCCGTTCTGCTTTTTAAGAACTGAACGAAGTAGCTTAACTATGAGGGGATCGAAATCCTCTTCAAGCAATCTTTTTTTTTTAATATTTCAAAATTAAAAAACTCAAATAGAGAATTCAAACCGTTGATCTTGTTATATTTTACCGGCGATGCGTTTTCATATAAATTTTATAAATTTTGAAGTGAATTTGATACTAGATCAAGAGGTTAACAAATGAACGAATCTGGTTAGATTAATTCTAATACGTTCATAATTATATCACTTAATAAAGTATCAAATCGATTTTAAATTTTATAAAATTTATATGAAAACGCATCGCCGGTAAAATTTAACAAGATCAACGATTTGAATTCTCCATTTGATTTTTTAAATTTTGAAATATAAAAAAAAAAATAAAAGACTGCTTGGAGCAGTCAAAAAAAGAACTGCAGAGGATTTCGTTCCAACTATGAGGTACAAATGGTTTGTCCGTATGTGCTGTTGTAATAATGTAACCCGAATAATGAGGTATTAATAAAGTATATATTTACTGCCATAATATGTCAATCATTTGGTTACTTTTGGGGACGGTTTTAAGATTTATGCTGGATCTACAGTATGTCATAGATGGCTTAAATCATGTGTTATAAAGCATAATGAATTTCCCTCAACTTCAAAATAAATAAATAAATAAATAAAATAATGAATTTCCCTGCGATCACTTTAAATTAGATGGGCTGTATCAATAGGTCTAAAATAATTGTTTAGTAATAGTCAATTAAAACTTAAAAACTGACAACACATACCAGTAGGCCTGCATAATGTGGAAAACGAAGATGAAACTGAACTTTTGCATTAACCGTTGCGTTAAGCATTATGGAATGAATTTATTATTTTTTTGGTCCTTGCAGTTTGCATTCCGTGTTTTGAATGGAAGAGAAATCCTTGCAATAACGTTTCGTTGAATTTAACGATAAAAAACTTTTTAAACGGTTAAAATTTGAAACGAAAATGAAACCATTATCGTTCCGTTTCAGACGAAACGAAAAAATGGTCAAAACGGCTATAATTTTCACCCCTACAAATCAGCTAATATTATGAGTGCAATCGGCCATACGAATCGAACCAAATATAATCAAACTAAAGTTTTTTTGGTTTCCCGAAAACAAAACCGAACGGTCTTAATTACAAATAACAACTAATCCTTCCAAATGTCTCTGGCTTTTTTTATTTATACAAATTTACAAATCATTACCGGCTATATGCTACTCTAATGCGTTCCATCAAATAGTCACCACACTTAATGGGAGGAAACCTGCAGTAATTTTATTAAAGAGTATAATTTCATTTAATCATAGCGGTCTGAAAAGGTGCCCAATAATGAAACCAAAGAATCTCCATTTTATTACTTTTGCATGTTTATTCAGCATTTATACAATTTTCACTTGCCACGGTAAAGACCGGGTATTCACCATGCGTAGAAATGGCACCGTACAATGTGGGTCGCTCAGGTTATTATGTAGTACATAATACTATAATAGTAGCATGAAGCTTGGTAGTAGACTAACCTGGTAATCTATTTAGTATCAGAAAGCAATATAATGCAGTCAAGTCTCTAATAATAGCATTGTCCCGTTCCAGTGCAACAGATTTATGTTCGAGCATCTTTATTTTTTATATAATTTATTTACCATTTCTATTTAGCTATTACATAGAGTTTGTGTTTCTAGAATTGCCCTACTGAATGTGTAACTCCTATAACCTCATTAATCAACTGAAAATTCAACAAACTTTTGGATTTAATTGTTTCCCAAATTAGGAGAATATTCAAGACAGAATTCCATTTAGATAGGAAAATATGATTGGCTGCTGGCATTTACAGTGCTTTATCATTGACATCATCTGTTTTTACTTCATGTTTTATGTTTCTATGTGCAAGCGTGCATCAGGGTGTGTGTGAGTGAGACAGACCTTGGAGGAGAAGTTTCACTACAGCAGCTTTCCAAGCATTCCACCACACAGTCGTAATTTGGATTAAGAAAAAAAGCAGCCTGAAATTAGGGAAAAACTTTGGTAAGCTGCATATAACAGGGACACTTTCATATTAGGTTAGGACATCCTTCTAAATTTGCTATTCCCGCTGCAAGAATATATGTTTCTTGATACCGTATATCAAAAAGATCATCTCTGCCACTCTCTTTAAATTTTCTTAAAATATACCTTAATCACTGTTACTGTGTTACATGAGTAGGGAGGGCTGTTCTGTCATCCTTCGAAAAAAGGGGACTCTTGAATTATGCGTATTACAATGTTTCTAGGGATACCTGTGATACATACTATTTTTGAGAACTAACAAAGAGTAGAACCCAGTCAAAATAGATGGACTTACAGAATAACGTTCCTGCCCAACTGCTACAACACGGTGCACTGTTGACCTGTAAAATGTACAAAGAAAATAAATTAATATAAACTTTCAGACCGTAATCGGAAACCTAATATGCATAACTTGAAATATTTAATCATAATATAATGAACATTGGAAGTACACGGTGTGAGTGTGTAAAAAGTGACAGAACTACCTAAAAGTACAGTTGGTCCATCTCTCCATCATATCCCCAATATTTACAATTAGTGCCCTGCAAAATAGTACATAAATCATTAAAAAGGAACTTTCTGTACATACCAAACAAAACTTCAGTCCATAATGATTGGGAATAGGTTGATAAAAGAAAATAATCAAGGTTTCTGATAGCTGCTTGAATATCAAGGGCATGGTCAATTACTCCAAATGAAGATTTCCCCAAACTGGTACATTAAGGAACTGTTAAGGTCCAGCGATGACAGGTACCAGCATTTGCTGGACAGGAGACCACAGGTACTGAAAATCAAACAAGAACATGCAGCAATAAAAAGGGGGAGGTTAAAGTGCAGTGATAGGCTCATGCATTTCATTATCAGACTGTACATACTGATACCAGACATGATTGGTACAGTGATATCCTATAACAGCTTACCCCTCAACATGATGAACATCTTCCCACAGCTGGGGAGACCTATCCTTCTCTCTACAGATCTGCAAGTTTCAACTACAACAAGTCAAAATAGGAAACACTCTAATGCATTGATATACTAAAATAAGTAACAACTATAGCATTATATTACATCCAAAAAATACAACAATATGAAATCATAAACTGTGAAAGAATGTAAGGACCTAATTTCTTTGTGGCTATAAAAAGCATAAAAAATAGAAAGGAAATATGTCTCCATTTTACTCAACTAGTCGAGAGAAAAGAGGAACCTGTAAACCTGGTACGCCATCTGTGACCAGAAGAGTGATCATACCATAGTCAGAGTGAGCCGAAGCACCATAGTTACCCTTTTTGGATTCAGGGATCTCCCCTATTGGCAGGTCACCATCAATTAGTGGCCACAAGAAGGAAAAGAAACACACAATGACATTACATGATAGTAATTTAAGGAGTTACCTGGGTAATGCAATAGACGAAGAAATCCGAGTGGAGAATCCAAAGCACCAATTTTAGTGAAGAAATTCTCATCAAGGTTCAATGCAAGTGCAATCAAGGAAATTAATCTAAAGCCAACATTCCTACAAAGACAAGACAAAGTATGGTTATATACTTATAACATAAATTTTCTTACAGGTATCTTAAATGCTTTTGGAAGGTTTTAGGGTTAACTGAAAGATTATACTTTAGAAAAGATTACACAGGTGCTCAGTTGTAGAGGCTTTTGTCCTTTCTTAAGGCGCTCATAAAAAAATGAAACATAAGAGTTAAATGATAGATTGGATCTCTCATAGCACTATATGACTGGACCACAACAATACTCATAAAACTATTTGATTTAATTGTGATAATATATTGGAAACTTACATAATCTTTTCATCATATGATTCCATCGTCACTCTCCAAGCTGGCATCCTTTCTGTAACTTAGTAGGGAGGGAATTATGAGTAGAAGGTACAGCATTGAAGTAAGTAATTTTTCTTTACTGCAACTGAAAGATTGAAGGTTGTAATCAGAAGAGACCCCAACTGGTGAACTACTTGCTGTGTTTCTTCTCTTGGATTAAAAATCATATTTCAGAATTGAATTAGGATTATCACAGGTAACTTTTAGGAACATGTTGAGTTGATTAGTATAATTTCATGATCAATTAAGTGAAATACAGAAAAGAAATTGACTAACCCTTTGATGGCCATTGATTCAGTGAATCATTAATGGAACCGATTTCGAAACTTTCCTTGAGATCACCTACAAATTCATAACAGACGTTATGTTGGTATAGATTTAATTAAGTCTTAGAGATTGATTATAATAAGACCTTTAAGTTCGGAAGAGAGATCGAGGGTCTCAGCATAAGGAGGCGTATAACCCCGATGATCTGTGTTTCTCTCCAATTTCATCTTCTCACTAAGAGGCAAATCAAAGAACTTCTTGCTCTCTCTGAACAAACTACTTACAACAGAATCGTCGATTCCATGGTTTATGACGTAGAAGAAACCGTGGTCCATACATGCCTTTTGAAAATCACAGTTAATTAGAGAAAAAAGTGAAAGAAAAACAAGGAGAGAGGAATGAAATCTGAGGCTAATTACCTGGCGGATGGATTGGGCAATAGAAGCCCGGTCTGTGCTGGAGAGATCGATGAGAGGGAGGTGAAGATTTGGAGGAGACATTTCGACAAGCACCTGCAGTGCTCTTCGTTTTCTTCTCAACTTGTACCAACGCACACTCGGAATTTAGACGAGCCTCACTTGGCACCCGTTGACGGGAATTGCTTATATATTTTATAGGGGCGTAATGAGAAGGGAAATTCCCGCCGTTGACAAGTTCTTTTTTTAAAAGGCAAATTTGAATGTAACCCTCCAAATCTTCTCTATTTAACCCTGTAATCTTTAAAATTAGAAATAACCCTTCTAATCATATTGAATATAGAGATATAAATATACAACCCCCTTTATTGATTTTAATTATTCTTTTACTTTAAATGTATCAATTTTTATATCTTTTACAGATTTTCCCTTCACCAAAATGGTTCTTCTCCTTGTCCAACGATACCAAAGCAAGTTTTTCACCGTGTTCCAATAATTAATTGTGCCATATGCCGCTCATTGTGAAATGTGAAGTACACCGTTTGTTAAATGCCAACATTATTTACCAAGCAAAGTTACTTTGGATTAGAGAAATAAATTATTTTGGTGACCAATAATGTATGCAATAATTAGATGTACTTATTTTCTTTAAGTACTCCTAATAACCGGTTATAACAGTTCATGTTTTCTCCATTGTGAATCTTTTCATGTTTACAATTATCTTACAATTCGTTCAGTTACATGAATTTTCAGGTACATAGCTGCATGAAAATGAATTTTATTGACTTGATATAATGTGCTTTAATGACTGCCTACGTGATAGAGGTTAGCACATTGTCAATTTGATTAATTGTCAATGTTCAACATATATCATAATATCAAGTGCGCCGTTAAACTGTACCAGCAAACCGTGCCAGCAAATGTGTCTGAAAATTCATACCTTGAAACCCTTGAAATAAATCTCTAAAAATTCTACGAAAATTACTGTATTTTAGGCACCTAATCTTCATCATGGAACTTCAGAATCCCTTTTTCTGTTATGAACTTGATAACCTACAATCTAGCTCATAGATCTCAACAAAGGGTTTTCATAAAGAAGAGCAGGAATTTCTCTGTATATTTCACTAGTTCAATACATTGCTTCTTTTGTTTACAGAATGTCTAACCCCCTTTCCTTATGGAGGGGGGTTCCTATTTATAGTCATCTGGTGGTCCCCCATTGCATCGGATCTTTTGTGGCCTCCTCGTGTTCTCATCTTCCTTATTCGATTGCGACGTGAAGGTCGCTATGACCTCCTTCAACCTCGACATGCTCCTTTCTCACTTATGGCCAGCGTTCATCTGCGCAAAGCTGAGTGCGAGGTTGAGTCGAGGCTTCCTGAACGGTTGTCGCCCAAAGGTTACAGAACATTCCGCGACCGTTATGGAAAGGACACCCGCGCTCAGAAACCGTTTCCTCTAAGGGGCCCACTGGAGGAAGTTCCCCTTAACGGTTTCTGACCCTGACCCCCCTTCTGAGCGCAACGGCCTCGGGTCCACTTTCATCATAACGACTCGTGGGCTCCTTTCTCTAAAGAGGCCTTACACAAGGCTTTTCGTAACTATTAGGCCCATATTCTGGTCTGACCGTATCATTAGCCCTCGAGCTTCTGATAAATGTTTGCATTTTATCAGAAGTTCTTTGTAGCAATTTCTAGATGATGTCATTGAGCTTCAGGCGATGTTCGAGCGACGTTTGCTTGTCGGCTAAATTCTTTGAAAGGAAAAAGGCGATGAGCTCTGCGAGGTCCTCATAATCTGCAAGCCCTCAGAGGGTGTTTATTGATATCTGAATCCATCAGACGCAGTCGGACAGTGAGGGTTGATATTATCGAGCCCTCATGCGATGTTGGAAGAAATATCTGGTGAATATAATAATATAAAGAAAGAAGGTGGGGGCCATATAATCTTCTATAGGGATTCTACAAGATTTTCCCATCATTGTGTCTCTTGGGGGATCGTGTCGCAACGATTTGTCTTCTTTGGAATTTGAAAAGGGGTAAAGCTCCTTTCTAGGTGAGAAAACCGAGGAGACGTGTCTTTTATATAGATCCAAAATCATCATCTTTTTCTTTCTCCATTCCCAGTACATTCTCTGTGCCCTTGTAGTTGTTTTCTTCTTTCCTTCATTCCGGTGAACTCCTTGTTGCCGTTTCTCTTTTCTCTTTTCTCTTCCGCCTTCGCACGACGACGACTACTGGGTATTGGCACTAACCTTTCCTCATTCTTACTTTTCTTTCTATTACTTTTGTTCTTGTCATAACTTACTTGCCTTTTCTTACTGTTATTCTACTTAAATTTTCTTTGTTGCTTAGTTCCGCCATGCCTAAGAAGGTTTTCAGGAGCTCAGACTCCAAGAAGATCAGGGAAAATTCCCAACGTCCAGAGGTTTCGAATCTAACCCTTGGATTGATACTAAAATAACCAAGTTCAAGAGGAGTTTGGTTTTCGATGATCCAGAGGAAAGTGAATTTTACGTGGAGGGAGCGGGTAAATTGGATCGTCCTTTTGAAACTTCGAAGGGCAGAGTGTTCTTCGCCAAATCTGCGTGGTGGAGAATTCGCCTGCCCTTGTCGCCGTTTCAATGCGCGCTTCTCAACATGGTGAAAGTTCCCCCGGGCCAACTTCTTCCCATCGCTTGGTGCTGCATCACTTCCTTTGAGCGTCTGCTTACGGTGAACTTTGCAAACTTAGGTCTTAAGACTAAGGCTACCCCTACGGTGGGGCTGTTTGGTTATTACTTCAAGTTTTGTCGTCACAACGAATTCTGCACCATCAGAACTGTTCACCGTTTGTTCGCCAATAAACCCAGAAAAGTGGGCAACTGGGAGGAGAACTTCGCCTTTTGTCGAGGGACCTTGATGGATGGGATGGGCATTTGTTTGGATTGGAACACGACTTCCACTGGATTCACCAAGGTAAAATTCCCGGAACCTACCGAAGACGAGCATGCCATAATATCCCACCTGGCTAGGACTTCTCAGGCGGGCTACCAGTTGTGTTGGGATGGGGGGAGCCCTGTAGCAGATGATCGCACCTTCGCTGACTGCATCGAACCTGACGATAGCGCAAACGAGGAGCTACCATTGCAGCAACTTAACTACTCCCCTCCTCCTGAAGAAGAAGGGGAAGGGTCGCCACAACCGGCCGCGTCTCCTACTCCAAAGACTCTTCCTGCTGCCAAGGCCCTTCCTGCCAAGAAGGTTTATGTCTCCAGCTCCAAGGCTTCTGCAATGTTTAAGGTTGCTAAGGGGGTGTCTCGCACTTTTTCAGTCCAACCACGGAAGATCAGATAGTCCTCTATGGGGCGAAGAAAATGCGGATCAGATACCCCTTGAGTCCCCTAGAATTCGAACACCACTACCCGTTTTACGAACGAAAGATAGCAATGCGACCCTAGGGACCTCAAGAGTTGATTGTTTGTGTGTATGTCCTTTCCTTCCAGCAGGCGCAAGCCCCTGCTGTTAATTACCTCCGATCTGAGTCCGAGTTGGGAATCAGACAAGAGCACCTCTAGATCGGGAATAATCAAGTGATTAGGCATTGAAGGTAATTGGAGTCATTTTTATTCGATATAATGGCTAGTGCTATGCGGAATGTGGTCATGATGCAAAGTGCATATGCATGCTATGCTGACTTAAACTTTAAGAGATATGCAGACTTCGATGCTTTATCTTTTATAATTATAACTTTTATTGCTTCTAAGATTGTTATCATAAGACAGTCAGATCGTTGGATCATAGGTTGGTCTTGGTTATCTTGATATGGACTTGGCTTTCTGTGTAGTGCCAGGATATAGAGCCTTAGGATCTTGTTTGATTTGATTTGGCGTTTGACTTAGTATTGACCTCTAGGTTTGGACTTGGCTTTTGGATGTTCATTCGAGTTTGGATTTGGAGTTGAATTTTGGGTTTGAGACTTAATTCAGAATCTGGAGCTCTGAGTCTGATTTGAGTCTAGTTGTGGTTTAACGTTGGTATTTGGCTTTTAGTTTCTTGGTTTAGGATTTAGGGTTTAAAATTTAGGATTTAGGGTTTGAGACTTGATCCAGGATCTGGAGCTATGGATTTGGTTTGAGTCTGGTTATGGTTTAACGTTGGTATTTAGATTTTAGTTCCTTGATTTCAGGCATTCGTTCTGAATTTCTGGATTTGGGTCTGATTGAGGCTTCGGTATTTAGTTATGGAATTTGGATTTAGGTTCAGTTCTGGGTCCCAGTTGAGTTTAGATGTCTGGGTTCAATTTTTCGGGAATTGTCTTGAAGTCCTGACTTGGCTTGGGTCTTAAGTTTGAAGTGTGGGTTCTGACTTGACTGGCTCTGGAGTGTCCTGACTCTGAAGAATACCTGTCATCCGAGAATCCCTGCTGTCCTTTAATAACAATATTAATTTTTAAGAATGATTATGTTTATTTATTATTGGCTTTTATGATATTTTTAAAGTTTTATGGACTTTTAAATAAAAGTGACTCTTAAGTTGGTTTTTTATATATGATGTGTCAGCAAATTCTCTGGTTGGTCCACGTCATTGACAGGGTTGAGGTGTCAGTTTCTGGGTGGTCCACGTGGGCAGGAAGAGGTGATTTGCGGCGTGCAACAACGATGACCGCACGGGTCGAGTCACAGGAGATCATGCAGAGGCACTGGGTTTAGTTGGTTGAGTCGACTGGTTTACGCGCGCGACTGTGCACCGGGTGGACTCGAGTTGGATCTGTTTCCGCTGGGTAGGTTTATTTGGTCTTGGTACACCGAGTTCATAGAGGTTGGTCTTTTCATCTTGTCTGGACTTCTCTTTCTATGCTTCTCTTGGTATGACCCTTTATGTAACACCTTCATTCCTTTGAACGTTCTGACCCGTATCTGGTGCCTTGGAGATTCGCTGCTGCAAGAGATCAAAACGAAGCCCTCTCTTTGGAACCGTTGCGAATGAAATCTATCCATCTGTTGGCTTCACGATTCGTGCAGTCAACAGGTCAACTCTCTCTTCTTCCTTTCTCTTCCGTCTCCTTGCGATTTCTTCTACTGCCTTTGACTCAACGACCCAACGGGTCCTCCGCCGTTGACTTGCGTCGTCCGGCCACCATTTTGAGCACGGTTGATTTCTACAGCATCGCCTTCTTCCCCTCTTCTCTTCTGTGCCTTCAATTTCTCTATTCGATGTGTGGTTGGCAGGGCCCATCTCGGTTTGTATCTGCCACGTCATCCTCCCTCCTTCGCCAAATTACGCCGATTGAGGTGTCAGTTCTCTTCTCAGCTAGGTCTAGCAACTTACCCTTCTATCCCTTTGTCGATTTGGGTCGCTGGGGGGATGTGCTTTCTCTTCAGTTGGATCGAGGGGATAAACTTGAACTCTGGCTATGGCGATGAAGCTTCAACCTGTTGTCCTTGTGCTTTTACAGATGCACAACCCTTTTTATTGTCTTAAGTCACTTTTATTGCTATTTTAGATGCAAATATGCAAGTTTAAGATGCCAAAATGAATGCAAAACATGAAATAAACAAGAAACAAGATTATGGCACCAGACCACCATGGCTTGGTGGCTGGGCTAGTTCAAACACCAATCAAAACAGCGACTTAGTAGGAGAAACTTCTTTATTGATATATGGAGAAGGTGATTTACAAGCTGTAGCTACCTAAACTTGCTCCTCTCTCTTCCTCTCTCCTATTTTCTAACTGCTCGACAAAATTACAGAACTTCTCTCTTGCTATTCTAACCTAACCAAAGATGGAGGCAGAGTTTCAGTGTTTCGGGCAAGCTTGGGGTAGGTGGAGGCTTTTTTCTTCTTCTGATTTGAGGTCTTTATATAGGCTTGAAGTTAGGGTTTCCATGGAGTTGAGCCATGCGCATCTCACCCTTCATCTTGATCCAGTGGTTGATGTAGAGCCGTGGGGAGCAAGTTCTTTGGCAAAACCATGGGCTGGTATTGCTATACTGTGGATGGTTTTCGTTGTGTGGCATGGATGAGCCATGGAGCTAGGGTTTTGATCCAAGGGTTTACATGTGTGGCTGCCATGGGCATCCCTTCTTCACTTCTCTTCCTTTACTGGTCAATTGCACCCACCAGTAGTGCTTTGACATGTGGTATGTGATGTTCACTAAATATTGAGGTGGCATGATGATTTGGACTTGTGTTTCTCACTTATGCCATGTTGGCTATGTGGATTCGATTATTGCTGCTTCATATGCATCTTTTAGTTTCCATTTTCTTTGAGTTTAACACCACTGACTTAAGTTTACCAATTTCAACTTGAAGGAATCAGTGAGTGCAGTGGCAGTATTTCATTGGTTCAAATGGGCTTGGGGAAGGGGTTCATTGCCATATGGAAGTAGCCGCCATCAATTTCTACTCGATTTCACTCTCTGACTTGGCGCCAACGCTCTTCAATTGGCATGTTTGGTGATGTAGCAGCTAGGGGAGGCAACAAGGGTATGAGGGGCATTTCCCAACCATGTTTCATATTCCATTGCTTGATTCCATGGTCTAGAGGGCTCCATATAGCTTTCTGTATGCGCTACTTCCCATTTTGCCCTTCTCAGACTTATGATTAATTTTTGGTGTATTTCTCTATTTTGAATTTGATTTCATCTTCATTAATCCATCATTAATATCTGATTTTACGCTATCATCAAAATGATTAACTATTGATGTTGTGGCAGTCTGCAATTGGACTTGACATAGCCTGACAAGTGGGGTTACATGTCATTTGTTCCTTTGAGTAAAAGGCAGTATAGTTCCAATTGTCTTTTTTGTCCCTCATGCTGACTTTTGGCGCCAGAATTGGAGCACAAGTGGTGGCAAGCATCCAATGGTTGGTTAGCATCTGAGGGTTAAGATTCATGGAGAAAGGGTGCCTTCAATAATTGGTATGTTGATGATGTAGTATGATCAACACACATGTGACCCTCTTGATCATCATCTGACGGCTGTAGGATGCTCCTTGGGGAGCAAGTTCCTTTAATTTTGTCTCTATTGGCACTGAGGGCACTCATAGGAGGGAGGGGACCAGTGAGATAAGTCTCTCTTCACTTTTTTACTTTTTCATTTCTTTCACCTTTTCTCACTTGTAACCGACCTCAATCTCCTCTTAATTAAATTTTCAACACTTATACCACTTACTCCACGTCAGTATAGCTTTTAAATACTTGGTTTAACATGTCTTAAGCAATGATCATATTTATAGATGGCTGTTAGACATAATTAAACCAGCACTTAAACCATGCCATATTACTCAATTGGTGTCCCCCTCCACTGAGTCTAAATTGGTCACAATTGGTCACACAGTGCTCATTCTAGCATCTTCAGGAATGTGTATAGGCTAGGTAATTGGTGCTTCAATGAACTAATCCCTTCAGTTTCGAGTTTCTTACTTTATTTTCCAGCATCTCATACTGTGCAGCTTCAATTGGTGAGTCACAATATTCTTCTTTCTGATTTGAACATCCTTCACCCCTTCAATTGTATTCTCTAGTTCTCCTGAGTGACTTGGGACCCACCTTCCAGGTTTATTTCGAGTCACAACTCCATTTGAGCCCTCCTTCGAAACCCACCTCTACAGCCATGGTGAATGGTGTTACTCTCTTCTTTCCATCAAATTGACACCGAGTCTTCATACCTAACTTCTCTCTCAACACTAAAGAAGCTTTCCAGGTATGCTTCTTGCTCAATTGCCCTTCAATTTGGTATAATTTTGCGTGCATTCGCGTCAGTCACTCATCCTTTCTCCTCTGAAATTGTTCCCTCCCAGGCCTCATTGCTGCTCGAGTTTGGTGTTGTTGAGTTTGCAAAGCCATCGCCTACACGAAGGTGCAGTCAGTTTGATCGGCGACGGCGTATAGAGGCGGCGAGAGAAATCCCTACGCCGGAGAAGAAGGTTTCTTCGTACGGTTCCGTTGTCTCCTCTTTTTTACTTTTTTTTTATTTTCCTTTTTTTTTTATTAACGGAAATGGTGGGGTCCATGTTGTTATCCAATGGGAGAGAGCCACGTGGCTTCACAGTTTTAGAAAAATCAAATATCTGGTGGGGCCCACTTGTCAGTGAGATAGTTAAATTTAATTGGAATTGGGCTGGGCCTTCTAGTTTGTTTAATTTGCCTTGGGCCCTTGCTTAATTTGCTTTGTTTTACTTTTCTGAGGCCCATATACATGTATATTCATATTTCTCCTTTGATGCTATATTCGCAAATAATCATACTGAATGGTCTGACAGTCTGTTTAACCACTTGCCTTGGATACGGGTATTTGTCCTTGATATGTTGCCATCTTCTCTTTAAGGTATGTCGGTTTAGGTTCGATATTTTAATTGATAGAGTCTCAGAATGGTATGGTTTCTAGATGATTGATAGAGCCCGAAATTTTGTAATTTCTAGATAATCTTATTTGGGCCCTCTTTTAGGTAATGCTTGATTGTATTCCCGTGTCTATCAACTTGTAGCCGAATTTAAAGGCAAACACCATCTAGCCTCCATTTGTCGTGGTATTGGACCTGTCCGTTTGTTGTGGTTTTGAGGTTAATTTTACTGCATAGCTGGAAAAATATTTTGGTGCCCATCCATAGGTCAGTTTGGCATGAAACTTTGCAGGGTTCCCCCTAAAGATGTAAGGAATATGGTTGCTACAAATTTTCCATTTTTTGGGACTTTCATGTAATTAATTGTAGGGACATCACAGGCTCATAATGGCATTTCCCATAATTAATTTACCGTCCGTTGTTTAGGAATTTCTGTATTTTCCTTCCATGCTTCATGATTGTTTTGTCAAGGCCATTTTGTTTAATTGTTGGAGTTATGGAGTCTGGTTTTATTCGTGGAATGAGATTTGTTTTATTTATTCTATGGTTTCATGCAGCAAAATTTAGAGGCAAACAAATGCCCCCCACCAGGGTGAATTGTGAGACTATGTTGAACAGTTTACCCTGGTGTCCCCATAGCCTTTTGATTTTATGGTTAGGTCTTGGCAGTCTTAGGTTCAGGTTTGCCTTGGTGTTCTTCATTGAACTTTTCATTTCATCTTTCGTTTCTCATTTAGAGTGCTCAGGGGTTCTGTTTCTCATTATCATGTTCTTTTTCAGAGGCCATGGACCCTGTGGTAGATCCTAGGATGATCCCTGAGTTTCAGTTTAGGAGGACTGGCCCTTTTGGTCCTTCTGACGCCGCTATTCAGTCATACATAGACCGACATTTGGATCCTGAGGGCGTACATCGTTCTGATCACTGGTTCTGGAGGCACCAGTTGTTGTCTGGTCGGGATAACTTTCATGGGTTGTTTGTTCGACATGATCCTTCTGTTTCACAGCCTCAGTCTCTTCACAAGCGTCCTGCTTTGATGCTTGACCCGCCATCTCACACTGAGGAACGTAGGAGTCAGACTTATGTCGATTTTGCCCCTGTTGGGCATGATAGAGATCATAGAGATGCTGTGAGGGATATACAGGGCCTCTTCTTACATCCATGTGTCCGAACTGGACCATCTTCTGATGTTCATTTGTTGAGTACCGAGATGTGTGAGGAGCGTGTCGCACCTTGGGATCCCGACCGTTTGAACATTACAGGGGATCTAGTTTGGGCTCCTGGGCAAGTTGAGTGGACCCGCTATGTTATGACCCACATGAGGGATATTTTGGAGAGTACAGAGATATTTGGTGGAGTGGCTATGACTCTGTTTAGCTTCCTGAGACATGATATTTTGATAAAGGCAATGGCCACCAATTGGAGTTACGTGTGGAACACCTTTCTGTTAGAGGACCGGGAGGCCACTCTGGACATTCAGCAGATGGTGCACTTGCTTGGGGTTCCTGCTGAGGGCCGTATTTATGAGGAGAGGGTACCGCCGGACGAGGAGCTCTCTGGACTTGACCCTTCAGGTTTGGAGTTCCATTCTTTTTCTGCTCGTGCTTTGTTCCAGATTTATTATGAGATTGCAGCTACTCGGGCCTTGAAAGGACAGAGTCGTGATGTTCCATTTCGGGCCTGGATTCGTTACTTTATGGATAGAGTACCAGAGGGCCGCGCTTCCCCTTTTGTGGACCCTCTTGATCCTATGGGTGTGGGTTCTGATCAGATCCACAACCCTCATATTGATAGAGATTTCTCTCGGTTGAGCTCGAGGGTTTTGGATCGGGTCACTGTGTTAGCTGCTTATCTGTCTTGGTGGTTATGCTACTATGTCATTCCTTATGATCCGGCTGGCTATATTCGTCCCGGGGTATTCATCATGGCTGCTACTTTAGCACGAGGTTTCAGAGTTTCATTGGCCGTTCCAGCCTTGGTCAATGTTTATCGTGCTATGAGGGAGCTTACTTCCTCTAGAGATCCTTCATATGCTCAAGTTGTTATGCCTTCTCATATACTTCTTGGTTGGTTTTACATTTGTTGGGAGAGAGGTTATTCGCCGGCCATTTCCAGCAAATTGAGAGAGCAACTGCCTGCACTGAGCTTTATAGCTGGAGCTCCATTATGTGATGTTAAGGTCTATGCGGCGCATATGTACTTCATTCATAGCGTGTCATTCATTAGTTGTTATAGGCCTGAGGCGTTTACTAGGGATTGGCCCGGGGATCGGGAGGATCTTACTCGGTTGGTTGATTCAGAGGTTTCGACCAGGGGAGCACGGCCTTGCTTATGTTCTCGTCGTTTCAGGCATGCGAGGGACTTTGCCATTGCTACTCGAGCTGGCTTCTTGACTACTCGGATAGGGGACAGGGTCATTGCTGAGGTTTATTCCCCACACAGATGCGCATGGCAGTTTGGATATGATCAGGATATACCTGCCAACATAGTCCCTTCTAGACCGCCAATTGGGACTTTTGAGTCTATTGCTGAGTGGGGTATTTTCGCCTTACGCCTTGGTACTGGGGCGGAGTGGCTTATCCCACCCATGTCTCGTATTGGAGTAATGACTTCTCTTTATGACCGATGGCTTAGGCGCTGGATCAAGCTTGCCCATACACTTCCACCAGCTGTGCTAAAGTCAAAGGTTTTTCCCACCCATCGTACTTCTAGGCAACGATCTCGTCTTGGTTCTAGGCAGCTCAGGAGTTATTCTGGTGTTGACACTCGTGTGCCTTCCCTTCACTCTCAGCCTGAGTACCTGGCTCCTCCCAAGCTCTTGGAAGATGGCACTTTTCAAGGTGTGAACGTCTTCTTTTCTAACATTATCATGTATGTTATCATTTCTGTTTCCTTCTTTTATGAATTTGTTTGTCGCTCAGGGTATGGAGTTTATGGGCGTAACCACTTTCGCTTCATTGTCCCTGGTACTCATGACATGGGTGGTGAGGCTTCTCCCGCTCACACAGTGGGTCCAGATGATTTCGAGTATTACGCCACGACACCCAGGGATGGCGAGACTTCTCCTACTCGCACAGTGGGACCAGATGACTTTGAGTATTATGCCGCGACACCAGGTTTCGGCGCTTTCTCTCTTTTTCATTTCTCTTTTCCTCTTTTGTTGTTTTTTTTTTCAATCTTGTTACCTTATAAGCCTATGTGTTACAGGCACTCCTTCATCCCTTCCCTCGCCAGATATACCATGGAGCTTGCAGAAGAGGAGGCTAGGATCGAGCAAAGGAAGAGACAAAACGAGGATCTTATTCATGCTGAGGAGATGGCTCGTTATGGGTCTAGGCGGAGAGTTGACATTGGTCCTCCTGACACTGAGTTTCTTATGGAGCCTTCCCACATTCTTCCTATTCCAGGTGCTTTTCATTCTTTCATCATTCTCCATTTCACTTTCTTTCCTTTTGACCTTTAATTCATGGTTTTCTTTGGGTAGATGTTGCAGTATCTCCTGTGCTTGAGTCTCAGGTGATACCTTCTGTGGAGGTTGTCCAGGACATAGAGGATGTCGAGACAGGAGAGACTGTTTTGGAGGAGATTGAGGTAGAGGAGGTTCTGGTGGAGGAGGTTCCCTATGATGAGGTGATTCCAGGTCTTTTTCCAGTGGCAGAGGATCCCATCATCTCAGATGACACATTAGCCATTATTCCTGTGACTGCACTTGGGTGTGAGGTAGTACCTTTTCCTTGGGTTCCTCGCTCACCCTTAGGTCTAGGTATCACTTCAACTACTCCATTCTTTCCCTTTATATATATATATTTTTTTTTGCGCTCTCATTCACCTTCCCATCCTATTGGATATATAGGTCGCCTTCTTTTCTCCACCTTTGCCTTTGATGTTGATATGTCTCCGTTCGGCCATTTGAGTTTGTATTATGGGTCAGGGCTTTCTGCGGGAGACGTAACACTGTTAGCAGATGCTGCACTTGTAGTCTTCATTACTTCTGGTACTCAGCCTTCCATCATGTCCTTTCGTTCACACTCCCCAGATCACTTATCGTCTCGTTGCTGCAGGTCATGGTGAGATTGATCATTCTGGTATTTCAGCTTCGGCTTCACTTGGGCTAGCAGACTCGGGCATTGGGTGTCAGACCATTGTTTTGTCCCGTGCGATGGAGGTGGCCTATACCTTATCCC
The DNA here is from genome assembly GCA_028095005.1 of Rhynchospora pubera. Classification (NCBI taxonomy): domain Eukaryota; kingdom Viridiplantae; phylum Streptophyta; class Magnoliopsida; order Poales; family Cyperaceae; genus Rhynchospora; species Rhynchospora pubera. Next base: position 161,452,078 of record CM051461.1, on the reverse strand, counting down.
CCGACACTGTTTTAGTTGAGCTGTGTGGTTCTGGAGATACTGGGCCATTGACCTCGTCAGATACAGAGTCCGTTAGCAGCTATATAGATGAGGGGCCATTAGAGGTGGTTTTAGCCCTTCCTTGTTGTGCTCTTGGTGATGACATGATAGATTCAACCTTTGAGGACAGTGGAGAGACTGATCCTTACTGTGGAGAGGGGAGCGGTATGACAGAGCCTCTTTCCATTGCTAGTGGGATGACAGAGCCCTACTGTGAGGAAGGTGTAGAGGTGGAGTCATCTGTTCGTGCTTTCGAGTAGGGGTTGTGGAGTTTGCATACTCCTTGTATCTTTTCTTTTTTTTTTTTTACTGTTTTTTTTTTAGTTTTTGGGGTTTTAGATTGAACTTTAGTTTTGGACTTGGTCTTAGTTGATTGTCTTTTCAATGTTGTGTTTGGACCTTTTGGTCATATGATATTTTGGGTCTTTCTTGAGCTTGTATGACTCTTTGGGTTTGATTGTAGTTGGTTTATGGATATGGATATTATATTTCTTGTTGTCATTGGGTTCATCAATTTTGTTTATTAAAATTCTTGGATCGCAAAGCGATTGTGTTCCTTTATTGCAAACCGCCACGCCTTTTGATTTTTCACCTTTATTGGCAAGCTCGAGAAGGCATACACTTTCTGATGCCCTAATTCATTTATATATAAGGCATCATGCGCACGTAACCCGTATAATTTTTCTTTTAAATTCCCCTCCTCTAATTCCGTTCTTCATGGCTGGCGTCATAGATCCAAGGAATCCCAAGCGTCCCAGAGACGAGGGTAGTTCCTCTGTCCAAGGCGTGCCACCTTCCAAGCCTAACTGGTCATATGACCCAGGCAACCGTTATCTGTTTCGAGACGACGAGGCTTTTGAGTGTTATCAAAGTAACATTGGTGAAGGGGGGCGTGAAGTTTCCGCCTGCTTTTTCTTTCGTTCTCAAGGGCGTTTCACCACCCCTTATATGAATTTAATAACAGGGTGGCTTAATGCCTGGAGCCTCCATGGCCTGTCAAGGCTCGACACTCCTTACCATCCGGATATCACCAAGTTATTTTACGCCAATCTCCGCGTCACCTTTGATCATCATGACATTCCCTCTGCCTCCTCCTATCTTTTCGGCAGGCTCTTTCACATAGGGGTCGTGGATTTGGCTGACTTGATTGGTGCCGCAGATACTTTAAATGGCTTGTCAGTTTATGCCTTTGGAAGTTGGCCTCGTGAGCAAGGGACATACCGGGGCCATTGCGAGTGGTTCAAGATACCTCGATCTGAAGCAGGTTCCGAACTGGTCTCTACTGCGCATTTGCCCGCGCTTCATCGGTAATTTTGTTGTTTATGTGTTTTTTTGTTTTGTGTTTTTTTTTTGTTTGTCTCTGAAGGATAGGTTCATGACCATGAAGTTTATGTGTTCCTTTCAGGTTATTTTTCTTGGTTATCAACTGCATCCTTTTCCCTCAGGGTGAATTATCAGATCTGACCCGCCCAGGGACTCTGTTCTACCTTCGCTTATTGCTCCTCAAACGCGGGAAAGCTAATCTTTCCAGTTTCATCCTCCAAAACATGCATCATGTCACGAGGTTTCCCAAGGGCCATTTGCCTTATGGGAATTTAATCGAGGCCTTTATGGAGCGGGCTCAGATTCCATTGCCTGAGACGCTGTGGGGGAATCCGATCACTGAGCGGCTTATCCTGTATCCGCGCAACCTGCTCTTAGATTTGACTTCCTTTGGGTGGGTGGAGATGGTTCATGGCACTCTGATCCCTGACCCCAACTACCCGGTGAACAGTCATATCCTTCATAGGTTTGCTGCTGTGAATCAGTATAGTCCGGTAAGAGAGGCTTCTCCCCCTTCCCCAGACGGCTCAGCCATTGAAGAATCTTTCCCACTCCAGGAACACATAGACCAGCGTTTTAAGGAGCTAGACCAGCGACTGGAGAATGTCGAGGCAGTGCTTCAGTCAATTCATAACACCTTGGAGACCTTTGCAGGGGCGATGGCCGCAGCTCAAGCGCCTCCAGTGCCTCCGATATGAAGAAGTCTTGGATGTTTGATCATTTGGTTTTGTTGTTTCATTGCTTTGTTTTGCATGTTCTTTTTTGTTGTTGTTCAAACTGTGGTGACTTTGGATGGCTTATGTTTGGTATTTTGATTTTATGATTTGATTAGGGCAATTTGGAAGCCTAATAACTTTTGGTCTGTTGATCTTGGTTTACGGACACCTGTTGAGGTTTATTAGTGATTTGGTTTAGATTGTCATAGGTAGCGACTTTAGATATCGCTATTGGGACAGATATTTTTGTTATTCTCCCCGCTCTTTGGTTACGGCAGCAAGGAACATACCGGTGGGATTTGTCTATTCTACATTGTTGCCTCGGTAGCTAGGACCATTCCGGTGGGACTTGTTTGCTCCATATTACCGCTCCGACATGTAGAATAGACGTTCTGGGTATGGCACGCGGTGGGTACGGCGTGCAATGAGCACGGCACGCAGTGGGACTTTGTGCATCATTTTCTGTTGGTTGTTTTTGGCACGGTGATAAGGGACGTACCGTCGGGACTTGTCTGTTCCATATCACTCTTTTGATGTAGTGAGATGGGGTTTTCTCCTGGCTCTTTGGGTACGGCAGCTAGGAACATACCGTAGGGACTTGTTTGTTCCACATCACTTCTTGTATGTTGTGAGATGTTTTTTTTTTTCTTCTCCTGGCTCTTTGGGTACGGCAGCTAGGAACATACCGTAGTCGGTGGTTTAAGGCCCAACACGACCATGGGCCCCTCTGGGTATTAGGATTTATGAGGCCTATTCCTTGACATGGTTGGCGGACGTCAGCCGTGGTATTCTCCGTTTTCAGAGGGGCTTTTAGGTTCGGTTTGGTCTTCTTTTTTTGGTAGGTTTTGGCAAGAATTACATTTTGAGTAGACAGGTTGTCTTTTCCAATCTGTAACTGTTGAGGATGTGGTTTTGACTAGTCCCATGGTAAGTTTCACTGTTTGTGTCTTAATTTAGAGTTCAAGACACAGAACTTTTGTTCATCCTTTAGTTCGGTGAGATGAACAGGCACCTAGTACATTGTTAAAGAACAAAGCACAAGACTTTGGCCATCTTTTTTTTGGGTAGGTGTGATGGACAGATCACCGCATTGTGTCTTAATTTAGAGTTCAAGACACGGAACTTTTGTTCATCCTTTAACTCGGTGAGATGAGCAGGCACCTAGTACCTTGTTTAAAGCACAAGGCACAAAACTTTTGTGGTAAGTTTCACCGTTTGTGTCTTAATTTAGAGTTCAAGACACAGAACTTTGTTCATCCTTTAATTCGGTGAGATGGACAGACACCTAGTACTTTGTTTAAAGTACAAAGCACAAGACTTTTTAGGGTCACATTTTGGAATGTAGGCCGTTTGTAAAGGGGACGTTCCATGAATGTCCATAAGGACAGAACACTCCTTTTACCTTGGCCCGGTGGGACATAATATTTTGTGTAAGTTTTGGGAAGTTTTGGATTTTTTGGGTCTTGAAATTTGTCTTTTATTTAAGGGTTTGAGGATATTTAGGGGGATTTGGTTTTAATCTTTATTTAGGCTATATTTTTAGCTTGGTCTAGTTTCCTCTGATCATATGCTTTTATGCTTTGGGACAAGATGTGTGTGTGTTTTTTTGTTGGACTTGGATTTTATTTAGGATTTCGACTTAAGGTCAATTTAGGAAATTTTGAAGGGTTTGTTTTATTAAAGGTTAATTTATTGCTTTAGGGTTTTGGCTCAGGAATGCTCCATAGTGTTCAAAAGAACGGAGCACCCTGTCGAGCCTTGACCCGGTGGGACATGAGAAAATTTTCTTTTTTTTTTTTACCTAAGCGAAAAGATGGTTGACCGCTTCGCAATTGCCTGCCCAGTCGGTTTGTTAGCTGCTCTCCCTTTGATTTTGACGGGTTGTGGAAATGTCGGGGTAGTTTTGTCCATAATATTTCTCCAGGTATCTCCCATTTATGGAGGAGACAGGGTGTTTTCCATTTGAATCTGCAAGAAGGTAAGCTCCGCCTTCATATGCTTGCTCTATGACATAGGGGCCTTCCCAATTTGGTGCAAATTTGGGACCGTGGTGGCGGCCCAGGATAGGTCGCCTCAGGACCAGTACCAGTTCTCCTTTCTTGAATGTTCTGGGTCTTGATAACTTCTCATAAGCTCGCGCCATCCTGGCTTGGTATAACTCCAGGTTTTGTTGGGCTGCCAGTCTCTTTTCATCCATTCCATCCAACTCTTGCAACCTTAGTTGCGTTTGTTTAGTCAGAGGGATTTGTGATGCCATGGCTACTCTCAATGACGGGAGTTCTACCTCGATTGGTAGGACTGCTTCTGCCCCATACACTAAAGAATAGGGTGTGGCTTGGGTTGCTGTTTTATGAGTGATGCGGTATGCCCATAATGCCTCATGCAGTTTCTCATGCCAGTTTCTTTGATTATCTCCGATGGTTTTGCGAAGGATCTTGATCAGTGTTTTGTTAAAGGCCTCCGCCAATCCATTGGCCCTTAGGTTGTAGACAGAGGAGTATCTCCATTCGATTTTGTGTTTATCGGCAAAGCATCAATTTTGACATTTTTGAAGGCTGTCCCATTGTCGGAGATTATTTTTCTTGGGTTCCCGTATCTATAAAGCACCTGAGTGGTAAAGAGCCTGACCACGTCAGAGGCTTTGATTTCACGGTATGACCTGGCTTCGGCCCATTTGGAAAAGTAATCTGTGGCTGCTAATATGAAGCGGTGCCCATTTGAGGCTGGTGGATCTATGGGTCGTTTTAAGGATTTTTTTTTGAAAGGTTTATTTTATTTAAGGTTAATTTATTACTTTTGGGTTTTGACTCAAGGATACTCCGTAGTGTTCAAAAGAACGAAGTACCCCGTCGAGTCTTGACCCGGTGGGGCATGATATATAGAATTTTATTTTTTGTTTGGATTTTGATTTTGGTTGGGATTTTTTTTGGGTTAGGCTAGATTTTACGCTGAAGAGTGTTCCATAAATGTTCAAGATAACAGGACATTCCTTCGGGTTTTAATCAAGTGGGACGTAAGATTTTTTATTTGGTTAGTCCCCTTTTATGGGTTATGGTTTAGTTTGGGTTTTGAGCTCATGTGTTTTCAGACTTGCTTTGTGGAGTTTGGGGTTTATCTTGTAGCATTCAGATCCATCCTCCAGGTTTTAAATTTGTTTGTTGAAGTTTTGGTGAAGAGGACACCCTTCGAGGTCGTACGGATGGGCTGTCTTCTTGGCTTCTAATCTTCAAGGAATACGGTGTTTATGGAAGACTGGCGCCCTCAGAAAGTTTCATGTGGCGTGGTCCAGGTGTCTCCAATAGAAGTCTTTTTTTTCTTTTCTTTCTTTTTTTTTTTAGGTGCCAAATTAATTTAAGCTTGGTTGTGATTGATTTTTTGCTTGAGTGAGAAGTAATGCTTGAGCATGAGATACCAATTCGAGGCACGGTGCTGACTGATACCGAAGATCTCAAGATAGAATACCGGACACAAGACACGTTGTCGATCTGATACTAGATGGCTTCTCTCTTTTGGTTGTTTGTTTTTTTTTTGTTGGTTTTGTTTATGGACGAGAAAGTACTTGAGGATGAGATATCAATTCAAGACGCGGTGTTGACTGATACCGAAGATCTCAAGGTGAAATACCAGACACAAGACACGTTGTCGGTCGGGTATAGGAAGGCTTTTCTCTTTTTGGTTGGGTTTTTTTTGTTGTTGGTTTTGTTTAAAGATGAGAAAATACTTGAGGATGAGATATCAATTCGAGGCGCGGTGCTGATTGATACCGAAGATCTCAAGGTAGAATACCAGACACGAGACGCATTGCCGGTCGGATATAGGAAGGTTTCTCTCTTTTTGGTTGGTTTTTTTTTTGTTGTTGGTTTTGTTTAAAGATGAGAAAATACTTGAGGATGAGATATCAATTCGAGGCGCGATGCTGATTGATACCGAAGATCTCAAGGTAGAATACCAGACACGAGACGCATTGCCGGTCGGGTATAGGAAGGTTTCTCTCTTTGGGTTGGCCTTTTGGTTGGTTTTGTTTAGGGATGAGAAAATACTTGAGGATGAGATATCAATTCGAGGCGCGGTGCTGATTGATACCGAAGATCTCAAGGTGGAATACCAGACACGAGGCACATTGCCGGTCGGGTATAGGAAGACTTTTCTCTCCTTGTTTGTTTGTATCAGGCTCTAAATATCAACCACTGTTGACTCAGATCCTGACCATATTTTTTTTGACTTGGACTTAAGTTTGGTTTTGAACCTAGTTTTGGAACTAAGTTTGGTTTTGAACTTAGTTTTGGATTTAGACTTGGTTTTGAACTTAGTTTTGGATTTAGACTTGGTTTTGAACTTAATTTTGGACTTAGACTTGGTTTTGGTTTTGATTGTAGGTTTGGATTTTGTTTTGGTCGTAGTTTTGGTTGTAGATTTGGATTTTGTTTTGATTGTAGTTTTGGATTTAGACTTGATTTTGGTTTTGATTGTAGGTTTGGATTTGATTTTGGTCGTAGTTTTGGTAGTAGATTTGGATTTTGTTTTGATTGTAGTTTTGGATTTAGACTTGATTTTGGTTTTGATTGTAGGTTTGGATTTGATTTTGATTGTAGTTTTGGATTTAGACTTGGTTTTGGTTTTGGCGTCTGCTTCATTTTTGTACGACATTGACTTGAGAGCTCTGAGTTTCCCTTGCCCCCAGTTTAGCCTTAGCATTCTCATTTCATCTTGGACTCAATTCAAGTTCTCGCCCTGAGGAGGCTGTTGAGATTGAGACCTTTTGAGTGTTGTTGCTTCGTCTTTTTGTGCCATCATTTCGTCATTTTCTTCTACATGAGAGATTGCATTGCTGGTAGCGGACCAATACTCTTGCTCCTTATGATCATCATCATTGGTCTCACTTTTGTTTTTGGAAATTTGAGGGGGTATTAAACTGGCTTTTGTATGAGGCATGGGGTTTTGTTGAGCATCCTTAGGTAGCACAAGCTCACCCTTTTGGATCATTCCTTCCACCACATCCTTGAACACATAGCATTTTTCAATTGGGTGTCCGATGATCCGATGATATAAGCAGAATCTAGGGTCATCGGTGTTTTTCATTTCGTCTGGTCTCTTACTTGGAGGAAGTTCCAGTCTACTTGAGATTTGGTGAAAAAGACTCCTTGTCTCTTCTACTCTGAAAGAGTATGGCTTGCTCATTTGCTCGGCCAGAGATGGTCTTCTTACCTTTGGCAGTGTCTGGTTATCATTATTTTTCCCTTGAGAGCGGACATAGTCAGAGGTGTGACCATGTCTGCCCGACGCCTTTGAATCCCCGACTCTTTGAGTTGGTATAAGGCTTTTGGTTGTCCGAGCCATTCCAGCTTCTGCTTTGTTGCTCTGGTGGTATTGAGACCATTCATCTGGATTTATCCCTCCGTCTTTCTGAAAGGAGTGTGGTTTATCCTTTGGTTCAACTGGAGTCAAGCACTGTTGATACTCCTTTAGGCCTTCTGTTTGGTTTGGTTTATCGAACTCATCCCGGAAAGCAATGACCATGTCGCTCCATGTTCTGATGCTATCCTCTTCAAGGGAATCATACCACTCGAATGCAGGTCCAGCAAGGCTTGCTGGGAATTGTCGAAGCATCCAAGCGTCGTTTCCAGCTGTTTGGCCACATAACTCGATGAAATGAGTTAGGTGTTGGCCAACACAATCCTCTTTGATTTGATCCCCGGTGAACATTCCAAAGTCAGGGATCATATATCCTTCTGGATATTGTACATTATTGTACTCAGCAGGGTAAGGTTGTTTCATGTGGCCGTCGAAAGAGGCCGTCATGTCTTTGTTTCTTTTCCTTTGCTTTAAGATCATCCATATCACATCATTTTCTTGTTGGAGTCCAACCATTTTCTGGCACATTCCAAAATTCTCTTCTTTTAGTGCGGCAATCTCACTACACATTTCTCTATTCTCTTGGTAGAGTGCAGTAATTTCGCGTCGTATTTCACCATTTTCTAGCCGAAGCATTGCAATCTGACCATCGTGCACATCCAGTCGCTTGCTCAGGCCTTCTAAAGTATCTTGTTTAGGGCGACCGGTCAAGGCCGACACTTCTTTGATATTTTCATACACCTTTGATTCTCCATTTATCCATTGAAAAGGGTTTTGGACGACACATGATATAGGTATTGGGTTTTCCTCAATATTGTTGTCTTCATTTGGCGGATCATCCATCGAGAGTTCATCACATGAGATATGAGAGACCATGTGGGATGAGTAAGACTCCCCCAGCGATTTTCCTTGTATCTTGTTGCTATTCTTTTTCTTAGAGGTCCTTGAACTTCCTGCCATTCCCATGTCATTAGAAAGTCGGATCATCCTAGTTTCTGCTTTCTCTGTTTCATTTTCACATTGGTAATGCCAATCCTCTGGTTTTAATCTTTCATAGTTGTCAACCTTGGTTAATAAGCCTTCAATTGTGGTTTCCATTATGAGGAATGGTTTGATTCGTCCATAGATATTTCTTATTATCATTTCTACCAAGTCAGTTTCAGGGACCGGTGGTTTGCAAGAAAAGTTCATTTTCCAGATCCGGGTAATAAAATCCCTAACAGATTCCTTTCTCTTTGGTTTCTCATTCGCCAAATCAGCCATTGTAATTTTTCGGGTATGGATTGCAAATCTTCGACAGAAGGCATTTGCCATATCTTCCCAGGTTTGGATACTATTTTCTTCTAGAGAGGCATACCATTCCAAGGCTGGACCTTTTAGGCTTAGAGGGAATTGGCGTAGCAGGTAGACTTCATTTCTCACTGTGTCCCCGCACTTCAGTCTAAACTGGACCAAATGTATTTCGGGGCTCTTTTTGGTTCCCATGCCATCAAACAATCTGAACTTTGGTATCATGTATTCCTCTGGATAGCATACCAAATCATACTCTTTAGGGTATGGGCTCCCAAATCTCTCCTTAGGCTGTATGAGGTGACCTAGCCCGGATTGTTGCAATCGACGATTTAACATCTCATCCATTTCCTTTTCAATCATCTTTTGCACCTCAAGAGACACCATTGAGTCATCTCTTGGCTTTTCATTGTCCCTTATAATTGACTTGCCTTTTGTGTGGTCAGTCTTTCCCTTTAAAGCACGACCACTCCGTTCCTTAGATTTAGGGCTTACAAAACCAATTTCCCTGGGATGCGCATCCATCTTCTCATGGTGGAAATCTTGCCACAATCCTCTTTCAGTTATAAAATCTTGCATACTTGCGCACCATTTTGATAACCGAGTATCCTCTTGCTGAACGGTCGCCAGTTCGTGACTACCTTGCTCTAGCATTTGACTACTTTTAGAAACCTTATCATTATCAGAGGATGCCCCCAGCTCAAGGCCCCTTTCTTCACTTTCTACAGGCTCTTCACAAGACACCCGATCAGGTAGAGAATACTCACTTCCTTCTATGTCACAAGTAAAAATTCCTTCCTTGCCATTTTGGATTTCTATTATATTGCTTTCGCCCTTCGGTTGAACTTCATTATTAGAAGTGGTTGTACCATTCATGACGGAGCTTTCACTTTCAGCTTATTTTGTTTCCCTTATAATTCCTTCTTTGAAAGGAATCATATAATCACTTTCAGACCCACTTTCATCTCCTAGAAGACCCAGAATTTGCTCCAATGACAAATCTTCGAAGTGTTGGCTTTGCCGTGAGACCTGTTGACAGTCATCCTTTTGACTTGGAGTGTGCATAAGAGTTTCTGATATTTCAGACTGGTCATCATACTCTACATCCATTGTATTAGCACTGATAGATTCTGCAGGATCCTCTCCTACACTTATCATATGAGCTGTGGCATTATCCTCTAAATCTTCTGATTGTTCCATGATTTTCTTTCTCCTTTCAAGTTGAAAGAGTGCCATGGTTTCTATTTGAAGTTGGAGATATCGCACCACATCAAGTTCATGGGTTTGTGGAGCGGAGATTTCATGGCTACTCTTTTCCCCTATATCTTGACCTTTCGACTTGGTATGCTAGTCAGTCGTCCTTTGCATTTGAGATTTAACCCTTTCTACTTTCTTTCTATTTTCATTCAAAACTCTTCCCTCATTCTTTACCAATATAGACGGGGTGGCTAGTATATCAAGAGCAGAAGTGCGAGGCATTTCGCTTTGTGCTTTTGAAAAACTGCCCCCCTGCATATTGTTCATCAAATACATGCTCTCCTGTTTCCCAGGAGGATAATGCCAATCCATTTTTGGTAAGTATGGGAGAGGTTTTCATTTGCCTTCTAGGAAAACTGCCCCCAGGGCTTCGCTTTACCTTCACTTGTTCTTCTATTTTCAGGGAGGGGTGTACCAATCCCCCTTCAGTAGGTATGGAAAATCTTTTCTTCTGTCCTTCATGAAAGTTGCCCCCATTATGCAGTTCCTTTGGCACTTGTTTCTCCATTTTCTGGAGGGGACATGTCAATTCTTTTTTTGTGAGTATGTGAGGAATTTCCCTTTGGTCCTCCGGGAGACTGCCCCCAGTGGATCGCTTAATTGGAGTAGGTTTTCCCATTTTCTGGGAGGGAAGGGTGAAGTTTTCGCTTGTTGATGCATCAGGACTCATAATCTGAGTGTCAGGCGGAATCGGTACACTAGTTATTTCTTTCCTTTGCTTATCTTTTACCATCTCGGAGGCTTCGTGACTTGCTTCCCTAGATGAAATTGTCTTTTCCAGTATTCTAGTTTGAGGTTTCCAGATTGCTTTGACTTGGATGACCGAGGATTTTTTCTTGGCAATCATCAATGGAGTAAAGGAGTTCTCCACCGATGGATTTGGTTTTGGTTCAGGTGTTGAGTTCTTTGTGCTGGTTGGTTTGGGTGTGTCATTGTTTACGACCACACGATTTGGCCGTGCGCCCATTTTAACCATATGCTTCTGGATCTCAGCATATGCTGCTGTGACCCAAGCGTTCTCCAGCTGGAGTTGCTCGAGTTGCCTTTGTTTTTCCTCCAGCTCCTTGCGAAGCGGGGCCATTCCATCAGATATTTCTATTTCCTCATCAACATCCTCATTAGACGAGTTTCCACGATCCGGATTTGGATCCTCTTCATCACTTGTTGCATTATCACTAGTTTGTTGGACGATTTCCTCCACTATCGGGTTGCGGCTCTTAGGTCGCCCTACCCGTTTGGGAGGTTTGGATGTTGAAGCCTTTCCTCTTTGTCCCTGTGTTTCCACACGGACACTTTCAGAGTGGGGTAGCTCTTGTGAACCAGTCCCCACTATGTGAACTTTCACTGACTCCTCATCATCATCAACATTTGCGGACATATGACATACCAAGACAGAATCAACTTTCCGTCTCTTCTCCACCACGTATTTTCTTTTTCTTTTGTTTTTCATCATTTGACTCGCCACTTGGTTAGCCAAAGAAGTATCAGTTTCCTTTGGAACCCACCGCCTGGTGCCCCCTGTGTGTTGCTTAGGAGCTGGCATGGGTTCTGGTTGTTTGGCCTTCCAGACTTGCCTCATCTTCCCTTTGGCCTTCACGGAGTTGGGGTTGGGGTGCAGTGGCGGGAAGGTGAGCCGGTCAAAGACTGAAGACGGGTTGGCCACAGTCTCCTTTTCTGATGTACTATAGTCCGCATCTCCCTCTCGGTTGTCCTCACAATGGGAAAAGCGGAGCCTTTGGTGCACTGGGAACCTTAGTCTATCCTTTACGGACGGCTTCTTAGCGTTGGCAGGGACCGTAGTGAAGATCCAACGGGACTTACGAGACTTTTTGATGATTCTGAAGGCCGCATGTATGGCCTCCACTGTCTTATGTTTCTTGTGGGTTATTTCCTTTGTCTCAAAGATCGGGGCATACATGGGAAGCTCCCAATCCTCCCTGAGACGCATCTCCTCTCCTCCCTTCTTGAGCACATGCAGGGGGGTGAAGGTGTTGCGAAGAGGCAGGTCAGTGACGGTGTATGGTTGTTGGACCAGGTGGAGGGCTTGAATCCTCGAGAGCCTAGTCCTTGTCTCTGTTCCTTTTGATTTAGGAGCAAGAGCCTCTTTCACAGGTTGAATTGGCATTTTCCCTTTCTGGTTGCATGGGGTGGTGTTTCCTGAGACAACAGTAGATGTTCCACCAGCGAGCATCACCATTTGGAGTCGTGTGGTAGCTTGGACGGGAACTTGGAGAGTCCCGGCCGTGGAGCCACCACCATTCTTGAGATGTTCTCCAGTCACAATTTGGCACCAAGTCACCATTGTTCCGTTTAAAATGAAGAGAACTCGAGATTAGTATGTAACATGAAATTTAATAGACTCCTATGTACTTTCATGCTTAATCCTTTAATTATTCCCTGATGAGAGGAGAAGAATGTCCCACCGGGCGTGCCAGAATCTGTCTCGCACTTTTTCAGTCCAACCACGGAAGATCAGATAGTCCTCTATGGGGCGAAGAAAATGCGGATCAGATACCCCTTGAGTCCCCTAGAATTCGAACACCACTACCCGTTTTATGAACGAAAGATAGCAATGCGACCCTAGGGACCTCAAGAGTTGATTGTTTGTGTGTAGGTCCTTTCCTTCCAGCAGGCGCAAGCCCCTGCTGTTAATTACCTCCGATCTGAGTCCGAGTTGGGAATCAGACAAGAGCACCTCTAGATCGGGAATAATCAAGTGATTAGGCATTGAAGGTAATTGGAGTCATTTTTATTCGATATAATGGCTAGTGCTATGCGGAATGTGGTCATGATGCAAAGTACATATGCATGCTATGCTGACTTAAACTTTAAGAGATATGCAGACTTCGATGCTTTATCTTTTATAATTATAACTTTTATTGCTTCTAAGATTGTTATCATAAGACAGTCAGATCGTTGGATCATAGGTTGGTCTTGGTTATCTTGATATGGACTTGGCTTTCTGTGTAGTGCCAGGATATAGAGCCTTAGGATCTTGTTTGATTTGATTTGGCGTTTGACTTAGTATTGACCTCTAGGTTTGGACTTGGCTTTTGGATGTTCATTCGAGTTTGGATTTGGAGTTGAATTTTGGGTTTGAGACTTAATTCAGAATCTGGAGCTCTGAGTCTGATTTGAGTCTAGTTGTGGTTTAACGTTGGTATTTGGCTTTTAGTTTCTTGGTTTAGGATTTAGGGTTTAAAGTTTAGGATTTAGGGTTTGAGACTTGATCCAGGATCTGGAGCTATGGATTTGGTTTGAGTCTGGTTATGGTTTAACGTTGGTATTTAGATTTTAGTTCCTTGATTTCAGGCATTCGTTCTGAATTTCTGGATTTGGGTCTGATTGAGGCTTCGGTATTTAGTTATGGAATTTGGATTTAGGTTCAGTTCTGGGTCCCAGTTGAGTTTAGATGTCTGGGTTCAATTTTTCGGGAATTGTCTTGAAGTCCTGACTTGGCTTGGGTCTTAAGTTTGAAGTGTGGGTTCTGACTTGACTGGCTCTGGAGTGTCCTGACTCTGAAGAATACCTGTCATCCGAGAATCCCTGCTGTCCTTTAATAACAATATTAATTTTTAAGAATGATTATGTTTATTTATTATTGGCTTTTATGATATTTTTAAAGTTTTATGGACTTTTAAATAAAAGTGACTCTTAAGTTGGTTTTTTATATATGATGTGTCAGATAGAAATGTTCTTCATAATTTTCTGGATATTTTGGTATTTTATGGGAATTTTTCTGATTTTCTGACTATTTTTAATGTATTTTTGAAGTTCTGGTTTGCAGCAAATTCTCTGGTTGGTCCACGTCATTGACAGGGTTGAGGTGTCAGTTTCTGGGTGGTCCACGTGGGCAGGAAGAGGTGATTTGCGGCGTGCAACAACGATGACCGCACGGGTCGAGTCACAGGAGATCATGCAGAGGCACTGGGTTTAGTTGGTTGAGTCGACTGGTTTACGCGCGCAACTGTGCACCGGGTGGACTCGAGTTGGATCTGTTTCCGCTGGGTAGGTTTATTTGGTCTTGGTACACCGAGTTCATAGAGGTTGGTCTTTTCATCTTGTCTGGACTTCTCTTTCTATGCTTCTCTTGGTATGACCCTTTATGTAACACCTTCATTCCTTTGAACGTTCTGACCCGTATCTGGTGCCTTGGAGATTCGCTGCTGCAAGAGATCAAAACGAAGCCCTCTCTTTGGAACCGTTGCGAATGAAATCTATCCATCTGTTGGCTTCACGATTCGTGCAGTCAACAGGTCAACTCTCTCTTCTTCCTTTCTCTTCCGTCTCCTTGCGATTTCTTCTACTGCCTTTGACTCAACGACCCAACGGGTCCTCCGCCGTTGACTTGCGTCGTCCGGCCACCATTTTGAGCACGGTTGATTTCTACAGCATCGCCTTCTTCCCCTCTTCTCTTCTGTGCCTTCAATTTCTCTATTCGATGTGTGGTTGGCAGGGCCCATCTCGGTTTGTATCTGCCACGTCATCCTCCCTCCTTCGCCAAATTACGCCGATTGAGGTGTCAGTTCTCTTCTCAGCTAGGTCTAGCAACTTACCCTTCTATCCCTTTGTCGATTTGGGTCGCTGGGGGGATGTGCTTTCTCTTCAGTTGGATCGAGGGGATAAACTTGAACTCTGGCTATGGCGATGAAGCTTCAACCTGTTGTCCTTGTGCTTTTACAGATGCACAACCCTTTTTATTGTCTTAAGTCACTTTTATTGCTATTTTAGATGCAAATATGCAAGTTTAAGATGCCAAAATGAATGCAAAACATGAAATAAACAAGAAACAAGATTATGGCACCAGACCACCATGGCTTGGTGGCTGGGCTAGTTCAAACACCAATCAAAACAACGACTTAGTAGGAGAAACTTCTTTATTGATATATGGAGAAGGTGATTTACAAGCTGTAGCTACCTAAACTTGCTCATCTCTCTTCCTCTCTCCTATTTTCTAACTGCTCGACAAAATTACAGAACTTCTCTCTTGCTATTCTAACCTAACCAAAGATGGAGGCAGAGTTTCAGTGTTTCGGGCAAGCTTGGGGTAGGTGGAGGCTTTTTTCTTCTTCTGATTTGAGGTCTTTATATAGGCTTGAAGTTAGGGTTTCCATGGAGTTGAGCCATGCGCATCTCACCCTTCATCTTGATCCAGTGGTTGATGTAGAGCCGTGGGGAGCAAGTTCTTTGGCAAAACCATGGGCTGGTATTGCTATACTGTGGATGGTTTTCGTTGTGTGGCATGGATGAGCCATGGAGCTAGGGTTTTGATCCAAGGGTTTACATGTGTGGCTGCCATGGGCATCCCTTCTTCACTTCTCTTCCTTTACTGGTCAATTGCACCCACCAGTAGTGCTTTGACATGTGGTATGTGATGTTCACTAAATATTGAGGTGGCATGATGATTTGGACTTGTGTTTCTCACTTATGCCATGTTGGCTATGTGGATTCGATTATTGCTGCTTCATATGCATCTTTTAGTTTCCATTTTCTTTGAGTTTAACACCACTGACTTAAGTTTACCAATTTCAACTTGAAGGAATCAGTGAGTGCAGTGGCAGTATTTCATTGGTTCAAATGGGCTTGGGGAAGGGGTTCATTGCCATATGGAAGTAGCCGCCATCAATTTCTACTCGATTTCACTCTCTGACTTGGCGCCAACGCTCTTCAATTGGCATGTTTGGTGATGTAGCAGCTAGGGGAGGCAACAAGGGTATGAGGGGCATTTCCCAACCATGTTTCATATTCCATTGCTTGATTCCATGGTCTAGAGGGCTCCATATAGCTTTCTGTATGCGCTACTTCCCATTTTGCCCTTCTCAGACTTATGATTAATTTTTGGTGTATTTCTCTATTTTGAATTTGATTTCATCTTCATTAATCCATCATTAATATCTGATTTTACGCTATCATCAAAATGATTAACTATTGATGTTGTGGCAGTCTGCAATTGGACTTGACATAGCCTGACAAGTGGGGTTACATGTCATTTGTTCCTTTGAGTAAAAGGCAGTATAGTTCCAATTGTCTTTTTTGTCCCTCATGCTGACTTTTGGCGCCAGAATTGGAGCACAAGTGGTGGCAAGCATCCAATGGTTGGTTAGCATCTGAGGGTTAAGATTCATGGAGAAAGGGTACCTTCAATAATTGGTATGTTGATGATGTAGTATGATCAACACACATGTGACCCTCTTGATCATCATCTGACGGCTGTAGGATGCTCCTTGGGGAGCAAGTTCCTTTAATTTTGTCTCTATTGGCACTGAGGGCACTCATAGGAGGGAGGGGACCAGTGAGATAAGTCTCTCTTCACTTTTTTACTTTTTCATTTCTTTCACCTTTTCTCACTTGTAACCGACCTCAATCTCCTCTTAATTAAATTTTCAACACTTATACCACTTACTCCACGTCAGTATAGCTTTTAAATACTTGGTTTAACATGTCTTAAGCAATGATCATATTTATAGATGGCTGTTAGACATAATTAAACCAGCACTTAAACCATGCCATATTACTCAATTGGTGTCCCCCTCCACTGAGTCTAAATTGGTCACAATTGGTCACACAGTGCTCATTCTAGCATCTTCAGGAATGTGTATAGGCTAGGTAATTGGTGCTTCAATGAACTAATCCCTTCAGTTTCGAGTTTCTTACTTTATTTTCCAGCATCTCATACTGTGCAGCTTCAATTGGTGAGTCACAATATTCTTCTTTCTGATTTGAACATCCTTCACCCCTTCAATTGTATTCTCTAGTTCTCCTGAGTGACTTGGGACCCACCTTCCAGGTTTATTTCGAGTCACAACTCCATTTGAGCCCTCCTTCGAAACCCACCTCTACAGCCATGGTGAATGGTGTTACTCTCTTCTTTCCATCAAATTGACACCGAGTCTTCATACCTAACTTCTCTCTCAACACTAAAGAAGCTTTCCAGGTATGCTTCTTGCTCAATTGCCCTTCAATTTGGTATAATTTTGCGTGCATTCGCGTCAGTCACTCATCCTTTCTCCTCTGAAATTGTTCCCTCCCAGGCCTCATTGCTGCTCGAGTTTGGTGTTGTTGAGTTTGCAAAGCCATCGCCTACACGAAGGTGCAGTCAGTTTGATCGGCGACGGCGTATAGAGGCGGCGAGAGAAATCCCTACGCCGGAGAGGAAGGTTTCTTCGTACGGTTCCGTTGTCTCCTCTTTTTTATTTTTTTTTATTTTCCTTTTTTTTTATTAACGGAAATGGTGGGGTCCATGTTGTTATCCAATGGGAGAGAGCCACGTGGCTTCACATTTTTAGAAAAATCAAATATCTGGTGGGGCCCACTTGTCAGTGAGATAGTTAAATTTAATTGGAATTGGGCTGGGCCTTCTAGTTTGTTTAATTTGCCTTGGGCCCTTGCTTAATTTGCTTTGTTTTACTTTTCTGAGGCCCATATACATGTATATTCATATTTCTCCTTTGATGCTATATTCGCAAATAATCATACTGAATGGTCTGACAGTCTGTTTAACCACTTGCCTTGGATACGGGTATTTGTCCTTGATATGTTGCCATCTTCTCTTTAAGGTATGTCGGTTTAGGTTCGATATTTTAATTGATAGAGTCTCAGAATGGTATGGTTTCTAGATGATTGATAGAGCCCGAAATTTTGTAATTTCTAGATAATCTTATTTGGGCCCTCTTTTAGGTAATGCTTGATTGTATTCCCGTGTCTATCAACTTGTAGCCGAATTTAAAGGCAAACACCATCTAGCCTCCATTTGTCGTGGTATTGGACCTGTCCGTTTGTTGTGGTTTTGAGGTTAATTTTACTGCATAGCTGGAAAAATATTTTGGTGCCCATCCATAGGTCAGTTTGGCATGAAACTTTGCAGGGTTCCCCCTAAAGATGTAAGGAATATGGTTGCTACAAATTTTCCATTTTTTGGGACTTTCATGTAATTAATTGTAGGGACATCACAGGCTCATAATGGCATTTCCCATAATTAATTTACCGTCCGTTGTTTAGGAATTTCTGTATTTTCCTTCCATGCTTCATGATTGTTTTGTCAAGGCCATTTTGTTTAATTGTTGGAGTTATGGAGTCTGGTTTTATTCGTGGAATGAGATTTGTTTTATTTATTCTATGGTTTCATGCAGCAAAATTTAGAGGCAAACAGGGGGGTGGTTCAAAGGGTTCTAAACCTACTTCTTCACGCACCTCCCAGCATCCTAAACCCGCGCAGCCCTCTGGGAAGGCTCCCGCGGAGAAAGTACCGACAGAGGGGAAGTCGGCAACTAAGGCACCCAAAAAGAGGAAGCGCGAAGAGGGTTCCTCAAAACGTTCTTCGCCAACTCCATTAGACTTCCCCAGAACGTCCGTTGGTAGTGACTTGGTGGTACTTGCTGCTCCCGGGAAGACATCCGACGAATCGTCTGGGCAGGTGCCTGCTGGTGCGAAATCTGCACAAACTCATCCTTTCTCCTCGTCCCAACGTCGCCCAACTAATCCAGATGATTCTTGGCGCTCAGCTCGCGTTAGAAAGGTTTACGAAGATGAAAGAGTTTCTCTGCGCCTCCCTGGTGTAAGCGCGGATCCTTCCAAAATCCAGGTTTTTCTCTTCTTCTTCTTCTTCTTTTTTTTTCTTTTTTTTAAGAGAAACGTTAATTAGACTTAATTGCGTAGGTGCCCCGTCTTGCTGCTTCTCTTCATCGCGTGTCTTTGGATTTGTGTCCGCGAATTAATGACTCACTTGCTGGATTGTCTATGGAAGACAAGTTCATGTGGATGCATTCTCTATTGATGGAGTTGGGATGTCTTCAGGCGAGCGTCCATGACCATTCTCGCAATTTTGGAAATGCTTGGATGAAGTCTCTGTCTTCTTTGGTAGAACAGAATGCCGAGATCGACAAAGAGCTTCGCTTGCTTCGCGGGAAACAAGAGCCGGATTGGGGCTTCAAGGTGGACTTGTCGCAGTTCTCGTTCGCGAGTCGAGCTTCCGATGAGGAGAAGGTGGAAATGACTGCGTTATTTGAGAAATTTGCCGCCTCCCAGGATGCTTTGTTGGTTCGTGCACAGGCTGCTGAAGCAGACAAAGATTTGATGTCCGAGACGCTCAGCCGCGCCTCCCGTGTTAATGTTGATCATCAGAACCAGCTGGCTGCAGCGCGCATATCATTGGAGCAACGCGATAAACAACTGGAAAAAGCCAAGGACCTCATTCTTCAACGAGACGGGGCCATCGCCGATTGGAAGAAGACATGCGAGAAGATAGCGCGCCAAGAGAAGGAGCGGTTAGCTGAGTTGGCGAAGTTGAAATCAGCCAACGAAACTTTGGGGCGGAAATCCGAAGAACTGCTGGGTGAGCTTCATAAGAAAGACCAAGAGTTGGCAGGTCTCGATGAAGAGATATCTCGGGTGAAAGCCAAAAAGGATCAGCTAACATCTGAAAAGACCCGGCTGCATTTTGAGGTTGTTCAGACCTCTTCCCTGTTGCAAGAATCTTCCATTCGCCTCACAGAGCTGCAGACCGAGATAGAGAGATTGAAATCTCTTCCTATGACCTCCAAGGAAGGAGAGATTCGCACTGATGGAGGGGAAGTTCGCTCTTCCCATGATTTCTTGCAAGCATTCCTCCAGTCCTCTGGCGCCCAAGCTGCGGCCACTCGCCTCGTTTGCGGGGGTCTTCACTATATACTGAAGCTTAAGTGTGACCAACTGCGCCAATACTACCCTTTCACCCGAGAGGAGTTTGGAATTATGGATCCTGCGCCTGAACCAGACGTCGCCTTGTCACAATGTCGCTGGGATGAAGAGAGTGGCGACCTTATCTGTCGAGATGAAGAGGGTGACCGGGTAGTAGAGCTAGGTATGGAAGTGACGAAGCCTCTCTTGACTCCTCGCTACCCTTGGTCAAGTTCTGGTGCCGCCTGGCCTTCAGACATAGTGCGCCCCTCCAGGGAAGAAATTGAGGCTGAAGACGAGGATGGGGAAGGGTCTGACGAAGAGAGGTCCGCGGGGGTAAACACCTTTGGAGAAGCTGGGCCTTTCGCCGAATTGGCTGAAGATCTTGCTCGCCTTTCTCCTGACTGTTCGCAAGGTCCAAGTCATGCAGAAAGAGCGAGGTCGCTGAATATTTCCGAACAGTTCGATCGAATGATGGACGAGACAAGGGAATATAATCTGCTTCACCCCGATCTCCAACTGAGTGATTTTAGTTTCCCTGGTGGCTCCTTAGGTGGCGATGTTCCTGGGGGGGTCTCTGAATGGGGAGGAACCGTGAGATGTTGTTCCATGTTTTATTCCTTGTTGTTGTTGTATGCTGCTATGTAAACATAAACCTTTAGAATTATGGTATTTGCTTTATAAGCCTTATCTCGTTGTGCATCTCCCCTTTATTTGTTGTGTTTTGGACTGAGTAACTGTCTTTTTATCATTTGCTGCTATGACGATTTGGTGTTGCTGAGATAAATCAAGATATTGAAGATAAATACCATAAAACATAAAAGACAGGATCGACGATGTTAGTGCGCGGGGCAAGATAAGGTTCGTAAGTGAAAAGTAAGTACAAGTGCGGCGGAGTGCATAACGAACCTAACGTGTTAATCTACAGAAACAAAACACGTTTGATAAATATAAAAGAGTCATAGACGTTAGCATGTTGAGTGCGACTAAGGCATAGCATAGCACAGGCAAAGCACAAAAATAAGGCATGGATAGCTTGAACTCATAATTTCTCATATAAGTACACTGTGTCTTTCAAAAATACATGTTTGTCATTACTAAGGGATGTTGTCCTTCTTTCCTAACCAAAAGGAGGGCAGAGAGTCTTTGTTTATAAGGGATGTTGTCCTTCTTTCGTCTCTATGACTCCCCTTCCCCCGTGAGAGAGCTCGACTGGAGAGCTACTCTCTTCTACCATCACGTTTGAAGACGACGCTGTGTTGGACTGGGCTCCTTTGGTTATGTAGAAAGTGTGCATCGCCGCGCCATGTATTGGCGTCGAGGTTGATACCTCCTTTGGTGGGGTGTCTGCGACGATCTTGCTCCTTCCTCTCCAAGGGAGTTGACCCATGACATAAGCTTGCCTTCTCTCTCGCGCCGAGCATTCCCCATCTGCTGATGAAGGTTGGCTGTCGTCGATTCGAGGGCGACCCCTAATTTAGATATGGTACGGTCGCCAGGATTGGGGGCCGAGCTTGCAACAAAGCTCTGTCACCGACGTCGTCTTCGTTTGTATGGGCTTGAAACGGCTGAGTTTTGTTATTTTCATTGACTCCTGACTCTGCCGCCCAAACCCACTCGACGGATATCTTGCTTGCGCACACGGTCAAGCAAGGCTATCCGCCGATAGGGAAGGTTTAGTATACAACTGGAGGAATTTTACCTCAGCTGTTCTACTATACCCTCCTGAACTTATCAGCTGTTCTACTATACTCTCTATTTTCTTCTCTCTCTCTCCCCCCTTTTTTTTGTTTTAGCCATCTTGACTCAAGCTTTCGTTTAGGATCGTGGCAGGAGGAAAGAAAAATGGGGGTTGTTGAGGTGAAGATGTCTGTGGGGTATCCCCCTATTTATAGGCGTCCCGCCACCGACAATGGTGGGCCCTCTCCTGTCAGGTGGAAATAAATGCGAGACTACTATATTAAATGCTGGATATGAATTGCGGTCCGAGGTAGTTGTGTTGTATCCTTAAATTTTGCCATATATGTCAGGAAACAAATACTTGCCTTTTGTTTTTTTTTATGAAATGAATTTATTAGATTTGGACAGATTCACACACATAACGGACTACTCAGATCGCAGGATTAATGTCAGGCATAGTTACAGGCGGCGTATAGCTTGGCGGCTAATATCTGTTTTATGGCAGACTGCGCATGGCGTTGCGGTTAAGGTCTGTTGTATGACAGACTGCGCATGGCGTTGCGACTGATGTCTGTTGTACGGCAGACTGCGCATGGCGTTGCGGCTGATGTCTGTTGTATGGCAGACTGCGCATGGCTTTGCGGCTAATGTCTGTTGTATGGAAGACTGCGCATGGCTTTGCGGCTAAGGTCTGTTATATGGCAGACTGCGCATGGCTTTGCGGCTAATGTCTGTTGTATGGCAGACTGCGCATGGCGTTGCGGCTAATGTCTGTTGTATGGCAGACTGCGCATGGCGTTGCGGCTAATGTCTGTTTTCGCGACATGCAATGTTGGAAATGATCCGCGTAATATTTGCAATGGTAATAAAGAAATTTTGCCAAGTTGGAAGGAAATCATTTTATTGAACTGCAAGTTACATTCTGATAAAGACATCTTAAACTTCGATACAAGATTCAGTTACATGGTGCATTGTTTGAAAAAGGTAAATAACATAAACTCCTAGCTACTTCGCTTCCTCCTTGGAGCCCTATGCTACGGTAATGCTCCGTCGAAGCTTGTTGCTTAGGTGGAGCGGGTCGTTGTTTACTTGTAAAATTTGCGCAAATGAATAGCATTCCAAGCATTGGGAAGGTCACGCCCTGTTAAATCTTGCAACCTATATGCCCGCCCTTCTATGGATCGAATCACAATGAACGGGCCATCCCAAGCAGGGTCAAGTTTTCCAATGTGCTTTCCGGTCGCTTCGGCACCTTTTCAAGACCCAATCACCTGATTGAAAATGTTTCGGGGCAACCTTTCTGTCAAAGTTCTTGCGCATCTTCCGTTGATATTCATCCATCCTTGCTCGCGCTTCCTCGCGAAGTTCATAGATTGCTTCTAGCTCCACTAACTTCTTTTCATTGTTTTTGGTCCATTCATAAGCGATAGTGCGCAGGGTGGGTTGCACGATTTCCATAGGAGTGACGGCCTCCATACCGTATACCATAGCAAAGGGGGATCGTCCGATTGCAGTTCTTGGGGTGGTGTTGTAGGACCACAAGATTTCATCGAGGAAGTCGGGCCATGCCCCTTTGCTGCCTTCGACCTTTTTTTTAAGTCCTTCCAGTATGGTTCGATTGGAAACTTCGGCCAACCCATTAGTCTGGGGGTGGCTGACTGAAGAGAAAAGAGAGCGTATTCCTAGTCCCTCGCACATGTCTTGAAAAGGCGCTCCTGTGAACTGCCGACCATTGTCGGATATGATGGTGTGAGGTATGCCATATCGGTAGACGATGTTGTGCTTGACGAAATCGGCTACTCGTGGGGAGGTTATCAGGGCGAGTGGTTTAGCCTCTATCCACTTGGTGAAGTACTCGACTGCCACAACTAAGAAACGCAAGTTTGCTCTAGCTGTAGGAAAAGGGCCAAGTATGTCTATTCCCCAAACATCGAAAGGCCAAGGACTTGCAATGGTGTTGAAAGAGGCGGGGGGTTTGCGCGAGACGCGGGAATGGTATTGACATCGTTCGCAACGCCGCACGATGTCAATCATGTCCTTCCTCATGGTTGGCCAGAAATAGCCCTCCCTCTCGATGCGTTTGTCGATGGTGTAGGGGCTTTGATGACTGCTGCAGATGCCACCATGTACTTCGTCAATCAGTTTCCTGCCTTGTGATTCACCGATGCAAACGAGCCAAGGCTTACGGTACCCCTTCTTCAATAATTCCCCCTCTAAAATGGTAAACTCGGGTGCCCATCGTTTAATTCTTTGTGCGGCAAGTTTGTCTGTTGGTAACTGTCCTGTGGTTAGACAGTCCCAGATGGGGGTATACCATTCGAGCTGGGCACTGATCGGCAAAACTTTAGGTTCCGTTGCTGCAACGCAAGCTTCAGGTATCTCCATGATGGTAATAGGTGTCTCACTGCTCATATCCGATCCTTTTGCTAATTTGGACAATACGTTCGCTATTTCATTCATTCCCCTCGGGACATGTTCGATTATGGCTTCTTCAAATGTTGATAAGACTTCTTTGGCCTTCTCCAAGTATTTCGCCAAGGTTGGGTCGTGTACTTCATATTGCCCGTTGATCTGGTGTACCACGAGCTGAGAGTCCATGTATACCCTGACTTTTGTCGCACCTACTGCCTCTACTAGTCGCAGCCCTGCAATCAATGCTTCGTACTCAACCATGTTGTTAGTGACGGGGAAGGTTATGTGAATGGCGTAGTAAAAGACTTCTCCTTTGGGTCCTTTGATCTGTATTCCTAGGCCCGACCCTCGTTCAGAAGCGGCGCCATCGACATGAACATGCCACGTAGCCTCCTGTTCCCTTTTTTCTGACCTTCCTGTACTTTCGACCACAAAGTCTGTTAACACTTGTCCTTTGTATGCTGCCTTGGGTAAAAAGGAGATGTCGAATTCTGATAACTCCACTGCCCATTTTAAGAGTCGTCCAGATACGTCAAGGTTGCCCAAAGCCTTTCTTAAGGGAAGGTCGCTGATCACCTTAATAGGATGTGCCTGGAAATATGGGCGCAATTTTCTGGCTGCGATGAGTACGGCAAAAGCGCCCTTCTCAACTGTTGAATATCTTTCTTCTGCATCACGCAGTATCTTGGACACAAAGTACACTGGCTTTTGCACTCCGTCGTTCTCTCGAATCAACGCCGCACTTACTGCGACTACAGAAGCGCTAACATACAGGTATAATGTTTCTCCCTTGGTCGGCCTGCTAATGATTGGTGGATTGGATAGGTAGGTTTTGATCTGTTCGAATGTCTCCTGGCATTGCGAGGTCCACTCAAACTTTTTGGTCTTCTTGATGGTTTGGAAGAAGGGTTTGCAAACCTCTCCCGAACGTGCTATGAATCTATTCAGCGCAGCTATCCGCCCTGTGAGTTCTTGCACTTCTTTGACAGTTTTGAGAGCTTCCATGTCGATGATGGCTCGACATTTGTTGGGGTGCACCTCAATACCTATTTCAGACACAATGTAACCCAGAAATTTTCCACTAGACAAGCAAAAGAAACTTTTCTTTGGATTGAGACGCATGCCAACATCTCGCATATTTTTAAATATCATGGTGAGGTGTTGTACATGCTCTTTGCCAGTGCAACTCTTAACAACCATGTCATCGATGTACGCCTCGATGATTCCTCCCGACTCGTCTTTGAAAACTTTGTTCACCATTTGTTGATATTCAGCTCCCGCATTTTTGAGACCGAAGGGCATAACTCTATAGCAAAATAATCCTTGCTCGGTTATGAAACTTGTCTTCTCTTCATCATCAGGATGCATTTGTATCTGATTGTATCCAGAATAAGCATCCATAAAGCTGAGATATTTAAAGCCTGCAGTGGAATCAATCATAGCATCGATGCTTGGTAATGGGAAGGGCTTCTTGGGACATGCCCTATTTAAATCAGTATAATCTATACACATGCGCCATTTTCCGTTAGACTTGCGCACCAAGACGGGATTTGCCAACCAACGGGGGTACTCCACTTCCCTTATAGCCCCTGCTTTAAGCAATCGATCAACCTCGTCCTGTACAGCTTTCCTCCGTTCCAGGCCTAACTTGCGCTTTCTTTGCTGGACTGGACGTGCTTCCTCATATGTATCAATGCGGTGCTCAGCGATTGCTCTATTGATGCCTGGCATCATGTCGTTCTCATCGGCAAAAATGTCTTTATTGGCAATCAGGCATTCTCTTACCATGTTTCGGTCTATCGCAGGTAGTAGGGTGCCAAGTTGGGTCACTTGTCCTTCTCATAACACGACTGGTTCTGTGTCTTCCATTGCCTCTGTTGAAAGGGTTTTTGGTGGTTCTTTGCTGAGTGCGCCGAGACTTTCCACAAATTCTCGGCTTTTCCTAGACCGCTCGATGTGAGCAATCTGTGGTGCCATGGTAATTCGATAGCATTCTTTGGCCACCTGTTGCTCTCCTCTGACTATACCAACCCCTTGCGGAGTTGGGAATTTAATCATCAAGTGCGGAGTGGATGCGACTGCTCCGATGCTGTTAAGGGAAGTGCGTCCCAAAATAACGTTATAGGCAGATGGAGCGGACGTTAGAGATCACAGTTTGGGGTGCGTCTCTGAACAAGACATCCAGGTCAATGGTCCCCAAAGGTTTCAACTTGTCACCAGTAAAACCGACGAGTGATGTCGTCATCGGCTGCAATGGGTACTTCCCGAGGCCCATTCTTTTGAGAGCATCAAAGTACATCACATCGGCGAAACTGCCTGTATCGACGAGAATTCGCTTTACTCGTATGCCATTAATTCGGAGCATTAAGACGATGGCATCGTCATGAGGCAACTGGATACCGTCGTAATCATGTGGTCCGAATGAGATGACTTGAGTGGACTCTTGTCTATGCTGAATTTGGAAGATGTGAAAAGGTTGTTGTCTCCGGGGATTATCGGTTGCTTTACCTTCGATGAACATTACTGGTGGAGGGGATGTGCGTTGCTGTCTGTCAGATGTGGTTGTCTGGGCCCGCGAGTTATTGGAATGCTTAGTGCGACGATCGCTAGTGTTGGTCCCAAATTCATGAAGGGGTTGCATTCTTCTTTTGCCTCTATCGTCTTTTGCCAGGAAATGTTCAAGAATGTCGGTCTGGCGCACTAGCCTTTCAATCTCGTCCTTGAGCTTAAGGCAGTCCTTGGTACAATGTCTGCTACTGCCATGATACTCACAGTAGCTGTTCCTGTCAAAAACTTCGGTTTTGGTAATGGGTGGCGCCCTTCTCATCTCTTTGTTATGCTTGATTTTGTCATACACACGAACTTGAGGTTCTGTTGTGACGTGGTACATTTTATAATATGGTGCAGTGTCCTCTGCAGAATTAGCACGACGGTCACGGTTTCGTCTTGAGGGTTTGAACTCTCTTCGCCGAGAGCGTGGTGATCGGCTGCGCTGACGATCTCGAGGTGAGCTTGGGCGCTGTTGCTTTCTCGGGGATGTGCTTTGTCTGTTGATTGGTGTGGCAAAGGTATTGCGATGGTAACCTTGGATGGCCACGATGTGTTCCTCTGCGCGAATAAGGTGTTCAGCTCGCTCCCTGAATGCAGCGAAATCAGAGAAATTTTCCGTCATGGATGCCCACTGAACAGGTCCCTCCAGCAATCCACGCTGCACAGATAGCAGTGCCATGTCTTCCCGATAATCACCACATTTGTTGGCTTCGATAGAAAAACGATCGAGATAATCTCGTGTGTGCTCAGAGGGGTGTTGTCGAACGCCCATGAGGTCCATGCATGTTTTGGGGGGTGCTCGAACACTGGCGAACCTTTTAAGGAACTTGTTGGTAAGGTCTCTATAACTGGACACCGAGCCAGGAGGAAGTTGCGCATACCACTCCCAGGCAACCCCCTCTAACCGAGTAGGGAAGACGAGACACATGGTTCGTTCGGACGCTCCAGTGATGAGCATAGACTCCCGGAAGGTGTTAACAAAGGCTCGAGCGTCGTGAGCTGGGTAAGCAGGGTACTTGTCGAGGCCGGCAAAATCTTTGAGGCGAAGGGCCTTTCCTTTGTAGAGGTGTCGAGCCAAGGCTCCACGAGGAGGCGAAAGACTATCACGCCGCTTCCAGGAGATTTTTCGCGAACGCTGCGTGCGCGGTCTGGACTTTCCGTTGCTAGTGTCACTTGTTTGAGAATAACTTGGAGACGAGGATCTAGTTGATGTGCTGTAGCGACCACGGTGTTTCTTTAAAGGCGACTTGCGGGAAGATAGCTCGCTCGAACTATGAGTACCATATTCTGAAGATGGTGATCGTTTTCTGGGCCGTCGTGAACGGGATTTGGAGCGGCCTCTTGTGTTAGAACGGGAATGATTAGGAGCGCTAGTATATTGGGAACGCCTATGAGACGGTTGCGGTCTGTGGTCTTCACTGTGCAAAGCGAGCTCTTCCTTGTTTGACAGTCGGGTGTTCGTTTGATTGGACGGTTGAGTCAGTACACCTGACTGATTGGTCGGAAATATCGGATGTTGGTAGGGGTATTGTTGAGGGGGAGGTTGGAAAATGATGGGAGGTTGGTATACTGGATCGCGAGGAGCTTGAAACTGCTGAGGGAGGGGCAATTGTGGTTGGTGGTTGTGACTGCTGTGAACGGAGGAGGGTGTAAGGGATGGCATTGTAGAAGGAAGGACTTGTGGTGGTGGTTGATAATTACGCATGTCTTGTGGGGTAACATTGTTGATGGTTGGAGGGTTGTGTCGTGGGGCTAAGGAGATGCTAACAGATTGATCAGAGGTTTGCTCCGTTCCTGGAGGTGGAGGTTGTGGGGTGACATGTTGCTGTGAGGTCGTTGCTGGAGTGTTGAGGGTTGCGTTGCTAGTCGCCATGATTTTTGTGGATTGTGTACTAAAATCTAACTTTTTTGGATGAATATTCCTACTCCCTTTCATACGAATTGGAGCTCGAACAATAAGAAAAAGGTCGTATTTCTCGATTGTTGGGATGAGCTCTTTTAATTTACGGTGGGCGCCAGTTGATAACCTACAATCTAGCTCATAGATCTCAACAAAGGGTTTTCATAAAGAAGAGCAGGAATTTCTCTGTATATTTCACTAGTTCAATACATAACTTCTTTTGTTTACAGAATGTCTAACCCCCTTTCCTTATGGAGGGGGGTTCCTATTTATAGTCATCTGGTGGTCCCCCATTGCATCGGATATTTTGTGGCCTCCTCGTGTTCTCATCTTCCTTATTCGACTGCGACGTGAAGGTCGCTATGACCTCCTTCAACCTCGACATGCTCCTTTCTCACTTATGGCCAGCGTTCATCTGCGCAAAGCTGAGTGCGAGGTTGAGTCGAGGCTTCCTGAACGGCTGTCGCCCAAAGGTTACAGAACATCCCGCGACCGTTATGGAAAGGACACCCGCGCTCAGAAACCGTTTCCTCTAAGGGGCCCACTGGAGGAAGTTCCCCTTAACGGTTTCTGACCCTGACCCTCCTTCTGAGCGCAACGGCCTCGGGTCCACTTTCATCATAACGACTCGTGGGCTCCTTTCTCTAAAGAGGCCTTACACAAGGCTTTTCGTAACTATTAGGCCCATATTCTGGTCTGACCGTATCAGAACTATTACTAAGAAAGATCAATTTCTGAGTAAATTTTGACAACATATCGTTTCTTTCATGATCATCATCAGATTTTTGCTGTCCTTTCGATTAACCTTTCTTTGCAATTAAACCATGTTTAGTGGATGGCTTCATGCCTAGAAAAATTGATCGAAAGATCAGCCTTGAGAAAAAGAAAAGCCAAAGCTGTGCTAAGGCATCTTTTAATCAAGTTGGAATATTATACAGGGACCAAAGCTGTGCTAAGATCTCTTTTTATTTCATTTCGACACAATCGATTTGTTATTTTACACTTCTTCAAAGCTGTGCTAAGACGAAGTACAAAATATAAACATTGTACACAAATATAAACTTACCATAACTTACTCAGAACTTGATCGAGAGGGACTGAAGTTGTATTAATGCTTCTTCTAACTGAACCAGAATTTGATTAAAGAACCCAAAATTATGCTAAGGGTCCTTGTCATTCAATATGATGTTTTCCTTTTAGTTGATTTCCATAAACTCACAAAGCTGTGCTAAGTTAGTCATGGAGAAATGCGTAAATTATATGAATGATGTTTTATCACAGAAAATAAATTGTCAACCAAAAAACAAAGAACACCGAAGAAACTTTTATTGCTACTTTCACTTACTGTTTCCTTACAAGCCAACCAAGAACATAATTGCTCTCTTCCTCTCTTTCTCTCTTACAATTTCTCTGTGGAAAGAAAGAAAAAAAAATCAAAACTAAATCTTTCCCTCACTGGTTAGTTTGTATCGTCTCTTTTCTCTACCCTCTATTCTGTCTCCCTTCAAAATTCTGATGCGCCTCCTCTTTTATATCCCTCCATCTTGATAGTTGTTTTTTAGATATGGACAGATCATATGCTGAGTTGGCAAAATTTGATTGGCTCTTCTCAACAGTTATGAGAACGTGGGTGGTTATAGTAGCATTCGACACCTCTTCGCACAGCTCCTTAGGCGGCAACCTTCTCTTGCTTTTGCGTTTCTATCTCCAAGGGACATTAGATTAAACTCACCGTCATTTTTTAGTCTGGGCTTCACTTCTCTGAGTAGAGATTTCTTTCTTTGTTGTTGGGCCACCGAGCATCTCCTTTAGAATTAGGCCTTTCATTTTTTATTGAGAAAAATGAATTGCCTTCTTTATTTGTGATGCACATTTTTTATTTTGGCTACTCTCCATTTCAACACATGCTTGTTCTCCATTTTAACTATATGCATTTTTTTTAGGTACAACAGAAATAAAAAAAATTATTTTTAATTATTTCTTTATTATATCGTAGCAAGTAAGGTTTCCTTACATTTTCTTAATTTTATTATTTATTGTTCAGAAATTTATGAAACAAAAAGTTAAATAACTTGATCAAATATATGTGCAAAATTTTCTTCAGTCTAACTTGTATCTAATAGCATTTTACTCATCATTTTATTCATCTGTTTTCTTCAGTGTACTTTGTATGTAATAGCACTTAACTATGTTATTATTCTATGTAATAGCACTTAATTGTAATAGCACTTACTCACCATTATGAACCTTAGTGATTGAATTCATTACAATTTTGTAAGATAATAAGAAAATAAATTAGATAAAATCAAAATTGACACATACAATTTTCAGATGTAAGTAGTAAAACAGTATATTGTTCCTTCCTAGCAGAAATGGCCAAAGAGATGTTAACCAGTAAACCCCATTTATATGGTATAAAACTGAAAAATTATGCAATACTTGAGGGGGGAAGTTATGGTAACTCATTCATGAGTCCTATTGGCTATTATAATGAAACCCCTAAGTATCCAATTCAATGGGTTTGTCACTATTGTGGACAATGTTGTCACGCAAAACTGTTGATTGGTTGTATGCAGTGTTGGCGTCAATGAGAAATGACTTGAACAAAAAATGAGGGGTCGATAGGTGCAAAGAGGAGACAGTAAGCGGAGGAGGGGATCTCCCATTCCTCTCTCTCGATCACTACTGCCATTAGGCTGGAGCTCTCCTCGGATCAGCACTCAAATGGTCATTTTTCATTTTTTAAAATTAGACATTATAATCACTTTAAATTCAAATTAAGATTATATTATATATATAAACTGTTTCGTAAAATAATCAGCTTTTAAATTCTAATATATGCTCCAACTAACAGTACATTCTATCTTTTCTCATTTTAATATGTCTCAAATACAATGTCATCTCCCGTGCATTTGGAATTATGGATGCACCTAGCATCCATGCATCAGGTTAAGTGTCATTTAGCAAATTTAATAATTTTGTAATCGACTGTTTGAGAGCACTGCATGTATAGATTATAGGTTGTTAGTTGTTGTTATCAATTTGATTGTAGTTTCTTATATCAAAGTTTCAGTTCAATTATTGTTGTTTAGTTTCTTAAAAGGTTGCACTTCAAGGTTGTTAGTTTCATGTTTGTTGTATGGTTTGTTAAACAGGAAGCTGAGTGAGGAGATATTGAGGAGTATAGTGATGGATGCAATGGAAATTGAGAATGAATTTGTGTGCGATGCATTGCCGGTGGCTCCTGTGGGGATGAATGCATTGCCCGTTTGATTGGATGGAGCTGAAATTTGTTCTTTATTTTTTAGTAATTAATTTAGTGATGAAATGCCTATGAGGTGGTAGGAACAGTTTAGGGTTTCTTTAATTGTGATTTCGATATGGAGTTTAAATTAATTAAATGTTCCTCGTTTGTTTCTTTGAGATAATATAAATAATTAGCCAATAATATATTTGTTCTGAGATTTCGTTATATGTTTGATGAAATGCTATATGAACTGGATTATATGTTTCTTTGTTGGTTTCAGCAGGAAGTACCTCTTGCATCTATATAGTCCCTCTTGCATTTTTCTTCTAATCTCTTACTGATCTTGCATTTCCTAGCTTGGGGAATTCAGTATTAGCAATAGAAAATGTAAAGTAAAGAGATTCTTTGAAAAGAAAATTCTGCAAGGATCTAAAAGGTCATAGCAAAATAACACATGCTTGATATCCTTGTACCACCATACCAATCGGTACCGATCCTATATACACGTGCATATTGCTACCAAATAACTTATAACATGTATATGTGCTTATGTTAACTTGTAACTCTCTCTTGATATATCTCTTTGTATCCTTATAAATGATATATATTTAAGTCAAGTTTTACTGTTTCAATTGATTACGTCTAGCGTGATTTTTAAGAACAAAAAAGTTCACATAAAAAGTACATACCACAAGTCTTAATTTTTTTTAAATATATCAAATAAAAAATTGCCCGCACATTGAGCGGGCACTGCTGCTAGTACAAATTAATGCTCCACTTTTCACCACTTCCATTGTTAGGAACTTCAAAAATACATACCAGTAATGTCTTCTTCTCAATACCAGTACTAATTTTTTTACTGAGATTAAGTTGCCAATCACAAAGAACAATAAAAAATTACACATTAAGTCAGCATAGTATATATCCATTTACATGCATTATTCTATACCTCAATCATGTTTGGATGTGAAGTGAATAAGAATGAACAGCCTATTCACGAATAAGAATTGTGAATTAGAATTAGGTGGTGTTGTTTGGATAATGTGTTGTGAATAAGAATAGAGAAATAATAGTATATTAATTATTTGATTATCTTTTTAAAACTATTTTCATCTTAGGAATTGATAGAATGATATAATAACAATAATAATTAATATAACATAAATAAGTAATCTAATAGTTAATATTATAAGAATAAGGATTTGGGCCCTTATTCTTATACTAACAAAACCATGGTATAAGAATAAGGAATTTGGACAAGCACGCATACAAAAATTCCTTATTCTTATTCTTTATTCATGGCTCATCCAAACACATTAACTATTATTATCATCATATCATTAATATGAATAAATAATTATCATAATAATTATAATTAAACTAATAATATTAATTAGTATAATATTGAGTACAATTATTTTAAACCTCATAACATTTTTTTTATATTAACCAATCGTTAATTCTTAGATCAGAGTAGCGCATGTGATCTTCTAGTAGTTCAATAAAAATCGTTTCTTTCTTTCCCCATATGATTATTAAAATATCATTCCCAAAAGCATTCCTTGTCCGCCGATTTATAGTTCCCAGGCTCCCAGCGAATAAGAATAAGAGTTTGAATTAGCAATTCGTCTTGTGGACTAACTTGCTGTCAAAACTATTTATTTGATTTCTCTTCTTGTATTATATTAACTCAATTTATTTCAGAAAATAATAAAAATAGTGTGCGTGTGTGTGCAGGACGTAGGCACCAAGTTGGTGCTTAATCTCGTTAAATTTTGTGTCTATTTTTATTTGTATTCTTGATTGATTGATCTCTGAATTCATTGCATCAAGATTTTAAGAGACACGATTCATGTGCATGCAGATACACTTGGATCATGCCTCCCATATCCGACCCTGATGATGATATTATTCCGCTACGACGACTGACGATATTTAAACAATTAATACTATTGACAACTAATTGGTTACACCTTTGTCTCGTCTTTGTAGGAATATTGGCTTAAGATTAATTTCCTTGATTGCACTTGCATGGAACCTTGATGAGAATTTGGTTTCGAACAAGTTTTCAATGTAAAAATTCAATCTAACAGTTTGGATTAGTGTTTGAAATTTGATATGGAAATATGATTATGTTGGACGGGCTATATCTGTCGTACGCGTAGGACATTAGTATTTCTCATTTTTGCAACTTCAATGTTAGGATGATGGAGTACTCTACTAGGCTCCTAATTTTTTCTCTCCACCCTCTAAAAATTATATAGGAGCACAGTCTTGACTTCTCGGCTAGCTCGATCATATGGACTCCTTTTCAAGGCATCGATACTGATTATGCATTGAGATTATGATCGTCTTATTCCTGCTACTATAAAACTATACATAAAAAGTTAATGGCAATTTTATCTGAGAAGGCTATGAAAATAAATACTACATGATGTCTATATCTAGGGCCTTGTTTGGATGGGGTTGGAAGAAGGAAGAAGGAAGAAGGCCCAAATTTATTATAAACATTCCAAACTCTTCACAAAGTTACACACTTTTCAATACTTCTTCCCACTTCTTCCCTTTTTCTCTTCTTCCCACATCTATCCAAACGGAGCCTAGGAGACATGATCTGTTTTTTTATCTTTTGATCGAAAATTAATAACTTTATAACTTTTGCGAAGGCTTTAATTAAAGTTCATGCTGGATCTACAGCATAAAATAGATGGCTTAAATAAAGTGTCATAGTTATGAACTTATGATACGATAACAGCTGAGTACTAATGAGTTTCCTTGCGATATTGATTGTTTTCATTTTAAATTAGTTGGTCTATATCGATCAGTCTAAAAAACTGTCACGTGCTCGTCAGTTAAAACTAACGACAAATATCAGCTAGTACAATGGGTGTTCAATCGGTCATACTGATACAAATGTAACAAATCGAACCAAATATAATCAATTTGGTTTCCGAAAAACAAAACCGAACTGTCTTAATTAAAAATAACAACCAACCTTTCCAAATGTCTCTTGGCTTTTTGTTTTTATTTATATAAATTCACAAACCTTTACCGGCTATATGCTACTCTAAGGCGTTCCTCCAAATAGTCACCACTCTTAATGGGAGGAAACCTGCAGTAATTTTATTAAAGAGTATAATATTCATTTAATCATATCGGTCTGAAAATGTGCCCAATAATGAAACCAAAGGATCTCCATTTAATTACTTTTGCATGTTTATTCAGCATAATACAATTTTCTCTAGCCACGGTAAAGAGCGGGCATTCAATATGCGTAGATAATGGCACGGTACAATGTGGGTGGTATAATATGCTGCAGTAACATAATACTACAATAGTAGCACGAAGCTTGGTAGGAGACTAACCTGGCAATCTATTTAGTATCAGAAAACAATATAATGCAGTCAAGTCTAATAATAGCATTGTCCTGGTCCAGTGCAACAAATGTATGTTCGAGCATCTTCTTTTATATATATTTACCATTTCTATTTAACTATTTCATAGAGTTCGTGTTTTTAGGAGGACTGCCCTAATGCATGTATAAATCCTATTACCTCTTTAATCTACTGAAAACTCAACAAGGCTTGGGAATTAATTGTTTCTCCAATTAGGAGAACATTCAAGACAGAATTACATTTAGATAGGCAAATATAATTGGCTGCTGGAATGTACAGTGCTTTATCATTGACATCATCTGTTCTTACTTTTTATGTTTTATGTTTCTATGTGCAAGCGTGTATCAGGGAGTGTGTGCGAGAGAGAGACCTTGGAGGAGAAGTTTCACTACAGCAACTTTCCAAGCATTCCACCACACAGTCGTAATTCGGATTAAGAAAAAAAGCAGCCTGAAATTAGGCAAAAACTTGGTAAGCTGCGTTTATCAGGGACACTTTCATATTAGGATCATTCTGATTTGCTATTTCCGCTGCAAGAATATGTATCTTGATACCATAAATCAAAAAGACCATCTCTGCCACTCTCTCCAAATTTGCTTAAAATATACCTAAGTCACTGTTACATGAGTAGGGAGGGCAGTTCTGTCATCCTTAATTAGGGGACTCTTGAATTATGCGTATTACAATGTTCCAGGGATAGCCATAATATATATATATTATTTTTGAGAACTGACAAGAGTAGATCCCAGTCAAAATAGATGGACTTACAGAATAACGTTCCTGCCCAACTGCTACAACACGGTGCACTATTGACCTGTAAAGTGTACAAAGAAGATAAATCAATATTAAATTTCAGACCCTAATCAGAAACCCAATAATATGCATAACTTGGAAGTATTTAATCATAATATGAAATGAACATTGGAAGTACAAGTTGTGAGTGTGTAAAAAGTGACAGAACAACCTAAAAGTACAGTTGGTCCATCTTTCCATCATATCCCCAATATTTATAATTAGTGCCCTGCAAAATAGTACATAAATCATTAAAAAAGAACTTTCTGTACATACCAGAAAAAACTTCAGTTCATAATGATTGGGAATAAGGTTGATAAAAAAAATAATCAAGGTTTCTGATAGCTGCTTGAACATCAAGGGCATGGTCAATTACTCCAAATGAAGATTCCCCAAAACTGGTACATTAAGGAACTGTTAAGGTCCAGCGATGACAGGTACTAGCATTTGCTGGACAGGAGACAGAAGCTAATGAAAA
Source organism: Rhynchospora pubera (assembly GCA_028095005.1). NCBI lineage: Eukaryota > Viridiplantae > Streptophyta > Magnoliopsida > Poales > Cyperaceae > Rhynchospora > Rhynchospora pubera. Next base: position 161,415,993 of record CM051461.1, on the reverse strand, counting down.
TCAAACAATAATATGCAGTTAAAAAACAGGGAGAGGTTAAAGTGCAGTGATAGGCTCATGCATTTCATTACCAGACTGTACATACTGATACCAGAAATGATTGGTACAGTGATATCGTATGACAGCTTACCCCTCAACATGATGAACATCTTCCCACAGCTGGGGAGACCTATCCTTCTCTCTACAAATCTGCAAGTTTTAACTACAACAAGTCTTTTTTTTGAAACTAAAATAGGAAACACTCTAATGCACTGATATACTAAAATAAGTAACAACTATAGCATTATATTACATCCAAACAATACAACATTATGAAATCATAAACTGTGAAAGAATGTAAGGATATGAAATCATAGACTGTGAAAGAATGTAAGGACCTGATTTTTTTGTGGCTATGTAAAATATAAAATAGAAAGGAAATATGTTTCCATTTTACTCAATTAGTCAAGAGAAAAGAGGAACCTGTAAACCAGGTACGCCATCTGTGACTAGAAGAGTGATCATAACATAGTCAGAGTGAGCCGAAGCACCATAGCTACCCTTTTTGGATTCAGGGATCTCCCCTATTGGCTGGTCAACATCAATTATTGGCCACAAGAAGGAAAAGAAACACACTATCTGACTTTACATGATAGTAATTTAAGGAGTTACCTAGGTAATGCAATAGACGAAGAAATCCCACTGGAGAATCCAAAGCACCAATTTTAGTGAAGAAATTCTCATCAAGGTTCAATGCAAGAGCAATCAAGGAAATTAATCTAAAGCCAACATTCCTACAATGACAAGGCAAAAGTATGGCTATAACATATATTTTCTTATAGGTATCTAAAATGCTTTCTGGAAGGTTTTAGGGTTAACTGAAATATTATACTGTTGAAAAGATTCACAGGTGCTCAATTGTACAGGCTTTAATCCTTTCTTAAGGTGCTCATCAAAATGAAACATAAAAAAAATTACAAATACAAAGATTCCTGTATTAAGTGGTCATAGCACCACTACATGACTGGACCAAAACAATACTCATAAATCTTCCATTTAATTCTGATAATATGTTGGAAATTTACATGATCTTTTCATCATATGATTCCATCGTCACTCTCCAAGCTGGCATCCTTTCTGTAACATAGTAGGGAGGGAATTATGAGTAGAAGGTGCAGTATGTAAACAAGTAATTTCTCTTTACTACAACTGAAAGATTGAAGGTTGTAATCAGAACAGACCCCAACAAGGTGAAGTACTTACAGTTTATTCCTCTTGGCTTAAAAAGCATATTTCAGAGTTGAATTAGGATCATCACAGGTAACTTTAAGGCACTTGTTGAGTTGATTAGTATTATTTCATGGTCAATTAAGTGAAATAACAGAAAAGAAATTGACTTACCCTTTGACGGCCATTGATTCAGTGAATCATTAATGGGACCGATATCGAAAGTTTCCTTGAGATCACCTACAAATTCATAACAGACGTTATGTAGGTAAAGAAATTAAATCTTAGAGATTGATTACAATAAGACCTTTAAGTTTGGAAGAGGGATCGAGGGTCTCAGCATAAGGAGGCGAATAACCCCGACGGTCTGTGTTTCTCTCCAATTTCATCTTCTCACTAAGAGGCAAATCAAAGAAATTCTTGCTCTCTCTGAACAAACTATTTACAACAAAATCGTCGATTCCATGGTTTATGACGTAGAAAAACCCGTGGTCCATGCATGCCTTAGAAAATCACAGTTTATTAGAGAAAAGAGAGAAAACTAAGAAAAAGAAGTAAAAAGGAATGAAATCTGAGGCTAATCACCTTGCGGATGGATTGGGCAATAGAAGCCCGGTCTGTGCTGGAGAGATCGATGAGAGGGAGGTAAAGATTTGGAGGAGACATTTCGACAAGCACCTGCCGTGCGCTTCGTCTTCTTCTCAACTCGTACCGACGCACGCTCACTCTCACAGTAGCTGCCTTTTGGAGTCGAGTTTAAACGAGCGCCACTTGGCAACCAAGTTTTATATTTTTTTAATTTTTAATTTTTTTTAAATTTTAGAAAATCGCTTATTTAATTTTTTTGAACCGTTCAAAAAAAAAATTTTAAAAATTTGAAAAAAATACTTAAAAATTTTCAAAAAATGAAAATTTTGTTCAGCAAGGAAATTTTAATAGGAGGATCATATTGAATGATTTGGATCGGTCATCTTGAAACAGATCGAAGATTTCATATCATTATGCACCGAAAATTCGGTACATTAGTATGCATCATAGGTTCTCTCTCTTTCTCTCTCTTTCTCTCTCTCTCTCTCTCTCTCTCTCTCTATATATATATATATATAGAGTTTTTTTATGATGAGTTCTAACTCACCAAAGAGTCCGTGAGTTACGATCAAAACTCCTAAATCTAGTTTAAAATGATTTTTCTATTGAAATTTCCGTGCAGACTAAATTTTATATATTTTTTTAAATTTTTAAGTATTTTTTTCAGATTTTTAAAAACTACTCTTTTTGAATGGTTCAGAACTAATTAGATTAACGATTTTCTAAAATTTCAAAAAAATACTTAAAAATTTCGAAAAAATGTAAAATTTGGTCTGCATGGAGAGTTCAATAGGGAGGTCATATCGGACGGTTTAGATCGATAATTTTAAACTAGATTTAGGAGTTTTGATCGCAACTCACAGACCTTTTGGTGAGTTGCAACTCATCATAGCAAAAGTGTCATAGATGACAATGCCATAAATGTCTTTTTTGAGTCATTTTTTTAAGATCCGAAATTCAATCAGTCAATCCAAACCGTTCAAATTGATCACCATATTGAAATACCATTGGAGACCAAATTATATATATATATATTTTTTGAATTGTTTTGCTATTTATTTTGATATTTTCAAATTAGAGGGCCTGAAATACTCCAATTATAACGCTTTATAAAAATATAATAATAAATATCAGAAAAATTCAAAAAAAATATATAAAATTTGGTCTCCAAGAGTATTTTAATATGGTGAATAACTTGAACGGTTCGGATTGAGCATTTGAATTTTGAATCTTGAAAAACGATTCTATGACAAGAAAACTATGTGCCATCTATGGTATGATAGTCATTCTCTCTCTATATATAGATATATTACGATTAATTATGATATTTGTAACGGTTTTTACTTAATATGTAACGGTTTTTACAGAAAACTAGCATATGTAATGGTTATTAACCGTTATATAATAACCATTACAAAAGTTTGTAACAGTCATTAAGTCTTCGGGGGTGATAAGGATCATCCCCGATATTCATCATCCTCATCATCCCCACGCGTTTTCTCTATTTTTGGCTCTACGCGTTTTCTATTTTTGGAAATTGCTCTGTTTCCCTCCCTGCCGTGTACGCTCGTCCCAGCCCTCCCACGTACGCTCCCCTTGCAGCGTACGCTCGCCCCCCTCCCACCCTCCCGCGTACGCTCCCCAACCCCAACCCTTCCGCGTACGCCCTCCTCCCCCTCCCCCCCCCCCCCCACTCTCTGGTAATATCATACTCTCACACACACACTATATATTGATTATAAATGTTGAGGTTAACATATTTAACTGTTGAAGTTAATATATATAACTGTTGAAGTTAATATATATGCCAACTTCAACAATTTAAATATGCTCACTTCAAAAATTACCTTCAACATTTAAATATGCCAAGTTCAACAATTATATATATTAACTTCAACAGTTATATATATTAACTTCAACAGTTACATATATAACATATTACTTACATATATAACTTCAATAACTACATATATAACTTCAGCAGTTACACATATTAACTTCAACACTTACATATATAACATATTACTTACATATATAACTTCAATAACTACATATATAACTTCAGCAGTTACACATATTAACTTCAACAATTATATATATTAATTTCAACAGTTATATATATTAACTTCAACAGTTACATATATAACATATTACTTACATATCTAACTTCAATAACTACATATATAACTTCAGCAGTTACACATATTAACTTCAACAGTTATATATATTAATTTCAACAGTTATATATATTAACTTCAACAGTTACATATATAACATATTAACTTTAATAATTACATATATAACTTCAACAGTATATATATTAACTTCAACAATTACGATATTGCCTTCAACATTTAAATATATTAACTTCAACAGTTATGAAGTGTGTAGGAGGAAGAGGAGAAGGGTGGGGGGGACGATGTACATGGGAGGGAGGAGGGGGGAGGGGGGAGGGGGGAGGGGGGAGGGGGGAGGGGGGAGGGGGGACTGCGTAAGTGGGAGGGAGGAGAGGGCACGGGAGGGAGATAGCGTACAGAGGAGGGGGAGGGAAGAGAGTGTACGCGTGGGGAGGGAGGAGTTTGTTATGTACGCGTGAGGATGATGAGGATGATAGTATCTTAGGGATGGTCCTAAGCAGTACGTAAACCGTTAGACAAAATTTCGGATAGTGCAAGTAGCCAAGTACATATAAAAAGGAAATTACATGACAACTAATATTACCCTGGTATATAATTAAGTCTCATTATTTTATGTAGCTGATATATTATTCAGGCATAGAACTGAAACAGATACTCGACAATTGATAGGGACTACAAGGTGAAATAGTAAATAATAATAACGTTGCGATGTAATTCATGAGCATCGATCATTATTATCCCAAACTTATGGATAAACTTCAATGATTGATCGAAAGCCGAGACTAGCAGTAATCCTGTAAGAACTAAACCCTGCTTCTTTGAACATGTTCCACCATTCATCCTCATCTCGCTCTTTGCCACCAGAACATGCAGTCATCATCATCATATCTAACAACAGTTGTGATTCGCGGTGTGTAGTGCTGTTGACAGATCCAACAACAGCATCTACAATAATGACCTTACCCCTGGCATCTCTAGATGAAATTGCCTCTTTGCAACGTTGTAATATCTTGATGCAGTCTTCATCAGCCCAGTCATGTAAGATACACTAAGATGAGTAATTTTGTAAATTAATTAACATGGATAATAAATATATGGACACAGAAAAGCTCATGAAATTAATGTTACCTTTAGAAAAATAGCATCTGCAGGAGGAATGTTGCTAAACATGTCGCCTGAAACAAATTTTACCAAACCATCAGCTGGAAGGTGGCCTACTACTTGAGGCAAGTCCAAAACAGTGCACTGTATGTTTGGAAAAGCCTTAGCTATTGCCATGGAAACAGATCCAGATCCACCTCCTACATCAATTAAAGAGGACATTCCCTGAAAAACTTCACTATGTTTGATAATAAAATCAGATAGAAAAGAACTGTCACTGGCCATTGCATCATTGATCAATGTATTGAATTCCGGGGATTGGCCTGTGAGTTCCCAAAGGGTACAACCATGCGCCATCTCAAAAGTCTCGAGTTTATCTTGTTTCAATCTATCACCCAAATAAAGTGAGGATTTCACAAAAGTAAAATCCAACATAGCTAAAACAAAAGGCGACAAACTCGATGAATTAGGTTTGTTTATAACAAGACGTGATACAGGGGTAAGGTCATAGACTGGCTCAGTGTCCGTGCCAGTATTCTGACGTACAGAAAGGAAGCCTACATGAGTAAGCATGCGCAAAAGGCGCCACAAATTAGATTTGTTGTTTATGGAAAGTGAAAGAGCGTCATGAAGCTCATTAAGGGTCATAGGTTGGCCATGGTTATGGATTGCATTTGGAATACCAAGCTCAATTGCGCATTTTAGAGTCATGGATTTGAGGAAACTGAAGGTTTGGTTCCTTAACTCCACCTCAGCATCGAGCATGTTAGGACTCTCCATGTCGGCTTGTAGTACTTTATATATATATATTTGGTTTGGTCTTTTTAGAAAGGATTGATTGATTGATGTTTTTCGTGCCTTTTGATTCATGTTTTGGATGGAGTATTTATAGGGCAAGTTAGCTGATATGTTACATCGAGGCGGTGACAACTAATTAAGTCCTGTTAAAGAAGTAAAAGAAGGATAATTAAAATTGGAATTTAGTTTATATGGGTATTGAACTATTGATATAACTGGCTAGTGGCTACCCTCTTCTTTCATGAGATGCTCTTTATTGATCAGATAAAAACTTTTTCACGATTTTTTTAAGACAGATAGAAACAATAAAATATAATAGTTGAATGCACTGTAGTAATTAAAAGGGATAGGATGGCACAGTGATAATTTCTTTCTTCTTCTTTTGAACATAATTTAAATTAATTAGACCATGACACCCAAAAACTCTGAAATTTGAATACTATCACCTAAAGTTGTGCTTCGAAAACAGACACTCCAAATTTAATTTAGTTCTAAATTTGCCACTTATACGGTCATCATCACCTAAGTTTTTGTGTTCAGCAACATTCTCTCCCTTTCAAATTTTCAAAACCTTTTCATTTATATGCTGAAAATGTGTGTTATTTTTTTAAATTTCAAGTTTAACTTCCAAAAAATTTGTAATTTGAAAATTCATTTTTTTTAAAAAAAGTTTGAAGCTTAAAATTTTAAAAATTTCCAAACTTTTGTAAATTTGAGAAAAGAGGGATCTTTTGGATAATATATATGAAAATTTGAATGTGGATATATCGATGTATAAGTGGCAAATTTTTATCTTTTTCTATCTTAATCGGATTTTAGGTGGCATTTTTTCAGACACGACTTTGAGGTGTGAATTAAAATTTCAAAGTTTGGTATAAATCTAATTTCCTTTATAAATTCGAAATTCTCCGTGGACGAACTTTAGGAAACAACAATTGTGTGCATATGAGTTTTCAACTCTCGCTTTGGATAATTTTTATTTTTCTTATTCGACAACGGCTTGTCTCGTTTTGGTTAATTTTCAATTTTCTTATTATTATTTTTTTTTGAGGGCTGTTGCCAAATTGTCAATTTTCTTATTCGACAACTGCTTGTCTCGCTTTGGATAATTTTCAATTTATGATTACGGTTGTTTATTGACCAACAAATGATAACCTAAAAGAGCCGTTTTTTGACGAACTGACTCACATTCGCTCCCTTTCGGACTTGTCACTACGCGAAATTTTGGCTTACAGATCTATAAAGGTTATTAGACAATAACCGTTACAGTAGCCCCTCTTCTGTAACGGTTATTATCTAATAACCGTTATAATATTATGCAAGGAAAATCTGGTACAGCTTTTTGGAGAACATGTGTAACGGTTATTATCTAATAACCGTTACAGAAGATAGGCTTCTGTAACGGTTATTATCTAATAACCGTTATGGTATTGTGGACGGAACACATTTGGAGAACATATAGGAGAACATGTGTAACGGTTATTATCTAATAACCGTTATGGTATTGTGGACGGAACACATTTGGAGAACATATAACGGTTATTAGATAATAACCGTTACAGAAGCCAATCTTCTGTAACGGTTATTACCTAATAACCATTACAGATAATGTTTATAATTAAAAAAAAATGAAATTATAATATTCTGTAACGGTTATTCCTTAATAACCGTTACAGAAGATCCTTTTTTTTTTGTTTCGCCTGTTTGATTGGCTAGCCCAATTTGCTAGCCGAATAGGTACCAAATTGATACCCAATTTACATTAGATAACACATGCAGCATACTGTTACAATTTCAGTACTCCAAGAGATGCTTATCTGAACACTCATTAAAGCACGCAACTCTTCATATGAACACTACTGTTACAATTCAAATTAAAGCACGCAACTCTTCATATTTTTAGTTTCAAACTCATTTCTACTATAAATGACCAAACTGTAGAACCCCACGCCTTTTCAGTTTCAAACTAATTTCTCACTTCTCCCTCCTATCTCTCTACTCAAAAACCAACCATGGAAAACCTTGATCCCATCAGAGTTGATGAAGACGACATCACTGCTCCGGCCAGTGCAGAGATCACCAAATCCATTGTCATCCAAACCATGGAAGGTGTAACTTTGCTTGATGTCATGATAGAGATGAGAAGACGCCTCCCTGCAGGACAACACAGAGTGACTACACTCCTAGAAAACCGATTTCTCATAATCGGCCCCTCTGAGCAATGACGCGATGAGATGTTTAGAAAAGGCACTATTGAAATCACATATGGAAACAACATGAGGCGGCCATTTCCCATCCTCATTGATCCTCCAAGGGAACTAGACCCCAGAGCAGACAGTGTGAGGCTATGGGTAAGAATTGCTGATCTTCCATTTGGATGGTGCTCATGGTATGGAGCAAACATCTTTTTCTCTTTTGGTACAGTTTTACATGCTGATGCACCAACATACATGGGTATAGATGCCAGATTTGCTAGAGTTGAAGTATTGGTTGAACATAGGGATAGAATACCAGCCTCTCGTGCATTTGAATTACACAGAAAAATGGAAAAATTGACCTACTTCGGGTTCAGTACGTAGTTGAGGAACCACAAATCAGAAATCCACGTCATGAATACATCAAAGCTTTGCCTAGGATTGAATGGTCCCCTGCTGATGAGGCAAGACTGCAAAGTATCAATCCACCTGTTAGGGTTGATTATGGCAGTACTACAACCATGCGACAGAGCAAGAGAAAAGCAAAGAAAAAGGCTGCAAAAACCACAACCCCCAATAATACTCAAGCAAAAAAAAGGAAGATAGATGAGGTCATCCCCTCAATGATTACTAGATCACAAACCAAGGGAGGAAGCAGAACTAAGGAGACAGGAGTTCTCATTGGAGACACCAGGGTAATCAAACCTACAAGCTCTAGTTCTAAAGGAAAAGGAGTACAAGAAGATCTTGAGGCATAGTTCAGGAAGGAGATGAAACAGGCTAGGAAAGAGAGCCACAGAGCTCAACATGAGGGCCCAGGGCACACCAGTGGGCCCAGTGTACCCCCTGGGTTCAACCTAAGCTCTCAGGAGACTGATACTGAGGATGAAAAAACTGACACAGAGAGTGACAATACAACCCCTACTGAGGACCAATCAGTCGATGAACTCATGAAGACACCCTCAGAGGAGCCCAGCAAGATGTCATTCTCCACAGAAGGTAACTCTACAATCACATTCTTTAAATTCATTTCAATCTTTATGTGTATTATAAGATCCTTATTTTGTTTATCCTTGTATAATCTTTACATAAATATACATTTAACTTTTTCAATAATTGCACTGACTTGAAAACAGACATGGAAAAAACCTTCATGGATTTGGCAAAGAAGCAAGAAGCAGCAAAGAAGAGCAATGGCTCCACTGATGACACATCCTCTACCTAGATGCTGCTGTTTTTTTTACTTCTCAGTTATTTATTTATTTTAAATTCTACAAGCTCTAGTATGTTTGTTGTACTGTTAATATTACTGTTAATGGCAAGAATTGTGTGAATTGTGTGATGTTTAGATGTATGTTTGTGATGTTTAGATATAGAATCAAGCTTGAAACAATATAAATTGCTCTTGAGTAGAAAGGTTTCTAATGACATTTGACATTTGTGGCCAACAGGCAACTTTTTTTTTTTTTGTAATTTGGTTCATGCGCATACCAGAGGTCAATAGTACATATGCAAGGAGAAACTCAAAACTTAACACACAAAATTCCTTCCTGTACACCTCTGGTATGCAATTGGCAGACACTATTGACCATAGCATTGTTTGTCAGTCTATGTAAATTGCATTGTTTGTCAACCTATGTAAATTGCATTGTTTGTCAACCGTAATAATCCTTTGTTATTTGTCAATTAAAACTTAAAAGCAAAAGAAAAAAAATCAGTTAACAAAAATCGCAAATATATGTGTTCTAACTATTGACTTTTTTTAGTTGTAGTAAAGCGCATCCTCATTTATGTAACATTGATATGTATTGCGGATTTGTTATATGCTAGCATACATGATTCATTCGCTAAAAAGGAGCACGAAGTTAAATTGGGTAGTTGAGGTTTAGAAAAAAGAGGAGTTTATGAAAATACCGAAGAGATATAAAATTATCCAGTCGAAGCATTATTTTCGATCCGTTGAATCTGCTCTCCATCTCGTTCTTTCGATCGATCCGTTGAATCTGCTCTCGTTCTCATGAAAAAACCGAAATAAATAAGAAAAAAATATGAAAAAATACGATTCAAATTTTTTGTTTTTTACCTCAAATCTGCTCTCCTTCTTGTTCTCTTTCTAATTATTATTTTTTCAGAATTTTTACAAATTTTTTGCTATTTTTTGGAGTGAAACAAAAGGGATAAGAGAGGTATTTCTGTGGATATCGCAATAAATGAAAAGAAGAGAGAAAGGAATGCGGCTGGGAAGAGACTTAACCTAAATACATAACCTTTCTGTAACGGTTATTTATATATAACCATTACAGACTTAGAGAGATACTGTAACGGTTATTTATACATAACCGTTACAGAAGACTGGCTTCTGTAACGGTTATTAGGTAATAACCGTTACAAATAATGTTTATAATAAAAAAATTAAATTATAATAATCTGTAACGGTTATTCCTTAATAACCGTTACAGAAGGTCCTTTTTTTGTGTTTCGCCTGTTTGATTGGCTAGCCCAATTTGCTAGCCGAATTGGTACCAGATTGGTACCCAATTTACATTAAACACATGCAGCATATCACACATATATCAAACATATATATAATCATGCATATCACACAAACAATAAACAAAGTTTTTACTTTGCCTCACAAGTATCATCAAATCAGAATCTCAATATCAGAATCGTACAATATCAGAATCTCAATATCATTAATAGCTTAGATAGAAGTGCTTGGTTTGTCTTAAATTTGGTCAGAACGTACCTGAATCATCAATATCAGAATCTCAATATCAGAACGTACCTGAATCAAGTTGTAGTCTTTCGAAGAGGTGCTTGGTTTGTCTTAAATTTGGTCATAATTGTCAGAGAACTTCTTCAATTCTTCCTTTAATCTCTTTGCCTTCTCCTCTCCCTCCCCCATCTATTAATTAATACTCAATCCCCTCTTGCTGCCTCTTCCACTTCTCCTCCTTTTTAGTTCTTTCTTCAGATATGGCTTTCAATCATGATTGGCAATTTGTGCCTATGAACAGTGCTGCTGAGTTTGAAGATCTCAGACCTGATCATTTAAATGTGTTTTACTCTCCTTTACAAGATCTTGACCCTGAAAATGAAGTTCTGCACAGAGCGGCGATTGTTACTTTCCAAGCAGAAGGATTATTTCCGCCTGATCTTGAGCACCGCTTGGGATTCAGACTTGCACGTCAGTTTGGTTTTGCAGTTCACCAGTATCGCCTCTCTCCAGTGCACCCAACCTCTGGAGATTTTCTTCTGGTTTGCCCAAATCAAGGGGTCAGGAATGAAATTTGCAGCCTAGGTGTCATTTACCTGCAGAATGTTAGATTGGTCCTAACAAGGTGGACTGAGCGTGCTGGTACAGTTTATGAACCTCCTCTTTATCGTACCAGAATCAGAATTACTGGTCCCCCTCTTCATCTCTGGAATAGAAGTGCCATTAACATGCTGGTGTCTGGGTTTGGTTATCCAATTTTCACTGCTCCTCACTTCTCTGATGGGATCTTCCTTCATTTGCGTTTGCTTATTAAAGGAGCTCATCCCTCAGACATCCCTCATCATTTGGTTATCTATGCAGACCCTCGAGCTGCAAGAGCTAGGGTACATATTGAAGGTTTTGAACAAGTTAGTTTCCCCACTGAACCACCTTTTGTAGGTCCCGGCAGGCCTTGGGTGCCTCCTCCGCCTCCTCCACCACCATCGACTGACACTGATTCAACTTCTACTGAATCAGCTTCCGTTGCTCCTACTGGATCAGCTTCTGTTGTTTCCTTGCCAGTACATTGTGCTACTGGTGATCCCTTTTTAGCTATTGCCTCTTCAAGTTTTCTGCCTTGGTTCTTTAATGCTATTAATGCCTTCTTTAATTTACAGCAGTTCTAAGTGCTTCTTCTCTAATTAGCTATTACATTATACTTTTTTTTTTTAGCTCTGTATGCTTTATGGCTTTTCTAGCTTGGCTGTAATCCTTAATTTTCTTCTTGGAATATCAACAAAGAGCATTCTTCTTTACTTTGCCTCACTCTCTTCCTTTTCTCACCTGATCTGTGTATTATTGCTACTACTTGATGACGTTTACTATATGACAACACGAAATTCATGCCTATATATATGCAAATTATTAACGAAATGCAAATAATTTAAATAAAGAGGAGTTCATGAAAATATACTTTGAACTTTCTGATCCGTTTGAATCCGTTGAAAAGTGTGACTGAGAGTTAGATGAGTGAGGATGATATTTTATTTATACATAACTATTCTGTAACGGTTATTTCCTAATAACCGTTACAGAATCATTAAAAAAAATAAAAACAAATTATTTGCCTCTATGTAACGGTTGTTGGATAATAACCGTTACAGATATCTTTAAATCTGTAACGGTTATTATCCAACAACCGTTATAGAAGGTGGACGCTCTTTTTCCCTATTGCATGACGGAAATATTATTACGGTTTTTTAATAATAACCGTTACAGATTTGTGGCGCTAATTTTCCCGCCTTATGCCTCACTAGTCTGTAACGGTTATTTCAAAAACCGTTACTGAAGTCCCGTTACAGAAGGTCCTTTTTCCCGTAGTGTGATGTAGGTCCGTAGTTAGTACTCGACGATTTTAACTTGCTTCGCGATGTGTCTGAGTCATCCAACGACAATCGTGCTTTGCCTCCATGTTGCTTATTAACTCGTTTATTTTTCAATACTGCTCGTGGAGGTTTCGCTCATTGGTCGACTTTTTACTTGGTCTAACAAGAGACCAATGCCTACTCTCACTAAAATCAATTGGGTTCTCTTCTCTTTTCATTTTGGTCCCGTTTGGATCGTATGGGAATAGAAGAAATAACTTATTTCTAGACGTAAATTTATTATAAACAATCTAAACTCTTCATAAATTTACAAACTTACCAATACTTTCCACCTAGAAATAGACTATTCCTCTTATTCCTAAGTAATCCAAACGGAACCGATCAGCTATAACTTCTCTTACAGATCTTCGTGCCACTACTCCAGATCCTGCGTTCCTACTTTTGGCTCCGTTTGGATAAGATGTGGGAAGAAGTGAAAAAAAGTATTGAAAAGTGTATAACTTTGTGAAAAATTTGAATTGTTTATAATAAATTTATTTTCTTATTCTCTTCTTCCTACACTTTATCCAAACGAAACCTTTGACCCTTAAACCGCCAGCTAGGCCTTCAAAATTTGAATCTTATTGGTTCAAGACACTAGACTTTAATTCGGGCAATTTCGGCTTCAAGCGCCGGCCTTTTCTGACCTGGCAAAGAATCATCTCCTCGACAAATTCGCCTTCTTGCGTAAAACCCTAGCTCCTTGGGCCTCCGGCCACTAGGTTTGTATTAGATCGATAATTATTTTTTTAGATCGATTATTTTTAAAAAAATTAGAAAATAGTAAAGAATTAACAAAAATGGTGAATATGGTTTCGTATTAGATTTCAAAATGAAAATCACATTGAAATGTTTTTGAGGTTCAAAATCTAAATATTAGTGCATTGGACGACCCTCCTCCAAATGCAGTTGGACTTAATCCTTACTCTTATAAAATAATAATAAACATGGATTGTGGCTTGTGTGACACAAACAACTTGGGAATCGGCACTACGCTCATATAAATTAATATAAGAAACCTACAATTCTAATTATTATAATAAAAATAATATTTCACTACAATTTTTTATATTTAAATATCTTAAAAAAAATACACAAGATCAATGATTGTGTCATTTCAAATAATAAAAAAGTTATACTTTTTTAAGAAGTATTTTTTCCCACTAGAAGGTTAATTAAGAAGTATGTCATGTCATTATATTAATATATAAAAATAAGAAACCCTTTACAAAAAAAAAAGCTCCCCACAAATCAATTTTAACAAAAAGATTATCCACATAAGTATTATTACACGAGAAACATATTTTTTTTACTGCATCAATTTTATTTAGCTCGTACGAAAATAGATTTGAATTTATTTTGTACGTTTATTATATTAATTTTTTACTATTACTTTTATATTATAGTCATGTATATTTAACCTTTTTCGTACGTATATTATATTAATATTCGTTCCTCTTCCACAAAATTTATTTTAATATAGATAATTCTTTCCGAGTGCCAAATAAATAAAATTTATGTACATTGATTGAGCTATAAAAAGGCAGGATGAATCACACTTGAATACGTGATAAGAATAATCTCGCAGGTTCGAAATCCGGCTAGGGGGTCTTTTCAAAGACATTTAATTTAAAAATAAGTTGGGTGACTTAGATCTCCAATTATCTTCAAATGATAAGCATAATCTCTTTGATTTTCAAAAGTTAATATTGAATGCTAACAAAGCGTGACTCCTCAATTTAAAACCGTCTCTCTCTCTCTCTCTTTATATATATATATATATATATATATATATATATATATATATATATATATATATATATATATATATATATATATATATATATATATATATATATATATATATATATAGTTTAGCTATGGTGAGATGCATCACAAAAAAAGCTTCCGTGAGATGCGATCAAAACTCATGAATTTGGTTCAAAATGATCGATCTAAACCGTTCAATATGATCTCGATATTGAAATATTCTTGCAAACCAAATTTTACATTTTTTCAGAATTTTTAAGTATTTTTTCGTATTTTTAAAAATGACAGTTTTTGAACGGTTCAGAACTAATTAGATTAACAATTTTCTAAAATTTTAAAAAAATACTTAAAAATTAAAAAAAATGTAAAATTTAGTTTGCATGGAGATTTCAATAGAGAGATCATATTAGACGGTTTGGATCAGTCATTTTGAACCAGATTTATGTGTTTTAATCGCATCTCATGGAAGATTTTTTTGTGATGCATCTCACTGTAGCTAAACTATATATATATATATATATATATATATATATATATATATATATATATATATATATATATATATATATATATATATATATATATATATATATATAGAATTTCTATTGTGAACCATGATGCATAGAGGCTTCCACTCACCATGACCGTTTTGGTTGAAAGACTAGGTAGAGACTATACCTAAGCAGAAAACCGTCTAAAAATATTAATATTAATGTAATTAAATGCGGCAGTATATGAATTAATAAAATAGCGGGGACAACTATTTTACTGTAAGTGAATTAAATGCACAATCATCAAATTTGGTATTAAACTTGAGGTGTGATCGAAACAGAAAGGAAAATCAGAAATATTGCAAGTATATATGGCACAAATGTTAAAGGATTTGATCGACTAGATCGCCTGAAAGTAATAATAATAATATGACTATTCTTATTTTGTTTAATTGCAATAAAATGTCCAGCTAATGTTCTCTCAATCCTTCATAATAATTGGCTGTTAAAAAGGATTGATAATGACGTGCTATAATTTCCTTCCCAAGTAATTGTATCTTTTCTTTGAGGCAATATTAAATAGAAAGAACATGTATCTTCTCTTTGAGGCAATATTAAATAGAAAGGGTATAATGGCAGCTGCTTCGGGCAGCAACTAATTTTCTCCGCACAACATTAATGGACGATATTGCCCTCTTACTAACCAAATGCAATTTAACCAGTTAACATTATGTTTGAATTTGCAATTAAACTATTCGTCGTACATAAGTCCACATTATTTAGATTAGACTATGTATCATATACATCACGCCACTAGAAAATATATTTGATGAATTTTCTCACACTAAATTTTTTCCTTCTAATTTCACTAGCAATTTGGATAAAATAATTTGTTATATACTTTTATTAGACTATAAACTTGATTTTTCCTCAAACTCATATTTTATATAATTTTAATTGATTGCATTTAATTAAAATATTATAAAATGTAGTATTGGAAATTTGGAATAATATACTTAGTTAGAGAGACATCTCACCATAGCTAAACTCTCTCTCTCTCTCTCTCTCTATTATAAAATTAGCTGTTGCTCGTAGCAGTGGCCGGGTATAATTAGGTGTCGTTACTCATTTCAGATTTTGTATAATGTATAATATCCTCCATTGTCTCTCTCTTTCTCTCTCTCTCTCTCTCTCTCTATATATATATATATACATATATATATATATATATATATATATATTGGTGAGTCGCGACTCACAAGAGGGTCCGTGAGTGGGGCTCAAAACTCCTAAATCTTGTTCAAAATGACCGATCCAAACCGTTCAATACGATCTCCCTATCGAAACCTCCATGCTGACCAAATTTTACATTTTTCGAAATTTTTAAGTATTTTTTTGAAATTTTAGAAAATCGTTAATCTAATTAGTTCTGAACCGTTCAAAAATAGCAGTTTTTAAAAATCCGAAAAAATACTTAAAAATTTCGAAAAAATGTAAAACTTGGTCAGTATGGAGGTTTCGATAGGGAGATCGTATTGAACAGTTTGGATCGGTCAGTTTGAACTAGATTTCGGAGTTTTGAGCCCGACTCACGGACCCTCTTGTGAGTCGCGACTCACCATAGCAAAACTCTCTCTCTCTCTCTATATATATATATATATATAGAGTTTAGCTACGGTGAGTCGGGACTCACGGACCCTCCAGTGAGTCGCGACCAAAACTCCTAGATCTAGATCAAAATGACCGATCCAAACCGTCCAATATGATCTCCCTATTGAAATCTCCATGTAAACCAAATTTTTCATTTTTTCGAAATTTTTAAGTATTTTTTTGAAATTTTAGAAAATCGTTAATCTAATTGGTTATGAACCATTCAAAAACATCAGTTTTTAAAAATCCGAAAAAAATACTTAAAAATTTTGAAAAAATAAAAAATTTAGTTTGCACGGAGGTTTCAATACGGAGATCATATTGGACGGTTTGGATCGATCATTTTGATCTAGATCTAGGAGTTTTGGTCGCGACTTACCGTAGCTAAACTCTATATATATATATATATATATATATATATATATATATATATATATATATATATATATATATATATATATATATATATATATATAAAGCCTTCAATCAAATTGCTTTGACCGGAGTCCCATTAAATCCGTCAGATCTCAATATTGATATTGAAAGTTCAAATGACAAATCGAAACCGTCAAATATGATCTCCATATTGAAATCTCATTGTCGACTAATTTTTTCATTTTTTTGAAATTTTTAAGTATTTTTTCGGATTTTAGAAAATCGTTAGTCTAATTTGTTATGAACCTTACAAAAAGTGTTGTTTTTAAAAATCCGGAAAAAATACTTATAAAATTCAAAAAAATGAAAAAATTAGTCGGCAATGAGATTTCAATATGAAGATTATATTTGACTATTTCGATCAGTCATTTGAACTTTCAATATTGAAATCTGACAGAGTTTAGCCGGGACTCCGGTCAAAGCGCTTTGATTGAAACCTTTCTATATATATACATATATAGACTAAATTGGACTCCAGCCTACAGGGGCCTTGTGTGCCCCAGTGTCTTGACCGTCTGATTTCAGATCGGACAGCTCAGATTGAAGCGCTGAGGTTGAGTACAACTCTCCGTCAATAAAGTGCCAAAATTTTTAGCAAATAAATTAAAATCACCAAACTAAGTGCCAAAATCTGATTACAAATACTGGTCAATAAAGAAGAAAAATAAAGAGATTAGGGCTTCCTTTTGTCCAAGGACTGAGAAGCGAGAAAGAAGGGACTGTCGTCTTCAACGAATATATGGTTTCTTGTAACGAGAGAGATAGAGGGGATTTCGTACTGATCAAAGAATATGTCTCATAAAACATGCATACTGCAACAAAGGAAAAGGGGCAAACCGTAATTGAAAAAATTGAACAAAAAAAGAATACAAAAGACAAAATACACATGGTTGGAGGAAATTTACCTTGGCGTGGTCTCAAATCGCATGGAGAAAGAAGGCAATGCTTTGTTGTCTGCTTCGCGTAAGAGAGAGACAGCAAGAGAGAGATTCTGAGAGGTGTATAACTTGATCGGAAAGAGTCGGAGAAGCGGCCTGATCGTTAAAAAGAGGGGAGGTGTATGGCTTGATTGATTGGAAATGAGACTCGTTCTTCTTTCCTCAGTCGGAGGGAGTCAGATAGAGAATCTTGGTTTTTTTTTTTCCGACATAATACTCAGACGGAGAATGGGAGAAGTATTAATCATATTAGTATCTTCAGTACTTGAAACACATGATAAGAAATTCATATTAGTATTTTAGAAATATTAATCAACATGATTCATAAACCTTTTAATAAAAAGTATATTGGATAGTTCAGTTCAGATTTGGATTGGATAGTTAATTAGTTCAGATTTGGTACTAGTCTTAATTAACAAAACAAATGACATAACACTTTATATGTAGCTTTCACTAAACAAATTTATGATTGACATAGCATCAGGAGAGAGAGTGCCCAAGTAATAGCCTGATAGCATCACAAAACACAAGAATTATTTGAATAACTAAACCTATATCCACATTTTATTAGCTTTAGCAACTTCAAAGTTCGATGATAAGAAATAAACGAAGCAACATATACAACCATATTAACATAGTTCACATGTCAGGAATGAAATTACAAAGCTCCAAACTGGTCAATTTTGAGATTAGCAACTGAAATTAATGGATTGTGCATTAAGCATTCTGCTAAAAAAAAAGATCAAACGCATATATTGATTCCCTTAATTGGGATCTTCTAAACTAATACATCTCAATTTCTAGTACAATTTAGCTGCTAGCACGTAGAGAACTAATTTTATTGGGATTGAATCAAAGTAAGAAGAAATTTTAGGAAGACACAGAAAACAACTACAAATTAAAGGGGAGTAAAATCTCTTACAGCTGATCCACCTTAATCTAGGGTTTCGGTTTCGGTTTTTTTTGTCTCACTGAGCCAAGCAGAGAAGATGAGAAGGGATTTGAACGAGGTTTATCAAATCGCACGGAGAAGGAATGCCTGGTGGATGTCCATTCGCGTGAGAGAGAAAGTGACAGCGGGGAAGAGACTAGTCGAGAAGAGGTGGATGGCTTGATCGGAAAGCGGGGAAGAAGCGACTAGGTTTTCTGTGCGTGAGAGAAGAGTATCTTCATTTTTATTTTTTTTTCTCTTTTCTTTCCGATCTAATATGCAAACGGAGCAGATGGTAACGGAAATTGAACACAAAACGGAGATTGATAAGTTATTCGGTGCCTCAATCTGAGCTGTCAGCTGTCCGATCTGAAATCAAAAGGTCAAGACACAGGAGCACACAAGGCCCCTGTAGGCTGGAGTCTAATTTAGCCTAACTATATATATATATATATGTATATATAGAGAGAGAGAGAGTTTAGCTATGGTGAGATGCATCACAAAAAAATTTTCGTGAGATGCGATCAAAACTCATGAATCTAGTTCAAAATGACTGATTCAAACCGTCTAATATGATCTCTCTATTGAAATCTCCATGCAGACTAACTTTTACATTTTTTTCGAATTTTTTAAATATTTTTTAGAAGTTTAGAAAATCCTTAACCTAATTATTTTTGAACCGTTCAAAAACTGTCATTTTTAAAAATCCGAAAAAAGTACTTAAAAATTCTGAAATAATGTAAACTTTGGTCTGCAAGAAGATTTCATTAGCGCGATAATATTGAATTGTTTGGACCAATCATTTTAAACTAGATTCATGAGTTTTGATCGCATCTCATGGAAAGTTTTTTGTGATGCATCTCACCATAACTAAACTCTCTCTCTCTCTCTCTCTCTCTATATATATATATATATAGAAAACATATCGTGCATACTAATGTACGAAAGTTTTGGTGCATACTGATCCGAATTCTTAGATCTGCTTCAAAATGACCGATCAAAACCGTCCAATATGATCTCCTTGTTATAATTTCCTTATCGACCAAATTTTATATTTTTTAGAAATTTTTAAGTATTTTTTTCAAATTTTCAAAAATCGCTAATCTAATTTTTTCTGAACTGTTCAAAAATAGCAGTTTTTAAAAATTTGAAAAAAATACCTAAAAATATCAAAAAAATGTAAAATTTGGTCGGCAAGGAGATTTCAATAAGGAGATCATATTGGACGGTTTGGATCGGTCATTTTGAAACAGATCCAAAAGTTCGGATAAGTATGCATCGAAGCTTCCGTACATTAGTATGCACCGAAACTTCCGTACATTAGTATGCACTATATATAGAATTTTGTTATGGTGAGTTACAACTCACCAAAGCGTCCGTGAGTCGCGCTCAAAATTCCAAAATTTAGTTTAAAATAATCAATCCAAACCGTCTAATATGATCTCCCTATTGAAATCTCCATGCTGACCAAATTTTATATTTTTTTTTTGAAATTTTTAAGTATTTATTTCATATTTTTAAAAATTGTTGTTTTTGAACGGTTCAGAACTAATTAGATTAATGATTTTCTAAAATTTTAAAAAAATACTTAAAAATTTCGAAAAAATATAAAATTTGGTCTGAATGGAGATTTCAATAGGGAGATCGTATTAGACGGTTTGGATCGGTCATTTTGAACTAAATTTTGGAATTTTGAGCGCGACTCACGGACGCTTTGGTGAGTTGCAACTCACCATAGCAAAATTATATATATATATATATAGAGAGAGAGAGAGAGAGAGAGAGAAAGCCTTCAATCAAAGCGCTTTGACCGGAGTCTCAGTTAAACCCCGTCAGATCTCAATTTTGAAAGTTCAAACGACCGATCCGAACCGTCAAATATGATCTCCATATTGAAATCTCCTTGCCGACCAAGATTTTCATTTTTTTGAATTTTTTAAGTATTTTTTTCGGATTTTCAAAAACAGCAATTTTTGTAGGGTTCAGAACAAATTAGATTAACGATTTTTGAAAATCCGAAAAAAATACTTAAAAAATTCAAAAAAATAAAAATTTTGGTCGGCAAGGAGATTTCAATATGGAGATCATATTTGACGGTTCGGATCGGTCGTTTGAACTTTCAAAATTGAGAACCGACGGGGTTTAACTGAGACTCTGGTCAAAGCGCTTTGATTGAATCCATTCTCTATATATATATATATATATATATATATATATATATATATATATATATATAGAGAATGGCTAACGTGCCATCAAGTCATTTTTCGAGATCCAAAATTCAAATGGTCAATCCAAACCGTTCAATTTGTTCTCTATATTGAAATATCTTTGGAGACCAAATTTTATATTTTTTCGATTTTTTTTGCTATTTATTATGATTAGAGTATTTCAGGCCCTCCAATTTAAAAATATCATAATAAATAGCAAAAAAATTTGAGAAAATGTAAAATTTGATCTCCAAAGGTATTTCAATATTTTGATTAACTTGAACGATTTGGATCGACCGTTTGACTTTTGAATTTCGAAAAACGAGTCGATAGAAAATTGATGGCACGTGCCATCAATGGCGCGTTAGCATGGATGACTTTCGTGCTACGAATTCGTTCTTAAATATAATGCTTTAAACAACCGATCCAAATCATTCATTATCTTCTTCATATTGAAATCTAATTAGAAATCAAATTTTACAAATTTTTAAATTTTTACATTTTTTTTCAGATTTTTTTAAAATCGCTATTATTGAAGGGTCCAAAATTTATTAGATTAAGGATTTTAAAAAATATGAGAAAACTAGTAAAAATAAATTAAAAAAAATGTAAAATTTGATTTCTAATGAGATTTCAATACGAGGAAAATAATGAACGGTTTGGATCGATAGTTTGAAGCATGAAATTCAAGAACAAATCTGTAGCACAAAGATCATCCATGCTATGCATAGCATTTTAGTAATCCTCTTTTATATATATATATATATATATATATATAGAGTTTTGCTATGGTGAGTTGCAACTCACCAAAGCGTCCGTGAGTCGCGCTCAAATTTTCGAAATTTTGTTCAAAATGACCGATCCAAACCGTCTAATACGATCTCCCTATTGAAATCTCCATGCAGACCAAATTTTATATTTTTTTGAAATTTTTAAGTATTTATTTCGGATTTTTAAAAACTGCTATTTTTGAACGGTTCAGAATTAATTAGATTAATGATTTTCTAAAATTTTAAAAAAATACTTAAAAATTTCGAAAAAAATATAAAATTTGGTCTGCATGGAGATTTAAATAGGGAGATCATATTAGATGGTTTGGATCGGTCATTTTGAACTAAATTTCGAAAATTTGAGCGCGACTCACGGACGCTTTGGTGAGTTGCAACTCACCATAGCAAAACTCTATATATATATATATATATATATATATATATAATGGCTATATGGAATAGCTAGTGTATTACATCACAATTAACTAGACTAGTGGTTCTATCGCGCGTTGCGCGACCTATTTGTACTCTTATTTGTAGAATTATAGTTCATTTTATTACATCTATCAACCATAGTGCAAATAGATAAATTATGAAAAAAAATAATAAATAATATGAAAATAAGAATATAAATGTTGAATTTTTCTTGGTCTCTTTCTCAGAAGTAAATATCGCTGCTTCATTAATTCTTGGGCTTCCTCTCTGGTGCAATGAAGAAAATTAAAATTGTGTACTGATAGAAATGTTGCTATTAAACGTATATGCACTACATTAACATGTTTACTTATGTTTCAAGTAGTACATGCTCTATGCAAAGATCTCAGTGCAATCAGGCATAATTATCAATTGAGGTTAAAATTCAACTGCAAATAGGTACTAAAAGCTAACTTGGTATTGAATTGAATTTACCAAGTAAAAAATGCCAATAAGCCATAGAGGGAAAATGAAAATGGAAAGGGAAAATGCCAACTGTTATTTACACGGACAATTCATAAAGGGAAAATGAAAAATAAAAATGACAGTGCACTGCGAACTTGCAAGGTAGATGATTATCTTTTACTTCACCAAATTTTCCTATCTGAATCAACCATCCTCTTTCGACAACAACACAGTAATTTCTTAGACATAGAAAGTAATTTGAGTGAATTAACAAAAAAATTAACTCACCATTACTATGTAGTAGGTATTGTGCAAGAGCTGATGGTGTTGATGTCCCTCGAGTGGCTGATTTACCATGCTGAAGTCAAAATGTAGTACATTTTGTGAACAATTTAAAAAAGACGATGATCATCAGGAGAGTAAGTAATATGGAAGTCTATTATATCTAATCTCAAATTTATAAAAAGAGGTTCAAGACATGAGCTTAATTCGAAGAAACGACCATTAGGAGTCGAAGCAAAGTACAGATAAATAAAAAAAATATTTATTGTTCAATTTTTTAAAAAAAAGCCAAATTAATAAAATAAAATGAATCTTATTTTGTTAATTACAGCTAGCTTTTGCATACATTGATTTGTTACGGAGCAGTTAAGTCCACGAACTAACATGCACAACTAAAAGTTGCCAATTCCTTTAGGGTTAAAGATCAAAAGCAACCAACAGTGATTAGCATTTACATTAAGGCAATCAAACCGTACAATTTGTAAATTTTTTAATGAGGCATGTACCTGAACACAGTGTTTATACCAAATATTTCCTTGCAGGTACCTCCCTGCTGCTGCCCCAGCTGAAATTCATATGTATCATCAGCAAGTCGCAATTTGTTTAGGAATCATAGCACATGAAGAATATTTTTATAACACCAGCAAATCTCAATTCTTTTTATAATTATAAAATGATTGATCAGAACTTTTATGTGCATGAAATAGTTATCCTCGAACATATATCTGATTTATACTCTATTTTTTAGAAAAAATAAAAGCTTGGTTATAGTGTTCTAAATTCTAATTTTTTAGTTAGCTCATTGAGGGCATTTTTAAAACAAAAGATCTGAGATTGCACTATACAAAATGAACAACAACCTTCTTGTATCTTTATTAAATATGTAAGAAGATGGAAATTTATAGTACAAATTTTGGAGTCCAAACATAAAAATAGCCATCAGAGGTGACATTACAGAGGTAGGGCATGTCATTGACATAGCAAGGGAATAGCAGGCTACACCATCAATCATTATATAGAAATATGAAATCTTTACCTAAAAGGACAAATGAAAAGATATTCAAATATGAAAACCTACCACAACACAAAAGCTCTCATATATAGCAGCAGACTGGCAGCTACAGCTTAGCCTCCAACCATGAAGTACTGCAGTTGAGAGGAAAAAAAAAGGCTATCAGTGTAAAATTGAAAGCAAATTGGGAAAGCCCTATGAAGTTAAGAATAAAAGGATGAACAACCTGTGAATGAGCGGGGGAAAAAAAGCACCAATGAACAGCAACGAGAACAGTACAGAAGAGGGGAATAACAGATCCAATCGAAGAAAAGAGGGGAGGATGCACAAAGTAAGAGGAGAAGAGAACTCAAACGCACCGTGTTCAATAGCCAGAGCCATAGGAGATCGTGGTCGGTACACTGCGCAACCCTCATCGAACAGCTGGGCACATAAGGTTTCTAGGTCACCGTTGTATGCTAAAACAACTTTATTCACTTTCTCCTTGTCAGTAGCTACTGCTTTCGGTGCTGCTTTCAGTGCAGCTGCACAATGAATCTGAGATGTTAAGATGTATTTGTTGAACAAAAAATTTTCGATTTTTGTTTAATAACTCGGCATTGTAAAGAAAACTATTGGTGTATATAATTTAGTTCTTATCGGTTCTAATCAGAACTCAATATAAAATAAAATAACTTATAGGAGCACTGCTCTAGAATTCTATATCACAAAAATATAATGGATATCGAACAAAAGCATTTGAGGTTGATAAAAATATATACCAATTCGAGGTGAATTTCGGTACATGCATATCCTTCCAGAAAATATGTTTGATCTTTCTCTAATGTGATCTTATGTGAAACAAAAAATAATCTATTTAAATATTATAAAATTCAATGATTAAATTAATGAGAGATTATGTATTCAACAACCTCAAGGAGATCGAGCTTCTTCAGACAGCACTCTCTCTTCTCTTGATGTAAAGAAAGGCCTTCATTAAGATAAATGTTATGACAGCTAAGATAATGGGAATATTAAATTGCTAAAATTAAAATTAAAGAAGGTATTTTATGAAATAATAAGAAGTTTTCACTTTTATTGAATTATAGTTTTGTTTTATAAAACATCCAAGTAGGCTTCCAGTCAATTGACAGTGAATTACAAAATAATCACACTAAAACATAGAGAGAATGGCTTGTTTCCATTAAATGACAGGGAAATCTTCCATTGACAGTTTTACCATGAAATTAAAAGTTGCTTAGTTGTTAGAAATATTATTTTATTTTGTTTTGAAGTGAGTCTAGAACTCAGGTTCTTTCATACCAGCAAAAGAAATTTTGGGAGCTCTAAAATAAACATAAATCAAGCACCATTTTTGCATTCCAAAAATGTACCTGCTCAATAAAATGATCTTTTAGATTCAGGTTTGTATTGGTATCAGTATTAGGTCATAGTAAAACAATCTCTTTCACCTTCGCCACCTTCAGTGAACCTTGCTTGGATTTATAAGATATTTTATTTTTAATTCTGAAAAAAAGCAAAGAAGCCTATAAAAATTTCCTCAAAATAAAAATATTCTGTCTCTAAATAAGGATCAAAGGGCATCGTGGTGGAAATTTTTTAAGAAAACACAAATAAATAAAAGGTATTATGCAGCAACTCCAGACAACGCTTCTTCAACAATCAAAACTGAACTAATTTTGCACTCTCAGGATCATGCGAAGTTTATAATTGAGGATAAAAGAAAATCTCAGTACCGCTTTGTAAAACCTAAAAAGTTGAAGGATCAGAAGTTGAGAACCTTACATGAGTTCAAGTACGAAGAAATCTCCAGAAGTGAGGTAAGGCACAAATTTGTGCTGTCCAGAATCCAGATTGAAGCTATCAAAGGTAAGGCACAGATTTGTGCCCAATCTCATTGCATCCGACCAGACTAAACTTGAGGCTGAGCACCACCAAGGAAGTTCATATTGTGAAATTGAAGCTATCAGAAGTACAATGGAACTCCTATGATTCTTGAGGAATAATTTCTAGCAAGAGAGGACCATTTCGTTAAATTAATTTTGATAATATTTTCATAATCAAGTTATGTATAATTTAGGACTGACCCTTGCGCATGTAGTCTGTTGGAACTCGGAACCAAATTCTGCTAGTAGTCTTTCTCCTGCCCAACCTAGATCAAATCACATATAAGAACGCCTGCATTAGTAATTGCACATCAATTTATGTTTTTATTTGTAGAACTTGTATTACCAACTTTCTTCCTATGTCAATTTACTTCCTTTTTGTGTTCATGAGAATCACCAACACATATTTTTTTGGTCAAAGAATATAATTTTTTTATAAATAGCTGCTATAAACAAAGAAAATTCTTAAATTATCTTAGCAATTTGTCAAAAAAATTTCACCCTGCACTGAGAAACAAATTTACATATTGGTTTAATTTACTTGCTATTTCCTCGGCCGATACAATAAAAGTGAAAAAGTAATCAAGATCTATAGGTACAGATAGTAAAGAAACAAAATAACTACATTTGGATAAAATAAAATGTGCTAATTTCTGTTTATGAAAAACACAATTGTTCATAGAGGGACTGACCAAAACACATATATATGAAATAAGAAGCCGCATGATGTTAATTTAATTAGAGGAAAATGTTGAGATGGGAAATTTGATATCCATAGAGGAACTGGCACAAACATGAACATAGCTGTAAAGAAATGTGCAACACAAAAATATATATATATATATATATATATATATATATAGGAATATATGCAATAGCGAAAGGAAATGTAATAGACTTTTTTTCAGTACATTCGTTAAAGTGGAACAAACACTGGAGCATGAATAATAGCAGACAAAGATATAAAGAAAGAGTACTCACCATGGCTAAAGAAGCCAGCACTCTTTCTTTAAAAGAGGAAGCTGAAAGACAAAAGCTCCAGATTTTGAACTAAGCAAGCTATAAAAGAGACATACGAAGAACACATGAGCGAAAAAAAGAGTCGGAAAGCGAAATCACTGGAAAATTAAGAAGAAAAGGAATTAATTTGTAAGAATTAAAAACATGAGGATGAATAATCGTACCAAAATTTGTCCGTAGCACCCACCAAAAGCTTCAGATCTGCAACCTAGAAAGCTACAAAAAAGAATTGAGAAAGAGAAATTAGACAAAAAAGAATTGAGAAAGAAAAATTAGACAGAAAATCGAGTACTCATCCATGGCAAAGAAACGGTACTCGAATGAAAGAGGATGGACCGATCTACTCATCCATGACACTTGTGTTGCGAGCTGATTTCGGAGGCTGCCATGAACGGAGAAGGAAAAGCATTAATGAATAACTTTTTCTCTTTCTTCGGGAGATGTGCTGGGAGAGACGGAGAAAGTGAAGAATGAAAAAATGAATTAAAGAGGAATGTGGACTGATCTATCTGGAAAAAAAAGTTTTCTTTGAATTGAAAAGAGCATGCTTGAGCTCCAAGGTTAGCTTTCGTTGTCTCCTTCTGTTTACATATAGTTTCTTCTTTCCTTCCCTTCTTCTCCGACGATCTAGTAGCTGATAGATCTGCCTTCTCATGGAGAGAGTTTGGCTTAATTCTCAGAAAGAGGATAAGCTAGTTCCTCCGGAGCATGAAGAAAGGATATTAGAGCTAGGTTATTAATCAAAAAGTTTGGCTCTTACTCTCCGGTGGTGTCTGGTATTGGAGAGATAGTCAACACTCACTGCTGCGCTCTAGCCTCTTTCGCTAAGGCGGTGAGGGATAATTGTAAGTTAGATAATACTAACTATAACCGGAATTCCAAGATTCAATCAATTCACTTCAAGAAAGTGAGTACGAATCTTAAAGATGCCAAGAAAGGTGATCTGATCCGTCAGATGAAGGATTTTTGTCTGAGATGTGGAGGTCGTGGCCATCTGGCGAAAAATTGCAGAGAATCCCCAATTTACTTCAAATGTAATTGTACGGGACATACATCTAGCAATTGTAATTTCCAGAAGGTTCCCAGAAACTCAAAAGACGTCTCTTCATCTGCATCAATCCAGATCTCATTTCTGAAACATAAATCTAGTCCCCTTCTATCCTCTATCTTGACCTCTCCGTCTCCTCTTCTTTTCTTACCAAACCCTAGATCTACCTCTCTGCTCCATTCTTTGAGGGAGCAAGCGGAGAAAGAAAGAGCAATGTCAAACCTAGATCCGATTCGAGTAGAGGAAGACGACGAGAATGTTGAAGTAGAGGCGGAAGTGGCGCGTAGCATTGTGATTCAAGCGGATTCACGGCTAACTCTGGTTGATGTGATGGTTGAGATGCGATGCCGCTTCCCGCTGGAACAACACCTAGTAATTCTCATGGCTAATCAGAGGTTTCAGATTGTGGGGCTCTCAATCCAATGGTGTGAGGAGATGTTCCGCGTGGGAAATATAGAAATCTCTGACAGTAATCGGGTACGTAGAAACTTTCCTATCTTAAGAAGTGTTCCCGAATTTGAGGATAGAATAGAATCTGAGACCTTTTGGGTAAGAATTGTGGATCTTCCATATGGGTGAAAGAATTGGAATGGAGTTAGGAAGATGTTTAAGTTTGGACAAATTAGAAGAGCAGATGATACTTCTTTGCTCGGATTGGATGAGAGATTCTATAGGGTTTTGGTGGAAGTAGGTGAAAGGGATATGATTCCTGCTTATAGGAGGTATGAGATCTGTAAGAAGTCTGGTGAGATAGTGTTGGCAAAAGTTCACTTTGTGCTAGAAGAAGATGTGGTGAGATCAGACTTCCATGAGCTTATTAAAAGCTTGGTGAAATTTGAGCTAACTCTTCAAGATCAAGCAAGGTTAGATGCAATGGTCCCTCCTAAGCCAGTAGCAAAAAACGTTATTCCCTTGGCCCTTCCAGTAAACCAACCTTTTCCCACTAAACCAAAAAAGAGAAGCAGGAAGAGAAAGAACCCTCCAATTAACAGCAACACTCCTACCACTAAAAACTCTTCTCCAGTCATTCCAGTATCCACCAAAACTCCCTCAACCTTACCAAAAACTTCCTCTTCGCCCAATATCACTCCCCCTCTGCCAATTGCCCCTAATCAGTCCAGCCCTGGAGTTCTGACCAGATCGCAGTCCAAAAAACAAGCAAGCCTTGCTGGTATCTCTATTGGAAATAAGGCTTCCCCTGTTGAGGTCTTGCAGTCTGTGACAGGAAAGGAGAAACTTCTGCTAGAAAAGGAGGCTGAGATAGCGAAGTTAAAAAAAGCTATCAAAGAAAGCCAGGCCCATAGATGGAATGAGGAAGCAAACAGAGTTACTAGAGGGATAGGTCAACCTAGCAAAACCAAAAGCAAAGTCAACTCTGTGGAAAAGGAAACTCGTGTAGAACCTGAAGCTGAAGAGAATGAGAGAATAGTGATATTGGATGATGAAGATTTGGAAGGTTCGGAGCTGGTTTTTGAACCAGGGATCACTTACTCGTGTGATGCCAGTAGTATGTCTGGTATTATCAGCAAGATGGTGGAAAAAGGCCTGCTAAAAATGATCATAGATGGCCCCAAAAAAGGTCAGAGAAAGGTGATTAAGGAGGAGCCAGTGGAAGATGCAACCTCTGAAATTCCTGACAGAGCGGAGGAACTGCACAATAGACATATTCCTGACCCAAATAGAGAGTTGTCTCAAAAGGAAATGCTCTAAAAAATGGAGCTCCTAGAGGCTAGGAACAGGGCTCTGGCGGCTCGGCTGAAGAAGAAGCAAAATAAGTCTGACCCCACTCAATCCAACAGGGATGAAGTTAGTGTTTCTACCCCAGTCAAAAAAGCTAGAGTGCTCTTCAAAGACACTAGCAACAAGGATAAGGGGGATATGAGTCAGGTACAGGAGCAACCACCTCTCCAACATCAAGAGACTGACATTGAGATGGAAGATGGACAGATCAATGAGACAACTGATGCTGGATTGCAGGTGTTAGATACTAATGCTACTCCAAGTCCTCCTGAGCTCCCTGCAGGTAATCCCCAATTCTCGTTTGTTCCTTATTGTAGTTTAAGTGATATTCAAATCCTTGAGTTGTTGGACGATTTGGGTATTTACATAGATAGTGAGTTAGAAATTAAATTGAATTTCATTAATGAGATTAAGAAAGGGAACCCTTCAAACATAGTTAATTTTCTTCAGAATGCCTTGAATTCTTTGAGTAATATAGTTGATTTACAACCTGTGGGATCTCATTTGGTTTCTCAATGAGGTACACTACTTGGAATGCACGAGGCTTAGGAACTAGTGAAAAGAAGGGTTACATTTTTTATCTAATTCGTTTCGAAAAGTTAGATATTATAGGGATACAAGAAACTAAAAAGAGCAAGTTCTTCAAAAATTATTTGCTCTCATTAGCTTTGAGTTTTGATTGGAAATTTATACCTTCTAAGGGAGTCTTAGGTGGGGTTCTCCTGGGTATTAATTCTAATGTGTTTAAAGTAGTGGGCTGGCTGATAGAGGAGTTCTCCATCTCAGTCAAGCTGATTATTAGAAACAGAAACATAGAGTTCATCTTTACCACCACCTATGGTCCTGTGCTAGCTAACCAGAAGCAAGCTTTCTGGGACGAGCTTAATAAAATTGGTAATACTAGCTCTGGTCCCTGGATCATAAGTGGGGATTTCAACACGATTAGAAAAAGATCAGAAAGAAGGGGGATTTCCTTCGATACTAGAAATATAAACAAGTTTAATAATTGGATAGATCACTTCAATCTTTTAGATTTTAGAAGTTTTGATAGGAAGTTCACGTGGGTCAGAGGAGAAGAAATCACGTGATTGATGAGGAGGGAAGGAGGAGTCGCATCGGAAGAGCCGTGAGAATTCTCGCCAAATTTCTTGATTTTTGGGCAAGAATTCACAGCGCGATTTTACGGGGCTGAAGTCACGTGAAATCAACACATTTTTGTTGCTTCCCTCGCTTCCGATCAGGAATTTTTTAAAAGTAGAATTCCATTTCCATTTCTCACCCAGTTTTTAGCAGTTCCGATCAAGGCCTTAAAGAAAGAGGGATGAGTGGGGAAAAAAAAAGTAAAGACTTAATTTCCAAATGACTATTATTTGTAATTTCAAATTTAGGACGTAGAGTTTATTCTACTCAAGCCTATCCTAAATCTCTCCTCTAAAAATGATATAGTAGCACAGCCTTGACTTCCCGCCTATCTCGATCACATGGACTCCTTTTTCAAGGCATCGATACTGATTATGCATTGAGATTATGATCATCTTATTCCTGCTACCTATAAAACTATCCAAAAAAAAGTTATAGCGATTTTATCTGAGAAAGGCTATCAAAATTAACACTATATCTATGAGACATGATTTGATTTTTGTACTTTGATCAAAAATCAACAATTTAATAACTTTTGGGAAGGCTTCAAGGTTTGTGCCGATCTACAGTATAAAATAGATGCTTAATCATGTCTTATAATTATGATACGATGACAACTTAGTACTAATGAGTTTCCTTGCGATATCGATTTTTTCATTTTTCAATTAGTTGGTCTATATCGATCAGTCTAAGCGTGCTCGTCCGTTAAAACTAACGACACATATCAGCTATTACAATGGGTGTGCAATCGGCCATACGAATCGATCCAAATATAATCAAACTAATGTTTTTTGGTTTCCCGAAAACAAAACCAAACTGTCTTAATTAACAATAACAACTAATTATCTTTCCAAATGTCACTGGCTTTTTTTATTTATACAAATTTACAAGTCATTACTGGCTATATGTTACTCTAAAGCGTTCCTCCAAATAGTCACCACACTTAATGGGAGGAAACCTGCAGTAATTTTATTAAAGAGTATAATATTCATTTAATCATAGCGGTCTGAAAAAGTGCCCAATAATGAAACCAAAGGATCTCTATTTTATTACTTTTGCATGTTTATTCAGCCTTTATACAATTTTTTCTTGCCACGGTAAAGACCGGGTATTCACCATGCGTAGATAATGGCACAGTACAATGTGGGTCGCTCAGGTTATGCTGTATTGTACATAATAGTATAATAGTAGCATGAAGCTTGGTAGGAGACTAACCTGGCAATCCATTTCGTATCAGAAAGCAATATAATGAAGTCAAGTCTAATAATAGCATTGTACTCCTGGTCCAGTGCAACAAATGTATGTTCGAGCATCTTCTTTTATATATATTTACCATTTCTATTTAACTATTTCATAGAGTTTGTGTTTCTAGGATAACTGCCCTAATGCATGTATAAATCCTATTACCTCATTAATCTACTGAAAACTCAACTAGGCTTTGGAATTAATTGTTTCCCAGAATAGGAGAATATTCAAGACATAATTCCACTTAGATAGGCAAAAATTAGGGCTGTCAATGGGTAGGGTAGGGTACGGTAGAGACATTTTCGTTACCCTCATCCGTTAAAATTTTCTTTATCCATATCCTACCCGTACCCGTTAAAAATTAGCTTACCCGTACCCTACCCTTACCCGTTATGAATTAACGATAAGGGTAGGATAACGGTAGAAAACGAATAATAATGATAATAATAATTCAATAAAAAATATACAATATGGATGAATAAATAATATCAAATAAATATAATAAAGTGCAAAATTGAATAATACTTTAAATATAATAAAATCATATAATATCTTCTCATGAAAAATATATATAACTAATTAATAATTAAAAGTGTACTTACTCATCATCATGAATTATAAATTATTAATGTAGTATATTATCTCAGCTAAATTTACCAATTGAATTGACTTATTAGTTATTAACATATTAATTGGATATTATAATCATATCTTTTTCCATTAATGATTATCAATTATATATTATATATATAACGGTATGGGTAAATAACGGTTACGAAACATCGTTACCCTTACCCTTACCCAATAAATTAACGAAAATTTTTTCTTACCATACCCATACCCGATAACTTAACGAAAATAAAACCTTACCCATACCCGTCTTATCGAATACGA
Organism: Rhynchospora pubera; assembly: GCA_028095005.1. Taxonomy (NCBI): domain Eukaryota; kingdom Viridiplantae; phylum Streptophyta; class Magnoliopsida; order Poales; family Cyperaceae; genus Rhynchospora; species Rhynchospora pubera. Next base: position 161,383,003 of record CM051461.1, on the reverse strand, counting down.
TACGAATAGGGTAAACGGTTAAAAGGGTACCGTTGACAGCCCTACAAAAATGATTCGCTGATTCCTGATAGCATGTAAGGTGCTTTTTCATTGACATCATCGATCTTTTCTTGCTTTATGTTTTATATTTCTATGTGCAAGCGTATATCAGGGTGTGTGTTAGAGAAAAAGACCTTGGAGGAGAAGTTTCACTACAGCAGTTTTCCAAGCATTCCACCACACACTCATTATTTGGATCAAGAAAAAATGCAACCTGAAATTAGGCAAAAAGATCATCTCTACCACTCTCTCCAACTTTTCTTAAAATATACCTAAGTCGCTGGGAGTGGCAGGACAGTTCTGTCATCCTTCAAAAAAATGTGATTAGGGGGCTCTTGAATTATGTGTATTTCAGTGCTCGTTGGGCTAACTGTGATATATACTAATTTTGAGAACTAGCAAGAGTAAAAACCAGTCAAAATAGACGGACTTACAGAATAGCGTTCCTGCCCAACTGCTACAACACGGTGCACTGTTGACCTGCAAAGTGTACGAAAAAAATAAATTAATATTAACCAGAACTTAATCGGAAACCTAGTACGCATAACTTGAAGTATTTAATCATCATATAAAAAGAACAATGGAAGTACAAGGTGTGAGTGTGTAAAAAGTGACAGAACTACCTAAAAATACAGTTGGTCCATCTCTCCATCATATCCCCAATATTTACAATTAATGCCCTGCAAATTAGTACATACATTATTAAAAAGGAACTTCCCGTATATACCAAACAAAACTTCTGTCCGTAATGATTTGGAATATGCTGATAAAAAAAATAATCAAGGTTTCTGAGAGCTGCTTGTGCATCAAGGGTTTGATCAATGACTCCAAATGAAGATTTCCCAAAACTGGTACACTAAGGAACTGTTAAGTTCCAGCGATGACATGTACCAGCATTTCCTGGACAAGAGACCACAGGTATTGAAATCAAACAAGAATATGCAGTAAAAGAAAGGGAGAGGTTCAGAGCAGTGATAGGCTCATACATTTCATTACCAGACTGTATATACTGATACCAGACATGATTGGTACGGTGACATCGTATTACAGCTTACCCCTCAACATGATGAACATCTTCCCACAGCTGGGGAGACCTGTCCTTCTCTCTACAAATCTGCAAGTTTCAACAACAACAAGTCAAATAGGAAACACTCTAATGCATTGATATAGTAAAATAAGTAACAACTATAGCAGTATATTACATACAAAACAATACAACAATATGAAATCATAAACTGTGAAAGAATTTTGGGACCTGATTTCTTTGTGGCTATGAAAAGTATAAAAATAGAAAGGAAATATGTTTTTATTTAACTGAAATAGACAAGAGAAAAGAGGAACCTGTAAACCAGGTACGCCATCTGTGACCAGAAGAGTGATCATGCCATAGTCAGAGTGAGCCGAAGCACCATATTTACCCTTTTCGGATTCTGGGATCTCCCCTATTGGCAGCTCAATTTCGATTAGTGGCCACAAAAAGAAAAAGAAACACACTACCTGACTTTACATGATAATAATTTGAGTTACCTGGGTAATGCAATAGACGAAGAAATCCCATTGGAGAATCCAAAGCACCAATTTTAGTGAAGAAATTCTCGTCAAGGTTCAATGCAAGAGCAATTAAGGAAATTAATCTAACGGCAACATTCCTACAAAGACAAGACAAAGGATGGTTATAACATAAATTTTCTTATAGGTATCTAAAATGCTTTTGGAAGGTTTTAGGGTTAACTTATACTGTTGAAATGTTTACACAGGTGCTCAATTGTAGAGGCTTTAGTCATTTCTTAAGGTGCTCATAAAAAATGAAACATAGAATTTAAATGATAGATTAATTGGATTATAAAGTATTACAAATACAAAGGGTCCTGTATTAAATGGCCATAGCACTACATGACTAGAACAAAAACAGTATTAATAAAAAATCTTTGATTTAATTCTGATAATACAATGGAAGCTTACATGATCTTTTCATCATATGATTCCATTGTCACTCTCCAAGCTGGCATCCTTTCTGTAACATAGTAGGAAGGGAATTATAAGCAGAAGAAGGTACAGTATGTAAACAATTATTTTTTTCTTTTCTTTACTGCAACTGAAATATTGAAGCTTGTAATCAGAAGAGACCCCAGTTAGGTGAACTACATACATGTTTCAGAGTTGAATTAGGATTATCACAGGTAACTTTTGAGGCACTTCTTGAGTTGATTAGTATTATTTCATGGTTAATTAAGTGAAACAACAGAAAAGAAATTGACTTACCCTTTGATGGCCATTGATTCAGTGAATCATTAATGGGACCGATATCGAAAGTTTCCTTGAGATCACCTACAAATTCATAACAGACGTTATGTAGGTAAAGAAATTAAATCTTAGAGATTGATTACAATAAGACCTTTAAGTTTGGAAGAGGGATTGAGGGTCTCAGCATAAGGAGGCGAAAAACCCCGATAGTCAGTTTTTATCTCCAATTTCATCTTCTCACTAAGAGGCAAATCAAAGAAATTCTTGCTCTCTCTGAACAAACTATTTACAACAAAATCGTCGATTCCATGGTTTATGACGTAGAAAAACCCGTGGTCCATACATGCCTTAGAAAATCACAGTTTATTAGAGAAAGGAGAGAAAACCAAGAAAAAAAAAGGAGAAAGGAATGAAATCTAAGATTAATTACCTGGCGGATGGATTTGGCGGTAGAAGCCCGGTCTGTGCTAGAGAGATCAATGAGAGGGAGGTAAAGATTTGGAGGAGACATTTCGACAAGAAACTGCTGTGAGCTTCGTTTTCTTCTCAACTTGTACCGACGCACACTCTCAGTAGCTGCCTTCTGTAGTCAAACTTTAGATGAGCCTCACTTGGCAGCCACTCATTTGGCAGCCGCTGTCAAGTTTTTTGTCAGAAAATGAAACTATGAGGTTGGGAGCCGTGGAGAGTTATTTGACCAAGTCAAAGGAAACGGCTGACAGTGACAGGGAAGAAATAGAAGAGAACGGAGGAGCTGAGCTGGAGAGGAGTATGACAGATGGGTCCCTAGATATTTAAACTGAAGGGAGCATCTTAAGTTGACAGACGTTAGTTAGTTTTATCTCCCGAAGGTGGTGACGAGGCATGCAGCTGGGGCCATTATTAAGATGAAAACTGACTGTTTTATCGAGTGAATAAGTCAAACTTTATGTAATTTTAAGTTTTACTTTGAGATATTTGTTTTTGATATAAAGGGGTAGTCAGGCGAGATGAGGGATTTTATGCTTGATTCCATATCTGGAGAGGGGTATGACAGATGGCATCGATACTGATTATGCATTGAGATTGTGATCATCTTATTCCTGCTACTGATAAAACTATCCAAAAAAAAGTTGGAGCAATTTTATCTGAGAAGGCTATGAAAATTAACACTATATCTATGAGACATGATCTGATTTTTGTACTTTGATCTAAAATCAATAATTTAATAACTTTTGGAAGGCTTTAAGGTTTGTGATGACCTACAGTATAAAATAGATACTTAAATCATGTGCTATAATTATGATACGATGACAACTGAGTACTAATGAGTTTCCTTGCGATATTGATTGTTTTCATTTTCAATTAGTTGGTCTATGTCGATCAGTCTAAAAAAACTGTCACGTGCTCGTCCGTCAAAACTAACGACACATCAGTTAGTACAATTAATGGGTGTGCGATCGGCCATGCGAGTCGAGCCAAATATCAAACTAAAGTTTTTTTGGTCTCCCAGAAACAAAACCGAACTGTCTTAATTACAAATAACAACTTATCTTTCCATATGTCACTGGTTTTATATATATATATATTTACAAATCATTACTGGCTATATGTTAGTCTAAGGCGTTCCTCCAAATAGTCACCACTCTTAATGGGAGGAAACCTGCAATAATTTTATTAAAAAGTAAAATATTCATTTAATTATAGCGGTCTGAAAGTGCCCAATAATGAAATCCAAGGATCTCTATTTTACAACTATTGCATGTTTATTCAGCCTTTATTCAATTTTCTGTTTCCACGGTAAAGACGGGGTATTTACCATGTGTAGATAATGGCTTGGTACAATGTGCGTGGCTCAGGTTATACTGTAGGTACATATAATACTATAAACAGTGGCATTAAGCTTGGTAGTAGACTAACCTGTCAATCTATTTAGTATCAGAAAGCAATATAATGCAGTCAAGTCTAATAAGTAATAATAGCATTGTCCCAGTCCAGTGCAACAGATTATATGTTCGAGCATTTTTTTTTAATATAATTTACCATTTCTCCATTTCTATTTAACTATTACATAGAGTTTGTGTTTCTAGGAGGATTGCCCTAATGCACGCATAAATTCTATTACCTCATTAATATACTGAAAACTCAACAAGACTTTTGAATTAATTGTTTCCCAAAAAAGGAGAATATTCAAGACAGAATTCCATTTAGATAGGCAAATATGACTGCAAGCGTGTATCAGGGTGTGTGAGAGAGAGAAAGACCTTGGAGGAGAAGTTACACTACAGCAGGTTTCCAAGCATTCCACCACACACTCGTAATTCGGATCAAGAAAAAAAGCAGCCTGAAATTAGGCAAAAACTTTGGTAAGCTGCATATAACACCGAGTCACCGACACTTTCATATTAGGTTAGGAAATCCTTCTACTTTGCTATCCGCGCTGCGAGAATATACTTCTTGTCTCTTGATGCCAGATATCAAAAAGATCACCTCTATCAGCCTCTCCTTATTTTCTTAAAATATACCCAAGTCACTGTTTACATGAGTTCTGTCATCCTTTAAAACAATGTGATAAGGGGACTCTTGAATTATGCAGATTTCAATGTTTCTAGGGTAGCTGTGATATTTAATATTTTTGAGAACTAACAAGATTAACAACCAGTCGAGCAGACCTCTGAACGTCATTCATGACTGGATTGTAGGGGAAGCAACTTTGTTCAGAAAGTACTGCTAGGGGGGGTTCTTAGTTGCCAGCAGTTCACTGCTGTTTTTTCTTTTCTTTTATTTCCTTTCTTTTTTCCTTTTTTAACTAGATAGCCTCTATCTAGTCTGTCAAAAAAAAAAAAACAAGATTAACAACCAGTCATGATAGATAGACTTACAGAATAACGTTCCTGCCCAACTGCTACAACTCGGTGCAGTGTCGACCTGTAAAGTGTATAAAGAAAATAAATTATTATTGACTTTCAGACCCTAATCGGACCTAGTATGTTGAAGTTTTTAATCATCATATGAAATGAACAATGGTAACAAGGCTTGAGTGTGTACGAAGTGACAGAACTACCTAAATGTACAGTTTGTCCATCTCTCCATAATATCCCCAATATTTACAATTAGTGCTCTGCAAAATAATGCATAAATGATATATCATTAAAAAAAAAATTTCTGTATATACCAAAAAAAACTTCAGTACATAATGATAAAAAAAATAATCAAGGTTTCTGAGAGCTGCTTGAACATCAAGGGCATGGTCAATTACTCCAAATGAAGATTTCCCGAAACTGGTACATTAACAAACTGTTAAGGTCCACTGAGTGACACCCTTGACTCATGCATTTCAATACCAGACTGTACATACTGATAGCAGACATGATTGGTACAGTAACATTTGTATGACAGCTTACCGCTCAACATGATCAACATCTTCCCACAGCTGGGGAGACCTATCCTTCTCTCGACAAATCTGCAAGTTTCAACTACAAGAAGTCAAAATAGGAAACACTCTAATGCAATAATATACTAAAATAAGTGACAACTATAGTGGTATATTACATACAAAACAATACAACAATATAGTGACTGAAGACAAAATATCTAATTATCTATTGGACAGGAATGTTCAGAGAAGCTGAATTAGATGTTCCCAAGGATTGAAGTACTGTTAATACAGCTACCAGGGAGGGGTGTTGCTTGAAGAAGCATAGAAAGTTGTAAGATGTCAGTAGTAGAAAAGAAGTCTTTTCTTTAAAAAATAATTCTGTTCAAGTTTTGGATTATAAATTTATTACAAATTTGTAATAAATCTTATGATTGATTTTGTACTTTTATATGGTTTTGTCATGATGTAATATAAGTAAAAATGTGTGATGCTGGGAGGTAATCAGTAGGTGGGCATTAGTGAATTTGATAAACAGAGGATTTTGGTACCAGTACTAGATGGTACATTTTTGTGATTATAGGGGTAGATGAATAAAGAAAGGTAGATAATAGAGTTTCTTTTTCCCCCCTTTTGATCAGTACTTATTTAATATAACTGTTGGATTGTTGCATTTCTTCGACGAAAAGTGGTGGGGTCAAAACCCACTAATTAAAAAGGAAAAAAAAAGAAAAAACCAATCATAACCTGCAAAAGAATGGAAAAGCCTGATTTCTTTGGTTAAATAGAAAGGAAATATGCTTCAAGAGAAAAAAAGAACCTGTAAACCAGGCATGCCATCTGTGACCAGAAGAGTAATCATACCATAGTCAGAGTGAGCTGACGCACCATATTTACCCTTATCGGATTCAGGGATCTCCCCTATTGGCAGGTCAACATCAATTAGTGGCCACAAGAACAATATAGAAACACACTATCTGACTTTACATGATAATAATTTAAGGAGTTACCTGGGTAATGCAATAGACGAAGAAATCCCATTGGAGAATCCAAAGCACCAATTTTAGTGAAGAAATTCTCATCAAGGTTTAATGCAATAGCAATTAACGAAATTAATCTAAAGCCAACATTCCTACATAGACAAGACAAAGCAGGTTATAACATAAATTTCAAATTTTCTTATAGGTATCTGAAGTGCTTTTGGAAGGAGTCTTGGGGTTAACTGAAAAATTATACTTTTGGAAAGATTACACAGTTACCCAATTTTGAATGGTCATAGCAGTACACGACTGGACTAAAACAATACTCATAAAAATTTTCAACTCAATCATAAATTCATAGTAATATGTTGGAACTTACAAGATCTTTTCATAATATGATTCCATTGTCACTCTCCAAGCTGGCAGGCTTTCTGTAACATAGTAGGGAGGTAATTATGAGTAGTCATGTAAACAAGCAATTTTTTTTCTTTACTGGAACTCAAAAGTTGTAACTTGTAATTAGAATAGACACCAACTAGGTCAACTACTTACTTATATTGGATTAAAGTGACCATTTAAGAGTTGAATTAGGATTTTTTTTTTTTAGGGCTGGAAAATGCTAGCAATTTTCATTAATAAAAAGAAAAAGTTTACAAAAGTCTCAAAACAAAAAGCTTGTACCAGAACTGGTACGAACATCAAAAGAAAAAAAAAGTAACTTTCAGGCACTTCTTCAATTGATTAGTATTATTTTATGGTGTGAAAGAACAGGAAAAAAATAATTTACTTACCCTTTGACAGCCATTGATTCAGTGAATCATTAATGGGACCGACATAGAAACTTTCCTTGAGATCACCTACAAATTCATAACAGAGCCTAAGTATGTAAAAATGAATTCCATCTCAAAGATTAATTAATATAAGATATTGTACGAGAGACCTTTAAATTTGGAAGAGGTATCCAGAGTCTCAGAGTAAGGAGCCGTATAACCCCGATGGTCTTTGCTTCTCTCCAGTTTCATCTTCTCACTGAGAGGCAAATCAAAGAACTTCTTGCTCTCTCTGAACAAACTATTTACAACAAAATCGTCGATTCCGTGGTTTATGACGTAGAAGAAACCGTGGTCCATACATGCCTCCGAAAACCACAGTTAATTAAAGAAAAAAGTGAAAGAAAAACAAGGAGAGAGGAATGAAATCTGAGGCTAATTACCTGGCGGATGGATTGGGCAACAGAAGCCCGGTCTGTGCTGGAGAGATCGATGAGAGGGAGGTAAAGATTTGGAGGAGACATTTCGACAAGCACCTGCTGTGCGCTTCGTTTTCTTCTCAACTTGTACCAACGCACACTCGAAATAGCTGAAGCCTGGAGGCCTGGAGTCGAGTTTTAGACTTAAGTAATTATGTGCCTTATCATATATAGAACGGTGGAGCTTTTTTCGCTTGGGAGTTGCGACGCAGGTCCACTTAAGGCTGTGCTCCAGAAATCACGTATTAAAGGAAGGGAGAGGAAGAATAGTAGGGAAAGAAGTAAAATAAGAGTTTACTTGCTCTAGAGATTAAAACAAATAGAGAGGAAGGGAGAAGCAATAATAGATGAGTTGATCATTTTACTCTTTACAATTATGTCTATGTCAAAAATTTTGGAGACTATTTATGTAATTTAACAGTTTTTACTCTGTCTCCACTCTAATTTGAGAGTAACAAAAATCAAGATTTTAATAAAACTGACGCACTTTGGTTCTCTTTATGTTCCCCTCTTATTTTGACGTTGGAGCGAGTAACTAGCGCTTCTATTCCTTACCTTCAATTCCTCTCCTTCCAAAATCGCATTGTGGAGCATACCCTAAGTGACTGCGCTCCTAACTCTGTTTTACGGACTCCTCGTTCAATTCAAGGCTCACGGAACAACAGCCTGTTCCGTTAAGGTAAACGGTACTCTATTCCATTTCGCAAACCGTTTCATTTGAAAAACGAAACGGAATTTTTTGTCGTTAACCGTGCCACTTCATAAATTACATTGAATTTTATTGAAAATAAGACGAAACGGTTTGAAACGGCACAATATGGTTTCGCATGCCGTTTCGTTATTGAGAACGGAACACAAAAGGGTGTCGTTATTCGTACCGTTTCGATAAACGAAACGGCGTCATGTGATTATTTCTGCCGTTGATAAGCCTACCTATAAATCTGCAAATTCATTCGATCAAAGAAGCTAATGGTCAATGGGAGCAGTACTTTTATGAGAAATTCAAAATATATAATTTTTCATCAAAAAGTCAAATATCTTAATTTTAGTACTATTATTATTAGCTTTATGTTATCTATAGGTGGTAGAATTACAATGATAAATGCTATCTTAAGTGCAATTCCCATGTATATTCTCTCCCTTTACAGAAAACCAGAGAAAAATAGAAAAATAATTGATAGGAGTAGGAATAGATTTTTATGGCAAGGATATAGTGGACAGAGAAAAGGATATGCCTTAGTTAATTGGCAGAAGGTGTGTATGCAAAAGGATTTTGGGGGAATGGATATCATTGACATAAAAATGATAAATTCAGCTTTATTGTTGAAATGGTGGTGGAAGTACCATGATTCCCATTTCCGACATGTGTGGAAACTTTTAATTCATATGAAATATAGTCACTGTACTGTAGATGCTAAAATTTCTCCATTCTGGATAGAAATTAGAAAACTTAATAGTCTAGGTATAATTTCTAGGAAGTATATTCACGGGTCAGGTCGAGATGTACAGTTTTGGTCTAATATCTGGTTGGACGAAACTAACATTGCAACTAGATATCCCCACTTGTTTTCTAGTTTGTCAAGACAAAAAAAAAATCAATCTCCAAGAAGTAATCAAACATAAAGGTGAGAATGTTAAATTTAAAATGGTGCTAACAGGCGTCTTAATGCATGAATGGACGGAAATTAAACACACCTTGATACTCCAATATTATGTCAATGATGCAGATACTATGATTTGCAGGTGGAACAAGACTGGTAAGCTTATGACATGTACAATTTTCTTAATTTCAGGGGATAAATCATAAAAATCCTTGCCTGCGTTGGAAATTGCATTTGCCTCATAAAATCAAAATTTTTATGTGGTTACTCAACAATAGGGTACTAACAAAACTAAATCTAGGATGGACTGGGGATGTAAGATGGTTTTTGTGACAACGATGAAGATAGGGATCATTTATTTTTACAGTGTCGATATGCTTAAAAAATTTTGGTTTTGGATGGGTGATTATGCTAATTGGTTCCAAAGCTGGTCCTCTATTCAGGACAATATATTTTGCCTTAGCATTGCAGTTAGTAGATAGACAAGCTTTTCTTTGTGTAGCTAGTGCTGTGTGTTGGTCGATTTGGCTCATAAGAAATAATTATATCTTTAATGAGCAACCAGTCAAAACAATTAGAAATTCATTGATGCAAATTGAGGCAATGACAGGTTACTGGAGTGGAAACATGGAAGATCAACTTAAACGAGCAATGCAAAGATGGTTACTAAGAGAATGGGACATCATCCTTTTGGAGGAGATTCGGGGACCTACAAGCATTTTACTTGGTGAAGAAGAGAAGACACAACTTCAACACTGGTGGCAGTGTATTGACTTAGAGTTATGGAAGATGCAGATGCTCAAACAAGAATAGAAGGAAACGAAAAACTTATGTTTCTTGTTATTGTAGTTTGTGTTGTTGGTATTTTCTATTAGCTTGAAGATTATATTAGAATTATGGGGATGTTGTATTTAAATTGTGGAAATAGTATGAAGTAAAGTCATGTGAATAAGTAGTAGATGGTGCCTTCGACATAGATAATGTAGGAACTTTTTTGATATGAGATGTTTTGTTTTCGTTTTATCAAAAATGAAAACTAGGTGGCGCTCCCACATCTTTTTTTTTAAAGTATTATTATTATTATTTTATAGGATAATTATCGATCGTTCTAAAAGGTAATTTGGTCTAAGAGATATTAATACCATGAAATCTTTTTTAAACCTCATTTAATTGTGGTCTTTAGTTTTGAGAAAAAAAAAGAAGTGTTGTTTTAGTATTAATTAGTTTTTAGAAATGCGCAAAAAGTTTACTAAAGAACCGTAATGTCATGTCTCGAAGGGTTTTCTAAGGTTTGCTCCAGACTTTTCTATTCAAGGAATGGAACGGAAAGTAAAGATTGAGATAGATAGTAATGGAAACTCTTACACTCCAAATCTGAAGGGGACAATATTTAATAAAAATATAGTAAATTATTTCTATTACTTCCGTATTTGTTAAAATCTGGAGCAGGGTAAGGGTTTAACTTCACCTTCCCTTCTATTTCATCCCCTTTAATTTAGATTCTAGAGCAGATCCTCCAGAGAAGCAAAAGTTAGGGAAAATGAGAGAAAGATAAGGAGAAGTTTACTCTGTACTTACTTCAGGATATCAATAAAACTAGAATAACGGAAAGAGTTTACTCTACTTTCTTCTAAATTTGTACCCTCCAAATTGGAGTGTAACAATTTACTCTACTCTCCCAACCCTTCTCTTCCGTTCGATTGGATCGTGATCGGGTCACTTACTTCCATAGTCCCATGGTGGAAATTTTAATAATATAATAATAGAAAAAATGGACATAACCGATATAATCCCTATAATCTTCAAAATTAGATATAACCTCCTCTAATCTTGTTTATCAAGGATATGATCCTTTTCATTAATTTTAATTGTTTTCTAATTAAAAAAAAATTCAGTGACATAAATTTATGATAAAACTACCCTTCTTCTTTACCTTCATGATATCCCCTCCCTTTTTGTTCTCCGATTTTAATTTAGATAATCAAATTGATAAATTCCAATCACGATTCTCAAATTTTGTCCAAGTATATTGTTCCCAGGCTCAAAAAGATAAATGATATTTATCGAAAAGGCATTGGAGGAGCTAAACCAAATAGTAAAATCATGCCTCGACAGTCAAACCTTGTTTCTACTGATAATTGCATACGGTCCATAATAGAATAAAAAGCTTTTTGAACCATCATGATATTTGTTTTCGTTTGTATTTCTTCTAGTCTTTAATTTCTGTTGAGATTCTTCTATAGTTAATGAATTATCATTGTAAAAAGTTGTTTGTTCAACAGTGAAGGATGAAAGTAGTGTGCCTTCATTTGATTTTCCGTCTCCTTTAAATTTAATATTCGATGCTTTATATTCCACGCAGAGAGACTAAAATTTAAAATTCATTTGTTATCATTATTACATAAAGATGAATATGAAAATATTTTTGGAAATGAATATAGAAAGAATTTGGTACTGTGAAGATAAGGTGGAAAGTTTTTTGGAAAAAAGAATAATTTGAATATAACTTTATGCTGCTGATTTTTTTCAATTAAATAATAATTAAAATTAATGAAAAGGGTTATATTTTTTATAAACAAGATTAGAGGGATATAACCGATTTTGAAGATTCTAGGTTATATACGGTTAGAGAAGATTACAAGTTTATATACAATTTTTCCATAATAATAATAATTAAGAAAATCCAATTCCGATTCCATGGCGGCATGGCGCTAATTTGTTTCCGATCAGGGTGTTAACTTAGCGAGAGAGCGCAGGCAGTAAGACTCTCTCCGTCTTTGTCCCTCTCTCCTCAGGCCGAGAACCCTAGTAAGGCTTTCTTTCCCTCCTCCTCTGATCACTCTCTTTTGTTTGATATTTTGTTATTGACTTATCTTGCAATTTGAAGGAGATAGATTCTTTGCAAGTCACATGTAGGTTTTGAGGGAACTATTTTAAATACTTAAATCTATGAGATAATGCCTCCCAATTAACTACTTATCTTCTTTGATTTCTACCAAAATTTACAAACTGGTTTTTCATGCATAGACACCGCCATTCTCTTCCATGTCAAACCTCATGAAACGCATGATATTAATCTCTCCTTTTGTACTTTTTTTCAGATTTTGTCTTTCCATTTAAGATAATAACAATTTGTTTTTTTTGTTTTTTTTTTTTTTACTTTCAGGTAAACAAACAACTTGGGCAGTTTAAGAATGGCTGAACTCTGAAGAAATCACACCAACCGCCAATGTCATTCTCAGTCAAGCGCTGGCCACCAACTGACAATATAAACTAGGTCACAGTGGAGCGCACAACGAATAACCTCTCTTCCAAAATCTTTTTCTCTAAGAAATACAGAGCCGGTTTCAAAGTTTCGAGCAAACTCTTCAGAAAGGATTTTGACGGTGCCGTCCAGTCCAAGGAAACCAGCTGTATGTTGATTGAAACCCTAAAGTGTGACCCAACCATGCCTCCAAAAGAGGAGACTGAAAGTGATCGGGAGGTCGAAACCGAAATCACGAAGGTATTAAAGGGGCAAACTGGTCTAAAGGAATTAGATTTGAGCAGCAACTTGGTTCAAACTTCAAACGGCTGGGGCGAGGGCCTTGGCAAATGCAGTGGCTAATAAGAAGGGTTTTGAGTTGTTGAATATCAATGGCAATGCCATCTCTAAGGAAGGTTTAGATGACGTGAAAGATATCTTCAAGGGCTCAGATGTGCTTGGGCCGTTGGATGAGAATGATGTTGATCTATGGACGAATTGGATGAAGGGGAAGAACTTGAGGCAAACTGGAGCATTTGAATGTTGAGTCTGAGTAGAGTTAGGGTTTTGTGTTATCTGGGCCTTAATACTGTTAATTTTCTTTTCTGTTATACTAATTTAATTAAGTAGTGTTGTTAACTTGTTGGAATGCTGAATTAATTGTTTTGTTATTTGTTGAGCAAGGTTAGATTACTTAACTCAAGTTTCATGTTTGGGTTTCTATTTTTGACTTGTTATTGTGGATTTCTAAACTCCTTATGTTTTACTGAAGAAATTAGCTTTCTTTATCATGCTATATATGGGTTAAGTAGTATTAGTTTAGGCTTCTGTTCAGGAAGAGCTGGAGAAAGCTGAGTTGGGCTGAATTCTTCATTCTCTTTCTCATTATCTGATAGTGTCAACGATGTCTAATAAATTTATTAGCAAAAATAGATTGTCTGTACGATTATTGTGGTATGTCTGTACTCTGTAGTGAGAAATTTATATGCTCTGTGTGAATTTGTGAGCTCTGTTGCTTGATTCACACAAAAAGATTCTGTGTGTGATATTCCAGAAGTGACCTGTCAGAGTTCTTTATGATATTTAAGCTAGAAAACAAGCAACAACGACATTCGGCTGTTAAGGTAAAGCTTATAAAACAGGGATGATATACCATGCACTGTTTTGCTATCCAAGCCATCCATGCGTTAAAAATAGAAATAGTGCTCCTCTCTCATATCTCCGCTCCCCTCTTTGTGAATCAATTTATTATTGGGAAAATTGTTTCTGTGCCCCTCAAAAGTGGTGAAATTGAGGATTTGCCACCTAAAAGTTCAAACTTCTGTTTTTGCCCCTCAAAACTTCAACTTCATTCTCTATTTACCACTTTATCATTTTTAATATTAAAAAAAGTAATTAAATAATAAAACTGAAATTTTGAGATTATACCCCCATCGATTTGTGACTCAGTCGATTACAAACAAACCCACAGTGATTCGATCGACTAAACCCACTCGTGCACGAGATCTCTCGACCCCTTCTTCTCTCGCGCATGATGAACCCTAGACGCGCTCCATCCACCACCCAATCGCACAGTTTCCATCGCCTCGCTGAGCCTAGCCGCTGAACCCAGCTAAAAAATTCTTCTTCTCTCGCACATCTCAGTCATCGCTCTCAGTCGCTGAGCCTCTGTCGCCTCACTGATTCCATGATTCCATGTTCCCCATTGCACGACATTTGTCTCCGTCCAGGTTTGTTTTTTTTTTCAATCCGCTTTTCAATCGAACCCAGTCCCTAAACCTGGTGCTGATAGGTTTTGCTTTGGGCTTGATAGTTTTTGCTTTGAAGGAAGCTTTTGCTTTGGGCTTGATAGTACTGGTTGGAGCTTGATGTTGTTTTGTGCAAATACGAGTGCTAAATTTTGGTGTATCAGCTCAATTTATAGAGCTTGTGTTCTTATTCTGAAAAATTGTGGGCAATTGCTTCTCTGACTGTCATATTTATAAGTTCTGGTGTGATCATTAATTGCAAATTGTAGCTCAATTTCTGTCAATTCTTTTAGCATGTGTTTGTCAATTTCTGTCAATAAAATAACTGTCATACTGATTTTTCTTTGGGCTTTTGTTTACTTTACAGAACCCGATGAACCTGCCTTTACATAAGAAAAACCAAGTTTAGGCTATACTAATCTGCCTTTAGTTCTCTCTCTGTTAAGTAAGAAGTAATATCTAACTGAAATTTCTTTTTGGTAATGCAGATAACTGTATTACCCAATGATCTTACTTGTCCATCCATAGCAAGGCTAAGGGAGCTATGGTCTCTGAGTCCTGGGTGTTAGAGTGGGCTGCCGATTTCTTAAGGAGAAACCCGTCGGCTAGAGCATGCAGTACAAAATAAATTAGTAGAAGACTTTAATGTAAAATTGAATTATGGTAAAAATTGGACACATGTTGTTGCTACATGAAATAGAAGGATTATGTCCAGATTATTTCCTTATTTTATTTTATTTTGATTAGAGATGTTGTATTTATTTTGAGATAGAAACATTTATATGCTTGTATCAATTATCAATGCTATATCTATGTACTGCATTTTAGTTGAGTTGAAACTATGTACTGGATAATGCTATTCACATTAGGCATTTTGGATAATTTGTTGTTAGATAATACTCTTTTAACATGGTGGATGAAACAACTACTATGTATACTCTTTACTGGATAATGCTATTCACATTGGGCATTTTGGATAATTTGTTACTAGATAATTATATCGCCGCATTTCTATGATGTTTCTACTGCATTTTAGATCGCCAGATAACTAACTATATTCATGATGCAACAAATTAGATACAACACTACTCGTTTAAATGATAGAAACCAATTAATTAAGAAGAACTTTATTTATTAATCACACTACATTCACATAGGGTATCTCACATACAGTCATAAAATTCCCAAAACAAGAACATACATATGATTAGAAAGACACTAATTGTGAATTCCTATAACTACAATTAAAAGAACAATCACCCCAACTAAAAGAGCAATAATGATAATGACATTTGCAGACGATAGATAAGTTAAATATTCCTCTTCTCACTTCCAGCATCTGCACCTACAAATCTTTTAGAAAGAAAAGGAATTATATAATAGCTCAAATTCAATGGATGGAATAACAACCAGTATATGTCAATTTCTAGTTCTATGTAGAGAAGCTATGTATTGAGAACCTTGATTCACTAAGATAACTCAATTCCATAGGTACTAGGTCTCAAGTATTACATCTCAACCACTAATACATATATAATAGCATAATAATTTGATTCACTAAGATAATTATGAGAAATTTGATACTTAAAACTATTTTTGGGTAGCTGCCGTGTGCTTTGGCCCTGACAGTGCCCTTTGCAATACTACTGCTCTGGAATTATATGTTCCCAAAAAGTAGTCCAAAAATTCATTTGTAGAACCCGACAAATATTGATGTAAAGAAAAAAAAAAAGATAGAACAGTTTTGCCAGATACTGATGATAAATATTGATGACAAATACTGACATTGTTCAAGCTAAAATGCCTTAACCATGCTGATGACAAATACGACTGAATTTAAAAAACCTGTGTTTATATTCAAATTTTTTACACAAATTGTCTCCAGAAGAAAGGAAGACCAGTAAGATACCAACTAATTTTACAGAGTTTCACTGTTTTTACCTTGTTTACACATTTATAGAACATTTTACCTGGATTGAATTAAGTTCTGCTCTCAAACTTCTTAACCACGACACCACAGGATAGGGTGCGACACTCGATGACACTGAATGCGAGAGGGACTCTGGTCTGCTCGAATGACGGTTCATTGCAGAGAGGCGAGCTGACGAAGGTGGTGCGAGAATCTAGGGTTCATCAAGCCGATGACACGACGGAGCCGATGGCACGAGATGTAGGTTTAGGCTCGTGAGAGAGGAGAAAGAGACTTGACGAGAGCCGAGATCGATCAGTATCTAGGTATATGTTCATCGGAGACAAGTTGAAGAGAAGCGATTTGGTTATCACTGATCTAGGTTCGTGCGAGAGGAAGAAGAGGAATTTGTGCGACTGGGTTTAATCCATAGGGGGCCCTGAATCGATTTGGTTTGTAATCGAACGATCCCAAATTAATGGGGGTATAATCGTCTCAAAATTTCAGTTTTATTATTTAACTAATATTTTTTATATTAAAAATGACAAAGTGGTAAATAAAGAAGGAGGTTGAAGTTTTGGGGGGCAAAAACAAAAGTTTGAACTTTTGGGTGGCAAATACTCAATTTCACCACTTTTGGGGGGCATTGAAAAAATTTTCCCAAATATCTACCTTAAAGACTCCAAGCCTCAAACGGACAATAACTTCGTACTGAGCCCAATCTATGTCAATTCAGCCCGTTAAATTCGAGATTTTTTTTTTTTGGTGTTATTTCCCTGCGATATTGACTGTTATATTTTTGAATTAGATGCTCTACATCGATAGGTCTAAAATAATCAGAAATGATAATTATCATATTTAGTTTTGTCATTCCTTACGATTTTTAAACACAAAGTGAACGCATAAAAAAAATAAAATAAATATATAGACAATCAAAATGAATACTTACAAATAAATAAGTGTTATCATATCTTGTTCAGATTTGTATATGCACATTCAATTTATTTTTATTGAACTTACTTGTTTATATGTGTTCATTTTGATCACTATATATGCTCACCTTGTCGATTTTATGTGTTCATTTTTTGTTTAGCAATGATAAGAGATAGCAAAACTGGAAATGGCAATAATCAATTTCCTAAACAATTGCGGAGACCTGGTCAGTTAAAACTAACGACACATATCAGCTAGTATTATGGGCGTGAGCTCTTCAAAAAAAAAAAAAAAAAAAGAAAGAAAAAAAAAAAGTATTATGGGTGTCAGGGTGTGCAATCGGCCATACGAATCGAACCAAATATAATCAAAATATAGTTTTTTCCCGAAAATAAAACCGAACTGCCTTAATTACAAATAACAACTAATCTTTCTAATTGTCTCTGGCTGATTTTTTTTATATAAAGTTACAAATCATTACTGGCTATATGCAAGTCTAATGCGTTCCTTCAAATAGTCACCACACTTAATGGGAGTAAACCTGCAATAATTTTTATAAATATTAAAATATTCATTTTATGATAGCGGTCTGAAATGCGCCTAATAATGAAAAACAATGATCTCCGTTTTATTACTTTTGCATGTTTATTCAGACTTTACAATTTTCTGTTGCCACGGTAAAGACCGGGTATTTATTTAGTTTTAGCATGCGTAGATAATGGCTTGTGTGTGTTGGATCAGGTTATACTGTCACAGGTACATGATACTATAATAATAGCATGAAGCTTGGTAGTAGACCAACCTAGTAACCTGGCTATCAATTTAGTATCAGAAAGCGATATAATGTGGTGCAACAGATGTATGTTCGAGCATTTTTTTTTTCATACATTTTATCAGTTCTATTTAACTATTACATAGAGTTATTTGTATTTAGGAGAATTGCCCTAATGCATGTATAAATCCTAATACCTAATTAATTTACTGAAAACACAGCAGGGCTCTGGAATCAATTATTTCCCAACATTGGAGAATATTGAAGACATAATTCGATTAGATAGGCAAATATGATTGGCTGATGGCCTGTACATTGCTTTATCATTGACATCAGCTTTTCTTACTATATGTGTTTATGTTTCTATGTGCAAGCGTTTATCAGGGTGTGCGTGAGAGAGAAATACCTTGGGGGAGCAGTTTCACTACAGCAGGTTTCCAAGCATTCCACCACACACTCGTAATTTGGATCAAGGAAAAAAGCAGCCTGAAATTAGGCAAAAACTTTGGTAAGCTGCATATAGCACATAAACTTTCATTTTAGGTTAGGAATCCATATAAATTTGCAATCCCGCTGCAAAGAATATATCTATTGACACCAGATATCAAAAAGATTCTCTCTACCAGCTACTCTTGATTTTCATAAAATATACCCAATAGTACATGAGTAGGGAGGATGGTTCCGTCATCTTTCCATATAATACGATTAGGGGACTCCTGAATTATATGCATATTTCCAAGTTTCTAGGGTCAGCCATGATATTTACTATTTTTGAGAACTAATTTTGAGAACTAACAGGAGTGAAACCCAGTCAAAAATAGATGGACTTACAGAATAACGATCCTGCCCAACTGCTACAACACGGTGTAGTGTCGACCTGTAAAGCATACAAAGAAAATAAATTAATTTAACTTTTAGGCCCTAATCAGAAACCTAGTATGCATAGCTGGAAGTATTTAATCATAATACAAAATGAGCAATGGAAGTACAAGGTGTGAGTGTACCAAGCGACAGACCTACCTAAAAGTACAGTTGGTCCATCTCTCCATCATATCCCCAATATTTACAATTAGTGCCCTGCAAAATAGTAGATAAATCATTCAAAAGGAACTTTCTGTGTATACCAAACAAGACTTCAGTACATAATGATTAGGAAAAGGTTGATAAAAAAAAATAATCAAGGCTTCTGAGAGCTGCTTGAACATCAAGGGCATGGTCAATTACTCCAAATGAAGATTCCATAAAACTGATACATTATGGAACTATTAAAGTCCAGTAATGACAGGTAACAGCATTTGCTGGAGTAGAGACCACAGGTAATGAAAATTAAACAAAAAAATGCAATTGAAAAAAAAAAAAATAATTCAAGTGCAGAGATAGGCTCATGCATTTCAACACCACACTGTACATACTGATACCAGATATGATTGGTACAGTGACATGTATATGACAGCTTACCCCTCAACATGATGAACATCTTCCCACAGTTGGGGAGACCTATCCTTCTCTCTACAAATCTGCAAGCTTCAACTACAACAAGTCAAAATATGAAACACTCTAATGCACATATTACATACAAAATAATACAACAATATGAAATCATAAATCTGTGAAAGAGTGGAAGGACCTGATTTCTTTGGTTGGCTAAGAAACGTATAAAAATAGAAAGGAAACATGTCTCCATTTAACTGAACTACTCAAGAGAAAAGAGGAACCTGTAAACCAGGCACGCCATCTGAGACCAGAAGAGTGATCATAACAAAGTCAGAGTGAGCTGAAGTACCATATTTACCCTTATCGGATTCAGGGATCTCCCCTATTGGCAGGTCAACTTCAATTAGTGGTCACAAGCAGAAAAAGAAGCACGCTATCTCTTTACATGATAGTAATATAAGGAGTTACCTGGATAATGCAATAGACGAAGAAATCCCATTATAGAATCTAAAGCACCAATTTTAGTGAAGTAATTCTCATCAAGGTTCAATGCAAGAGCAATCAATGAAATTAATCTAAAGCCAACATTCCTACAAAGACAAGAGGCGGCATGATTATAACATAAATTTCAAAATAAATTTTTAATTTTCTTATAGGTTTCTAAAATGCTTTTGGTAGGTTTTGGGGTTAACTGAAATATAATGTCTAAAGTCTAAAGTCTAAGCCTTTTATCCCAAACAAGTTGGGGTAGGCTAGAAATGACACCCCGACCCTGGCCATTTCTTGTATATATGGCTGAGTTTTTACGCTGGCTTGCCAAGCCTATCGCAAGCATGCGGGCTTGAACCCTGGACCTCTTAGAAGAGAGCCAAGTGCTCTTACCACCTGAGCTACTAGACCACATGCACTGAAATATAATGCTTTTGAAAATATAACACGTGCTCAATTGTACAGGCTTTAGTCCTTTCTTAAGATGCTCATAAAAAATAAAACAAAAGGAGTTTAAATGAAAGATTGGATTATAAAATATACAAATATGAAGGGTCCTCTATCGAATAGTCATAGCAGTACATGACTAGACCAAAACAAGACTCATTAAAATGTTCGATTTAATTATAATAATTATATTGGAAACTTACATGATCTTTTCGCGATATGATTCCAATGTCACTCTCCAAGCTGGCAGGCTTTCTGTAACATAGTACAGAGGGAATTACAGTATAACAAGTAATTTTATTTTTAACTAGAACTTAAAAGTTGTAGCTTGTAATCAGAATAGAAACTGACTAGGTAAACTAAGTACAGGTAACATTGAAGTATTATTTGAGTTGATTAGTATCATTTCATAGTCAATTAAGTGAAAGAACAGAAAAGAAATTGACTTACCCTTTGATGGCCATTGATTCAGTGAATCATTACTGGGACCGATATCAAAACTTTCCTTGAGATCACCTAGAAATTCATAACAGACATTAAGTAGATAAATAAGTTAAATCTTAAAGAATGATTACAATAAGATATTGTATGAAAAACCTTTAAATTTGGAAGATGGATCGAGAGTCTCAGCATAAGGAGGCGTATAACCCCGAAGGTCTTTGCTTCTCTCCAGTTTCATCTTCTCACTAAGTGGCAAATCGAAGAACTTTTTGCTCTCTGAGAACAAACTACTTACAGTAACATCGTCGATTCCATGGTTTATGACGTAGAAGAAACCGTGGTCCATACATGCCTTAGAAAATCACAGTTAATTAGAGAAAAGAGAGAAACTGGGGTTTTGGGGTGGGGGGGGGAGTAAAAAGGAATGAAATATGAGAGTGATCACCTGGCGGATGGATTGGGCAACAGAAGCCCGGTCTGTGCTGGAGAGATCGATGAGAGGGAGGTAAAGATTTGGTGTGGACATTTGGACAAACACCTGCTGTGCCTGTGCGCTTTGTTTTGTTTTCTCCTCAACTGGTACCAAGTACCAACTACCAACTACCAGCGCACCCTCTTCGAACTTCGAAGTAGCAGCCTTCTAGTCAAGTTTAAGTTCGAGACGAGCCTGAGTAATTATGTGCCTTAAATCATGTAGAGATCGGTAGAGCATTTGTTTGCGACGCAGGTCCACTCTCAAGTGACTGTGCTCCACAGCTCCAGAGGCCAGGCCTCTAGTTCTATTATTCGGACTCCTTATTAAGGCTCCGATACTGATAACCTGATATGCATTGAGATTATAAAAAATAATGAACCGTTTTAAATTCAAAGATCTATAATTTATCCAAAAAAAAAGATGATTTCTTGCACTTCTATAAAAAAATTCAAAATTTACTGATTTTTCATTGAAACATCAAAATATCTATATTTTTTTTCATATATAGACATTTAAATCCCATTTAATTCTTTTATTTTAATATCGCTGAATAATCTCTTATTTAGTATTACGAAAGCAAAATTCAGCTTAATTCATTGAACTCTTTAAAAAAATTGAAATTAATATTAGACATGTCGCATGTATCAAATTACTTAACAATTTTCAGAAGCTATGCATAATATATTGTAAATGAAGACCTGAAACACCCATGACCTGTTTTAAGAGGTATTATATGATGTAATATTATGCACCAAACTGAAGTACATATTTTAAAGAAGTATACTAAGTACTTATCAATGTTCAAAGCCCCCAAAAGATTTCTAAGATCGAGTTATATGATATCAGAAATATTTTGTAGTCGGTTCAAAGGGTTCTAATTGGACCATACTGGTGTTGAAAGTGAGTAATAGAGTGATTTAGATGTTCCGGAAAGCGTAACGAACTATCATTTTGACTTATTTAAGTGATGTTGATTTGTATCTTACTCTTTTTAAGTATTCAACCTTTTCTTAAGAGAAGCGGTTGCGGCGATAGAATCAGTAATTATGGTGACCAGGGGCAAAAGTGTCCAATTAAGAATTCACATTTTGAGCATCCATCCATTTAGGTAAGAGAAAGGTCAGTATCAGAGGGCGCAGCTTTCAAAGGAATCCCTCTTTCGTCTTTTGTCATCCCCTCGTAGATGCTCAATTGCATCTTAGGTATTATAATAGTCGTCAAGATGGAGACGCTAGTTAAGTTGGAATAAAAGTGTATGTATTCTTTTGGCAGAGGATCTGGAAGCAACTAATCGAATTTTCAGTGGATGAAATTCCTAAACCAACTCGCCCCTTCATCTTTATGACAAGATGACACCCTTGTAGATGTTGTTGACGAAGATCTTGCTGACTCAATGACCTAGATCCTTTCCGGTGCTCTCCACTACCAGATGCCTCTTTGCTAATACCTATCCTATGCGCACTTCTCTTCCTTCCAGTATTCCTACTTGAAAGTAACCCTACTACTATACCAACTATGAGGCTTGTAAAGAGGGCTATACTTTCTTTGCTTTGCTCTTTACCGACTCTTTGCGATTGGTATTCCAATATAACTGCTTCTAGGTCAAAAACAGGTTCGTTAGCACTCTATTTCATTCTCTTCGCACTTACACTACTAGCAGTAATGTCGGTTATAAAAAAAGGTTTAATTGAAGTGAAAATTAGTTTCACTGGAAAATATCTACCAACAGCTGATAGCAGTAGTGTCTTGTTTATAAACTGAGTCTTTTACTGGTTTTCCCAATTAATAGGCCGGTATCTCTCCATAAGCTGCCTTATCAAGAAAATGACTTCCATAGTCGACCTCCCAGACATAAAACTAAATTAGTTATTTGTAACGCCGTTTAGCTAAAATGCATTACCCT
The DNA here is from genome assembly GCA_028095005.1 of Rhynchospora pubera. NCBI lineage: Eukaryota > Viridiplantae > Streptophyta > Magnoliopsida > Poales > Cyperaceae > Rhynchospora > Rhynchospora pubera. The sequence goes on along the minus strand of CM051461.1, from coordinate 161,359,740 downwards.
CTTAAAAGTTAGAACTAATTCAATTTTTTATTGTAGTAAAACAAATGCACTAAATTCTGCAGGTTTTCTAAAAGTTGTGCACGATGCGTAAATCAGTGTATATCCCCATTTACTACAATAATAGTTTTTAGAAACACTGAAAAAAGTTTGAATCCTTGGAAATATGGGTTTAATTCTACTTTTCTAATATTCCCCACTTTAGCACTATTAAAAAAAAATAGTGAAGCAAAATTTCGTAACGTTGTTTTCATTTGAAGAAAAGCAGGTGTCCAACCCTAGACATTTCCAAACGTTGTTGAAACTAGAAATTTGCAGAATCAATTCATTGATAGATATGATACTTTCATCAAAAAAAAAATTACGGCTCAGCATCTGCAGAGGACAAACATTTGATTCTAATCGTCCGATCTAATTTCGACGGTTAAAATTAACAGATCGGTTGAATTTCGATATTAATCACGAGACATTCATTATTGATCGGATGGTTCGGATAAAAAATCTGACAATTGCAAACCTGAAAAGGTCCGTCCACACTAGACATACTTTTACACACAATATTCAGCCCAATGAATTCGAGATTTTTTATTGAGACTGTATGTCAGCCTGAAACAAATTCGAGCTGGATCTCGTATAGCGGACCAGCAGTCTTTTGTCGGTCCAAAAATACAATCAAAGGGACGGAGGACGGTCGTCCACGAAAGAAAGATCGGTAGTCGGTAGACATAAATTAAGCTTATCACAGGATAACCATACTCCGTATAAACGTTTATATTATTTATTTATTATATAATTGTTATTCCGGAAAGAAGAAAAATGAATAATGCTGCCACTGCATGTGTACTTCTCCACATTTCTGTACAAAATTAACCCAATTTACATATTGATTCGCATTTGAAAATATGGAGGGGAGAGAAAACTTAATTACTCTTCTTCCTCTTTCGTTGAAAAAAATATGGCGAAATTAGATTTATGCTACGTTAAAATCTAGAAATTAAAAAATCGTCACCCTAAAAATATTTGAAAAATACCACTTTAAACTCAATTAATCTAGAAATTTGTCACTTATACACCCATCTCCATACGCAATTTTTTTATTGACCCAAATACCCTTCAAATTTTAAGAAATTTTAAAATTTCTAAATTCAAAAATAAAAATTTTGTAATTTGAAAATCCGAAATGATAAAATTCAGAAATTTAAAATTTATAATTTCAAAATTCAAAATTCTAATTTTTGAAATGTCAAGCTCAGAATTTCAAACTTTGAAGTTCTAAATTTTATTCACGTTTTCAAAAATTCAAATTCTAAAATTCTAAATTTAAATTTTTCAGATTTTCAATTTTTTATTTTAAAATTTTTGCTTCTGAATTTAATATTTGAAATTTAGAATGGAGAGTGTTTTGGTCAATATGAAAAATTATGTATAGAGATGGGTGTATAAGTGGCAAATTTTTTGGAGTGGTACAAATCTAATTTTTCCAAAAAATAAAGGTCTAAGTTTTTAAAATTTGTTACGAATTACCTCAAGTGTTTGAGAGTTACGAGATAATTTTCAGATGTAAAATTTGAATGAGTTTTTAGACAATATTGGTATTGCTAGTTATAGTTGTGGGATACAATGGAGATGTTAGGGGTCTAGTCGCGGACCGAGAGAGTATGAATGTGGATCACATGCTGGACGATTGATCTCTGATTATTTTTGGGGATGCTGAGAAGTTCAAGGTTTGTTTTTGTTCTTGTTCCAATTCTATATTTTTGTTGGAACAAGAACAAGGTTAATTTTGGTCAAGAACAAGCTATTCTGAAGATGCCAAACATGAAATAGTTTGTTCATGTTCTTATTTCATGAACTTCCAAACATCCCCCGAAGACATAATTAGATAGTGAGAGACAAAAATAAAAAAGAGAAAAATCCACTTGACTGTGCATCTTCTCCATAAGCACTAGCCACCATTAGAGAGAAATTTCATACCTGAAGTGTGAGAGTTCGATTCTCGTGAGAGTTAAGTCTGGCACTCGGACTGTGAATAATGCGGGATTGCAATCAATCCCCACTAGGCGATAGTTGAAGACAGAGTTGTGGCGCTGCAAAATGAAACCTTCGTGTGGAGAAAATTCAAATTAAGAGGGGATCTTGACACGCTTACCAGTTCAATATGATGGACAATCATACTTGTCGATTTTCTAACAATAGTCCTAATAGAAAAAATAAGAACACTAAAAACTTTAGTTTGTAAAATAATATGAACTCGATAGGTTATTCTATACCTGAAAGCAGTGGCAATGAATCATTTGAAATATCTGAAAACAGTGGCGATGAATCATTTGCTAAGATGGCAAAATTATTATTATTATTATTATTATTATTATTATTATTATTATTATTATTATTATTATTATTATTATTTGAAGAAAGAGGAAGGTTTTGTCATCCAATTTTCTTTTTTGAAATTAAAAGTGCATGTAGGGTTTGAACTCTTGACTTCTTTAACCGAAATTAATTAATATAAAAATTTATACACAAAAAATTTTAATATACAGAATTATTATTTTTTTTAATAGGAAGAAAGTTCCAACGCGTTTTAGAAGAGGGTTTAGCAATTCCCCTTCGTACGCGGTTATAAACCGCGCTCCAACCCTCCGAACGCGTTTTATAAACGCGTACGAAGGAGAGATGCTGTCCACTTTCCTCTCGTTTGTCAGAGCTTTTTACGCGTTTATAAAACGCGTTGAAAGCCCTGGAGCGCACTTTATAAACGCGTTCGGAGGTGTATTATTTAATTTTTTAAAAAAAAAATACAAGCATGCTCTGATAAAGGCTGCAAAAGACATGACAAGATTTGATTTTACAATGTCATCTTTCAAGTACTGAAATTATTTATAAAAGCAGCCATTGTTGAATTAGAATGCACAAACACCCACTACCTCCTTCTTGCTTGTTAAAACCTTCAGTACCATGGACAAAGGAAATAGCTCTAACTCAAATAATGATGTTCCAAACTATCGAAAAACAACCCGCATTGAGTATTGGCCAACTTTCTACCATTACCCTGCCAATAGAAATCAACCAGAAAACGGAGAATACGAGGCAATTTGTCGCTCTTGTTATCGCACTTTGAAATACAACATCCATGAAGACACGACTGAAGAGGGAGACGTGCTCGAGTTAAAAATACACTACCAATGGCACATTAATGGTGGGCCGGAAAGGGAACAGAAGGAGTACCAGGAGCGGCGATGGCGGGAACACGAAAAGAATCTGAACCGAGAAAGGCGATATGACTGGTACAAAAAATATTACACAGAACCTCAATCCATCCCCCAACAACAACCGAAACCATACCTCTCGTTTGAACCAACTCACTGGACCGTTTACGAGAAAATATACAACTTTAATGGAGACCACACAGTGACCTGTACAAGGTGTGCTCAAGTTTTCAATTATAAAGAAAATATATTGCGTGACCACTACCATGAGCACAAACGTCACGACGAGAATGAACAAAGTGCTCGGGACATAGAGACGCAGAGGATTATTAAAGAAAGAAATGAAGAAATGGATCGTAAACAAAAAATTAGGGAAGAAGAGGCAAGGAAAAAAGGCTCAAAAAATCAGAGCAAAAATTGAGAGAAATGAATAAGAGGGATGAACTTCGACAAATTGCGGCAAGCCGAATGGCTGAGATAGAAAAAGAAGAAACCGAAGCGGCTTTTTGGAACGAAGCCGCTCAATTCGTTGACAACAGTGTTCCGAGTAATCAACAAGAAGATGATGCTGCTTTTTGGAACGAAGTCGCTCAGTTCGCTGACAACACTGGTGCGAGTAATCAACAACAACCGAATGATGAAGATGAGCAACCATGGTGGGATGAAATTCTACAACATGTAGATAGTCAAAATCTCTAAATATTTATATCATTGTAATATTTATGTGTTTTATTATTATGGTTGTTAATGTAATTTAGTTGGAATTGTTAATGCAATGTTTTTTTTTTGTTGTTTTTTATTTTCGTTTATTTTTTGTAGTGAGTTGTGGTTTTAATATGTTGACGTTTTTTGTTGGCGTTGCAATACATAAACGTTTCAATACATAAACGTTTTTTATTTTCGTTTTAATGTTTTTTATTTTCGTTTATTTCATTTATTGGCGTTTCAATACATAAACGTTTATGTTTCAAGTAGTGTTTTGCACTACGAAATTCCAAGTCATAATAAGCAATCCAATAAACAAGTCCAATAAGCAATCATCACAAGTCATAATAAACAATCCAATAAACGAAAAATAGTCAATCATCATCAGTAATACACAAGTCAATCACAAGTCCATAAACGAAAAATAAACGATCCGTCCATCATCAGTAATACACAAGTCCATAAAAAAAAGGAACTGTCATCATCAGCAATAAAATCAGTCCATCATCATAACTAACGCCGCCGCCTCCTCCTAGGTCCCGAAGGTGAAAATCTGTCAATCACCCTCACCGCACGCCTATCTCTCATAGCCGGGGCAGTAACATCTCCCGAGTCAGTGGAGTCCATATCCCCATCGTCCTCCTCCTGGAGGTCCTCCTGCTGGTCCTCCTGCTGGTCCTGCTGAGCCTCCTGCTGTATGGGCCCAAACTCAACAGGCTGTCCAGCCTCCTGAGGAGTCGCTATAGGGACATAATCACCCTCCTCATCTCCGGCCGTCCGCAGTAATGTGCTGAACGAGTCTGTCCCTCCCATACTACCCAACGGAGTGCCAAATGATGGAATAGAAGAAGGCGTAGGCACCGACGGAACAGTAAATGGAGGAACAGTAAATACAGGAAAAGAGGAAGGCATACCAAATGGTGCAAAGGAGTACGGTGGAGGATCCTGAGGCTGGAAAATGCCAGTGGGATCCTGAGAAATGCCAGCAAACTGCGAGGTCGATGCTGATGCACTATGCATGGATGGAGTAGGACCTGAGGCTGGAAACTGAGTAGGAAAGAACGTGCGTGGTCCTAAAATATCATCTAGTCGTCCGGTATTCAGTCGACCATCCTATAATATTAAAAAAAAACAATGTCAATATAAATAAATTAGTATCTAAAATTGAAACTTGCATATGAACGAATACTAACCGCATGCATCAGATCCTCCGCCTGAAGGTCTGTGGGTACAGTCGGACGTGCAGAAGAAGACTCGTCCCCAGAATCTGGTATGTCCTCAATATTTGTTGGAAGTCCTCGCTGCTCCAACAAATCCTCCAACCTGTAATTTATAAATTATTGAATTTAAAATGCAAAAAACGCAATCAAAAAATTAAATTATTTAAAATTACCTCAGAGGGATGGAAGCATCATGCAACTGTGAACGACAGTTGGCGAGAATTGCCTTTCCCACCCTTCTGCACCCCTTCTTCACAACCAGTCCCAATGCATGAAGTGCATTCTTCAGCGCAGAGTTGCCCTGCAATTTACGAGAATAATGACATATTGCACAATTCCATTTACCAATCATACATTCCATATTTAAAAAATTAAGATGTACCGTATTGCGAAGTCTGGACCCCATGTTTGTGTACTGCCTCTGAGCAAGACGCAGCTGCTGAGTGCGCTGTAGACGTGCCTCGGCATCCTCTCGTGGCGTGGGTCTCTCGGAGGCACCGTATCGCCAAAACCATCGGAAGTACCGCAGCGTATCAGTAGCACTCCAGGATCGAGTCTCCAGCTGGCGTGCCTGTAATGCCTCGTCAGTCCACTCAGCATGTGCACTCGCAAAAATGGTAGCAAAATCTGGGCGATCTCGATAGGTACCGTGCTGGAAGCCCAGCAGGTTCTGTGTCACGTCCCAACTCTGTTAAAATAAACACGTTAGTTCTTTACTGTAATTAAATTGAAGTTGATCGTATGATAATCGGAAAAATATAACAAACGTACCACAGGTAGTGGAGGAGGAGTAAACTGGTACAGTCCAAACTGATGCCTACAACGGTCGGGGTAGTAGTAGGCAACAATGTGGTAAAAAATCAGCGGCAACCGAACATGCTCCGCTATGGAACCCTCCTGTGCTACCCGTGGCATGACAGCCCTGTCGAGTACGTACGGAAACCAGTTGACGTCTTCAACGTTCAACACGGCTAGGTAGTCCCGTGCGTTCTCCACTGCCCCGCGGTGCTGGCTCCGTGAGAAAGACCGAGCTTCGCCCCATTTTCTGAAAATTTTGAAGGTTAGGATTGATGTGTTGTAATTTGCATAAAATTATTGAAAAATATTATAAATTATTACCTGCCAAACGGCACACATGAATCTAGGTTAGGCTGTCCTAATCCACCGATAGGAGCAACCTCTGGGCGACAAACAGGGAGGTATGACCATGCCCAAAACAATAGTAGCATCCAAGGTCCCGTCACAACCTTGAAACGCATGGAGGCACGGTCCAGAGCACGATATAGACAAGCAAGCGTGGCACCTCCCCAATTGAAGTCCGGAACTTCATTCAAATTGCCCTGCATTTAAATTAAACAACGCATTGAAAAAAAAAATAATTTCAACATTAAAAATAACAAAATTAAATTGCAACATTGAATAATAATTTCAACATTGGTAATTTCTTTATCTTCGATACTAACGAAAATTAGACTGTTAATTTTAACAAAAGTATCTTTGCTTAAAAATTAGACTGTTAACGAAATTATAAAAAAAATATTATGTGTCAGCTTCATTATGAAAATATTGAATTTGTAACATTGAATTGTACTATTTTCGTAAACAAATAAAAATATTATTTAAGTTAAGAAAATTATACCGATACGAGCTCTAAAAAGTATGCTGGGACGGAATTCTGAGAAATATCGGGAAACATCAACGTCCCAAATAGCTCTAGAGCCACTGCACGCGTGTATCGGTCTAACTCCTCACCAGGAGCATCTGCCTGTGGCGCCATCCCGCAATTTTGCCGCAACCATTTCAACTTGATGTTGTTGCCCACAACAACATTGTCCCTGCATTGTACAAATTTAAAATAATCAATACAAGTAAGCAATGCATATATTGAATATGCAAAATCAATATTGCATTCTTATTTTTTTCACTTACTCCCTGCTACTCCTTTCTCGGTGCCACTCTCCCAAATCTTCATGAGGATAAAGATTTGCACGAATCTTTTCCTCCCAAGGCCCTCTCGTATTCGATCTAACTGGAATGCCCGTCGAGCGCAAACCATATAAGAAGGTAACATCCTGGTAACAATTAAATATAAAGTTCAAATTTAAATTTTAAATATAAATTTTAATATTCAAATTTAAATTAATGTTAGAATTAATTGTGAAAATTAATACGAAAATTATATGTTAGAATTAATTGTGAAAATTAATACGAAAATTATATTAAAAAAAATTAATATCAAGTTTAAATAAATTACCTGTAGAGTAACGGTCATCTCTCCAACGGAAAAATGAAAAGTATGCGTCTCCGGACGCCAAAACTCGACCATTGCCTTCAGTAATGGCATGTCGATGTTGACATGCTTCACCTTCGTAATGTGACTGAGCCCCAGTTTGATCAGCCTTCCCTCAATCCGATCGTCCACCTGAATTGTTCGCTTGTGCTTTCTCAACTCCAAATGTTTTTCACGCTGCAATTTATTACAAGCATTTAAAATAAATACAATTTATTACATTGAACATAAAAATATTATAAGCAAGCATTTACAATAAATACAATTCATAATACAATTTATAATAAGCATTTTCGATTAATTTTTTACTACAAATTATAATAAACATTTAATACAATTTATAATTTATAAGTCTATTAAGAAATCTAAATTATTAAATCAAAAAAATATAAATTAACATAAAAAAATCTATTACCTCCTCAAAAGACAAACCAACGAGATGGTCGTTATCCGTAACGAACAAAACCTGTTGGTTTTCTGCGTTGGCCGGTTGCACAGGTGGAATGACATTTTGCGCGCTCGGACGGGCTGCGCGACGCCTACGTCTTTTTGGCCGAGGCTGGGTTGAGGCTGCTTCGGTGGGGGGTGCTTCGGTGGGAGGTGGTGAAGCACCAGAAGGACCAGCCTCATCTTCTGCTGAACTCATCTGATTCAAATAATATAAGAACAACAATTTAAAACAACAATGAATTTAATATTTTTTCAATAATCAAAACGAACAAAACAAAAATTATTTTTCTATGTAATTGACATTTTCACAATAATTACTGATCAATAATCAAATAATTTTATCATAATAAGTTAAAATTTTTCATGCACCATAATTTACGCCAATAAATTTATACATAATTTTCAATATACAATTCCAGATATTTGAAATTATGTTAATTTGCACCATAATTTTTCTATATAAATTTCTTTTTATTTCAACAATTTACTAACTAATTCCATTTCAACAATTTACTAACTAATTTCATTTATAACAATTCCATTTCAGCGAGATATAACAATCATCATGCATCAATTAATAACAATTATCAACAATTTCATCAATTATCATCATGCATCGATAATTCCACAATTTAATCAATTATCATACATTATAAATAAATAATTGATCAATTAACTAATTCAATTATGAACAATTCCACAATTTAATCAATTATCAACAATTCCATCACAATTTCATCAATTAACATCAATTATCAACAATTCCACAATTTCATCCAAAATACAATTATCAACAATTATCACTATTTCACAATTATCTACAATTTCATCTAAACCCTAAACCCCTAATTATCCACAATTTCAAATACAAAATACAAAATGCAATACCTCGCTGTCGCAAGTTCGTCGCTGTCGCTGCCGCTGCCTTCTCCTCTTCTCTTTCTCTCGCGGCCGCTGCCTTCTCCTCTTCTCTTTCTCTCGCGGCTGCCGCTGCTTCCTCTTCTTCTCGCCCTGGCTTGGATTCCCTTCTCGCCTTCTCGCCTTCTCTCCTTCTCTCCTTCTCTCTTTCTCTCTTTCTCTGGTTCTCTCTTTCTCTGGCGAACGAAGTCGAACGAAAAAAAAAGAAACGGCTATTTCTCGAATTTGAAGGAGATGACCTTCGTACGCGTTTATGAAACGCGCTGTAGGGCTCCGAACGCGTTTCATAAACGCGTACGAAGGCCTGAGTCGCCTCAAAAGGCGTAACTGCAGGGCTCAATTTATCGCCCTTCGTACGCGTTTATAAAACGCGTTGAAAGTCCTGGAGCGCGTTTTATAAACGCGTACGGAGGGGAATTCGAATACTCTCTTCTGAAACGCGTTGGAACTTTCTTCTTATTAAAAAAATAATAATAATTCTGTATATTAAAATTTTTTGTGTATAAATTTTTATATTAATTAATTTCTGCTTCTTTAAGGGTGCGTTTGGATAGGTGTGGGAAGGAGGGAAGAAGGGAAGAAGTGGGAAGAAGTATTGGGAAGTGTGTAACTTTGTGAAGAATTTGGATTGTTTATAATTTTTTTTCTTCTTCTTCTTCTTCTTCTTTCTTCCAACGATCCAAACGCACCCTAAGACTAGTTCAGTACTCGTACCACTGAATTACTAGACCGCATTGCAGGAATTTTTCTTCACACCAATTTTTTTTTAGAGACAGAAGTCAGTTATAGATCATTCTTGTAAGAATCTACTTTTCAACCTATTCATATTGTTAATTAAAATTGGCTGTCATTATCAACAATGTCATAAATCTATATTTTATGAACGGTGCTTGGGATTAGATAGAAGAAGCAGTCATTATATCCGAAAAGTATATTTCCTTAAAAAGAGGGTTACTATGTGACACAAGATGCAGTCATATTAGCCAAAATACATATTTGATTAAATAAAGGTTGGGATGTGATTGAAAAAGATGCAGTTATATTATCCGAAATGCATATTTAATTAAAGTAAAGTTGGGATGAGATTGAAGATGCGGTCATATTATCCAAAATGCTGGCATGTACTATTCTATTATAAATTTGTAAATGAACAGACTAAATTATATTATATAATCCATTAATTCGATGGCAACAGTCAACAGTGGTATGATACAGAACTCCGACCTTTCAGACTCCCAAGGAACCAATTAATCCAAAAATATCAAGTTGTGAAGATAAAGCCGGATAAGTGGGGTCAGAACTCGGATGCAACAAGGGTTGGAATGTTATGATTTGGTTCAAGTGGGCTCACGAATGACAAGGATGTATTGGATTTAGGCCTGCCATTTACCATTTTCGGTACACGTTTCGTACTTCCGTCTAAATAGAACGGTAAACGGTATAAAATTTCATTACGTTTCAAGAACGAAACGGTAAAAGAAACGTGTATCATCATTCGTTTGGTTGAAATACGGTGCAAATATACACGTTCCGTCCAAACAGAATGGTTAATGAATCGTTCGGTACATTTTGTTACCATAAACGGAATGATAAACGAAACGGACCATTCCGTTGCCATTATCAACGTTTGACAGCCATGATTGGATTGCATAAATTACAAGGGCCCCCCAATCCTGGCCGAGAAATTATACTATGGGAGAAACACTAAAGAAATAAATCATAAATGCCCACTTGTATGTCTCGAGAATGCATGTTGGACATTAAAAGAGAAATAAATGTCAGGCCTGCTGTTACAACAACGTTTGCATATACCATTTTCTGAGAAAAAGAAAATTGTTTGCTTGTTGGTAGTATTTAATTGTAGAATATTTGAATTACAAATCATCTGGCATCAATTACTCTGTCCAGATCATTTAACAGCAATTGTTTTTAGATCGAGGCTATGATTAAAAAAAATTCCTGCTAAATTGCAAAAAATAAAAAGAGAAAAAATCGAAATTATTTCATCCAGGTGCAATGGCGGATTAAAGTGGTTAGAATGTAAGACATTTTCCTCCATTTTTTTTCAAAATAAATATATTCATATAATAATTTTAGTTGGTATACAATTTTGTAAAATTATAATCACATTCGAACCAAGTAAAAAAATATGATAGTTGTTCCATTGTTGATCCTTATCAGCTACAAAAATATTTTTATGTAATTATTATAATAATATGGGCATTTGAAAAAATTCGATATACTTTATCGCATTGAAAAATTCGGCTCCTTCCATGTCCGGGTGTATATTTGAATAGTGCGATACAAGTGGACTTGCATTTCTTCATTTTGGGCCTTTTTATTTGAGTTGAAAATTGAAATTGCTTCCTACCTCTAATGGATATGTGGAGTGACTGCTAATCAAACTCCTTTTTGTTTCTTTTCGAAAATGTTTGGTTTGAGGAGTTGAATTACTGACTACTTCAAAAGTATTCAGTATTTGAGATAGGTAATAGTTTGGAATAGTCATTAGCTCTAATATTTAACTATTTTAACAAAAAAATTATAAATTATATAAGCAACTAATTTAAAAATGTCATCATCCAATTTTAAAAATATGATGATAAAAAAACTAATTTAAAAATATAAAGTCAATACGCTTGCTTCGTCAATCCAATTCGCAATCCAAACACAGTAAACTTTCATTGACGCAGTATTGATTTGAGAAAGTTTTGCATCTAAAACCAAAAATCATCAAACAGTACTCCTGATTCGGAAATTCTTAAGGCCCTGCGTCTTAAATTTAAATATCCAATGTTTTCAATACCATACTGGCACCTCTACCGGCCTGGTGACCGAATCTGGTATTTCTTGATATTTTTTAATTTTTTTCTCACATAACAAGATATTGTCGTTTTGGTCACTGTTTTGGTACCCGGTATTACTGGAACCGATAACCGCTAAGGTATTGAAAACACTGACAACAACAATAATGGTTGTATTCGAAATGCAAGTGATGTTTTGTTGTCTACTGGTGTCATCTGATGAGGACCTCAATAAACAGCCAAATCTAAGTTTGGTATTTACACGCTAATATCAGCTCTCATTTATCTCATATATCACATTCACATTTCTTTCCTAATAGAGTGAAAAGATAATAATTTTTGAAACTTGACCAATATTCTTTACAACATAGATCGAGATATAGTTATTTTAATAAAATGCCTTCTTTCACTTTAGTTTTCCAAAATTTTGTGGTCTAACTAGTCGATCAATATATTATCAATATTTGGTGAAAGAAAACAATTGTCAAAAGAAAGTGAACCTTTAATTTATCATTTCCACCATTCCACTTTTTTGTTTGAGTTTGGTATTTTTCCGAAACATCACGTCGTTCATATTATGCAACTTTTATTTTTATTCATACTAATCCAATAGGGAGATCATATTGGACGGTTTGGATCGGACATTTTGAAGCAGATTCAAGAATTCGGATCAATATGCACCGAAGCTTCCGTACATTAGTATGCACGATATGTTTATATATATAGAGAAAACCTATTGTGCATACTAATGTACAGAAACTTCGGTGCATACTGATCCGAAATCTTGAATCTGCTTCAAAATGACCGATCCAAACCGTTCCATTCATTAGTATGCACGATATGTATATATATATATATATATATGAATTTTGAGGAATTTTGTCGAAACAAATGTGACCGGATGCACAAGTGTATATGCTTCATTATTACTGCCGGAACGATACAAAACCGAAGGTTCTGAATCTTGATGAATTTGACTGGTAATTTCAAGAAAAAAGAAAGAAAAAGAGGGATAGAGAGAGACAGAGAGATAGGGGTGTCAAACGTTGAAACGGAAGACGGAACAGATCTGTTCCGCTTCCGTTCCGTTTCAGTCGACGGAACAGAAATTGATTTCGTTTAACGTTCTGTTTCGTCAAACGTAACAAAATTTCATTTTGTTTAACGTTCCGTCCTTTAAATACCATTGATTTCAGCAGAATTTCGTTTTCCGTTTCAAAAACGTTTATAAATTTCAGTTCCGTTTTCGTTCCGTTTTCAAAAATAAAACTGAAATTTCTTCCATTTAATGTTCCGTTTGGACGAAACGGAAAGAAACGGAACACCCATACGGAACGGAATTTTGACAACCCATACGGAACGGAATTTTGACAGCTATACAGAGAGATGAATTTGACTGGCGCAAACTTTACTCCAAAAGTGAAAAGTAGGAAACAAGATAAAGCGGCCCCACTATTTTTTTTTTACTTTATTAGGGAACCCCTACAGCCCTACTTGGAGTTTGGACTTTGGATAACAATATTTATTCGTGTGTATTTTAGCCATAATAATAACCGATCCAATTGCTGAAGTCCAGAACGAACCGATAATATGAAAGAGAGAAAAAATATATATCAGAGGAATTTGTTAAATGTCTCCTACGTTGAACAATGAAAAACAAGAAAATGAACGCTGAGAAGTGAGAAGGATTAAATCAAACGAAGTAGGAAAATTCATAGCACCTAAAATTAACTTTCATACAGATTCTAGTGCTCCAACTTTTTAGTACAACTAAATATTTTTTTTAAGATAAATTGGAGGTCAAGTCTTCCAACTCAATTTTAAATTAAATATCTATAAAGGCCCTCTCAACCGAGTTTCGAACCTGCGACCTCTCACTTGAAATGAATTACTCTTTGTCACTAGATCAAGAGCTGGTTCTTAGTACAACTAAATGTTATTTTAATTAAAATTTTAATATTTAAAATTCAAGCTTTGATTCGAACAATTTATTTGTTCATTTTAATGAGAGATGCATGCACCGTGTAATTTTTCGTAAATTTTGGCAGTTGATTAAAAAGTTTTAAAATAAACATATTAGAATAAGAAAAAAATCATAATTAACAAGAATTATTATTTTTTTTACCTAATAATTTATAAAATTAATATGATCTTCTTATAAAATAAATAAATTAAATATCTACTAACTTATGGACTTTTTAAGTTTTAGTGTTCTATCATCATAATTAATTGCTATGATTTTTTTGTAAGAAATAAATTTAATTTCTGATACGAGGGAGAGGCAATAAATGGAGATTCAAAACATTTCCTGTTTGGACTGTCGTCTTTAGCGTCAATGGCACTATTTAAGAAAGGACGAAGGAGCGTCTTAATTTTTACTCTTTTATTATCTATGGGGGCGTTTGGATGAGAGAAGAAGAATGGGGAAGAAGGAAAAAAGAATAAAAAAAATTATAAACAATCCAAACTCTTCACAAAGTTACACACTTCCCAATACTTCTTCCCACTTCTTCCCTTCTTCCCTTCTTCCCTTCTTCCCACACCTATCCAAACGCACCCTATAAGAAACATACATGTGGAGCCGTTGGAATTGAAAGCAAAAGGCATCCAACCTAGCAATACTCTTTTTGTGTGTGATTGTGTTGCCTCTTTGAGAGAGAGAGAGAGAGAGAGAGAGATCGAGAGAGAGAAAGAGAGATCAAAATGCTCATGATACTCGAATTAGGCATATGGATGATACCATTAACCTTAGTTCTGGTTCCAATCCGGCGATTTGTGGTACTAATATCTAAGATACAGCAGCTGCATGCCAGCATGTGGAACCCACAATCCAGATCACCAGACATGTGGAGCCGGATTGCGAGACTCGACTCGATGACCTTCATCTTGTAAGCCTGATTGCAATAATCAACTGTCACTGAATCTCGTCGGAGGCGGGATTGGTAGCCGGCCAGACACATTTCTCTGATAGGAATGAAGTAAGGAGCTATTAATTAAGGATAGAAAGAAAGAGATTAACCTAAGGAGGTGTGTAACTGTGTATTTTAACTGTTTAAGTGAATTTGTATTGTTTTAGTAAGTTAATGTTTTCTTTGAATTTTAGGTGTTTGTTCTTCTGGAACCAGATTCTCCTTTCCTGTGTTGTAATAGTTTGTGTATCGGATGATGAATTTTGATTTTTGTGATAAGAAGGTAGGAGTGCAACGAATATCACTAAAAAGTTAACCATATTACTTGTGTAAATTAAGACGCCATCTATTTTTGCACTTTTTTTTAGTTATCTGGTTGTTTTTGTTGTTTGTTTCAATTTAGCGTCCTGTGGCTGTGTTAATTCCACAACTTTTTGGGTTAAAAAGATTACACAACTTGCAATAATCTTCTTAAATTAATTCTATTAGCTAGTTTATCAATTGTCGTAGGGACCACCTAATGAAATGCATTTATTCCTCTCAACTTGCGATAATCCTGATTAGGGGTGTAAAAACGGAGTAAGTGGGACGGGACACCCTATTCTGTTTGCCGTAACGGTAAGAAAAACGAAATCTATTTTAGTATCGTTAACTGTGTCACTTCGTTAACGAAACAATTTCGCTAAACGACATGTACAAAACACTTGCCGTTTCATTAAAAGAACGAAATAAATTTCAATACCATTAACCTTTCCACTTACCGATAACGTGACGGCATAACAGTTTAACGGCTGCCATTGACAGCCCTAATCCTGATGTGGTCGGTGTGGGGGCTCTTCCTTTTTTTATATTCATGAGAGGTTGTAGTGAAATAATCAATTTAAGAGGATGCTTTCAATCTTCAATGTATTAATGTGTTATTCGCGTTCACATTAAATATACTATACTTCACTGAGTTCACTCTAGTTTCTATTATTTATTTTTAAGAATCTGTGAGCGAACTTCGGAGTTCAAATTGAAACTCGCAATTTTAGCAGTTTGTCTTCAGGAGTTATATGCTTGTAAAGAGCTTAACTACTAAAGTCAAATAATTCACCACAGTTGAATTAATTAACTGATGACAATTTGTTTAATGCTAGAACCAAATATGTTTGACGTCAAACAAGATTCTATACTCAACTATTAAAATTTCAAATTACCGATCCGAACCACTCAATATGATGTTCATATTAAAATATTCTTAGAAACCAAATTTTATATTTTTTCGAAATTTTTAACTATTTTTTCAGATTTTCTAATATTGAAGGGTCCAAAATTAATTAGACTTAAGATTTTCTAAACTCCAAAATAAATAGTAAAAAAAATCGAAAAAATATAAAATTTGATCTCCAAAGATATTTCATTATGGAGAACAAATTGAGCAGTTCGGATCAGTCGTGTTAATCTAAAAAATTGAGATCCGATCGTTTTTGACAGGCCAAGTGTCAAACTCGTTTGACTCTAACATTACTCTTGTTTAATTAGTTTAAAAATATTATTTGAAACGTCTCAAAAAAACTAAAGTTTTAAGTTGTCCTCTTGTCCTTTGTTCAGGATGATAATTACATAAATGAAATGATTAAGAAAGAATATATTATTTCTCAGGTGAAGTTCTTAATTAACTACAGGATAATTAAAACGAATAACCCATGTTAATATTTCAATCAGACAGCACAATCTTTGACCAAGCAATTTTCAGTGCTAGAATTGATCGTATTTGATGTTTCAATTTTAAACCCCTTTTTTCCCCTTCTTCAATGCTTATCTGACAACTTGTTTTTAAAATTCTATAGATATGGACAACAGAGGACATTAAGTCCGTACTCATTATTATTACCTTAAATTTTCAATAGAGGACTAGAGGCACATTAATTACAAGATGAGCATTTATGCATTTTTGAATCTTGACAGTAAACTTATCTTTTTTCATATCAACTCTTAAGAAAATTCCTTCTCAAAAACTCTTGATAAAAGTTGCAAATTTGAAAAAAATAAATAAACAAAAACATAAAAATTTCACTAGATCACGCCCAATTCTAGCACAAACTACAGAAAGTACATAATAGCCCTCTAGTTGTAATTCAGATGTCAACTATTTTTCTCAAAATGTAGTACACAGCATCGACTCTTCCATGAAACTTGTCCGTGACTTAATTTTTTTTTTAAATATTGTATGAGGGTTTTTGGAAAAGAGTATGGACATATTTGAATTATAGAAGCTCGACGAGCAACTTTTTATTATTGATGTATGCGATTTGTAGATTTTTAGTATGATATGAGACCAAAATAGATTAGATCCAAACACAAGAAAGAATGTACTTGTATGTAGGAACAAAATAAGGCATATTTTGGCGAGCAGCAAGGCGCATTAATGGTGTTGAAGAAGCTATAACGGCCATCACTCCTTTTTGAAATTTATGCTCTCCAAAAACAATATAAAGTAGAAATTTAAAAAGTAAAAGTTCACAGCATAGATTTGGTCGTTCTTTACTTAATTACGGAATAAATTAAGATGTAATTAAGTTTTTGAGAGTTTTAAAAATTTGAGCAAGTCAGCAAGATGTTGGTCATGGTCAACATTCATAGAATGCTTGTTGAACGTTCCATTCCTTGGTTATATTTTTATACATGATACTCAGTTTGTTCACGCTGCCAAGTGACAATTGTTGCCATCTTATTTTAGATATCAAAATGTGGTGAAGTTACTCAAATCTCACATGCTCTGATTATTAGTTATACTGAGATTTTTTTTTTCTGTTCTAAAAAAAAAGGAATCTATAGAAATCATTTACAAGCCCATATAATTTTGTCTCAATTTCCTGGCCCAAAACTTGACCAGACAACATGCTTTGATTGTTTTAATGCATTTATTAATTTTACATTTTAATTTGAAATTTTATACAATTTTGTATTCATCATATGATAGAAGGAAATAATCCTGACAGGAATCAGGTGTGATAATTGTGTAATTGTGTTGTTTTCCTTGAACGTTAAGTGTAGTTAGTCCAAGCCTAAAAGTAAAATGTCTCAAAGGCCTAATAGTTATCTGAAAGGAATAAAGAATGCAAATTCCCTAATAGTTATCTGCAATGGATTGGTCTGTATTGGTGAATTGGTCTATATTTGTATAACTTTGCTCCATAGTAGATTTCTCTGGATCTGTGCCCTCTGGATCTAGGCCCTCTGGATCTAGATCCTCTGAATCTGAAGGAAGAGAATTGATGAGGTCTTCAAGTTTTTTTTTTTTTTGTATTCGTAATTGTTTCTTTAGTTTTTCTATTATTTCATCAGATGTAATATCTGGAATTCCTGCTATAATTCTTAAATGGTTTCTTATCTCAAAGACGGTTTTTAGGATTTCATCACTTGTACAATCTTCATAAGGCTTCGTTTGGATAGGTGTGGGAAGAAGGGAAGAAGTGAAAAAAAGTATTGGAAAGTGTGTAATTTGGTGAAGAATTTGGATTGTTTATAATTTTTTTCTTCTTCTTCCTTCTTCTTCTTTCTTCCAACGATCCAAACGCATCCTAAATAAAAAAAACGCTTTTCAACATGCCACCTCATCAGCCAGGATCAACGCACGAAACACTTGTTTCCGTATAAGACGAATCTGTGAGATTGAATGAATAGTTAAAGGCCAGTAAGATTAATTTATAATGGTGTCGTTTTCTCGTAAACCGTATTCGATAAGAAAGTGGACCTCTAATGGGGGTCCACGTCTGGAATCCAATTTAACCTATTGTCTGTCAGCAGTCGGCGTCGCTATATATTTTTGGTTATTCCAAGCGACGTGTCCCAATTTTTGGTTGAAAAAAAATAGTTGGAGATGAGGAATATTCGGAGTTCTTATCGTTGGAGTCATGAGACATGTAGAGTGGCTAAGAAAAAAAATTTTCCGACTAATGACGTTTATGGTAAAGAAAAAAAAGATTTAGGAATGGCCGACTTTCAGGATTTGTGATAAAATATTTCAATTTTGTTCCTACGGAGAGGACCTTATCACATGTGAAACTAATTGAGTTGGTTTAGACTTTAGAATCGATCGCTAATTTTTCACACAGTTTCTATTTAAATTCACATAAAAGAGCCGGAAACCGTGATGATTGTTGTTAGTAGATTTTTTTTTTAACAAATTCAATAAAAAATATATTTTTTATTAAAAAAAAAGAAAGTACTATATTCTTTTATGTGTGTATGGGGTGATTTGCATTCGAAACACTAAGACTCTAATCGGATCTGTAAATTTAACACGAGAAATGAAAATGGAATTCACTTTTTTTTTTTTCAAATCCGATGATCCGAATCGACAATGGAGACAGGAGAATTCTCTTCAAGTGAGAATTGACGAGAAAATTTTGGTCTTGTAAATTTTCATTCAAAACTAAAAACTATGACGAGAATTCTTTTCTTTTCCTTTCCAATCAGGGCCTAACAGAGCTCATCTGATCATCCTTGAATAGAGGGGTGACTAACTGTAACTGACTATATTGTCATAAAAAAAAATAAATATATAAAAACTGACTGACCATATTAAGATTTGATCGTGTGCCTTTGCTCATATCCGGCCCCTTGCCAATCAAGGCTTAACTGGCACTTATTTTGGGCTTTCTTTACGGGCTTATATTTAAGTGCATTTTTGGGCCTGGGATACTTTTGGATATGAGTTATTTTCAGGCTACTTGGAACTCCCCGGGTCTCAGTACTTCAGTAGTCAGTAGTAATGATTAATGAGGCGGCCGAGCATCAATTTTCTGCTTGGCACTTCTCGTAAGACATAGGTTCTTAACTTCAATATAAATTCCTATATAAGGCAGTTCACTCATGTCATATATATTGAACATTTCAAATGAATATAACTTGTCTAGTCAAATCTATGAAAAATTCTACTTTGTTACCTAGAAAAGGATATGAGTCGAATAGGAATTTTTTTCTTTTTTCGTAACGGATGAATACTCAAGAGGATCAATAAAAATCATTCGCATTTTTCTAGACAAGTTTTTTTAGATGCTTTTTTTTGGGAAAATTATATTGTCGCTATGATTGCCATAAGTTGATATGTTCCGAAAATGGACTATGATTGCTACAAGTAGATAATATGCTTTACAAGTTGCTTTCATCGGTAGAAGTTGCTGGCGATAATTATTCTTTGTACTAGTACTAGTAATAATTGCATGAACAATTTGGTATAAACTCAACTTCTAATTATAACTAGAAACTTTAAATATCTGACATGACACTTTAATAAACCAATAGAAACTTTCTCCATCCATAAAAACCTGTTCTTTTCGATCGACATTGAAATTATTTTCACTTAAAAATACACCCCAAAAATGAATTCCATTTCCATGCTTCCACTACATGACCCGCTACACAGAATACTCTATGTTGGAGCACCACATTGAACCCTGTCCGGAAAGGAAGAGAAAAGTAGCGTGGCGGAGTCAATGATAGCCGATTGGAGAGAGCAATAATGAGCAGCATGGACCTACTAACATAGACCCCTATTCCTACTCACAGCCATCTAGGCCCAATTTTGGAACAGCAAAAGAGAAAAGAAAGGAGACGCACAGCTAATGGACCAATGATTGCGGGGTTGTGGCTTTGTCGGGCATGGACCGGGCAGCGCAACGCGCACGATCGCTCCTGTGGGCCCGCTCTGTCCCTCCTTCGCTTTCTCTTTTTTATTCCTTTTTACGCTGCCCTTTCAATTTTCATTGGACCAGTTGGCACGTGGGCAGTAGCGACCGCTGGCCCATGTGGCTGGCTAGGTTGCTTTCCAACGGGCGAGCTTTTCTGTTCTTAAAAATCATATAATGGAAAAGTTATTTAAATTTTTATGAGAAACATTGTAGTCCAATATATTGGACGGATGAGGTCCGTCTAATATGATTGGTTTTATATTTTTTAAATTGTAAATGACAATCGTTCAATATGTTTTTCATATTAAAAACTTATAAGAAACTAATTTTTATATTTTTTTTTCAATTTATTACTATTTTTTTGGTATTCTAGAAAAGTTATTATTAGACGATCCAGAACTTTTATATCATGAATTTTTCAAAATTTGAAAAAAAAGTAAAAAAAATATAAAAATTGATTTTTATAAGTTTTCAATATGAAGAACATATTGAACGGTTCGGATCGATCGTTTACAATTTAAAAATGTGAAAGAGAACCAACTCTTAGTCTAGTAGCAAAGAGCAATACATCTCGAATGAGAGATCGCAGGTTCAAAACCCGGTTGGGGGGGGGGTCTTTTATAAACATTTAATTTAAAAATAGATTGGGAGGCTTGACCCCTAATTTATCTTCAAAAAAATTTAAAAATGTGAAATCGATCTTATTGGACAGACTCATTCGTCCAATATATTAGACACTAGCATTTCTCAATTTTTATTAGTTGTGCTTGTGCCTTATGCATACATGGAAACCCAGAATTGTTGTGAACAGAGATCACCGAACTAAAAAATAATTAGTTTGTCAATTTTTTATCAATATTAATAAAATTATTATTTAAAACAAAATTGAGCCTTTTAAAATATGGAGATCAACAATGTAATTATCAAATTATGGGCACCGGTCACTGAATTAAAAAACAATTCATAAAAAAATGTTTTATTAATTATTGGCACCGGTCAAGTTTTTATGAATAATAATAAAATTATTATATACAAACTTGAGCTTTTTTAATATGGAGATCAACAATGTAATTATAAAATTGTGGGCACCTCATTATGTTATTCAAATATTTTTCTTAAAAAAACTCTTTAAAAATATGCAAAAAAAATGTAGGACATGGCATGGCACCCATTTACTCTATTTAAGCCTTTGGTAATATTATGTGAGATAATCTATGGACTACGGTCACATAAATAAAATCTTACACATGTGCAATTCAGATCCGTGACCGTCTAATGTTGTTGGACAAAGGAGGGGAACTAGAACAAGAATTAGAACAAGTTTGTTCTAGTTCTTGTTTTAGTTTCATGATTTTTTTTGGTAAAACTAGAACAAGATCGCGAACTAATTAGTTCATGAATTTGTCAAACATAGTTTAAAATGAAAAAAAAATCATAAAAACGAAAGTCATCATGTGCAATTCTTTCCACGTGATGTGCTATGAGTCCACTATGCTTCTATGGCTCAATGCCTCCTCCACCGGCCACCGGCTTTTGAGTTGTGGGTTCGATTGGTTCAGCTCAGCTCGGCTTGCCCTGTTGAATTAAAAATCTAAAATGAAATGAAGGGTAGCTAATTAATTATGCTGTTTTCCTATTGGAAAAACAAATACATCTTGTGCTAACTTTTTTTTTTTTTTTTTAAGTTCAGTTTGAACGGTTGGCCCTTTTCTTTCTGACATCTTGGGCCCACTCAGTTTTATCTAAAAAATTATCTAGAACCACGATGGAAGTGGAGTACTGTAGAAAACAGACAACGAAGGGGTTCTAGATTTTAACTTTAAAAAAGAGAAAAAAAAACAAAAGGGTTCTAGACTATTAAGTGACGGCTCATTGATTACTGCGTTCCATGCCATAAAGAATTGGATCGAGATCCATATTTATCCTATCTTTATTTCAAAATAATTTTGTCGCTTTTTGGCACGCAACTAGTTGCATTTGGTCAGAATAACTTATTGCACTCCTTGATCACATTGCCTTTACAGAAACAATTAATTAACAACATGTTTGGATAAAATAATAATCATTTTATACAAATGCTTCAAGAAAATTTCCAGCTGGCCGGTGATCCAAGCTTTTCAAACTTCCAAGTTTTAGTAACAAACTAACAATCCGCCACCAACCTTTAGCCTTAGCCATAAATTCATGAGTTAATGGCGCAAATAAAACTGTCACTAATTAAAGCAAGTCTTCCCCATTAATTACCTCCAGTAATATTTTAATGAAACCTCTGCTTAATTTATGGTTCTAAAGTCCGTGTCAACAAAAACAAAGATTGAATAAGTCCGGTATCTCTGTATTTGTTGTCTCTCATTCCTTTCATACCCCTAATAAATTAGAAGAAAGTTTAATATGCACTGTAGTGCATAGGGCACTCCGTGCACCGCGAATTTTTTCGGAGTTATTTTTGTAAATTGACAAATCTAATTTAACCAATCTAATCTACATATTAAAATCTCATATAAAATCAAATTTTATAATTTTTGAGATTTTATTACTATTTTTTTCGAATTTTTTAAAACATGCCAATTTTGGAAAATTATAAATAGTACAACATTCCAAAAATGACATGTTTTAAAAAATTCGAAAAAAATAGTAATAAAATCTCAAAAATTGTAAATTTTGGTTTGGTATAAGATTTCAATATGTAGATTAGATTGGTTGAATTAGATTTGTCAATTTACAAAAATATTCCTGAAAAAACCCGTGGTGCACGGAATGCTCTATGCACTATGGTGCATATTAAACTTTCTCATAAATTAGTCAATGGCTAGCTTGTATTATTCACGAGGCTTTCTTATTGTTATTTAATTTTTTTTTACTAACTGGTTGTAATAAGACACCTTTCAATATGTGCCTCATGTCAGAGAGCTTGAATTACAGTAAAATAACACTTACTAGAGGATTTCAATTCAGATAAAATGTGTTCTATGCATTTCGGCTCCGTTTGGATAAGTCTAGTAATAAGAGAATAACATCTTTCTAGGCGTAAACTTATTCCTAACCATCCAAATTCTTTACAAAATTACACATTTTCCAATATTATTCCTCTTATTTCTTAGCGATCCAAACGGAGCCTTCATATTGTCATGCATGTAAGAAGCAAATGTATTACAAAAATGCCAAAATATAAAAAGGGAGTTACTTGAAAGATCATTTGCTCCTCATCATTCCCATCATTTATGTCCAGCATCCTCACCATCTCATTTATGTCTCTAATCTCCATCCAATGCGTATCAAGTATTACCCACCTTATCTCCCATCCGGCACTTACTCACTCCCTTAAGGGAGAATTAAAATTTTAGTATAGGAGGGGCCGAAATCGAAAAGACACAAGTTTAAAAGAATAAAAAAAAATAAAGATGATAAAATATGATTATTTAACTATTTATTTAAAAAATGATCTATAGTGAAATAAATGCAAAAACCAATGTAAAATGAGAAGGACTTGATTTAAATGTATTATATTGTTTTCAGAAAAATATAACTACGATTTTTTTTTTCAAATGCCAAATAATATAATTAGATAAACAATTGTTACAATACCCTTCTTGATGAGCACGATGTAAATAAATTATCTAGTTCACAAATTTCTATATTTGCATGAGTATAAGTTCACATTATGTTGCCATTTAATTTAATTTTAATTTGCTCATAGAAATTAAAAGAAAGAGATGTATTTCCTTACGATTAGATGTTGTATATCACATGTCAAAGTAACTATAAAATATTAGGAAAGGATGTTATTGTATGAGAAAGAATCTCTTTTGATAGAAAAATGAATTTCTTTTTAATTTAGGGTAGGCCAAAATATTATTTCATGATAAATTTGACCAAATAACCTTATACTGATTAACAAAAAAAAAAAATCAAATATTACCATGTGTCAGGTGCACCTTCGCCACCCCTAGTTTTGCCCTTGACTCTCTCTTCTCCTGACATCATGTATTATGATGCTAATTGTCCTGATATATATCTTAATTGTCCTAAGAAATAATACTAATTATCCTATATTATGATACTAGCTATCATCATGAATATCCTAACTGTCCTATAAAATAATACTAATTTTTTTGAAAAAAAAAGTTAATTGTTATGGAAAAATATTTTGACCTAGAAAAAGCTAATTATCTCAGAAAATGTTACTAATTGTCTTGAAAAAAAATTAATTGTCTTAAAAAAATTAATTATCTTAGAAAATATCTTGGAAAAAAAAATTTATTGTCCTGGAAAAAATGAGGTGGGAAAGGAGGGAAACATCGGTTCTAGAAAAGGATGGGGAGTATATATATGTTATGGATGATAAATACTGGAATGATGGGATGAGCGAAAAAAATTAAAAGGTATATAGCACTTAATTTCACATCTCGAAAATAGAAAAGAAAAAACAATCAGAAAATGATGGAATGATAAATTTTCAAGATGATATTTATCACCCGAATAAAAAAGATGCGTAGCTTAGTTTTAGACGACTCTTTAATTTGTTGATGCTTGTGCAGGGGTGCATGTTATGGAAGTTATTAAAAATATCTCAACAAATTAGGAACAAACACAACATAAGGTGTTTTCTGCTTTGTTTGTCATAAATCCACTGGTCATTTACTTCTTTTTATGCATACTGATGCAATCACTTTTGGCTGATCTCTCCCAAAGACTCTTGAGAATTTATTCTCAGATTATTCTATTTCCCTGATTTTTTTTGTGAATTAATTATATTTTTTGTCAGCGTGATTCTGGAGTTTTCTGCTTTTACGAGTTACGGAGGAAAGTTCTGAATGATTTTCAATTACAGAAGGCATGCATCATTGTGCAAAATTAGATCAACAGTCTCGACGCCTCCTTTTTTTTTTTCTTTCTTTCTTTTCATTTTCAGACAAGCGTAACCACTTACGACATAGTTCAACAATTAGAATTCCCACTAATTCGTACTTTATGTATCTACTAGCATAAGATGTCCTCATATGTGGGCAAATAAAAAAACATAATAATGTTAGACAATATAGATCAAACCAATCGAACGATAGAAACATCTGTTTACGTCCTAGATCTAGCGTGTTACACTTCTTAGTATGCGTGCTTTAATATGTAGTATAGATATAGATGTATAGTAGAATTAAACTTGCAATCTGATTAAAATATAAAAATGGTTTAATTTGGTCCATTTAGTACTCATCCATCAACAAACATTATATAACAATATTATTAACTCTTAAAGTAAAGAGGGATCACTGCATAATAACTTATATTGATAATACTCTCACGTCAATTCAAATAAATTTAAAAAAAGAAAATAATTTTATAGGTATGTTGTTGGATATAAATCAAAGTACGTACTTATTAAATTAACTTCATATAATTTCAATATAATTTGGAGGTGCGTCAAGAACCACAACTTTAAACCGCTAAAAAATTGAAATTTTAAAAATGCTAGACAAAGGCTGTCAAATCTGTTGAAATAATTAAATTACTGGATGAATGATAAAATATAAATCGAATCTAATTATTTATGTACAAATAATAATTGCATTTTATAGATCTTGTTTACAATATTAAATTTCAAATTTATACTTCCACAATTCCTCTGTCAGCATGACTGGTCAAAATGACAAAATCAGACAGCTCCAAATATTTGGAAATTAAAAAAGAAAAATTCCACTTTCCTTGAAACTTTAGTACTACTCATAAAAAAAAAGGGAAAAAAAAAGACAGTGGAGGGGTTGTCAATGATTGTGATCATATCTGGTGCTTGAAGAGCAAAGGAGACAGCGGCCAATGGGGAAAAGAAGTGAACTAATAACAATGCATTGCAAAGAGGCAACACAATCATACATCGCCGCTCCGGATTTTAATGAAATGATTGACAATATAATGGGTTATATCATTATTTTGCCTCCAGGATTTTTTTTATTTGGTTCGCCTAGAATGTTTGTGGTTCCATCTATCTAGTAATCAAACTGAGATGATGCAACAGTTTTTGAGTAAAATGTCAGTTTAAAACTTTAAATTACATTTTTTACTAACAATTAGCTTATAAATAAATAAATAAATATAAATTAAAAAGCACTTCAAAAAGGACAAAAAAATATTATACAAATTATTAGGAACCTATATAGTTGTTATAAATAACCGAAGTTAATAAATAACTTAATTTATTTACCATGTGAGGTTGCGAAACAATCAAATTCTAATGCTGCTTCAGTCCGCTCTAACAAAAAAAAAATTATTAAATGTTATCCAAAATTACAAAAACTTGTGCCAGAAACGGCCATTCTGAATTAGCTGATCTTTTTGTATCATCAAAAAGGCATTACAAAAAAATAAATAAAATCAGATATAAAATTTTTATAAATATATATTTAATATTCAAATCAAGCAATGAATATTTTATAAATATCTGAAATTAGAAACTTATTCTATTGTTATCTTAAACAGAATTAATATTCAAATCAAGCAATGAATATTTTATAAATATCTGAAATTAGAAACTTATTCTATTGTTATCTTAAACAGAAAAATTCTTACTCCAGAAAACCGTGAACACGTGGTGCTGCCAAATTGCACTCATGTATCCGACCGCTAGCTTGTACCGTCCCATGCCCCTTGGCCCCACCCAGGACACTCCACCATCATCATCATCAAACTTGAGTTTGATCAATTCCACGTTTAATGTCTTTATGATTCAGAAAGTCCTGTGGTAGATTCTTTGTGGTAAGATATGTGGCTAACTTACCGACTGGGGCACACTTGATATAATGAGATAGACTAGGGACTTTACCTATTGGTAAGTCGCTGTACAGTTTCCTCAAAAGAAAATAAAAAAAAAGGTCGCTGCACAAGATTGATGATGGTGAAATGCAAGACAGGAAAGTAAAAGCAGAAAGTTTTACCCATGGGAAAATGGTTCTCAAAATTTCTGGTTGAAGTAAATCCTCCACCGTAAGCGATTACGCTGTTTGTGAAAATAAATTTTTACGGTGCTGACACTGAGCTTGAAAATTTGCTCCCAAACTTGTTATGCAAGCTCAAGATCTGACTTAACTGGACCCAAGATATTTAGTACCAATGTCTATTTATTTATTTTACTCTGAGACATATATTTTGATTTTTGAATTCTCTACATTAAATGCTACTTAATTGAAGTAATTATTTGTAATGTCTAATATGAGTATGATCAAATGTATAATAGAATACTACAGAAATAATTATTAGAAGAAAGAAAAAAAAAACAACACAGCTATGTTGTTGTTTCTAATAGTTGACTAAAGGAGGAAAATAAGCTAAATCACCAAACTGGCAAATTTAAGTTAACTTAAACCTGTAAAAAGAAACAGACAAACTTGGTAGCAAAATTAGACTAAATTATTTCGGATGTTCGATCTAGCTGGACTTGAGGTACTAATTAGGCAGTGCTCATGCTCTCTAAAACATTGCTATTTTACTAAAAAAAATGCTTATTATTTATTATTTTTTTATTTTTCGATAATTTTGTGTCAGTTTCTATAGTTTTGAAAGATTTTTGTTGTGGATACAATCAATTACTGTTTACCTTATCCCTAGTTGATGCTCCACCAGCTAAGAATTGTAATGACCTCCATAAACAGACTACTACGTGACCAACTCTGAAACCAAGTTGGAAGAAGAATATCACGTGAAACGTGGCCCAACTACTCAAATTTGTATATTTGGAGCATATATTGAACTCAAAAATACAAGTTCAAGTGAAATAAAAGCAAAAGAATAATTGGAGAGATGATAAGATGGGTGCAGGATCTTTCTTAATTGTTTTGGGTGCTAAATTTTTGTTTTGAAGTCATGTAATTAACTCTTTTCCTTGTAGTTTTCTTTTTATTTATTTTTTATAAATTTCTGCTTGCCTGGCGTTTCATTAAACACCCTTAAAAATAAATAAATCGAGGTATAAAATTCAACATGGAATCCAAAAAAACATTAAAAAAATGAACTAGCCGATCGATCAAAGCTACCAAGTACAGCATGATACCTTATAGGTTTATTGTAAATAATTTTTTTAAAAAAAAGTAGAAATGATTCAATTTATCACACCACACAATAAAAAAATGCAAAGAAAAAGAAAAAAAAAACAATTTCAATGCTGCTCAACTAATGCTAAAGGTTGTGGATAAAATAATTCCCAATGATTCAAATCCAATTGGGAAGGATTATACCATGTGAAGGTGGCCCAACACAAGAAGTCGGTTTCCATCAAGCATGAAGCATGTCATGTGGGACTCTACTTGAAATTCAAGCCAAGATAAAAAGTGATTAAAGACGCCACATGGCTAGCTTGACATTTGAGCCGCTAAACAAACAAACAAACCGTGGTTAAATCATTCAATTTAAGCCATGGACCATGGTTGATGACTCATACCAACAAAAAGGAGGTTGGTTGGTACGCCACGATTTTGGTAATTGGTCGCACCCTGACAGAGGTCATGATTGACAAACGAGGTGAGATTGTGAGATGCGCATAGTATTCTTCTCTCTCCTCGCTTGCCTCTTAAAAGCTCATAAATCCTTCTCCTAGTTCTACATTCAAAGCAAAGGAAGCAACTTTAGCCTTTTCTATCGACCCATTTCTCAGTTCACATCAAAACAGCAAACCAAGAAGAAAGAAGTTCTAAAAGCACAACACAAGAAGAAATAAAGAAAAAGATAAAGAGCAACCAGAGAAAATAAAATGGTGGAAAATGAGGATTTGGGTCTAAGCTTGAGCTTGAGCTCATCTACAAGTAATTGGCTTAATCTTACTTCTCCAGCACAATCACAGCCCCAGTGGAATGCTCTCTTCTCTGTTCCTGGTATGTACATAAAAACAAAAATAAAAAAGTCCTTGAATCATAAACTCTTTTATACAAAATTTTGTACACAAAGTTTATCTTTAAATTGCCTACATATTCTTTCTAAAAAGAAGTAATTGACTGCAAATAACTAATTTGTTAATTTACAAAAAGGCCTGTATATTTTGTAGAAGTTCACTGAAACATTATTTTAAATGTTTCTTTTTTTTTTCAGAGAACAGATTGCAGGAGTTGCCAAAGCTGAGAGGCATAGATGTGAACCGTACACCTGTGGCTACAGCACTGGTTGCCACAGAGAGCTGTGAAAGCGACGAGGAGGCGGGAGCATCATGCTCTCCGAACAGCACACTCTCGAAGGATGGTGGGTCCCGCAAAACAGAGAGGGGAATCAGCGACGAAGAGGATGGCGGGTCCCGAAAAAAACTAAGGTTGTCCAAGGATCAGGCAGCTGTGCTTGAAGAGAGCTTCAAGGAGCACAGCACACTTAATCCTGTAAGTGCTTTTTTATAATTCTAATATCGATTCTGAAGTTTCACAAATTTTCAAAGAAGAAACGATCATTGTACCATCTTTTTTATAATTCTAATGCATTACTAATTTTTAACTTGTTTAGTGTTTCAGATTGTACATTATGTAATCACCATTTTAAAAGATTCAATCGTTTTTCGAAGTTAAATTTTTGTTTAATCGTCCAAATTCGCTAACTATTTTTTTTTTAAAAAAGAACTAAATGTCAGAAATTTCGAGACACGTTTACACGATTTAAACGCTGCATTACTCTGGTTTCTACAAGCTTTGCTGTCACTTTTAAATGTGTGCCAAAATTGAAGGGTCTCAGCCCAAGGTACTCACAAAATAAAAATAAAAATAGAAAAGGCCAAGGGGCGTTGTGGTAGATGTCCCTTTCAAAGAGTATGAAACGGATAACAAATAAAGTGTATTGGCCCTGTTTAATTTTTTGTGGGTGTAAATGTATAATTTTTCTTTTTACTACTGATAAATTAATACAAATAGTTCCTAAATTGACCGCTGTTTTTCTTTTAATGTGGCGGACAGAAACAAAAAGCCGCATTAGCAAAGAAGCTAAATCTGAAACCAAGGCAAGTGGAGGTGTGGTTTCAGAACAGAAGAGCAAGGTAAAAATCAAAGGCCTAACTAAAAAAAATAATAATAAAAATACAAGATAAGTCCATGACACGAGCATTTACTGTAACACAGGACAAAGTTGAAGCAAACGGAAGTGGACTGTGAGTTCCTGAAACGATGCTGTGAGAACTTGACTGAAGAAAACAGGCGACTGCAGAAAGAGGTGCAAGAACTCAGAGCTCTGAAACTGCTTTCACCTCAAGTCTACATGCACATGGCTCCTCCTACAACTCTCATCTTGTGCCCTTCTTGCGAACGCGTCTCCAATAACTCCACCACGTCGGCATGCGGTGTAGCTTCCCCTTCATCTGCACCCAACATGCCATGGGCGCCTATTCCAATCCGACCGTCCATCCAGCGATCATAAATTATTGATTTTTAGGTTTAATTTGTTGATTAAGAGAAAGTAGTTTGGAGATTGTTACTACTATGACTTGAGGAGATGACATTGTGCCATGATTTGCTGATGTGGTGCTGAGTGCTGACACAACGAATGCATGCTAAACTGCTAATTCATATTTTACTTGGGTAATTAGTTTCGTGAGTTGAATTAAAGAACTTAGTAGAGGTGTTCACATGGAGATGGAGACTGTCTGAAGCAACCTATTACATGCTTTAGATAAACAATCATATCATCTTATTGTCATTCTGTGTAATTTGTTTTCTTTTTTTTTTAGCTTATACATATGTGTTGAGCAAATTATCCTATGACATATATTTTAAGAAGGTTTATTAGAATCTAACAAGTGCGCTAATATATTAAGGGATGGTTCTCGGCCAAGAAAAAATTGGTTGTAATCAAAGGGATACAACTGATACGATAATTTGCTCATATAGAGCTCGTTTGGATGGTGTAGGAATAAAGAAGGAATAAGTGGAAAAAAAAGTGGGAAGAAGCTATTTCTAGGAAGAAGAAATGTTGTTTGGATGGTAAATTAGGAATAAGCAAATTAATATTAATTTAAGTAAATTATTAAAAATTATTTTTTTAATATTAAATAAAGTATAATTAAAGAGCACACAAAATTTTATTTAGCTATTAATATTTAGCTAATTTTGTTGAAATTATGTATATATAATTGTTGAAAGAAGCTATTTTTAGGATGAAACTGTTCTTAAAAAAAAAACTATTATTCTCCTTATTCCTAACTTTTTTTCTTCGTTGGACCGTTTTCAGTTCCTCGCGTATCTCCACAAGACTTGTTAGATTACCATATATTTTATAAGCCAAGTTTTATTTAGAAAGAATATATATATATTAGTATCTAATTGTTCGAAAAAATTGGAATATACTATGAATATAATGTTTGCCGACTAATAAGGTAAAAGCAAGGCCGATTAAAGGTCTGCTTGCTTTTGTTTAAAAAAAAAAGAAAAAGAAAGGAAAAGGGAAATGAAAATGTGGAAAAAATTGTATATGAAAAACACGATACAATTTTAAGAATTTGAGCATGAATTAGCTTTACTACATATAACGTCCATCATGTTTCCATAAATTTGAACATTAGTTAGCTTTACTAATGTAAGGAAAAAGCGTAAACCTTTTTCTTAGTGCATAATTTGTCCACATGCACCTTAGTACGTTTGAAGTGTAATCATTTTTTATTTAATTCTCAATGGCTCCGTTTGGATAGGTGTGGGAAGAAGGGAAGAAGTGGAAAGAAGTATTGGGAAATGTGTAACTTTGTGAAGAATTTGAATTGTTTATAATTTTTTTCTTCCTACTTCTTCTCAACGCATCCAAACGGAGGCAATGCTATCCTCCTTGAAGATACTGACGATCTTCAGCATTGACCAACAAAAAAAGAAGAAAGAAAGATCTTACTTGTTGACCAAATATATTTCCTTGTTCCCGTTTCAAATATAAATTATGAAGACACGCATAACATAGTTAGGTAAAATGATTCTTGTGTCATCTTTAACTCCCAAAAAAACTCGTTTTCAAATAGTTGCATCTTCACAAATAATAAAATAATTCAATATCGTGAGAAGAATCAAGAATGAGAATATAGATTTGGTGAGATCAGATGTATGATTTGGTTGGTTTGTGGTTGCGTTTGGTGTCTGCACTAAATTCCAACTTTCTCTATCTAGTGACAAAGAACTATGTCAAGTCCAAATCATCATTTGTCTTGACTTGTAATTAAGACCCGAATTATATGTTGTGTGGCAGCTACTGTTGATGGTGTGATGACTTGTTGTGGCGGGTTGCCAAATTGTAGCAACTCAAATCTGGTGTTGCGGTACACCATGTAGCGCAATAGTTCAAATCCTTCAAAATCAATCTATAGATCTACATTTGTTATAGAAAATTGAGAGAAACTAGAGAGAACTATTAAATTAATTTTGAAAGATCCGAAATATTGCTGCGCCACATCAAATTTGACAAGTCAATTTGCAAATTTGTTTCAAGTATACGATATCGAGTATCACTAGTTTGGTAGCACCCAACGGTCCACGAAAACAGGGGGACGTGAAAATAACTCAACGCAAAATTGATTGGTTTGAGAGACATATATTGATAAATGTTTTTTTTTTTTTTTGACGCCTATACGGCTATACATTGATAAAAAGTTAATTAAAAGGCAAATTTCAAAATTGACTACTGACAAGTTTGGATGCATTTGTTGGTTGGGCCCAAGAGGTCCAAAATAATGTCAAATACGCTCCCATCACAGAAGTATGCATAAGGTTCTGTTACAAATCAACTAGCTACCATAACAAGGTTACCACCTACATCCTTACCGATCTAAAATTTTCTAGTTGTACCAATAATTGTGTTAGGACCCACATGGACCGCATAACGTTAACTCAGGTAGCAAAATCCGGTGGTGTGCTTTATAAATTAGGGACATGACAACCCCCTTTAATTAATGAGCCCTTCTGCTTAAATCTAAGTCTCCAATAGGTTAGCTGTAGCTTTTTAATTATTTTTTTTTATCAAGTACATGACTACGTGTTTTGGTGATAAGCATATGACATATATTATATATTAGAGAAAATTTCACAAACACGTGGGTGATGATGCTGACGTGGATAGGGAATCTGCGATTGACATGAATACCTCGGTAAATTTATCTTTCCTTATAATCAAAATCATCAGAAATTAGTCGTTTGACAAGCTTTTATTATCACAAGAGCTACAGCCTAACACTAAAACCCGCAAAGTCTAGTCTAACGGCAGGAAAGTATTAAGCAGCTGGTTTTTTAGGGCCTGCTCCAGAACCAGGTGGGAAAAGGAAAGGGAAGGGGTGGGAAGAGAAAAGGAGTACACCTCAAATTTGGGTGTAATCACAAGTGCACCTCTCTTCTTATTTTTACATAAGAGTTAAATTCCGTTCTCCCTCATTCTCCTTGACTTTCCTTTAAATTTAAGTTTCTGGAGCAGGATAAAGACCTTGGGCAGGGAAATGGCAGTTCACCTTCTCCCTCACCCTCTCCCATTCACCCCTTCTGGAGCAGACCCTTAAGAGATTGGATTCAAACTTCGTGTGTAATAAGGGCTCCGTTTGGATAGGTGTGGGAAGAAGGGAAGAAGTATTGGAAAGTGTGTAACTTTGTGAAGAGTTTGAATTGTTTATAATTTTTTTTCTTTTTCTTCTTTCTTCTTCTTCTTTCTTCCAACGATCCAAACGCACCCAAGGATCATATGACCTTTAATTTTGCCTTTGCTAAAAGAATAGTATTAATTTGAAAAGAAATTTTTTAAAAATAATAATGACCAAAAAAAAAAAAACAGAGCACCGCCAATATAACACTCGAAATACCCAATATTCAATACAAATCGGAAAACCAACATTCACTCATGACGGAAATATCCAATAACTATTTTTACAAAATTTGACAAATGAGGCCGTGCGGGTCACGCAATATGCACCGCGATTATCGTAAGGTCTACATTATAATAGAGAAAATAGATCGTTGATGGAGAATGCAACTCTCCATTTCCCTCAAAAAATTCAGTTATTTTGACTTCTAATCAACAATCCGCACATAAATTGTAAGAGATGTATTACTTTTAATTAGGATCTGCAATTATTTTCATGAAGTGCAAAATAGCTATAAACAATGAAAAAAGTATTATCTTTTGTTTTTTTTTTCCAAAGATACTTTTAAATCACGACATTTAGGTGACTATAATCAACGTCCTTTAAACAAAAGATACAGGTTTGAATTTAAATTGAAGAATTTTTATATTTATGCATCGGAAATGATAAGGATCATCCCCAAGATCCATCATCCCCGTCATTTCCAATAACCTCTTTCTATTTTTGGAATTATCCCCTGACGCGTTTTCTTTTTTTAGAAATCCAACGTGTTTTCTATTTCCCATCTCCTGTCCCTCGCGCAGGATACGTTGTCCGTCCCCCACCCCTCTCCCCTCTCCCTCCCTCCTGCATACGCACTCCTCCTCCTAATCACTATTAACGAAGTAGAAAACCTGAAATACAGGAAAATTGGAACTCGTTTATCGGGCATAGTCTTTGTTGAAATCTAGAGACTATTTGTTGAAACAATGATGACTATTTGTTGAAGCAATGATGACTAAATGTTGAAACTATTTGCTTCATACATGATCTACTTGGGCACAAAAGTATGATCTGATCTATACTGACTTAACGTATAGTATTTGTTGAAGTCTAGAAACTAAATGTTGAAGCAATCATGAATAAATGTTAGAAATTTTAGCAAACGATTAATAAGAATTAATTCATCAACAAATATTTACCAGAACTAGTTGGTTGCTCCAAGTTATTTGTTGGAATTCAATAATAAAATATTCATATATTACATTTAATATGTAATTATTATGGTTTACTAGTTCAACTGTTGAAGTGAATAAGTTAATTTATACTATATGAAATTGTTGGCATTCTAAAGTTTGTGGGCATTCAATAATAAAAGATTAATATATTATATTTAATTTTTGAAGTTTCAGTCATACCACAAGTGGGCTGCAAATCAGAAGGCTCTGGTAGTGGTCCTGGTGCATCAGAAGAATATAGTACTGGTGCTGGTGTAGAAGAAGCATGTTCAACAACTACATGTAGATAAAAATAAAATTTTACTTATGTGTTATAATGATACAGCTACACAAAAATATATTCAATTGCAATTATTGCAATTATTGTATTTGATAAGTTTAATTGTTGAAGTTATAATATATAAATATTGTAGTTAGAAAAACTTTTTAGTTGTATTTAAATATAGCATAGTTTGCACTATAAATCAAACCAGCAGATGACTCAATATTAGAAGCCTGTGATATTAAGATTATACAGAATAGAACTCCTGAATTAAGTCATATTGGTATAAGGAACAAAGCTTCCTTTAAATACATATATTGATTGAATTTCGCAAATCTACTCCAGAATGTAACTGTTGAAGTTATTTATGTAACTGTTGAAATTAATATATATAACTGTTGAAGTTATATGTGTAACTGTTGAAATTATATATGTAGCTGTTGTAGTTATATATGTAACTGTTGAAATTAAATAGATAACTGTTGAAATTAAGTAGATAACTGTTGAAGTTATACAGTCTTTGAAAGGAGGAATAATATCGTAAGAAGCCATGAGCACGTCGTCCTTCCGTTTTTCGGAAAGAGTTGTAGGTTGTTTGAACCCGAATAGTATTTCAGATAAGAGTGTCCAAAATTTTAATTTTGCTAGTAAAGCTCATGTAGTTTATCCTGGGTGAGCACCAGTTTAGTGGCTCATGTTCCCATTACCAGTATAAGATCCATGCTGTTCATTTTTGTCTGTACTAGCATAAGGTTCTTGTCCGTCTGGGATCATTGAGTTGGGCTTTTTGTTCGTAACTACTAATGTTGCGAGCGAAAAGAGAAGAACTTTTCTCTAAAATACTCCTCAAGAGCTGCCCCAACAATTATATATATTAACTTCAACAATTACGATATTGCCTTCAACATTTAAATATATTAACTTCAACAGTTATGAGATGTGTAGGAAGAAGAAAAGAAGGGTGGGGGGGACGGTGTACATGGGAGGGAGGAGGGGAAGGGGGGACCGCGTATGTGGGAGGGAGGAGGGGGGAGGGGGGACTACGTACGTGGGAGGGAGGAGGGGGCAGGGGAGGGAGATAGCGTACGGAGGATGGGGGAGGGGAGAGAGTGTACGCGTGAGGAGGGAGGAGTTAGTTACGTACACGTGAGGATGATGAGGATGATAGTATCTTAGGGATGGTCCTAAGCAATTCCGTTTATGCATTAATATAAAGACTTGACTTTATTTTTAGATCAAATAATACTTTTTGAGTTAAAAAGGAATTGCGTAAAAACCCCGGTGTTGTTTTGGTCAAAGCCGCCGCATATCCCAAAACAAAATGTGCGTTACACTTAATTTGCAGAAGAGGATTTGTTTCCAAATACATTCCTCAAATGAAAAAAAGGAAAAGAATCAGCATAAAATATGATATAAATAAAAGAAGGGTGATTTAGATTTGTGCCACTACAAAAATTTAAAATTAGAGATATGCCATTGTTAAACAACAAATTATTTTTATGCCATCACTAATTGAAAAAATTAGAATTATGCCATCGATTAATTGATATGACCATTTTGACCTTTTAAATATGCCATTGTAAAATATTAAAATTAGAAATATGCCATCGCAAATGAAAATTGACCTTAAAATATGTTTTATGCCACTATAAAGTTGTAAAACATTCAAAGAAATAAATTGGTTCACTATTACATTAATTATAATTAAATGAAATATTAACAAATTTGAATGTTAATTTTCTGCCCAGCACACAATAATTAAATCAAACTAATTCTGTTGTACTAAATAAAAGAAAATGTTTGTCTTGCTTGCGTTTTATGCTCCTCTAAGCCCTCTTATTTCATTTATTAAAAACTAGTAACCGAGTGAGTCTATTTTACTAATTATAATGATTAAAATTTTCAAAACAATAAAAAGAGGTGAAGGCAAATTCGAAAATGTCCTTCCCAATTTTCCAAGGCGAGTGAAAAAGGAGGGAACCTGGTGCTTTCGCGCGAGACAAGTTCTTCGCGTTTCACCTTTTTTCTAAAATTTTCTAAAATACCAAACTCAATGAATCGATTATGTGTTTTTCCATGCTCAATTTTAAAAAGTAAGAAACACATCATAGCAATATGTGGGACTACAAACCGTAAACCCTAGCCATGGAGAAGTAAAATATAGAATAGGACAAAGCCTAGCCATGAGAGGACATTATGCAGTTGTGGCGGCAACGGCAATAAGAGACAACAGCTAGCAAGCAAGAAGTTATATATATGCGATTTTATTTTGTTTTTCTTCCTTTCTTTTTTGTAAGATTTATTTTCTAAATAATTTGAAAAAGGGTAATTTGGGTATTTTAAAAAATATGACAAGTTTTAAGATGGCATATCTCTAATTTGAGCCATTTTGAAAAAAAAATAATGGTATAAAACTAATTTTGATTATTTTATAGTGGCATAAAACTAATTAGCAATTTAAGAGGCATTTTTCAAATTGTCGATTTTCTCAATGGCATATATCTGATTATTCCATAAAAGAAGTGTATCGAATATGAAATGTGTTGTTTAAGGAGTCTCTTTTTTTGAGCAGAATGACTTGAAAGGGTGCAATTTTTATGTCATCTTTCATAGGAATCCGGTTATATATAATGTTTTGAACCAATGATGCCTGATAGAAAATTTTTCTAACTTTAAGCTTCTTATATCTTATGCATTTACTTTCACAAGTACGTGGCTCAGTACACTATCTATTCATTTATGAGTTTGACATATTGGAGAATATAAAGAAAGTAACACGTGTAGTTGTGTTATTCTCTCTTTTGTATTGTTCCCTCTTGAATCTTGAGTCTTGACCAAGTTAGTCCTAAGCTTCCGCCTCAAATGACAAGTGTGAATATGTTTTAAGCTAGTTAGTATGATCCAATAATAAACTTGTCGAAGTTCTTTAGTCTTGGAAATTATTGGTCTCAAATGAGACTAATGATTGTGCCCGCCTTGGCATTTGTGTTTATCCCCGACTAGTTATAATGCATGAAATATTGACCAGCCATGTGGCAAGGGTAGTTGATCGCTTAGCTAATGAGAAAAGTGCGAGTGTGCCAGAAAACTGCCGGTCAAAATTAATATTAGATAGTAAAATCCGAAATATTGCAGCGAATTTGAATTATAGGCTTTCTTATTTTCGCTGCAATACTCCTACAGGAGGTTGAGGTCATTAGCGCACCTACCTCATCACACTTTTCCTGAAAATAATTTAATAACAGACTAAAGAGGAAATGAAAGGAATTATCCAATAAATTAATTTGATTGTATATCATTTCTTGCCTATTAATGAGTGAGACCCAGTTTAAATAGGAATCATCCGGAATGTATCTCTGCGCGGTTTACCTACTTATTTGTTAAGCAGAATATATAAATTACTGTAAATTAATAAATTTTGGTATATATTTATATAGATATCGTGATATTATTAATCGTAGTTGTTTGTTTTGAGTTCACTATTGATAATTATCTTTAAAATATATTAGTGGGTGGACAAATGGACGGAGCATGGCGAACTATTAACTATGTATGGTATATATGCGCCCACTTAAATATGAATAAAAGGTCTAATTGCATTCCAACTTTTTCTCTCTTCACGAAATGATCCTTGAAGAGGTCAAGCGCCTGCGCCTGAAATTCAATGTAAACACAGAGAAGTTAATGATCCTTCACAATCATTGGTTTAGTGACCATTATTCAAAGGAAAAAACAGAGAAAAATGGGTTACCAACCTTTATGTCAATTGCCTATGATTTCAACCAATAGTTAAAATTTCTAAAATGAATTTGACTAATATACCAGTACCACCATATATATAAGTTTCAAGTCGACAAGTTAATGTGAAACATGGCTGACTTACGAGCTCGAGAAAACGGGGCGTTAAAATAGTTAATATTAATAATTAAAAGAATCATAAATTTTGTTAGTTTCAAGTCGCACAGAAGAACACAACATGCGATTACTTCCGGGCCCATCCAGCCCAAAACGATTTCCTATACGGCATTTTATAAGCTTAATCTTAACAGCCCAATGATTGTTGCTTGTTTTCTAGCTTATAAATATCATAAAGAACTTTGTCACGTCATTAATCATTGCTTCTTCAGAGAACAAACGCTAAGAAAAATGAATTCAAGAGAAATGTTTAAAGCAACAGAGATATACTTTTTGGAGATGGGCTAAAATCAGCTACGACTGACGGATGTAATCGTCAGCTACGATCAAATCTCAATTTTACGAGATTCTAACATTCGATCCGAACCGTTCATTGTATTCTCCATATTGAAATCTCATTGGAGACCAAATTTTACATTTTTCTGATTTTATTTACAATTTTTTTGAGATTTTTAAAAATCATAGTTATTGAAAGGTCCAGAATTGTTTAGATTAAGAATTTTGAAAAATATCAAACAAATACTAAAAAATTTCAGAAAAATATAAAATTTGGTCTCCAATGAGATTTCAATGTGGAGAACACATTGAACGGTTCGAATCGGCTGTTAGAATCTCGAAAATTGAGATTTGATTGTAGCTGACGGTTGCATTCGTCAGTCGTGACTGATTTTAGCCCATCTCTACTTTTTGTGCGAATCAAGGAACAGCTCACAAATTCACACAG
Source organism: Rhynchospora pubera (assembly GCA_028095005.1). Lineage (NCBI taxonomy): Eukaryota > Viridiplantae > Streptophyta > Magnoliopsida > Poales > Cyperaceae > Rhynchospora > Rhynchospora pubera. Next base: position 161,319,893 of record CM051461.1, on the reverse strand, counting down.
AGCATAAGATTTCTCACTAGAGATATACCACAATAATTGTACTAAAATAGATTATTAGACATTGTTGATAGTATCAGGAAATGAGAAAGGGAATGAAGAATACAGCCCAACTCAGCTTTCTTCGTCAGTTTATGAATTCTGGGGCCGTTTGGATCGCTTAGGAATAAGAGGAATAGCCTATTCCTAGACGGAAAAAATTAGAAAGTCTGTAACTTTGTGAAGAGTTTGGATGGTTAGGAATAAATTTCTATTTAGGAATAGGCTATTCCTCTTATTCCTAAGCGATCCAAACGGCTCCTCTCTGAGACACTAATCAAAAGTTGGACTATCTCCTGTAGCCAATCCTTTATACAAGTACCTGAAATTAAATATAGTTAGGAGGTACCTATTCTCTTAATCTCAATTGAGTTTCCAAAACCTATAGAGCTTAAAATCAGGACCTAAACTGTGCAATTTACCTCCCGATTGACCTTAAGGTTCTATAAGTAAGCCTGACTCTTAATTTACAAAATAAAATGCACTATAATTCATCCTGAACTACATAAACAACAGAAACGAAAAAGGCTGAACCCTAGAGAAGCTTGGAACACATTTTGTAAGCAATGTGGGTACTGAATTAGAATAGGCTGGAACTATCCTGATCAAAATGGTTCCGAAAATGGCTCATTCTAAAACCTGGTATAGACCCATTTCTTAGATTTACATACCACTCTAAATGATACCAAACTGTCATCAACTATTGCATGTAACAAGTAATTTAAAGAAAACTACTAAAGAGAAAAAAGAAGAATGAACCTATATGTCAATAAAATCAGAAATTCACTGTACGAAAATAGTTATGATGCTAAGATATTCTTATCCGTCTGATTTCGATAAGATAGCCTTGGCAGCATTTTCTTCTTTTCAGACCATAGCTTTGGTTTGAGTTTCTAAACAATCCATTTACTGCTGTAGTGTTGTTCTGATGGGGAAGGAAATAAAACTACTTTACATTTATTTTTGTTTGTACAAGTTTTACATTTCTTATAGAAAAACCAAATCATAAAATTAAGAAAATGACATTTAATGTCCGGTCCTTTCTTTTTCCGTCATTTTCATATTTTGAGGGCATTATATGGTCCTTGCAACCTTTTAGGCAGGTTCCGGTTCACGGTAAACCCGGTTGAACCGGCCTATCCGGTATGGTTTTATAAACACTGCTTATTACTTGAGATTCATGACTTCTAATTAGCAGTTTTATGAGCGGAACTAGAAAAAATATTTGGACGGAATCAGTTTGACGTTATTAAGTTTGGAAGGGGCCAAATTGACGGAACCTATTTGGGTAATGCTAATGTGGACACTCTTTTAAGCCCGGTTTCACCTTAATTAAATCAGACCGTCTATTGTTGCAAGGATAAAATAGGTATTAATATTTATCTGTTAATCTCTCCGTTACCCTCGTCAATTGCATTTTGCCATTTTCTAATTTCTCCTTCCGTCTGCCGAAAAAAATTGTAACCCTGGATCTTCACTTCATTCGTCTCCTTCCTCTTCAACGTCGCGGGCGTCCCGCCACAACAGTTCCTCTTTCCACTGTCGACACGGTATATCGGAGCAAATACCGTAACAGAGAAATATTTTGTTCACCGCACTTTCAGTCCTCTTCATTCTCTCAGCGTGCCCAATTTTTTTTGTTAGTTTTCTGCCATAACAGCATGACTATTGGTTGGAGAAATATTGTTCCTCTATGACTTTTTAATATCTTTCTTCAACTTTATTTAGAAACCCGACTTGAGTGATTTAATTTAGTGCCCTAACTTTTGCTACTTTGCATGTGCTGAACTAATGTTACATATCAAAATTTTAATGTTAGTGATTAAAATAGAAAACGTCAGTGTAGTTACCCCTCAACTCTCACTAATGACTAATGAGTAGTATCCATGTGAGGACCTTTTCCAAAGTACAAACCATACCAATTTCATGATTTATGATAATTAAATTTGGTCTTGTGCATGCTATCACGACCTCTTAATAGTATTGCAGAATTACACCAAACATTAATCTCAATTTAGTAATTCAATCTAGATAATTTTGATTTCGTTTATGTAATTGGATTCAAGACATGTCAGGCACATGAATAATTAATTCATATGGTAGAGTATCATGTTGTTGTTCAGAACTCTGTACTTGCATATATTTGCACCGGACAGAAAGATATGTAGCATGTAGGAGAATTCAGATCTGGTGCAGCGTGGCACACCGTGTAGCGCGGCATCCTAGCCGTCTGATCAAGATCCAATGGACAAGGGAGCCCCGTGCATGTAACCTAGATTGATAGGCCCGTAAAAAATGAACCGTCCGATCAAAATCAGACGGCTCGTACGCGCGCTACACGCTGTCCCGCGCTACGGCGGATTCGGATCCCATGTAGGATGGCACCAGGTATACTCTGGTGCAAGGACACATGATTTCTTTTGGCACTGTACCAAAAAAATTCAGCACATGTGTTGGTTAAAAAAAATCATCTAGAAGAACACGTACGTGCTGGTTCATATCAGTACTTTTTTTTTTTTTTGTTTCTTATGTGAAAGTTATACCCTTTCTACCAACTTAACAACTCAATCTTTGCATTAATGTTTCATTATGTAAGAGTGATTTTATTTTTTCTGAATTTGGTACAACTGAAGTTATAATTTGTCGAAATGAGGCATCTTTTCAATTGAATTAGTATTTTGAAGTTATAATTTACTATATTATGCATGTTGCTTGTTGATTGTGTATGACTTAGCATGTAGTCTACATGTATGAACTATTATCATCACTGGCATCTTCTAGTATATGTTCTTAAACAGTTTTCTCTCATGCACGAACCATTTTATATATTCGAGTTATTTGGTGCAAATGTAAATTCATGTTCCCTGTCATGTCTATCAATGAAGGAGACAAATCACCTGGCCATGGAAGCATATCAAAAAAGAGATAATAGGCGAAAGTCTGAAGTGTACAAAATTTTAGCCTTAGTTTGAGCACATGGGTCTATGGTCATGGACTTCCGTGTGGCTATGCGAATGATAGTGGTAGGTACAACTTACTGGCAACGGGCAAGCTAGTGGCAAAAAAAAAAAATACATCTTTAAGTGAAAGGTCACATATTTGAAATCCGACTAAAAAATCTTTCATAGACATTTACTTTAAAAATAAGTTGGAAGGTTTGACCCCCAATTTATTAAAAAAAAAAACAACTTACAAGCAAGCAATCATTTTTCCAACAAGTTCAGGAGGGCCCGCCTTGATTAATTTCCTCTAAACCGGTGCAGCCAATGTTGTAATTTTATATTTCTCTCAAGATTATTATTTTATTTTAATTTTTTTTTTCTTTTCTTTTAGTTCTTCGTTTGTTCTGCATGTTTGTTAAGACTTTTATTAAGTAGAAAAGGAGCGACAACATGATTAGTTTCAATTTCAATTGATGTAATTTGGACTTGGTTTATGTTCAGTGAAAGTTTGGCCTATGGGCACTCTTCAAAAAAAAAAAGAAGAAAGAAAATCATTACCATATAGACCTAAATCGGAAGAAACATGAATGTATAGAGCCTCTAGTTTTTTTTTTTTTTAAGCAAAACAAGGGTCAAAGCCCTTATCTTTCATATAAAATAAAAAAGTTTGTACAAGGAGATGCTAGCCAGTAGCTAGCAAAGTTTGTACAGAGCCTCTAGTAATATGATACAATTAAAATTGACAAAAAGCTTTAATACTTTTCATTGTTTTTTTTTAGCTTTTAACATGGTACAATGGCATGTTGCTGTAATAATTTAATACTTAAACAGAACAAAGTAAAAGTACCAGTAAGTTTTCAAATAATTTCACAAGGGGCCTCTCAGCTTGTAACTTGATATCTAACTGTTCATATTTCATCAAGACAATTTTGGGACGATAGAAATACACGAATTTTCTCCATGGAATTTAGTGCCTTCACAAATTGCATCTTATTTTTAAATCTCCGATTCTCCTTGCTAATCGAGATGATTTATACAATTCTTTATGTGTTCATCTCTAAAACCTCGTAAACCTCATAAACCTCTAAACTTCAACGTTTTCATACTTTTTTAAGCTTCCATTTCACAAAATAATTCAAACTTGTGTCAAATAACTCTCCTTTCAAGCAAGCAGATCTACGCTTTGAGAAACATTTCGCTTGTACTTGTTGCCAACACTCGATGGTAGCAAAACAATCATCCGTATCCTCAAGTAGGACATATCTTTCCAAATATATCTTACCTAGTTGAAAAAAGAAGGAAAAATTAAGATAACTACAAAAGCTGATAAAGATGGACATTACTTGGCCTATACACCATACTTTAAAGAACCTGAAATATGTCATCCAACTATTATGTTGTTGATGAAGGTATTTTAAACCTAGGATATCAAATAAATTTATAACCTAGAGCTAACCTCACTAGTCGTTTTAGTTAAGCTTTAGGGTCGAACCCAAGGGACGGTACAACTGATTACTAGACTTTACTTCCTCATGAAAGCTAGACAATTATTTTTTTGGAGTTTTATGGAAAAGACAATTATCTAAAGTGCGAGTATTATAAATATTTTTGGTGATTTTCAAGGTTTTCTGGACTCAAACAGATGCAAATGAATATCCTAAGGTTTTGGGTTCATTTAGTTTAGCTATAAAGCGTTGTTATCACGTGTTTTCACACGTGATACCAAAAATTTCGGACCAAAATTTATAAATTTCGGACCGAAATTTATATATATTTTGTGCCGAAAAGTGCTCTAGACTCTCTGTTTTGACTTGATATTTTTAGGTAAGGTTATGTGAAGGTTACTTGTCGACCATACCTAAGTCCTACCCTCAGCCGTCGCAATTTTGGTTTTAAACTTGGTTTGGAACTCGATTTTTACCACGTAATTGACTAGTCCTAAACTTTCGTGTCGGAATTTAATCAATTAAGTTCTTTGTGTTGGATTTCCAGAGGTATCTAAGTCCTTTCAGATCGTTTAGAAACTACACCTATCGGTCGATTAGTTAACCTCCTCTTTCGAGCGTTTGGCTTACCTCAATTACTTAATCAATTATGTGTTTAGTCTAGTTTATTGCCCTAAAGACGTCGCGATTCATCCAAAGGTAAACATAAAAGAAACAAATAATTAAACTAAGCATAAATAATAATTCTCAACACATCAAAATCACATAGCAATAATCCAATCACATCAAGTCATCACAAATACTAAACTAAACTACTACCTAGCCCTAAGACATAAGAAACTAGCCTAACATGTAAACAAAGCAAGATACAAACTCCATGTGATCAAAATATCAAGAGAAAAGGAAGGAATAAACCAAATATCGCTTCTATCGAGATATCGATCGTCCGAAGTCGTGGTTGGATCGGTTCTACCGCCGTCGCGTCCAGAATCGCTCCAAGGTTGCTGCCATGGTCGTGCTCCGCTGCAAGAGGTGGAATCCCACGCCTTTCGGCGTGAGAACGGTGGTGGAAAAAGATGGAAATTATTGTATGGAAGGTGGAATCCTTTCCTCTCTGTAATTTCGTGCATATATGGCCAGGGAGGAAGCTTGGGAGGCAGGTTAGGGCAAGGGTTCACGAGATCATGCCATAAAATAAAGTTTCCATTTTCAAAACTTTCCAAAACTGACTTTTTCTCGCAATTTCGGACCGAAATAAATAATTTCGGACCGAAATTATTTTTCAGCACTGCGCACCGATAGTATTTTGACCTTAATTTCTTCATCCGGACTCCGATTGAGGTGATTCAAAGATCGTTGAAAAGTTTAGGATGAGCTCTACAGTGCTATGCATTCCATTTAGTCATTTGATTCCCAGAAATTATCCCTTTTATGCAATTATTGTGTCCAATCCACCATGTTCCTACAAAACAAGTCAAATTCCACGGCAGTGTCCAATCTTGCAAAACATAATGCAAAAGTGCAGTGAATATCATTGGTTTGGGTAGTATTTTGGTGTCAAGTATGGTCAAAATATATATATAAATAAGAGATATCAAATCCCCCCAAACTTAAACTTTTGTTTGTCCTCAAACAATATCCTAAGTTCAAAGGAATTGACCATACTTAGACTTACAATCAAATTATCTCAAACCAAACAATGCCATGAAAAATTGATCATTCAGTTTACTCAAAAGTTTCACACAACAAATTAAAGCAAGCTCAAAAATTGAATTCAAGGATAAGGGTTTAGTTCTCTTTTGGATTGAATTTGTGCATCTCTTAGTCCTAATGAATTTCCTTTTTCAAATCAAGAACCCTAGCTTCTCTTTGTCAAAACAATTGCAAACTCAATTTCATTTGTCCGTTCTTTTTCATGTCTCACAAAAATTTGTAAAAGGATTTTATCAAAGTCGAAAATTTTATAATGAATCCTTCTCAAAGTAATTTTATTTTCACCAATTTAAATTGTGCAAGTCGAGTCGTGGGGCCTTGCACCCTAGAGGATTTAATGCAAGTCATTGACCTTGAAAATGCTACTGGCACATATCGCACCAGGGAGGTCGGTCCGGTTTTTACGCATTTTTCGCTACAGACCACTACGGACTTGAACATTTTTTTTTCTTTTTATATGTTAAGTTCCTTAAGCCTCCAATATTTGTGGTTGAGTTGGTGGAAAAAGGTCTCGATGCATCCTCGTTTTCACAACTATTTAGATTTTTGTCAATTTAGAATTTTGCTCGTTGGTGATTCAAGCATTCAAACACACATCCAGATTCATTTTATAATTTTCAAAGTTCATAAAATTTCTTTTTAAACAAAAGTTTGCAAGACACAAAATCGTTCACTCGACAAAAACTTGTGAGAATTGACTTAGACCATTTTGACAATTTTCAAGCATCCAAATTCGGGTTCTTTTTTCTCAAACTAATTTTCAACTCGGTCTATTGGTGCACAAATCAATTTAAAGATTTTTAAACATCAAAAATCCTTGAGAAAAACTTTCAAAAATGCTTTTAAAATTCAAACAGTGTGAAACAGTGAGTAATTTTTATCAATTGAAACAAAACAAAGATGAAGCATGCATCAAAAATTAATTTCTAAATTTTCAAACGAAGTTTTCTCAAAATTCAACATTCCAAAGACAAATTTCGGACCGAAATAGTCACATTTCGGACCGAAATAGGAGAACATTTTTAAAAAATTCCAAGAAACAGAGACGGATTATCACAAAATTTTTTCAATAAGTCCAACTTTTCATTTTCCTCCTATTCCCCTCAAACTTAAATCAAGCATTGCCCTCAATGCAATCACAAAGATCGAAATTAAAAAGGAGAAAAATTGATACTAACCAAATCAAGGCATGGATTCCATATGAATTCGTCTCTGTTTGGCGTAGGCAGCAGCGCTTCAACATAAGTAAATCGTGGCAGCAATGTGGGAGCTTCGTGACAACAACAAGACAGGTTTTCTTGTGGCATGCAACTCACATGAGGTCGTGCGTGGGTCATGAGCTTTTTATCCTCCGAACCGTGGTGCTCTAGCGTGAGTCGCAAGTTGGACATCCACAATCAATCAAAACCTGCATTTCCAACAATTAAATCCAAACCAACCATGAGCTTTTTTTTCTTTTTTTTTTTTTGATAGAACATTTAACTAAATAATTAAATAAAAGTTTTAGGACTTGGGTTGCCTCCCAAGAAGCGCTTGTTTTAGGTCACGAGCTTGACCACCTCTCATGTTCATCTTATCTTCACTTTACGTCCATTTAGCGCATCATAATTCACCCAAAAGTACTTGAGAAAGATCCTTGAAACATGCTTGGTGCTTTCTTGTTTGGATGTCATCTTCCTCCGCTCGATTGCGATGTGATACTTGATTTTTGATTTGTTGCCTTCCATCACATCATGATTCTTCAAGCATTTTTCAAGTTGAGAGCTCAAGTCGACTTTGGTGATCTTTTCATTTGTCATGTCGGATGCCTCGACTTGGAGAGGTCTACCACCATCTTCCTTCTTCTCAGTTTCATCAATAATAGAACTAATTGGAGGATCTTTCAATTCCAACTCATTAGATTTGTCAATATAAGTTAATCTAAGTGGAATGAAAATTGGGAGAATAATGGGTGGAGGTGCTACAACCTTTGGTTCTTCAATTTTCTCTTGTTGTTCATTTATTTCAAATTGTGTGTCATCATCACTGTCGGACTCATAACAAATCGCAATTTCTTTCAAAGAACTAAAACTTTCTAATTCCTCATTATTTTGCAATGTCATTGTATCATTTTGTTCATCTTGTGATCTATACGAGGAACAAAATTCTTGAACAATTTTGGTCTCAACTATCTTTTCATGTTGTGCGGCAATAGTTTTGAAATTAGATGACAGAGAATTCAATTTTTCAAGAAGTTCCTCATTTAGTTTTCTTTGGTTTTCAATAAAATCTTTATACATTAGTTCATCGTTTGACATTTGCGAAAGTAATTGAGAATTAGAAGTTTTATCCATGAAATTCAATCTAGATTCATCTTGAGACATTGAACATGAATTATACCAAGAAAAACAAGAGTTATTTGTCAAACCAGAGTTGTATGCATCATGTACGGATTTTGCATCAAGATGTCCTTCCCCACATACTTTCCTTATGGTGTTGTTCACCACATTGAGTTGATGCTTGATACGATCCATAGAAGAGATAGATTTCTCCATGGTGCGTGGTGTATGGTCCATGTATTGGACATATGGGTCTTGGTGCTCGCTCCATCCTCCTCCGCATGCTTTTCTTATGGTGTTGTTGACAACATCGAGTTGATGATATACTCGTTGAACACATGCATCCTTTGGATCTTCTCTCCATCCTTCATCGCATGCTTTCCTTATGTGGTTGTTGACAACATCGAGTTGGTGATACAAGCGTCGCCTCCAATTATCCTCTCTTTCATGTTCACGGTCCTGAAAAGAATAAAACATGGTGATACAAATGATTTTTTTCTTTTTTTTAACAATAATAAATAAATAAAGGATACAATATCTAGTCTCTCGTTACTAAAATAAATTCTAATATCAACACCGTCCCCGGCAACGGCGCCAATTTGATGAAGGTATTTTAAACCTAGGATATCAAATAAATTTATAACCTAGAGCTAACCTCACTAGTCGTTTTAGTTAAGCTTTAGGGTCGAACCCAAGGGACGGTACAACTGATTACTAGACTTTACTTCCTCATGAAAGCTAGACAATTATTTTTTTGGAGTTTTATGGAAAAGACAATTATCTAAAGTGCGAGTATTATAAATATTTTTGGTGATTTTCAAGGTTTTCTGGACTCAAACAGATGCAAATGAATATCCTAAGGTTTTGGGTTCATTTAGTTTAGCTATAAAGCGTTGTTATCACGTGTTTTCACACGTGATACCAAAAATTTCGGACCAAAATTTATAAATTTCGGACCGAAATTTATATATATTTTGTGCCGAAAAGTGCTCTAGACTCTCTGTTTTGACTTGATATTTTTAGGTAAGGTTATGTGAAGGTTACTTGTCGACCATACCTAAGTCCTACCCTCAGCCGTCGCAATTTTGGTTTTAAACTTGGTTTGGAACTCGATTTTTACCACGTAATTGACTAGTCCTAAACTTTCGTGTCGGAATTTAATCAATTAAGTTCTTTGTGTTGGATTTCCAGAGGTATCTAAGTCCTTTCAGATCGTTTAGAAACTACACCTATCGGTCGATTAGTTAACCTCCTCTTTCGAGCGTTTGGCTTACCTCAATTACTTAATCAATTATGTGTTTAGTCTAGTTTATTGCCCTAAAGACGTCGCGATTCATCCAAAGGTAAACATAAAAGAAACAAATAATTAAACTAAGCATAAATAATAATTCTCAACACATCAAAATCACATAGCAATAATCCAATCACATCAAGTCATCACAAATACTAAACTAAACTACTACCTAGCCCTAAGACATAAGAAACTAGCCTAACATGTAAACAAAGCAAGATACAAACTCCATGTGATCAAAATATCAAGAGAAAAGGAAGGAATAAACCAAATATCGCTTCTATCGAGATATCGATCGCCCGAAGTCGTGGTTGGATCGGTTCTACCGCCGTCGCGTCCAGAATCGCTCCAAGGTTGCTGCCATGGTCGTGCTCCGCTGCAAGAGGTGGAATCCCACGCCTTTCGGCGTGAGAACGGTGGTGGAAAAAGATGGAAATTATTGTATGGAAGGTGGAATCCTTTCCTCTCTGTAATTTCGTGCATATATGGCCAGGGAGGAAGCTTGGGAGGCAGGTTAGGGCAAGGGTTCACGAGATCATGCCATAAAATAAAGTTTCCATTTTCAAAACTTTCCAAAACTGACTTTTTCTCGCAATTTCGGACCGAAATAAATAATTTCGGACCGAAATTATTTTTCAGCACTGCGCACCGATAGTATTTTGACCTTAATTTCTTCATCCGGACTCCGATTGAGGTGATTCAAAGATCGTTGAAAAGTTTAGGATGAGCTCTACAGTGCTATGCATTCCATTTAGTCATTTGATTCCCAAAAATTATCCCTTTTATGCAATTATTGTGTCCAATCCACCATGTTCCTACAAAACAAGTCAAATTCCACGGCAGTGTCCAATCTTGCAAAACATAATGCAAAAGTGCAGTGAATATCATTGGTTTGGGTAGTATTTTGGTGTCAAGTATGGTCAAAATATATATATAAATAAGAGATATCAAATCCCCCCAAACTTAAACTTTTGTTTGTCCTCAAACAATATCCTAAGTTCAAAGGAATTGACCATACTTAGACTTACAATCAAATTATCTCAAACCAAACAATGCCATGAAAAATTGATCATTCAGTTTACTCAAAAGTTTCACACAACAAATTAAAGCAAGCTCAAAAATTGAATTCAAGGATAAGGGTTTAGTTCTCTTTTGGATTGAATTTGTGCATCTCTTAGTCCTAATGAATTTCCTTTTTCAAATCAAGAACCCTAGCTTCTCTTTGTCAAAACAATTGCAAACTCAATTTCATTTGTCCGTTCTTTTTCATGTCTCACAAAAATTTGTAAAAGGATTTTATCAAAGTCGAAAATTTTATAATGAATCCTTCTCAAAGTAATTTTATTTTCACCAATTTAAATTGTGCAAGTCGAGTCGTGGGGCCTTGCACCCTAGAGGATTTAATGCAAGTCATTGACCTTGAAAATGCTACTGGCACATATCGCACCAGGGAGGTCGGTCCGGTTTTTACGCATTTTTCGCTACAGACCACTACGGACTTGAACATTTTTTTTTCTTTTTATATGTTAAGTTCCTTAAGCCTCCAATATTTGTGGTTGAGTTGGTGGAAAAAGGTCTCGATGCATCCTCGTTTTCACAACTATTTAGATTTTTGTCAATTTAGAATTTTGCTCGTTGGTGATTCAAGCATTCAAACACACATCCAGATTCATTTTATAATTTTCAAAGTTCATAAAATTTCTTTTTAAACAAAAGTTTGCAAGACACAAAATCGTTCACTCGACAAAAACTTGTGAGAATTGACTTAGACCATTTTGACAATTTTCAAGCATCCAAATTCGGGTTCTTTTTTCTCAAACTAATTTTCAACTCGGTCTATTGGTGCACAAATCAATTTAAAGATTTTTAAACATCAAAAATCCTTGAGAAAAACTTTCAAAAATGCTTTTAAAATTCAAACAGTGTGAAACAGTGAGTAATTTTTATCAATTGAAACAAAACAAAGATGAAGCATGCATCAAAAATTAATTTCTAAATTTTCAAACGAAGTTTTCTCAAAATTCAACATTCCAAAGACAAATTTCGGACCGAAATAGTCACATTTCGGACCGAAATAGGAGAACATTTTTAAAAAATTCCAAGAAACAGAGACGGATTATCACAAAATTTTTTCAATAAGTCCAACTTTTCATTTTCCTCCTATTCCCCTCAAACTTAAATCAAGCATTGCCCTCAATGCAATCACAAAGATCGAAATTAAAAAGGAGAAAAATTGATACTAACCAAATCAAGGCATGGATTCCATATGAATTCGTCTCTGTTTGGCGTAGGCAGCAGCGCTTCAACATAAGTAAATCGTGGCAGCAATGTGGGAGCTTCGTGACAACAACAAGACAGGTTTTCTTGTGGCATGCAACTCACATGAGGTCGTGCGTGGGTCATGAGCTTTTTATCCTCCGAACCGTGGTGCTCTAGCGTGAGTCGCAAGTTGGACATCCACAATCAATCAAAACCTGCATTTCCAACAATTAAATCCAAACCAACCATGAGCTTTTTTTTCTTTTTTTTTTTTTGATAGAACATTTAACTAAATAATTAAATAAAAGTTTTAGGACTTGGGTTGCCTCCCAAGAAGCGCTTGTTTTAGGTCACGAGCTTGACCACCTCTCATGTTCATCTTATCTTCACTTTACGTCCATTTAGCGCATCATAATTCACCCAAAAGTACTTGAGAAAGATCCTTGAAACATGCTTGGTGCTTTCTTGTTTGGATGTCATCTTCCTCCGCTCGATTGCGATGTGATACTTGATTTTTGATTTGTTGCCTTCCATCACATCATGATTCTTCAAGCATTTTTCAAGTTGAGAGCTCAAGTCGACTTTGGTGATCTTTTCATTTGTCATGTCGGATGCCTCGACTTGGAGAGGTCTACCACCATCTTCCTTCTTCTCAGTTTCATCAATAATAGAACTAATTGGAGGATCTTTCAATTCCAACTCATTAGATTTGTCAATATAAGTTAATCTAAGTGGAATGAAAATTGGGAGAATAATGGGTGGAGGTGCTACAACCTTTGGTTCTTCAATTTTCTCTTGTTGTTCATTTATTTCAAATTGTGTGTCATCATCACTGTCGGACTCATAACAAATCGCAATTTCTTTCAAAGAACTAAAACTTTCTAATTCCTCATTATTTTGCAATGTCATTGTATCATTTTGTTCATCTTGTGATCTATACGAGGAACAAAATTCTTGAACAATTTTGGTCTCAACTATCTTTTCATGTTGTGCGGCAATAGTTTTGAAATTAGATGACAGAGAATTCAATTTTTCAAGAAGTTCCTCATTTAGTTTTCTTTGGTTTTCAATAAAATCTTTATACATTAGTTCATCGTTTGACATTTGCGAAAGTAATTGAGAATTAGAAGTTTTATCCATGAAATTCAATCTAGATTCATCTTGAGACATTGAACATGAATTATACCAAGAAAAACAAGAGTTATTTGTCAAACCAGAGTTGTATGCATCATGTACGGATTTTGCATCAAGATGTCCTTCCCCACATACTTTCCTTATGGTGTTGTTCACCACATTGAGTTGATGCTTGATACGATCCATAGAAGAGATAGATTTCTCCATGGTGCGTGGTGTATGGTCCATGTATTGGACATATGGGTCTTGGTGCTCGCTCCATCCTCCTCCGCATGCTTTTCTTATGGTGTTGTTGACAACATCGAGTTGATGATATACTCGTTGAACACATGCATCCTTTGGATCTTCTCTCCATCCTTCATCGCATGCTTTCCTTATGTGGTTGTTGACAACATCGAGTTGGTGATACAAGCGTCGCCTCCAATTATCCTCTCTTTCATGTTCACGGTCCTGAAAAGAATAAAACATGGTGATACAAATGATTTTTTTCTTTTTTTTAACAATAATAAATAAATAAAGGATACAATATCTAGTCTCTCGTTACTAAAATAAATTCTAATATCAACACCGTCCCCGGCAACGGCGCCAATTTGATGAAGGTATTTTAAACCTAGGATATCAAATAAATTTATAACCTAGAGCTAACCTCACTAGTCGTTTTAGTTAAGCTTTAGGGTCGAACCCAAGGGACGGTACAACTGATTACTAGACTTTACTTCCTCATGAAAGCTAGACAATTATTTTTTTGGAGTTTTATGGAAAAGACAATTATCTAAAGTGCGAGTATTATAAATATTTTTGGTGATTTTCAAGGTTTTCTGGACTCAAACAGATGCAAATGAATATCCTAAGGTTTTGGGTTCATTTAGTTTAGCTATAAAGCGTTGTTATCACGTGTTTTCACACGTGATACCAAAAATTTCGGACCAAAATTTATAAATTTCGGACCGAAATTTATATATATTTTGTGCCGAAAAGTGCTCTAGACTCTCTGTTTTGACTTGATATTTTTAGGTAAGGTTATGTGAAGGTTACTTGTCGACCATACCTAAGTCCTACCCTCAGCCGTCGCAATTTTGGTTTTAAACTTGGTTTGGAACTCGATTTTTACCACGTAATTGACTAGTCCTAAACTTTCGTGTCGGAATTTAATCAATTAAGTTCTTTGTGTTGGATTTCCAGAGGTATCTAAGTCCTTTCAGATCGTTTAGAAACTACACCTATCGGTCGATTAGTTAACCTCCTCTTTCGAGCGTTTGGCTTACCTCAATTACTTAATCAATTATGTGTTTAGTCTAGTTTATTGCCCTAAAGACGTCGCGATTCATCCAAAGGTAAACATAAAAGAAACAAATAATTAAACTAAGCATAAATAATAATTCTCAACACATCAAAATCACATAGCAATAATCCAATCACATCAAGTCATCACAAATACTAAACTAAACTACTACCTAGCCCTAAGACATAAGAAACTAGCCTAACATGTAAACAAAGCAAGATACAAACTCCATGTGATCAAAATATCAAGAGAAAAGGAAGGAATAAACCAAATATCGCTTCTATCGAGATATCGATCGCCCGAAGTCGTGGTTGGATCGGTTCTACCGCCGTCGCGTCCAGAATCGCTCCAAGGTTGCTGCCATGGTCGTGCTCCGCTGCAAGAGGTGGAATCCCACGCCTTTCGGCGTGAGAACGGTGGTGGAAAAAGATGGAAATTATTGTATGGAAGGTGGAATCCTTTCCTCTCTGTAATTTCGTGCATATATGGCCAGGGAGGAAGCTTGGGAGGCAGGTTAGGGCAAGGGTTCACGAGATCATGCCATAAAATAAAGTTTCCATTTTCAAAACTTTCCAAAACTGACTTTTTCTCGCAATTTCGGACCGAAATAAATAATTTCGGACCGAAATTATTTTTCAGCACTGCGCACCGATAGTATTTTGACCTTAATTTCTTCATCCGGACTCCGATTGAGGTGATTCAAAGATCGTTGAAAAGTTTAGGATGAGCTCTACAGTGCTATGCATTCCATTTAGTCATTTGATTCCCAAAAATTATCCCTTTTATGCAATTATTGTGTCCAATCCACCATGTTCCTACAAAACAAGTCAAATTCCACGGCAGTGTCCAATCTTGCAAAACATAATGCAAAAGTGCAGTGAATATCATTGGTTTGGGTAGTATTTTGGTGTCAAGTATGGTCAAAATATATATATAAATAAGAGATATCAAATCCCCCCAAACTTAAACTTTTGTTTGTCCTCAAACAATATCCTAAGTTCAAAGGAATTGACCATACTTAGACTTACAATCAAATTATCTCAAACCAAACAATGCCATGAAAAATTGATCATTCAGTTTACTCAAAAGTTTCACACAACAAATTAAAGCAAGCTCAAAAATTGAATTCAAGGATAAGGGTTTAGTTCTCTTTTGGATTGAATTTGTGCATCTCTTAGTCCTAATGAATTTCCTTTTTCAAATCAAGAACCCTAGCTTCTCTTTGTCAAAACAATTGCAAACTCAATTTCATTTGTCCGTTCTTTTTCATGTCTCACAAAAATTTGTAAAAGGATTTTATCAAAGTCGAAAATTTTATAATGAATCCTTCTCAAAGTAATTTTATTTTCACCAATTTAAATTGTGCAAGTCGAGTCGTGGGGCCTTGCACCCTAGAGGATTTAATGCAAGTCATTGACCTTGAAAATGCTACTGGCACATATCGCACCAGGGAGGTCGGTCCGGTTTTTACGCATTTTTCGCTACAGACCACTACGGACTTGAACATTTTTTTTTCTTTTTATATGTTAAGTTCCTTAAGCCTCCAATATTTGTGGTTGAGTTGGTGGAAAAAGGTCTCGATGCATCCTCGTTTTCACAACTATTTAGATTTTTGTCAATTTAGAATTTTGCTCGTTGGTGATTCAAGCATTCAAACACACATCCAGATTCATTTTATAATTTTCAAAGTTCATAAAATTTCTTTTTAAACAAAAGTTTGCAAGACACAAAATCGTTCACTCGACAAAAACTTGTGAGAATTGACTTAGACCATTTTGACAATTTTCAAGCATCCAAATTCGGGTTCTTTTTTCTCAAACTAATTTTCAACTCGGTCTATTGGTGCACAAATCAATTTAAAGATTTTTAAACATCAAAAATCCTTGAGAAAAACTTTCAAAAATGCTTTTAAAATTCAAACAGTGTGAAACAGTGAGTAATTTTTATCAATTGAAACAAAACAAAGATGAAGCATGCATCAAAAATTAATTTCTAAATTTTCAAACGAAGTTTTCTCAAAATTCAACATTCCAAAGACAAATTTCGGACCGAAATAGTCACATTTCGGACCGAAATAGGAGAACATTTTTAAAAAATTCCAAGAAACAGAGACGGATTATCACAAAATTTTTTCAATAAGTCCAACTTTTCATTTTCCTCCTATTCCCCTCAAACTTAAATCAAGCATTGCCCTCAATGCAATCACAAAGATCGAAATTAAAAAGGAGAAAAATTGATACTAACCAAATCAAGGCATGGATTCCATATGAATTCGTCTCTGTTTGGCGTAGGCAGCAGCGCTTCAACATAAGTAAATCGTGGCAGCAATGTGGGAGCTTCGTGACAACAACAAGACAGGTTTTCTTGTGGCATGCAACTCACATGAGGTCGTGCGTGGGTCATGAGCTTTTTATCCTCCGAACCGTGGTGCTCTAGCGTGAGTCGCAAGTTGGACATCCACAATCAATCAAAACCTGCATTTCCAACAATTAAATCCAAACCAACCATGAGCTTTTTTTTCTTTTTTTTTTTTTGATAGAACATTTAACTAAATAATTAAATAAAAGTTTTAGGACTTGGGTTGCCTCCCAAGAAGCGCTTGTTTTAGGTCACGAGCTTGACCACCTCTCATGTTCATCTTATCTTCACTTTACGTCCATTTAGCGCATCATAATTCACCCAAAAGTACTTGAGAAAGATCCTTGAAACATGCTTGGTGCTTTCTTGTTTGGATGTCATCTTCCTCCGCTCGATTGCGATGTGATACTTGATTTTTGATTTGTTGCCTTCCATCACATCATGATTCTTCAAGCATTTTTCAAGTTGAGAGCTCAAGTCGACTTTGGTGATCTTTTCATTTGTCATGTCGGATGCCTCGACTTGGAGAGGTCTACCACCATCTTCCTTCTTCTCAGTTTCATCAATAATAGAACTAATTGGAGGATCTTTCAATTCCAACTCATTAGATTTGTCAATATAAGTTAATCTAAGTGGAATGAAAATTGGGAGAATAATGGGTGGAGGTGCTACAACCTTTGGTTCTTCAATTTTCTCTTGTTGTTCATTTATTTCAAATTGTGTGTCATCATCACTGTCGGACTCATAACAAATCGCAATTTCTTTCAAAGAACTAAAACTTTCTAATTCCTCATTATTTTGCAATGTCATTGTATCATTTTGTTCATCTTGTGATCTATACGAGGAACAAAATTCTTGAACAATTTTGGTCTCAACTATCTTTTCATGTTGTGCGGCAATAGTTTTGAAATTAGATGACAGAGAATTCAATTTTTCAAGAAGTTCCTCATTTAGTTTTCTTTGGTTTTCAATAAAATCTTTATACATTAGTTCATCGTTTGACATTTGCGAAAGTAATTGAGAATTAGAAGTTTTATCCATGAAATTCAATCTAGATTCATCTTGAGACATTGAACATGAATTATACCAAGAAAAACAAGAGTTATTTGTCAAACCAGAGTTGTATGCATCATGTACGGATTTTGCATCAAGATGTCCTTCCCCACATACTTTCCTTATGGTGTTGTTCACCACATTGAGTTGATGCTTGATACGATCCATAGAAGAGATAGATTTCTCCATGGTGCGTGGTGTATGGTCCATGTATTGGACATATGGGTCTTGGTGCTCGCTCCATCCTCCTCCGCATGCTTTTCTTATGGTGTTGTTGACAACATCGAGTTGATGATATACTCGTTGAACACATGCATCCTTTGGATCTTCTCTCCATCCTTCATCGCATGCTTTCCTTATGTGGTTGTTGACAACATCGAGTTGGTGATACAAGCGTCGCCTCCAATTATCCTCTCTTTCATGTTCACGGTCCTGAAAAGAATAAAACATGGTGATACAAATGATTTTTTTCTTTTTTTTAACAATAATAAATAAATAAAGGATACAATATCTAGTCTCTCGTTACTAAAATAAATTCTAATATCAACACCGTCCCCGGCAACGGCGCCAATTTGATGAAGGTATTTTAAACCTAGGATATCAAATAAATTTATAACCTAGAGCTAACCTCACTAGTCGTTTTAGTTAAGCTTTAGGGTCGAACCCAAGGGACGGTACAACTGATTACTAGACTTTACTTCCTCATGAAAGCTAGACAATTATTTTTTTGGAGTTTTATGGAAAAGACAATTATCTAAAGTGCGAGTATTATAAATATTTTTGGTGATTTTCAAGGTTTTCTGGACTCAAACAGATGCAAATGAATATCCTAAGGTTTTGGGTTCATTTAGTTTAGCTATAAAGCGTTGTTATCACGTGTTTTCACACGTGATACCAAAAATTTCGGACCAAAATTTATAAATTTCGGACCGAAATTTATATATATTTTGTGCCGAAAAGTGCTCTAGACTCTCTGTTTTGACTTGATATTTTTAGGTAAGGTTATGTGAAGGTTACTTGTCGACCATACCTAAGTCCTACCCTCAGCCGTCGCAATTTTGGTTTTAAACTTGGTTTGGAACTCGATTTTTACCACGTAATTGACTAGTCCTAAACTTTCGTGTCGGAATTTAATCAATTAAGTTCTTTGTGTTGGATTTCCAGAGGTATCTAAGTCCTTTCAGATCGTTTAGAAACTACACCTATCGGTCGATTAGTTAACCTCCTCTTTCGAGCGTTTGGCTTACCTCAATTACTTAATCAATTATGTGTTTAGTCTAGTTTATTGCCCTAAAGACGTCGCGATTCATCCAAAGGTAAACATAAAAGAAACAAATAATTAAACTAAGCATAAATAATAATTCTCAACACATCAAAATCACATAGCAATAATCCAATCACATCAAGTCATCACAAATACTAAACTAAACTACTACCTAGCCCTAAGACATAAGAAACTAGCCTAACATGTAAACAAAGCAAGATACAAACTCCATGTGATCAAAATATCAAGAGAAAAGGAAGGAATAAACCAAATATCGCTTCTATCGAGATATCGATCGTCCGAAGTCGTGGTTGGATCGGTTCTACCGCCGTCGCGTCCAGAATCGCTCCAAGGTTGCTGCCATGGTCGTGCTCCGCTGCAAGAGGTGGAATCCCACGCCTTTCGGCGTGAGAACGGTGGTGGAAAAAGATGGAAATTATTGTATGGAAGGTGGAATCCTTTCCTCTCTGTAATTTCGTGCATATATGGCCAGGGAGGAAGCTTGGGAGGCAGGTTAGGGCAAGGGTTCACGAGATCATGCCATAAAATAAAGTTTCCATTTTCAAAACTTTCCAAAACTGACTTTTTCTCGCAATTTCGGACCGAAATTATTTTTCAGCACTGCGCACCGATAGTATTTTGACCTTAATTTCTTCATCCGGACTCCGATTGAGGTGATTCAAAGATCGTTGAAAAGTTTAGGATGAGCTCTACAGTGCTATGCA
The DNA here is from genome assembly GCA_028095005.1 of Rhynchospora pubera. Taxonomy (NCBI): domain Eukaryota; kingdom Viridiplantae; phylum Streptophyta; class Magnoliopsida; order Poales; family Cyperaceae; genus Rhynchospora; species Rhynchospora pubera. The sequence continues at coordinate 161,300,073 of CM051461.1, read as the reverse complement.
TTCCATTTAGTCATTTGATTCCCAGAAATTATCCCTTTTATGCAATTATTGTGTCCAATCCACCATGTTCCTACAAAACAAGTCAAATTCCACGGCAGTGTCCAATCTTGCAAAACATAATGCAAAAGTGCAGTGAATATCATTGGTTTGGGTAGTATTTTGGTGTCAAGTATGGTCAAAATATATATATAAATAAGAGATATCAGTTGTCGTCATAAATTCATTGAATTCCAATATTCTTTCAAATATGTTTTTTGTGACTTTTTATGAAAGAAGATTTTTGAAAAATTAATATTTGCTATAAATTATGATAAGTTGACATTCAATAAGAGAAAAAACTTAAAAATAAATAATATTATATATATGATCTACTGTATTACAATAATATCATAAGGAGGGCAGTTAAGAAATATTGTTGAATTGCTCCAGCAACCTATTTTATATAATTTAGAGGTTTTTAAATTGCTTTATGTTTGGATTTTGTAATAAATCAGGATATTTTCAGGAAACAATTTTACTCTTAAATATTTTTCTTTTATGAATCAAGTAAGTATTTCATGGAGGCAATTATTATAATATTGTGTATTTTGTTCAAATATGCAACAGTTCATGTGTCTCATGTCTTGTGATTATTAAAGGTTTCACGTGTATATATTGAAGTAGGTACCTTCCTACCGTCCACATTGCTGTCACGTGTATATATTGTGTATTTTAGGAAGGTACCTCATGTCTTGCATATTTGAACGGTACCTTTGGCTTCACGTGTATTTCAGGGCATATATAAAATGTGGACGGTAGGAAGGTAGGTACTTCAACAATTATAATCAATATATAGTGTCAATATATAGTGTCTGTGAGAGAGGGGACGGGGAGGGGGAGCACACGCGGAAGGAATGAGAGGGGGACGAGCGTACGTAGCAGGGAAAAACAGAGTGATTTTCAGAAATAGAAAACGCGTAGAGCCAAAAATAAAAAAACGCGTGGGGATGATGTGGATGATGAATATCGGAGATGATCCTTATCACCCCCGAATAATTAGTATACACTAATTGAAGTACCTACCTTCCTACCGTCCACATTTTATAAATTATAAATAGAAGTTATTTCTTTCTTTTTAATTGTGCAACTAAATAGCAAATATTTTATAAAGTAAACGTTTGTATCAACTAAACTTATAATAAGCCACAACAAATATATAAAAAACAAAATAAAAGGATCCTATATTACCAACATAACGTCTAATCTGGTATTATTTTAATTGCAACTTAATTATTTTGTATGTTGGCTTCCATGATGTAAATATGTGTCTAGTCTATTGGCTATTATTCAATAATCTAATACCATTTTCAGAAAAAAAAACATATTGGATTATATTTAACAATGCCACTTTGGTCTAATTTCTCTCTCAAAATAAATGCCAGTAATTATTTTTAGTCATTTTTTAGATTTATTTTTAATTTTGCTGAATATGACAACATTTTTATCCAAAAATTAATTCCCTTTACTCATTTTAGTACTGTAGGTACATTTATCTATTTATTAAGTCTTTTTTTAATTGCTTAATCCAAAGTGTCAAATGTGAAAGTCCGTTGAATAAAGTTTATGTATAGAACTCCCCAAAGAGAATGTCCTTGATTTTGAAATAAATTGTAAGTAACGATAGTCTAATTAACAAGCATTTGGTTTTTTTTTTTTTTTATGAAGATAAATTAGGGTCAAGTCTTCTAATTTATTTTTAAATTAAATGTCTATGAAAGATCTCTCCAATCAGATTTTGGACCTACGACATCAAAAATATTATATATTAAAACTCATGGCCGCATTTTAAAGTTTAAAATACGGTAAAAATAGAATCAATTTTTTTACACTATTATTTATATAAATTAAAAATGGTTTAAAAACTAAATATATTTGAAAATCTAAGATAGATATATTTGAAAGTCTAAGATAGTTCATGTCTACAACAATCACGATACTACAATCTTGCGTTGATCGTTGCGTTATAGGACAAAAATATTTTGTCTTTTGCGTCTTGCGTTCAATCGAAACAAAAATTGTTGCGTCAATTGTTGCGTTTGAATTGAACGATCAGAACGATTAACCGTTTAAATTTCTCATCAGTTTTGATAGATCAAAATATCATCCGATAAATTGATGATTATTCAAAACATCCAATGTAGTGAAGATAAACAAACAATGATTAGTCAATATATGCAAACTTTGATAATTATTTTACAGAACAATCCTTAAAAAAATTAGAACAAGACCAAAAATTTTACATGGCCCGCCATCTCCAACTAAATCCCAAATACCAAAAAAAGTCAAAAATGAAAAGGAAAATTAGAACTAGAGAAATAGCGAGTCCCTAACCTTTTTACGAAGCTAAAAACATCAATACTTGTACCAGTAAAGTGCTAATCCTTTCTACAAAAGAAATTTGCATCTAAACTTATAAAGTAAAATGCATCTTCATCTTTGCCAAATTGCGCTCATAATTAAAATTGAATGCTTTACCGGTATCATTCTGTTGAACCAGTACATCTTCTGCCAGTATATCAGCAAAGACATACCAGTACATCTTCTGCTAAACACAAAAAAAAAAGTCAGAGGAAAGCTTAGCAAAAATCTGATTAAACAAATACAAATCAGAACATGCCAGGAAATTGACACGATGCGGAGGCGAGGGAATGACAACCAGAAAACTAATTCGAGAACAATCACATTCACCATGCCATTGTTTCATCACCGACACGATCATCATCACCACGGAGAGAGAGAGATACTAGCGGAGAGAAAGGGGTACTAGCAGAGAGAGTCATAGTTACTGACGGAGAGAGAGAGAGGGGTACTGGCGGAGAGAGAGAGAGGGGTACCGGCGGAGAGATCACGGAGAAAGGTAGCAGTACTGGCGGAGAGAGAGGGTTTCGGGATGGAACATAGGCATGCAAGAGGCGAGATGTGTTCGGCGGAGATATGAGCGGCGCAGAATACCTAATGAGTCGCCTCTCCATCGTTCTCTCAGCTTAGGTATCTCTGCTGTAGCATAGTAGAATTTACCACGAAACAGACGAAATAAACGATCACGAAATAATTCTGTTTCGTTAACCGTTCCGTTCTGAGATGAAACTGTGTTTCTATTTACGTTATCCATTCCGTTCATTAAACGAAACCAAAATTCTTAACCGTTATCATTCTGTTTCGGACGAAACAAAACGAAAAAACGATCGAAACGGCTACCGTTTTCAGCCCTACGCATGAAAGTATGGCGAACCGTTGGCCCATTTGGAAAATTTTAAATGTCCAGATTCCTATTTGACATTTGTAGAGAGGTTTAGGTCCTTTCGGAAAAAAGCCCCTGCTAAATTTTTTTCCGATATTGTCCTCTGCAATCTAGAGCACATTTCATTCGTTTTCTCCACTTTTCTTTCCCTCCTTTCTCTTTACTTTTAAAGTTTGGGCTTTTGAATTTCGGGTTTGAGAGATTGAGGATCAGCTTTTGA